>CM061265.1:61350346-62600346 GCA_030848825.1 Tadarida brasiliensis
AGTGAAGTATAATATAATGTTAACATATCAAGAAAGATGAAACCTCAGTTGATGGAAATGAAGCCTATGAACTAGTTATGGTTAATGCTCTTCATCCCGCCTTTCTGGGTTGTGGACCATTTTCTTATAGTCTACCTAACCTGACAGTTATGGAATCCCAGATCCCTGTATGTGCACCCACGCAGGGTGATATACACCCAGCACCCTGGAAGCCTTCATGAAATAGTAAATAATAATGATAATGCATATGCAGCCTCACTTCAAAAGTAAATAATGCCTTGTTTCAAAAGGTCTTAGTTTTTTATCTGTGTAAGGGTCTATACCCTGAACGTATCATGCTGTTTTTACATGATTTGCTTTAGAGGGCTAGTTTTATAAATGAGCTGAAGTGCCCAAGGTTCGGTGTCACATCCGAGCCATGGTGGAAAAGCAACCTTGCCTATTCAGCAGTCATTTGGCCAAGGGGGTTACACTCCCTGTGGGCTCTGGGGATAGCAGCCCGTGAGCCTGCTGCAGGTGGTGATGCCATCGCTCCCTCTAACTTTTCTCAAGTTGATACCTACAATTGAAAAAGGTATAGACTGACCTGACCTCCTGCCTTTTCTCCCTCTATGGTATCCAGCACTAAAACATAAAAACTAAAAAAGTGATCTTACTCTATTGAAAGAGATCATCCCATATTTCAAATGGCTTTACTTCAGTATTCTCTCTGGCTTACATGTTATTACAGATATCTCCTCTATTTTTGCCTCCCGCACACTCCCTGACCAGGAATCGAGTTCTCCACCTAGGTACATGCCCTGACCAGGAATTGAACCTGTCACCTTTTGGTGTGCAGGATGACACTCCAACCAACTAAGGCACAATGGCCAGGGCTCACTCTTTTTTTTTTTTCGATAAAGACACCTTCATATAGGTGACACCCCCCCCCCCCCATATGCAGTTCTTGGTGTCTTCGTTTTTTAACCTCATACTTTCTCTCCCTCTTAAGGAGGTATATATATCATAACCCCAGTGGTCTGTCAGTTCAATACCACCACCACTCCCTCCTGAGGCTGGAGACTCATTTCCCAGAACCCCCTTTCCTGTCTGCTTTCAGGTCAGTTTGCCAAAGAGAGGCACTGGTGGAAGATTTGGAATAGAAAGCCAGTATTCCCGGGAGGCCCTCAGATGCAGCCGCACCAGGGACTCCTGAGCGGGCTCCAGCTTTTCAGCCTCGTAGCTGGATGCAACATACTCTCAGTCACATCACAGACTCAAGGCGCCCAGCCCTTCCACTGGGTAGAACTGATTTGTTACGGTTTGTTTCCTCAGTCTGGTGCCTGCACCATCCAGCTTCTGCCACATTTGTGCAAACCTAAATTTCTACATTGAATCCTTTAATCCCTAAATAATTTCAGGCACTCTGTTTTCCTGACCAAACTCAGGAAACAGTTATAGGTGTAACTTTCTATCTGTTCTGATTTGAGAAGAAATTTATTTTTGTTATTGTTAATAATAATTAAGGTACAGTACATGAGAGAGTATGAAAAACCTATGTATTAACACTATGTTTAAAAAATTCTACCTCTGTTATTATTGTTGTTATTATTATTCCTTTGTCATGTATTAGCTATTTAAATTCTCTCTGGTAAAGCAGTATTATAAATAGATGCCTTACTATTCATTTAAGCAGTAATTCCCCAAATGTACATGTATACAAATTTACATGATTTATCCTCATTACACAAGCTTCTCCTCAAGGGTCACACCACACACTCCTTAGTTCTCTGCTCATTCTTGGTAACCTCAAAGCTGGCACCGTGACTCACCCTCTTTCTTGTCTAGCCAATCACAAAAAAAAAAAAAAAAATCCCTTCCCCTCCCATCGTCACTTTATATTAATTCTTCCTCTTTTCTGTCAAGAGCCTTCTGAGTGAAAAGTGATTGTTGGTATTCTACCAAGTTGTAGAACAAATATTGACTTTGAGTGTGGGTGGGGGGAAACATCTGCATTTGAATCCATAACTTAGTATATACTAAACACAGAATACACTCTTTGGCCCTCAATATTCTCTGCTGTAATACAGGAAAAATAATTCCACATGTACTGTATATGACAAAGATTAAGTTTTGGGAAAAATGAGGGTGTGGGAGATGAAATGAGGTTCTGCTCAGCAAGGGTCCTGGGAGAGTGGGACCCTAATCAGTGGTAACTGCTTCTGTGTCATTGTTAATCCCTTGCCAGAGATATGAGATTTTCAAACCAACTCTCTCTCCTTTTTAAAAGTGAATCTAGAGGTAGATCTGCCTTTCTCAAGATTGCATTGGATGTCCAGAAATCTCCCCAGGCCCCAGGGTTCCCCTTGCCACTCCGTAGAGGCCTTGGTGTCTACCTTGCTGACTTGTATCCCAGCTCTGCCAAGGCCTCTTTTAGTCACTGAACATCTGTGATGGTGAGTTTCATATGTCAGCTTGGCTAGTTATTCAATCAAACATTCATCTCTGGGAAGGTATTTCTGTAGAGGTGATTAACATCTACATTCAGTTGACTTAAGTAGAGATTACTCTCCATAGGCTGAGTGGGCCCATCCAACAGTTAAAAGGCCTTAAGAGTAACACTGAGGTTTCTCTGAAAAAGAGGAAATTCTTCCTGTGGTCTTCAGTGTCAGGTTCTGCAAAGGATTCCAGCTCACTGGCCTTCAGATTTTGGACTCACCTAGCCTCCCTCACCATCGCGTAAGCCGATTCCTTGCAATACGTCTCTTAACATAACCATGCTTCTATTTTCTGTCATAGAACCCTGTCTAATTCAACATCCTAATGCCTGTATTAATATGTTTTTTTTTCTATCACACTAATTGTATTTAGAGGAATACATAAATAATTTGCCTATTATACATTTAATGATTAGCTTTGGATGATATACATCTCAAAACTCTAAAGAAATCATGAGAATTGAATAAGTAATTATGGTCCATTATTTATTAATAAATATAAATATGGCTTGTTTCACTGAATTTCCCTTGATTTGCCCCTCCCATTCTATTCTCACTACCTGTATTGTAGGCTAAGAAAAACAACACATTAGTTTAGACTGCAGGGTTAGTTGTTAGATACTTAAGAGATGGACAAACATGAACAATAAAATCAAGTATTGTTCAAGAAGAAAACAAATTATAGGTGGCCAGGTGAGAAAGAGAAAGATGAGGAAAGCTATTGACTTGTAGATAAAAACCAATTTTCAGTACTTGAATACATTGAATGTTTCATGAAGCTACTTAGTCGTTACTATGAAACAGTAGGTAATTTATAATGCCCTGTGTTCTGAAAATCTTAAAGCTAGGGATAGAAGCCAATAGAAGGCAATATTTTCCTTTGTCTGTCTCAAAAGTCCTCACTCTGTGTCTCTGCTGATACAGCACTAACAAGATTTGTTATTATATAATGGGCAAATGTCCATAACTAATATTTATGAATGACCCCATACTACAAGCATTATGGAGTATCTACCTAATGTGTCCTGGGAAGCACTAATTCTCTGATCTTAGAATCTTCATTAATTAACTTAATACTATGTCTAGAGAGAGCAAGGATCTACACCTTTTTTTTTTTCCCCACACGCCACCCGCCAGCATCTTCCTTTCCTTCCTGGGTCTCAGTTTTCTTAATGTTCCATCCTTGGTCAGCACTCGCTCTCTCTATTTGTTTTTTTCTCCTCTGACTCGAATTTCCTTCTTTCCTTCCTCCTCTCCCTTTTTATTGTCCCTTCACTCCCCTTCAGGACAGTTTCACAAACATCTCCATCTTTTCTCCTGGAAGGAGATGCTCATCCTCAAAGGGAAGACCCTGAGGTTATCACAAGCCAGTGTCTCCCCTTGGGCTCAAGGCCACACTAGGTTGGTTTGCACACGTGCATCTGTTGGTACTTTGTGTGGTGAGCATTATTTCTTTTAGTTCTGCGCAGTGCTGGAGCAATGTCCTGTTTCAGGAGCACCCCCTGCCCCCCGTTACTGAGGCAGCAGCATGAACTCAGCTCACCAACTGGCTGCACCTTCGGGGGATGTGGATTTCTGAAGTTCAAACGCTGAGAGAGTTCAGTTCTCCCTCCACGATGGGAGCGGACAGGGGCAGTGCCGCAGTGACACAGGAACGCCGTGAGGGTGCTAAGCGGGTCATCCCTGTGCTGATCTGGCTGCTTTCTCTTTGCAGAGCTTGGTACTTCAGACTGTGAGCTCTGTGAGCTAGGCACGCTCTTCCCCACGTTTGCACTTCCTGCTCAGTTTACCCAGTGTTGTTTCTTTTGTTTGAACCTTGCCTGGATAGCATACTTTACATGTGTTCTGTCATTTTAAGTGTGGTGTTGTGGCACCTCTGCCAAATGATGTGAGGGCGGGTGGAGGGTGGGGGCAGGGACTGTGCCTGCTGTTTGAAAAGGCCTCTTTAGCCCTGGCTGTCCTCTTACAGAGACCTACACCACCTACTAAACGGTAGCAACTTAATAACTGATTGTCTAGAACTTCTGCCAGTGGTTTCAGCTGAGAGGGTGATGAGCAGACATTCCTAAGACAACTTTGCCATTGGTTCCCTGAAATACTACTTTCACGTTACTTTTTGTGTCTGTGAAGTGAGTTAGTCTTCAGCCCAGCTGAGAGACATGTCAGATTACAATGAGTGTGAATACGCGTGAACTTGCAACTTCGTGGAAGAAATGACATAGAAAGGACAGGTTTTGTGCTTAGTCATTCACTCAGAAATGATAGGAATTATAATAATTTGTAATCCCAGGACTCAGAGTGCACAGTTAATATTTTGTATAGTCACTAAAAATTTTCTAAAGACAGTATTGTGTCTTTGCCGTTCTGATTCCAGGATCACATGAAAGTTTGAGAGTCGTGTAAGTTCTTGGTTTATATTCATGCAGAAATGTTCTTGTTATCTAAGCATTCTTCATCGAGAGGCCAAATTGCAACAGCAAGGAATGAATAGATATGTCAGCCTTCTTTAGTGAGTGTTTGGTGCTCCAGGCAAATGGAAGGGCCGGAGGCCAAAGTCTGTGGCTGTGGAGGAGTGAGCTTTGTCGGGGATGTGGACAGAGTGCGATGCAGCCTGAGGTCAGTGTAGGGGTGGAGCAGTAGGTAAGAGTTGCATCCCATGGCTCAGACATTTGCATTTTATCCTGAAATTAGTGAAGGGCCTTGGAAGGAATGACAGCAGTGGAATGCATTAATAGATCTGCTTTCTTGAAATCTGAATCATTAGCAATTTGGGAGAAGGTTGAGGGTGGAGCAAGACCACAGGCACATTGCTCAACTTCCACAGTCTAGCAACAATGCGAAGACCACAAACAAGAGCAGTATCAGTGGCGTGGAGACAGGGGAAAGACGATAGAATCACTGAGTAAGGGAGAACAGAGAACTTGCTGACCGTATGTGAGGGTAAGGAGTGAGGAAGGCCACCTTACTAAGCTATGTGGTGGGTTACCCTGCACTTAATCGCAGAAGCAAACGGAAGCTGCCTTCACAACCACTGTAACACTTCCTCTCTCAGCCAAATCCCTGAATAATGAGACTGGGAGGAAAAGGCAGTGGGTTAAACTCACACTCTTGCCTAACCTGTTCTTTCTTGGTTCCACCCAGAAACTCTCAACTTTTCCCAGAGGAAAATAATAACACAAGTTCATACTAAGATGTTACAGAGTGGTTTCAGACAGTGTGGACCAAGGATTACCTTCATCAAAATCTCAAAGCGGTGTAGCCTGGTTATCTGCATTTTAACAAGCATCCAAGATGATCTGTATGCCCCGTAAATTTTGGTCACCACTCTGGCAAGGCTTAAGATCTCAGCTCTCCCAGAATATGAGAGAAGGATACAAAATAAAATAATCCGATTTGATATGTGTTGATTCAGTATGTTTAGTGCCTTGCTAAACACTGTTTGCTCCTTTAGATTACACTCACACAGGAGGACAGAAGGCAGGGAGAGAAGAAAAGGAGGGAGGCAGGAAGAAGGGAGGGAGGAGAAGATGGTCTTCAGAGACCATTGCTGTAAATACTTTGTCGAGGACCTAAGCTCCTGTGAAAGGATACAGGTCCACAGGAGCCACCTGAACACGTATCAAGTGCCACTGCCACGTGCCAAAGCTTTCACGACAAGCGTGCTGTGGTAGCATGGAGTCCGCCTGTCTGGATACTTGGGAAATATTTTCAGGTTGTAATGGTGTAAAGATTCAATGTTTTATTTCTTCCATCAATTCAGTGCCAGAGAAGAGCCCTTTGCACCAGCTAGAACCAATAGAACAAAAAACAAATCTCCAAATTAGAAACATTGAGTCCTCAGTTCTGCACCCTCTCCGAGTTAATCACCATCCCACAAAGTCTTTATCTGACCTCTGCTCTCACGTGCAGTAGCCACAACCACATCGCCATGACAATTCCCTATGATCCTGTATTTCTCCGTCTTGATTTCTTACACCCACTGATCGTCAGGCCGCCTTCCATTCCCTCTTGATGTCGCTGTTATGGTGATCTATGCCTTACCCACTCAATTTCTCCGCAGGATTTCCAGTCGCTGCAGCCCACATCCTGTTCATGAAGCAGCATTGGCAGCTTCAGTGTTCTGTTTGTGGCCATGTCGGAAGCCCGGCAGGAGGAGGGCTTGTGGGACAGTGTTTTCAAAGTCTACAGTAGTGTGCAGGCACGTCCTAGGTCTTCACAGTCACTCACCGCTCCCTCACTGACTCACCCAGGGCAACCTCCAGTCCTGCACGCTCCATTCTTGGTAAGTGCTCTAAAGAGGTATCCTGTTTTTAATTTTGTATACCTTTTTTTTTTTTTTTTACTGTACCTTTTCTATATTTAGATATATTTGATACAGAAATATGTACCATTGTGTTACAATTACCTACAGTACAATAACATGCTGTACAGATTTGTAGCCTTGGAACAGTAGGCTTTTCCATTTTGCCTTGGTGTGTGGTAGGCTCGACCATCGAAGTTTGTGGAAATGCGCCCCGTGATGTTCGCACGACCAAATTGCCTACTGACTGACTTCTCAGAATTTATCTCGGTCATTAAGCGAAACATGACTATGTTGTTGGAGCCACAAATAGGACCCAAATCAGTCCTCCCATAAGCTTTTATTGCCTTTATATTTGCAATTGTAAATGGTTATGTAATGTTGTTCTAGATATTCTAAACATAATTGATTTTAACAAGAAATTGGCAATAAAGCTCATTTCAGAGTCTTTTAGCTTTAAGTGGAAATTCATAAAAAGAGAACTAAGAAATATGAAAAAGGGATTGAATCTTATAAACCAGTGTATGATCTAAAATAAAATTGCACATCACGAAACAATTATCTCCAGTGATTTAAAAGGGTACACTTAAAAGTCTGATTATTTCATTCTTGGCTGGTGAGAAAAAGTTGACCACACCACATGGGCAGTGTTTAAAACAGAAAACATATTCAACATCTGTTCAACCTCAGCTGGAAGGAGATCTTGAAAGTATTTTTTATGCCTTGTAGATTGCTTTGTATTATTGAGGGACTCCACTTTTACTATATATAACTACCTATGTAAAGTGCTGAACAGCATTCCAGAGGAATTGGGCTATAGTTGAAAATATAAGAATTTCAATAGATGTGAAAACTTGGCTTCGTTTCATGGCTATTGTAATAGAGTAATGCTAGATCATTTTAGGTTAACAGAGCAAAGTATTTTTAGAACTTACTGGACCTTAAATAGATTCTAAAGCAGTAGAAATAATATTTAAGAACTTTAAAAAATGGAAAAAGATTTCCATTTACAGCATTGTCATAATATGAAATCCTTAGAAGAGATTTTGACTTATGATTTTTTTAAAACAATAAACCCTGTGTTGAATGTAAGATGAGCTTGACAAAGAAAACTTATTTCAAGAGTAATAGTTGATTTTTCTGTAACATCAATATGAGCATTCAGGTCTAACTCCCTCCCTCCCAGTTGACGCGTGAACTGGAAAATAGAATATAAAAGTGGGGAAAGCTACATCAAGTGGAAATTAGGAGAATGAGATTCATGCCCAACAGTTTTGAGAAATATTTGCCAGGTAAGGGCATACAGGAACATATCTAAGGAAGGGAAGGACAATTTGTGAATCCCTACCTGTGAAGTTATAGCTGCTGGAGGAAGCAACCAGAGAGACCCAACATTCTCCCACAGCCACCACAACCCACTGCCACCAAATTATCTCTAACTCATAGGGGCAAAGGCTAGAGATAAGTGCCCATGTGAGTGTGTCCACATTAGCTAGGGAACCCTTGACTATGCTTATTCCCCTACCCCCATACAGACATCCTTGTTGTGGGCTACAGGCAAAGATATGACTAGGGCTGCCTTTCAACAAGAGGAAGTAAGAAAGGACAAGCTGGCGAGAGAAACCCAGGTTGAAGTTGACTGCCCTGACAGTTTTCTGGCTGCCGTGTCAAAGAAGGGAAAGATACCTCAACCAGAAATGAGGCTTTCTGCTGCAGCAGCGTCAGCCTCAGGTGCCATCCGGTCTAGTCCCAGAGAAGTGAGATTCTGAAATAGCAAAGTAACATTACAGGCATTCTAATTTATGTTCTCCTTTTATTTAGTTCTGTCCAATTAGTGAAATAATCAGAAAACTTTTACAAAACCAACCTCTGCTCCTGTCTAAACAATAATAGGCCTTTCTCTTTAGTGATGATGATGATGATAACAGTGATCATAATGGCAACTACCATTTATTGAGCAATTACTACATATACGATATTGTGCTAAGCTCTTTCTTGTGTTATTTCACTTGATCACCACAGACTTCTTATAAGGTAGGTGCCCTTATTAGGAATATTTTATAAATAAGGAATCTGACTGTAGAGAGAATTACTAACTTGCCCAAGCTCATATATCTAGAGAGAAACAGAGTTAGGATTTGAATTTAAAATGGGAAAGCAGAAACATCACTGAATTTAACAGTTGGTATCTACTCTGAGGAATCAGAGCAAATGAGAGAATGAAGAAAACTAAAGTGTGGAAAACCTCTAACCCTGTAAAGGATACTGTGTTTATAAAGTTAGAGGAAGCAAGCATGAAGTGAGAATAATCTGAAATATGAAAGCCCTGAATACAGTTTAAAGAAATAGAAAGCTTGCTAAATTAAAAAATACAGTGCAGGTAGGATATAACAGATTGAAAAAATTAAATCCGTACTATAGAAAATAAGCTTAAGAATTTTCCCAAAATTTAGGGAAAAAGTAAAATAATGAGAGCAAAGATAAGAGACATGAAGAACAGATCTGGAAGGCGCAACATACAAATAATAGAAATCCAAAGAGTAAAGAACTGAGCAGATAGAGAAAACAAAAAATAAATAATAAGAAGAAAAATATTGAAAAACAGGATTTATGTCTTCAGGGCAAAATAATTAGAAATAGGAAGGGGAGCTACAAAGAGATTTGCACAGATATCAAAGAAAAGCTCTAGACAGGAAACAAAGATTTCCTACCACACAACAAAAAATACAGCCTGGCAGAGAGAGAGAAAAAAAAAAAAGAAAACAGAAGGAGAGAGAGAAAAGACCTGGAGGAAAAGAAGGTGACGGGAACAAAAGATTATAGCCCGAGTTCTACACTGTCAAGGTTCTCTTTATGGGCAAGGGTAACTGAAAGTTATGTTCATGTGCAGAAGAATCTAGAACATCCCACAGCTGTGCTTTACCTGAAAAAATCTCAAATAACTAGTTCTTTATACTAAGATTTAAATCCAAGTAGAAAACAATGGAACAAAGAAACAATGGTATTAAGAAAATTATTAGTGAACAACAAAAGCAGTAGAACATATGTAATTGAGATAACTATGATGCATTAATTTGCTATTGCATTAACAAATCACCACCAACTTAGTGGCTTAAACTATACAAATTTATTATCTTCTAGTTCTATAGGTCAGAAGTCTGACATGCCTCTCCTTGGGCTAATATCAAGGTGTCAACAGGGCTGCATTTCTTTCAGCAGGCTCCAGGGGGGAATCCATGTCCTTGCCTTTTCCAGCTTCTAGAGGCTGTTAGTATGCTTTAGTTCAAGGACCCCTTCCTCCATCTTCAGAGCCAGCAGCATTGCACTTCTTTGACCATTCTTCTATCGACACATCTCCCCCAGACTCTCTTCTTCTGCCTCCTTTTTATTTAAGGACCCTTGTGATTAGATGTTATCAATAAAGAAATAAGGCTTCAGCTCAGGGAAGCTGTTACTTGAAGCAGTTTTTCACATGTGATTGCTCAAAGAGTGGAACTAAGAGAAAGGTAAATATAAGTTACACTTGAAAACCTGCTTTGATTAAAACCCTGAATTACTTTTAACTGATGAAAGAAAAATGGAATTACAGTAGATATTTCCAATCCAGTATTTTAAAAAAGTGTTAACTTCTGCCTGTTAAAGGCAATCATTATTTGTACCTAAATCTCTTGATGTTTTTGTTGGATGTTGATTTATTAAAAGAAAATTTACAGACAGGTCATTCCTATCATTTGTCTGAGAAGAAGATTTAAATAAATTTGCATGAGGGGTTTTGGGTAGGAATGAGAACTCGGCTTGCTTGCTTCCTTTTAACACATATAGGGAAAAATGTGTGACATTATTTCCAAACTGGAAATTTTGATCAGACTATATCCAGGTTTCTGAATTTTATATAAGGAAAGTATTGTCAGGGTTTTAAAACTATTACATACAACTTAATGAAGTATGGTACCTGAAACTAATAAATTTGAAGCCATGTTTTAAGAGTGATATAAACTCCCAAGTACTTTTGATGGAGGTGACAGAAACTATACCATAAGACAAATGTGGGAATGGATGGGGAAAATGTCATTTGAAGAAAATAAATCTATGAAGAACATAGAGCAGACTTATTCTGTGTTGCCCTCTGGTCTAGATGTCTCCTAATCGACACTTCAGGCCCACTCTGTACCTTTCTAGAAACTGGGGCCTAAATTCCAACCATATTTCTAGACCAGGACAAGCAAACGTTTTCCGTAAAGGGCCAGACAGTAGATAGCCGCTGTAGGCCATGTGGCCTCTGTTGCAGGTGCTCCTCTCTGTCACTGTAGCACAAAATCAGTTATAAGCCAACTTTATTACAAAAAGGCTGTGGGCTTATTCTAGAATCTAGCCTACAATTCATGTAGGAAAGTGATAGAAGGAGAACTTGGAAAATAGGATTTTTAGAGTACCAGGAGAAGATATCATTGTAAATAGTACAAAGATAGAAATCCCTTTTAAATTATAAGAAAATCATCAGACCTATGAAAAGATTCAGTTGTCCAGAAAACAGGGAATCATTCTGATGGATTATTTTTTTAAGCTCCTAAGATACAAATTTATTTTTGAAAGAAGAAGAGAAAACATGATGTGGGGCAGGATCACTTAAAAAAAAAAAAAAAAGCTGCAATTCCAAGGCCTGCCTAAGAATGAGACTGGAACAGGACAACAGAGGAACCAGCTACTACTTGTATAATAAAGTTAGAAAGCACCAAATAACAAGCAACAAACTCCCTGAGAGAGAGGTAAGAGAATTGAGACATGCACTATGAGGAGCAAGCACAAAGAGAAGGCTGAAAGCAGAGGTGGAACAAGAACATCAAGAAAACCATCCTCTGGCAGCACAGCCCCAGGATTAATGCAAGATAAACTGAAGGCAACAACAGCATCAACAATTCTCAAACCAGCTCAGGTACTGAACAGATTAACTCAACCTCCCACACTGTTGATCTAATAGAAGAGGCATACCCATTTCCAGGCATAAATATTATTTGCCTCAGTACCTACTTGTGCTACTCACAATGACTGTCATTCAATGAAAAAAAAAAATATATATATAGATATATAGATATATATATATAGATATAGATATAGATATGACACAAATAAGAAAAAAGATCCCATCATCAAGAGACAAAGCAAGTAACAGAACCAGACTCAAAGATGACGCAAATATTGGAAATATCAGACAGGGGATTTTAAACACATACCATTAATAAATAATAAATATAATTTCTAATAGAAAATGTAGTCAACAGACCTGAACTGATATGGCATGTAGCAAAGAGATGAAAGCTATCAGAAAGAGTCAAATAAAAATCTAGAAGCATCTTTCAAAAATGTAGATGAGTTTTTGAGATGAAAGAATACATACACACATACATACATATATTTATTCATACATAAAAGAATTTAATATTAGCAGACCACAGGACATTTAAAAATAGCAGCAACAAAAATAAGTATTTAGGCAAAAAGAATATGATAAACAGAAAATTGGATCACCACAAATATATGCAAATGAAGAACTTTAAGAAAAGTTAAAATGAAGGTAAATATAAAAGACATTTTTTTCCTTATTTAAATTATTTCAGAAAATAATTGCATGTCTAAAGAAAACCTAGTGGCAATGCTTAATGTTTTACGGCCTATGTAAATGTAAAATGGATGACAATAGCCCATGAAATGGGACAGAGGAATCAGCAGTATACTGATTTAAGAACTGCACTCCAAATGAAGCAGCATAATACTATTTGAAAATACACTGTCATTAATTAATGATATACATTGAAGTCCCTGGGACAACCACTACATTTTTAAGAGTTATATATAAGAAGCTACTCGTGGAGATAAAATAGAATCATGTATATTACTCAATCAAAATTAAGCCAAAAATAAATAAAAGACAGAGACAAGAAAAAACAAAGAACAGATGGAATCGATGGAAAACAAACACCAAGATGATAGATTTTAATTAAACTATATCTACATTTACATTTTATACAAATGATTTAAGTTCTTATTAAATACTTATAAAAAGACAGAGATTATCAGATTGGGTAATGTCTCAGTCTGTTTGGGATGCTATAACAAAATACCATAGACTGGGTGGCCTATAAACAAGAGAAATTGATTTCTCACGGTCTGGAGGCGGGGGTTCAAGATCAAGGCATTGGCAGACTGGGTATCTTTTAAGAGCCCACTTCTTGGTTCATAGACAACTATCTTCTCACTCCACATGGCAGAAAGGGCAAGTGACCTCTCTCTCGGGTCTCTTTTAAAAGGGTACTAATTCTATTCATGTGGGCTTTGCCCTCATGACCTAATCACCTCCTAATCACCTCCTAATCACCTAAAGCCCCAATTCCTAATACCATCACAGTTAGGATTAGAATTTCAACATATGAATTGGGGGGTGGGTGGCACAAAACTTCAGATTGTAGCAGATAAAAAGGAGGAACCAACTTTACTCTGTCTAGATGAAACATTTAAATATTTAAAAAAATGTAGATTAAAAGCAAAAGAAGGCAAAATTATATACTATGCCAGCACTTACCAAAAGAAAGTTGGACTATTTTAACATCAAACTAGACCTCAGACAAGGAATACTACCAAGAGAAAAGAGACACATTACATAATGATAAAGAGTGCAATTAAACATAAGATGTAGCATTTCTAAATGTGCATGGATTTATTCATTTATTTATTTATTTCTAAATGTGCATGGATTTATTTATTTATTTATTTATTTATTTATTTATTTATTTATTAGAGAGAGAGGAAGTGAGAGAAAGAGAGAGATAGAAACATCTATGAGAGAGGACATTGATTGGCCACCTCCGCCATGCCCCCCACTGGGGATCAGGCCCACAACCTGGGCATGTGTCCTGACCAGGAATCTAACCGGCGACCTCTTGGTGCATAGGTCGATGCTCAACCACTGAGCCACACCGGCTGGACTAAATGTGCATGGATTTAATAACAAAACCTCAAATTCCATGACACAATACAGAATTAAAAGGAGAAATGACAAATCCACAATTAATTGTGGAGACTTCAATACTTCTCTCTCAAAAATCAATAGAACAAGTAGACAAATAAAAAAGAATACAAAAGACAATAAACACTATCCACTAACTTCATCTAATTAACATTTATAGAACACTCTACCCAACAGTAGCAGAATACATATTTTTTAAATACTCATGAAACATTCATAAAAATGGACTCTATTCTGATACGTAAAGCAAATGTTAGCAATTTTAAAAGAATTTAAATCATATAATATATTCTCCATAAAAGTAGACTAGAAATCAATAATATAAAGACATTTGCAAAATATTCTAGTATCTGGAAATTAGATGACATACTTTTAAACAATCCATGAAGCAAAGAAGAAGTCTTAAGGGAAATTACAAAATATTTTGATTTGAATGAAAATCAAAACACATCATATCAAACTTTGTGGGATATTGATTAAGTAGTGCTTAGAGAGAAATCTGTACATTAAATGCTTATATTAGGAAAGAAGAAAGGTCTTAAATCTATTATCTAGGTTTCTACCTTAAGAAATTACAAAAGGAAGAGCAAATTAAAGCCAAAGGAAACAGAGAAGGAAATTACATTTAATCTGAAATATAAAAGTTACAGAATGAACCCAAAAAGTGTTTCTTTAACAAATCAACTAAAATGAGAAAACTCTAGCCAGGCTGATCAAGAAAAAAAGAAGACACAAGTGACCCACACCTAGAATGAAGAAGGAACATCAATGTAGAACCTACAGATATTAGAAGGACAATGACAGGCCATCAGTTTTATGCCCTTAAATTTAACAACTTAGAAGGAATGAACAAATTCCTTGAAAGACACAAACTACCAAAGCACACTGAAGAAGATTCTGTCTGAAAGGCTGTTAGAATATGAACACAGTAACGATTAATATAACAGATGTTATGTTATCTAAGTTTGCCCTCCTATGAAGGTAAATGGCTAGAACTGGAATTTGATCCAAAGGTGACTATTTAAAACCATGTAATTCTGAGACACATATTCCTTCCTTTACAGCTTTCAGAAAGGCTGTCCTCTCCCCAGGAGATAGTGTTAGAATTGATCTGTCTCACACCAGTGTTTCATATCTCTGTGCTAGCTATTCTGAGAGCTTTACTCATTTTTCCAAAACTATTGTCAGTATCCTTTGTATATGCAATAAATAGAAACCAGAGCCTGCTCATTACTATGAAATGCTTTCATGATCTCATATTATTATTTCTTTTTAGATGCAGCCAGCTAAAATGTGTTCTTGAAATGTGGCAATTAAACAACAGATTCAAATTTCCCTTTTTGCTTTCAAGTGACTAGTTAATTAGATGATTTACTACTTAAATACTATCCAACCGATGCGACTGTTCATTATATTTATTTCCAGTGTAAATATAAACTTTAAAAAAGCTTAGAATAAATATTAGTTACATAAAATTAAATACACTCACTTCATTTCACATCATTTTGCCAATTTCACATTAGATGTGTTCCTATGCGGAAGCACATTTAATCAATGGAATTAATTCTCTCACATCTTTATCATTTATCCTTTACAAGAAGCATCATTCTTAAGAATTATGAATGAAATATTTCAGATTTTGTTATACTTGATAGCTGTGTCGCATTTAGACAATAGTGCTATCAAAGCGAACTTGATATACTCTCAGTTTGTAAAAACACACTTTTGGTTTCTACAGGTCCATATTTTACGTCATTGATATAAATGCATGGATTTTGGTAAACTCAAACTCCTATTTATGGGAAGCAGAATTATTTTCATTTACAAAGAGTACATACTCTCCTTTGTCCTCAGTTGTGCTTCTCGACCATTTTTCCGTCAGCAATGCCTGCTTCTTTGAATTGCATTTTATCAGCCTCTCTTCTTCCTTTTGGCTGTCATCTATCAACTCCTGGCAACCGTTCTCCCCACATGGATCCCATAGTTACCAGTTATTTTAGTACATGGCTCACTATAATCTTCTTCATTTCGCTGAGTTATTATCCACAATGACCCCTCCTACATCTGGCATC
The DNA here is from genome assembly GCA_030848825.1 of Tadarida brasiliensis. Classification (NCBI taxonomy): domain Eukaryota; kingdom Metazoa; phylum Chordata; class Mammalia; order Chiroptera; family Molossidae; genus Tadarida; species Tadarida brasiliensis. Next base: position 61,366,217 of record CM061265.1, read on the forward strand.
TCAGTTCCTTGGTGTGCCCCCCCAAAACGATTTTTCCCTCCTTAACTGCACTACCTTGAAACATCTCAGTTTCAAGCATCCCCCTCTTTGACCTCCAATCTTTTCAATCCTGTTGCTTTCTCCTTGCATTCAAACAACTCTGTGACCACTCCAGGACCTCCAATCCATTCACCCCGCTATTTTTTACTTTCAGTCACCTCCAAGTCCCCATGTCTTTCCTTACCCAGCTTAAATTTTAAAAACAGATAAACATACACATTTTGAAAACATTGTACTAAGTGGAAGAAGACAGACATGAAAGGACAAACATTGTATGATTTCATTTATATGAAATATCAAGAACAGGTAAATCTCTAGAGACAGAAAGTAGGTTAGTGGTTTCCAGGGCCTGGGGGGGGGGGGGAGAGTCCGCTAAGGGGTGTAGACTTTCTTTCTGGAGTGCTGACAATGTTCTAAGATCAGATAGAGGGGATAGTTGCACAGCTTTGTGAATAAACTAAAAATCACTGAACCGTACATTGTAAAAAGAGGACTGTTATGCATGTGAATTACACATCAGTAAAAAGTCATCTTCTTTATCAGTTTGGACCTTTTATGCATCAGCCCTTGAAGTGAGCCACACCCTTGATTTATCTTCACTGTGTGTGACACTGTGTTACCGAGCCCAGAGGCTTCCAAATAAGGGGGTGACTCTAATAAAGTCATAACATGAAGACCAGGGATGGTGATTTTAAGAACCAGTCATACCAACAAAATGATGATTAGTAAATTGTTGGATTAAATATCTGAGAAGAGTAGGGCCCAAATTCTATCAGTGCCTCCTACTCTCTCCCCCCTTCCCCCTCCTCCCTTCTCACACCCCAGTTACAGACTCCTGGGGGAATCTTTCTGTTGCAAAGTAAATACCTCTGCCAAGAAGTTGCAAGAGGGTGCTGAGCACTTTCTTTGGTACTCCATTTCCTTACTGATTTATTCAGTTCAAATTAAGTATTTGATCTTTTAGCTACAAAGCTAATGCAACCCAGCCTGGGAATGCTGGAAATTGTTAATTAGGAAAATGACAGAGGGAAGGAGAAGAAACTTAGCGAATACATTTAAGCTGTATATGAAGAAAAGTGATAAACCTCTACACAAACATCTGTGGTTTATGAGAGTTCTGTATACTTTATTATTAAGCAAAAATCATGAGGCAGTAGAGAATACACTAATGATGGCTTATATTTACCAAAACAAGATAAATTGCCTGAGAATAGAAAGGTTACATTTGTTAATAAAACATCCTAAGATTATTTTCCCTCAGGGAAAGATTTTTCAATACCCTACTGAGTATAAAGGATTCCCTGTTTTCATTCTATTTCAGAGACCTTGTATGTTTTTATCTAATGGAAAAATAACACTCTTTAAAAAGTATCGACTATTGTATAAACTCTGAGCCTTCTTCCTCCTGGGCCTTAGCATGTGTGATTTGTAGCACTGTCATCAAACTAACTGAAATTTCCTCCTTAATTTTCATCTGACACCAGTAGACATGGAGAGTTCTGGGTAATAGTGACATTGGAATTTGCTCCTCTCATATAATATTTTGCTATAATGATAATAGGCCTGGTTACAATGCCCGACCTATTTATTTCGTTTCTTCAGGAGACATTTCCTCTTAAAAGAAATATAATCTTTGTGAGTCATTGTATCCATAAAATTTTTATGGTTGCTTATAAGGTGGTCAACATGATTTAGCAAGTTATTTAACAGTGTTTAGTTTTGGGTTGTCTATAAGGAATTATAACAATGGTTGGCATATTTAAGGCCCTGAAATCATAATATAGAACTAATCTTTAAAAGTAGGAAGATAAGAGTTTATGCAGGACACTGCTAAAAAGTTCCATATTCAGCAATTATGACATATGGTCAGTATTCTTTAAGGAAAGAAAAAAGTATGTTAATAAAATTGTCACTGTGTGGCTGTTTTTGTCAACTCTGTTTCTGGCTATAGAGGAAAGAATATGGAGTAGAAAAATGTGTCAATTCATAGATTAAAAAGTGTTTCTAAGTATAGAATGAGAGATTAATGGTATAAAAAGGATCTCTGAAGGGGATCAGTAAAATATCAATATGTCATAATGTTATTTCATACTAATTATAATCAAATAGAGAGTAAAATGGAGTTTACCAAATAATTAAGCTTGCTTCTAGGAAAACACAGGGATTTTGCACCATGGAAATGGGTACTGTAGTGGTGACAGATATAGGAACATTTAAGGTAGGTGACGAGTGTAGAGGAAGCATACGAAGGTAACAAAAATACCTGTCACTGACACATGAATATAGACATTCCAACAGTACTTTCTCCAATTTCTGAAACTATTTCCACCCTGATTTTTTTTAGTCATTTTTAAAAATATCTCCCTCTCTTGTTTCATGACTCATCTCCATTATAAGAGTAAGTGCTTTAGGGAACTTTTAACAGCCCAGCCTTACTCTTCATTATAAGAACATGACTACAAATCCTTCTAATGTTGGCAGAGCAGATCAGGCACCACCTGGTCTCCTTGCCTCCAATTGATGTCATGACCTATGATACATGAAGACAATATAACACTCACATCAGATACTGTGTGGGCCACGGTCACGGTTCTTTGAGCTCCTAGGAAATAAGAGGCTATATTCATTCAAGACTTCAATGATATTATTATTTATATCATCATTACTTCTCAACACTTTCTGCTGTTTTATCTTTTTAGGTCTGGCTGGTTCTATTATCTTTTGACTTACAATTTTAATACCGCATCAGATACATGATCCTTTGAAAATAAGGGAGAAACACTCGGTTGTATTATGGAAGATTTAAACAACTATTTCTTAACATTTTCTTACTAAGACCTTTAAATCTATCTAAATATAAAGGTTTTCTCTGGTTTCTTCAATATTTTCTGTTTAGTCCTCCTGTTTTTATTCGCTAATTTTCTTTAAGCCTTAAGGATATGTGAGTTTATTTGTATTTTAGGTTAATCTGAAGTACAGAGTTGAGTTAGTTATATAACTCAGTTCTTTGCACATTGTCATCATTGGTCAATTCAAGGCTTCGAACTTGTCTATTACATTTTTCTCCTTCTTCCCAACACCCTCTCCCATTCTCCCTCTGCCCTACTTGCAATATGGGTCTTAAATATACACTTGTTTCTGTAATAGCATGTTGTGGGAGGGTATTTTTAAATGTATATATAGGCTATTTTGCTGTGAAGCTTGTCAGTTTCCTACTGTTCATAGTTAATACGTTTGAAATCTTTCCCACTCTGTGGTATGGACATCCACTTTCTTTTTTTCCGTATAGATTTTTGAAAACTATCTGCATGGTTCTTGTTTTACATATCTCTTTAGTCAGCAATACCCAAGTCTTTTTCAGCTTCCTGCCATTACTGACAGTGCTCAATGAGCAGTGTTATATGTGTTCCCTCAGGATGCGGTGTAAAAATGTATCTGGATATATACCCAAGACTGGAATCCATGGCTATAAGGCAAATGGATAATTAATTCCAATAAATAAAATACCAATTTGCTTTCAGAAACATCTGTACTGAACAGCAGTATAGGAGAGTTTTTCTTCCTTCTCATTTTTACCAACATTTGTTATTAAATGAATTTCTTATTTTTGCCATTCTGGCTGATGTGAAGTGATATTTCATTATTGTTACATTTTGTCTTTATCTGATATATGTTCTTGTTAGCCATTATGTCTTCTCTTCCTCTTTCTATAAATTGCTTGTTCATCTATTTTGCCTGCCTTTTTCTTATTGATTTACAAATGTCTTTCTTAGTATGACATTCATCTGTTGATTTTGTCTATAATGTTTTTCATTAGATAGAAATCTTTAATTTTTATGTAATGAAATCCATCCTTTTTCCTTTTTTTTTTTTTTTTTTGCCTAAGAATTTATATTTTGAGTTTCATTTAAAAAGTTTTCTTCCAGGTCTGGGTCACGAAATATTATTTTACATTTTTAAAATATTTTTATTTTTAACATACATGGTTTTAGTGTGTCCGCCGCCTATGCTATGGTAACATACAAGGTTAGCTTTATTTTTCTTTGTATTTTCCAAATGCCATCTATAAGTGTGCCCACCCAGTTCTTATTTATAAATGCTTGTTTCTGCTTTATATTTCCACTACTCTCTTAATTATTTGACAATTTTCATTAGTTTTATTTAGAGAAAGAAAGAAAGAAAGAAAGAAAGAAAGAAAGAAAGAAAGAAAGAAAGAAAGAAAGAAAGAAAGAAAGAAAGAAAGAAAGAAAGAAGAAAGAAAGAAGCAAATAAAGAAGAGCTGGGTGCACCTAGTATTTGCAGTTGGGTTTGTTGCCTGTATTTTGCAGCAATTATGCTCCTTGGATATCTAGTTATTTTTGCCTTTGAACCTGTTTTTCTCTGGCTGGTTTGATAAACATGAAGACCCCAGGTTCTAGCTTATGCTGCTCCTAAGGGCTAAAGGTGTGTGAGAGGATGATGACCCTGGGCAAAGAGCCCACCATGCCATAGTCTGGACTTCACTGTCCCTCTTTGCTCTCTCCTAGCCAGGTAATCCTTACCACTTGGTTGTAGTTGGCTCAAGGTGAAAATGAGTTTGGTGATGCTATGGAGTTTGCCAGAATTACCTGGCCTCTTGTTATGTCTCCCACCCCTTGTCAGGCTCCTGTGCAGCCTGATGCTATCTGCTGACCCAGGGGCAATGGGTAGGCAATGCTGTTTTTCCAGCCCTTGAACGATTATGTGGCCAGGACAATGAAAAAAGATACAGCTTATAAGCTCTCCCCATTTCGTTCCCCCACCATGCTACTTTGTTCCTAGTCACATATACTCAATTTTCAAGCACTCCTGTCAGTCTTTGTCTACTTTCTGTCATTTAAATCCACTGTGTTTTACCTCTGGGACAACTTCAGGGATCACAGGAGAGGAGGATGCCAACATCTAGGCTAACTCTCAGCTTTGTTGAATCCCATCTATATCCATATTTGTTTTCCAATGATGGATGTCAAAATAATGTCAGCTTCAATTGAATGCCCTCTAAATGCTAGGCTTGTGCTAAGTGTTTTTATATGCATTATATCATTGAGTCCTCATAAACACTCTAGGAAATAGGTGATTTTATCTTCTTAATTTTACAGATGAGAGAACTGAAGTCTAGACAAAGTACTTCACACTGCCAGTAACAGAGCCAGGTGCAAATTTAAACTGTCAGATTCCAAAGTCTATTCCTTTTAGTCTACATGCAGTGTTTTGGTTTAAATTAGGTTTGTTCTGGGTAAATGGACTTCATGATGTCCATAAACCTCCTAAAAGTGTATCCAAAAATTTGTGTTTGTACATAGAACGTAGTTTTACCAGTGATCAAGTCTGTTGTTTTCACTAGATTCATTAGGAATCCATGAGTTTCCACCAGATGAAGAACAGCTTTAAATGAAGTCAAAACTCACATGGGGGCTTTGGTGCTAAAGTCAGCCAGTAAGTAAAAAATGGTGATTTACCTCTGAAAGTTTCTTGAATGACCCTCATATTATCTACACTGGGCCACTGGAAGCTCAAAAGCCAAGAATTAATACATTTTATTTTTCTTTTCTTTTGTGCTGGTATTTCTTTTCCTGGAGCAGTAGAGAACACGTTAGTTTGAAAATATTATGGGGGCAGAGAAAGGTGGTTAAATAAAGGATTCTCTCAATGAACTTGTACAATATGTTCTCGTTCCAGGAATTGTCAATTGGAACCTCTTGAATGCCCAACTAATCCTATTCACTCTAGTCTGACAATTTTTTTTTTTTTTTCAGATACTGGAATACTCTATAATGAGGCTTAGCTAACAATCTCTTCACAGTGTCAGAGGCTCAACTTGGCTCAGCTTCAGAGCTGACCAGAGCACTCGGGGGTCCTTTGCACCAGGGGTAGCCCTGGTTTGATTTTCCCAAACCCTTTTTCAGAGCAGCTAGATGGTCTATGCTCAAGGGAAGTCTGAACTCATTTGGCCTCTGGAAACAGATAAATATATATACTGGTCAATTAGATTGACCTATGCTCTTCTGAAGTAAGCTCTAAAGCATATACTTCTACCACATTAACTAAACCTAATCACAAAACAGAGGTCAAGCAGAAGGTCTTCTGATCATCCCAGCTTGCATCAGGTGCTTACCACAGTTTGTTTATCATTCTCATGTTGATGGACATTTGGGATACGCATAACGCTGCTGTGAATATTCACGTGCAAAACAAGTAATACGTTTTCCTTTCTCTTGGATAGATTCACACGAGTGGAATTGCTGGGTCATAGAATAGACAAATGTTTAACTTTTTAAAAAACCGCCAGTCTTCCCAAGTGGTTGTACTATTTTATACTTCCCAACAACAAACGAGAGTTCCACTCATTCCACACCTCTCCAACATTGGGTGTTAAACTTTTTCATCTGGGCCGTTCTAATGACTGTGTAGTGATATCCAGCTGTGATTTTAATTTGCATTTCCCTGACGCCTTGTGATGTTGAAGACATTTTCATGTATGTACTTATTTGTCATTCACATATCTTCTTTTATGAAGTATCTGTTCAAGTTGTTTTAGAACTGGATGAGCTTTTTATAACTTGCTTATTATTAAATTGCAAGAATTTCTTATATGTACATAGACATGTAGGACTCTTAAAAGTGTGTTTCATATCACAGGAGGGCAGCATGCACGGCTTCTTTAATGTAAATAGAGTACAGCATGCTATCGAAGTGAAATGAGAGATGAGCTGGTTTCATGCCTATTTCAGAAACTGAGAGGGTAGAGCATTTCAAAACCTAACTGTATGCTACTTTCAGAATTCAATCATCCATTCAAAACAATAGTGATGTGTAATACTGAAAGAAAAGAGAAAAAGTCTGCCAGTTTCAGTCTTGAGTTATTTTGTGTTCTCTAAAAAGTGTCTATTTATTGGTTTTTGGTTTCTGGTCCCAGACAGACCTTAAATAAAACTCCTCTGTGAGGTGTTAGCCAGTAGCTTGCAGAAAATGTTTCCCTGCCAAAGGCACGGAACGTGGATCTTGAGTTATCCCACAAGGAGTAACTGACTCTGCAGGTGTCAGGAGTAAAATGACTCCATTTCATAATCTCTCCCAGAGGCAAGGAGCTTCTTACTTCCAGAATAAATTGGTGGTGAGATCCATTTTCTAGCTGGCAGGGTGATGATCAGCAAAGCTTTCACTCCAGCTTGCTGACGAGGGGAAAGCTCCTGTCCCACTTGGCAGGTATCTGTGATTTGTGAAATGGAAGGCTTTATAACCCGGCATTCACAGTGGTTCCACTGGAAGTCTTTATGTGTTATAAGCTTAATGGTTTGTAAATTGCACTCACAGATCTATAAATTGCCTCCTGTATACATGGGTTTGATTCTTCCTTCTTTGAGTTCCCCAATGTGATACTCTATTTGATAGTCTCTAAGCATCTCATTCCATTCAAAAGCCCCAACCTGGTATTCTCATGTATAAACCATAGTACAGCTTTACATAACATGTGAAAGACTTTCACATTTGTTTTCTATATCCATTTATCTCTGAGCAAATATAACCATCTTGTGCACAGCTGAAGACATAGACACACAAGATAGGAGGTACCACTACACACTCCAGGCTCCCTATTCTTCTACTGTTTTCATGCATTTCTTTGGACTGGAGTTCTCAAACTTAAGTATGTATGCGACTCATTCAAGCTGCTTACCAACAGTAATAGGAATGATAGTTACTATAATGTTTAATATGCACCAGGAACTCTGGTAAGTACTTCACATATATCAACGGATATTTTGCTCACAACAACCCCAAGTTAAGTAGTATGATTATCCCATTTCACAGGGAAGAAAGTGGAAACTACAAAGAGTTTGTCATTTGCTCAAGGTTTAACACTTAGTAAAGGCTGAAACTAGAATTCAAACTAATGCAGCCTGGTCCGGAGTCTCTGCTGGTCCCTAAGAACACTCCTTGTTCCCTTTCCTAGAGGTTTGAGAGTCAGAGTCTCTGGCTGGGGCCCAGGAATCCAGATTTTCAACATGTACTTCACAGCCCCCAGATAACTCGACTGCCAGGGGTTCTGTGACCATGCTTTGAAAAGCACTGACTTCAGTATTCAAAGACATTGTTTGTTTTTCAGTAAGTCATGTATTTCAATGAAATTTCCCCTAGGAAACATTTTAGACTAATAATTTTGTTTATAAGCAACAGAGTAAAATATAGGGGAATTTGACTTGGGATGGTGCTTGATGGTTAGGAAAAGGTAAGAAGCATCAAAGGAAAAGATCAATGGTAAGAAAAGCCACAGGAGAAAAACACAGATATCATCTACCTTATAATTTTCCTTGGAGCTAGATTTCCACAAGACTGTTCAATACCATGTTTGAAAATTAGAATGTAAATTTCTTTCTCAAGTGGTTTTGAGAAAAGTTAGTGGAAATAATGGCAGAGAGGGCTTGAGTTAGTTATTTACTAAGTGGTAATAAGTCAAGTTTCTTGTAGGAAGTATAGTTGCACTGTCCAAAACGGTAACCAATTAGCCACGTTATCTAAATTCATTACAATTAAATAAAATTGAAATTTTAGCTTCTTGATCACCCTTGCCACATCTCAAGTGTTCAAAAGCCACATATAGCTAGTGGCTACCATATTGGACCGCACACAGATCTATAATCTAGCTATCTAGAGATAGTTCTATAGTACAGTGCTGATCCATAGACCTTTTCCCAATGATTCTTGTAATTTTTTTCTTATCGTTAGAAAAATCTTCTCTGTTGAGTAATTAAATGTTGGACGTTTAGCATTCACAGTTTTGCCTGTTTCAAGAACACCCAGAGGTCTAATTTTTAATTTTGCAGTGCTGATCACTTAGTATCACCTCTCAACAGGAATTGGTTCTTTTCCCTTCCACCATTTGTTTTATATGGGGTTATATAGGGTTGGAGGGAGGATGGCCATGCGAGAATTATAAACCTTGGTAGTCTTCCTTCAAGTGTTAACAGGTGATCTCCCATGAAAATGTCATAGGCTAAGGGAGTTCCAGATGAACAATTACCCAGCGAATGCTCCAGGAGAGCCAGGAACCACACCACCACCACACACATGACCTCTCACACTTCATAGTTAGCTTGGTTATGGCTTTTCACCCTCTGTTCTTATTGAAAGTCATGGATGACTGTTTTTTTTGTGTGTGTTTTTTTTTTAGTACATGCCCCTAGCGGGAACCGAACCCAGACTCTCTGGTCCGCAAGCCAACACTCCAACCGCTGAGCCAAACTGGCCAGGGTGATGACTGGTTTTTAAGACTTTCAGACCTGATATAAATCAGGAGCGATTTCACATATACAACCTGTTGCCACATAAACCACAGCCTCTGCTGAATATGCCACGTTGGGGCTCACAGGGTTCAGAGACTCCTGAGAAGCAAGTTCTCTCAGTTCCAGCCCCCTTTCTCCAGCGGGATAATGAGCTATTGGCCGAGATTCAGCCTCCCGTGGCTGGTCGGCTCTTGCCTTCCACTAGACCCAGCGCCATGAAATTGTTATAGTGCTGACCTGCCATTTCAGGGTCAGATTCCTAAAGTTATTTTGTACACATTCCTGGAAATGTGGTTCAGCATACCAGATCCAGGAATGATTTTTACAAGAGATCTAGTTAGCTCTAGTCCTTCAGACTTTGTGTCCAGTGATATAAGCACCAAATGATTAAAATAGCTCTTAGCTGAATCAGTTTAGAATGATTTTTATTTCAGCTTCAAATATGAATTATTATATTATACATGTAATTATTAGCTATTTTGAATCATACCAAACCTCTCTCTCTCTCTCATACTAAGTAGAACCCTAGACAAAATCTTAAAATCATTGAAACTTAGAACTGAGAGGAATTTTGAGATTAGATGTTCTAACCTCCTCTTTTCCAAATGAGGAAATGTATCTCAGAAAAGCTAAAACATTTACCCAAGATCCCTAAACTAATTAAGAGAATTAGCACTGCCAACACACCTCTCCTAATTTTTTTGTTCAGTACTATTTCTACAGTGTCATCCTTTTCTGTAGCAATAAAGGCCCACACTGCCACACTGCATGGAAATCCTGTACTCCTGCGGAGAGACGATGCTTGCACTCCAGTTCCAGAAAAGGCACAATTTAACGATAGCTGATGCATATATGGTGCTAAGGATATGGAAGGCACTGTGCCAAGCACCGTGGGTATGTTATCTCATTTAGTTCTCGTGACAACACTGTGAGATTCTATTATTATTCCCATTTTACAGATGAGTGAGCTGAATCACAGTGAGGTTAGGTAACTTGCCTGAGAGCAAACAGCCAATACTTGACGGAATCCCAGTTCAGACCCCATGCTCTAAACACACTGCTTGCTGCCTACGAGGCTCATGTCTGGAGCCATCAACCAGGATGAGGAAATGCATGCAGATGAGGTTGGGAAAACTTCTGTGTGCATAGAACACTCCGTTCCAAGGCAATATTTAATCACATTTTCTGGTTAGCGTTTATGAAAGCTAAAGCTCGTATTTCCATTGAAGCACTCATTATTGAAGGTGCTGGAGGTTTTTTGTTTGTTAGTTTTTAACTAAAACCTTTCAGTGATCTTAATGAGTCCAGCAACCAAGCAGGCAGAGCAGTAAAACCGGCTACGTCGGTGGCAATACTGAGCAGTCGTTTCTCACTGGGCACAGCCTCGCAGACCGACGACTGCCGTTCTCCGCTCTCTGGGGTGCAGCCTTTCCGAACCCAGACAAGCTACATAACCAGGAGGGATTTCCATTGAAACGGTCTGGGGTTGTTCGTCTGGGAACTACTATTCCTGCTCCCCATGCATAAGTGTTGACATCACAATGAAAAGTGGGTTAAAAATTAGACATGTGTTCTGATGAAAAAGAACTCACTTATTTTAATGTAAACATGCTGGTTTATAGATGGGGTAAGTCCCTGGGCCTGTCATGAAATACATTTTTGAGCAAGAGGTTAAGGAAATGTGATTTCCAGAATGAGCCATCACCCAGTATGGGGTACGTCATGTTCATAAGAGTGATGACAGGCATGCTTGACATTGAATTAAATAAATATAAAATATGGAAAGGACAGTCTGTCAGGACTGTGAGCTTCCTGTCAGTGGAGACATGTGTCATGTTTCTTTGCTTTGTGCCTGGAACCCAACACAGCCCCAGACTTAGATAAGAAGGACACATGAGTATATAAATGGGATTGGAGCCAGAGATGGAGGCCCTTGGGTGGGGGTGGGGGGAGCATAGGAGTCGTCATTCTTCCTTGCTAAATTTTGGCTACAGAAGCTTTGACTCATATTCCCATTACTGATTAGCTCTTCAATCTTTAGCCAGATGTTAACTTCTGTGAATCACAGTGCTCAGACTTAAAATGCCTATCCCAAATAGATAGTGATAAAGATAAAATTAGAACATATTTGAAAAATTCTTTATAAAATCTGATATAAAAATTATTTATAAAATTTAGGCTACATATAGGTGTAAGTTATTAGTAAATCCTTTCAAAATCAGAGGTAAACAAAACTGATTTGATTAAGAAAAACGTGTCTAATTTTTAACCCCCACTGAGACATTCATATTGCTAAGCAACTCCTATCTCCACCACTGATGATTAATTATAGCCGAAGTTTTTTTCTCCTCACACCTTTTCCTGCACTCCCTCTGTCTACTCCATTCTTCTTCAAATAGACCATTTATAGTTATCTCAAGTATATATATTTTTATCAAAATATCATAAAGAATAAGTTCTATACAAAGCTTCCTGTAGTGACTAAATGTTCATTATTGAACACTTCTACGTATAGGAGACTTTACTGCCAGTCAGAACATTTAACAGAGGAACTACAGAGCTTTGATAGCATGGATGAAAAGCCATCTCTGGGTAGAGAATTGCCTCCCACACAAGTAGCTGTGAGACTGTAATGTTCACTCAAATCACCTGAGATCTTGCCGTAGAGGAGTAGGTCTGGGTGGAGCCTGAGTTCCTGTGCTCCCAAGGTGATGTTAGTACTCTGGTCTGCGATCCCCTTGGCATGTCCAGAGCCTAGACCATGAATCCTAATATTTCCAAGGATGAGGGCATTCTTAAAGCTTTAGTTACTGGCATTATTTTGATTATCAATTTTAAAATACACAAAAGCAAAAAAAAATCATAATCTCATCAACCTAAGACATGAACCATAGCTAAGTTGGTTTGTATATGGCATATACAGATATTAAAATCAATTCTGGGCTCCTTGTGTCCACATGGTTTTAAAGCTACCATTAAATAACTTTTAAAATATTCTAGTGATACTATTAATTTTAGAAAATTCATAAAGTGAAAACAAGCAAAAGGAAGATGACTTACAGTCTCATCGCATATACAGAAGACAAACATTATTAACAGGTTAATCTATTCTCTCCCATGTGCCTACACCCAACCCCAACTCCGTGACCACTGGCAGGTACCAACATCATGATAAGATTGACAGTAAGACACGGACATAGGTAGGTAAGAATGGCTTGAAGTAAAGTTTATTTTTAAAATTATTGTTAAATAGCATACAGTAGGGGGCATGAAGGACTTTCCAAGCTTCTCAAAGTCCCCCATAGAGTTGCAGAGGATGGATTCATCCATTTCCACCCCCCTGGAATTTTGTTAAAATGGAGTGCTATAGTTTACAATGTATGGTGATGCTAAGGTCTCTCCTGGGAGGGGAGTTTGCCCTGGGTTTTCTATTGCTTTTCCAATTCAGGCAAGTTGATTGGGTACATGCTACTGTGAATATTTCTGAGGACTTGTCCGACTTCAGATCCTATACATTATTTTCAACATCATAGTTATAGATCAACTCCAAGATAATGAATCAGATCATAATTTTATGGAAAAAAATGAGAAAAACTTACTGGAAGTGGTATCCTATGAGCTCAGGAGTTGGTTGCTAACATAATCTGGCCTGCAGGAGGTCAATATGGGTTTCTTCTTTATCCCTTCCCAGAAGTCCAAGATAAATGTGAAAACTACCAATAGGTATAACAATAAGACATTCTCTCACTAATTCTAATTACTTTAAATGGAGGTGAAACAGGCACATTGCTGCAGTTTTCCAATTGAATCAATGTCAGTCCGGAAACAGGAGGCCAAGAGGGCGGATTTTCCTGAGAGCTGAATAACCCTCTATTTCCGCCTGTGAAATGCTTACCTCTGATGCTCATTACTGCCAGGTTGCTCTGAATTGGAAATAGGGATTTGTGGAAATGAACAGATTCTTACAGAGCATAAAAGACAAACATGCACACACCCACACCAACAGTGGCATGCTCACTCTTGTACAAAGGATCATTGGAGCCTTTTCTCGGCACCGGAAGTTTGTATGCGGCATTTATGCTCTTGTAAACACCGGAGGGATACATTGAGGTAGAACAAAAAGGTCCCTGATGTAGGACTCTGATGACCCAAGTTCTAGTTTCTTTTTTTCCATTTAGTACTGTCACCAAAATTCTTCAAAATTTCTAACCAGAATGCTCCTGGGTCTCAAAGGCTGCAATCAAAGTGTTGTCTGCAATCAAAGTTGCAGTCCCGTGGGAGGCTTGGTGGGTGAAGTCTCCACTTCCGAGCTACCGGGGTTGTGGGCAGCACTCCTCCTCGTGGATCAGCGCTGAGGGCCTCAGCTGCTCAGACTGGCAGTCGGAGGTGCAGTCAGGTCCTTGACATCATGGCCATTTGCTTCCCCAAGGCCAGCAAGAGAGAGACTCTCAGCAAGACAGGTACCGCAGTCCTACGTGATGTAATAATCATGTCCACGTAATGACATATAGCCCATCACCTCCGTTACTTACAAGCAGGTGTCAGATCCTGCCCACACTCAAGGGGACAGGATCACACGAGGAGAATAATACTATATATATGTTTATACATATAAAGAGATTTGTTTATTTGTTAAGAGGTTTATTTTTGAATGTACAAAAATATATATGGGAAAACACCAAATAAAAAGAGATCTGTTTTAAGGAACTGGCTCGTGCAGTTGCTGTGGCTGGCAAGTGAGAAATCTGGAGGGCAGGGTACGCCGGCAGGCTGGCAACCCAGGCAGGAGTGGAGCTGCAGCGTGGAGGCAGACTTTCTTCTTCTCTGGGAAACTTCCGTTTTTACTTTCAAGGCCTTCAACAGATTGGATGAGATTCACCCACAGCATCAAAGGAAATCCCCTTTGCTTCAAGTTAACCACATCCATAAGATACATTCACAATAATGCCTAGATTAGTGTTTGATTAAATAACTGTTGCTGTAGCCCAGCCAAATTGACTGTATTATTTTCTCAGGGCTGCTGTAATAAAGTACCACAAACTAGAGGGCTTAAAACAAGTGCAATGTTTTCTCTCACAGTTCTGGAGGCCATAAGGCTGAAATCAAGGTGTTGGCCACATTCCCTCCAAAGCCTCTCGGGGACAGATCTTCCTTGCCTCTTCTAGCTTCTGGTAGCCCCAGGCATTCTTTGGTTTATGGTAACATAACCCCAGTCCCTGCGTCTATCTTCACATGGCGTTTTCCATCTGTGTCTGTGTCCAGATTTTCCTCTCCTTATAAGAACACCAGTCATGTCAGATTAGAGCACACCCTGGTGTAGTGTGACTTCATCTCAACCCGATTCCATCTGCAGAAACCCCATTTCCAGCAAAGGTCACATTCCCAGGCCCCAGGGGTTAGGACTTCAGCATAGCTTTTTGAGGGACACGATTCAGCCGAAACACTGACCATTCCGGGCATTTGTACACCGTCTCCTGTTTTGCATTAATTAAGGGCTGCTCACAGAGCTGTTAACGCTCTGGTGATGCCGCCCACCTTGTGACTAGGCTAAGCACAGCAAGGCCAGAGAAGCCCTCAGGCAGGCCTTACTGTGAGAAGCCATTAGTGTGTGTGAGGAAAGTAAGTGCCAAGGGGCTAGGGGTTTGGGGCATGGACACCATTCACTGCACGTGGAAAATGCCAGCCAGGAGGCTTCCAAAGGTGACATTTACCTAAGAATTTACACTGTATATACAGTTCATTAACCTCACAGATCCTAAACCAGAGGACAGGGTGCCCTACACCCTGAAACCCAAATGACTAGAAAGAAGACAAGCTACCGTTTTACAATTCTTTTCTGAAATGATAAGCAGAATTCAATCTTGGGAAGAAAACTTTAATTTGGGTGAATGCTTCACGGGCCTCTTTGACTATATAAAGGAAAAGCCAAAGATTATTTTGTAATAATGTTTGTGACAAACTTTTCTCATTATGATCAGAATTGCATCTCAGCAGAACTCGTTTTGATCTTGACTGTAAAAACTTGTACTAGCTATAGAGAAAGAATATTTTCTTTTAATCTGTCATTTGGGATGCAAGAAGGTTCGTTGTGAGGCCTAGACAGTAGTAAGGAGAGCCCAGCATCCCTGCTGGAAGGTTACAGGTTTATTTACAGGTATATCTGGTCCCTGCAATGTGGCTGCAGGCTGGAACCTGGTCTGCAGTTTAAAGGAACCATAATACCTGTATTAGTTTGCTAACATGCCATAAAAGTGCCTGAAACTAGGTGGTTAAAACAAGAGAAATTTATTGTCTCACAGTTCTGGAGGCTAGAAGTTCAAGATCAAAGTGTCAGCAGGGCACGCTCCCTTTGAAGGCGCTCGAGAGAGATCTGTCGCAGGTCTCTCTGCTGCTGCTTGTAGTTCCTTGGCTTGTGACAGCATAACTTTTATCTCCACATGGCATCCTCTCTGTGGACATGGCTCCGTGTCCACACTTTCCCTTTTCATAAGGACACCAGTCATATTGGATTAGGGGTCCACCCTACTTCAGTAAGACTTCATTTTAACTTAACTAATTATATCTGCAACAACCCTATTGCCAAATAAGGTCACATTCTGTGGTACTGCGGGGCTAGGTTTTCAAATTTTTATAACAATGCATTGGTCCAATTTTAAGAACTTTTTCTTTCTTGCTTTTCTTTTTTTGGTTGTTACTCTTTCTTACAACCCCACATCTTTCGGCCAGTAAACTGGGTTTGTTGTCAGTCCTGCACCAGGCCTGCAGTGATGCTGGATAGAAAAATCCTCCACGGAAGGGCGGTGACGCTGGTGAGGACCTGCAAACAGCAGCGGGCACAGAAACCTGCTGGTCGGGAGGAAGAAGGCCCACAGACATGAGAGGTAAGAACCAGGACAGGTTTTACAACTTGTGAATATTCCTAAGAAACCCAGAAGTACTCTGGGTGGGGAGAAAGACAGGATTCCCTACTAATTAATCAGGATAGAGACTGAGACTATTGTTATTTGCATTTTGAAGGGAAGAATGAACCCCAAATCCAGAATACTTGGGGATGTATGGTTTAAACCTTATCTTGCCAGAACCCTTAGAAAATGTGCATCCCCCAGGGACACACTCACATTCGCAAAACTCATTGAGATGAGTATGTTTCAACTATAACGTCAATTAATTAATTTAGAATGAGAAACACAGTTCTTGAGTGGACTAGAATACTTGAGTTGGCCAATTGGAGCACATGCTCCCTGAGGCTGTTTGTCGTACAAAGCTCATCAGAATGCAGATTTGCTATTCCCAATAAAAGAATCTATAACCATAGGCAAACGGGGCATTGATGTCGGTCTTTCCAGCGCAGTCCCTCCTGTGCCTCCACAGAAGGCCAGAGGATGCCCACTAGGTGCAGAATCGGAAGAAGGCGAGTAGATACTGTCGGCTGGAACCCTCAAGCGCACCAAGCTCTAGGGGTCTGATCTGCCCATTACAACAGAGAGCTGCCCTCACCACCTCCTAGACTGAGAACTGGACAGGTGAGCAACTGTGCAAATCTACTTGGTTTTCCCTTTTCTATTTTCCAGGGTGACTATGCATCCCCCGTTCACATCATCCTTCTCCCCACAGAAGAATAGCACAGGTGTCTAGATTTCAACACACATAGGCATCTTCAGATTCCATTTCTCTGCTCCTGAGTCGTGAGTGTCCCCAAGGCCTTCCATCACGGAGTCACATCCGTTCTCCCAGCTACCTCGCCTGCTGACTGGCCACAACCAGCCACAGTGTGTGGATTTTGCTACTTTATGTATCAGACAGCATCATGTCCCTCCCCTACAAGGTCTATGAAGGAGGGTACCTCCCTGTGCCCCCACATTCTAACAAGATTCTAGACAGTGGAGTTCTCTGACATGTACTGATTTAAAAAGATCCCGTACAGACTGAAAATGATGTGGTGATGTAATTGAATCCTCTCATTTTAGAAATACTTACTTGGAAATGTCTGTGAAACGCTCAAATGCGCGGAGGTAGTCACCAGGTCGAAGCAGAACCTCGCCTCTCTGACTCCCATTTGCTGCTTCCCTCTGTTCCAGGCTGCTACTCACGGTGGGTCTCCCCAGGTTTCAGTGGGTTCTGCCACATGCCTGAGAGTGCTCACTGATAAGGATTGTTCTGTCCTCGTCCTTTGCTTTCTTCCCCCACCCCCCACACAGGATACTATGTCACAGAACCAAATCACTGAAATGTAAACACTGAGAGCATTTAGCGAGTTTTTGTTTTGTTTCGTCTTTGTTTTATTTCATGTCTTGTCAGGGGGAAGATACACCTCTTTATCATGAAGACAAAGTAGATTCTTTAAGAGGATAGTTTTCAACAAGGCTGCTCTATCGTGGCTATTGGCCGTGACCTGCTAGAAAATGAATTGAGCCATTCGAACATGTTAGTAGTCTAGTACTGAAAATTTATTTTCTCACTCTAATGAAAGATGATGGCTTCTTCAATCATAAACTTAGTCTGGTTTTATTTAAATATTGTAAGTGTCATCAGCGTAGGATCTATTGTGCTGGGCTTCTGAAGAGATACCGAGCCTGGCTGGGCCTGACGTGGTACAATGCACAGGATAATTTATTCTTGCTTTAAGTCTACTTCGGGGACTCACTCCCCAGGACAACAGAGGTTTGGATGGCCTAGGTTTATATGGATTACAAAGATGTCTTTTGGAGGGAAAATTTCCTTTTAGATGGTCCATTCCACAGTTTGTGTCAGGAAAACAATTTTTCTTAGAAAATGGTCTGTTACTGATAAATACCAGCAGTCAGTTTCTATCTTTGAGTTAATCACAGAAACTACAAGGCTGAATGCTCACCCGTCTTTTACTGTTCCACAGGCACAAAGTGCGAGGGGAAATGCAGTACAGTCATGAGAGGGAGAGCCCAGGCTCTGGGGCCACACCAGCCGGGCTGGAAATTCACCTCTCTCACTGCTCAGCTGTGTGATTTGGGCAGGTACTCAATCTCTCTGATCTCAAGCTCCTCACCTGGAAAATGGGAATGATGATGGGTAGTGTCCACTTTGACAGTCAGTGTAAGAATTGAATATTTTAATAGCTGTAACATGTAAGAAGAGTGCCTACTGCCAAAAAACTAAATAAATATTAGCTAATATAACTGTCACATGTCACATTTTTAACAGATAATATGCATTTTAGAATCCAAAGTCTGATATCATTCAGGATGGTCAGATATGAATTGTATATCTACCTTTAACATTATTACAATAACTTTTCAAATTAACTTTGGGTTTTTATTTATATCAACTATTGATTTATGTTCATGTAATAGAAAAATGAGTCTTGAAGTCATACTGTTTAAGAGTTAAATCCTTCGTCTTCCGTTTACCACCTCAATAACCAAAGGGTTAGTATTGTTGTGTCCTACAGTCCTATCTACAGAATGCAATAATAATACTTACCTATGGCTAATATTTATTGAGCACTTACTATGTATCAGGCACTGATGGAGCACTCAAGATGTAAGAATTCTTAACAACCACCCTGTGAGAGAATAAGTACCTTGTCCCAGCTCATACAATTAATAGACAGCCCATCTGGGGCTGACATCCAGGCAGCTTGTTTCCGAAGCTCAAGCTCTTAATCGCTGTATGTATAATGCCTCCGTTCATCCCACAGATATATATCCATGCCTCACATGTCTAGGTGTTTTGAAAACAGCATGTATAAAGTAGAGAAGATAAACAAACAAATGCCTTTGGACAATTTTAACTCTCTGTGACGACATATGAGTTCACGTATAGAAGGGTATGGTCCATCTGAAATATAATATGAGCCACCAACCAAACCACAGGTGTAATTTTAAAATTTCTAATATCTCCAATATGAAAGAAAAAGGTAAAATTGATTAAATAATATATTTTATTTAATCCATATAGCCAAAAATTATCACTTCAACATGTAGCCAATAGAAAAAAATATTAACGAGATCATTTTTTAATATATACTAAAATTTCAAAATCTGATGTGTATTTAACACAGCAGAGCTTAATTCACACTAGCCACATTCTAAAGGCTCAGTAGCATAGGGGGCTAGTGGTTACCCTACTGCACAGAACAAATGTACAGGATAATCACAAGCCCATTAGAAGAGCTCAGTGCAAAAGCTCTGAATGGATAAAGGACCTGGTACTCCAAAGGGGCTAGAGCAGAGTAAGGAAGAGGGAGCGTGGTCAAGATGAGGTTTGTCAAGGAGGGGGAGCTAGATTGTACAGGACCTTGTAGGTCATGATCTAGCCCAGTCACCTGGGAAGAAGCAGGGATTTCCTTTCTCTGTTACTTTAAAGGACAACTCCCTTTATCTTTCAAAGTCTGAGTCCTAAATTCAATGAGTGCATAATGAGTAACTAAGTCACCCCCAAATCTTGTTAGCAAAACATTGTTTGTGTTAGTGATCTCTTTATCGTGGCTTATTCACTTTATCAGAGCAAACGAATGCTTCATGTCATCTGAGCTATAAGTGGCTGTAATACTAGCTTCCAACACAGCTTTCAGTGTGTGAGCCGATCGAATTTCACCTTTGCAAATAGCATACATGCATAAACAGCTTCGAGAGTTGATGTGAAATGAAGCATTTTCATTAAAGCTGGCTTAGAGTTAAATTCCAAGTGATGCTTTTAGCTTGCTCAACAGTTAACATGGAATGAAATTATCTAATTCCAAATCTTCATCCCTTCCTTTCAGTAACCTTAGCATCCAGTAGGTGTGTGGCACTGGGTCATGAAAGGTGTGTTTGTCAGTACGAGAATGGCTTGGTTTCTGTATTATTTTTCTTTCAAGTTAATACAATATGTTTACGTTCAAGGGTGACTTTGAAATTTTATAAGCTGGAAAACCTGGAAGTGTTAGAGTCCATAGAAGTTTTAACTCTGACACTAAGCCTTAACTGATTGCTAGACACAATTACCTCTCCATAGATAGGCTGGAAGCATTTTTATAAGCCGTATAAATTTTAAAAGATCCTTACATCTGTCTTGTTAAAACTTTGTCTCCTTCACAGCCTACTACCAAGGTATCTTACTTTACAAATTTGGAAATAATTCAACATCTAAACATTATTTTTATCTTGGTAGATAAGTTTAATGATGCTAAGTTATATAGCAATACCCAAAGGACTCTTTTCTGAAAATGCTAATTTCTGGATTTTTCTGCTTTAACGGAAGCCCACCTTCTTGTTCCACTCCTATTACTGAGACCAGAAGTCTTTGTTTGTGGTTATCAGAAGACTGAGTTCAGGTTTTCAGTGAGCAAGTGAAATTATTTGGAAATGAAGCTTTTGTTCATTGAAAAAGTTCTGTGTTTCTCATGATCCTTGCGCTCTCCATGGTTCATTCATTCATTTGTTCATCCATTTGATATACATCTGTTGAAATTTTTTATATAAGACATTAAGGTAGGTGCTTTGGAGTACATTTTTTATTTTTTAGTATAAGTGGTTCCTCATTGAACATGCTACAAATGGGACTACAGCACAGTTTAGAATGTGCTGAATGTCTCTAAAGATATATACAAGGTGATACGGGAATTTAGAGAAAGGAGGAACACCTGGTGAGATTCAGAGATGTAGTTATTGAGGTTGGTTTCCAAAAACACGTAGAATTCCAATAAGAAGATCTTTCAGGGGGTAGCCATTTGAGAGAGAGAGAGAGAGGCTCTTTCAAGGAGTCATCATTTTATTCTGTTTCTAGGTTGAAGTATCCAAAACAGGGCAGTCAGAGGGCAAGAATGGAAGACTACGAAGGCTGGATCTGATTCAAGAAGGCCTTGAGTGGCAGGCTGAATAGAAACCTTATTCCATGGAAAATTGGAAGACTTTGAAATTTTTTCAGCAGAGAAACTATAATTCTTTAGACTATTTTTTTCTGGCAAAACATTTAGGATAAATTGTAAAGGAATGGACAGGAAATAGGGAGATGAATTGCAAAGTAATTGTAACAATTCCATGGTAAAGTAATAGGAATTGAAGCTACCAATCTTAGTGACATTTTGGAATTTTAATCTCAAGGCTCTGATCTTTGAGACAAGCAAGTGGAAAATGTTGATGAATTTAAGTTTCTAATCTGGCCACTGTGAGGAATAGGAGGGTGAGCGAGCAGCTGGTTTGTGGATAGGATGTTGTGTTTTGAACAAACTAAATCTGGCAATCTATCCATTATCCTCTCTAGATTGCTTAACTAAAAGCCAAACTGAAGTGAAAAGAGGGACCAGGAGGAAAGAGTAAAGCCGTGGCATTCTAGAGATAAGGTGCAAAGATCCATGACATTCAAATTCTTTCTCTCTAGATAAGACTAGGTCTGTTCTAACAAAATTCCTTACAGGCCAATTTCAGGTTGTATCTATTGGTTTTCTACTCTTCTGTAATATTGTGATTTATAATAAGAAATATATATATTGAGTCTTCATTCTGGCACAGAGCTCCCAAAACCCTTGAAATATCCTATGTGTTAAAAGTGATGAAAGTGTCTTTTGTTATGTCAATGAGGAGACTTTTGGAAAACATCTAAGGATGGAAACTCTTTGCCAATGGAGCCAACCATGTGACCAGAGGGTTGGAGCATTCTGTCCCATCTCTGACCATCAGGGAGAAGAGAGGGGCTGGAGATGGAGTTTAATCGCCAATGATCAATGATTTAATCAATCATGCCTATGTCATAAAGCCTTAATAAAAACCCAAAAGGACAGGGTTCAGAGAGCTTCTGGGTTGGTGAATATGTGGAGGTTGAGGAAAGTGGTGCAGAGGAGAGAGAATGGAAGCTCCTTGCCCTTTCTTTATACTTTGTCCTGTGCATCTCTTCCATCTGGCTGTTCCTGAGTTATCTGCTTTTATAATAAATTGGTGATCTAGTAAGTAAAATGTTTCTGAGTTCTGTGAGCCACTCTACCAAGTTAACCAAATCCTATGAGGGTGTTGTGGGAATCTCTGACTTACAACCAATTGGTCAGAAGTACAGGTAACAACTTGGACTAGCAGCTGATATCTGAAGTCTAAGGAGGGGGTTGTTGAAACCCACAATCTATACCTGGCAGGTCAGAAGCACAGGTGATAACCTGGCTTTCAACTGGTGTCTGACGTGTGGCATGGGAGAGGGGCAGTTTTGTGGGACTGGACCTTCAACCTGTGGAATTCGATGCTATCTCCAGATAGATGGTATCAAAATTGAATTGAATTCTTGGACATCCTGCTAGAGTCCAAGCGTTGCTTGGTGGTGGGAAATCCCACCCTCCACACACATATAATGGAATTACTCTGAGAATACCAAAAGACTTCCCTTATTAAAAAATGAAGTCAGAGTTTTATTGCTTCATAAAAAATTAAATGTACAAACTGCTATTTGTGGAATGTTAGGTCATTGAAATGCCTGACCTCAATTTTCTTCTTTAAGGAGAGAGAGGTTTCTTTTGGGACTTGAAAGACACTCTGTGTTTGTCCAGAGAATGGACAGTGCACCTCCTCTAGGGGAGGGAAAGAGCCTAGAGTTTTCGGAGGACATTTAAGATTGTCCCACTATTTCATCTACCCAGATCAACAAATTACTTCCCACCACTTTTTCTCTTCCTTTCTGAAATCTATCACTTCATCCAAGTTATGTCTAAACATACCCCAGCCATGAAGCATCCTTTCCTCTACACAATAGATGTTTTCTATTCTTTAAATTCCCTTAGCAATAGATTTATAACCATTACTGACATTTATTTAGTCATGTGCTAGCCTCCCTATTAGAGTCTAATATCTTTGAGAGCATAGACTATTGCTCATTTTCCCAGCCTGCAAGTACCTTGCACATTGTGAAAGGTTGGTAAGTGATTGGGAAATGAAGAATATATGTGAGTCACCCACTGTGCTCAGGACCTCCTACATGCCAGGCAGTGTTCTCAGCACTGCACACATGCTATGTCATCTAATTTGTGCCACAACCTATGAAATGGAGACTGTTGTTTTGCCTAAGGGAAGGTGAGAGTAACTACATACTTACTGGCCATTTAAGTAGCAGAGGTAGGATGTGAACCCAAGCAGCCTGGCTCCAGGCCTATGATCTTAGTTTCTGTGTATATTGCCCCTTACAGGTACTATAGTATGTGTCTCGATTTGCTTACCATAGAAAGTGAATGAGGGAAAGGGACAAAATAAAAGAGCACTGCCTCTTTAATCTTGGGTACATGACTTTATACAAGTCATAAATTAACTTCTTATTTAAAATGGATCAATAGTAGTACTTAATTTATGAAATTTTTGTGGGAATTCAATGAGACAAAGCACATTAAATGCATGTAATGGAAACGAACCTTTGTGATGATGGGGAGGGTCTCTCACACCATCTACTTCCCGACCACAGTGTTATCTCCCTTCCATGTGGGAGTGGTATCTTGGCATCTGCCCTTCTGTATTTGGTGCTAAAACATTATTTTTCTGAGAGCAATGATTTCTATCCAGTATAAAACTATCTAATAACAGTTGGGGGAAAAAAATAGCACTCAGGTACTTCAGTGAGAATATGCTATAGACCAAAAAGAAAATGAAAGGCCTTATAATTTTATAGCCAATAATGATTCTCCCTCAAATGTTAAATTGTAGGTATTTCTTATTGTCTTACACTGCTTGATCATTAACCCATTAACATTGTCCTTAAGTCTGTGTGGCAGCACATTGACCCGTTTTTCTTTTTCAGCCAAACTATCTCCTGTGTTGTCTGGAGCCCAGGGAGCACATAGTTAAATAGTGAGTGGCTAGGAAAGAAAGGTCATTTTTAAAAGATACTGTTTTGGCTTATTTGTCTTTAAAAAATATCTTTTTCTAGTTCTTTGAGATTCTCCTGAAAAAGAGACACATATTTAATCTCAAAATTACAGTAAGAAACAAAAAGACCCTAACTCCACTGAAGGAGAAGAGATAAAAGTGGTTGAAGAAGAAATATATGCTTTAATCTCTTTTATTCCTCAGATAAAATAACGCACCCAATGCTGATATATGAGGCAGGTACGAGGAGAGAAAGTCATCATTTTATTGCAATGGATCATTGTGTGCAGAACGTAAGGACAGGACCTATTCTTATCCCTGAGGGGAAACACGTATCTGATTTACCACCTCTGCTTCTCTCCTTAGAAGAATGTCTAGTGGAATGGTGGCAAGCCTTTGCATAGCATATTAACAAGTTCAGAGTCAGGATTTATCAAGAGGTCCGGGGTTCATATTAGTTTTTCTTTAACTTTTTCTTCACCTCTTTTGAATTATGGACATGGGAGCAATTTTTTGAACTATTTAGCATTTGCCATGTCTGTTTTGAATTCAGATGTGTATATATGACAGCTACAACCAAATGGCTTGAAAGATATTATTAGTTTCTTTACACAAAAATCTGTTAGGATATGACAATTAAAAAGTTTACAGTACAAAATACAAACTTCCAAAATATTTGATTGAAACTCAATAAGAAGTGATGGAGCTTACATGAAGCCTAATTTACTTCTTTGAACTGTGGTCTTAATAAATTTCACTATGCTAAAATGATGACTCATATTTTGCCTGCATTAAAATCATTTTAGAAGATAATTGGTTTAGCTTATCATAAGACTTCCTGATAATATTTCTTTTGCTTTTCAAGCAAAGAATAAAGTATCATTAAATTATTATTACGTGGGAAAAGTCATGTATTACAAATGCTACTGAATATAGAATATAAAATGGACTTGAGAAAAATAAATACACTTTACACAGGAAACTCACTACAGGTTTTACTGGATTATTTAATTCATTCATATATGTTTCTCCTTGATGGGTTAGAATTACTTGGTAACTCATTTAAATTGTTTTTATTATTTTAAATTTACTCATTGAAAAATATATACAAATACATAAAATAAAGCATTAAAAAGTCTATTTTGGAAAAGTCATCTGATTTTACTTTAGTATTGAATGTGTTCTACTGTTCTGAACATTTAAAATATCAGGTATATCAGAGTTTAATTTTTGTTGTTGAACCTGAAGTTAGAATGCCTAGGGTTTTATAACTTGAATGTAATATTTTTAATATTAGAATTCCCATAACCAGAAAAATTAAACTATTTTAAAAACTGGAGAATTCTCATAAATCATATATAATTATATAATATATAAATACATATGTATATATGCATATATGTATGTGTGTACATATATACACACATATGCAACTGTATCTATTTTCCAGTAATAATTTTTAATGACTTATAACAATGCTATTTCAATATGTTGATTATATTTTTAACTGAGTGGATTCATCCAACCAGCTAAACATTTCCCTTCCATACAGAATAAAAGAGAAATAATCAATAGCCCACTGCTTTTCTTCCAGGTGGAGGTGAATTCACTGAATTGACCAATTCTGAGGGAGTGGGTGGTTCATCAAGGCACAGCCCAGGAGTCTAAAGTTTTCCTGACATCCAGCTTATTGTTGTGTGTACAGTTGTACCCAATCTTTTAAACAGTGCTAGCATGTGCTTTTCACTTACTTGGCCTGATATTTTACCACAATACCCAACTGTATGTTGGGGGCCAAGTGCCTTATGGACTGTTGGCAAACTCTCCATCAGTTGAGCACACACAGTGTGTAAATATATGAGAGAGAATATGGATGCGTTGATGGATGTCTCCCCAGCAAGGAAAATCAGAGACTGTCATTCAGCCCCGTGTAAGAAAAGAATGGAAGGCAGACTGACTGAGCTGAGCAGGGAAGAGAGAGGTGGTCTAGCTGAAGCAAGGAGAGGGTAGGTAACAATCCTGGTGGTAGTTAATGGCTGGCTGCTCCACTGAATCCTAGTTCATAAATCTAAGCAATTTACTGGCTGGAGATGCTTGGGAAGGCAAATGAATAAAAGTCACCATACTTTTATTGCAACTTGTTTAATTTTGAGAGCTGAATGAAGACTATTCTCTAACTACCAGCATCTGCTGTAGTGAAATGATTTATATATAAGTATCATACTCTGGTTGGTTGGTTTCTTGGTTGGTTGGTTGGTTGTCAGGTTGGGGAATATGTGGTCTGGGTTTTATGAAATTAGGTGAACTTTAAGATTGAAGAAACAAAACATTTTGATACGTGGATACGTGGAGATTTCAAAGCTTATCCATTTGTGACAAATCACACAGTCAATGCCTCAATCGGTGACAAGGGAGAAATGTCCAAAAAGCTGAAACAAACATGTGTGGCGTGTGCGCAGCAGTCGGCTCTGAGGGAGCTGGTTGATTGTGTCAGCTGATAAGACCGGAAGGATTATAGAAGCCAGATCAGCTTAAGGCAACAAGTTCAAGTACCAATTAAGATAGGTCCTGATAGAAACTATGAGTCAGCTATTAAGTGACTCTGCAGACATGTAAAGTCTATTTGCTACAGAGATTTGTTCATGCTTTTAACTATATTTAAGTAAGATTTTTAAATATTTTCTATTTCAGCTCATCAGAAGTATTAAAGCTAGGAGAAAAAAATCACTGTCATTCAATTAATAGATTGTCTAGCCTTTGATTTTATTTCTACAGTTTTGGTTTTCCTTTCGTTTTAAGATTCAGTTCTTTTATCTATAGAAATTATTATATGAGGGAAATTCTAAAGCTAATCTTTCCTAATTATTTGCCATAATGAATGAAAGTGTGACATCTATGTAACTAGATAAAATAATCCCCAAATGTTTGATTTTTGATATGTAATATATTATAGTTAGAAAATGTACCTGACTTTTTTATACACATATATTGCTTATCTATAGCAAAAATATTTGATTGCCTATTGTATTTTCTCTCCCTCCATATATATTATTTTATATATAAAATTAGGTGATTATAAAAATTCTAAAAACCATGCCGATCCTTACATTTAAGCCCTGGACTAGAACCAAGTATCCCAGCTTTAAATAGAATACCTTTCCTTGCCATACATTTGATCTTGATCAAGGTATTTACTTCTCTGAGTCTCAGTTTCCTCATTCATAGAAATAAAGTGGAGAATGTCTTTCTCTTTTTTCAGTTTTATTGAGAAATAATTGACATACATCACTGTGTAAGTTTAAATCATACAGCATGTGATTGTTTGATATACATATATTGTGAAATGATTACTACAAAGGTATGTGTGTGTGTGTGTGTGTGTGTGTGTACTTTATCCATTTATCCATCGATGGACACTTAAGTTGTTTCCATTTGTTGGCTGTTGTAAGAATGCTACTATGAACATGGATGGAGGTGCAGGTGTATTTTTGAATTCGTGTTTTCATTGCCTTTGGATATATTCCTAGAACTGGAATTTCTGAATCATATGGTATTTCTATTTCTAATTTTTTAAAGATCTTCTTTACTATTTTTCATAGTGGCTGTACCAATTTACAATCCTAACAACTGCACAAGGGTTTCCCTTTTCTGCACATCCATGTTGATGATGGCCAAAGAATGTCTTTCTTGTTGATCTTGCTATGGAGAGCAAATGAAATAAGATACATTAATCAACTTGGATAAATGTATGAACTAAAACTCAAGAGTCTCCAGACAAATGAGCTTGCCCTTCATCTGAAATAAAACCCTAGAGTGAAATAGAAAAGAATGTGGAGTTTACTTGGAGAGAATAAGATGTATCTAACTCTTTTTTCTTGTTTTATAGAATTATTTTATTTCTTGGTAAGGAAAATATTAAAAGTAATTTTGTATTTAAGCTTAAAGAAATTTGATAGAATTTGACTTTGTTATGAAAAGGTTTTGTGAATACAGAGGAAGTTCAAGAAAAAAGAAGGCATATAACTAAAATTTGCTGAGCATCTGTGTCAGTCACAATGTTTGGTGTTAGCAGACGTTATCTGTTTTAGTTCTCTCAACCTTGTGGCCAACCTCTGAGGAGCAGTGTAACCTAGGTGCATCTCTAGCGCTGGAATACCTACTTTAAATACCAGTTTCTTCAGGCTGTGTGACCTCAAACAAGTTATTTAACTTCAGTGTGCCTTAGTGGTCTTACTTGAACCACATGAGGCTATACATAAAATAGTTTATACCTTCATAGGGTTATCCTGAGGATTAAATGAATAAGTACCTATAAAACCCATCAGAATACTGCTCAGCACATGACATGATTAGCAGTTTTTTAAAAGCAATTACTAAAGGTTAACTCAGAAAACTGAAGCTCATTAAGAAATTTGCCCAAGGCCCCACAGAAATGGAAAAATGGAGCAATGATTCAGGTCTATCGGAATCAGACCCACCTCCCTGTACAGCTCCAACACTCTGTCCTTTAAACACCCCTGTACTGAGCTGCATGGACCACTGGACTCAGACTGGGTGATGGAGCAGGTTTACATCACGGCACTGCAACCAACTAAGAAAGCAATATTCAATATTTCTTAACTATTAGATACATACTCAAAATTATTCCAGCCTCCCCACCACTGGGCATGATTTTATGCAATTCTGGTCTTCTGCCATGTTCTCTAATATCTCTCCCTCCCTTTCTCCCTCCCTCCCTCTATTTTTACTATCTCCCTCTCTCCTACAATCTCCCTCACCTTTATATTCCCAATACTCTCTTATACAGAGTGGTTTTGCTCCTTTTCTGTCTGTGTCTTCAGGACCTCATCCACCAGTTTCAAATAGGTTAAAAAGAAAATACAGTTTCTTCTATACCTTCCCAGCTATTCATCTGATGATTTTGCTTCCCTGCTTTAAAAACTTGATACTTTCTTGTTACCTCCAGGATAAAAGTTTCACTCCTTCATGAGGTATTAAAGACACTTTTAAATCTGTACCTTAGCTATTTTTCCTAGTGTGACCTTCATTATTTAAAATAAGTAAAAAAGTTGATTAGTATATAGCTATAAATATTGTGTTTCATCAAACCTTGGGTAGGGCCGTATGTTATCAAATTATAAATATTTATCAAATTTTTTTGGTGAAAAGTATATCTCATGGCTGTCCCCGGTATTGCATAACTTCTTCCTGGTATTTATTCATATATATTTAAACATTTCATTTTAAGTTGATGAAATTTGTTTTTGTTATATAGAACACTTAAATACAATTATTATATGCTTGAGAAAACAGCTTATAGTTGACCATAACTAAATACAGATATCAAAAAGTAAAAACTGATTTTTGTGGAAAAGTCTGTCTTTATGACAGTCTCAGAAGCAATTAGAATTCTTATATATTTATGTGACATTAAGTTAAAAATAGAGGAATTTTTTCATGTTACACTTTCTTTTCTTGCTGATTAAATTTAGAAAGAATAAAAAAGAAGTACAAAGAAATACATAAGATTCTCATTAGCAGTCTCAATCAAAAGGTCTCAGGTCATTGCCGTTAATTATAAGTTAAGAGTGGGTGATGGTAGTATAATCATTAGATGCTAATTCATGGCCTGGAGTTACAACTTGGAAATAATATTCTATTGATCTTTGGAGAACCAGTGTTTTATATAAGATAGAAGCATATCATATAGCTAGATAGAAGATAGCCCCTTGGGCACTACAGATGATCTCCCTAGGATGCCTGGAGTACTGGAACTGGTCAGTGGGACTGGATGATCCACAGTCCACTAAGGTCTGGTTGCCATCTAGGGTGGAAGTTTGGAATGCTGTGTCTCTCTAAGAGAGTTGGTATGTTGGGGTTGTGACCCGCCTGTTAGGAACTCCAGGGCAGAGAGGTCAGGTCTGTCAATGTGTCTAAAACAGTTACTGTAGTAGTGATCAGACATGTCCTCCTGCTGAACCATCAGTGTGCAGAGAAGCCTGCATGTCCTATGGCCAGTGTATCATCTCAGTTCTTGTGCTGGGACTGTTCAGGAGTCCCAGAACAGCGCTAAGTATTTCTGGAGTGCTCAGTGTGTTCTGGCCATCAAGTTAAAAGAACTCTCCAGGAAGTCAGGATATCACCCATATCTTTGTTTTATTCCAAACCTCCTCATAAGTTTATGTAAAGACCTATGTCTTCATTTGGGAATGCAACCATTATCCAGGGGAGGATGCTAGAAGAGGGCATCCCTTTCCTGTCACTGGTGTGAGGGCAGGGAGTGAGGCTCCATCCCAAGCCCAGCCAAGGCTAAATAAGGTCCTGAAAATGCTCCAGAAAGTGCTCCCAAGACTTTAATTATACTGCTAATAAACACAGCTTGTATTTTGATAGACTTTAGACACTGAAGTGTGGTTTATAAGGACTTCCTTTACATGGCCCTGTGTTAGAGTGAGCTCCGCAAAGGTAGACGCTGAAAGAAGGGTTTGAGCAGGTCATTTGAAGGAAGCACGGGTAGAGAAGTGGGGAATAAGATACACAAAAGAAGTCAGCCAATAAGGGGTGTGTTATCAAGGCCATTACCACTGAAGGCAACTGAAGCTTAGTCCACTGAGGAAAACTCTGGGTATCACTGCAGAACATGTGCCACAGAATTGTGCCACCAGTAGGGCGAGGAAGCTGGGCATCTGTACACCAACTCTTACCAGTGTTTGGTTGAGGGCTGCTCTGAGGGGCAAGGGAGGGTTGATTTCCCAGCACTCTGGTCTGCTTCAGGGGCAGCCACTGTGACCTTAGTACTAAAGTCTCCAGGAGCTAATAAAGGGACATGGGCAGCTCTCACAGTATCTGCTGTAGGTCCCTTTGTACTTTCCTAGTCTCACTTCCTCCTTATGCCACATGCCCTAGGAAATCTTCCCTGCTTGCTGGTCCTTTCATTATTCAGTGTATTTACAGAATACAGACTATGTATTAAGCACTCTGCTAGGTACTAGGGACTCATAAGAGGACAAGATATAAATGGTCCCTGCCTTCAGGGACATAATGCTCTTCCTTTTTTCTAAAATACTCTCTTCTCCTTCGCCTAATAAACTATTTAGAAATTGCCCTTTACCTGTCTTTAGTCCCAACAAGTTGAAAGCTCAATGAGAACAGAAACCATTCCTGCCTGGTTTCCTGCTAAATTCCCAGCCATGGCACAGAGCTTGGCATGGAGGATGTGTTCCACGTTTCAGGTGACCATGTTGTTCTACAGATAGTTGTAAAGGGGAAGGTTGGCTTCGCTGGAGTAGCGGTTCTTTGAGGGTACTTGGTACACCTTATTCAGCTTTCTGTCTCTAGCACCATGCACCTTTCTGACCCAGAGTAGACATGCAGTACTTTTTAAGAGAGTTGGATGTTTATAATATATTGACTCAGATATACCAGTAACTTGAAATGATGTTTGATAAAGAATTATTGAAAGATTTGGAAATATTTCATGTGAAAAAGACAAGACTTGGAAAGGACATGCACTTCTTTTCAAATATTGTGGAGACTGGTAAGGAAGAGAGATGCTGGGTTTGTTTCATCTGTCCTGGAGTAAAAGCAATTTTAGAATGAATGAGTGAGAGTGATCACACTTACTGTATTTCTGTCGGGAGCAATGAGCTGCCCCTCACTGGATGTGCTCAAGCAAAGTCTGGGGATGTGACAGACAAAATGTAGCAATGACGTGTGTGGTGGATATAAGTTCCTGAGAACTGAAATTCTATGGTATTTCTAGATAAGTATAATGTAATATATTTCTTCATATCCTTATAGTTTTACAAACAGTTTTCTGGAGGAAAATTATTTCTACCTTTCTCAAAAAGGGATAGTGTTTTCAACTAATGGTTGGATTGCCTTAAATCTTGTAAGTGGTTTTCACTTAATCCATGCGGAGATGCTTTGAATAGGTACACCCAGTATTATTATTCCCATTTTGCATAAATGAAAATCGATGCTTACAGAGATTAACTGGTTTGTCAAAAGTCACATATGCAGTAATTGATGGAAATAGAATTTGAACCCAGGACTTGTGGCATCTTCTCTCGAGCTGTCTGCCACACCATGCCAGTTCCACTTTAACTGAGATGAAAGAAGAAAAACACAGTCTCCTCTTAAAATACAAATGCAAATCCTCTTTTGCAGAAGGACTCTGACAAGCCCTTCATAATTTATAGTTGAGAATGAGTTCAAGTGGTATGACCAAGTGCAATGGACAATGAAATACAAGATCCAGTTAAGAACACAGGACTCTGATACCCTGTGTTGCTATTTGCCCCACAGTGTCCGACTGCGTTTCTTGGGAAGGAACTACAATGATGCTTTTACGTTCCTGGCCAGGAAATGTTTATAAATCATAATGTAGCATTTGCAAGTGATGTTACCTTATGAATATTAAAGGATTAGGAAATGACATTGGCTTTTGTTGAAAACCTTGAGTGACCCTGTAAGCAGACACTATAAATGATTGCTTTTATTGCAGTGCCCTCTAAATATTATTAAAACTCTTTATAGTGGGCAATGAGTAATGGCAAAAGAATGTTTGATTTATAGCAATTACAGTACAGATGAGTTGGATTCATGTGCCACACTGTAATGAAGATAATAGCTCAAAACACACGAGAAACAGTCACTCGGTGAAATATGAGCTGATTTGCGTGATCCATGTCCCTCGAGTAACCTGTAATTGGCTATTATGAAATGGACTAGGAATTATTTGGTCTGCAAATAAGATAATTGCTACCAAATTACCATATAATCTATATGGGTATATTTTTTTAATCTCAACACCAAACCATTTCTGTGGCATGTAAGATCACGCTCCCCTATCTAACCTGAATGAGTGTTCAACAGCTAAGGACTATTCTTCTCTAACTCCTTTGAAAATGTTTTCTTTGAAAACTGGTATCACTTTGTATTCACAGGAAACATTACACAAGATTGTTTTCTTTCAGCTTCAGTATGCACTGTATTCTTTCACAGTGTAACCCTTTTAGGAATAAATTTTGGAGATGAGGCTGCACCAGTGCCGTGAAATTTCCAAGCCAACAGATTCAAAATATACATATGACTTATTTTATTTGGGTAACTGAATTTAGGTAACTCATATTAATATTTCAGATCTCAGGAAGGTTCAGATAAAGACTTGGCTTTCTTAATTTTTTACAATGTTTACCTAAGTCTCCCATTGACTCTTCTCAATAGAAAACCACACCCAAACAATAATAACTCACATGAAACTTTTGGTGGTGGGGGGAGGGGTGGAATAAGCTGCTATATTTGAAAGGCAGTAAAGGGAGCTGTGCCAAAACAGTATTTTATGCCTAGACCGGCTGTCATGCTCCTGAAATCTCATTCTCATTATCATACAAATAACCCAAGGGATAGAGTTAGTCCCACTGGCAAGGGGGATCATCAATGTTTATCCTAAGCTACTGTTACAGTGGCCATAATGGGAAAAGGTATACCATAATTAAGAGCTATAGCCAACTAATTAAGTCAAATTACATCTAATTATAAATCCAATAATCTATGCCAAAACTAGTGTTGATAGCTAAGGGAAAAATAATACAGTTTTAATTAACCTCCATTATAGATTGCCATTTGAAGGTATGTTTTTTATTCAAAGTATTTTTTACAAAATAAAAACTCTGGTCCTCTTCTATCTAATATTTTGGTTCAGGAATAGAAAAATAAATAAAAATATTTTAGCAAAGAAAATTTTACCTTTAAAATTTATAAATGAATTCTATTAATTATTAAATAGTCCCAGAAAGCTTGCAAGGAAACTATAAGATAATACTGGTGCTGGTTAATTATTTAATGTATTGTCAAAAAATATTCCTAAAACAAATTAAGAAGGATATGTAAAACTGGAATGGTCAGTGGTGGACTTATTAAATAATAAGACGGAAAATAAGTTTCACGTAATGAGACAATTTGAAGCTATGTAATCTCCATGTAAGGAAACTAGGGACAAATTCATAACTTCAAATAATTGAAAAGTGAAAATAAGGAATAAAGGAAAGTGCTGATAAGCAGTTTTGAATTTTCACCACGGATTTGAGCAAGATTACACTGAAAACATTAGGTTATGATTTTTAAAACTTACTAATCATAAAGGCAGTTAGTATTATACAATCTCCTGGGTATTTTTAAAAAGTGTGTGTGGCCCTGGCTGGTTTGGCTCAGCGGTTGGAGTGTCGGCCTGTGGACTAGAGAGTCTCGGGTTCGGTTCCTGCTAGGGGCACGTACCAAAAAAAAAAAAAGTGTGTGTGTGAGAGAGCTTGGACAAATATACATATATATTCAATATTTAATCTGGAGTATCTAGACATCTAAAACATGAATAATAGTCCTAATTGTCTCTTTCCCTTCTAATGTTGCCTGATAACTTAAAGATAATAAAAATCTAATTTTGGCTTATCATGTATTTATTTAGGGATATATCCATTTTTAAATACAAGTGCCACAACCTACCTTCTTCTGGGTAAGAAATGCGATATAGGCTACATATAACATAACCACAGGAATCCAAAAGAATGTGAGATTTCTCAAAAGTTTGTGCTTAGCTGATATCTGTGACTTTTATTAACATTCACATAGCTTGTAAATTTGTTTCTCCAACCTAGAACTCTTTTCAGAGTTCCAGACTGTATTTTAGCTGCAACTTTATATCTCATGCACCAAACGAAAACTGTCTAAAACAGAATTCCCTCAAACTTGGCCTTCCTCATGTATTTCCCATCTCAGTAGGTGGCACCGATAGCCATCTAGTTATGCAAACTGAAACCTAGGAATCATCTTGACTGCCTACCTCTCACTGCATGCTATAGAAATTTCCCAGTCTATTTCAATAACCCAATATTACTGTTGAAAAACTCTTAAATGTATCCAATTTTCCTCATGTTGACTGACAGTACACTTGTACTTATTACCACTTTTTTTTCCATATAGACCATTGTAATGCATTATTTCCCTGTATTGATTTTTGTCTCCTTCCAATTCATTGCCCATATTGCATCTGGAATGATTTGTAAACTGAATCTTGTCATGTAACTTCCTCACTTAAGTCTTCCAAAGGCCATCAGAATTAAGACCACATTTCGAAATAAGTGTCCAAAGTCTTTCATGATCTGACCTCCGTCTTGTTCTCCAACCTGATCTCAAAGTGGACTCTCCTTGCTGTCTCAAAACCTTCATTCAGGTTTTCAAATGTGCCATTCCCTCTGCTGCTTTGCAGATTCTCTGCATATGTGTCTCCCTGGCCTGAGTACTTTCTACTGTGCCCACTGCCTTACTTTCAATTGATTTAACTTCTACTCATTTATCAGATCACAGCTCAAATATCACACCATTAAAAAAACTGTTCATCACCACCAGTATTTTTCATTTGTGATTTTTTACCTGCTCACATATAATTCAGTGGTGACAAATGAAGTTAAATAATATGAAGATGAATTTTTGGTGTAAAGTATATATGTATCTATCTCTTCTCCAGCCCCCAACCTCTCATTCAAAATGTATAAACACACAAGAACAAAGAGAATAGAACATGAATCAATAGTAGACAAGAGAGTTAAACCAATGGATAGGGGATTGAAAATGAACCAAATGTGTAGAATCTGTCTTAGCAGAGAAAGGATTACTATCACCTTAAAGATCTTTGATAGGAATACCAAAGAAATATAGGCTAATTTGCATCTGCAGAAATCCAGAAAGTCTCAGGAATTGAAGCCACCAAGTATCATGGAAGCAGGGTAAAGTGAGCGGCTGAAAACATAAAGATGTGAAAACCTGTATAAAAAGCTGTTGGACAACCCAGATACCACTTCTCTACCCCATGCACAATGAACTACCAGATGATCAAGCCTCTCTCTGTCTTCAGATGAAACCAGAAAGATACTGTCTAGAGAAAGTGAACCAGTAAGTCTCTAGAAACACCAGACACAGCAGAGATCAGGGGTGAGACACTGCACTGATAGAAAGAGAACACGTGAGAATCTACACATGGAATCTGGAGAACCCTGTGCCTCTTTGTTATACTCAGCTCCCAGAGTGCAGGCAGAAGTGGACAGAATAGAATACTTACAAGGCAGAAGATGGGAGTATTTAATTCTAAAGGAACTGATCAGCTCGAGATAAGTAGCCTACAGATACTGTCATTTGTGGATTCCTAAATAAAAAAAAAAAAAACTTTGTCTCTGCACAATGATGCTGCTGAAAGATCACCAGCCAACAAGTCACATCCATATATAGATAGTTTCTAATCAGCTTTTTGATGCCTTGCTCTTAAATTTGGTAGATAATCAAGAATAACCAAATAAGTAAGAAATGTCTATAACATTAAAGACTAAGAACAAATGAACACAGACATATATAGGAAACAGAAACAGAGCAGACAACAGAAGAAAATGTTTTAGAAAATAATTATTTACTTCAAAGGTAGAATATGATGTTGCATACAGAAAACAAGTAAAGAATTCAAGGACAATCTGGGAACAGCAATGCATTGGGTAATGAAAAACATGACATCCAAACTGAAATATTCAATAGAAGGTATGCAAAATAAAATAAAAGGATCTTCCAAATTCTAGATTAAAAACAAACGAACAAAAAACTTGTGGACATGATAAAAGATTAAATTAGAGAATTAATCCAGAAAGACTAACATCTGGCTAAAAGGGGTTTAAGAAAGAGAGCATATAGAAATCGGAAGGACAGAAATCATCAAAGAAATAATATAAGTTTATAAAACTGTCTTCCAGAATTAAAGAACATGAGCTTCCAATCTGACATAGCCCAACAAAGTCTTGCAGGCAGAGTGGGGATGTGGTAAGGGGATGCTTTAGGATAAAGTACTTTGTAATTTCAGAAGGCTGAGAATAAGGAGGTTTATAACAGCCAGATCACAAAGAATTGATCCAGCTTCAGAGATTGGCAAGGATGATGATTCATGATTTAAGGTTACCCTCACTCTGTTTCTTGAACTAACCAATTACTAAGCAGTGCAAAAATATATACACAGCAAGGATACAAGTAAGCAAATATGAATTCCTTAGCTCTTCTCAGAGGTGCATTGAAAGTTTTATGGTCAAGGCAGCCCATGAGGGGTAAGGAATAACCAGGTAAAAGATCTCAGGAGTATAGGCTCATTGATGTTTCAACACTGGGCCAGGATAGGGCCACATTAGCACCCAAGTGTCCATAATTAATAACCACATGATGGAGATCTTGATATGCCACATTCCCATGTTTTGTTTCTTACTTCTCATTAAACCAACATGTGGTCTGGCCATGGCCTTCCAAACAAATGAAGGCATAGGAAATAAAATAGCACCAGACATCTCAAAAACAAGAAAAAGGAATTGAAGCAAAACCTTCAGAATTCTCAGGGAAATTGATTTCTGACCTACACTTTATAACCATTTGATAGGAAATAGAGTGTGAGGGTAGATTAAAGCCATTTTCAGACATCTAAGGCCTCAAAAATTTTTTCCTGCGTGAACCCATTTTTAGGAAGCTGAAGGATATTCTTCACCAAGAAATAACAAGTTTTAGGATACAGGTAACAGGGGATCCTCCTACACATCAAAGATTCAAAGGGATTTTTCAGGAAATGGCAAGGGAAAACCTCAAGACAAAAGCTATGCACAGATTCCAGAATGAGAACAGAAAGATTCAGCAGTAAAACAGAACTGATTGATTGCCTAACTAATTTGGTCTTACAGAAAACAATATAACTGAAAATATTGAAGAGGCATTATTAATTTTAGAAAAAGTAAAATAAAGTACAACAAAGGAAATGTAATCATGTTATTTTGCTAAGCAGTCAATATTATTGATACTGTCCTAATATTACAAACATTGGGATAATATGCAAGAGGATGTAAAGTATAAGAAGGCCAATTCTTGTCTTCTAAAATATGCATTTATCCTTTGACCCTGAAATATCATTTTTAGGAATCCGTCTCAAAAAAATATATTATAAAAAAAATTTAATGACTTATGCTCAAGGTTATTTACTCTTGACATTGTTTGTAATAGCAAAATATGGATATGATTTAATTGTTTTTCAATAGCAATGAGAGACCTCATTCAATAAACTGACACATTTTCACAATGAAATATTTTGCAGCTATAGAAAAAGAATGAGGAAGATCTCCTAGACATATTGTTAAATGACAAAAAAATCAATGGAGAGACGTTATCCCTTACAGGACAAAAAATGGAGTCACCATTTTTTAATTCTTTAAGAAATAAACAGTTCAAGCTGAAATCATCATTGTATGAAACCATTGGAAAGGTTTCATATTGAATTTTACAGTAGAGAGATTAGGAGTCATCTCCTGCATCCAAGTTTCAAGCATAGCATTTACTAAGTCTGGGAGGACCAGATCTTACCCAGACACTATATGCCTGTAGAGGTCTGAAGAGAAAACTTAATCTCAAATTCAATTATTTTATTTTATTTTTCAACTACAGTTTACATTCAATATTAGTTTTAGTATAGTTTCAGGTGTACAGCATAGTGGTTAGATAATCATATACTTTACAGAGTGTTCCCTCAATATTCCAGTCCCCACCTAGAACCATAGATAGTTATTACAATATTATTGACTATATTCCTTAAGCTGTACTTGACATCCCCATGACTATTTTGTAACTACCAATTTGTACTTCTTAATCTCTTCACCTTTCACCCAACCCCCCAACTCCTCTCCCCTCTGGCAACCATCAGTCTGTTCTCTGTGTCTATAAGTCTGTTTCTAGTTTGGTTTTTTTTATTGTCTTATTAAATTCAAGTTTTAAACTCTTTAATTTTTCTTAAACTTTTCACATTAACTAGCACATCCTACTTCATAACACATGCACTTTTTTTCATGCACTTGTTTTGATAGAATGCTATCAATGTTTTAATTTGTGCCACTGAGCAAAACTGATGCTCCAGAAATATGCACCTTATCTCTTCTGTAGTTTTGCATACTTTCTGCCTTTTCAAATTAAAATTTTTAACCTGCTTAGTGTACATACATGTGTGTCCGAGAGAGAGAGAGAGAGAGAGAGAGAGAGAGAGAGAGAGAGAGAGAGGAATCAGTCAATATAGGCAACATTTTCTAAAAGTTAGGTGGTAAAAAAAAATTGAGAAGACTGTCTAAGATGATCCTAGGAAAGTCTTTTTTCTTTGTTTGGTTTAATTTTAAAATGAAGACAATTAGGATGTTAGCAAGTAAGAAAAAGTAAGTGGAAGAATCGGGTTGGAAGATGACAGCAAGAATGTTTAATAGCACACCACAAAGAGGAAAAGAGAAAACAGAAGAGCACACAGGGAAGGTTGCTGAACACATGGTAGCTCAGTAAACTGACTATGGAATGCAAATATTCAATAAAATGATCTCCAACTCAACATAGGTGGACACAATTTTATATCCAGCTCCTGAATTCTAATCTTCCCACTTGAGAATTGATCTACCTTTAATTTATTTCACCTGTACAACAATGATAGTAGCCAATATTTATTTAGTGCTTACGGTGTACCAGACAGTAAGCACCAAGAATGTATTAGCTCAAGCCACCCCTTGAGTAATGGGTAGTATTTGTATCTCCATTTCATAAATCAGGTAACTGAGACAGAAAACTTAAGTAATTTGCACAACTCAGACATCTAATAAATTGTTGTTGTTGTTTTTATTGTTGAAAGTATTACAGATGTCCCCCTTTTTTCCCCATTGACTCCCTTCCCGCTCCCACCTCCCTCCTGCCTTCCCCAGCCTAGTGTCCCTGTG
Organism: Tadarida brasiliensis; assembly: GCA_030848825.1. NCBI lineage: Eukaryota > Metazoa > Chordata > Mammalia > Chiroptera > Molossidae > Tadarida > Tadarida brasiliensis. The sequence continues at coordinate 61,406,153 of CM061265.1, forward strand.
GATTGGTTGTGCATATATGTGTATAAGTTCTTTGGTTTATCTCTTCCCACTCTTTCTAGCCCCCTCCACTCATCCCTCTGAGGTTTGTCAGTCTGTTCCCTACTTTCATGATTGTGGGTCTCTTTTGGTCGACAGCTTATTTTGTTCATTAAGTTCCACAAATAAGTGAGATCATGTGGTACTTGTCTTTCCCTGACTGGCTTATTTCACTTAGCATAATACTCTCCAGGTCCCTCCAAGACATCTAATAAATTGGAAAACCAAGATTCAAACACAGATATTCTAATTCCAGAACTTACATGCTTAAACTAATATGAGCAGTACATTTTGATAACTTATGAGTTATTATTGTTAAATCTTTAGAATATTCTTCTGTTTTCTGACTTCTAACACCTTTAAAACAATAGCAAACTGAAGTAACTTAAGTAGAATGAATGTAGAATGAGTAGAATGAAACCATCATTTAACAGAAAACAATTTAAAAGAACTTATATTCTTAAAGTAGAATAAGGCCATTCCTAAGAATAAAATAATATTCTTGTGTGGTAATTTACCAATATAAACCTAACTGGTTAATCTAAGAATTATGCAAGATGTCTGGTCAAGGTCCTATGATCCATGAAAAATTTGTTTCATATATAAATTCAATTGTGTTAATAATGGTCATTAATCAATGTCAACCATGGCAATTAAAGTAAAATTGGTGACTTGTATTAATAAGTATACAAAATTGGTATTTTGTATTACTGAACAAGATTATGTTAAACATTAAATTGCGAAAACTATTTTTAGTCATAATTTTATCTTATTAGCCCTAATATAAAATGATAATAGGGCTGATAATTATAACTAAATTGTTGGATGTAGTAAATATTCTGTTATGAAACTGTATGGCATTTACAGCTATGGACACTATCGTGTGAAATTGTTTACTTGCATTTTAGACATTTTTCTATTTGCAGAAAAAAATAATCTTATTTTTTACTTCCTTTTTTCCCCTTAGTGTATGTACTAAAACCTAAATTGGTTAAAAACAAAACAAAACTCAGGAACATTTGATTTCCTTTTAAAGAGAATAAAACGTTCATATGTCCTATAATGTTATTATCAAGTAAATTTCTTAAGCATAATATACTTGAACTGACATTTAACTTGGCAATTAAGCAAATTATCTTAGTTTCATGACCAATTTACATTGGGAAATTGATGTTTGTAGGTTAACTGAGGGTTGATATTTTAAATAGTGGCAAATTTCAGAGTTGAATGGATTCACTTATGGAAGACTTCTGCTTTAAGCTGGAAAAGACTAGCTTGGGGCAGACAATACATCTGCTAAAAATTACCAGAATATCCAGACTTATCTATCTATATATATTTGAGACATCACAGGGCTGCCAGGGCAACCAAGACTGGAAAAACTAAGATCCCAGAGGAAAGAAAACCACAGAAGGTGAACCAATATTCTGTGACTCACTTCTTTCCCATAAGCATCTGTATATCTTGGCTGTGATTCAGAGACTCTGAACTCAGGCAGAAAGCCATGTGAAGAGTTAGAGACTCCAGCAGAGCACAATCTCACAAGGCTGGAGAGACAACCGTGGGGAAGGTCAGGGCCCTGTGATTGGAGGGTGGGGAGCCAGGTGAGATGGGAGGTGCGGAGCAACCACTCCGGTTCTCAGGAGTTTTCCTCTCTAGACATTTGTCCTATCCTTAAGCTTCTCAGAGAACGTGGCCAAGAAAGCTAAGCAGAAAACCACTTAAACTCAGAATGGAATTAGAAATAATTAATAAAATTAACAAACTCACTGCATCCAAAGTTTATCAGTGAATGCCTATGTTGAAGGATTGTGGACTGAATTGTGTCCCCCACCTCAAATTCATATGTTGAAGTCCTAACCCCCAGTAGCTCAGAATGTGACTGTATTTGGAGATGGAGTCTTTATTTATTTATTTATTTTAAAAAATATTTTTTCTTTATTGATTTTGGAGAGAGAGGGAGAGAGAGCTAGAAACATCGATGAGAGAGAACATCAACTGGCCACCTCCTGCATGCTCCCCACTGGGGATTGGGCCCACAACCCCAGCATGTGCCCTGACCGGGAATCGAACCGGTGACCTCTTGGTACATGGGTCGACGCTCAATCAGTGAGCCACACTGACCGGGCTGGAGAAGGAGTCTTTAAAGAGGTAATTAAGTTAAATGAAGTCATTGGGGTGAATTCTAATCCAATATGACTGGTGTCCTTATAGGAAGAATAGATTAGGACAGAGGGACATACAGAGGAAAGACATTATGTGTGAGATAATGAGAGGCAGACCATCTAAAGCCAAAGAGAGAGGCCTCAGAAGAAACCAACCCTGCAATACCTTGATCTCATACTTCTAGCCTCCAGAATTGTGAAAAAATAATATTTTGTTTTTTAAGTCATCCTATCTATTCAACTTTGCTAGCGCAGCCCTAGCAAACTAATACATTCTATGTGCCTGCAATGAATAAAAATGATAAATCTTAAAGCAGTAACATTTCAATAACACCAAAAGTCATTAAAACCTAGGAATGAAAATCAAACCATTCTTTCCTATGTGTGAACTATATCCTATTAGTCAAAAAATACTCCCTTCAATCCTGCTTTTTGGGGGCTTTCATAATTTCTGAGTCACAGAAAACGGAAGTTGTCTCTATAATGGCCAGAGTTTCCAGCTTCTTTTTCCCAAACAGTAATGATCATAAAACTCTCCAATGTTACTTTAATTGAAATGGCTATTGAGTAAATGTACAGTGAAGACTGAAAAACAAAAATGATAAGAGTATTGAAAGAAAATACAGAAAAACATGTTAACAATTTTTGTATATGGACCATATCCCTAAATGAAATATGAAACACAAACCATTATGGAAAATATTGGCAGAATTTACATCATGAATATTAACATTTTTTGTATAGCAAAAAACACCTTAAACAAAGTTAAAAGGCAACTAAAAGAGTGGGAGAAAATATCTGCAATGCATACAAAGAGTTCCAGTAAATGAATAAGGAGACTCTCAATCCTCTCTCTCAAATCAGATTATGTAGATAAGGTGTTACTACTCAGAGAAGAAATGCGTGAAACGCTGTGGGTAGGGCAGAATCCTCATAATCCAGAGGCCCACAATCCAATGGTGGAATGTTTGAATAAGCAGACAGTTAAAGCAAGTTGTTATAATGATGTCGTGAACAGATTTTTATGGGTACATAGAAGTGGGAGGCCTAATATGAACTGGGGTCAGTGAGATGTGATGTGGAGAAAGCAAGGGGTGAGGAATGCTGTTACACAGAAAGTGTATCAGCAACTTTCCAAAGGTAGAGGAAGAAGAAACTAGGCAGGTAAGAAGGGAGGAGTCTCGGGCAAGGCAATGATGTATGGAGTGAGGAAAGACATTCCAGACGAAGCGAATACTTGTAAATTGATGAGAATTGATTTCTGATATAACTCCAGGTTCATTAAGTTGTTACTTCTAATGTTACATTTCTTTTTCCCTCAAGTACTGACCCATTTCTTCTCTCTTAAAACCTTCGGCTCCAGACCTGTTTTCATAAATGAGGTCTCTAATATGCCCTGTATCACACACCCAGAACCTATGTTCCTGGCAGAGTAGGTTAATTCTTTCAAACAATCACAGCAATTTCTAGTGTTTACTTAAATTTTGTCTATAAACATAACATTCTATCTGATAAGTGGACCTCAGAAAAGCAGATTGGGCCATTGGTTACTATCCAGTGGAGTCTATTAAACTGTCTCCTTTTCCTCCTCCCCCTACCGGGCTCTGTTGGCACAATGCTTTATAATGTTAATTTCATCATGATTGGCTCCCAAGCAATTACTTTGTGAGATCTAATGATAAACACCTAACAACAGATTGATTATGCAAGACCTCCTTAAACATAACTAAATTATGATTTTCTCCAAATTTTTATTGGATTAAATTACCTAGGATATTTCCTAAAGTTTACACTCTATATTCTATGGTGTTGTAACTCCCAAAATTACCACACATAAAAATAGGAATTAGAAGATCTTCATAAAATTCTAATAATAACCTAAATTATTAGTGAAAATATAAAGCCCTAAAATTGATTTAGTCAACAAATTGTTGTTAATGATCTTCTACTCAATTATTATTAGAAAATAAATCTCCTAGAAGAGACATTTATTTCAAGTAGAGTAAACATAGTTATATGCAATTTCTCTTTTCTAAAAAAAAATTAATTTCTTAATATTATATCTGTAAAGAATTCAAATTAGCTAATTTAAAAATGTAAAAATCTACTAAAATAAAGAAAATGGGTTATAATATGGTTATATTTTTCAATATTTCATATGATGTATAATCATAATATTGTATGTGCTCAAGCATGTGTCTCCTGCAAAGAATATAATGCACAAATAACATAATACAAATACAAATTGACCAAATGTTACATTATCCTATCTTTATTTTGTAAATGGAGATGAATGTTGACAAATTACCAGGTTTAAAAGTAAAAGGTGGCATGCCAATTTAGCTGATTATCACCTATCGTAAAATGAATACTGAATATCGAATTTAAAGCACCCTCACTCATTGGCATGATACTGTGTTTAGTTTCCCTCTGCTGTACCCTGTGATTTTATGTCCACTAGAGCTATAGGTTTTGTTAAATGTCTCTATATGGGTTTACTAGTAATTTAATCTTTAACATGTCAGTTTTCCAAATCACATTAACCCCAACATATTGGAGTACCTATTTAAAGAGTTGTCATATTGACAAGAACAAAAACATTCTGTTGCTTCCAATTCATATATGTTGTTAGCATCAGTGCATTTAAACTCAGATAAACATATGGTCAAATAAAAATATAATTTACCAAGTATCACAAAGATAATAAACATATGTTTATATCAATATACTATAAATAAATTCTTCAAGAGGATTTTGAGCATTCAAAATTTCTTTTCAAATGGAATGAGTAACCATTTTTGCCTAGGGAAATGTACTTAGTCTCTAGGGAAATGCAGGCAAACAGGTCTATTCTGTTTGTGACTCGCATAAATGGCAGAGCTGGTAATTCATTTTGTTTCTGTAGCTGTGAAGCAGACATTGTTAAGATGGTCCCATCTTCGCCCTTACAAAACAGAACAGTTCTGTTTTTCTATAAATTAATGATTACCAATCTCAAATGGACCCTCAGTACTATTCAGTTCCTCCAATGTCTCTAGTCAACTTTTTCCTTTTTTATAACAACTATTCAAACTGATGGCCCTTTCCTCAAACATCCAACCCTTCTCTCTGTCTTACCTCTCTTTATTATCTTAGCAGATAATTGCCCCACCTAGTTTACTAAGACAATATTGAGCCACTGAAGGGCACTCCCTCACTATCAAACCTACAATCCACCTATATTTGCACATATGCTCCCTCCTCTTGTTGCAGTCAAGGACATTTCCCTCCAGCTACCTAAGGCCAATGCCTCTATCTGTGCTTGAATCTCTTCCACCCCTGCTGTTTCAAGAATACACAGGACTGGTTCTCTCCACACCCAACTTGATTCTTTCCTTCAAGCTTTTAGATAGTCTCCCACTAAAAAACAAAACTAAGCTAAACCAAAACCTTCTCTGGACCCCACATTCCCATCACAACCAACCTTTCTAGAAGAGTTGTCTACACTCGCACCACTCTCTCCATTTCCGCAAACTCCTAACCCCAAATCCTCCTCAGCCACTCTAACTTGACTCCCTTGTCTCTCCATCATTAGAGTAATCTCTACATGTATTGATGACATTTACATAGTTTAATCCAAAGGCATTAGTCTGCATCTTTCTTTATTCAACGTTTGATCATTATTTATTGAGAACCTACTATGTTCTGGGAGCATTCTAGTCACTTAGGACATATCACAGAATAAAACAAAGACCTCCATGGAGTTCACATTCTTGGACATGTCTCAGCGGTATGGATGATCTTGACCACTCACCCCTACTTGAATCACTTTCTTCCCTTCAAACAGCAATCAGCTGGCTGTCCTTCTACTCTATTGGCCATTTTCTCCCTGGTTTATTCTATTTTAACAGATGATTAAATTATGAGTTTGTCAAATTTTAATCCTAGTCTCTCTTCTCACCCTCACAACAGTCTCTTCTCTGAAATCTGGAGCCATATATCTGTCTCCTCGGCATCTCCTCTTGGATTGTAACAATTACTCCACATTCAACAAATCTGAAATTAAACTGATGAGATTTCCTCCCGAATTAGTGCTTCTTAGCTCAGATAATTGCACCACCATCTATCTATTTATATAATTTTATCTTCCTTTCCAATTCAGTATCAAGTTCTGTCAACTGTCAGATTGTATTCTTAAATGAGTCAATACCAAATATTTAAATTAAGCTAAAATATTTTAAGTTTAAGTTAATTAAACAATTTATAGAAATTTAAAACTTACATTTCTAATAGTTAACATCTATCTAATTATCAACACAAAAATCTATGTCGTGCTTTCTGTATATCTAGAACTACTTCTATGCAAAATAAGAACAATATGAATTTTTAACATTGCAAATGTTCTTTAGCCACCATTTGCTACTTTTGCAAATATAATGTTAATTCATAAACCATAAATTGGAACACAAAGAGAAACAAAAAAATGGATGCTGTGCACTACTGGGAAATGATACCTCATTATGCAAGAATGTATTGCATTCATGCTCTCTGAGAGGAAGGACTTGACAAGTTAATTAATTTTACTTTTCTCTTACCTAAGTGCTTCCATGGCTAAAATTCTCCCCACGTTTCCCAGCCATTTTCATCTCCAATGTAAGGAGCAGCACAACATGCAAACCTTTAAGGTATGAATGAAACCTTTCTTCAGGAACACAGGGCAGAATATGTGGAGGAGCATTTCCTGCATCTTAGTTGGTGTCAGTTAATCAGACCTGATATTTATAAGTGTAGGGGGACCTAGTGCTGTACTAATGCTGATGTAGGCCAAACTCTTGAGTGAACAGAGGGGCCTGGTAGTTTAATAAATGTGTATGTGCGTGCATGTACATATGTGTATCTGCGTGCGTGCATGTGTGTGTGTGCATGTGTACGTGTGCACGCATGCATGTGTGTGCATGCGTGTGTGTGTGCGTGTGCGTGCGTGTGTGTGTGTGTGTGTGTGTGTGTGTGTGTGTGCGTGTGTGTGTGATATAAATGGCTCTTTCATGAATGAGGCCAGGGCAAGGACCCTCTTGTTTGTGTCTAAGGGTAGTAAGGCCAGTGAAGGAATGTGAAATCTTCCCTTAGAAGGACATATTGAAGACAGATATGTGAAGATTAGTGAGGAATCAATCATATGAAGAGGTAGGTGAGGTGGAGAACGACAATCTGAACCGAGGGAACATCAAATTCTCTGTGGCAGGAGAGCTCACTGTTTGTTCTAAGAGCTGAAAGAAGCCCAGCGACTGCATGCACAGGGAAGGGGAGCAGATGGAGAGTTGGGAGCACCAGTCTTAACTGCCCAGAGGCGGCTGATGGTCACAGCAGATGTTTCCATTATCTTTCTCAGCCTAGCACTTATAAAGCGGACCTGAGTAAATCTCTAGGTTCTCAGACATGAGGAGGGCAAGGTCTCAAAACAGAGACACTAGATTTCCTTCTAATAAAGTGATAGGGCTTTGAGTTATCCATTTGAAATTTCAAAGACTTAGGGCCATAAGTGAGTCCTGAACTAATGAAATGTCTCATGGTGAAATGTCTCATTATTTTAAAGATGCTTCTGACAAATCCAAAGAAGTTACCATATGTGGACATTCAGCAGTGTTGTTTACAATGTTGATAAACTTGGAAACAACCCGCTCTTGCTGGTGGACTGCATCAGTGATGTGTTCATGGTACAGGCACCTTCAGAGGAACCAGCTCATCTCCTTGCGCCAATGCTCTGGTTTCTAAATTTGGAAGCTTTCACTTACATTTCTTTTGCTTCTCATATGCAGTCACTCTCATGAGCACCAGCTGGCTTCAGGAGCACTAAGTAGGGAATTCTAGTGTCCCCCATCTCGTGCACCTCAAACCATCATCTTTCTATCTTCCCTTGGAATTTACTTAGGACAAGTGTCCTTTAAAACCCTCAAGACACTTAGGCTCTAATGATAACCCTCCCCCTCTCCCCATTCAATTCTCCCTAAAGTAAGTCACCTTCAGTATAATTCATTAACTCTGGGAGCCAGCCCTCCCACAAACCCTCTGAAACAGTATTTTCAATGCATCTAAGGTGTTGTGCCTTCTTAGTGGAAGTCCCCAATAAATTTCAAAATATCTAGACCTACCCGTCTAGAGAAGAATAGGACAGCTACTTGCATGTATTCTAAAGTGTCCCTGTTGCTGGAGATGAGAAAATAATACATATTGAATTACTAGCAGGGCATTTTAAAAAGTATTTCAGCAATCATGAAAATAAAATTCTTTATTTTGGGGTAAAGTGCATTTCATTTAACCTATTGTTGTTCATTAGTCTCGCAGGTGCTTCTATCAAAAGTACATGTGCTGCCCTGGCCAGTTTGGCTCAGCGGTTAGAGTCTTGGCCTGTGGACCAATGAGAAGTGGGTTTGATTTCATCAGGGGCACGTACCTCGGTCGCAGTTCATCCCCAGCCCTAGTCAGGTCATGCAGGAGGCAACCAGTTGATGTGTCTCTCTCGCATTCTCTCTCCCTCCCTCCTTCCTTCCCTCCCACTCTATCTGAAGATAAATAGAAAAATATCCTCAGGTGAGGATTTTTTTAAAAAGTACATGTGCTGCCCAGCCAGTGTGGCTCAGTGGATTGAGCATCGTTCCATGGACTGAGAGGTCCTGGTTTGATCCCTGGTCAGGGTACATGCCCGGGTTTCAGGCTTGATCCCCAGAAGGGGGCATGCAGGAGGCAGCCAATCAATGTTTCTCTCTCACATGGATGTTTTTATCTCTCGCTCCCTTCCTCTCTCTCTAAAAAATCAATAAAAACATATATATTTTTTAAAGTGCATGTGCTTATGGAACTTGTACTGCTTTGATTTAAATCTTGCTCCATCCACCCCTGGCAAAGCTGGAGGTTCTACCTGGCTTGACTAGCAATGGATATGTCTTTCATCCAACATTGCTGGAATTCTCAGATTAAGACTGTGTAGTATCAAGATCTGAGCAAGAAGCCCAAGAATCCAGTAACATGATCATGTGCCTCAAACTGAGATTTCAGGAGAAAAATAAATTCAAGACGAGAGAAGGGGCAGGCAGCAAGAGCTGGCAGCAGGAGCTGGGGAGATAAGGAGAAAGAGGATTGTGAGACGCATCCAGGGCCACGTCTGCGGCTTGCGTTTTAAATCCTTAGCATGCGCAGAGCAGTGGATGCCTGGCCTCAGCCATCACGGTCAGGCTGAAACTGGTAAGTTATGGCTCAGAAAATTAAACAGGGACACTGAATGTCTGAAGATCAAGATACGCCAACTCCCAAAGGTAACCAGTCTTTTCACCTCCAAGTGTTAAACCAAACTGGCGAAAGATACTTGTGACTATTCAGAAAACCACGCGGAAAGCCTGTGGAAAGGGCATCTCCCGGTAATTAGGGCGGCCGTGTGACCACCACATCGCAGTGTTGTTTCGTTTGTTTGTTTGTTTATGGTGGTGAGCCTTTCTAGCACCAGAGGAGTGCCCATGTTTCCTCCTTCCGAGCAGCAAGCTGCAGGGTCCCCAGTAAAAAGATATATAATGCAAAAGCTGAAGGTTACCAGCTGTTTTATGTGAGGCCAGATGTTGACAGGGGAAAATATGCCCAGGGGCAGAGCAAAAGATTTGTCAAAAATAAAATCTGTTTCTCTGCCTTCCAGAGGTAAATTAAACAATTGTTTTTCTTTCTAAATTAGAGAACTATCTATTCCATTACCTCCTTTTAAGCTTTTTGAAATAGTTGCCTCTTTAACATGGATCCTTTCATGAGATTTTTCTATTCAGATTTATAATCTTTCTCAGTAACTTTGAGAGTGTCGATATCTCTGTGTCTTTTAAAGACCTCAGGCCTCTGCGTCCTTCTGCTTGGCCGAAGGCTTTCTGGATCTTTTACCCACATCACTCTGCTGATGGAGCTGCTGGCGGGAACTCAGCTGCGGGTGACTCATGCTGGAGGTTACACTCATGCTCCGACTGCTGGCGCTGGTGCTGATGTTGACCTCTGTCCTTCATCCTCACCACACACCCCGCAATAGGACCGTCACCTCCCTCTCTCTCTCTCTCTCTCTCTCTCTCTCTCTCTCTCTCTCTCTCTAACAGACACCTGAAAGAGTTTCCATCTCAATTCACCAATCCAAACATATAAATTACTTTTGTTTTCCATAAATTTTCACATTGTTTTCTGGTAATGGAGTGCTCATACATAGGTATCACCTTGCTTCCAAGCAGTGTATTCCCTTGTCGGCTCAAACCCATTATTATGCGCCTCTTGACTGAGTCATGTGGCACGAAAGTGAGCTTTCATGCCAAAGTGTGGGCAGACCCAATTAACTCCATTGACAGAAGTCGGGGAAAAGAAACACACTCACATACACAAGAAATGACATATATCGCTGTATTTCCTAAAGTGTTTCTTTCCTCATTTTTCTTGGCAATGCATATAGACCTAATTGGCATTCTGTTTAAAGCATGTGCACTGGAGTGTACAGTGTTGCAAAGGACAAGTGATGTCAGCCCCAATTACACAACCCAGAGGAGACACTCCAGGCAGGACACAGGAAAAGGGAGGGAGGAGGGAAACATTAGACAATTGTAACTGTCATTGTCTATGGAATCATTTTGCTCCCTTCCTCTGCAGTCTCCTATGTGCTCTCTTTTTATAGAGGGTTTCTCCTCCCTGTCATCTCTATAAGCACTGCGCAAACCATAGGGATGGCGGGGTCCTTCTCACGGTTCTGGACGCCAGGTTGTCCAAGGTCAGGGCACCAGGAGATTTGGTGTCTAGTAAAGGTGCGCTTCCTGGTTCATAGATACCATTTTCCTCACATGACCATAGGAACAGAGTTCTCTGAGGCCTCTCTCTCTCTCTCTCTCTCTCTCTTTTTGTTAATCCTCACCCAAGGATATTTTTCCCATTGCCTTTTTTTTTTTTTTTTTTTTAAGAGAGAGTGTGGAAGGGAGGGTAGGGGAGGGAGAGAGAGAGAGAAACATCGATGTGAGAAAGATACATCCATTGGTTGCCTCCCATATGCGCCCCGACGGGGCTGAGGATCGAACCTTGACCGGGAATCAAACCCGAGACCCTTCAGTGCACAGGACGACACTCTAACTACTGAGCCATACCGGCCAGAGTTCTGAGGTCTCTTTTTTAAGGACAGTGGTCCCATTCATAAGGGCTTTGCCCTTATGACCTAATCACTTCCCACTGCCCCAGTTCCAAATATCATCACATTGGGCATTAGGATTTCAAAATATTAATTTGGGGGGATACAGACATTTAGTCCAAAGTGGGTCCCTCCATCTTCCCATTTTCCTTCACCACTTGGGCAGCTGTTTGGCCCTGAGTTAGTGGCTTATGAGGAGGGCTCCTGTCAGCAAGGGTCAGAATCCATCCAGGTCGTTCCCCAAACCAATCCCAGAAGGAGAGAATTTAAGAATAAGAAAGAAATGTCTTGGTCAGAAGCAGGAGCAAAGGGCAAAGGAGCAAGGGAAATTTCCACCCCCTCAAAAAAAAAGTTCATGTCTAAGGGAGGAGGGAGACCCAAGAGGCAAACCTCCTCCCAGTTTTAAGAAATTCGAAGGTAGAAACCAGACCCTTTTAGGTTTGCTACATGGAAATATATGTGAAAGATTTACAGAATAAACAGTAATACTAGTAGTAACAGTACAGCACTAGTCGTTTTTCTGAGAAATTCTCTGTATACCTTTTACTTCGCCTACAAGGATTCTATACTGAGGATATGAGCAGAAATCAGAGCAATCATAGCTTTCATTCTTCAAAGTAATTTTTTTTAATTGTTATAGCATGGCCCAGCTGGTGTGGCTCAGTGGGTTGGGTGTCATCCCATGCACAGGAGGTCATGGGTTCAATTCCCTGTCAGGCACATGCTGGGGTTATGGGCTCAATCCCCAGTGAGGGGCATGCAGGAGGCAGCCAATTGATGTTTCTCTCTCATTGATGTTTCTAACTCTTTCCCTCTCCTTTCCTCTCTCTGAAATCAATAAAAACATATTTTTAAAAATTGTTATAGCATGAATTAAGATCACCATGAACACGATCAATGTATGTTCTGAGCTCTTCAAGAAACAAAACATTATACTTAATTCAGTGCCTTTGATTTCAAATGTCTCCTCTCTTATGGCAACAAATCATTAGTTTTTAGAATGGCAACATTCCCTTTTATTCATTATACTCAATTTTCCTGAGACCTCCAAATCTTCCAACGTGCATCTGACTAAATACAGTGTGCACTTGACTTCTCATCAAACTCAAATATTCCCACATTGTTTGAGATACAGGAAGAAACCATTAAACATTTGAAAGAAACTCCAAATTTATGGAGTAGTGGAAGCTATTCAGATGCTTTAGTGTGGTCTGCTATACGCAACTGTTTTCCTCATTTATTTTAGATACTCCTTTCTTATACCCAAGAAGACTTTGCTTTTTCTCTCAGAAAACACATGCTATATTGGGCTGCTTCTCTTTCTGAGGTTAGAATACTGCTCTCTCTGCACCAAGTTGAATTTATCCCCTTTCTCTACATGTCCTTTCCTGCCAGGATAATGCTCAAATTCCACCCCTGCAACAGCAAGGTAATTAATTACACACAGCTGCAGAGGGCCCTTTACTTACAGATAATTCATTCCCAAAGCTTTGTGATCTTAGTTCTTCTCTACACTACTGAGATCTACTTGCTCAAGACCCCATCAAAGGCTACCTGACCCATCAAGCCTGGAGATGCAGCCACTCTGTATCAAAAACCCACATACCTAGGCTTCTTTTCATTTACCTGTTGAATTACCATACGTTGGAATTCTTTGGGCCTCGTCTTTCCCAATGATACAGGGACACTATTTTGCAAATATTAAATTAATCTACTTTTATTTCTCCTGTATTTCATGTTCCCTTTCTGCCATCTACCTCCAACACTGAGCCGTGGTATGTATTTCCCCAGGAAGGGCAAACCAATCCCACAGAACAAAGAAGTTACTGCCAAATATAGCAAGATAATACGCTTGAGAAAAGCCAAGCTTTGTGGAATTAGAAAAGAGATTTCTAAATTTCAAAGATCTTTCTTCTAGGTAACAAGTACTGGACCTAGAGGACTTGGTCACTGAGTTTTATCTAAGCAAAAGTCCAGCCATGTGAAAAGATGAAGTGGAAAACCTCCCCCTCTTTTTTTTAAATGGAAATGAGAAGGGAGGCAGCCTGGTTAAAGGTAGCAGCAGCAGGTACCTGTGCTTTCTCAGTCTCTCTGGGGTTTTATTTGTTGTTGTTGTTAATCCTCACCTGAGGATATTTTTCCATTGATTTTTTATGTAGAGTGGGAGGTAGGGAGGGATAGAGAGAGAGAAACATCAATGTGAGAGAGACACGTCGATTGGTTGCCTCCCACATGACCCAGACCAGGGCCAGGGATTGAACCTGCAACCCAGGTACGTGCCCTTGACCAGGAATCGAACCCATGACCTTTCAGTCTGCAGGCCAACTCTCTAACCACTGAGCCAAACCAACCAGGGCCCCCCTTCTCTTTGAACGGAACCATCTGTACATATTATATGAAAAGCTTAAAAAAATAAATTTACTCCTCCTTTCCCCTCCCCACACCACCTGGAGGAAGGGGGCTTGGCTTGTGGCTTACTTCCCTATGTTGCCAGAGAAACTCTACAAGGGCCACTTACAATATGGCGCAGAAAAATAACGCAATGACAGCAGGAGTTGAGAGTCAGCAAGCCTAAGGCAGCAGGTCTGTCCTGCAGGTGTGTGTGGCACACAAGGAATTCAGGAGTACTCGAGCAATGGGTACAAAGGTGCTGAGTTCAGTGGATTACACAGGGACTCTGTGTGCTGGGGAACATGCCCAAGACCATTCAGTCCATCCCCACCCCTGAGAGTTGGGCTTAGATCATGGTATTCTACTTTGTCCACAGGTACCAGAAGTTGGAGACATAGCCTCCACCTCAAAGAATCACTTGGCTCCTCAACAGAGTGGGTATCCATCCACCTTGCACACACATCAATACCCCAGACTTCCAACATGGAAGGAGCAAGGGTGGGAGTATATTCTTCACTCAAATAGAGAGGACATTTATGGGTTTCTCATCCTACATGGAGGTCATTGCACACTCTGGGGTCTTGGATGGCTTTGAGAACCAGGAGCTGGTCTGATAAATCCAGCGTTTTTACTTCGTTTGAGCTCACAGAGGAGTGCTGCTGAGGAGGCCTCGTAACCATGAGCCCGCCCCTGTCAAGTAGCACAGTGGGAATATGTCTAAAGATTGGTATGATCGATGACAATTGCTGACTGGATCCTTGAGCTGAAGCCCATAACCCAGCCCTTTTCTGGAAAACTCATTTTTTATCTCTACACTGTCTGTACCCCAATAGCCATTTCTGTGCTTCTGATCCCACACAAATACACCCATTAACTGGTGACTGTCGACTTGGAAGCAGAAAGGCAGAATCTGTGACTCAGCAATAACTGTATGATTAACCTGGGACCCAGGGCCTACATGCCTGCAAACATCTTTAATTCCTTTGAGAACCAGGAAGGCTGCTTAGAATGTTCATCTCCTTGCCTCCTTGCTGGTTTCTCTTTAAGTATTAAATCTGTTCTTTATTTTTTAGCATCAAAGAAAAATTACCTCAGGTTGCTCTCTTTAGGAAGTACATTAAAATGTTAACAATAGTTGTTTTAGGTGTTAGAACGAAGGAAAAATTCACTTTTAATTTTAATTTATTTTTAAAATATTTTTGTGAATATTGTACATTTTCTATAATGAATAGGTATTTCTTTTCTAAACTTTAAAATAAAGCATGCTGTTGGAGGGCTGGGTGAAAAAAGTGAACAGACTGCTTAGAAAAAAGCAAAGAGCAACTCATACACACAGACAACAGTATGGTGATTACCCCAGGGAGAGGGGTGTGTGGGGGGAGGTAGCAGAGGGGAAAGGGGGATAAATGGTAATGGAAGGAGACTTGACTTTGGGTGATGAACACACAATACAATATACAAATGATGTATTATAGGATTGTACACCTGAAACCTATACAGTTTTATTGACCAGTATCACCCCAATAAATTCAATTAAACTAAAAATAAATAAATAAATAAATAAATAAATAAATAAATAAATAAATAAAATAAAGCATGCTGAAAGAAATGTCACATGTGGCATAAAACACATAGTAATACTTTAGTATAATTTTTCCTCTTCCTCTAAAGTCAAAATAGGAATTTTTTGTCATGTTCAATTTAAATTTAATATCAATAAGTTTGTGATGATTTGGAAAAAGGTTTATAAAATTAAAATCAAATTATATTTAAATGCAGAAAGTCAGTGGTTCAAAGCTTCCAATTTACTTCTTTTTAAATGTATTTTCAATTGCAGTTGACATACACTATTATTAGTTTTATGTGTACAACATAGTGATTAGATATTTATATAACTTATGAAGTAATCACCCCAATAAGTCTAGTACCCATCTGACACCATATATAATTATGACAATATTATTGTATATTCCCATGCTGTACTTTACATCTCCATGACTATTTTTATAACTGACAATTTGTAATTCTTTTTTTTTATCCTCACCCAAGGATATATATATATATATATATATTTGCATTTATCTTCAGACAGAGTGGGAGGGAAAGAGGAAGGAAGAAAGAGAGAGAAACATTGATGTGAGAGAGACACATTGAGTGGTTGCCATCCACACGACCCCAACCGGGGGCGGGGACGAACTGCAACCGAGGTACGTGCCCTTAGCAGGAACCGAACCTAGGACTCTCTGGTCCATGGGTCGACGCTCTAACTGCTGAGCCAAACCAGCCAGGGCCAATTTGTAATCTGTAATTCTTAATCCCGCCACCTATTTCACCTATCCTCCCAACCTTCTTTCTATCTATTGACCACCAATTTGTTCTCTGTATCTAAGAGTTTGTTTCTCTCTTGTTTGTTCGTGTATTTTGTTCTTTAGATTCCGCATGTAAGTGAAGTCCTATTGTATTTGTCTTTCTCTGTCTGACTTATTTCACTTAGCATAATAACCTCTACATCCATCCATGTTGTCACAAATGGCAAGATTTTATTCTTTTTTATGGCTAATATTCCATCATATATATGTACTATTTCTTCTTTATCCATTTGCATATCAGTAAACACTTAGGTTGTTTCCATATCTTGGCTATTGTAAATAATGCTGCAATAATGAACATAGGAGTGCGTATATCTTTTCAAATCAGTGTCTGGATTTCCTCAGAAGTAGAATTGCTGGATTATATGGTAGTTCTATCTTTAATTTTTTGAAGTATCTCCATACTGCTTTCCACAGTGGCTGCACCAATTTACAATCCTACCCACAGTACAAGATGGTTTCCTTTTCTCCACATCCTTGTCAACACTTGACATTTGTTGATTTATTGATGATAGCCATTCTGACAGGTCTGAGGTAATATCTCACTGCGGTTTTAATTTTCATTTCCCTGGTGACTAGTGATGTTGAGCATCTATTCATGTGTCTGTTGGCTATCTGTATGTCCTCTGTGGAGAAATTTCTATTCAGGTCCTCTGCTCATTTTTTAATCATATTGTTTTTTTGTTTTGTTGAGCTATATGAGTTCTTTATATATTTTGTATATTAATCCCTTCTTGAATATATGGTTACAAATATCACCTCCCACTCAGTCAGTTGCCCTTTTGTTTTGTTGTTGATCTCCTTTGCACTACAAAGCATTTTAGTCTAATGAAGTCCCAAAAATTTATTTATTTTTGCTTTTGTTTTCTTGACCCGAATAGACATATTAAAAAAAATTCTGACCAATGTCAAAAACTTATTTATTTATTTATTTTTGTTACAGATGTTTCTCCTTTTTTCCCCATTGACACCCTCCTCCCCATCCCCCTACCCCATCCCCAGCTTTGCTGTCCATGTCCACCAGTTATGCATACATGCACATATGTTCTGTGGTTTATCTCTTCCCTCCGACCACCCCCTCTTCTGAGGGTTGTCAGTCTGTACCCTACTTCCACATCTCTGGGTCTACCCTGTTCCTCAGACTGTTATATTTATTACATTCCACAAATAAGTGAGATCATGTGACATTTGTCTTTCTCTGCTTGGCTTGTTTCACTTAGGATAATACTCTCGAGGTCCCTCCATGTCGTCTCAAAGGATAAGAGATCTTTCTTTCTTACAGCTGCATAGTACTCCATTGTGTATATGTACCACGGCTTTTTTATCCATTCATCCACTGTTGGATACTTGGGCTGTTTCCAGATCTTAGCTATTGTAAATAGTGCTGCTATGAACATGGGGGTACATGTATTCTTTCTGATTGGTGTTTCAGGCTTCTTAGGGTATATTCCTAGAAGTGGGATCACTGGGTCAAATGGCAATGCAATTTTTAATTTTTTGAGGTAACACCACAGTGTTTTCCATAGTGGCTGCACCAGTCTGCATTCCCACCAGCAGTGTACTAGAGTCCCCTTTTCTCCACACCCTCGCCAATACTTGTTGTTTGATAATTTGTTGATGGTGGCCATTCTGACAGGTGTGAGGTCATACCTCATTGTTGTTTTAATTTGCATCTCTCTGATGATTAGTGATGTTGAGCATTTCTTCATATGTCTCTTAGCCATTTGTATGTCCTGTTTGGAGAAGTGTCTATTTAGTTCCTCTGCCCATTTTTTAATTGGGTTCTTTGTCTTCCTTTTGTTGAGTTGTATGAGTACTCTATATATTTCAGACATTAACCCCTTATTTGATGTATCATTGGCAATTATGCTCTCCCATACAGTGGGCTGCCTTTCCATTTTGATGGTTGTTTCTTTTGCTGTGCAGAAGCTTTTGAGTTTTATGTAGTCCCATGTGTTCATTTTTTCCTTTGTTTCTGTTGCGTTAGGTGATGTATCAGTGAAGATTCTGCTGAGTATGATGTCCAAAATTTTGTTGCCTACATTTTCTTCTAGGATTTTTATGGATTCATGAGTCACATTTAAGTCTTTTATCCATTTTGAGTTTATTCTTGTGTATGGTGTAAGTTAATGGTCTAGTTTCATTTTTTTGCATGTAGCTGTCCAATTTTCCCAACACCATTTATTAAAGAGGCTGTCTTTACTCCATTGTATGCTCTTACCACCTTTGTCAAATATTAATTGAGCATAATGTCTAGGGTCAATTTCCGGATTCTCTGTTCTGTTCCACTGGTCTATATGCCTGTTCTTGTGCCAGTACTAGGCTGTTTTGATTACAGTAGCTTTGTAGTATAACCTGATATCCGGTATCATGATCCCACCTACTTTGTCCTGCTTTTTCAAGATTGCTGTGACTATTCGGGGTCTTTTTTGGTTCCATATGAACTTTTTAAGTATTTGTTCTAGTTCTGTGAAATATGTCACTGGTATTTTGATGGGGATTGCATTGAATCTATAGATTGCTTTGGGTAATATGGACATTTTAATGATGTTAATTCTTCCAATCCATGAGCAAGGTATGTGCTTCCACTTTTTTATATCTTCCTCTATTTCTTTTTCAATGCCCTGTAGTTTTCTGCAAATAGGTCCTTTGCTTCTTTGGTTAAGTTTATTCCTAGGTATCTTAATTTTTTGCTGCAATGGTAAATGGGATTGTTTTTTTAGTTTCTCTTTCTGTGAGTTCATCATTGGTGTATAAGAATGGCGTCGATTTCTTGATGTTAATTTTGTATCCTGCTACTTTGCCATATTCATTTATTAAGTCTAGTAGATTTTTGATGGAGTCTTCAGGGTTTTCTATGTATAACATGTCATCTGCGAATAATGACAGTTTCACTTCCTCCTTTCCAATTTGGATTCCTTTTATTTTTTCTTCATGTCTGATTGCTGTGGCTAAGACTTCCAGTACTAT
This sequence comes from Tadarida brasiliensis, assembly GCA_030848825.1. NCBI lineage: Eukaryota > Metazoa > Chordata > Mammalia > Chiroptera > Molossidae > Tadarida > Tadarida brasiliensis. Next base: position 61,425,247 of record CM061265.1, read on the forward strand.
GTTAAATAAGAGTGGCAAAAGTGGGCATCCCTGTCTTGTTCCTGTTCTTAAGGGAAATGTTTTTAGTTTTTGCCCATTGAGTATGATGTTGGCTGTAGGTCTTTCATATATGGCCTTTATTATATCAAGATATGATCCCTCTAGTCCCAAATTGCTGAGCGTTTTTATCAGAAATGGGTGCTGGATTTTGTCGAATGCTTTTTCAGCGTTTATTGATATGATCATGTGGTTTTTATCTTTCATTTTGTTTATGTGGTGTATCACATTTATTGATTTGCAAATATTGAACCAGCCTTGCATCCCTAGGATGAATCCCTCTTGGTCATGGTGAATAATTTTTTTGATGTAATGCTGGATCTGATTTGCTAGTATTTTGTTCAGGATTTTGGCATCTATGTTCTTCAGGGATATTGGCCTGTAGTTTTCTTTCTTTGTAGTGTCTTTTTCTAGTTTTGGAATAGAATTATGCTGGCCTCATAAAACGAGTTTGGAAGTCTTCCTTCTTCTTGCATTTTTTAAAATAGTTTTTGGAGAATGAGTGTTAGTTCTTCTTTGAATGTTTGGTAAAACTCCCTTGTGAAGCTGTCCAGGTCTGGGCTTTTGTTTGCTGGGAGAGTCTTGATTACATCTTCAATTTCCTTAGTTGTTATTGGTCTGTTCAAGTTTTCTATCTCTTCCTGGTCTACTTTTTGGAGTATATGTGTTTCTAGAAATTTGTCCATTTCACTTAGATTGTCGAATTTGTTGCCATATAAATGTTCATAGTATTTGTTAATGATCCTTTGTATTTCTGTGGTGTCAGTTGTTACTTCTCCTCTTTCATTTCTGATTTTGTGTATTTGGGTTCTCTCTCTTTGTTTCTTGGTGAGTCTAGCTAAGGGTCCATCAATCTTGTTTATCTTTTTTAAAAACCAGCTCTTTGTTTCATTGATCCTTTGAATTGTTTTTCTGGTCTCTATGTCATTTATTTCTGCTCTGATCTTTACTATTTCCTTCCTTCTACTTGCTCTGGGGTTTTCTTTTTGTTTGCTTTCTAGTTCTTTAAGTTGTGAGGTTAGATAGTCTATTAGAAATTTTTCTTGTTTCTTGAGGTAGGCCTGTAGTGCTATGAACTTCCCTCTCAGAACTGCTTTCGCTGCATCCTACAGATTTTGTGTTGTTGTGTATTCATTATCATCGGTTTCCAGGAAGTTTTTAGTTTCTTCCTTGATCTCCTCGGTAACCCATTCATTGTTTAATAACATGCTATTTAGCCTCCATGTATTCAAATGTCTTTGCATGTTTTTGTTGCAATTGATTTCTAGTTTCATGCCATTGTGATCTGAGAAGATGCTTGATATGATTTCAATCTTCTTGAACTTGTAGAGACTTCGTTTGTGTCCTAACATGTGGTTTATCTTTGAGAATGTCCCATGTGCGCTTGAGAAGAATGTGAATTCTATAGTTTTGGGGTGTAATTCTCTGTATATATCTGTTAAATCCATTTGGTCTAGTGCTTCAGTTAGAGTCTCTGCTTCCTTTTTAATTTTTTGTCTAGAGGATCTATCCAGTGATATCAGCGGGGTGTTGAAGTCTCCCGCTATGATTGTATTGCTGTTGATTTCTCCTTTGGAGTCCTCCAGAAGATTTTTAATATATTTTGGTGCTCCTATATTGGGTGCATATATGTTTACCAAAGTTATATCTTCCTGTTGGATAGATCCTTTCAATATTATGTAGTGACCTTCTTTGTCTCTAATTGTGGCCTTCATTTTGAAATCTATTTTATCAGATATGAGTATTGCTACCCCAGCTTTTTTTTTCCTTTCTGTTTGCTTGGAAGATTTTTTTCCATCCCTTCACTTTCAACCTATGTGAGTCTTTTGTTGTGAGGTGGGTCTCTTGTAAACAACATATATATAGGTCATGCTTTCTTATCCAATCTGCTACTCTATGTCTTCTTATTACAGCATTTAATCCATTTACATTTAAGGTGATTACTGATATGTACTTATTTATTGCCATTTTTGTTTAGTGTGGTTCTATTTTCCTTCCTATTCTTCTACTAATTACAACAGTCCTTTTAACATTTCTTGCAGTGCTGGTTTGGTGCTAATGTATTCCCTTAGCCTTTTTTTGTCTGGGAAGCTCTTTGTTTGACCTTCTATTTTGAATGATAGCCTTGCTGGGTAGAGTAGTCTTGGATTCAGATCCTTGTTTTTCATGACCATGATTACTTCATGCCATTCCCTTCTGGCCTGTAGTGTTTCTGTTGAGAAGTCAGCTGATTGCCTTATGGGGATTCCTTTGTGGTTAACCTGTTGCTTAGCTCTTGCTGCCTTTAGGATTCTCTCTTTGTCTTTAATTTTTGGCATTTTAATTACTATGTGTCTTGGTGTGGGCCTGTTTGGGTTCTTCTTACTTCAGCTCTCTGTGCTTCTTGAACTTGAATGCCTTCTTCTTTCACCAAATTAGGGAAGTTTTCTGTCACTATTTCTTCAAATATATTCTCTAACCCTTTCTCATTTTCTTCTTCTTTGGGGACTCCTATGATGTGAATATTATTACATTTCCAGTTGTCCCACAGTTCTCTTAAGCTGTCTTCCTGTTTTTTCATTGTTTTTTCCTTTTGGTTTTCTGATTGGTTGATTTTTTCTACCCTGTCTTCTCATTCACTGATCCGGTCCTCAGCTTCCTCTACTCTGCTGTTTAGTCCTTCCAATGTGTTCTTCATTTCTGCTATGTCATTCTTCATTTCTTCTTGGTGCTTCTTCATTTCCAGTTAGTTGATTTTCAGTGTTTTTATGTCTTGGCTCATGGTGTTGATGTCCTTACTCATACTGTTGAGCTTCCTCAAGATCATGGCTCTGAATTCTAGCTCTGTTAACTTGCTTAACTGCATTTCATTTATCTCATTTTTGGTAGAGGTCTCTTGTTCTTTCATTTGGGATCTGTTTCTTTGTTTCACCATTTTGACTATCTCAGTGGGTTTTGGAGCCTGCCAAATTTTCCTGTGGATGTTGGTGTTCTGCTGTTTGTGGTTCCCTTTACTGGTTTGGATGAGTGTGGGAGGACCACGTTAAACACCACTGTCAAGTCTTACTTTCCTGGGTAGATTTGCAAGCCCAGAAAAGGTTAAGTTATCCTCTAGCTTTTTGCCTGGAGGCTATTGGTCGTGGTTACTTGAAGAGCCTTGAGTTCTCAGTTGAATGAAAACCTCCCTCAGGTGTTCAGTGTGAGAGGATTTCCCGAGGGTTGGGCAGATGCTGGTAGTTACTGAATCTTTGAGGGAGGGGCTGCAGCCTCTCCCCAGAGCCCTGGGATGGAGTAAGATGGCCACCGTGCTGCATGCCGCAACTCAGCAAAAGCTCTGAGTGCCCTCCAAATCCTGAGTGTCCCCACACAGTTCCAGTCCAGTCTGCCCTCCCTCTGCTGGAGCCCAAGGTGAGTGGCTGTGGCTATTTTAGTGCTCTATCCTGGCCCTCTGTGCTGTGGAGCCGGCTTGGGCTTTAACCCTGAGGGCGGTGCTCACAGCTAAGACTGCTGCTGTCCGTGGGCTCCCAGCCCCACTCTTGCGCCTCTGCAATCCTACCAGGATCAATTCAGTGTCCCTGTTTGTATGGTCCTCGCATGCTGCTTTTCTGTTGCTTTTTCCCGACGATTTGTCTTTATTTTAGTTGTAATTCCAGTTTGGTCCTGGGAGATAGTCTGTGTAGCTTCTATTCACTCTGCCGCCATTTTGGAGTCCTCATCAAAAACTTTATTGTCTCGGTTTTCTTCTGAGTGTTAGGGTTTCAGATCTTATATTTAAGCCCCTAATGTATTTTTTTTTATTTTTTTCTTTATTGACTTTAGAAAGAGAGGAAGGGAGAGGGAGAGAGAAATAGAAATATTAATGAGAACATCGATTGGCCGCCTTCTGCATGCCCCCCACTGGGGATTTGGCCCACAACCTGGGCATGTGCCCTGACCGGGAATTGAACTGGCAACCTCTTAGTGCATGGGTCGACACTCAACCACTGAGCCACACCGGCCTGGCAAGCCCCTAATGTATTTTGAGTTTATTTTTATATGTGGTGTAAGAAAGTGGTCTAATTTAATTTTTATGATAGTGTCTGTCCAGTTTCCCAACACCATTTATTAAAGAGACTGTCTCTACTCCATTGTATGTCCTTGACTTTTTTGTCATATATTAATTGACCATATAGGTGTGGGTTTATTTCTTTGCTCTCTATACTATTCCATTGATCTGTGTCTGTTTTTATGCCAATACCATGCTGTTTGGATTATTGTGGCCTTGTCTTATATTTTGATATCAGGTAGCATGATACCTCCAGCATTGTTCTTTTTTCTCAAGATTACTCTGACTGTTCAGGGTCTTTTGTGGTTCCATATAAACTTTAGGATTATTTGTTTTAGTGTGTGAAAATGCTACTAGTATTTTTATAAGGATTTCATTAAATCTGTAGATTAGGTAGTATGAATCTTTTAACAATGTTAATTCTTCCTATTCATGAGCATGGTATATATTTCCATTTATACGTATCTTCTTCAATTTTTTTCTTCTGAGTTCAGGTCTTTTAACTTCTTGGTTCAATTTATTCCTAGATATTTTTTGATGCAACTGTACTTGGGATTGTTTTCTTAATTTCTCTTTCTGACATGTTATTATTGGGATATAAATATGCAATCAATTTCTGAATATTAATTTTGTGTCCTGCTACTTTACTAAATTCATGTATCAGTTCTAACAGTTTTTGATGGAATCTTTAGGGTTCACTATATGTAGAATTCATCTATTCTACTCCCAAGTTTATTGAGCATCCTTATAACCAGTGTTTTTAACTTTGCCTCTGGTAGATTGCTTGTCTCCATTTGTTGAGTTATTTTTCTGGAGTTTTCTCTTGTTCCTTCATTTGGGACATCCTTCTTTGTCTCCTCATTTTGACTGACTCCCTATGTTTATTTCTATGTATTAGTTAGATCTTCCATGTCTCCCAGTCTTGACAGAGTGGCCTTATGTAGAAAATGTCCTGTGGGGCTAATTGGCTCCATCTCCCTGGTTACCTGAGCCAGGTGCTCCAGGGCTGTCCCTTTGTGGTTGTGTGTGCTCCTGTTGTAGTTGGGCCACAATTGCTGCTGGCATGTCAGTAGGTGGGTTGTCTCTCAGGTGGACTGGCTATGAGGGCTGGCCATAAGTACAGGTGATGAGCTGTTGTGTGGGTGTGGATCCCATGGAACAGTAGTCACTTTAGCAGGGTTCTGGTACCAACTGAGGCCCCCTTCAGATGTGTCAGTTGTGGTGCTGGTGAGGTGGGCTTCTGGTGAGTCTGAGGCTGGCCATCAGGTGTGTTGGAACTGGAGCTTCTTGGGAGGGGCTCTGGTGCAGGTCCAGATCAGTTTCCACTTTTGCCACTCTAGGGGCTGCTTGGTAAGATCTGCCAAGTGATCTGCAGTTGGTTGCAGCTGTGCTGGGCTCGGAGGCTCTTGGAAAAGGCTATGCTGTGAACTGAGACTGGTTGCCACTTGTGCTAGGCTTAGGACCCTTTGATGGGCACTCTGATTCAAGCTGAGCTTGTGGTTGCTTAGTTGGAGCTACATTATAGGCCAAGACTGGCCGCTGTCTGTGCCAGGCTTGGGGCCACCTGATGGGAGTTACAATGCAAGTTAAGACTGGTTGCTGTTTGTGCGGGGCTTGGGGCCACTTGGTAGAAGCTACACTTCACACTGAAGCCAGCCGCTGCTTGTGTAGGGTTTTGTGGACAGTTAAGAAACTTCATAGCGCAAGCCAAGGGTGGCCACCACTCTTACAGTGTGTGTGGTCCTTTGAGTGCGGCTCTGGCACAAACTGAGGCAGGCCGCGCCTGTGCAGGAGCCGCTGGAAGAGGCTTGGGTTCAGCCAGCGAGTTTGGTGGGGTGGAAGCATGGAGTCACCAGGGCAAGGGGAGCTGTGTCAGCAGTTACCAGAGAGCACAGATTTGGTGCCCGCTGTGCCAGGCTGGCGAGGTGGACGGGAGCACAACAAAGGAATGCTGGCCCCTGACAGCACTTCCATCCCCAGAGAGAGTCATCCCACCCTGCCCTCCAGCCCTCACCCTGAAGTGAGTCCATTTATTTCCTTCCTTTTGTTCTTGGCACTTTTCAAGCTGCTGTCCCTGCATGGGACCTTAGAGTGAGTGTGTTTCTGAGCAAGCGAGTCTGTGCGTGAGCCTTGAGCAGCCTCTCTGTTCCAGCAGCCCTTTGTCTGCCCAGACACATTCCCTGCTGGGGAATCCTCTTTGCAGCACTGGTGTCCTGGCAGTCCAGTGTGGGGCGGGGACCCCTTGCTCCTCGGGGGGACCTCTACAGCTGAGATACTCCTCCCATTTCTTAATCACCACATCGTGGGTGTGAGCCCCAACTGGTCTGCACCTCCATCTCTCCTGCTCCTCTCAACATCGAGGACTTCTTTATATCCTTAGTTTGAGAATTCTGTTCAGCTAGTCTTCAGGTGGCTCTCTAATGGTTGTGCTATAATTTAGTTGTGATTTGGTGTGATCACGGGAGGAGGGGATCTCCAAGTTTACCTAGTCCACCATCTTCACTGGGAGTTCCTCCTTGCTCTGTACATGTGACTTAACCTTCAGCACTTACACCAGTGCCATCTCCTCTAGGCATTCTTGCCCAATATCCTATACCAAGGGTGAGGTAGGTGCCAACCTCTTTTCACTCTATCCATAGTTCTGCAGTAGCTCTTAATTATACTGTTATAATTGTCTTGAAACTTGCCTATCTTCCTTCAAGATTTAGAGATAATGGTCTTTACCTCAATATATTAGCACAGTGCCTTGATATTATTATTATAAAGTCTCAATATGTATTGCTACATGACTAAGTGAATGATTAAATGAACAAATGAATGATTGAACAAATGAATGAATGAAAGAATGAATGTGTGACAGTTCTATCTACCAATGCAAATGCTGAGCTTTCAAAATGCTGTGTAAATTTGGAAGAAGTTCTAGGTTAAAGTATGAGAGGATGTGCCCGGCTGGTGTGGCTCAGTGGACTGAGCGTCATCCCATGGACTGAGACGTCTCAGTTCCATTCCTGGTCAGGGCACATGCCAGGGTTGCAGGTTTGATCCCCAGTAGGGGGCATGCAGGAGGCAGCTGATAGATGTTTCTCTCTCTCTCTCCCTTCTCTCTTTCTAAAAAAAATCAATAAAAACATATTTTAAAAAATGAAAATAAAAGTATGAGAGGATGTGATCACATTATTTGCTTGAAGAGAGTTTTAAGCAAATTTGAGATTACATAAATAAATAAATAAATAAGTGAAATAACCATGAATTAGTTTTAGATACATGTTAGTATTAATAATATAAAACATGTAGGTTAAGACTGTATAGATGTCACTGAAACAAATCAAGAGAGGCAATTTATTGGTCCACTTGTATGTCATCTTCCTGGTGACGTCCCTTTGTGGAGTCATTTCATTACCTTTACCTGTTCGCTCATTAATCAACTGTCACAGAGCTCCAGGGCTCTATGGAGTGAATATAAAGCTATCAAACTAATCCTGGAGTCTGATCCTACCCAAGTAGAACCCTTCTTAACACTGCTTTTAAGACCCAAAGCAACAGGCTTGGAAAATGGGGGTTTGAAGATGACAGGGGAAGGCCAAAGGAACTACTTCAAAGATTACATGGAGAGAGGTCTCCCTGTAAGGTCAGTAGGTTATCTTGGTAGCAGTTTCATGATAAATGAAGCATTGTTTTAGGTTGTTTCTTGAGATGAAAGGGCATGACGCTTAAAAGAACACCTAGTGGAAACTCTTTCTATTATGAACTATATATACTACTGTGTAGCTATGTGGCCAGGGGTGAACAGTTCCTATGTTAAACAGTCCCCAAAACTATTTTTAATATTAATATAATATTATTTAAAAATTTAAGCCAATTCTATTTAAAATGTTAATATAGCCATAACTTTTATCCCATCCTAACACACTATACGTGTGATATTGATTTGTTTCCTTATGCTGCTCACTAGAAATGCAGCTCTATGTAATTCTGTTCAATGTCTAGGAGTAGTAATTTCTCAGTAAATAGTTGTTGAATGAATGGTAATTTTTTTTTAATCCCACCCAAGGATATTTTTTCCATTGATTCTTAGAGAGAATGAAGGCGGGGGGGTGGGGGGATGGACATCTATGTGACAGAGAGATACATCAATTGGTTACCTCCCAGACACACCCCAACCAGGTCGGAGATTGAACCCACAACCCAAGTACTTGCCTTTGACTGAGAATCGAACCCACGATCCTTCAGTCTGTGGGCTAATGCTCTAACCACTGAGCTAAACTGACCAGGATGTGAATGGTAGTTTTTAAATAATACTCATTAACCTCATCTTTCTCATTATTTCTCTTTCTTTCTCCCATCCCTCTCAATTTCTTAAATTACTTTCCTGTGTTCAATTTTCAATTCTGCTAACTTCCAGATTTCTTAGTCATACCAACCAGAAACATGTTTCTAAGCATGAGTTTTTTCACTTAGTACCAACAAAAGTCCAAATATAAGGCACTTATGTATATTGTGCCTATTCAATGTCAAACAACCAATATATTTCACAGATATTAAACTGGTTATGTGGTACATGTAGAAAAATTCTGTAACAACATAAGCACCCATATGCATGCATGCCTACTCCCTTCCAATTATTTGATATTTTTCTTTTACTTTTTTAAGCAATTTGTGTTGGTGTGATGTAAACATTTATGCATTCATTAACATTGAGAATTTGGTGTCCTAGCTAAGGAAACAAATGGGGCTCCTCAGCCTTTACCCAGTTAAGTCTTCTTTCAATAAAATACTAACATTAGTACTTTAATATGCAGTAATTATAGCAATGATGGCCCCCTGGATTCTTCTTATCATCTGCATTCAAACAATATAGCAAGGTAGGTACTAGTCCTGAGTACATACTAGGTCCATAGGCACTTGACACGTATAACACTTGAAGATTTGACAGGGTATTTAAACAGTTGGCACAAGCTGATATGAGAACTGCTTAACTTGCAAAGTATCTAGTGGAAAGTTGAAGTCTGCTGAATTGGATATCAGAAATCCGGAGAGCCAGGAATCCTATTTTAGTTCTGGTTCACGCCGTGGCAAGCCGCATAGCCCTAGGCAACCAGGTACCTTTCTTCACCAACAGTAGAAATGATGCCCACTGATCTTGCGTGGTGAGAATTAATATATTAAAAATACCTTGAGATCTAGACCTTTACAATATTTTTCCTGAAAAATATTTTTTTTATATATTAATCAATCTAGGGCTTTCAGTGAGAAATTTTTAAATTTAAAAACATTCTTTTTTTTTTTCTTTCCCTCTCCTGCATTGCTTTCCCATATTTACAAAGAAACAGGTTTCCTTTTTATTTCCAACAATCTTTACATCCTGATAGACCAGTTAACTCTTTGTTTTTGTTTATTTTTTTAGTTGGGGCTGGCTGTCAAGAAAATTCCTGAAAGACCTTTTCATGAACTTCAGAAACAACTGGCCAGCATATCTTAACCGTGGTTTTCTACAGTTACTTTTTGTCTTTCTAAAAGGCCTTAAAATAATTACAGATAGACCTGGGATGGGGTGGTGCTTATCCAGTGGGTGAGCATTTTACCTTTACAATCCAGTGGGTGAGCATTTTACCTTTACAATGTTTTGGAGAGGGAGATACCCATCAGCTCTCACACACTGAAGGGCCCCTGGGGACTTGGACTGTTGGGTCGTCGCTATATACTGCTTGAGACCTAGCATAGAGTTCTGCCCTAGGAGATGCTTAAAATATTTGAGTTCACTTGATCTAAATAAGTGCACACCATTTACTTTGCTTTCCTTGATGATCCATTACATTTTTTAAAATATGGTTTTAAGACTTTTAAATATGTTAGCACAGATTATGAATGAGTCTGTTTTTGTCTATACAATGTAGATGATTATTCTACCACTGGAACTGATTTCTGGCTCTTTTCAATTATGAGTTGGAATTTTTATATTCTGCTCTTTGGATATTCTTTTGGAAATAAGACTATTCCTGTGTCCTGTGAAGTTCTCAGAGAAACAGGTGGGTCTCCTTTAACGTGGACTTAGTGAAATGACAGCTGTATGCTGCAGGGAGGTGATGCTGATTTAGGAATTCAAAGACAAAGATTAGAATCAGAGTTAGCAGAAATGTAGCGTTTTTTAAAACAAAGTTGAATTGGAATTAAATTCAGTCCAGGAAATGACTATGGAATATTCTTATGGACACTTTAATTTTGTTCTACATCCATCAGTCATCCATGAGAGTAAAACTATATTATACGGCAGCCCTATCTGCCCAATAGAAAGTACTCAAAAATTACAATATACAGTCCATTTTACCAAATTATGTTTTTCTCCAAAAAGCCATGCTGATATGTTAAAACCAGTTGATTATTTATCTTTCTTCTACACTTAAAAGAAAATTTTAAATATTATTTTAAAACATCTATATAAAAAGGGGTTTTGTACATCTGCCTTGTGAATTTTAAAACAATTAACTTTTAAAAATATTAATAAATAGAATTAATATATTTGTCCTAAACTTTCAAAAAAGATTCTCCAGGTACAGATTAAGTTTGACTAGATATCCCAGACTCCATGCCTTGGGAAATACTGCCCTACAGGAACTTGGCGATTGGAATCCATTAAACTTGCACCTGGAAAGACCTGTTACTCACATGCTTTCCTACGTTCTCCTCACTAGCTTGAAACCGGGTAGAACTCTCCTTTCCCTGTTTGTCTCTGCCCCTCAGGCCACAAGTCTAGCTCTATATCAAATGACTTTCAGTCCACAGACATGCTAGCCTCTGTCCCAACACTGAGCTTTCACGAGGCTTTTACATTCACTTAGAATTCTTTCTGTAGTTTCTCACATTTAAGTCCCATTGTTCCTTCAAGGGCATCGGGCATAACCTCCTAGGAAAGGCCTTCCCTGATTCACCTCTTGTGGATTAGATACCTTTCTTATCCCAATGCTCAACACTTAATACCCTGTATTGTAAAGATTTATTTTCTTGTCTCCTTCGGAGCAGGGACTAGATCATTTATCTTGCCTTCATGGCACATAGTGATTAATCAGTAAATGTTATTGAATGTCTCTCTGAATGAATGGATCCCTTTTCGTTTTACGGCTGCCCTTGACATCTATTTTATCCAGAATTGATATTATCAACATGAATGGTATAAATAGTTATGGTTACTCCTACCTTTTCACAGCTGGAACAGTCACTGGGGGCATGGGCAAACAGTTATAGGCTCTTGTCCCTTGTCCATTTAATGTTGGCCACTTACTTCGAGTGACCATGACAATGTTTATTTCACAAACAAGTGCCGAGTCTCTGCTATTAGCCTGGCACTAAGGAAACAAATATAAAAATATCTTTGTTCTCAGGGGGTTTGGAGCTGAGTTGAGTTGGTCAGTAAAACAAATAATCAGTGTTTCAATGGGAAGTGTGTTCACTGAGGAACAGAAGGGGAGCATTATCCGCGAACTGAGAGAGGCTCTGGAGAAACTTCGCTCAGAAGGTAACATGTAAACTGGGTTCTTCAAGCAGAGAGAAGTAGTATTTCCTGGCAAACAAAACAGCATGTGCAAAGGCACGAAGGAACGAAACTGCTGTAGTGCTCATGGCTTGACCAGGATTCAACCACTTTTTTCAACTCAGGCAAATACCTTATGAAGTTAGAATAATAATTTCCTTCTTACAGCAGTGCTCTTCCATGGGCTGTTAATTATTATAAGAGTAGGTTGGAGTTAGTGAAGATTTCATATATCAGTATCATGGCTTGGAAATCTGTCTCCACTGCATTCAAAGGCAGAATCTCTGTGGTGAGGAACTATTCTCTGTTCTCACTGAAGCCTCTGATTTGCCCCCAATGAGGAAGCTAGCGCTGATGTTTTATCTAAGTCAGGTACAGTTGTGACAGGTCACTGGGAGTCGTGACACTCGTCGTCCCCCATCCCTGTTCAGCTGTGCCAACAGCAAGGTGTAAATGAGGAAGGCAACACACTAGGTAGCAGCTACTGGGTTCTGCATCCTCCATCTCCACACCCATTCCCACCCACTGTATGCCAAAACTTGAAATGGCTTGAGGACTTGGTAGATCGTCCTGACTATGCTATCAGTGAAATGGAGCCTTTAAACAACATTTAGTGGTTTTAGACGTTCAGGAGGTGGCAAACAATAAAAGAAGGTGCTTTGATATAGTGAGAAATGAAATAATATTGGAGGTGCATAGTGACCTTGGTAAATAATTTTCAAGACAAGCTATGATATATCTTTAGGTCATCATTTCCCAGAAAACACCTAACATCATGGGCTGTACATAGTGTTTTGTGAAATGAACACATCAGTGGGTTCTGGGATGGAGGTAATTCAAAGGTGAAATTAGTTTAAGATAAAGTTTTTGCTTAATAGGACGTAATTCAGTAGTAACTTGAAGCCAGAAGGGAAATAAAGAGAGGTAGTACAAAAGTGATTCAATATCACCACAGAACTGCTTTGTGATTTGTCCTGCAGTGATGAGAATATCTCGTAGGACTTAGTGAATGCCTTTGGGTGGGGAAGGGAGAGCACGTGTGAGCTTTCCTATATTGGGGAAGGACTTCAGCATGCCATATGCATATCTTTCTGGGTTTTTGAGATAACCATGACCAATTGTATGGACTCCATGATTGCCCAGTTGTATGATCATCCCAAACATCACAAAGATGTTTCTCTTCTCCTTAGGTTCTTGCTTTCCTTACTCTTATGCTTGAGTTACTCTGGTCAATCATACTGGTGCTATATGAATCAATTAAAGCAAAAAGCCTTCATATTGTCCTTGATTGGAAAACATGAATGCATTTTCCTCTTGATTTATAAGTTCCAGAGGTTGGATTTGGCAAAGTGGTTGTCAGAGATAACGTTTGAAACATCAGATTGTCATTTTTATCATTGCTTTTCTAGCCATAAACACATTAATTAGTGTGCTGACAGGCTGCATGTTGACAGGCTGCCAAAAATGGTCTATACTACTTTTGGTGGAAGAAGAACAATGAGAGACAGGAGGTGTTAGGTCTTTAAGAACAAAGTGTTCTTAATGATTTGTTACTCCTGAATTCTTCCACAAATTCCTTTTGGGTAGAAGAATGCAGGAATTCAAATTTGTACAAGACAAGAATGGGAGGGTTTGGGGTTTCTTTTTAAAGGATCTGGCACTTCACCTGCTTTTTCAGCTTTCTGTGCCTGCTCTTACCCCTACTGAATGTTTTCTCTCTATCTTCCTCTTTCATTTTACACTTATTTAAATCCTCAAATACGACTGATTTCTCATTGCCTAGCACAAGTCTATGGAGCTCTCTCTGATTATTCCAGTTCACACTGATTATTTTCTTCTTTAAGCAGCTGTTGTACTTAATGCTTATTGTACATGCTATTTAATTTGTAGTATATTCTTAATTAGTTTTTAAGTGTTTTAAGGTCATCTTTTATTATTGAGAAACACTGTATTATACACTTTTTTTTTCATCTTCCATAGTATCTTATAAGGTCCTGTTTATTTTTACACATTGAGTTTAATAAAATAATCTTTAGAGATAAAAAATAACGATATCTCACCCTGGTGGGTTTGGCTTAGCAGTTAGAGCATCGGCCTGCGGACCAATGAGTTGTGGGTTTGATTCTGGCCAAGGGCATGTACCTCGGTTACGGTTTGTCCCCGGCCCTGGTCGGGGTTGTGCGGGAGACAAATAGTCGATGTGTCCCTCTCATGTCGGTGTTTCTCTCTCTCTCCCTCCCACTCTATCTGAAAATAAATAGAAAAATATCCTCGGATGAGGATTTAAAACAAAATAAAAAAATAACAACAATATCTCATATATGTAAATGTTTTTTTATATTTCAAACATTTTCACATATATTGTTTTATTTGATTCTTAAAGCAACCTTGTGATGTATGCAGACCAGCTAATTTTATTTCCACGTACAAAATGCACACAGAAGCTAATAGTGATCAGAGGAGTTGACAAAAATTCCAAATATTAGTATGTGGCAGAGCCTGAGCTAAATGACAGGCCTCCTGACTCGTCATATTCAAGGAGATATATATCTAGCCCCAGTTGGTAGAGTGGCTTATTGAACTAATGTTAGAATGCTACTATTAAGCTTGACTTTGGCACATTTAAAAGGACATTTCTTGACAATGAAAAATGAGTAAGAAAGTTTTATGTAGCTCTAAAAAGGAAATGCTTATAGAAGTTCTTGCTCAGTTCACCTAACTGGAGAAACTTAAAAGCTAATTTGAACGTAGTCCCAATTTGTTACATTATTCTTTCCTTCCCCAAGAAATTAAGGAAGGAACTATACGTAATTGCTAGGTCAAAATAGCACCAGATGTGTGTGACCTAAAACAGCAAATTGTGGCAAGAGCGTTCCAAGTGCTACACATTAGGGAGCATGTCTTATTAAATCCATATTACGCAAGACAGATTAGACATTCATGGCTCCCGCCAAAGCTTTTCTAAGGAGGACACAACTGGGAAACAAAAGTATGGCTTCTTCATAGAGATTAGCTGGGAAATGGTATTTAAAACAAAAATTAGTGTTCATTTTAATTGATACTTTAAAAATCATTTTAGTATTTTGAAGTTATTTGAACTCTAAGTACATTATAGAAGTCTTTCTATATAAAATTCAGCACAGTCCACAGTGCTCATTAAAGAAAATGTGGACTAATTCTCCATCCCAAATGGTGTGTGTGTGTGTGTGTGTGTGTGTGTGTGTGTGTGTTGTTTTTACATTGAACATACTCCTTTGCTAAGAGGAGGCGTTTTGTTGGATTATGTCATAGCCTAAAGAGGCTGAGGAGTACAATAGCTTTAATCTTCCTCCTGGCAATAAGTAGCAAAATTGCCTAATGTAGATTTTATGGCTTCCATTTCCCATAGTATCACTCAAATGGAAGGAGTAATTAGCAATTATATTAGCAGCAAAGAGAGGGGAGACAGTAGTGGGTCCTGGAGAAATCATAAGCACTGTACTCAAAATTTTAAATATTTTAGTTAGACTTATTCAATCATACAATATATAGCTGGAAAACTCACTGAATATCAGTGAGCCTAAACTTCTCAATTTCCGATGAGGAGACAAACAAGTTAAGAATATTCCTCAAAGACAACCCTTTGAACATTGTTTGATTCTCAGCTATCAAATTAACTCATTTTTAATCTAGCACTTCACAAACACCCTCAAAAACATGTTCCCCTGAAAAATGATTAGTGATCAAATTATGTTTGTAAATAAAATGTACCTTAGCCTCTTTTAGCTATCCAAAATGCTCCTTGGGAGGTTATTACACTCTCTTGCATTTTTTACATTTGCAAGTTTGCATTCATTTACATCATCATCATCAGCGAGATATAGGTCTCCCTTTAATGGTCTGAAAGCCACATTAGGGCAAGGAGTATTTCTAGTCTTGCCCACCACTGGATTGCCAGCATATAATACTTCGATATATTGACACATACTAATAAATGATCTTGTAGTTGTTGTACATATTAAAGGCTATGAGAAGTTGTACCGAAGGAAAAAATTGTTTAACTCAAAACTCCCCAAAGCTCTTTGACCAAATAGTAACTTATTTTTTAAATTTAACACCTATCAATATCTTGATTTTATCATAAATGAACTCAACACTTCGAGTTATGTGAAAAGCAGAGAACATATTTATAATGCATTTTAATGTATTTTTCCTCGTTCTTTAATTCACATGCATTCTTCTTATACATAAGCAAACGAAGTTTAAATATAAAGTAGAACCTCTTTTAAAACTGAGTCTGGGGAAGTCATTAATACCCAAATTCTTGGTTTATTTGGCATTGAATTTTTGTGTGTGCATAGGATGTGGTTACGTAATTGATAAATGCTAAATCTTACATGTATTGTAAAATATTGGACAGTGTCATTTTGAGATTTGACTGGAACGTAAAGTTTACATATCAAAGCACACTCACAGCCTAGGTTACCTAGAAAGCAGGCTTAAGTGTTGTTACTTTATTAGAGAGTGCAAATCCAGAGAGCAGAGGTGAGATACAGGAAGGAGGTAGAACCAATAGGAAGATGTCTGAACAAGCTGGCCAGGTCACCTGATCCAGGAGACTTAGACCCCACAGAGCCTTCCCTGTTGGTTGGGAGGGACCTTCCCTGTGGGCTTCAGAGGAAGGCAGGTGGATAATTTTCCAATCACACCCATTTCCCACTTCTGAGTAGGCTTGGGTACCAAGCATGGTTCTTGGGGCCTCTCCCATCCAAGCAGTAGGGAGGCCATGGGGGCAGTGAAGAGAGAGGTGCGACATTTGGGTAGGCTGTACAACTCTGTCAGCAGATTGCACCCGTGTGAGGTTGGCTGGGTCCTGCTGTGGTGTCCAGAACAAGAGGCAGTTGTGGCTGAGAGAAATGGAAAGGTATATAGTGGATCAGATGTCTGACACATCTACAAATAGTGTTACAGTCAGAAGCTAAAATGCAAAATGTCTTATCTAGTATTTGTGGATGTTTTATGGCTCCTTTGTATTGCAAAGCTGGACATTTGATGCAGATACTTTTAGTAAGGACATTTGAAATGTCCTGTCAAGATGTTAGCCTGTAATATTCAATAATCAGCAATAAAATCTTCTTGGCTCCATTGCTTATTTCTGACTCTGTACTGTCACATGGCTCAGGGCTGGGGACAGGCTGAGGGATATGTGCAGCGAGGTCAAGGATGGTTGAGGAAAAGCAGGTAAAACAGAAGGAAGAGGGGAAGGTGTGACACTCAGACAGGAACTAAGAATAGGGTGCTGGGTGGGTGTCAAGTACACTATTGCAGGCATTACTCCATTCATCATTTTAAGAATGAAGGCAGTTAAGATGTCCCTGCTATCAAAAATGTGATCATTTTTATTTATTTATTTTTATTTTTTAAATCCTCACCTGAGGATATTTTTCCATTTATCTTCAGACAGAGTGGGAGGGCGAGAGAGAGAGAGAGAGAGAGACATCGATGTGAGAGAGACACATTGACTGGTTGCCTCCCACACGACCCCGACCAGGGGACTGAACCACAACCAAAGCACGTGCCCTTGACCGAAATCGAACCCAGGACTCTTTGGTCCGTGGGCTGACTCTCTAACCACTGAGCCAAAGCAGCAAGGGCTGATGTTTTTTTTTAATAGCTGAGGATGCTGTGTCTTCACCAGCTATGTGTCCTTGCACAAGACCTTTTACCTTAATTGGTCATTTCCTTATCTGGAAACTAAGGGATTTGGATCTCACCAGATAATTTCCAAGGTCCAACTGTAGAACAACATAGTTACAGCTAACATTAATTGAGGATTTCTGTTCAAGCAGAGACTCCTTCGGTGACGGCTGTGGTTTAAGCTCTCTCAGTGATGCTTGCGAGCAGGCAGCGTTGGAGCACAGGTGCACCCTCTGGCTGTGCCTTGAACCGGGGCCAGAAGCACTAACGGGCCCCAGTAGCAGTGGAATATAACTCAGCTGCAGTCTGAGAAGCTGGGCCCCAGGGACTGTCACAGCTTGTTATCTGAGGTCTTGGGTTTCAATTTTTGTTTTGCTCTAGAAACCAAGGCAAGCGGCCTTTGGCTGTGGTCCTTAAAGCTTGCTCGAACAAAGTTCTTGGAACAAAGAATGTTACCTTTTTTCCCTCCTTAATGTTGTTTGGAAGAAGAAAAGTCATAACAGAAAAAGGAGAGTCATCTAAACCCTTCCTTAGGTTTTTGGTTGTGTCTTTCCTCTGTGGGGAAATGTGACATAGAGGGACGCTGTAGGTTCGATGTGTGTGGCACACCTTCACTCTGCATTCCGTACAGTGTGAAGCTACGTGTAACCCTCCAGGGGTCGTCTTAGTGAGGGTACACTTTCCAAGTTAGAATGAGTGCACCTGTGATTAAATCATGCGAGAAAATAACTTCAGCAGGACCAAATGAAGTTATAGCAATGTCAAGTCACATACCAACGTAACAATTGTTAAAAAGGTTGTAAGAAAACTGCAAATGAGTAATGTGCTTACAAAATAGAGGGAATCAGATAAAAATGTCAGAATTCATCATGAGTATTTTTCTGCATAGCGCTATCACCTCAGTAGCTGAGAGAGTCTGTCTCGGATTTCCCTAACGTGTAGCTTGGTGAAAACTGTTGCATACAAAAGGAAGATGATGTTCTCAAAGTAGGAGATGCTTTAAAATCCAATTAAATGATAAATACAACAGAGATAAATCCCCAGCTGTGTGTACTAGTATGAAAGGAGCTTTGATTTCCTGTATGGGAGTATTAATAGCTCCTCGATTTTTCTTGAACTCTTTCCTGATCAATGGCACACATTTGCAAGGCAGCTGGCTGGAGGCCAGGGTGTGGTCTGTGACCAGAGAATCATTTTTCTGTTCTGTGGAAATCACCTGCAGCCGTGGCTGCCTGAGCACTCTTGTCTACCGAAAGCAACTGGGTGAGCTCGAGTCCAACAGGAAGTTCCTGAGAGATGTCCTGATCTCTGTGATTACACAATGAACGTGTGACCTTCGGGGGTCTCCCCCCACTCCTGAATAAGGAGACTTGATTGATTTTTATGTCTCTGTTCCAAAGGAGTAAACTCAGTATTCACATGGCAGTATATTATGGTAGTTGCGCTGCAAACACGTTTTTCAAGTATGGAAAAAAGTATATAATCCAATATTTTACATCCCAGGCTTGAAAACAGCTGGGACTCTGGTGCAGTTACACTAAAAATCACCTTAATGTAATTCTTACTGAGAAAAGCAGACATCCTGTTGTGGATTTCCCTTGGAAGCTTGTACTGCATAGTGCCTGGTTTCATCCATGGCCTTACTCCCTATGCTTTGCACGTGGATACATACAACTTCTTCAGCGTCTGAGTGGCTGCTTGGGTGGAGGAAGCGTCCTCAAAGCAGCATCGTTTCGCGCCCTCCTATGTTGAGATGGTGCCTGAGAACAAACTTTGAAAAGCGCCCATGAACGTATGGGAACATTTTCATTACAAAGCTGTCTGTTCATATTTTTAACTGAGAAAAGGCTGAAATATCCACCTAAGAAGTTTGGGATCTCGATCTAATATGCAGGCTAACAGTGCTGTATCTACTGTGGGAGGCAGTGGAGCTTTAAAGCTCCTGTGGAAGCACCTGCCAGATCGCTTGGGGATCCTTATTAAAATGTTGACTCCTGGGCTTTACACCTTAGACCATCTGCGGCAGAACCTCTCGGGCTTGAACACCTGTACTTTACAAGGCCCCGTGGGTCCCCCTGCGAGCCCGAGAACCGCTGCTCGGAGGGGAGTCGTGCGCTGGGCTCTGTGCCCGGGCTCCAGGCTGGAGGTGCTGCTCTCCTGTTAGTCACATCCCAGGACATGGTGTTGGGCAGGATGACGGAGTTCTCTGCAGTGATACTAGCTGGTGGAGGTGAATCTGGTTTAAAACTGTTTCCTCTGATGAGAGTAGCAAGGAGATTTTAACTATCCCTCCAACTCTCGGGACGCCATCAGGCAGGGACAATGGGAAGAGGCCCGGGGTTGCAGCCAAAGCCCCAGCTGGTAATGCTGTTGTGTCTTCTTTCCCCGGCATTGTCCGTGGTGCCAACGTTTCTGTCTCTGGGATCAGAAGAGATACGATGGAAGTGAAGGGCAGAATTGGAGCCTGATGCCCTTATAATCCAGGCTCAGAGGACCCCTGTGTTAGAAGGGTTCCTTAGTCTGTAGGGCAGCGGTTTGTATACGTCAGAATCGCCTGCGGGGCTTGTGAAAACACAGATTGCTGGGTTCCTCCCCTACAGCTTCTGATTCAGTAGGTCTGGCATGGGCCCAGGGATGTGTGTTTCTAACCAGCTTCCAGGCGATGCTGCTGGTGTGCAGACTATACAACTAAAGCCCCGGTTTGGAGTCAGCCTCCACCTGCTGGCACAGTAAGTCTGACACTTTAAAGTGCAAGAAAGCATTTTCTTGTTGACAGTAGTGCGTTACAGCATCTAGGTTTGTGTAAATACACTCGATGATGTTCGCACAACCATGAAATTGTCTAACCGCGCATTTCTCAGAACGTATCTCCTCCTGGAGGTTGTGCGGGACTGTCCATACAGTGGAATATGATTCAGCCCGGAAAAGGAAGGAAAGTCCCCGCTGACTGTGTGAAGCTCACCACAGAGCAAGCACAGCCATAGGGTACAAGTTTATTTTTAGTGTTGTTCTGTTTTGTTTCTGGAGTTCCAGCGTCAAGCACCAGAAGGTACTACCTGCTTGGTTGCCCTCGAGTCTGTCCTTTGTACCTGCTCTGGGATGTTTCACCGTCTTCGGTTAAAAGCAACCATGCAGACTCAGCTCAGGGGACTCCCCTGGATTTCCTTCAGCCTCGGTAATTACAGCCATGTGCCCCCAATTTATTCCTTATGCAAAGCATGGTCTTCAGAAGGCTGTGGGAGGGTTGAAGTGAAACCAAAACAATAGGCGAACACACACACACACACACACACACACGGTCTTCTGTAACTTCCTTTCTCCTCAGGACCCTCAGAGATCATAAGTTAAATCCTTTATTGTATTTGTGGATTTCAGAAACCCAGAGTGTGGCAGAATTAAATATTGAACAAACAAAGAAGGATAGGGCCCTTATTATACTGCATATGAGTCATAAACCTGGGTGGAAATAGATGTAGAACTCAGTGGAATTACCTCGTACTCAAAGATCTAGTAGGAAATATAAAGATCTGTATCTGGGACACTTTGGGTTCAAGAACCAGGTTTGCTCAGAAGCAGAGGGCACATCCCAGTGAGGGATGAAAAGCCTGCTGAATGTGTCAGATGAACTGACAAATAATGTTGAGGCTTTGAGAGAAAAATCCAGAAGCTCAGTGAAGAAGAAAATCAGTTTAAAATCCAGGTTTTGATCTCTAGGTTACAGTAGAACTCTAGGGGGGAGTTTTAAAAAGGAGTGAGAAGAGTAGCAGTTTTAACCCTATATATGGTAGAAAAGACACCGACCTCTGATGCAGACTGAGTTAAGCAACTCCGCTGGATGAAGGAAAGAGGGACAATGCTGGAGAAGACAGTGAGGGAACATCAGACAACAATCCCTTCTCCAGTGGAACTCTGTGTCAAACCAAGGTGACGCTCCCCTGCTCAGAGAAGGCTGAGAGTACTGTGTTCTTTTCCTCAGGCACAGTGATAAAGCTGTAGTCATCTTCCTCTTTCTCTTCTCAATCCTTGACCTTGTTTTTTTTTTTTTTTACATCAAAGTGACCAGACCTTAAATAGGACTTTGGAATGGGAGTGTGAAAAGCAATCCTGTTTGAGTTCTGGGACATTTGCAATGACCACGCTTGGGGAAAGCCCTCATCCGTTCACATACAGACACACACCCATATGGTCCGGACCAGCTCACTGGCATTCCACACTGTAGTTTAGAGTTCTGGGGCCATTCCTCAACTACTATTAGTTCCTTTGTCTTATTTTCTAATTAAATGTTTTCTTCAGAGGCCTTGCAGGGATGGGTGGTTGATCCTGGCTGGTTTGGCTCAGTAGTTAGAGAGTCGGCCCCTGGATTGAGGGTCTTGAGTTTGATTCCTGGTCAAGGGCACATACCTGGGTTGCAGGTCCAATCCCTGGCCCTGGGGTTGTGCAGGAGGCAACCAATCAATGTGTCTCTCTCACATGGATGTTTCTGTCCCCCCACTCCCACCCCACTCTATCTAAAGATCAATGGAAAAATATCCTCAGGTGAGGATTAACAAAGAAAAAAAAAAGCAAGATTTGGGTGGATGTTAGAATATCTATTGGCATAGCATTTTAACTTTCCTAAATTATCTTTGCTTGGATGTAGTAGGGTTGAGAAACTCTGGAATAAGAATTAAAATAAAAATTGTCATTTTGTCCCACACAGAAATTTTTATTTTTAGTATGATTACATACTAATTCTATCACTTAATTGTGAAAGCCCAGTGCTATTAAGAAAATAATAGTATTTTTTTAATTTTTTTTAATGCCATAACATTTTTTCCATTAGGAAAAATGCTGGGCCATTTCCTTTCATCTACCAGAACTCAAAGATAAATCTCTCCCTACATCTCAGCTCATAAAATAAAATATGCCCAGTTAAATCTGAATTTCAGAAAAATAATCAGTTATTTCTTAGTGTAAGTATGTCCCATACAATGTTTGGGATATACTTATACTAAAAGATTATTTATTGTTTTCTATTTATTATTTATTGTCTCCATAATCTACATCTGACTGCACATTAGATTTACCTGCCACACCTTTAAATAGAACTCATGCCCAGGGCCCACCCCAGGCAAATTCAATCCGAAACTTAGAGGTAGAGTGCAGGCCAGGCTTTTGTTTTAAAGCCCTCAAGTAATTCTGCTGTGCAGCCAGAATTGAGAACTACTGGTCTGCACACTTTTACCCATTGTTTTCTCATATTTGCTTCCAAGTATCTGTTCTAGTTGTCTGTAGTTTTACATGTCTTCTTATCTTCCTACATCTTTGGTAATTTTTTGACTCCCTGAATACTCAGAACCTGGATTCTTGGTTGAGAGAAAGATCATAATAATAATTCTCACAACAGCAAGGAAGTATGGGATTGGGAAGCAGGACTGAGTGAAACCTAGAGCAGGGACCAAGCCAGGTGCTATTTGAGAAATGCAGTGCAGCATCTCTGAGCAACAGGATAGCATCCTTTTAACTGTACTAACAGCATAGACAGGTCAACGCCCACATTCATGGGAGAAAGCATGTATGAATATTTGAATATTTAGCAGAGAAGGACTATTAACTCCATTTGTTAAGATTGGGTTTAGAGTTCTATTTAGAACTATGAAAACATACTAACTGTAGTTGGGGTCTCCTTAGTTTATCAATTATCCTGTCTAGTAAGAGATCATCAGTTTGAATTTTACACATTTCACAGGAATTTTTAGGTTCAGTCCATATTTTTACATGACAGTTATCAATTCATAAGGATATAAGAAGATTATACTTTATAATAGGACTGTAGATAGGAGCCTAATTTAAATAGATACACTAATAATTCTTTTCTAATTATGGCCATTAGCTGCCTAAAATCTTTAAATATTTATAATAGAGTCCTCATGGTATTTTTTCACCTAACCAACAGCCCTTGCACTTGTATGAGAAAACTTTAGAACTGAGAATTAATGGTCCCTTAGTTGGAACCTTGCCTCTCTTCATAAAGAAGAAAAACTTTCCTTAACTGTGAATGCTGTTGCTACTCCAAGCCAGGGTAGGACCTGGAATTGGAGTAAGTTTTCTGAAAAAAAAAAAGGGGGGGGGGAGGGACTTAACAGATGGGAATGTTAGGCCCAATCAAGGCCAGACAAGACAAAAGCTCATTAACCTTATCTGTGCTGTGTGAAAAGACATTTGTGTATCACAGAAACTTGTTTTGGTTCCTGAGTTTACTTATGCAGTATTCAGTTTATTTAAGTGAATTATAAAATTTTGTAACATCTAGGCCTTTTGGTTTATGTTGTTAGTCTGCATTTCTAAATAGACTTCGACATAATACCATTCCAAATATTTTTATCTTGGATAAAACCTTACTTTTACCTGGAGGTTAGCCAGTTGGTTCTGTTTAATTTTTAAAGTCTTCTTAATATGATAGTGTTTTATGATGCACACAAACTAGAAAAAAATGAGCATGCAATATTTCTTAATCAGACATGAGAAGAAGGATGGGGTATTTTCAGACATAAAAACTTCATTCCTCTAAATTATGATACCTGTACTTTAAGCGGCTCTGAAAAGAGGACAGTCTTCTGGGGAGGATAGTTCATGGGAGGGAAACAGGATCTATCAGGAAAGCTGTTTACAGTAAAACATTTTGACAGCTCGAATAATTAAACGGGTTTCCCAGGTGCAAAGCAGTATCTTAAATGCCCCTCTGGCTATAATAGTACACAGAGTTATCCTTCAGAAAATGTAGGCTACTGTGAAAACAAGTCAATGACAGGAAAGGAAAGCTAACCAACATGATTTTCTAAAGATATTAGCAATTTAGTTATTAAGGCACGTGAAACAGAATAAACTACTATTTTGCTTACCTTAACACTGAAAAATCTAGTGTCTGGTCCTTTTTAAGCATGTGGGGGGAAAAAGAGATGTCAATTTAAGCCGTAGATGTCCTGCTAAACATGCATATACTTGCCTATGTGAAGCAATGATTTAGTTAGGAGTGGCACGAAAAATATTGGGACCCTCCCATTCTCTAGAATTTGATTATGCATATTAAAAAAAATAATCTGCCAACCCTTTTGTATCTTCTGCATAACCAGTTAGTATACTGACTATGGCACCTCCACTAAAGGTAAGGATTATGAAAGGAAGAAAAGGTAAAATTCAAGTACAAATGGACACTTGAATTGATTGGTTAGAATTCTATTGCTTTTAGCCAAAGGCTGTTGTGTACCTTATCTGGTAAAGGATTTGTTGCTGGTTGTGCAGTAGGCATTCAATAATTGCTTAATGAATGAACAGAGTAGAAAGATGTTAGGGATTCCCAAGGAACTGCGGTTTTCTTTATATTCTCATGTTTCTCTGTTTCATTAATGGGGGATTTGTGGAAATAATCCCTTTATTTAGGTATGTCATGTTTGAGAGACATTGCTTTTGTGTTCTTAAAATACATTGTGCATGACAGAAGTTATTCCTTCAACAAATATTTATTAAATGCCTCTAATGTATGCATTTAGATAGTGTGTAGTGTGCATGGTAATCCCTTTGTCAATCATGTCTCCTGTGTGCGTGTGTGCGCACGCATAGAGAGAGAGAATGAGGAGTTTGGCCTCTTTTCTTTTCTTTCACAATTAACTGTAGACAGCATTTATAGAGCATATGGAACATCCATAGGAAGTCAGGCACCATAGTAAGCAATTTAAAAACATGTCTCATCTAATCCTCCAGAAAAATGCTATAAAATAATTTGTATTATTATCCCCTTCTTAGGATGGAAAAACCGAGGCTTAGATAAAGCACGTTGCCCAAGGTTGCACAACGCTGGAGCTGGGATTTGTAAGCAGACATCCTGACTCCAGAGACCAGGGTCGTCATCACCACGAGACAGCGCCTCACGAGAACATGTATTTAATGACAACAATGGCACAGCAAACGTAGATTAGTTTGTACCCTAATTACGACAGGTTTACAGAGGAAGAACTGGGGAGTCATAAAAGAGGGAAGGGAAGTTGGAGAGCACAATAAACTCTAAGGCAATTACATTGGTGCTTGATTTTTACACCAGAAAGCTGCTACAGAAAACCACCTGCTAGTGGATAGAGTACAGGACTTTGAAAGAGCAGATAATCAACCTGAATCTCAAAATACAAATTATGTGTTTGTCATTGGACATCGGCAGTTTCTGCATTTCAGTCAGAGCAAACTGTGTGCAACTGAAAGTCCCCTGAGTTGTTCCAACAACACACGTCAGACATACATGACAGATGAGAAAGGAGAAGTCAGGAAGGTGCTACAATGACATATTAAGATTTCTGGACTCTATTCTAGTCAAATGAGATGATGGATTCAAAGGATGTGAGATAAAAGAGCCCAATAAGTAGAGCTATTGTTATCATTTATATAGTTATTATAGTTAATACTAAGCATCTGAAAAAAATTAAAGGCTTTTAAAGGAAGTAACTGAAGGCAATGACATGATCAATATAAAGTTTCCAACAAAGAATAATTAAAACAATAATAGATGTGCTAATTTTAAAAGTTCAGCCAACAAATAAATACAGGGTGGGGCAAAAGTAGGTGTTTGTATAAAAATAATACAATAATTAATAATAGTACAAGAATAAACTCTGTGTTTCATGTACTCACAACTGTAAACCTACTTTTGCCCCACCCTGTATTTGCCGAGTGCCTACTATGTGCCATACATTGTTCTAACTGCTTTACGAATTAGCTATTTCAGTTCTCTCAAGAATCTTGTGAGCAGGATACTATCATTATTTCCAAGGTACAGATAGGGAAACAGAGGTACAGAATTCACACAGCTAAAAAGTGAGAGAACCAATATTTGATCTCAGGTGGCTGCTCCAGCCCTTCATGTTTAAGGACTGCCAGTTGCTGCCTCTCAAGCATCTCTGTCTCTCTCAAGGCATAAAATGATTTAGTGACACAGTGAAGAGAGCTTAAGTTTAGCTATTTAAAGTGTCTTCTATCTTAAAATAATGCCCCGAAGCTTAGCATACTCATGAAGTTCATGTGTCTGATTTTCTACTGTATACTAGGTGTTTTCCCTTGACCTCTATGTCTTGTTCACTGTGAAATTCACATTTTAGCCAAAGAAGTAAGAGGTATCCTAAGAGGACATTTCAATGTTAGCATCTGTTTTTCATCTCTTAAGATACGTATTTAAATAAAACCCCAGTGAAGACAGAAATAGGCCTAATTCTTAAATTATATGTACTTTCCACTGATAAGTTAAAAGAATCCTTTGGGTTACTAGGAACATTCGCTGTAAACCGTTCCGACCCTGGCCTTCTGGTCAAGTTCCTAAACCCTCTTGTCATTTGAGCCTCAAATATCCATCATTAAATTCCCTCTAGATCCTTTCAGCTGCTTATTTGATTGCCCAGCTGACCCAAAGTTCAACATTTTAATTTTCAGTCTGTTTTTACCTAAGGGCATAGAGAGGGACTGCTTTAATTTATTTCTCTTCCTGCTACTGCATCCCCATAATATGCTCTCCTCGCTGCACACGATCACTTTATCTCTCGGTGAAAATCAAGGAGGCTGCAAAGCCATTTAGCTTACCAGGAGCAGGTGGTACCAGGTGTTAGAATACAGGACTCCATTACCTTGGGAGAAGATACAAATCACCCAAGAAGGGTTCTTGGGTCCACAGAGCAGCCGGGCTAATAAGGGATAGAGGTCTCAATAAGGGTAGCAATTTTTGGTTTCGGAATGAATAATCTTTCTCATGTACATAGATTTCTCAAGGTATCGGTTTATATTTTTCTTTTTAAAAAAATTTTTATAAGGAGACTGGAGTTCTGGTACTTGCTAAGTGCTAAACATACATTAAAAAAAAAATAGTCTTTGACTCAGGTTTGATATATCTTAACCCAGGTAATAAATATAAGCTGCAAATACCATGAAGCTCACTATCTAAAATTGAAGTCCATGCTCTGTCTCTGATGCCTTTATAATCAAATGTTTTTATTGATTTTTTTTTAGAGAGAAAGGAAAGGGAGAGAGAGGTAGAAACAACGATGTGATAGAGAAACAGCCCAGGCATGTGCCCTGACCGGGAATCGAACCCGGACCTCTCAATCCATGGGAGGACGCTCAATCCACTGAGCCACACTGGCCAGACTGTCTCTCATACATTTAAAGGAAGGGCAGTGGATCCTAATCAAATGAAAGGGCACATAAGTCCCCTTGAGCAGGTCTGGTGCACAGAAGGCACTAAGTGAGTCGGCAATAGTAATTCTAATAATAGCTACTGATTACATACCTGCTTCGAGCCAGTGATGTACACAGGTGTGTTTTTTATAAAGCTTCTGATACACATTTTACATCCCTATTTATAGATGAGTAGACTGAGTTTCAGAGATTAACTGATAGCCAGAGAAGTCTAAGCCAGGTCATTCTGATTTCTGTGGTCTCGTCTGCAGGTCAGTCACACCATATGTCAGAAATTCCCCTAAGAGATGCAATAATACAAAGCATTCAGTGGTCAGCTTTATTTTTTTTCCTTTAATGAGAGAGTTTTAGACCCTTAAATCTCACTTTGGAGGATAAGTCTGGATTCCCTCCCATGACACAGAAGACTTCCCACATTAATGGTCAACTTGATACCTGTTGACCTTGCTAGCAAAGTGAAATTAAGAAGAAAGAAACAAACAAATGTGGGAGATCATTTTGATCCCCTATTATTTACAAGG
The DNA here is from genome assembly GCA_030848825.1 of Tadarida brasiliensis. Classification (NCBI taxonomy): domain Eukaryota; kingdom Metazoa; phylum Chordata; class Mammalia; order Chiroptera; family Molossidae; genus Tadarida; species Tadarida brasiliensis. The sequence goes on from CM061265.1 coordinate 61,453,238, forward strand.
CACTGTGCTAGGTGCAGTGACAGAGAAGGGTGTCAGGGACACAGTACTCTTCCCTGCCTCCACCTACATGAAAGGGGACAGACAGGTGACATGCCGATTATCTATAAAAGTGTGAATGGGGATATGCAATAGAATAGTGGTATGGGTAAAGTTCTATAGGAGATAGAGAAAGAAAACACTTGATTCTGTGACCAGGATTAGGGAAAACTTGCAAGGGAAATGACGTTTGTGTTGAAATATGAAGGATAAATAGGAATTTGACAGATTAGAGAAAGTGAAGAAAAGGATCAGGTCTTACACTAAGATTCAACACACATTTAGGCGCTAGAGCTACAGTGATGGCTAAAGACATGGTGTTGACTTTGTGGAAGATACTCAGATGGTATAGTGTCTCCTGTGGTCTGGTGGGAGACGGATGTTTAGTTGGTCTGGTGTGCATCAAGATGTTAAAATGGAACTCTTTCTAACTCAGTTTCCTCTAAAGCCCAAAGGCCAAGACCAAGTACCTCCACATTTTAAAGTGAGGTCCTGGACTATTCATACAGGAAATGATAAGAGTGTGTCAGCATTAGTGATCAACCACCGTCCAGACCTTAACACTTGCATTTCTAAGGGTGGGGGAGAGGGGGCAAAGGGAATAAGCTTCCACCTGAATTAAGTTTGAAGTTTTGATGATTAGTATGGGTTGAATTGTGCATTCCTAAAATGAGGTACTTTTCATAAAACAAATTGTCAGGAAGAGAAATCATTCACAGGGCTTTAATCAAACTCAAAATTTAGAATACCTGGTGTCTAGAGTCGTATTTCTGAAACATTGACTCATGTAAAATGACCTTGGGAGCTTTGACAAAATCCAAATGCTCTCCAGTGAATGAACTGCAATTTTTTCATGAGTTTTTCCCCACCTATTCTTCCTAATAACTGAATTTTGATCAGAAATGTGGAGCAGTGAACTATCATTGAGGAGAGAGAACAGAGATGCTGTTCTGTCTGTGGTGTCTTGAGACAGGGTGGTTTGCTGCATCAGCCTTTCCAGCCTTTAACAGGCACAAGGATCATCAGAGGGTCTTGCTACCCTGCAGCTTTTGATGCAGGGGGTATGGGGTGGGGCCCAGTGATCGGCATTTTTGAAATCCTCCCAGGTGAAGTCGAAGCTGAAGGGTTTAGAACTCAGATTTTGAGAGCCACACAGTGGGAGCTGGACCCACATTTTAGCTCCGCTCTTTATTAGATCTGTGTCCTTGGGCAAGTTACTTAATCTCTCTGTGCCTTAGTTTCCTATTTTGTACTGTTGGGTTTGGGTAATAGAATATGTATCGCAGAGTTGGTTTAAAGATTAAATGAATTAATGTAGCACAATTCAGGAAGAAATCACTGTGTGTTGGCTATTTCGTTATAGCTAAAACTAGTTCCTCCCCTACGAGGTTTACTTTTGTTTTTGTTTTAATTTTATTTTTATGTGTTTGTTGTGATAGTTAATATATTCACACACTTCAAGATTCAAAATACCTTAAATGAAAATTCTCTTCCTGCTCTTTTATTCTATCCCCAGTTCTCCTCCTAACAATGAACAAACATTACCAGTTTAAAAGGATTTTTAACAGGCTCAATAAATGGCTTATATAAAAAGATTTTGTCGTTTACAGGCTCTTTATTGCACAGACTTTCAGAACCTAATGGCTGTAAGAACCCAACTTCCTCACCTACTAAGTCCACTCCATAAAAATTAAAATTTAAAAAAGTTGAATTTGGTCTCCCTTTCTAACCCGAAAAATATCTAAGTACGCAGGGCAAAAACCAAAGCTGGGGTTTTCCATCTCTCCAAAAGAAAGCTGAAGCTATTCATATCATTCTAGAACAATTTCATCAACTTGCAGGACTGAGGCCATGATGTTGATTACAAACTTCCATAGAATTCTCCTTGAACTTGAACCCGAAGAACCTTTTCCGACCCAACTACACTCACTTTGCACCTGGTGGAAGTGGCCTTTGATCATGGAGCTAGAGGAGCCATAGTCCAACCCCACTTTCCCTAGGATGATCCACAATTATTCTTATTGCACTAATGTATTGAGTCCCACTTCCCCACAGGAGGCTTGATGCTGGAAGCCATCAGACTGCCCTGCTCCTAGAAAATGGCTAAGCATTCCTTACTTGGTGATGGTTGCAATGGTTGGGGGATTCAAGACAAGCTATGCAACCCAAGCACAATCAAGGCTTTACACATATGCCAAGGAGACACACACACACACACACACACACACACACAATTCTTTGGCTATATTGTTTTATTTCTGTATGACTGGAAAGCCTCCTCTGAAATAGAGTGGGTTGATGTAATTATGCTAAAATTCAATGTGTTGGGTAAATGAGCCTTTGGAATGCATCTGAAAGAGATCTGCATTCTGAAATACATTTTCCTGTGTTCAACATTACAGAGTTGTTTGTTATTGTTGTGGCCCTACCAAGACATTCTCACTGAGAAAAGGGTGACTGAGCCACACCTCTCTCTGTCAGTCTAAGGGGACCATGCGCCCCATTCCACAGCTCGTGATAACAGATGCCTGTGTCCTCTCATTGGAATTCGGGTCCTTACCAAATTGGATGTGATTGGCCTTAACATGCCCATAACCTGCTGTCAAAGTGCATGCTACCTGTTTGGATGTCTGGTCACATTTTGAAGATCTCTTAACCTTTATTTGTTCTGTCAAGTTAGTTACTTCTGGGGAGCTAAATGCTAAGATTGGCGACAGTTCTAGTAGGACATGACCTGGAGCAAGTGAGAAGCAAAAGAATTGCTTTCCTCTAGGGATGTAGTGCAAGGATTGAATTGGAGGAAACTTTGTACATATTTCTAACATGGAAGCGAACACCATTGATTGAATCATAGTTTACCCTGCTGCCTTGGGTTGGCCATTCTGAAGGTGGTAAAAAATAGTCCTTTTCATCATACTTCAGCTTTTAGCATAGACTTTCTGGAACCATTTTCTACCCCTAGCTCCCTTCTGACATTAAGGATGTGAAAGAAAATGAGAGGAAGGAAAGCTTTCAAATCTTATTCAGGGCCTTTTGATATCCAAGGATATTTTATCATGTTATGCTCTGCACAGGTTTATTTAAGGAATTCTATGTGAACATTTTTTAATGTAAAAAGCAGGTTTTTATATTATTTGTTGTTAATATTTTAAAAGGGTTCCTGATGATGTACATTTAAAAATGAAAATTTGCCTAGTAAAGTTTTTCATTTGGGGATTTGATTTGTTTTGTTTCGTTTGTTTTAGGCTCAAATGAATTATTACACAGAACTATAATATGTAACTTCTCTGGTAGGAAGGAAGGTGTAGGAGAGATTTGGGGCACCATCCAGTGTGTTCTTCCTTGCCTTCCCACCCCAAGGGCAGCCTCCAAGGTGGTTCCCCTCTGCCCCCTCCCCGAGAGGCTCTGTGGAACACAGTTCCAAAACCATCGCCCTGATACATATATGATATGACTCAATTTACCAAACTCATTTTTGCATAGCGTTACAGGAAAACTTCTCTTGGTGGAGTTAGATGAATTTGTATTGTTACATGTGAGTTACAATAACTCAGTGAGCAGAAGGTGGTTCCAGAGCATGTCATTTTTAAAGTTTGTCAGTTTATGCATTTGGCACATTGCAAGCTAATGAAAATTGCCCATACTATGGGAGAAATAATCAATGAGGAATGTTTATTACAATGACACAATGTAAAGAAATACATTAAAGCAAGCTATTTCTCACATTTCCATTCTTTCAAAATGCATTGCTTTATCATGCTTTATTCTTGTTTCTACAGAAACTGATTTGTACTTGCAAAATAATAAATATTCATCTCATATGGATTTTTAAAGGTGACGGATTTGTAAAAATCAATAACCGTCTTTTGCCAGCTCGTGGACTGACATGATTGCCTTCATTTTCAAACATAAAACGACTGCATTAAAATAACATTAAGAGAGAAACATCGGCTGACACAGGAAGAGAAATTCTTAAATGAAAACTGCTCCCGCCAGCTTTAATCAGCTCCTATCATGCTTTTTATTATAGTGCAAATGGGCTCTATTAAAAGGAAAGCCAATTCTAGATGATGATGCAAATAATTATAGCTGCCTTTGGCCTCTAGTTAGTGTTATTAACGAATGGTTTCAAAATACGAGATTTATTTTAGAAAAAACAATTTCCTTTAACAAACAGAAAATTGTACTTTGTCTATCTAATGTCAAAAGTGCAGATAAAAACTGAAAAAAATAGTCTATTTTTTGAATATTTTTACAAAATTAGACCAATTGACTAAATTACTTCGTATGGATACATTTAAAGTTCATTAGCTTGGCGATTCCCAAACTAGTTTTGGTTTTATGTTCCATTAAGTGTGAGAAATTTTGTATACAAAAGTCACCAGTCATCTGCGGGGGATACGTTCCGAGAACTCCAGCGATGCCTAAAACCATGGATAGTACCCTATATACACATTCTGTGCTATGATTTTTCCTATGCATGCGTGCCTATGATGAAGTTTAATTTATAAATGAGGCAAAGTAAGAGATTAACAATGTAACTAGTAAAATAGAACAGTTATAAAACTATTCTGTAAAAAAAGTTATGTGAATGGCTTTGGGCCATTATTAAGTAAAATAAAGGTCACTGGAACCACAAGCACTGCTATACCCAGCAGTCCCTCTGATAACCAAGACAGCTAAGTGACTAGGACATAGGCAGTACAGACAGCGTGGATGCGCTGGACGGAGGGATGATCCCCATCCCCAGGGGGTAGAGTGCAATGAGACATGTCACCATGCTACTCAGGACAGTGCACAATTTAAAACTTATGAACTATTCATTTCTGGAATTTTCCATGTAATATTTTCAGACCGCGGCTGACCATGGGTAACTAAAACCATGGAAAGCTAAACCACAGGTAAGGGGGAACTGCTGTTCTCTCTTTATCATGCCCATTTCATCATTTGAGATTTTAATGTATATTTGCATATTCAAAGTCCCGAGAAATCTTGCAGTAAAGGTCTGCCTATCTTGTTTAGCCTCTGTCTTTACCTAATTCATTTAAACATGGAAACATTTTTAAGACATATGGGTTAATATTCTGTATTATAGCGACCTAAGGAATTCCATTTAGAGAAATTCTGAATGAATTTATAATCTAAGAGTCTGTATTTTAACAAACAGCAATGTATTCCATCAAACATTCAGCCACTCATTCATAAAATTGCAATTATGGAATCAGAAGTTTTAACTAAGTTTTGTTGTTGTTGTTAATCCTCACCTAAGGATATTTTCCATTGATTTTTAGAGAGAGTGGAAGGGACGGAGGGAGAGAAAGAGAAAGAAACATAAATGTGAGAGTGACTCATCGATTGGTTGCCTCCCACATGGCCCCGACAGGGGCCAGGGATCAAACCTGCCATGCAGGTATATGCCCTTGACTGGGAATCGAACCCGTGACCCTTCAGTCTAAGGGCCAATGCTCTAACTGCTGAGCCAAACTGGCCAGGGCAAGTTTTAAAATAAAAATGATTATCTCTAAAAAGTTTTTTGTTGTTGTTTTTTTGTTAATCCTCACCCGAGGATATTTTCTCCATTGATTTCTAGACAGAGTGGAAGGGAGGGAAGGGGGGAGAGAGAGAGAGAGAGAGAGAGAGAGAGAGAGAGAGAGAGGAACATCGATGCGTCTGGTTGCCTTCCCACATGCACCCTGACCAGGGCCTGGGGATCAAACCCAGGTACGTGCTCTTGACCGGGGAAACGAACCAGTGACCTGTTGGTGTGTGGGCCGACACTCTATCCACTGAGCCACACCAGCCAGGGCAATCTCTAAAAAGTTTTGATCATTGAAACATACCTCTTGAAACACTTGATTTTTCACTCTTCTAAGTTCTAATGAGATTCAAATTGATTTGTGCTCAATGCTACATTTCTTAGCCTTGATAGAGTACATTGATTTAACTCCTTTAGCTTATATATACTTCTGTTATTTCATGTCACAGAAATTGTACTCCGTCTGCCTTTTCTCCCAATGGAAGCTATGGAAGTATGCTACTTAGTTGTTCCTTCAAAAAAAAAAACAAAAACGTGTTCAGCTGTAAGGAGCGTAGTGAGCTGACAGCCACCAGCTGCTACACCTTCAGGATCTGCCTGAGCTTTTAAGCCAAAGCCTTGCTTTTCCTGGCCAGCACCTCGTGATCTAGCTCTGCAGGGTCCCGGGGCCTGCCATTTCTGGCCAATGCAGGACTCCTCTGCCGGGGAATGTTTGCTCTGGAGCTCCCAGTGTGTTAACCAAGATTTTGTGAGATCTGCATCATGACTTAAAAGCTCTCCCTGCCCAGTCCTGCTTCCACCTCTGTTTGTTACCCACAAGCATTACTTCAATAAACCTTTTGCACTCCTGTCTCAGCGGCTGTTTCCAAAAAGACCCACGGACATGACACTCCCCTGTTAGTCTCCAAGATACTTCAGAGACACTCATATCTTCACCATTGTATCTTAAATATTATCATACAGAACTAAATGATAAACATTTAATAATCAGGTAAATTTTCAGTATAATTTAGGTCCAAAAGGAAGCATAGATATAGGTGCAGATTCTGATGGACCTGCCACATGAGTTATTTGTGTTTGTTACCTGGGTGTGCGTATGTGCAAGAGTGAGCGCGGTGTAGAAATTAGTCGTATGTTCCTACGAAAGAGTTACATTTATTAAGTTCAAGGTAACCTTTACCCTTGTTTCTCAAAGAATTTCTAGTCTAGATGACCCCAAAGGAGAAAACTTAGTCCCAACACCACCTATGGGTTCAGATTATTAGAATAGTATACCCCATGTGCACAACTGGAAATCATTTTAGGTATTTTAATTCAGGAGACAGATTTCGTAAAATATATCAGAGGAAGATTCATGCAACATTTGTGTGCATAACAGATAACAGGAAGAATACTAAAAGCTGTATCATTCTAGGAGACAGAGCAAGCATGATTTTGGATTATCATCATCAAACAGATACTGGCTGATGTCTACAACATGTCAGACATTTTACATGTATGCGCATGTTTAATCCTCAGATAAAGCGTGAAGTATAGATATTGAGATTGAGGAAAGAAAGGCTCAGAGAGAAACTTCAAGTTATTTCCGGTAGAAAGTTGGTGAACCTAGTTGAACTTATTTGAACTTATTTGATCCTAGTTTTGACTCCAACACTGTAGTTTTTCATGTATGTCAAATTGCCTCTTTTGTGGAAAGAGGGATTCTTTGACACTAGCATTATTTTCAATAACTTTGTCTAGTAAAAAAAAAAAAAAAGAAGAAGAAGGCGGCCCTGGCTGGGTGGCTCAGTTGGTTGGAGCCTTGTCCCCATACACCAAAAAGTTTGCAGGTTCGGTCCCCGGTGGGGACACATATGGGAGGCACTGATGGATCTCTCTCTCTCTCTCTCTCTCTCTCTCTCTCTCTCTCTCTCCCCCTTCTTCTCTCTCTAAAAATCAGTGAAAACATATCCTTGCATGAGGATTTAAAAAAAAAAAAAGTGTGGGTGGGGGATAATCACTCTGCGGCTTAGGCTCCAGAACAGATAGGTAAAGAAAGGTAAGGCATGCTCTGGTGGGTAATACGAGTACAGGTGAGCAAGAGGTCATTGCCAAGAAATCTGGGAATCTGGAAAAACATAAGTTCAGTTAGAGAGCTAAATCATGGTACTTAGAGTAGGTGATACATGGGTAAAAAACACCATAATAGCCCTGGCCACTTTGGCTCCGTCCGCGGACCAGAGAGTCCCAGGTTCAGTTCCTGCTAAGGGCACGTACCTCGGTTGCAGTTTGTCCCTGGCCCCAGTTGCGGTCATGTGGGTGACGACCAGTCGATGTGTCTCTCACATCGATGTTTCTCTCTCTTCCCCCTTCTCTCCCTCCCGATAATGCAAAAATGTCCTCGAGTGAGGATACAAAACAAACAAACAAAAAAAACCCCACCATAATAAAGAAACTGAATTCAGAGAGACAAAAGCAAGAATATAATGAGAAAGAAGGTACATAGATCAAGTTCAGGTCCGAGTGCCATGGTCTGGAACAGGGCTAGGCAAATTGTGACCAGAGGCCAAATCTGGTCGGCTGTCTCTTTCTGCAAATAAAACGTTACTGGCTCGCAGCCGCACTTACTCATTTACTTGTTGTCTGCGACTGCTTCCATATTACAACAGTAAAGTCGAGTAGTTACATCAAAGACCATACGGCCCAGAAAGCCTAAAATACTCTGACTTTTTACAGAAAACGTTGGTTGACATCTGTTTGAGAAGGCGCTTAGAATTGGGCTTGTGATCAGAGGTCTAGAGCAGGAGTCAGCTGAACATTTTCTGTAAAGGACAAGATAGTAAACATTTTAGACGCTGGGGCCACAAATGGTGTCTGCTGCATAATCTTTTTGGTTTTCAATCATTTTAAAATATAAAACTATTCTTAGCTCACCGGTAGCACCGCATGGGCTGCAGGCCAGACTTGTCCTGTAAGTCATAGTGTGCCGATTCCTGAGCTAAAAGAAGCGACTCTCTGTCCTCTGTCCTTATCTCATGCTCCCTATTAAACAGGCAAGAAATAGGTGAGTGCCTTCCATCAGAGAGAAGCTGACTTCAACCAGCATTTGAAGTTTCAGATTACAGCTGAGGCAGCAGACGAACCCATTTGGGAAAGCTAATTTGCCATTACAAACCAAATTCTACTTTTATTTCACTGGTCTCATGAATTTATAAAATGGCTTTCCTCTTAATTGGATTAATTGTGTCTTGTACTGACTTGAAGACATTAGATATAAGAATGGAGACTATCACCACCCCATTATGTCTATCCATTCAAAGGTTATTATACCCCATTTCATCTTTGAGACTACTATTGCTTCAGCAGTATGGGTTTGGAGAATGCAGGACCCTCGAAGTGGGATGTGACTCTACATCTTTTAGGGTTAATCAAAGGCAGCATGGCCCTATATATCTATAAATAAATAAATAAATAAATAAATATTTATTTATCTTTATTGTTGAGAGTATTACAGATGTCCTCCCTTTATTCTCCCATTGACCCCCTCCACTCAGTTCCCGCCCCACCCAGGCTTCACCACCCTATTGTCTGTGTCCACGGGCAATGCACGTATGCATATAAGTTCTTTGGGTAATCTCTTCCCACCCCACCCCTTCCTGCTGAGATTCCTCATGCTGTTCCATGTTTCCACGCCTCTGGATCTATATGACTCACGTCACACCCTTCAGTCTCCTTGCAGTTATCAGCACAGTTAAGGACCCACCCTGATGTCTATTTATGTCCTGCTACTTGAACATACTGGGGACATTTATTCTATCAAACAATCACCTTGTCTGGATCGAAATTTAGTAATGTAATAATTAGGGAAGCAGAAAGGAAAGCGAAGTCATACTTCCCGAGCGATATCTAGTCAGTCTGCTCTTCTTTATGATTCTGATATTGTAAAACGTGTTTGCTGTTGTATGTTCATGTTTTGAATTGGTAAATGGATCCTACACTAATGTTACAATAGCTGAAGTGTATTGAATGCCACTTGCCAGCTACCTTCCTCTGTAACTTTATCTCATCAACGCAAAAGACATCTCCCATTACATAATCACTGCTATTTCCACTTTACATGTGAGTAAGGTTTAGAGGGATAAAGCAACTAACTCAAAATCTAACAAGTGGCAATGCTTGGATTTGGGCCCTAGTCTGTGTGACCCCAGAGGCAATCTATTTCTACTCTACCGTACTGTGTCTGTAATGAAGTATAATAGTGCCCTTGGTCATTCTGATGCCTTTCCTGAAGGGGTTTTATGACATTTTATACTGACTTAAAATACCATGAAAAAGGAGATATTAAGAATTAGGCAAAAAATCTGGAATGTTTTAACAACGTTTTGACAGTTTTGAAAACATAAATTTATGAATTATCTTCCTTCTGCTACGTTACTGGGAATCTCTGGGGGTTAATTGGTTAATTATATTTAAGAAATTAGAGAAATGTTTAAAGTGTATAATATAGAAATAAATTACTGTTGGATTAAAATATCCTTTATTATATCATTAGAAATGTTTCTCAGATCCTTTTAATTCTGAAAAATAACTGTATGTTTTCATGCAGTAGTTCTACCTTATTATACATTATCTTCACAAAAGATAACAGAAATCTCAGAGACCAAGTTTTGGGGAAGAATTCAGACTGATATTTTAAAAATGAGACTAGTCTGAATAAATGTGATGAAATTCAGTAAGAACAAATGTAAGGTAGTGCACTAGAACTGATTCATTCTCCTCACAAATATAAAATGAGGATGTATTCTGAATAACAGTTTTGGAAAAAGGGCTTATGAGGGACATCAAACCATGTACTGAATCATAATGTATTGAATCTAATAATATACTCTTCCCATGAGAATACATTGATAAAAGTTTGCAGAAATATGTTCATGTTTCTACAGGAAGAAACTCAGTAACAAGTTGATATCCATGACTATAAAGCACAAGTATACCCTTATAGTATAGAAGGCATTTTGCTTCATAACTAATACACATTATCTCATTTGAATATCACAAAACCCTATATTATCCTTATACTTGGAGATAAGTAAACAAAAACTTAGAGAGAAATAGATGGCTATTTTGGCTAAAATACAATTATCTTAAAGAACTGCTTTGAAATCACGATGGTCTAGTCTTCTTTAGAGATGCCGGTATAAATTTATAAAAGTTAAAACAGGACTGTATTAATAGATAAACTGAGGCATATAGAAAATTTTATGAGTTTATTTGAGCAAAACTCAGTTTGCAATGAGCATCACCAAAACAGACTGGTTAGAAGGTCTTTACGGAAGAGAGCTGGAGGAAAGACTTTCGTAGAGAAGAGGCAGAAGCAACGCAAGGAAAGTATTCGATTGTCTATAGCTTGAGGTTGCATTATTTTGGAAAGCCTAGCCTGCTGTTTGTCATTGGTTGTCCTTTGGTTTTGATTTCTTCACCTTGAGGCATTTGAGGCTTAGATTTTGGGTTGATCATGCAGGTTAATAAAGCATTAAAGCCTACTCAATCTAATAGCCTCCTTCTTTAATTAATTTAACTGTTACATAAATATAGAATGACCGCACCAAAGATCCATTCATTTATTACAGAGAGAACCAATAAGATGGTAAAGCAGTTTAAGAAACTGGGTATTTGTAAGTATTTTTAAAGGGAATATTAATCAAGGCTTCTGAGGTGGATAGGAAACTAGATAATGTCCTACACAGCAAGGGGAAACATTTTTTGTAAAACACCTTAGGAGTTATCTTTTCTACCAGTTTATTTGCATCTCTACCAGGCGAGATCTACAAATCAATATGTAACTTCACAATGTCTAAGCCCTTACATAATAGTAAATAACAAAATCAAACAAAGCCACATCCCCTAGGCACTTAAATAATCTTTGGATGTACAGGTGACCACCTGCCCTGGTTTTCTAAGAACTGAGTGGGTTCCCAGACATGGAGCTTTCACAGCTAAAACCAGAAAAGTCCTGGGCAACCCAGGACATTTAGTCCTGCTACCAATGCCCCAGGGTGACGCTGGAAGGACATGCCGCATCCTCTTGACCTTATGCCAAGAGAACTTTTCCTGAGAGTGAGATTGCAACAATGGTACTGTCCTGTTAGTGACTTCACACCTTGAAAATGCCTAAAATAGATACACATGTCTGGGGTTTGCCTTGATTCGCCTCACACTCACAAAAATCAAATGTTCTCCTCAGATATTTATTGAAATGCTGCTGCTCAGGACACGAGGTCTAAGAAGCACCGTCACAGCCTCCTCCACACAGAAGCTCAGTCTGAAATTAGTCACCGGTGAAGTGCCACACGCCACATACCTTCTTCACCTGTGCGATGTCCGTCCTTGCACTTTTTGTGTTTTTGCTTGTCTGAAATGCAAAATTTATGTGTCATACAGTAATCACCTGTGGTTTAGTTACTATACTGAATGTGTTTCTGGTAATATAAATTTATTTATCTCGTTGCATAATACACTTTGGATCAAATAACAGGATGACATCAGTTCTTGAGAAAGTAATGCAAGAAAGTAGAAGAAAATAAGGCAAATGAAAGGAATTCAGACAAAATAATCTTGCTAGGGGAGCTAGGATTGCTGTTACACAGTGACTTTTTTTCTTTTTCTTCCTTTCTGATCTAGCACCAGCAGGACAGAAAAACAATAATAATCTCCTGGGAACCAGTGCCATTGCTAAGGACCAAACACAACACAAAAGGTGTCTGTTCGGAAATGATACACCCCAGAGTAAGAATCATGAGGCATCTCTGCAACCCAAATTATACCAACTCATCAATATATTCCAAAGTCAGGGGAACAGCTGAAAATCTGAAAAGCACCAGCTCAAGTTTAAGGACAGTCCTTCACCCTGGCTGAGCCGGTTCCCACTTTTATGACCTTGAAGGAACCAGGTGTGAAGATATGGTTCTCTGACCACAGTCTTCTTAAATGATTGAATAGCAGAACACAGTCCATAAAGTGTTCGCAGTAAACTCCAGCCCAATTTCCAAGGAGTGGAGCCACAGATTTTCGGGCATGGAAAAGAAACCCACTCAGACTGTTTTTAGACTTACAGCACTTTCCAGGTTTCAACATCGGTGCCTATTTACCTTCCCAATCTACCCTCTTTCTGTGCACTTGGTGTTTGAAGTCACAAACTCTGAATGTGTATAGGATAAGATGGCATAAAATCTAACCTACCCCCTCCCAGGGCAGTAGGCACACAGCAGAGGGAAATTTGCTCAGCACTCTCTCTGGAATCACGCTATGATGGGGTTGGGGTTGGGGAAGGAAGGGCTGCTGTCCTAAGATTTCTCCTGAACTCCCAGGTCCTTGCTTTCTTTATTCGATCTTACCTAGCAACTTCCAAAATCTTGAGGACAAATTCTAATCTTCTGTTTCCAAATAGCAAGTATAAACATAATTATTCTAGACTTAGGAGTCAGGACATTTGTATCAGAATCCAAGTCCTGCAATTTATAAGCTGTATGTGTCTTTAGGCTGTTCATTCAACCTCTTGAACCTTCAGTTTTTATTTGTAAAATAGGCATAATAATGGTGCCTAAAGTCATGAGGATCTAACAAAATAACATGAGAAAACACCTTGAAAAGATAAACCTTTGTTAAGGATCCCTTATTACTTAATTTTTAATTTAATATGGATGGGTTTTTTTTGTTCGTTTGTTTTAAATCCTCACCCGAGGATATTTTTCCATTGATTTTTAGATAGAATGGGAGGGAGGGAGAGAGAGAGAGAGAGAGAGAGAAACATCAATGTGAGAAAGACACATCGATTGGTTGCCTCCCACATGACCCTGACAGAGCTGGGAATGGAACTTGCAACCTAGGTACATGCCCTTGACCAGGAAGCAAGCCTGCGACCCATTGGTCTGTGGGCCGATGCTCTAACTGCTGAGCCAAATCGGCCAGAGCTAATATGAATGTTTTATTGTTACCTCAGATTTAGTAAGTCTGAAATCACATCTAGCTTACCGCTCAGGATTATTTTTTCTTCTATTTTTATACTGTACATTTTCCATTACTGTCTTACTCAGCTATGATAAAAACTTAGGGTTATCTTTGAATCCTTCCCATCTTTAAATATTCCCTAAGTCCTGCCTATTCTTTCTTTGCAACATAGGAGTGTGGATCCCTTTCCATTTGTACTGCTATTGCGTCTGTTTCTCCAGGAAATTACCTTGCACTCCTGCATTGGTACCCGACTTGCACCCCACTGTTTAGCTCATCTACCTAAAGCACTGCTCTTAGCGTCTTGTCTTTCTGTATAGATCCTTTCAGTAGTTCTCCCATTTAAAGTAAAACGTCCTTCTCAGGTCTTAGGACCAGTCACAATCTTACCCTTCCTTAACCTTGAAGAGAGTGTTCTCAATGTGAATCCTCTGGGCATCCCAAATATTTTCGTTTAGTCTAGAATAGCATGAACAATGAGTAATGCTGGTATGGGGAAGGGTTGGTTGGCTTAGGACCCCGAGACAATTGAAATGAGTGTATTAGGTTGGAAGGCAGCACAAAAACTCATGGGATTAGGGCTTCCTAAGGATATTGGGCTTTTGTCTACTTTTTCCATTTTGTTCACATATATAAATGGTCTATATAATTTTAATTTCTTGTAAAAATTTATTCCTAAACAAAATAATAGATTTATGTCCAAAATCAATATAGGAACTTGGATAAGTAGGATTAAAACTCATCCAAATTAAGTAATGATAATTTTCTTTCTTTTTTAAAATATGTTTTTGTTTTGTTTTTTTTACAGAGAGAAGAAGGGAGAGAGAGAGAGAAACATCTATAAGAGAGAAACATCCGTTGGTTCCTGCACACCCCTACTGGGGATCAAGCCTGAAACCCAGGCATGTGCCCTGACCGGGAATCGAACCGGGACCTCTCAGTCCACGGGATGATGTTCAATCCACCGAGCCACACAGGCCCGGCAGTAATGATATATTTCAATGTAAGAGATCTTATATAAAACCAGCCCCCAAATGCACACACACGCAGCCTTAAACATTATCATTTTACATCTCTGAGTAATACTGAAAAGAGCACTCAGAGCATTATTGCAACATAGTAAGTTATAATTTTCAGGTTCCTAACCAATATCAATTTGTATCAACTGAAAAGAGTTATAGTTGATGAAAGAATTAAGTAGATGAATATACAATTGATTTTATTACAAACAACAATTCTAGTCCTCTAATGAAAAGCTATTTTTGTTTTTTGTCAGACATCCCACTGAGCTCTATTTATTTTATGGGGTTTTTTAGTTAAAGCATATTGTCCTGACGTTTAATGCAGGCAAGTCATAGTTAAAGATATTTCAAGCCAATCTGCCATTTTTGCTTCCTTCTCTAACTGACCCCCAAATTATGTCAAGTCTCTCTCAAAGATGGTTCCAGAATAATGGCTATCTGTCTAGAGACAGACTAAAAGAATGAGTGAAAAACATCAATATGATTCTCAGAAAATGGCACTATCTCAACTTCAGGTTGTGAAAAGGGGTCTCAAAGTTTTTCATAGACATGATGACTATGGCTTAGAAATTTTTCAAAGCAGAATAATCAATAGCCCAAGAAAACCTGCAATTGTGCTAAAATCCCCTCCACTGATAGTGTCATAATTAGGACAGAATGTATTTTTTGGTTAAATATTGTGCTGTATTTAAAGGTCTTTCTGGTAATAAGTCCTATTCTGAACAACTATGTATAACACCCCATTTATGGAGATAACATACAGTCTGACAGCCACCGTGGGGATGGTCTGTTCTTTTAGTTGCCGTGGAGTCACAGAGGAAGGCTTAGAGCACAGTGTGAACGGGCATCTAACTTGGTGCCAAAATATGACCTGTGTGATACAAATGCAGTTGTGCATAACTAGCTACTGAACTAATAGACAGAACATTGACTCATGTGAGATTGCAGTACAAGTCATCAGAGTTGGGAAAGGGGATATCGAGACTCAGTCAACCTTAAAGTTACATTCAACACTTTTATGTTATCACAAAATGTAATTGAACATTGTTTATTATGATGTATGAAATTAACCAAAATAGCCCCGCCGGTGTGGCTCAGTGGTTGAGCATCGACCCATGAACCAAGAGGTCACTGGTTCGACTCCCAGTCAGGGCACATGCCCAGGTTGTGGGCCCAATCCCCCATGGGGGACCTGCAGGAGGTGGCCAATCGATGTTCTCTCTCATCAATGTCTCTGTCTCTCCCTCTCACTTCCTCTCTCTCTAAAACCAATAAAGAAAAAAAATTATTAGAAATTAACCAAAATATAACCTCCAGGTTTTCTTTTGCCTTTATGAATGAAATTTAACTTGGTAAGAAAATATGTCTCCTTTTTTTCCTTCTCACTTTCCATCTCTTTCTTTCATTCCTCCTTCTTTCCTTTCTTTCTAAGTATATATAGAAGGGCATTCTGGCCATGAGTTGTTTGTGAAAGTATATTGTTCATGGATCACTGATTGTTTACAGGTGTCTACAAAGGTTGTACATTTTTAGCTTTAATTATAGGCCCTTGGGAAATTATACAACCTACATTTTTTTCTCCATTGTTTTGTGTGCGTGTGTCTGTCTGTATAATTTATGAAAAGGATAAATTGCTTTTGTGTTTCAAATCATCAGATGTAATGCTCGTAGATATTTTATAGAATATTTCAAAGCATAAACCAATAACCAAGGCATGTACTCCTTGGTATGGTATTAGAGCTTAACAGTAAACCACTCACTGATAGTCTATCCGAGTCTCTGAGTGGCACTCGGTCTAAGTCAGCACACCTGAGCTATTGGATTTCAGCCCGTTTTTGACTCTATGGGGAGGTAAAGACTGCTTTTCAGTGGATCATTTAGAGTCCTCCGGGTGGGTTTCCCCTCAACTCTGTGAGAACATAAATCAGTCACAGGAGTGCCCAGTATCACTGGTGGTTGGACTAGTTTCTCTGCGGGAACCCCATGCTGGCACGAACTCCAGAACAGGTGAACTGAAAGCTCTGAGAGGAAGAGGACGCGACATTCTCAACCACTATTGTCCCTTCACTCCGAGGACGGTGTTCTGCTTTCAGCAAGGGCCTAGCAATGTGCCCGTAAGGATAACGTCTCAGCTTTTCAAAAGACAGTCACCAGGGCTTTGTGACTTGTGCCTTTTTATATATTTTTTCTCCCCAAGCAACCTTCATTAATGAAATAAATCCTCACCTCCTAGGTAATAGAAGCCCGTAAAAAAGGGCAGTCTGTGTCCCTGCTGGTGAGAATCTCTCTCACTGTACACTGGGCTTGGGAAGGCACTGCCTCGTTGCTATTTGGTTGTTTTTATTTGATTTCTGACATGTAGAATTTGATCTTAAGTCCATTTGTCAATGTTGGTGGTACTTCTCTTGCATTCTGTAAATTCATATGAACAAATGTTATCAAGCTAATTTTATATTATACCACAGAATATCCTCAAAGCGGAATAATGCTTCAATAATAGCAGTACTCTGTGCTCTAAGACTGTCAACTATTCTGTATTAGGCTAAAGAGAACATAATTTGGGGAGTCAGAAAAACAAAGGAAAGGGATGGCTGAGATTTCAGCAAAGGCCACCCAAGATGACCAGCTCATTGCACGGGGAGCTAGTTCACCCCAGCCTGTGTAACCGCTGAGGAAGACACAGGAGTGGCCACAAGCATGGGTCTAGGAATAGCTCTCTGTCCCAGTCCCCATGAGCAGTGCCATTTGGAGAAATTCCCGAATTTGTCTATGCTTCTGTGTTTTCTTTTTAAAATATATATTTTTAATTTGCTTAGTTCTAACACAACCATTTTTCTGAGTACATTTTTCTCTTCATTAAGCAATAAAGTGTTAAGCTATCCTCTGTGCGATCTCAGAACAAGAAAGTTCTGTTAACAGTGTAATCGCTTTACTTTCTTGCATTCATTGATAGCAGTGGTTTTCAGCCTTTTTCATCACATGGCACACACAAACTAATTAAAAATCTGTGGCACACCAAAAATGTACTTTTTTGCCAAACTGATTGATTTACAAAATAATAATAAGAATAGTAATAGTAATTATTTACACTTTTTGCTCCAAAGTGACTTTTAAAAAAATCAGGTGCCTAGCCCTGTCTGGTGTGCTCAGTGGTTAGAGCATGGGCCCACACACCAAAAGGTCACAGGTTCGTGCCTGGGTTGCAGGTTCCATCCTTGGTCCCCATTAAGGCACGTGCAGGAGGCAACCAACTGATGTATCTCTCTCACATCAATGTTTCTCTCTCTCTCTCTCTCTCTCTCTCTTTCCCTCCCTTCCACTCTCTCTAAAAATCATTGGAAAAACTATTCTCAGGTGAAGATTAACAACAATAACAAAAAAAAGTAAAATAAAAAAAATCAGGTGCTTATTAACTTGTATATAAAGATTTCTTGTGCCAAGAATTAACCAATCAGATGCCACCTTATTATGCAACATGACCAATAAGATGCAAATCTATTATATGACCTATATATTTATGGTTCAAGACAGGATATTTACATATTGTTGTGTTGGCTGTTGTCATTTTTTTATTTGACAATCTAAGAGAAAAGATGTCACCACCTCTCACTAAATAATCAGATATTGCATGTTTTAATAATTCTTGCAGCACACCAGTTGAAAATCACTGATCTATAGGATAGCACACCTCAGAAATCTCAAAGGCAGAAGGCAGAAAAATATAGCTGAGAAATGAACTGGTTATTTAATCTAGCTCATGGCAAATGCGGCAAGCCAAGGCTAACCCATTATATAAGACTTGTAGAATTTGTCAATTTGTGTGAGCATTAAGGCTCTTTATTTGATTTTTTAAATGGAACGTTTTATTTCAAGCTGCCAAGCAGAAGTATTTGCATTCCACACAAATAAAAGAGTACTAAATGACCTTTTCATTGACAGATTACAGGCTGTGATGTGGAGATGAAGTTTGACTCCATGGTATTTTATCTGTTACTGTGATCACCTTATTCTGGAGATGATGTGACATGACATCATTGATCATACAAATTGTATCTGGTCAATCTCCCATATTTTGTTGAGCTGCCTTAAAAGATATAGATATTTTCCCTATTTGTTTAAATTTCTTTCCTTTGAGAACTACAACAAATAATCTTTTTATGCAAAGTCGGAACTTAAAAGATCAGCCATTTTTAACCATTCACATAAAAGAACATCTCAAATTGCTCTCAAGGTGGAAAATCATTTAACTCTCCCTTGTTTTACAAATAAAAATGATCATTGGACTGAGAAAAGACAAACAATTTACCAAATTTTTACAGAAAAAGTGTAATATAAAATTATTAGGGTAATATTGATAATACCGTCTTGGACTTCAGAAATAAGTTAAATGTATCAAACATTATTTTGTAACTTCTTTTTCTAAATTTATTGTAAAACATATTTTGGGTTAGATGCAATAATTTTTTTTTCAAATTTCAGTATGCTCATCTTTTGGGTTTTTTCTTTCAAAATTTTATTGGCCTTAAAAGATGTTAACATTCAGAAGCTGTCAAGATTAAAGTTTGCGGCTTTTTAACATATACAATGCTGGCGTTCAATGATGTTCACTGAACATCCACAGCTCTCCTTGTGACAGGCTGTCAAGAAACATGTCTCTGAAAAGACGGGTTAGCTCCTCGGAGATGATCAGTGATGCAGTTCCCAGCGATGTGCTGCGCCGGCCAGAGTGCCCCTTGCTGTTCCTGTGTGCAGTGATGTGATGTCTGAACTATTTATTTGCTCTGCCATAAGATAGCATTAGCAGATGTAATGGGGACAGATCACTCATTTGCAGAAATATTTATGGTAGTGCTTTCAAAGGAGCAGTCAATCCACAGATGCAACCGGTGAAGCATGTGGCAAGGACTGCTTCTACAACTGCGTGGGCTAGAATGTCATCCTACGAGGCATTAAAATGTGTTAACTTAATATGTGCTGACCAGAGATTAGGAAGCACTGGCTGTCGTATTTGAGCAGATCCAGTGCATGTGCTCTTTCAGGAAAAGAGGAGTAATTATGTTGCGTTGGAAGGACTGGCTTAAATTGCCTCCGTTTAAGAAGAAAGCTTCCTTATTGCATATTTTATGCTGCCCAGCAAGGAACCTCTTCATACCCAAAATGCACCTTCCTTTACCTGACAAAGCTTTTTTTAAATTTTTTTTTTACATTATAAACATTGTTTTCTGAGCAGTACTTAAAATGACACTTCCCAGCACTTGAATGCAACACATTTCCGTGTGAAACTGAACCAATCTTATTCTTTTAGGCTGCTGATCAATTTTATATCAAAATGAAGAAAAGCTGTGGAAGATGAGTTATCTGAGCAGATGCGCAGAAGTGTGATGTTGGCCACAAACAATAGCTCCCATCCCTCCTAGGCAGCGCTGCGTTCTTTTGCGAAGCACCTCACGGCTCTAGTTACTGAATGTCTTTTAGACCAAAAGCTCCCTAGAAGCAGGTCATAAAATATTATGCCCAGCCAAAAGATGCTGGCAAATCTTTGTCAAAAGTTTGCCAAAAGTACTGAGAAATCCCTGAAAGGACAGGCAGAGAAGGCTAAATGCACTCAGCTAAAAGCCTAGGAATACCTCTGGGATGTAACTTTTGGACACTTTTTAATACTTTCATTACTTTGGGCTACTTAGTGCCGTGATAATTTACTAAATAGGAGCAATTTACTAAAGAGACTCCAGAAATGTCAAAGAATTATTGAACCTCTGAAAAAAGTCCGCAGCGTTTGCTCTGAAAAGATGAGACCCAGCATTTCCAATAAAGTTGATTTAGTACTTAATGCACATCTGAACCAGCGTGGTGTTGGTTCAGAGAGCAGTTTGTAGCGATTTGATTTACACTAATCAAAAGGAATGGTGCATTTTCCTGACACATAAATGAAGTACACATTTTAAAAAATTACTTAAGAAAATAGCTATTCGAAATATTTAGTCATCATGATGGAAGCTAGTGGACGTTTCACACTTACATTAGGTTGATGAAGTTTAGTTGTCTCTAAAGATACATCTTTGTAATCATCCATCTTGTAAGTTTTCTTTAAGAAATAAGAAGTTCATTCTTCTAATGTTACTTAACTTTACATCAAAAATATTTTTTAAATATATGAGACATGGAGGGTAGAATGAGTAAGTCTAGAAAAACAGGAGTTCGAAAAAAGAAAATATTACATAAGAAAGGATGCCTTTAAATATTTTTCTTAAAAAGTGGATTGAGTGTTTCTGTGAAGATGGAACATGTGTAAGGTTCACGTTCCACACACAGGTCCCGAGCACCTGCTATATGTTAGGCATAATGCTCGGTGCTTGAAATGCAAAAGTGTACACAGCTTGGTCCTTTTATTTAACAAACTTGAATTTATTATTGAAGATAACTTGATGTTACAGAATCACCTAAAAGGATATCCAAACCAAATCTGACAGGTTTGGGAGAGCTAAGCTGAAAGAACAAATATTTAGTTGTTTTTTCGGGTTAATAGTAAGTTGCGTCTGTTTGAAATCAAGGAGCATTGGGGGGAAGGGCTTATTTCGGGCAGAAAATGTGGCTTGAACAAAAACATGGGTATGTGAGCACGCCCTCAGATGAGACAGGGCCCTGTGTGGTGGGAGAGTAGAGAGCAGATGGGGAGAAACAAGAGACAGAGCAGGGTGGAGATGGTAAGCAGATGTCACATCATGAAGAATCCATAGGCTTTGCCAAAACCCAGGACGAATTCTGAGGGTCCTGAGGAACCAGTGGCATAGTTATGTTTGTCTTTTTAAGAAGAGGAGTCAAGAAGAATTTAGATGATGGAAAAGCAGAGGCAGTGAGACACATTAGAGGCTGTTGTAGTAAAGGTGAAGACCTAAGCCAAGTCACTCATAGGACGAGAGGTTTGACAGGTATGAAAGTGGTAGAACTGAATTCCACTCAAGACAAATTCTATGTGGGAGATGAATGACAGGGAGGGCTCACATGCAAAATCCAATTCGGGGTTTGTTTGTCTGTTAAAGATAACTACAGGGATAACATTGACTCTAACCAAAATATAAGAAAAAGAAGAGGAGAGGGGTAGGTTTGGGGTGGGGGTGATAATTATATTGTGTTTAATACAGGTCTGGAGATTATCAGAGAGATTTGGGCTAGAATATAGATTTTGAAGTCACTGAAGAATGTTTTTATTTTTAAGAAAAGAGAAGTTTGAACAAGTTCTTATTTTGAGAATGAAAATGAATGAAATGAAAACATGACAAAGAGGTTGAAACTGGAACCAAAAGAGAATATGGTGATGGGTCTGTCTCTGAGCAGGCAAAGCTGCCCAGGGAAGGAAGAGGCAGCGATAACACTGAGAGGAGAGAAGGAGGAAGTAGAGATTCCGATGCAGACAAGTTTGAAGGTTAAGAGGATCAAGACATCGAGTGAGGGTGGGGTGGGGCACTTACACAGAAGTGAACAGATTGGTATCCTTACAAATGAAGGTGCTAAACTCCAGCCAGATCTCAGCACTTCTGAAAATCTGTTTATATGTATCTAGCCAGGTCCCTTAACCCCTGAGTGGGATAATGCTGAGGATAATATTCTACACCGTTCTCCTCCATTTTACCCAGATGTTTTTATCTTACCCAGATTTTACCTACAGTGGTAACTTGTTTGATAATGCACACTTTACTGTGTGTGTTCCCCTTCCTGAGACTCCTCCCCACTACCCACTAATGCTTCCTGGAATCACTTCCCAAATAAACAATTTTTATTCAAATCCCTTTTTCAGGATTGGTTTATGGGGAAACTCAAACTAAACCAAATAAGATGCATAAAATAATGTCTGCCATATAGGAAGAACCCAATAACTGTTTTTATATGTAAATCATAAGGGATAATAAGAGGAAATAAATGATATTATCTACATACAGTACTTAGTTTAGTGCCTGGCATAGAATGTGCTTCATAAATATCCATATTATTGTTGGGAGCTGGGAAAAGCCATTAGTTTCTAGGATCTGTGCCACATAGAGTTTAGGAGACCAACAGCCTCTACTCTGGGATGAGTGGAGAGAAGCAGGAACCTCCAGGAAGAGCCAGGCAAAGAGGTGGAGGCAGCTTTCTTTGAGTGGGTTGAGGAGTGAAGGGCAATTTTACATGCTACACGGCTTTCTCAGGATGCTGTGGGCAAGTCTGTGAGGTCAATTAGGGGAAGAACAGAAATGTACATGTGAGCAGGGGAAGACATAGATAATCAGAGGTTTTCATTTTGAGTGGGTGACCAAGAATGATTGAAATGTGAGGCACAGCAGGACGAGCTGACCCCTTGGTACCATATACAGTTGCTTCACTTGATCCCAGGCTGAGATTGCAAAACCAGTGGAGCTAGAGGTTGACAGAAGGAGCTGGAGTTCAGGAGCAGAGCCCATAGGTCAGACCTAGCAGTATACATTGACAGATGGCGTTGTCAACCAAAAGTGCTGGCATCAATTCAACACCAACAGGAATCCCCAATTTGGGGTGGGATGAAAAAGAAAACTTTATTTAGTGCAAGCAAGTCAATTTTGTTACAGCACAGTTGTGAAAATAGCATGGCTGTTAGGAGGCCCTGGGGCCAGGCCTGTCTCAGGCTAGACAGCTCTACTCTGCTCCTCTCTGGTCTGGTCTGCTCTGCTCTGCTGTCTCTGCCCTGCAATGTGCTGGGGTGCTCTGCCCTGCAATGGTCTGCTCTGGCAAGACATCCTCAGTGTTTCAGCTCCAGTCCTCAGTGGAAAGGGAAAATGCACTCCCAGAGCCAGAAGGGAGCCGACTTATATAGGCAAAGTCCTCACCTCTGGCCCTGATTGGTCCATCGTCATGCAAATGAGGGCTCCAAATTTTTGTAGCTTGATTGGTCAAAAGGCACTGTCCTGACTGATCAGAATGGAGCTGATCTGATTGGTCAGTGAAGAAACTGACAGGGATATAGCTGCGCAGCTCCAATAGGATGGGGAAAGCCTCAGCCTATTTTTGAAATAGGATTCCAGGAAGTCCTCTATAAGGGCTGGCTCAGATGGTGGAGACACAGGACAGACAGGCAGCTCAGTGCAGAGGCAGGGAGTTCAGTGCCAGCTTCTCCCTGAAGTGCAGTTTGTATGAGAGCTCCCCCTCCCCCCCCTCCATGTAGAAATGACTGCTAGGCTCTATTTTTAAAATTTGAGTCCAGTTAGCCACCAGGAGCCCTTCTTAGTATCTTCTTTCTCAGGGTCCACATTGTCTTCAGGTCAAACCAGGACTAACAGTAATAACATAAAGGAATTAAAACAGAGCTTGTTCATTAACCTGTCTTCTATTGGGTCTATCGTGCATAATAATCATATCTAGATTTATGTAATATCCTGTCCCTTGAGAGTAATAGTCTGTAATTACAAGTAAATATGGACCAAGTTCCTATTGCAAAACCAAGTTTGCGCAGGGATTCCTTAAATATTCCATTAGAGAAATTTGGACACAAAAATGAGGGTACAGGAGAAAATTTTACATACCTTGATTAGACCCTAAATCCAGGCCCAGGAAATAAGCCCCATTTGCTGCCTCAGAGAGCTGCAGTGAAATGATGACTCAGCAAGCATTTATTTCACACCTACTACCTCCTAAGCCCTGGGAACTTCATTTACATCGTTGCATTTATAAAATGTCCTAGGTAGGACACATAGCAGCAGTTTTAGCTGCAGTTTTGCAGCCAGGATTGCTTTTGGTTGTGCAGCATTTCAGCAGCTGGAAAGGGAAGGTAAAGCCTCACTGCTTCCGCAAGGCACTGAGAATAAGACAATATTGCCACCTCCCTCTGTCCAGCTGTGACAGCCTCCCCGCAGTCCGCTATATATACCTGAGGTGATGAATAGCAGAAATAAGAGAAGACAGAAGGAGACAGGCTTAAATAAGATTTTAAAGAGATTTAAAAAAAGTGAGACAAGAAAGGGAAGAGTAAAATAAAAATGGAGACATAGTGGTGACAATAAAAAAGAAATACATATATATATAGGTATATTAAGAAAAAGTTGGTGTTTGAAAATGAGACTTTTGCTATGCCAGGATACTTATTTCTATACCTAAAATGCATATTTGACCTACATGACCAAATAGCATGCAATCTAGTCACATGGAGGAAAGGAAGTTGCAGGTATTTTCCCAAAGTCATGGAAAATGTGAGCAGCAGAGACCTGCCATTTCGACTCTTGTTCCAGATCATCTTTCAAGCCAGAGAAGGTGGAAGCAATGTTTAGTGTTACTAAAACCGAGTGTGTGTGTGAAGAGAACTAGGTTCTGAGTTCATAGCCCAAATCACAAGCTCTTTGTATTTACTTGTGACAAAAATGGAAGGTTTTTATTAGGTAGGTGTTTGTAAAGAAAATTTCAAATACGCATTAGAGGGTTTTGAACCCCTGATGAGGTAGACCTGCTGTATTATTTAGACCATTGGGGCTCAAACTGCCGCCCTTTTGTCTGCCAGGCTGCCCCTCAGAATGTCTCCCTTAGGAGGTATAATCAATGCAAATCCTTTACCAAGATTAGTCCCTGAGGTGGGCCCCACCCCACCTAGACATCTAAGGGATGATTTTTTACAAATCATAATTAACTGCTAGCACAATAATAGTAATGCTCATTATAACTTGCTGAATTTTGGAAATGAATGAATGACAAGATGATGGCATAGGTCAATGATGCATATTATGCTTAATTTTGATTGTTTGATTTGCATGTTCTAGCTAGCTCTGCCTGTCTGACTAAAAAGGTGATGAGAGTACAGTTACCAAACATCATTAGAACCCCATGATTATATTACATTTTTGCATAAAATGGAATGAAACTTTCTGGTGTTTTATAATTACTACAGTGTATTAGTAAAATAATATTCAATTAAAACATTAGCTGCAACAAATACAAATATGTTTATGTGTTCTTAATTAGAGCACTTTAGTAATCACTATTCATTTGTGTATAAGTAGTTTACATACAGCTAGAGGTACTTTATTTGAATTAAATTAATATAAAAGTAGGATTTCAAACTTTTGAATCTGCCTTTTCTATAAAGGGGAGTTGATATCTGGTTGAAATATGTAGTCAAAGGGATAAAACTGACACTGAAGAGCAGTGTGAGCTGGTGGCCATAGGTTCCCTGACCTGGGTTCAAATCCTTGCTCTGCCAACTGTTAACCACGATACCTGGAAGAAGTCGTTTCACCTCTCTGTGCCTCGGTTTTCAAAGTAGTAATATAGGAATGCCAGTTATAATTAAAACACGTCCTAGGCTTGTTGTAAATATTAGATGCATTGATATATCCCAGCATTTACAACGGCACCTGACCCTTAATAAGCACTGCATGAATGATGGTGATTAATATCGTTATTGCTTGATTGTCAGAGGAGCTATTAAGCTAATTTATCAAGATTGGGGTCTTTAATAAGCTTTCCCAATCGATCTCAAAGAAGCTCTAAGTAGGTAAAGCAAATAATCAACAGGAAAAGAATTTTTTTTCTCCCTTAGCCATGTAGGGTAGAAACCTGCTGAATCAATTCTGTCGGGTCAATGCTCAAGGTCTCGGGCATCCAGGCAGATGGCAAAATGAAACAATCATAGGGGTGGAAGAAGCAGGAGGCACCTGCCAAAGTAGGACAACTTCATTCCTCTCCTCCCTGAGGAAGTCCCCACCCTTCTTCACCCCTCCTCTGCAAGGGAATCTCATGGTTAGAGTTGAGGATCTAAGGAGGCCATCTGGATCAGCGGGGAGGGGGGAATGGGCCACCATGCACTGGGTTCCTCTTGTAGCACCAGGAAGGGGCTGACCCAGAGCCTATTTTCTTGAAGCAAAACCATCACAGCACTTTCTTCTTTAGTCCTTCCTGCAGCCTGCCAGAGTGTGGTGAAATCTCGCTTCAGAGTTTCAGGCACAGGGGGAAAACAGCACTCAGACTATGTGCTCCAGTTCCGTTGACCAGAGCATTCCTTAGAAGTCCGGCAAGAACCCAGCTAACAGTATAGTGATAATCAGCTGCCTTAGGCTGTCATTCCTCGCCTGTGTCTCTTATTCCCAGTTGGCTATAGTCTGGGGTAGGGTTTGGACATTCCTAAATCTTCTCACCAAATCCTATCTAAAAGTATCCCAATCCCAACACAGTCCTTCACATCATCTAATGGGGAAACCAAGGCCCATGGAGAAAAAGTAAGCTGCCAGGGTCACATGGTAGTGAGTGGCGGCACTGTGGCTTGAAGTTAAGTTTCTTGACATTTAGGTTAGTGTTCACAAATGTGGTATGATAGTTACAACATAATGGACAAAATGCAGAAAATTCCCAACACTTTGAAATACAATTTTTAGAGTGCACAGGCATGCAATTTGCTTTTGTATAGAACTGAGGTCTTAACCATGCTTTATTCTTTCTTTCCAAAGTCCTTCTCAGAAAAGCCTTATTTTCTTAGCCAGGTTCCCACTTAGGCAATTACATCCTGCTCATATAAACTGTCTTTATATCCCAGTTGGACAGAGCACACTTCCATCTAATTTCTCTTGCTCCCCTAATAGGCTTTGCAGAATTGCTATGTGAGCTTCAAATTGCTCTGCTTCTTCTCTGCTCTCCAGGATGTCTTTAGGGGGCCATTGACTGAATTACTTATTTCGGTGTGCTAAATGGTGCCCTAGTGCCCTGAAAGAGTTAATTCACTTCCGAGAGGTGAGCAGTTATTCACCCAAGAACCAGGACTGTTACTGACCCAAAGGGGGCTGTAACACTCTGGGCATATGCCCAATTAGCCACACTCTGGTTCAGGAGACATTCAGTAGGTAGGTGACTAACCATTGTTCATGCCCCATTGGAAGTGACTCAACCATGGGGAACATGTGACTTGTTCCACTGAATCCCAGGTCACCCTAGGAGAAGAGGTTAGAAGTAGTTGTGCCTCAGAAAACCTACTTAGATTTAAACCTGACTTCTGGAGGTGGGGTCTGTTTTGTTGTTCACACCTGACCCTAGGAATCCTGAGTATACAAGCTGTTTCTGTAATGGTCTTGCCCACACAGGACATCATATTCCCCAAAGGAGCATCTCAAAGGTTCCAACTAAAGGGAAAAATAGGTAATATTCCATCCTCTAGGACTGTTCAATAGAAATATGTGAACCACACATATAATTTTAAATTTTCTAGTTGGCCATATTGTAAAAACAAATAGGTAAAATTAATTTTAATCACATATTTTATTTAACCCCATATATCCAAAATGTTGTCATTTCAACATGTAATAAATATTAAAATATTATCAATGAGATATTTTACATTCTTTGTACAAAGTCATTGAAATATGGTGTGTATTTTTCAGGTGAAGCACGTCTCATTTTGGTACTAGCCACATTTCAAGTGGTCAGGAACCACACATGACTTGGTCAGAGTTGGTCTAGCCTTGGAGATGACCACATCTTCCTCTCCTCCTCACTGTTGGTTTATTTGTTTGTTTGCTTGCTTCTTTTTGTTTTGTTTTGCCAGGCAAATCCAAATCCTCTGAGCTAGCTCAATTCTTTGTAAGTTTGGTCTTGCATCTTCAGAATGTTCTACAGACCTGACCAGTTTTTCACAAATATTTGCATTATGGGACCCTTGTATGCTTTTTAAACCTCAGAATCTCAATTCCTGAAATAAAAGCTGGACTGGAAAATGATGGAAATAGAGCTATAGCATTTCCAGAAATGTAGAAACTATAAGAAGTAGAGAATTTGATTTTTTAGTTTTTTCCTAGAGGGGAGGTGAGAAATATTTTTAAAAATTAACTCAAATGAAGTTCAGCAGTCCCAGAAAACATCAAGAATCTACTATAAGCCAGGCCTTTACGCTACAAAGTTAGCAAGCCATAATTAGAAGCTTATAGTTTATCAGAGGAGACTAAGAACGAGCTGATATGATATTGAAGTCATCAATAAGAGGTAAGCACAGACTCTAGTTGAGTAAACTATGTGGTATTTAACCTAATCTGGGATGCAAAGACATCTTCCTGGAAGAAAAAGAAATAACACCAATGGACACAGACAATAGTGTGGGGAAGGCAGGAAGGGGGTGGGAGCAGGGAAGAGGGATCAATGGGGGAAATAAGGGGGAAAAAAATAAATAATAAAAATAAAAGCTGGGTGCCCTAAATGAGAATAACTGGAAATTGAGCACCCCCTGAGATCTAAAGTTTCTAAGTCATGCTGTGAGCTCAGACTTTTTTCTATAAGTGATCGGAAGCCATTGGGAGTTTCTAAGGGAGTCACCCAATTAGGTTTGTGTTATTATTCTGACTGTTTTATGGAAGATGAATACAAGGGGTGGGAAAGGGTGCATGGGGCAAAAGCACTAGAATAGAAGAAAGGAGACAAAGTAGGGGGCTGATACAGAAGTCCAGGTAAGATGCATTCTCTGTTACAATGGAAGTATTGCCTTTGAGGCAGCAAATATCTTTACACACTTTAACCTCTGCCTAGAATTCATTTCCTATCCCTTATGTTAGGATTCCACTCAAGTGTTAGGTCCTCTACCCAACCTACCAAAGGGGAGGGGCTAAAAAGGCAATGGTAGACATCTATGAAATAAAATCAGTAGGTCAGGAGGATTGGTTAGATCCATGAGATAAGGTTCAGCAATTAGGCAGAGATTTCAGAGAGAAAGTCACCATAGAGATAAAGACAGTAAGTTCTGTTTTTGAAGAGCCTGAATGTACTGTGTATCAGCAACAGCCCTGTGGACTTTGCCAGCAGGCAGTTACATACAGGCCTGATGCTTAGACATGTAGATAGTAAGTGATACCTACTATTGACAGATCATTTAATGAGGTCAAGGACTTAACATTTGTAACTCCATTTAATGGCCAGAATGACCTGATGAGGCATAAATTATGATGATCAGTTTTACAGGTGTAGCAGATGAGGCGTAAGTGTCACAGTTAGTAAGTTAATTGGGTCACACAGCTAGGAGCCCGGATTCAAACTCCAGGCAGTCTGAGCCCATAGCCTCCAATTGCACTAAAAATTTTATGCTGTGTCATCTAATCGTAATACCACAGAGTAAAATTCATGAGTGGAGATGATATTGCCCAAGATAAAAG
This sequence comes from Tadarida brasiliensis, assembly GCA_030848825.1. Lineage (NCBI taxonomy): Eukaryota > Metazoa > Chordata > Mammalia > Chiroptera > Molossidae > Tadarida > Tadarida brasiliensis. Next base: position 61,482,934 of record CM061265.1, read on the forward strand.
AGATTAGTGCTTTAAGAACTAAACATATATCACTTATAATAAATCTAAAAGTCCATTACTTTTCACAAACATTTAAATCTATATATGATGAATAATTTACTTGCTTACAAATTTACCATGTTTGGTTTGAAAGCTTGAAAGAATAGATTGTTCATAAATTATAACTTTATCAATAACTTTAATAATTTTTAGTTATGACGTTAGGTATAATTAATTTGGATAATTTAATTTTAAATATTTTATATCCTTTTGTAACAAATGGCTCAATCACTGAATATTTACAGTATCTAGATTCTCTTTGTTTTTGCTGATTTATGAAGAAGCCTAATCTTAAGAACAAAGGAAACTAATAGTACCCAACAATAAAAGTACAACTTAAGACAGTATTAAGACTTGATAACTTTTATAGTGTTGAGTAATCCCAGAAGACTATCACTGTCGGGAAAGAAATCTCTTCCACCCACTGTCGGCCAGCAATCCCCCAACCCCGCCTCCCACCACTCTGTCTTCAGCAGTAGGGAAATAAATAATTATGAAAAAAAAATCATTTACTGAAACTTTCCCATAGGGTTATTGTCTGTCTTTTTATTTTCATTTCTGACTGCCTCTATCAGGGCTTTTTGCTTGGTTTCCCACTTGAACTTAGGTTCTGAAACCCAATGCTTTCCAGGGCCCAAGATCCTCACTCTCCCTTCTCGGCCTCCATTTCTGTTTTCTGTACCAGGAATCTGATTAGGCAATGTTGGATAGTTGTTATTACATACAAAGTGAGATGCCATTTAGGACCCTGACACTGTAAGTCATCTGCCTGAACATTATCACCCACTTACACTAATGCTAACATTACACACTTTAAATATGTTTTTATTGATTTTTTAGAGAGAGAGGAAGAGAGAGAGAGATAGAAACATGGAGCAGCTACCTCCTGCATGCCCCCCACGAGGATCGAGCCCACAACCTGGGCATGTGCCCCAATCAGGAATCGAACTAGGACCTCCCAGTCCATGGGACAACACTCAGTCCACTGAGCCACACAGGCCGGGCCCATCACCCACGTTAGATGGCCGGGCTAAAACCCATTTAACATGATCTTTGGATGTTATAACTGGATGACCCTTACAGCCTAATTAGGCCTCTGAGAAATATACTCACATGTTTCTAGCTTCCCTTCTCAGCATCAGCCTGCCATGGAGTTGGCTCTTGGCAAAAGATGTTCATACTTTCATTGTAATTTTATTGTAATTCTCTTAGAGTACAGGGACTATGATCACACAGTAGTGTGTCTATTATAGAAATTCTTTCTATTCACAGGCATTTCAGAAAGCATTTTGAAGAAGTGAATTCCAGGTGGCAAAATCAATGAATCTTTTCCATTGCTTAAAATTCATAAAGCAAAATTTTCTTTTTATTTTTGTAAAAAGAAGAAAGAAAGAAACGGCCTTAATAATTCACAGCTAGATCCTCTCCTAAAATTCAACTAAGTTATAATTAAGTTGTTACAATACTGATAACCACAAATAGAGTGTTGGTTAATCAGCAAGGCCTTATTTAATACAACTGTCTCTCTCTTCCTCTCAGTTGTGCCAATTAGACCCCTCAATAACTCATATGTAATCTTAAGCAGATTTAGAGGCTTTCTACTCATGAGGCTGCTCAAGTAGCTGCCCAAATTATATTTTCTGAACTAGCCCAGATCTAACTAAAATCATCTCACATGCCAGCCTTCCAATGTATCTACAATCACCGTTAAGATAGTATTGGGAACAAAACCTATGACTTGCTGAGCTCATAGAGCTCTGATCCATTTGCATGAGTAACCACATTTATTTATCCCCATTACAACCTATATCACCATAGCAAGAAGTAGAGTCTTTCACTTATTTTTAAAATAAACAAATATTTATTGAATGACTATTGCTCAAACTCTAAGCACTATGCAGGAACTGAAGATACATGTGAGAACATAACACATAGATAAAGTCTCTGACCTCAATGAGTCTATGTTTTCATGTATACTAATGAGGAGGGAGAAGTATTAGATGGTGTATTAGTCAGAGTATAGGCTAGGTTATGCTACAGAATAATATATCCCTCAAACTTACTGGCTTTTGAAATAATGCTTTGTCTCTCTCTTTCACCTCATGCCCTTTGAAGGTGAATGAGGGCTCTGCTCCACATCTTTTCACTCTGGGATTCAGGCTAATGGAAGAGCCACTATTTCAAATATTACTGATCACTACAGCCCAGAGTCAAAAAGCACTCCAGAAGGTCTTGCACTAGTAATTCAATGCCTTGGCCTAGAAGAGATACTTTTTACTTCTACTCTCAACTCAATGATCAGAACTAGTGATGTGAACTTACCCAAGCACAAGGAGGCAGATATGCCTGGGAGACAGAGAACTGGAATATCTGAAGTCTTGATGACTTCCAGAGACGTGCACATTCTGATGAGGAGGAGGAAACAGGTAGAGGCCTTCAGTGTGGACAGCTTCCTAGACCACAGAACAACACCCTTGGAACTTTGAGCATTGAAGATGAAACCTAAAACCACAAGGCACTAGAAAACAGGGTAAAGGAGCAGAGGAAGAGAGAGTTACAGTTATTGATTATCTACCCTGTCTCAGTTACTTTAAATTCATTCTATTGTTTAAACAGTTAAATTCAAGGAAAACAAAATGTTTAGCAGTGAACAAGGAGCGAGAGGTGATATTAAAAGGTGAACTAGGTTTAGAGCAATCTCATTTAGCAACATAGCACCAGATAAAACACAGTATGTGCAAACAGATAGCTGTGACTGCTAACTAATCAAGTGCATTCTCCAAGGTTTACCTGAATATTCTGCCACAGATCCAAGGAGAAACTGTAAAAATGTAGCTCATGGAAATACCTGAAAGAACAAAGCTTACTCTCTGCCTCCACACCCACAGCCTTAATTCAGAGACAAATGAGGACTTCTTGTGACTGTGTGACTTGCCTCCAGCCTTCCTTTTAACATCAATATTCTTAATAGAAAGTGTTGAGAAGAGAGGCATTCAGCTTGGAGTGAGGCCAGCAAGAGCTGTAGGTTTTCTTTCACTTTCTTTTTTCTCTTTTCACTCACTTTTGTCCCATGCTTGGATTCCTACTTGCTTCTTCTTATGCCTTTTTGACATCTCCTTCTCACTAACCCATTCTTGTTTATTCTTCTTCTGGTATTGAGAGGATGGAGCACTCTGTGGTTTTCAGCTTGTAGTACTATATTTCTGTGTTTGTTTTTTCTTTTCATAGCCTCTTATTTTTTTTTAAACATGCATTGCCTTGTTATATCTTAGAATTAAAGAGTGCAATAAAATGTTAAAATGTATGAATGATGTTATCAAGTAAACACATTTGGAGTAAAGAACTAGTATACTGATTGACATACTAATATTCAGCTACCTCTAAGCATTTCACAACCATTCCCTAAGTGAAGACATTAATTCCAGCCCAGTTTTTTTTGGAATTGAATATTTAAAAACAACCTTGTAGATTGGACAATTTGACACTGTTACAGGATCATTTTGAAAACTAGAACTATGTCATAGGATCCCTGAAATGGAATGAATCTATTGGAAGATAAACAGAATTGGTCAGCATGCTGTGAAATTATGTTTTCAGGGAAATTTGGAAGAGAATATATAATTACATTCAATAATTATCAGAGATAATTTTGGAGAGTGAGTGGAAATGAACTATAGTTACAGTTCGCCCCAAATCACACACAGTTCAAATAAAACCACGGTCCACTCTTCATTACCTCCAAGTAGATAAGCCAGTTTTCAGATCAAACTTTGGATAAACCACAACTGGGATCTGAGAAGATCTCATTTCTCAGGGAGTCTGAACAATTAGTTAATTGTGAGTTGGAGTTGAAGGACAGCTCTTCAAGGGGCAGGAGCTGAACAGCCAAAGTTTGGGTAGGACTATTAATAAAGTAGATCAATTTGGGGCCAGATTGCATGACTCCAAACCTGGAGTCCTGTTCCCTAACCACTGGGGAACTGATAATCAGGGCAAGTGCCCCAGGGTTGATTACCTGAGCCTGTAGGGGAAGTGACCTAATCCTAAATCTGCTGAACCTTAACCACCTCCGTCTAAAAACATACAAATCCAGCCCTGGCTGGTTTGGCTCAGCAGTTAGAGCATCGGCCTGTGGACCAGAGAGTCCTGGGCCCCTTTCCCGCTAAGGGCACATACCTCCGTTTCGGTTTGTCCCTGGCTCCGGTTGGGGTCGTGTGGGTGGCAACCAGTCCATGTGTCTCTCTCACATCGATGTTTTTCTCTCTCTCTTCCCCCCTCTCTCCCTCCCGCTCTATCTGAAGATAAATGCAAACATGCCCTCTGGTGAGGATTAAAAAAATAAATAAATAAAATAAAAAATAAAAAATAAAAACACACAAATCCACAAACCCCTCACTCCATAAACCAGTTAATCCACCTTCAGATATTCAAGAATTAATTGTATGTGCACTTATGTGTGTGCATTTTAATACTTCATAATTAGAAAAAAAAAAAGAAGCAATTTTCTTACTTGAAGGCCTAGAAATTCTATTTAGGATACAATAGAAACATTTCTTGATCCTCATTTTAATCCAAATGTAAAAATATAAATAATATTGAGAAATCCCTACTAATTGCTTTCTTAAAGGTTGAAAACATTTAAGCCTTCTGAAATTGGTGATAATTTCCTAAGTGAACAGAAATTTATTTTTCAATGGAAATTTTATCATAGTTATTAATTGACTCAAGTAATATATATTGAGCTCTTATTATGTACACCAAGCCAAAGAGTATATACTATTAAAGCATATAACGAATTATGGCTTTGTAATGAGAAACCTATATTCTTTTTTTTTAACAAATAATTTATTTCAAAGTTATACTGCTAATAATTATAACTTTGAGAAACCTGTATTCTCAATTCCAAGTATTTAGGATACTTGTTGACATGAGAAATGTCCAAACCTGTAAACAATTTATGAAAGATTTTATTTGAGCCAAACTGATGACAATGCCAGGAAGCAAGATGTCAAATGCTCCAGAGAATGACAATTTTGACAGTTTTGCTGTTTCTTCTATACAGTTGGAATTAATGAAGGGACAGAGGACAATTAAATAAAGGTGGGACAAAGCAAAGCAGGGATTGGATTATAGAAGAGTGAACAAGAGTATTTGCTCCCTTGAGGGTGGTTATGCCTTCAAGGGGTCTGAAAAAGAGGATTACTCTTATCTTTCAAAGGTGTGTTAACCTAGATGCACAAGAACAATGAACAGGACCTGCTTAAGGCAAAGATAAACCTTCTACTAAAGAAGTTATATGCTGGGGGCTATCAACCATGACCTGCCCAGTTAGGAATGTATGATCAGATCACCCTGTGAGGTTACTTTCAGTTAGACTTACTACAGTGCCCTTTTTTCATCCACAATTATAACCAAAACTGACAAGTGCAATACAATAGCATGTACTGCGTATATAGGACTTAGAATAAAGACAGTAAAGGAGTAATGAATCAAAGATTTCTTTTCTAAAACAAAGAACATGTTGTAAAAACAGATTTCATAAGAAAGGGCAGTTAGATTGATATGCCAAAATTTCAGTCTTATTGAAAGAGTTTTTTCATTTGTGATAGCACAGTAAACGAGTTAGTATCAGCCAGTACTTTTCAGTTTCCTTTGCAGACTGAACCTTCTCTATGTCTCTTATCTAACTCAAGATATCCCCCTTGAGATATTTTAATCTACAGCACAGGTTGTGAGCCAAATCCATGCCTCAAACTAAGAATAGTTTTTACATTTCTAAAATATTGTAAAGAATAAAGGCTATACAAGAGAAATTGTATGTGAATCACAGAGTCTAAAGTATTTACTAGCCAGCCCATTATAGAAAAAATTTACTGACCCCTACTCAAGAAGATTCTTAAGCCCCTCCCTCTTTTTCACTTCTCAAATCCAAATTAGTGTCTTCCTCCTAATACCTCTGCCACATGTCCTCTGTCTTCCATTCCCTCTAACCCCCTTGCTCACTGTTCTACTTTATGACAGACACCATTACCTCTTGCCTAATGGGGTCTCTGTGTCCAGTCTCACTTTTCTCCAACCATCCACTGTAATGTCAACAGAAAAATCTTTTAAAGAGCAGAAGCCACCATGTCTTTGTCAATAAATCTTCTCATAACATCCCAAGACTCCTGAAACATAGGTTCTTGCTTTTCCTCGTCCCTGCTCTTGTGTGGAGGTCTATTCAACACACTTTACATAAAGGATTGATTTGCAGATTAGCTTTCCCACTGACTGCGAGCTCCCTTGAGGACAGATACAGCATAAGGCCTGCCACACAGAAGAGGGGTGTCAGAGACTGAGTGAGTGAATGAGTTTAATTCAGTGTTTTCTGAGTGCAGATTTTAGTAGGGTAGAAAAAGTTCCTAGGACCCTGAATAGGTATGTGCTACCAAGAGAATGTTTGCCAAAGAACAGTAAGACTAGGAGAACTGAAAAACTGACTTCTCATCTGCGTTGCATGCTAATGTCTCTTTTCATGAATGTATTTGAATATATAAAATTTTTAAAAAATGTTTAAAATATGCACAAGACTAAGCTGTGTGCTTTACACGTTTTTCCCTCTTATTTTCACTTTATAAAGTTGGCGTATGTGTGAATATAGAACTGAAAATTGACAGAATTGGTGCATTTTGTGTGTGCATAGGATAAGAATCAAAGGAAAGCAGGAGGACAGAAGGAAGATAAAGAGTTTACCACTAGCTGCTACCCTGCTTCTAATTTCTCTTCCCTCACTCCAGAGACAGGCACACTCCTTGTTTTTTCAGCATATTTTTATATTAGTCAGGATAAACTTAGCTATGCTGCAATAAAAATTCACTCTGAAATTCCATGGCCTTAATATAACTAAAGCTTACTCTTTCTTCATGTTACATGTTCGTTTTTGGTCAGCATGGACTCTCCTCCATGTGGTCACTCAGGATCCCAGACTGATGCCAGTTCCACCAGCCAGACTTATATGTGGTGAGAACACCTTTTCAGATGAACTAGATGTATTGAGTAAGACAAAACTGTCCAGTTGTAGTACAGAATTAGAAATTCCATTTGTTTAGTTTGGGAGATGTCCTACTCAGGGACTATTGATTTCATACATGTTTCATCAGCAAGCCAATAAACTCTCATCTGGTTCCAGTTCCATCTGTCTGTATACCTTTGGCTCATGTTGAGATTTTTTTTTTTTTTTTTTTTTTTTTTTTACTAAACACCCCATTAGTTAGTCAAGAAAAGAGCAGATATTTATTCCTGGAATAGGTACCTTCTCTGGTTTATTCAAGCAATAACTCTAATAATTCCCCATTTCTCCCGATTCCCTGGAAATTAAACAATAGGCCATGAATTAGAAATCAGAGCAATAGTTCAGGACCCCGAATACTTTTCTATATTTGATGAGGACTAAGATAGGAAATAGGTGGGAATGGACTACTGGTAGGTAGGCAACCATAAGATGTAGTTCTATATTTCCTCATTAGTATGTACACAAATAGGGGATCAGCACTTCACATTCCAAAGGTTTTATGCAGACCTTCTTGAAGCCTATCTTTTCTTATTCTTTTTTTTTTTCTTTATACCTGGCTTGAATGTTTATCTTAGCATGCTCCCACCTACACATGTTGAGAAGGAGAAAGCCATGTGTTGTCAATCACAGGCCTCCCAATCTTAAAGGACTAAATTAGAAAGACAACTTTTTTATTTGTATCAATGATCCTCTGTGCCCTTCCCTACAAATATGAAAGTTGAATATGTTGGGTAAGGGGAGATTGCCACGGTTTAGAAGAGCCCGTGTTGAAAGCATATTTAAACATATTTTGTTAACCAAACGGATTCTTAAGTTATTGTTTCTCCTTAGGATTACAAGGTTAATTCAGTACTTGCCTGGAGCCAGATTTCTAGCTATTATGTCTTCTGGAGAGAAAGAAACCAGAAGACCCTTTTTTTAAAGAAGGGAAAAGTAAGAAAGCAAGTGGGTAGAGACTGTTAACAACACAACCTAATTCTGGAAAGAGGGTTTCGTTCCCCCAGAGAGAAAGATTTTACATGAGAAAAGTGCATAATGCATTCTTGAGAAGCCCAAGTGTCAACCACCAATATCATCTATGAGTGGAGTGAAGACAGTCCCTTCTTCTTGTCATGTCTGGTTATGGGTCTTTTCTCTTCATTCTGTTCCATGTATCTATAGATGGACCTAGATGATCTCCTAGTGGTGAAAGTATCCCCAGTAACCCTCTCCTCTGCTACTTCTTAGAAGGTCTACCAAGGGATGTGTGTGTGTAGTCTGGTCATCATGATGTTGGCTTGCACAGTGTGTTTCAAAACTTTGAGATATTTGTTAGTGTTTAAAATTCAGGAGATTTCATATAAAATTCAAGATGCTGGACTACCCAGGTAATATTGGGACTGTGTTTTCCTTTAGCAACTTGTGGCTGGATCTGAGGAGTGGCAGCTTCCTTTAAAGAAGACAGGAGCTCCCAAACTCTTCAGTCTCGTTACTCCCCGTTGTCTTGTTAACAGTGAGGCTGGGCATTTAATGTCAGATCTGCCTTGATGTTTTCCTTGGACTCCCAGCCTGTTTTACTTAATTATTTTTTTCTGCCTGGTCCCTTTAGATATTTGACCACGTGCCTCTGGCTAGTAGAGCCAAGTTTTAATCAAAGCATGAAAGTTAAGTAGGATAGTCTTGTATGTATTTTGCATACCTAGAAGGCCAAGATCCAGTTATCAGTTTAGAGGAGAGAAACCTAGGAACCACTTGCCTTGCCTCAAGCCTAAACAAAAAGCATCCTGAAGGTCTACATGTGGTTCAACCCAGTGTGGAGTTAAGACCTAGCTAGTGTTCATTTGACAAAAAAATGTACAAATGTGTTATCTGATTGATTATGGCCTTTGGTGGCTTGTAACAAAAATAAACACAATCCAAGATGATCTAACCATAAAGGGATTCTGTTGGCTCTGTAACTGAAAAGTGTAAGAGTCAGTCTGGCTTTAGGTGTAGCTAGACCAGAGGCTCAAATGACACCATCAGCATGAGACTTCTGTCTTCATCTTTTAGCTCTGCTTTTCCTGGTTCTACTCTCAGCCAGCCAACCTGTCAGTCTCTGGGGCCAGGGGAAGGCCAGTCAGGCACCGGCACAGGTCAGACGCTTCATCAAAAATAAAAGGCGGGGCGGTGTAATTCCCCAGATGGAAATCAGGATATTGTTGCCAGTAGTGAATGAATGATGGATAACACCAGTAGCTGATTTCAACTAGATATGGCTAACTAGTTAGAAAGCAAATTCCCACTGCCCAGATATTCTGATTCATGAGGTGTGGAGCGAGGCCCAGGAACCTTCTTACTTAATAAGATCCCCAGGGATTCTGATGCAAGAAGTTATTCATGCAAACTTTGTGAAACACTTTGAGAATGTAGCGTCTTAATACAACTAAAAATAAAGTCATAATTATATGTCAGGAACTGTATTAAGTATTTTACAGGCTTTACTTCAAATGATTCTTAAACAGCCCTATGAAGTAGGAACCATCATTATCCTCATGTTTAGATGAGGAAGGAAAGCTTCAGAAGTTTAATAATTTTCCCAATGACACATAAATAATAGGTGGCAGAGCCAGATTCAAACCCAACTGTCTGACTCTAAAGTTAATGTTGTTATGACTCTCTTATAATTCCTATATCCCTTCAGATTTCTGTGCTTGCCATAGATTAAAGGATGATGCATGAAAAAGAGAGTTTGATCTTGCCATTCTTTGACACGAAGAACAGACAACTGATACATTCACCAGAGTGAGTCACTGCATTAGACAAAGTTGTATCAAACATCGGTATACTGCCGTACCCTGCGTGTGCCCTTCGGCACGTTACCCAGCTTTCTGAGCCTCAGCTTCCCTTGCTATAAAGGATTATTGATTTCATTTCATAAGGTTGACATATAGGAATTAAATGAATAAGTAAAAGTGCCAAGACCATATCTGCCCTCAGTAAATACTGGGCATTTTCTTTTCTCGACCTGTGTGTTGAGTCATAAATGATCAGGTAGCGATTTATTTTCCTATCGCTTTGTTGCTGCTATTGAGAAGTTTCACATTGGGTCCCTCATTACCCTCAGCATAGGTTCCAACATTCTGGCCAACCTGTAGTCTTCAGAATATCTGTGATGCCCAGGGAAGCTGGTGTTTCAGATTGAGAGACTTTCTGGGGCTTGAAAAGAAAGGGAAAAACAAGCTTTATTAAGAATCTTTATTAAGTGACTATTATGCAGCAGTCATATTTTAGAAAATACTTTGCTAAGTTTTAATAGCAATGCTACATTGTGTAAAGGAGAACTCTAAATCTTGGAGAAGCTATTTGCCCAAGGTCACTTTATCAGGCAAGTGGGGGTCCAGAGTCTGAGCTCACGCCTCATCCTAGTGACCCCCCAACCTGTGGGCATCTCTGCATGTGCTTCCTCCTTGTGACAGTGAAGCTCTCATCGGGAATGTCACTGGTTCATCTGGTTGAATAGTTCACCTACTCGAACAGAGTTTGTTAGTGAAACCTCAGTATGCTTGGCATATTAATGCTCAAAACCAGAATAGAAAGAAATCGTCAAACACGAAGAAGGAACACTGGTAATTTCACTGATGAGCCTTGCAGTACTGGAGAAGTATTGATTATGACAATGGTGAACACATCTCCTTTTAAATACAGTCCGAGCTGACCTTTTTTGGCTCTAGAGCAGAAATTAGGAGTTCAAACTAATCAAATGCTAACATAATAAATTCTCTACTAAGGAAAGCATCACATGGCTATGAATACATACCAAGTTTTTCTCTTTCTTTTCTCTGAGAAGAGAAAATCTGAAATCCTCAGCAGAGTTAGACCAGGTTCTTATTACTGAAATGTAATAAATTTATGATGAAGATAGAACTTTGCAAAGTTACCTTTCTTATTTGCTTTGCATTCAATTCCTTTAGAGGAATGATGGAAAAATTCAATTGAATAAGAAAAAAAAAATCACTACAGTTCCAAGACTTGATCAATTATCTAACAATATTAAGAAACTGGATATATTTTTTTTATGCAGTCCATCTTATCTTTCCAAGTCAGTTATAATTGTTCTTTCTGAGGCTCAGGAAGGGAATTATTTGGGTTTTTCTAAAACTTCTTAGAATTCAAATATCCTACCCTTTCTCTTCATTGGCCATCAATATTCTGAAAGTGGCAAGAATTCTATTTTCAGCCTATAGAAGACATTCTCAGCATGCGTCTGGAAGAAACACCAACATGCTTTTCAGATAATGAGTTTCAAATATTAATTCAAAATATATTGCCATTATTGTGAAATGCTAAAAGCTAGGAGTAAGTTATACACTTTCAAAACAACAAGAAATTAGCAAAGGAGGTATATAGGTGGACACAGACAGCATGAACACTGTACTCCTTCTTCACAGCCCTAGCTCAGGTCTTGATATATATATATATATATATATATATATATATATATATATATATATATATTTATATTTATATTTATATTTATATTTATATTTATATATCTCTTCTGCAAATTATTCTAAAAAAGCAAGATTACTTTCCCCTGGAGATGGAATTGTAACAGGCGATTGCATTCCAGATTAGACTAAGGAAGCCTAACCCTTAATCCCCAGTGTGTGAACGCTAGAAGCTGGAAAGAAGGGAGAAGAAGGCAAGAAATGATCCCTTCTTATGCACAAATCTACCTTTATATGAAGTTGTTATCTAGGCAAAGATTTTCCTTGACATTAGCATTCTTCTTTATTCTCTTCTCCTCAACCACATCCCCGTTCTCCTCTGTCTAGACAGCTAGAGACTGTGCCCACATCCTGCCCCATATGGGATCCTGCTCAGACTTGACCTGGGCACCAATAATTCTGGGCTTAAGAACTCACCCACTTCAAAACCATGATCTTCGTCCTTCTAAGAAAACTGGTCTGTGGAATAGTAACTCTTTTACCTTTCTGAAAGTATTTGCACCTTAAATCCAAACCAAACTCTAATAGAGTGGTTCTCCTATGTTATTATGCTTAAGAATCACTTGGTGATTTTATCAAAAATGCAAGTTCCCAGGACTCCCCCTCAGACATTCTGATTCAGTTCAAAATAGGGTCCTGGAATTCACCTTTTCAACAAAGACCACAGATGCTCTGTAAACTAAACTTAAAAAAAAAACCAAAAACAAAAAATAACTATTTTCATTAATGAAAATAGCAGAAAAAAAATAAAATAAAACATCTCGATGGAGTAGAGGAAGGAGTGTCTCTCCCACACTCTCCTTCCTGGCCCTCCTTCCGCTCTTGCGGCTCTGGCACCCCCGCTTCCTAGCCAAGGACTCTGCCCCTGAATCACTAAGCTGTCCCTGCTTTACCCAGATTGTTCTTCTTTATGTCTTTTTTAAATTAAATGGAAGGAGACATGGGATGGATTTTCCCTCTTTGAAATCAAGTCAAATTACTCCCACCACATGTACATTCTACTCTTGAGAGCTATTGTACTTGGCAGTGAAAAAAATGGTATTCTAGTGTTTGGAACAAGCAATTGAAAAAGTGTGAAAGACCTTGTTTAGTGAATTGTTTTCAAAAGGTATTCAAGCCCTGGCCAGTTTTGCTCAGTGGTTAGAGCATCAGCCCACAGACCAGAGAATCGCGGGTTCAATTCTGGTCAAGGACACGTACCTCAATTGCAGTTCCGTCCCTGGCCCTGGTCGGGGTTGTGAGGGAGGCAACCAATCGATGTGTGTCTCTCACATCGATGTTTCTCTCTCTATCTCTCCCTCCCACTCTGTCTGAAAATAAATGAAAAATATCCTTGGGTGAGGATTAAAAAAAATAAAAAATAATAAAAAGATATCCAAGCATTATTCATGCCTTTGTAACAATTTTTGTAAACTACAGCCTGTCTTAGACCATATTTTTCCTAATCTACCTCTACTGGGTTGAATAGTTTCCCCCAAAATTTCTTTCTACCTGGAACCTCAGAATGAGACTTCATTTGCAAGTAAGGGCTTTGCAGATTTAATTAGCTTAGATGAGGTTATAGATTTTTAACATATAGTGGGCTTGAATTCACTGACTAATGTCCTTAAAAGAAGACTAAATAGGGCAGAGATGAGCTGCAGACACAAAGGGAGAAGGCCATGTAATGATGGAGCAGTTATCAGTGATGCATCTACAACAAAAGGAAGCCACCAACTGTTATAGTCCTTGAAGCAAGGAGACATGGGATGGACTTTCCCTCAGAGTCTCCACAAGGTACTCACCATGCTATCACCTCCTGGCCTCTAGAACTGCAGTGTGTGGTAATCGGTTACAGTTGCCCTGGAAAACTAATATATTGCCTTTTCTTTCTTACCTCACTTACTCTCTTATCCTTATCATCTCCTTGGGAGGGAGTGACCACATCTTGCCACCCTCCTGGAAGTGCCTTCCCTTTCCTTTCAGCCAGTTCAAATCCAGGTCATCCCTCAAGGTCCACTTCAAATAGGACTCTTCCTATAACACCTCCCCTTATCGCCCCAGCTCAAACTCAGGTATTCAGATATTTCTCTGAATATCTACAGTAAGCGCTATTTGAACAAACTATTTATTATATAAACATGACTTAGCATTATAACACTCCTTGTTGACTTGAACTATTAATTAAATCACATATTGTTGTTTAAATGTTACACACACACACACACACACACACACACACACAGGGTTTGGCAAAAGTAGGTTTACAGTTGTGAGTACATGAAACAGGGTTTATTCTTGTATTCTTCTAGATTATAAATTGTGCAGTCAAGGATTAACCTTGCCAAAGAGAAGTTTGGCCTTTGTCCTTGACTCCTGGGAGGTGACCTCTAAACCCTTGGAATATTCCGCCTGATTAGAATGCTTCTGCTTACCTGGGGCCTTGAGCCATACACCACGTATGGTGCCGGCCCTTTGCTTTTGCCTCTTTTGTGGATGAGAAACCAGATATGAAACTTTTATCAAATATGTACAACTAATCCACTCATATCAACTTTTTAAAAATCCTTGAACCCCTTGTGTTCTTCTGGCCACCACCCTCTTTCTCCGTGCTTCACAGAAAAACATTTTCCCACAAGTTAACTGCATCCTTCCCTCCACTACTTCACTTCTCACACAGCCCTTCCTCAGCCTCACGCACTCGTCTTCGCCTTCCCATCAGGGGGGCTCTTGTCCAGGTCTACACGGATCGTTATGTTGCCAAATCCAGAGACAGTGCCTGTTTTCATAATGCTCAGTCTCACCGGTTACCAAGTACTTTTTCTTTTATTTTTTTTTATCCTCACCCGAAAACACTTTTGCATTTATCTTCAGATAGAGCGGGAGTGAGAGAGGAAGGAAGAGAGAGAGAGAAATATCGATGCGAGAGAGACACATCCACTGGTTGCCACCCACACGACCCCAACTGAGGCCAGGGACAAACTGCAACCGAGGTACATGCCCTTAGCGGGAACCGAACCCGGGACTCTCCGGTCCGCAGGCCGACCCTCTAACTGCTGAGCCAAACCGGCCAGGGCCCAAGTACTTTTTCTTTAAACAATGCTTTCTCTTCTAATTTTTCTGTTACTTACTGATCCTAATTAGTCTCTTTTGATGACACCTTTACCTAAATTTACTTTTAAATGTAGGCCTGACTGAGGGCTCCCTTTGGGACCTATTCTGACTATACTGTCCCCTTAGGCGATCTCACTCCCTTGATTTGCAAACATCTATATACTGATGATACCCAAATTTATACCAGCCCTGACTTCTCTCCTGTGCTCCAGGTTCAAAAATCTACGTTTCCTCCTTTATCCCTCTGGTCAACACCACTGTTTGAGGATATTTGTTTTCAACTAGAGTGGATAAGAAAATTGTGAGTCACCCTGGCCAGTGTGGCTCAGTGGTTAGAGTGTCATCCCACTCACCAAAGGGTTGGGGGTTCAATTCCCATCAAGGGCAAGTACCTGGGTTGCAAGTTCAATCCCCAGCCCCAGCTGGAGCATGTGCTGAGGCAACCAATCAATGTGTCTCTCTCACATCGATGTCTCTCTCTCTCTCTCTCTCTCTCTCTACCCCTCCCTCCTTCCCTTCTACTCTCTCTAGAAACCAATGGAAAATATCTTCAGGTGAGGATTAACAACAACAACAAAAAGAAAATTGTGAGTCAACACAATTGTCTTTTTTAATAATAGGGAATTCTTCATGTATATGCATAACATATTGAGATTTTTATGCAACATTCATAATTTTAAAATACTTAGATCCAATTCAACTTTCTAAAAATCTACGTGACAGCTAAACCAAGTAATCCAGTTTTGATCTCGATCTCAGAATAAAATCCAAACCTCTTTTAATAGTCCTCAATGTTATTAAGTACAGCTTTTCTCCCCACTCCCCCCAACCCCCATATTCTGGCCACTGTGCCCTTTTTATTCCTTGAATGTTATTTTCTACTCAGGACACTGGTGTTGCTTTTCCCTCTAACTGGCTTACACTTTTCCCCTGATCCTGTAGGACTGAAGAAGTAGGAGCCCCAGTTCCTCTGCCTTGCATGACTTTACTTACTTCCTTTACATCATTACCATCATCTGTAATATTTTTAATTTCCCATGTTCCACCCTCTTCGATCACTAGTACAATGTGAGCTGGAGAAGAATAGATTTCTTGTCTACCTTACTCACTACTGCATCTCAGCACCTGTAACAGTGTCTGGCCCACAGCTGGCCCTCAGAATTCATTTGTATTACTAAGCACATATGCCAGAATTTGAACTTGAGTTGAACTTGAATCTAGAACCCAAACTCTTAAATACTCTGACTAACAATTCATCGAAAGCACGTGGCAATAGATCATGAAGGATGACTACATTTGACATCATCCAATGAAGACTTTTTGGTGAAGATATGAATGCTGTAGACCTAGGCACAAACTGGAAGGAGAACATTCCAGACCAGACGAACACACAGAAATAGAAATGAGCTGGATTTATGAGGTGAATGACAAGGAAAGTGTAATTATAATTTTAATCATAATGGGATTAATATCAAACAGACACAATGTAACACTGTGGTGGAAAAGTTGAATTCAATCCTACTTTTTCCTGTTTTCCATGAAAAATTCAAGTTTTCTGAATGCAGTTATACATTTAAATGAATGTGTGTGTGTGTGTGTGTGTGTGTGTGTGTGTGTGTGTGTGTGTGTGTTGTGGGCAAAGATACTATAGACAAACCTGCAGATTTCAGAGGGTGAGACAGGAGCTACTGACTGCTACCCATCAGTGCCAAAAAATGGTTAAAACCCAGTAACTGGGAATCTTCCTCTTTATTCACGTTTCCTCTGAGTTATGCCCTTATATTAAGCATGACTGATACCTGGTAGAAAGAGCAGTAGAAATTGGAGGCCAAGGTGGGGTCAAGGTTTGAGCAAATAAAATGTTTTTACTGTACTTTGCAAATAAATTGAATTAAACATTCTCCAAAATGTTTCAGCTTATATGTTTTCATCTTGTTTCCAACAGTATACCACTTTCATTTTGAAGTCTAGTGTTGTTAAATAAGAAAGCCTAATTACTATATAGAAAAAAGTATTATTCACCTCACTCAAATGCTTAGAAAAATAAACTTAGCTATACAACCCATGATTCATAAATGAAGCCAACCAACTACAAGCTATACCTCCCACTCGGAGATAATGAAGCATGAAATGGCACTTCAGAATTAAAATTACATGGAGAGAAATTGCCTTTCTAAACTCAAGAAAAAAGTAGTGTTGACATGTTGAATAAAGCCTTGGCTGGGTAGCTTAGTTGGTTAGAGTGTCATTCCAATGCGCCAAGGTTGTGGTTTGACGCCCGTCTGAGCACATACGTGAATCAGAACCAACCAATGAATGCATAAATAAGTGGAACAACAAGTCGATGTTCCTCTCCCTCTCTCTCTCTCTCTCTCTCTCTCCCCCTTTTAAAATCAATAAATTAAAAAGTTTTTTTTTAACTACATAGAGTACACATTCACATGTTATTAGCCAATAGTAGCATGTTGTTTGTGGTTATTTTTTCCCCATTTTATGTAAGTCCTAAAAATGTTACAATATTTCCTAATAATTTCCTATGGGAACAATTTATTGATAGATTTGATTTAAAATCATTTTCAGCCCTGGCCAGTTTGACTCAGTGGTTAGAGTGTTGGCCCGCGGACCAATGAGTCACAGATTTGATTCGGTCAAGGGCACATACCTCGGTTTCGGTTGGTCCCCAGCCCTGGTTGGGTCGTGCTGGAGGCAACCAGTCGATGTGTCTCTCTCACATCAACGTTTCTCCCTTTTCCTCTGTCTCTCCCCCTCTTTCTCCCTCCCTCCCACTCTATCTGATGATAAATGGAAAAATATCCTCGGGTGAGGATTACAACAAATAATAATAAAATAAAATCATTTTCAGAGAGAAATGTATCTGGGTCTGGAGTTTTATTACATCAAGTAGCTATTGTGGTCAAATTCTAAATGTGCATTCCTTTGAGTTACCTTCATAAAAAATTTTAGATATCTCTGCTTGAATTGTCACGTGTTTTTATGTCGATTGAGTTTATTTACTAGCCTATCAATAACCTGAAAACTTCATCTGCTCCTCAACTTTTTCCAAATATTGAAGAAATTTGCTCGTGATCCAATTGATAAATAATTCACATATGCAAAGCCCAAAGGACTATTCAAACTACTGTCTCATCTTAAATGCAATGCAAGAAAGAACAGTATCTTTATTCAAATATTTTATTTAGCTCCTAGGTATGTCCTATTATGCCTGCAAACTAATTTTATTCTTATTTTTCTTGATTTTGCTGTTATAATTATATAAAAATTACATGTACCTATTCATAAATTTTGCTGATTAAAAAAAATTTTTTTTTGCATGAGAATAATGCATTTTGTATAGCAGGATATAAAAAATTAATAGTGATTTTATTTTTCTCCCTAAATAACAGGAAATGTTTCCAATTATTTTTTAGAGCAGGACATTTGGTACAGATAATGTTGCTATAGCAACTTTAGAACAGGCTTAATTTGGGCCACAATGAGTGCACCCACTTGTTTTAAATTCATCATTCAGTCTAATCTAGCGTTTACATGAAGAGCTGAGCTGCCTTTGCAAGCAGGGCAGCGGGAGCGCCTGTGCGGAGAGTTGTTTAGGGGTACGATGCCTCACATTTCCACCTGCATTCATGGCATTTATTAAGAGTTTATATCACAGTACCAAGAGCTATAATGTTTATTAAGAAAAAATAGAACCGTACTCCAATTTTACTTGAGATTAAAAGCTTTGAAAATCAAACCTTATCCAAACTCTGAAAATATTTTGACATTAAAGTACACTTTACCTTCTAATGTTAAGCCTTACGAAATCTTGGAGAGGAAATGTTCAGTGTGCTTGCCTGAAGAAAGATATTTCAGCTTATTCTGCATTAGTTTATTTCTACTGTAATGATACCATGTACCTATAAGAATCTTGAAAGTGTTATATATATTTAGTATCAAGATGGTTTTAGTTGAGGATACATGGGGTTTTCCAGTTCTAGGAAAGCATGCTAAATGTGCAGTGGTTTTTAGGTTTCAGTTTCATAGAGACAAAAATCTTTTTTATTTTTATTAAAATTTTTTTTTTCTTTATTGATTTTAGAGAGAGGAAGGGAGAAGGAGATAGAGATAGAAACATCGATGAGAGAGAACATCGATTGGCCGCCTGTTGCATGTCCCCCACTGGGGATTGGGCCCATAACCTGGGCATGTGCCCTGACCAGGAATCGAACCAATGACCTCTTGATGCATGGGTCAATGCTCATCCACTGAGTCACACTGGCTGGACAGAGACAAAAATCTTTTTTTAAATTGACTTTATTGAGGTAAAATTGGTTAATAAAATTATATAGGTTTCGGGGGCAAAGGCTAAAGTCTTTAATTTATGATTCACTGTCTGTTACAATTGAAGTATTGCCTTTGAGGCAGCAAATATGTTTACACACTTTAACCTCTGCCTAGAATTCATTTCCTATCTCCTTATGGTGTTAGGTCCTCTACCCCACCTGCCCTGATTTGCACTACAAGAGTGGCTTTCTTTGCCAGAACATTGGGTCCAGACTGGGCTCTGCTATTTCACATATATATTTGCATATTTTCCACTACTAGACAAGAATTCCATGAGGAATACCTGTGTAAACTTGATGTCTTCTTCCCCCCAAAGCAAAACAAATTCAACAAACAATTGTTTTAATGAATCAACACATAGCTATTGACCCACCACTTACCAAGGACCGTAATAAGTGTTGTGGACTTACTATTTTCCTTTGGGGCACTTGGAAAAAATATTTTATATATATCCTGAAATGATACCTGGGAGAACAAGGAAATAAATGTCACCTGTAAAATGGCTAAAACCAACAATAAGAAAAATAAGCTATGTAAGAGTTTAAAAGACAGTCAACTTGGGAGATTTTAAGGAAACAGGAAGATTTTAGCTAACCCATAAGTACAACTGAGAATTGGGAACTAGCCAGAGAGCGAGAAAGGTGGTTTTTTTTCTTGTTATTGTTGTTTTGTTTTTGTTTTTGTTTTTTCAGAGAAGAGCAAGAGCAAAAAGCAGTGGGAACAGGATAACTGACCCAAGGATAGCGGATGCACAAGCACGCCTGTGTCTGAGGCTCTCCCAAGGAGAGGGACTCCTTACATTCCAAGAGAATGGTTCAGATGAGGTACCTTAAAAAAAAAATGACTGTGCAAAATGATGTGGAAGGATTTAAAATTATACACTATAGTGTCCCAGTGTCCAGACCTAGAATTGATTCGGATATTTATAATTAACTATTACTTTTCTCTCATGGCATTTTTAGAACAACAATAAGTCAGAGTCATAGCAAAGTAGAAGATGAGCTACTAAATTTTTTTTCTGATCAAACTGTCTTTAATAGACATTTCACACAAGATAGAAATACAAGACAGTAGAATAGAGGAAGGGTAAATTTAGTTGCTATTTCATCTGCTCTGAACCACTAGCTCCGTACTTTTAATTTCAATGTTTTAATCTCTTCATTGGCGTGACAGAAATACCTAAAACAGAAACAGAAGAGAAAAAAAGAGGACTACACAAAGGACATTGAGCTAATGACAGAGAAAAAAATTTCAGCTCATCTTCATGGTTCAAGATATATAACAAAAGGAGACTCTTAAACTATGCATTATATAAGTATTACATCCAAGACAATAACTTTTATAGAAAAAAAGAGAATAATTATTGGCATTTTTTTTAAATCTAAAGTAGTCATTATATATGCTCAAAAGAAGTATCAAACAAGTAAAATTTAAAAGAAATCATTAGAAGGAAAAAGTATGAGACGCTATAAATCTAATTTAATGAGAAGTCAAGACATACAACTTTTCATAAAAGACTAATTCTGTGGAGAAATTTTAAATAAACATTATGTGGGAGTCAACTATTACAGCAAATGAAAATTGGGTTAGAATACAGTAAGGAATATAGGTATACACATGACAAATGCAAGGCATATAAAATCCTAGTGTTTAACCTTGAAATCGGTGATCTGGGAGGCTGAAACTCACTGTGCTGGGTATGAAAAGCATAAATAAGGTAGTATAAAAAAAACATGCCCCGAAATAACAAAATATTATGATTCAGGATCAAAAATCACTAGTCTGTTGCTAGCAATAAGAAAAAGATAGGAAACTTGGTTTTAATAACATGATATTAAATCAATCATGAGAAGTAGAGGCAATATAAAATGGAATGGATAATTCTAGATTTTTGCCTCCTAAGAGCATTGAGGATTAATGAGATGGCAACGCAGTTTCATTTGATACAAAAGGAAGACGATGAAGCTTCAATGGGAAAAATGTCTTTGTTAATGAGGAAATATGTTTTGTTTGAACATTGAAAATGCTACTCTTGGAATTTCCCATACTAGATCCCTAGCAAAATAGTCTTGCTTCTATTTTAGGGACTTACACTTCTGTTTCAAAAATTAACCACAGGTCAGGATTCTCCCTAGCCTATATAGTCAAAAAAGAATTGTCCTTTTTTTTTTTTAGTTCTACAGAGAATAGATACTACCTCATCTTCCTTGAACATTATCCATAGTCTCACATCAATTAGAGTAATCTATTAGAACCCTAGCTTCATTTGATAATAAAACTAGAGTGTGATATATAGAAAATATAATAATAATACAGCATATATGAATCACCATATTCCAGGCACTGTCTAAACATGTTCAATGTTAACATATTACATGTTCACTACGGTACCTCATGTGATTCTCAGTGTGGTTTTGCTATTTTTCCATTCATTTTCTCTCAACTCCAAATCTGCCCTTCATTCCCCATTCTGAAAAAAATGGAGTTGAACCTTTTAAATATTTAATCTTTGCAAAGCTGCACAAGGTTAAGCTTTATCTGTAGAAGGTGGGTGACACTGAAGGAGAAAGGGGCATTTCTCTTCCTGGGTCTGGTGTGCTCCCCCACCCCCCCCCCCCACACCCCCCCACACCCCCCCCCCGGCTCCTGCAGTGAGCACACCCTCTCCAGCGCCTGGCTCCTTGCAACACCAGACACTTTCCCCTGCGCCCTGTCAGTCAGACAGCTTCACAGCTAACACCACAGGCAAGCACCTCCTTACCGATGGCTTCCCCGGGTACCCTTGTGGGCCACTTTGCAGCCAGCACATCCCACCGGTTCTTCCCTGGGTTCCCTAGCTCAGCCTTCAGGTAGTGGCTGCATTCAGTAGAGTTCTCTTCACTTCTTATTAGCCAAGCCTGTATTACCTCCAACCCCTTGTTCAAGCTAATAATTGTTTATATTAAACTTACTCTGTTTGAGGTTTCTGTCTCCTGCTTGGAGGCTGACTGATACTGTATCTGTGAGGTGGCAATTACTAAGTCCATTGTATTGAGAGTATGACTTTTCCAATCTCATATAGCTAATAACAGGAAGAATGGGGATTCAAACCTTATTTTTTCTAACCTCATAGCTCAGGAAGTTAAACCATATATGACAAGGTATAATTAAAAATAGCTCCCCCTTTTATTCTTAGAAGTGTCCCAGTTTGATAAATTACATGGCTATCTTACTTAGACCATTTCTCATTTTGTTTAAACCAGCCATTCTCAAAACCTTTTATCTAGTGGTACAAATGAGAATACAGTAAGTCACATGTGTCATACTCTCTGTCCAGTGCCTTTCATCCCTTTCTCTCACTCTAGAAAGCACATGCTAAGAGAAACCCAAGAGATATTAATATGGAGATAACCTTGACTCAACTCTAATTTATTATGAAGGCAAGTCTTGCACATATTTTGGTACTTTGTCTACTATCAGTTATTAATTACTTATGATACCTTACAGCTGATTGAGACACTATGTGTTAACAAAATGGTTATTCTAACCTATTCACAAAGGAAACATCCTCATATGTGAGCTAAAGTTTCTCAATCACTTTATACAATATATAATTTATTATGTATAATATACAAATTATTAATATCTGATACATGCTTTATTAATATACTTTTAAAAAGAGTTGATTATTCCAAGGGTGCCAGCTTACATCTCAAACAGGATAATTGCTTTGTCACTATCCTGAAGAGTAACATTTTACATGTAAATAGCTCAGAGTAGGGTCTCTAGGTAGCAAAGACACACACACAACTGTACGTCTCACTGAGAATATCCTACAATAAATTTTTTTTAAATGTAACATGACCTTGCTTTTCCATCTTCAGATAAACTACTAAATATTTTTCCCAATAAACCAAGAATCTTTAAAGATTCCTTATTAGTATGCTAAGAATTTCCAGAATTTCCCTAGGGTTATGAAGTACTGTTTTTGCTAGCTTTGTATGTGATTATAAGGACTTGAACACCAATGGAAGTTGTAGTTCTCCTCCCCAAAGTTTAGAAACCAGAAGATTCGGAAGAGAGAGTGAATGCATGGTAGTCTGGGAATGAGAGAGTGGTACATCTTAGATGCTCAATAACTCAGTAACAAATAAATGCATTGAGTGGATAGATGAATACTGTTTCTTCATATAAGCATTATCTGCAGTTACCCAATATGCTAATGAGATACTGTGATTTATAATAAATATCTATTTGGTCTCAGTCTGATTTCTGGCACAGAGCTCCTAAAACCTTGGAATTTCCTAAATGATGAGAGCAGCAAAACTGTCTCGGTATGTTAATGACCTAAGGATGGGAGTTGGTTGCCAGGAGCTCTAACCATATGATAACAGGATTGGAACCAACTCCCTCCTAGAGGGGAGGGAGCCTGGAGATTGAATCAGTTGCCAATGGCCAGTGACTCAATCATGACTGTGCAATGAAGCCTCCATAAAAACCAAAAGGACAGGGTTTGGAGAGCTTCCCAGTTGCTGGAGAGTGATGCATCCGGAGAGGTCATGAGAGCTCCTCACCCTTTCCCCACGCCTTGCTCTATGCATCTTTTTCTTCTGGCTGATCCCGAGTTATATCCTTTTATAATAAACTGGTGATCTAGTAAGTAACATGTTTCTCTGAGTTCTGTGAGCTGCTCTAGCAAACTAATTGAACCCAAGAAGAGACATTATGGGAACCTCTGATTTATAGCTAGTCGGTCAGAATTGCAGGTAACAACCTGGACTGGCTACTGGCATCCGTAATGAGTTGCAAAGGAGGGCGCCCTTAAAACCTCCAAGCTATAGCCCATTAATCAGAAGCACATGTCAGAAGTCTGTGCTTGTGACTGGCATCTGAACAGGGGTAGGCAGTCTTGTAGGACTGAACCCTTCCTCTGTGGAATCCGATGCAATCTGCAGGTAGATAGTGTTTGAGAATTGCTTGCTGGTGGGGACGCCCTCCTCCCTCCATGTTGAAATTGAGTCTCAGAACACTAATAATAGTTTACCTCAATATTGTGTAGCCTAAGCATCTAAAACATGCCAGGCGTTGACAATTTCAGACTCCCACTTGGAGGAAGGAGAAACCCTTTGAGAATCCAACCTTCATCTTAAGGATTGTGTTGCCCGTGAGTTTGCGTGGGTATAACAGATTGACATTGGGCCTTGCTTCACCGAGTCTTTTCTCCAAGGAGCATCTGTGACCCATCACTCTTTGAGGCTTTGCCTACAGGCTTCTCAACAGAGCCCTGGCTTATGTGAGCCACCATATCTGCTTGCCGCACACCAGTGAGGTCTGCCTCCCTTCGGGTAGTTAATATCTATCGCAGAAGCGCCAGATGCCTGAGAGCAACAGAAAACTAATGAATGCTGTGGAAGCCAGTTCAGGAAAGATTACGGAAATTGTTTAAACTGCTCGCATGGGTTTCCGTTGATTGCTTCTAGAAAGAAAATGTTGTTCATGTGATTATTTAGAATCATTTGGCAATTTGGATTCTCTCCAGATGTTCCAGATATTCTCTACTCTTTGCTAGAATCACAAAACAGTTGATAGGATTGACTATTACTTGAAGGCTTAGCAGTATGTCTCTGGTTCTCAAGCTCCAGTTCTCGGGTAGAACATCCATTTGAAAATACTTTGCACATCTCTCCATAGTGAATATTTGCTCTGATTACAGTGTGAGAGTTTACTTCTATGGTTATGCAACCTTGTTTTAGTAATATGTGTTTTTTAACACAGGGCCATAATATACTCATAATAAAAATAAATATACATGCAGTGACAATCCTTAGACGTACTTGTTATCCTTAGAGATACTTGTTTCTGGGGAGTGTTTGTTCATAAAGATCTTTGCATATTTAAAGCCTTTATTTCTGCAAATTACAATCAACAGTTTTTTAGAGAAAATTGGAAATCCACGCTTTAGACTGTTTAGAGAATAATACATTTAACTTCTTAACAAGAGCTACTGGCTTTATACAGGCACTTGAAAGGTGTTAAAATGAAACCTTAGATTCGATTTTTTTTTATAAAGCTACCTTCCTTTTATTCTTCTGTAAATTAATGGATACTTTTTGATTATAGAAGAAATAGAAGTAGGGAAACCAGTTGTATGCACTTCCCTTCTGTTGCACTTCTATTAAGGTGACAAGGAAGTAGCCTCCAGCCCATTTCTGACCCCTCAGCCTGGTGCTCAGGCAGGACCAGTTTCTGTGTGTTCAGTTATTCCAGTGTTAGAGCCATGCCTGGGAGCTCCAAGCCCTCAGCTAGTATTAAGGTGCAGGGAGAGGATGAAGGAAAACATTTTTAAATGCATAATATCAATAGTACTGGTATGGGGTTGGGGGCTCTGAGCTGTGAATACTTAAGCTGTTAAAGAGGCTGAGAAAAAACAACAAACAATTGTTAAATAATAAAAACTTTCAATAATTACTCATCCCACTGCCTCAACCTTAACAGGCAAAATATTCTGCATGCCATTATATACCCCGTGATCCATCCCATCTCCCATGAGACAGAGATTAATGCTGCAATACCAAAGAAGGAAAATGTGATTACTCCAGATTTTATTGTAATACCATTATAGATTTGTTGCCATAATAATGTAGGATGCACATTGCTTTACTTCAGTAAGTTTTTATTTTTCTACATTTCCCCCTAGAGATTTGAGAGCCTATATGTCTATAAAATTGCAACCCTGACTCTACAATTGGAAAGCCTATCTATTGTTCTCAAGTTACCTTTAATCTGACTATGCAGGTAGGCATAAACTATCATAGTAATAGAATGTATATCCCTTGTGCTATAAATTTTCCATCATGGGCGCCTGTCTTAAGGGTATCTTAATATTTAAGGTATATCTAGACACACTGAGATTTTTTTCCTCCATTTTTGTCATTTTTATTTGTGGGATGAAATGGATTCTGCAGTATTATAGATTTCAAACTTAAACAACCAAAAAGCAGTGATGCCAGCTTTCCTCACACTATTCTTTTTAAAATAGAAAACATATTTCAGTCAGTCTTATTAAAACAAAACAGAAAGCTTTTGACTTTTTGGAGTTTTCTATCTTCCCATTGAAAAGATACATTTCCCTCTCCCATTTTTGCTTGTGCCTTTGCCAGTACTAATATCTTAATACCACCACATTTCACTGTAAATTATTACTTAGTATGTGGAGTCAGATGTCTTCTGAATATTACATTTTGTGCAATAAGAACCCCTTGCAAAACAAATAGTATGACGATATTATGGTCTTGTGTTCAAAACACACATTGCTACCATCACTCTCTCCCTAGGCCACCTCATCAATTATTGTGGCCTTGTATATTACCTACATGGAGATAGTTTCCAAGTTCATATCTCTAGCTCTTCTCGGAATTCAGACTCTTATAGTCAGCTGTCCAAATAGCATCTCAAACTTCACACATTCAAACGGAAGCTCTTGGTTTCCCTTCAAAGGTGCTCCTCTTCCTTTTATCTCAATAAATGTCATCACTATCCACCCAGCAGTTTATTCCAGAATGCAGGGGGACACCTGGCTCCTCATTCTCCACTTCCACTCCATCAATAAGTTCTGATGGTCTGGCCCCCAAATACAGGGGCGGGCAAAAGTAGATTTACTACATTTGGTCACATGGAAAAATATATAATACAAGAATAACTAATGATATAAGAATAAACTCTGTGCTTCCTGTACTCACAACTGTAAACCTACTTTTGCCTCACCCTATGGATTCCAAATTCATCCGCCCCACTCCATATCCACTCCCACTGCCCTGCCCTAGCCACCTAAGGGCTCTCCCAGGGCTCATTGATCGGGACTTCTTATCCATCCCCCACATAGGAAACAAAGTATTCTTTTAAAATGTAATATAGATCATATCACATCCCAATTTAACTTAAAGTGGGAAACTCTTGATGCTATGCTTAAAATCAAATCTAAACTTTGCATTCTGGTTTACGAAGCCTGACCCCTGCCCACCTAGGCAACATTACCTTCTGTGCTCCCCTCTGCCAGGTAGGCACCAGCCACCCTTGAACTCCCTGCTCAGGGGTTGCGCATGTGCTGTTCCCCTGCTGTGCATGCTCTTCCTCCTGCTTTTTGAATTCCGGGTCCCCTTTTCATCCTCCAGGTCTTAGTTTAAATATCACCTGCCTGGAAAGATGTTCTTCCTGACCACCTTATTTAAGTGTGATCCCCGGCCTCCTACATCATGATCATTTTCTTTCACAGCACACCCCCCAACCCCTTTTCAAAAATCTGTATTTAGTTAATGTATTTATGTTTAATTGCCTCTCTTTCTCTCTGGGTAAAGTGTTCGATTAAGGCAGCGATGTTTTCTACCTTTTTCACCTTTACAGCCCAGAGCCTAACACAGTCTGTCACATAGGAAACCATAGACAAATGGACAGTCCCCTGGGTCGTCACTTAGTGTAATCTTGTTCACTACTGCTATTCACTTCTGTCCCCTTCATCTACTTCACTTTTTTATTCGGAATAAACATTTCAAAGTTATTTCAAGTTGTATTACCTTATCACTGCCAGTTTATAATTCAAAAATAATCTTAATGCTATTATTTGACCAATCTGTTAAGTATTTTCTTCTATAACTTAGATCAGTTCTTCACATACCAAGTATATTTAGTTTGTGTTCAGTAACAAATCACAAAACTTCAGTGGCTTATACAGTGAAAGTGTGTATCTACAAATGGATGGACAGAGGCCTCATTATCTTACAGCTGCAAAATGTGCCAGAGGGTCTCCCTGTTTCCATGGAACGAGAAGAGAGAAATCAGAAATTGCACATATGTTTTTCCTTAATCCAGAAGTAACACACCATAGTTCTGCTCACATTTCTTTGACTATAACTAGTGGCAGGGCCCTGCAAGGGTCCAGTAAGTGAAAAACTCAGGGGTCATTCCTCTCTGCCACTCCTGCTTTCCCATCTAAATGATACTACTGACAATTTTAAGGTTTCTTTCTTTTTAATAAATGTATTGGGGCAACATTGCTTAATAAGATCATATAGGTTTCAAGTGTACATTTCTATGATACATTATCTATATATTGCACTGTGTGCCCACCCAAGTCAAATCATTTTCTGTCACCATATATTTGGTCGCCTGTACCATTTACTACACCCCAACTCCTTCCCTCTAGCAACCACCATACTGTTTTCTGTGTCTCTGAGTTGCAGTTTTATATCCCACATATGAGTGAAATCATATGGTTCTTAACTTTTTCTGACTGATTTATTTCACTTAGCATAATATTCTTAATGTCCACCCACGTTGTCACAAATGACAGTATTTCATCTTTTCTTATGGCTGAGTGGTATATCATGGTATATATGTACCACATCTTTATCCAATCTTCATCAAAGGACACTTGGTTGTCTCCATGTCTTGGCCACCATGAATAATGCTGCAATGAACATAAGGGTGCATATATCTTTGTGAATAGATGTTTTCAAGTTTTTCTGGTAGATGCCCAGAAAAGTAATTGCTGGATCATATGGTCACTCTAGTCTTAATTTTCTGAGGAACTTCCAGACTGTTTTCCATAGTGGCCATTCCAGTTTACATTCCCACCAGCAGTGAATGAGGGTTTCCTTTTTTTTTTTTTCCACAACCTCTCCAACACTTGTTATTAACTGTCTTGTTGATAATAGCTATTCTAACAGGTATGGAGTGATATCTCACTGCAGGTTTTATTTACAGTTCCCTAGTAGCTAGTGAAGTTGAACATCTTTTCATATATCTGTTGGCCATTTGTATGTCTTCTTTTAAAGTTTCTAGAATTCTTTGTTTTCTTGTTGTGTATTAAGAGTGTCTGTGTGTGTGTGTGTGTGTGTGTGTTGCTCTGTTTAAATATATAGCAGTTACTTAGAATGTAATGTAATTTAAGATGGAATGTTTTGTATAGACATGAGTACTTAATATGCACAATGCATATGAAACAAAATCTTGAAAGAAGATATGTTTTAAAACGTATTGTGTAAATGAATATAGTAAAAGCAATAGTGTAACTGTGGGTAGGAAAAATAGAAATAAGAAAAATGAAAAGAATATTTTATTGAGCCATGACAATAATTACTATCTCAAGAGAATTTGTTCTTTCAATCTGACAAAAACATACATGTATAAATGTATAAAAGAAAAAGTTCCAATGGATCTCCATTGTAATCTAGGTCAAGAAACTTTTCACTGTAACTGTCAAAGTCTTCCATCAGTTAATAATACCCTGTTTGTTCTACTTTTTTAAAAATAAATTTTTATTTGTACTAAAGACTTGATTTAGCACTAGCAGTGGAAAGCTGATAAAAATATATGGTCTCTGACTTGAAGAAATCCATGTAATGAGGGAAGACTGACTTGTAAATAATTAAGGACAGTATGATAATGCTTTAAATAAAAGTATGTGTAGAGAAGAGATATAGGGAAGGCTTCATAGAAGTAGCAACATTTGATCAAAATCTTAAAGATTATTAGGAGGAGCAGGGAGTGGGGAATCCATTGCAAATCACTAGACCAAGTTTCAGAAAGGGGTTTATGCCTAACTATATTGCATATGAATACAAATCTTGTGTACACATTGAAATTTTAAAAAAATATTTCAATTACAGTTGACATTCAATATATTAGTTTTAGGTGTACAACGTAGTGGTTAGACATTTATATAACTTATCAAGTTATCACCTCAGTAAGTATAAGTACCCATCTGACACCATAGATAATTATTACAATGTTATTGACCATATTCATTATACTGTACTTACATCCCCATGACTACTTTGGCCCATTTTTTAACCAGGTTGTTTGTTTTCTTATTGTTGAATTTTAAGAGTTCTTTGTGTATTTTGATTAACAGTCCTTTATCAGATGTGTCTTTTGCAAATATTTTATCCAGTCTGTGGCTTGTGTTCTCATTCTCTTGACATTGCCTTTCACAGAGCAAACATTTTTAATTTTAATGAAGTCCAATTTATTAATTATTTCAAGGATCATGCCTTCAATGTTGTATAGTAAGTCCTTACTTAATGTCATTGTTAGGTTCTGCAACTTAAAACGAAACAACAGATAATGAAACCAATTTTATCATAGGCTAATTGATATAAATAAGAATTAAGTTCCTATGACATCTCATCAACATTATAATGACATAACATTGAACTAAATTACATTATTCAAGCACCTGCTGCATCTAAAAAGTCACTGATGCAGCCAAGGTCATCTAAGTTTTCTCCTATGTTATCTTCTATGAGTTTTGTAGTTTGTAATTTACATTTAGGTCTATGATCCATTTTGAGTTAATATTTTGGAGGTGTAAGGTCTGCATTTTATTAACTTTTTTTGCCTTGGATATTCAGCTGT
Organism: Tadarida brasiliensis; assembly: GCA_030848825.1. Classification (NCBI taxonomy): domain Eukaryota; kingdom Metazoa; phylum Chordata; class Mammalia; order Chiroptera; family Molossidae; genus Tadarida; species Tadarida brasiliensis. The sequence continues at coordinate 61,513,318 of CM061265.1, forward strand.
TCAATCTTTCAACCATTTGTTGAAAGATTTTCCTTGCTCCCTTCTCCAAGATCAGTTGACTATATTTATGTAAGTCTATTTCTAGGTTCTAAATTCTGTTCCATTGACCTATTTTTTTTTTTTTAAATCCTCACCCAAGGATGTATGTTCATTGATTTTAGAGAGAGAGGAAGGGAGAGAGTGAGAGAGACAAACAGACATTGGTCAGTTGCCTCCCATACATGCCACAGAGAAATTGAACCTGAAACCTTTTGGTGCACAGGGATGACACTCCAACCAACTGAGCCACCTGGCCAGGTTCATTGACCTATGTTTTTTAAAATTGTTTTGCCAATATTACATTATCTTGATTATTGTAGCTTTACAGTGAGTCTTAAAGTCAAGTAGTATCAGTCCTCCAACTTCGTTCATCTTCTTTTACTGTGTAGGCATTCTGAGTGTTTTGCCTGTCCATATAAATTTTAGAATCAGTTTGTTGATAACTAAAAAATAATATATCAAGATTTTATTTGAATTGTGTTAAAGATCAAGTTGGGAGGAACTGACATCTTGACAATATAGAGTCTTCCTATCCATGAACATGGGATCTCTCTCCATTATTTTAATTTTTTTATTTAATTTATTAGAGTTTTATAGTTTTCTTCAAATAGATCTTATACATATTTTGTTAGATTTATATCTAAGTATTTTCTCTTTTTTGTGTGCTAATTTAAATGATATTGTGTTTTTTGTTTCAAATTTGACTTGTTCATGCTGGCATATAAGAAAGTGATTGACTTTTGTATATTAACCTTGTATTCTGTAGCCTTGCAATATTACTTTTTAGTTCCAGGAGTTTTTTGTCTAGTCTTTTGAATTTTCTACATAAACAATCATGTTATCTGTGAACAGGGTTTTATGTCTTCCTTCTCAATTTGTGTACCTTTTATTTACTTTTCTTGCTGATTGTATTAGCTACAACGTCCAGTACAATGTTAAAAAATAGTGATAGGAGGAAACATCCTTGCTTTGTACATGATCTTAGTGGGAAAGCTTCCTGTCTCTCACCATTAAGTATGATGTTAGATGTGGGTTTTTGTTGTTTTTTTTTAAGATAGTCTATTAAGTTGAGAAAATTTTCCACTTTTCCTAGTTTACTGAGAGTCTTTATCATGAGTGGGTGTTGAATTTTGCCATTTGCTTTTTATGCATCTATTAATAGGTTTTTGTGATTTTTTTTGGTCTGTTGATATGATGGGTTACATTAATTGATTTTCAAATGTTGAACCAGCTTTGCAAACCTGGGATAAATTCCACTTGGAGTGGTGTACAATTCTTTTGATACTTTTTGGGATTTGATTTGCTGATATTTTGTTGAGGAATTTTCATGTTTGTTCATGAGAGATATTACTCAGTAGTTTTGTTTTCTTGTAATATCTTTGTCTTGGCATTAGCTGGTCTCATGGAGTGAGCTAGAACGTATTTCTTTTTTGTCTATCTTCTAAAAGAGTTGTAGAGAATTGGCATAATTTTTTTTTCTTAAATGTTTGGTGGAATTCACCAGTAAACCAATCAGGGCCTGGTGTTTTCTTTTTTGAAAGATTATTGATGATACAATTTGTTCAATAGATATTGGCCTATTCAGATGATCTTTTTCTTCTGTGTGAGTTTTGACATATTGTGTCTTTCAAGGAATTGGTCAGTTTCATCTAGGTTATCAAAGTTGTTTGCATAGCGTTGTTCATAGTATTCCTTTATTATCTTTTTAATGTCCATGGGTTCTGTAGTGATGTCCACTATTTCATTTCTGTTGTATTAGCAATGTTTCCTCTCTTTCTTCTTAGTCTGCCTAGAGCCTTATCAATTTTATTGACTTTTTCCCAAAGGACCAGCTTTGTATTTCATTGCTTTTCTCCTTTGATTATTTTTTTCTTTTGTTTACGTTGGGTTTAACTTTATCTTTCTAGTTTCCCGATATGTTTTATCTTGAAACTTGACAAAAATATATATATTACCTAATTCTGTACCCTGAAAACTAGAAACAATGACCAATTTTGTAGCTCAGAGGATCCCTAGTGTTCACTACTATGAATTCTTCCTATAAGGAGCCAAGGATACTTGGAGAAATTGATGCCCTCAGGTCCAGGATAGAAAAAGTCCAAAATAAGCCTGGATTTCTTGTTACACTGAAAAAGCAAAGAAGCTATCAATGATGACTAGGGTCAAGTAAACGGATTCAGAAGGCAACCTGAATGGGCTGCCATTGGCAAAGAGAGGACAGAAGGGGGAAATTATGCACTCATCATGACTTTCTTTAATTATAACCCAGGGTAAGCAATTACTTCATGTTGGGAAACTTCTTTTTATAAAAGTGCCCCTACTAATAAATAAAGAAGGCTTTTCGAATTAGAATATTACTATTTTGCAATTTTTAATTAACTAATGTATCTGGGAAATGATCATCAATAGCTAAGATTATAAAAGGAATTAAAATCATATACTATATAACTTCTGAGAATATATACAACACCACCTCTGAAGCTGTCTGATAATGCATTTAGATCTAATAATTAATACACAAGAAATACAGGGGATACCCACAGGAATGTAGTCAGCATAATCCAGACAGTGGGAAATTCTATAAGAAAAGTAACTGGTGTTTTGAACTAACAAATGTAAAGAGAGAGAGAGAGAGAGAATCTAGAAATTCAGTAGACTTGACAAATAATTGCAATGTATGAAATTATTTTTATCTTGATTCAAACAAATAAAATGTATAGAACAAAAAATATAGTTGCATAACATGATAACCAGAGAAATGTGAATACTAACTGGGTATTTGATTATTGAATTATTGTTCATTTTTTAGATTTGTGATAATGATATTTTGGTTACTGTTGGTTTTCTTTTTTAAGAAACTGCACATTTTCTATTGCCAAAAAAAATGAAAGTACTCTAAATAACTTCCCTCCTGTGGCTAGCTAATGAAATGGTTACTTTTCTTAAATTGCTATAGGGAATACTGCTTCTAGAAAGCTTTCTCCAACTAACACCATCACTTTAAACATTTAGCACAATACGATTTTCATAATAAACTTCATAGTTACAACATATAACTGTGGTTCAGTTATGTCTTTTGCAAAACAAACGAACAAAAACCTCAGATACTCTAGGCAATTCCTAGAGGTCAAAAGAAGCAATTTTTTTTTTCTTCTATGGAGTCCACACCTCTTGACCTTGCCCCATTTTCACCTCCTGCGGTATCCCATCTCCACTCTCAGATCCAGAAGGGCTAACACCAAAAACCAAAGGTTTAACTCTGAGATGATTATGAGCAGTGGATGGCTGTGGTGTCACCTTGCAAATATGACCAGAGAAAAATCCATATTATCTGAGGATAAACCAAGTTGCCAATTGGAATATAAGAAAACCAGTATACATACTGAAATAGGGTAATTATGAACAGGAAGAAGTTACACAGGTGTTGAGAAACTAAGTTTGGCTGAGTAATAAGAATGGAATCCAGGTTAAAGATAGAGTCAGAAGAAACAGATGGAAAAAGAGTCCAGCAGTAAGCAATGTTGAATAACCAGAGCAGGAACAGTGTCAGAACTAGAACCAAGAAAAATACAGAAACCAATTCACTAAAGAAGCAATGGAGATCAGAGTCTTTACAGGCTTGTTATGAAAAAGAAAAAGAAAAAGAAAAAGAAAAAGAAAAAGAAAAAAACCTTCCCAGGAGGTACAGGGTAATTTTTAAAGTATTATCCAGAAGCTACACTTGCTTTAAAAGAACTTTGTTTCTGGGTAGCTAGGAAATTATACATTATTTACTGCACACAATTATACACTATTCATTATATGTATTGGCTGTGGGAAGACTTAATAGCACTATATCATAGGGTTTAGGTAAGGATTAAATAAAATAAGTTTTTAAAACACTTAGCACCGTGCTCCTTAAAAGTTAGCTTCAAAATAATAACTTAACTGATGTTAAAGGGAGGTTGTACAGGTAAATTGTATCTTATTGAAAGAGGTCACTAAATCCTTTTCTAATTCCAAGTCATTTCTACTCTGTTAAGGTCTTTAAACTTATTTCTCCTTGACATCTCTGCTGACACAGCCTTAGTTTAAGTCAGTAGATCTCAAAGTATAATCCAGGGGTCCCTGGGGGATCTCCAAGACTCTTTCAAGGAGTCTGTGAGGTCAAGACGATTTCATAATAACATTAAAATATTATTCACCTATTTCACCTCACCTGCTCCCAAATATTCTGCAGACTTTTCCAGAAGCTCTGTGATATGTGGTGACGTCATTACTCTGGTGACGGATAGAATGTGTCTGTGTGCTCTTGTGCTTTAAAATTTCCTCCTTTTTTGTTTCTAATATTGTATATATTGGTAGTAAAACCCATGTAATCACAAGCTCTTTGAGATCCTCAATAACTTTTAAGAATGGAAAGGGATCCTAAAACCAAAACGATTGGGAACGACTGCTTTAATCCATCATCTATTGCTTTAACTTTTACAACTGTCTCTTAATATGTTTATCTTTTTCTAATTTCTCCCAAGTACTCATTCAAAAATGAAAATCTGATTATATTGCATCTCTATTTAAACTTTATATATCTCTAATAACCTATGAGATGGGAAAATAGTGGAGCACAGTGGGGCAAAAAAGACAGCCTTTGATTTCACCTAGGGCTGAATTTGAATTCAATATTCTAATTGTCCTCCAATAACCATTTCTCTTTTCTTCATTTTTGTAATATAACTCCTGAATTTTAGCTTAGCACATGGCATTATCCCTGGAAATTTCTCCCTTGAAGATGAATGTGGTCCTGTGATGATAGGCATTGGGAATGAGCAGTAGTGATATATATGCAACTTCTGGGTCAAATTGTCCAAAAAAAAGAAATTGGTTTACTTCCACTTCTTTCCTCTTTCCTGAAAGCTTCAAAGGGAACTAGAGGATGCTGAGCCAGCCAGCTTTAGCCATGTGGAGGAAGACGATGCTTATCTACTTGAGACTATCCGCCCAAGTCTGCATTGTTTCATGAAAAAAACGAGTCTCTATCTTGAGTCCATTATGACCAAGAAGGCAAAGACTTGGGCTTAAAACCTCAACCAAGTGCCTATATAACCTAAATCTCTGAGGTAAATTTGTATAAAAAGCTCTTTCTAGATATTTTTAGGTTCCTACACTGAGTTCCCATTAATGTGGTTCTGCTCTGAGCAATCTGTCATTTTTTATTTATTCTTCCTTTTAATGTTAATAAAGAATGCCAGGCACTGTTCACAATAGTCTAACATACATTTAGTCGCCATTCAATGCATCCATCAACATCACTGAATGCAAAATGAAGAAAACAGTGTCCTGATAGTCAAGCAGAGCAAAGTGACACCTGTTGAGGTCCTTCTGCTTGTGGACAGACCCAGAAACCATGTGACTCAGTTCGTGGCTATTGATCCTCAGTAAGTGATAAGGTTTCAGATTTATGAGAGGGGGACAATTAAGAAAAAAATGGGGCACTAGTCCCTGACTCAGTATTTGAAGTGCAGAGTGGAGTCTGTGCAAAGATGATGCTTGTGTGACTAAAAGCATCTTCCATCAAGCCTGGGCTGTTCTACAACCCAGGGCAAGACTGAATGTGCTGGCAGATGATTGATGCAAGCTCGTCAAGAGCTGGCGAGGCCAAGTAAGGAGCAATGCTTGTGTAATAACAGAGATTATGTGTGGGATGCTGGAATGATATCTTGCATAGATACACTTTTCCATGTGAAAAAGGCACATACTTTCCCAGCCCATTTTTTGTTTAAGATTGAATTTTGTCCGAGTAGGGGGACTGACAATGTTATTATTACATTTTTACTAAAAATAGTTTTAAATCTTATATTGTTTTTAGGTCAAATCATATGAAATTGCTGCTTTGTGGATCAAACATGGAGTTAAAAGTCCAACCACTGGACTGAGGCCAGGAAGGCCTCTTTCCAGAAATCTCAATATGCAAAAACTGTAGGTAAGTCACCACCAAAGTTCTCAGATACCTGCAGCATTGAAGTGGCTGAAACTCAGGAGGACATCAAAATGCCAAAGGTAAGACCTTACCTCTACATCTACGTAGGGGTAAAAGATACAGCTTTTCTTCTCTTCTTACAAGTCTCATGCAAGTGCTTCTCAGTGGTAGATTCTAACCAGAGCCCTGCTGGCAAGGGAATCCATGCAATTTAGTTTCTAGGTTTTATACCCTGTGGTGCAGTGGGGAACCTAGAAGAGATTGAGTCAATGATAATATTATTTTTATTAGACTATGGGTAGAGTTTCTGGAGTAGAATAAATAAGAGTTCAAAGCAGAAAGAGAGGGTAGAGGAGAACCATGTCAATTCAGACATCAGACTCTTACTCTCAAGTGGCCCTTTCCCTTTGCTCCCTCAGCTTCCCGGCGCCCCCTCTGTTGTGGATAAACAGATACTAACACTCATACACCAGGTGTGTGTGTGTGTACTTCCTGTAGGATCTACACAAAAAAGACCTTTCAGGTTAGTTTTCTGTTAGTCTCTATACTTTTCTTCATTCAAAAAATGAAGTTGGAATTGTTTGAAAATGTATGACACATTAACCAGGAATGAGAGATATCTGGGATTCTATGCTATGACTTTAAATATATGCTTTATTCATTAATGTGCGTTCAAAATACAAATTGATGTGTTATTATTAATGGAAATGTAATTTTTCGTTTGGTAAAGATGCCCCGAGACTCACTATTTCTGCTTTTCAGATTGATTTTTTTTTAAGAAGCCAGTGGCATATCGAAGCCATGGGGCTTTCACTATAATTACATCTGATTCCTGGCCATTATATTAACGCTGAACTATTAGTATAGTAATGTCCACCAATGTACTTTTCATTTGTAGTTTCATAACAGCATCTATCTATAGAAGGCATCTAATTTGTCATAATGGAAAGTTGGTGTTTTTAAGATATATTTTAAAGGGTAATTCTTTATGACTTGACTATAATAGTGCATGTTAGGAGATTGTATCATTCTTTTTCAATGTGTCAATGTTAATTCATTTTGCAATCTGTTTAAACCTGGTTAGGTGGTCAGTCGTTAAAGCTGTAATCGTCCACTGCCTCACACATTGATCTTTAGGCATAAATTTGAGGGCAATTATCTGTGAAAACAGTGTAGTGTTTCTTGGAATTACAGAGGTTTTTATTTTGAATAATTTTAAGATCTGTCAAAAGAGATGAGTAAAATTACTTACGAAAAATACCAACACATACTGCTCTTCAAATTACTTTCTTTTACATTTTTCCTGGATCTAAACATTCAGACCCATTGTAGAAAATATATTTTAAAATGAAAATTCAAACCACATATTATTTTACTACCTAGAAACACCACCATTTAAAAACAGATCCTTTCACCCTTGTCAGGTGGCTTAGTTGGTTGACGCATCTTCCTATATACCAAAAAGATTTGGGTTTGATCTCCATGAAGGGACATACCGAGTTTGTGGGTTCAATCCCCAGTCATGGCACATATGGGAGGCAATCGATTGATGTTTCTCTCTCACATCAATGTTTTTCTCCCTCTCTCCCTTTCTCTCTGAAATCAATAAAAATATATCCTCGGTGAGGATTGAAAAATAAATATAAATATAAATATCCTTTCTTCTTTTGTTAAATCTGTGTGTAGAAACAGATATGTGTGTTGGGGCGTGCACACATGAACAAGGATGTATGTTTTCTGTAAGAATTCAAATTAGGAACATGCTATCTTTTATTTACCATTTAAATAGGAGACTTCGTCAGCATTTAATGTTGAAAAATAAAATTTGAGGGCAGATTGATTTTTACTGCTTTGTAGATAGCCTAAATGCTTTCTAGATATAGAATGTAGTTGATATGGGTGGATTACCTCAATAGATTTTCAAACATTAACCCAGCCTTGCACCCTTGGGAAAAAATAGCTTGGTCATGTTGTATAATACTTTTTAGATATTTCAGAATTCTGTTTGCTAATATTTTCTTAGAGAGTTTTTATGTCTATATTTATGAGGAACATTGGTCTATAGTTTTGCTTTGTTTCATTTGTGTACTGTGTTAATCTGATTTGTTACAAGGTTAATACTGGCCTCATAAGACAAGTTGGAAATGTTCCTTACTCTTCTGTATTCTGAAAGAGGTTTGTGTAGAATTCATGTTAATTTTTCTTAAATGCTTACTAGAATTTTCCAGTGAAACCATTTTGTCCTGGAGATATCTTTTTCAGGAGCTTTTAAATTATTAATTCAATGTCTTTAATGGTTATATGGCTCTTCAGATTATTTCATCTTGGTTGAATTTTTGCAGTTTATGATTTTCAAGGAATTGGTCCATTTCTTCTAGGTTGTTGAATTAAGGAGCATAAAATTACTCATGATATTCCATTATTATCTCTTTGATGGCTGTAGGTGTAGTGATTTTTTAAAAATCAGGTTAATTTTACAAAAATAAAATGCACCGGCCTGAACTGCATAGTTTGATGCGTTTTGGCGATATCTACACCCATATAACCGCTGCTCTCATAAAAGTGAGGAATATATCCACCACTCTGAGAAGTTCCCTGCCCTCCTTGTCTGTCAATAAGCAGCACTGCTGAGGAAACCATTGCTATGATTCTACCGTTCGAGAGCAGGGCTGGGCAAACGACAGCTCAGACCAGTTAAATCTGGCTTGTTTGTGTAAACAAGGTTTTACTAGAATAACATCACACCTATTTTTTTAATGTACTGCTTGCTGCTTTCGTGACACAAGGGCCAATCTGAGTGGATGAGACTGAGACAGTATGACCCTGCACTGGGAAAGTCATTCTTTTCTGGATGTGTAGGTGTTCTTGTAGAGACCCAGCCTCCTGAGCAATGGAAACTGACATGCCATAAAGATAGCGATTACTTCCTCTGGTCCCACAGAAACATTTACTCTTCACATTTGAAGGGTATATATTTACATTTCAAAGAGGGATGAAACTGGGAGCCATTTGTTTTCATTTCAAAGGACTGTAAAATAGGAACCTTCCTATTTTTCTTCCTGGTGAAGATTTATTTACATTAGGGAGATAAGATTTATATCCATCTCTTAGGAGGAGTGAAGGACAGCTGTATAATAGTTCCCACGCAAACTCCCAGATTCATAATTCTGGGGTTCTCCTGTGGTACAAAAATTTCCTTTTTGTATTTTAGACCTAAACTTCTGTTTTTCATTACATTAGCCTGAAGGGAAAAAACAGGGAGTGGGGACCTATGCAGTTATTGCATAAGTAATAATAGTCTGCCTTTGATCCAGAAATTTGTTTGCTATCAAGACAAAATAAATGAATATAGATACTAAAAACTTATTACCACAAAGCCTAAAATATTTACTACCTGGCCCTTTGCAGAAAAAGTTTGCCAATACCTGTTCTAGAATGTATTCTCGTTTTTGAACTGAAATACATGGAATCATAAGTTTATGCTCTTTCTCATTTCTTTTGGTCAACATAATCCTTTAGAGGTATATCCATGTTGTGTGTATCAATAGTTCTTTTAATCTGTAAATAAATTTCCATGATGTGACTATTTTGCAATTTGGTTATTCATTTTCTATTTATGAACATTTGAGCTGTTTTCAGTTTTTGTTTATTGGAAACAAAGTTATTATGAACATTCTAGTACAACTCTTTATAGACATCTGCTTTCATTTTTCTTGGGTATAATTTATGAGTTATAGAAAAAATATATGTTTAACTTCACCTAGAAAAAATCTCATTTGCCAAAAGTGGTTGCATCATTGTACACAGTCATTGTCAATGTACTAGAGATCTAGTTGACCCAAACCATTATCAATGATTACTATGAACAAACTTAATCCATTCTGTGAGTGAGACATGGTACCTTCTTGTGTTTTAGTTACATTTTTCTAATTACTAATGATGTTGGTATCCTTTTTATATGCTTATTATCAATCAAATGTTTTTTGTGAAGTATATGTCAAGTATCTATCTTTTTTAAAGTTTGCTTTTAGCAGTTCACTTTATATTTTGGATAAAAGTCACTTATCAGATATATGTATTGTGAATATTTTACCCCAGTGTGTGACTTGCCTTTTTGTTTTCTTAAGAATACTTTTTGATGGGAGGTTTTTAATTTTGATAGAGTCCTATTTGTCAATTTATTTGTTTGTGGTTAATGATTTCTGTGCCTTAAGAAATCTTTGCCTGCTCTGTCAGGAAGATATCCTCTTAGATTTTCTTCCAGAAGCTATATCCTTTTAGATTTCACATTTAGGTCTATGGGCTGCGTTGAATTAACTTTTATGTATGGTGTTAGGAAGGGTGTCAAGCTTGTATTTTTAATTTGTTTTTTTTCCTATAGAATACCAAGTTTTTCCATCAACATTCATTGAAAATGTTTTCCTTTTCTGCTTAATTTCTTTGGTACCTTTATTGAAACTCATTTAGCCATATGTGGACGAATCTACTTCTGACCTCTCTATTCTGTCTGCTCATTTGTTTGACTATTCTTATGTTGATACTACACTGATTTAATGTTTGGCTGTATGTTATATCTCAAAATTAAGTTGTCTTTCAATTCTTTTTCTTCAAGATTTTCTTGGCTATTCTAGTTCTTTCGCAATTTTGTGTGAATTTCAGAATCAGCTTGTCTACTTCTACAAAGTAGTCTGCTGGAATATAGAAAAAAAAGAACAAAGTAGGAGAGATCACAATACCAGATATCAGGTTATACTACAAAGCCACTGTAATCAAAACAGCTTGGTACTGGTACAAGAACAAGCATATAGATCAATGGAACAGAATAGAGAACCCTGAAATTGACCCAAGACATTACACTTAATTAGTATTTGACAAAGGTAGCAAGAGCATACAATGGAGTAAAGACAGCCTCTTTAATAAATAGTGCTGGGAAAATTGGACAGCTACATGCAAAAAAAAATGAAACTAGACCACCAACTTACACCATACAAAAGAATAAACTCAAAATGAATAAAAGACTTAAATGTGACTTGTGAATCCATAAAAATTCTAGAAGAAAATGTAGGCAACAAAATTTCAGACATCACGCACAGCAGAATTCTCACTGATACAATGCCTAAGGCAAAAGAAACAAAGGAAAAAAATAATACATGGGACTACATCACACTAAAAAGCTTCTGCACAGCAAAAGAAACAAGCATCAAAATGGAAAGGAAACCCTCTATATGGGATAGCGTAATTGCCAATGATACATCAGATAAGGGGTTAATTTCCAAAACATATAGAGTACTCATACAACTCAACAAAAGGAAGACAAAGAACCCAATTAAAAAGTGGGCAGAGGACCTAAATAGACATCTCTCCAAACAGGACATACAAATGGCCAAGAGACATGTGAAAAAATGTTCATTGTCACTAATCATCAGAGAGATGCAAATTAAAATGACTATGAGGTATCACCTCACACCTGCCAGAATGGCTGCCATCAACAAATCACACAAGTGCTGGCGAGGGTATGGTGAAAAGGGGACTCTAGTGCACAGCTGGTGGGAATGCAGACTGGTGCAGCCACTATGGAAAACAATATGGTGTTTCTTTAAAAATTTAAAAATTGAACTGACATTTGACCCAGTGATCCCACTTATAGGAATATATCCTAAGAAGCCTGAAACACCAGTCAGAAAGAATATATGTACCCCTATGTTCATAGCAGCACTATTTATAATTGCTAAGATCTGGAAACAACCCAAGTGTCCATCAGTAGATGAGTGGATAAAAAAGCTGTGGTACATGTACACAATGGAACACTATGCAGTTGTAAGAAAGATCTCTTATTCTTTGAGACAACATGGAGGAACCTGGAGAGTATTATCCTAAGTGAAATAAGCCAATCAGTGAAAGACAAATATCACATGATCTCACTTATTTGTGGAATATAATGAACTAAAACTGATGAATAAAATAGACCTAGAGACATAGAAAGGAGTAGGGTTCAGACTGACAAACCTCAAAGGAAGGGGGCAGGAGGGAGGGAAGATACAAACCAAAGAACTTATATGCACATATGCGTAACCAATGGACATAGACAACAATGCTGTGGGGAGGGGGGTGCAGATTAGGAGGAGGGTGTCTAGAGGGGGAAAAGGAGAAACATCTGTAACAAAAATAAATTAATTAATAAAAAATATTATTTAGCAACAACAACAACAAAAACAAAATAGTCTGCTAGGATTTTGATTGAATCTATAGATAAAATTGGGAATAATTAACATCTACAAATAATGAGCTTTTTAAATTTATGAACATGTGGGTGTGTAAAAAAACACTTTTCCTCCCACCTTCTAAGTTCTTCTAGCTGGGCTAATAACCAAATAAACAGAGACAAATGAACAGGAGAAAATTAAGTTTTAATGTGGTCATGGGGAATTCACAAAAACATGAAAATTCCCAAGACAGTGGGGCAAAATGAGGTATATATGTCATTTTGGACAAAGGACAAAAAAGGAGGAGCGTGTTTGGTATTTCAAAGAGCAAACAGGCAATTCACAAGTAGCCAAGAAAGTGGCAGACAAATTCTTGCTAGGCAACTCAGAAACTGTGGGACAGAGGGGAATCTAATGAACATAATTTTACTTGGGACCTTCCTGTCTACCATACTTACTTCATATATGCTAATGTAAACATGCTACGGTGACTATGCTAAGGCTCCCATCCCAGAGCAGAGTTTACTATCTGAGTCTCTTTAAGAAGGAAAGGGAAAGGTAAAAACAAAACATAAAACTCTTCCTCAGTTTGTTGGGCTTTAATTATTTTCAGCTTGAAAAAATCTGCATGTCAGGGTGGTACATCCCAGAGATACTTGCTCATGACCCCAACAAACATATCTCTTTATTTATTTAGAACTTTTGTAATTTCTCTAAGTAACATTGAATAATTTTCAGTGTACAAGTCTTGTAAACTTTCATTAAATTTATTACTAAGAGTTTGATTGGGATGTTTTTTCGTGCTGTTGTGTTTTTTCCTTTATTTCCAATTGGCCAATGCTAGAACATAAAAATACTATTTATTTTTGTAAATGGACCTTACAAATCTCACTTAGTAGTTCTAACATTATAGTTTATTTATAGTTTCATCTGGATTTTCCCTGTACATTATCATATCTTCTACAAATAAAGACAATTTTACTTTATCCTTTCCAAACAAAACACATATGTAGACTGGATTCAACTACCAAGCTACCAAGTTGACACCCTTAGGAGTTTAAACTCTTTAATGTGCAAGTAAAAAATTTGAGGTCTGAGAAATGACATGTGTAGTTAGTACTTACCTGAGCCTAGAACACGGTCTTTGAGTCATAGGACAGGAGTCTCTCTGTGCCCAAGCTACCATGTATGTGGATGTAGGACCACTCCCAGATAAATGTCCCACTTCCATATTCCCGGCAAGTTAAATGTAGCTGCCTTTCCAAAACAGCTTCAATCCTAGGATGCCCCTCAGCAATGTCTGCTCCTTCTGTACTGAAAAGTTATAAAAAGGTTGCCTTTCCTAAATGCTCATAAATATTTGTTTATTCTTAGAATTAGAAGAAAATCCTGGATATCTGTAAGTTTGATTTTGCTTCAAACTAACAGACAGCTTTCAATGCACATCCATACATCTTATTTAAGCCCTAGTGTTACCTGTGGGGAGAGGTCCTCATCCCCACCTGTTGCTCTTGGGAGTGGAATTCTTGCAATTTCCCAAGAAAAAGAATTTTCTGAGACTCGCACGGTAGAATGAATGATTTTTATTTCAGTGGAATTACCTCCCTGAGTTTCCAAGGTCCCATTTCCCCTTGGCCTGCCAAGGAAGAAGTATAGCTGTGGTTTCCATAGGGCTAGAATAAAAGCCAGTGCCCACAGTTTCCATTCCATGTTGGAGTGATGTCCAATCCAGCATCAGACTAGCTTAGCTTGTGTTCCCCATTATAGTCTATCAGTCCATTGTATGTGGGGTCCACACGGCCATGGGTCATATGGGTGAATGCAAGGTCATATGGGTGAATGCAAGGAAGCAGAAACGAGAGAATCCCATGAGCCAAGAGAACAAGAGAGTGAATTCCTTTGTTTGGGAGATTATGTATCCCCCAATTTTCACAGGCTTGCAGTGCCTCCCCCAATTCTGGCCAACCATTTCTGTCCCCAGGTTAGACCGACAGGCAGATACCTTTCCTATGTCACCCTGTCTTCAGTGGGCATGCATCTGTCTCCCCCATGTTAGACCTCTCCCTGCAGTTATCTGCAGGAAATGGGCCAGTGGTTCCCTGGGGACTACAAAGTTGCCGCTTCCTGGTGAAGCTGCCCAAATGGCATGCTTATATTGTCTGGTCTCCCTTTTGCTACTTTTGTTGCAGGAGAAGTAAGTGGGCCAAATTTCTCCTTCACTAGTGGGAGTGGGGCTCTTGTGATATTTTGAGAAAATGAATTTTCTAAGACTCTCACGGGACATTGAGATGTGGTAAAAGACTTTATTTGTGTGGAGTTATATTCCTCAGTTTCCATAGTCCCAATTCCCTGAAGCCAGCCCTGAAAGAGAGGTACCTGGGATTCAGTAGAGCTAGAAGCAGGGCCAGTGTCCAGAGTTTTTGTTCCTTGGATGGAGCTGGGTCTGGAAGAGCATCAGGCTAGATTCAGTCCATCAGTCCGTTGGGTGAAGTCCAATTGGCTCACTGGAACACTCCCCCTGCAAGCAACCAAGAGAGCAAGCAAACCAAGAGAGGGAATTTCCTTTGTTTAAGAGTTTAAATATTCAGCCCTGGCCAGTTTGGCTCAGCAGTTAGAGTGTCAGCCTGTGGACCAGAGAGTCCTGGGTTCGGTTCCCACTAAGGACACGTACCTCGGTTGCAGTTTGTCCCCGGCCCCTGTTGGGGTTGTGTAGGTGGCAACCAGTTGTTGTGTCTCTCTCACATCGATGTTTCTCTCGCTCTCTTTCCCCCTCTCTCCCTCCCACTCTATCTGAAGATAAATGCAAAAATGTCCTCGGGTGAGGATTAAAAAAATAATAAAAATAAATAAATAAATAAATAAATAAATAAATAAATAAATAAATAAATACATTTTTTTAAAAAAGGAGTTTAAATATTCAGATTTTGCACCCTTGCAGTGGCCAAGACCATTCTGACCACTAACTTGTTCCCAGGTGTGACTGACAGGTGAGCACCTTCCCACATCACCCACGCCTTATTGGGTATGAGTCTAAACTGCCTTTGTGCAGTCTCTTTCCCCCACCGATCAGCAGGTAACAGACCTGGAGGGTCTTAACATGCAACTTCCTTGACAAAGCTGTGTAAATGGCATGTCTATATTATTTAGTAGTCCCTTTACTCCTTTCCTGTCAAATAACCAGATTATTATCATGGTATCACTTTCCTATTATTAATAACTAGCTAATTACAGTGGTATCACAAGCACTTTTTTTTTGCTTGTTTTTAATTTTTATCGATGTTCTTCTAATTATTGGATTTTGGCTCTTACTAGCTACTTCTATTCATTCATTCAAAAAGCTTCAATCTATATACGCTTGCCATTGTAGTAGGTACTGGATTATAAAGTGTCCAAAAAACACCTCTATTTCCTGCCCTATGATACTTAAAATTGAGTTAGGGGACTGCTATTCAGTTTTATGCATGGTTCAAATTCTTAGTTCCTAAAATACAAGTCAGAGAATAAGGAATAAATAAAATACATCCCCCTCCCCTGCCACTTTTTTTCTAAGTGGGTGACTCAGCTTGGTTACACAAGGCAAATATAGGCTGGCCATTAATCTCATGCTTAGTGGATCTTATCCCCAAATTTCGCTAATAGCATGTCAGACAGCAATGGTTTTCAGTATTATTGAAAATTTCCATCTCTTTTTAGTTAGAAAAGCAGGACAGGTGTGTCAAAGCCTATAAGACAGACATTATTTTAAGACAGAATATGAAATGACTTTTTAATGTAATCAATTTATTTTCTTAAATATGTTTCCTAATTTCTAATGTCTAATATATTTTATTAGATTTTATTTTAAGTTGCCTGGAAATGAGCATCTTATTGTTCAAACCAGGTATCTTTTTTGAATGATTTTAGAATGTATTGCTTTGTAAAAAATAGTCCACTCTTCTATAACTATTACTATCATTATTTCTAAAATAGATTCATTGTTTTGAATTCAAAACACAAAAAATCATGACTCTATAGAGGAAAATAGCCCAAACTAAGACAAATTATCCACAAGATAGGTTAGTCACAAAAGTCAGAAGAAGAATTATTTATACAGAGTCACTCAGCATCTGATTTTCTTCTACTTCTCTTTAGTGGAGTACCCATTTCTTGTGGATAAATTTTATCCTAACTTCTTTAAAATCACAAAATAATTGCTGCCTCTATAGATAACTTTGAATTGTAAGTCAAAATGTTTTCTGTATGAATTTTAAGTCTTTTTGGGGGGCAGTCCTTTCTTCATTTTATAATAAAAGGATATATTATTTGCAGAATTATATGCAGATTACTGCAGTTGGTATCATTTATTCTTTTTCAAATTGTACATTTCTCCCTCAATCCTTGAATCATTTACATTGTAAAAGATATGTACATGAAAGAGTAATTAATTTGCTTTTATCGTAAGCACCAGAACCCTCTGTCCTAAGGCTGTCAGTGCTTTATCCATGTCTGACCCTCACCTCTACAGCTGGGATGATAAGGCGAAGGGAATTTCTTCTGTCAAAGAAGTCTGACCTGCAGTTCTGGGAGATCATTTAGTAGCAGTACAGCAAGATTTTGAATTTTAGTTAGCAGGAGAAAAAAATAAGTGAGAATAGTTTGATGTCGTGTGATCCTACAGATAACTGTGTCTGAGAATCTGCTCTCAGTGGAAGAACAGACTATTTTAGTATTTAAAGAAAGAATTTAGCAATTACATGCCTCTCTTCCCCCCAAAACAAACTTATGGTGTTTTGGGTTTCTCTATTTGTCTTTTTTTCCCCCCTGCTAACTGGTTTCTGATTTGCCTGAGAAAAAGAAGCATAATCTAATGCACTGTTCCTTAACCAATGAGTTCGGATGCTTCTGTATGTTTGGAAAGAATTGCTGTCTCAAAGTACTCATGGTTTTTTGTTTTGTTTTGTTTTGTTTTTTTCATTTCTCCTTGCTGACTTATTTCAGGGATATAAACTTATGGGCTTACAGGGCCCAAGCAGGTAATACAAAATCATGATTCCATCTTGGTATAAAACACTAGAGACTGGCAGGTCCTGGAGATTATGAGACCACCTAAACTCCCTCAAATCCTAATTTTTAAACATTGTTTTAGCCAAACCAAAACTTTGGAGGGAGTGTGAAGAGGGATATGCAAAATTCAGTCATGAAGACACCAGTTTCTTTCTCTGAGCTAGGTGTCTGACACTAAATATCTTCTCTTTTTAATTCTATCAAAGCATTGAGAGGGAAGTATCAGTCACCACCTTGTCAATGAGCAGAGAGACCAAGATTGTGTGTATGCATTTATAAATATAGGTAAATAAATGTGTCTATATGTACTTACATAGATTATTATTGTGTGTGTAGGAGAGGTAGTTACATAGCAAAAGTAACACCAAATCTGGGGAAAACTGGACGTTAGTTTCAGCACTGCCACCAATTCCATGTACGATATAGCGGTCAGCCCCTCTTTGCTTCATTTTTCATCTGCAGAATGGGGATTTGGCATACTTAAGAATTGAGAGATAACATGTGTGAAAATACTTCATAAATATAAAAAAGCAAGAGTAACTCAAGCTATGAATTAACTCTCCAATCATATGAACACCCAAGACTACATAGAGACAACATCACGTAGGTGGGGAGACGGGTATCTGCAGAACTGTGTCAGGCAGAATGAAGATCTCCCAAAGGTGTCCCCATCCTAGTTCGCAGAACCTATGAACAGGCTATGATACGCGGCGGAGGGGAATTAAGGTGACAGATGGAAGCAGGGTTGCTAATCAGCTGTCCTTCAGATAAATAGATTATCCTGGATTTTCTGGGTAGGCCCCTGTAATCACATGGGTCTTTAAAAGAGAGACAGAAGCCTAGTCAGAGTCGGAGAAGGAGACGTGATGACCGAAGAGGAGGTTGGAGCGCGGATGTGCGAAGGACTCAACGTGACACCGCTGTCTGACTCCGCTGCCAAACAGCCCGCAGCCTGGGAAGCTGGAAAAGACCAGGAAGGGTCTCCCCTCGAGGCTCCAGAAGGGAATGCAGCCCTGCTGATGCCTTGATTTCAGCCCATGCAACTCATTT
This sequence comes from Tadarida brasiliensis, assembly GCA_030848825.1. Taxonomy (NCBI): domain Eukaryota; kingdom Metazoa; phylum Chordata; class Mammalia; order Chiroptera; family Molossidae; genus Tadarida; species Tadarida brasiliensis. The sequence continues at coordinate 61,531,609 of CM061265.1, forward strand.
CAGAACTTTGACCTCCAGAACTGTGAGATAATATATGTGTATTGCTTAAGCCACCAAGGTATGGCGAATTGTGACAGCAGCAACAGGAAACTAATACAAGAGCTGATGGACAGAGGAGCTGTATGATGCTCTCTGCCAAGTGTCTCAGTGACTCCCGGCAACTCAAAGGAATATCAGGGACTGAGTACAATTGGACTAAACCTTTCCTTTGTATCTGGCGTCTTTCTGGCTACTTTGCTTGGGCTATTTCACTGCTCAGAGAGATGCTCAGAGAGATGAGAGAGAATTCTCTGGACAAGAACTCATGAAGTGAGGACATTTTTGAGGGAGATAAATATGCCACTCTTAATTATACTGATGGTTTCATGGATGTTTACATATATTGAAACATCAAATTCTACACTTTAAATATTTGCAGTTTATTGTACATCATTTATACCACAATAAAGCTGCTTTTAAAAAATGAAATGTGGACCTTTCTGATTTTCAAGTGTCTCTGGCTGTGCTAAGATTGGCAGAGCTCAAAAGCTTCAACGGCACTGACCTGTGATGTGCGTGGATTTCACGTGATTCTCAGCTTGCTTCCCAGCGTGAGTCTCAACTGCAGTTTCTTGGAGGCTGTCAAAGTGAGATTTGGGGTTTCACTTGGCACCTCATTTTCTATGTAGCAGTAGCTAATTCTCTCTTTTCCCTTTATAGCTTTTGTGTGGTATGGAGAAGCAGAAAACAGCCTGTGCCTCCTCCTGGGTTTCATTGTCCTAGACTGGCGCGGCCAGGAGGGAAAGAATGCCTTTGTTTCAGGAGTGTGTGGGAAACAATGAACTCCACTCATTAACTGTCAGTCCTACTGGGCTCTCCTTCCTCTCCAGAATTCATAGTTCAGGATGGACACAGGGCAGTGCTAGGATACTGAAGGGAACTGTCTCCTTACGTTCCTTTTTTCTGTCTGTAGCCCCCAAGGACACATCACTGGCTTAGTTTCCAGCTTCCAGGCTCTACAGGTACACTAGTGAGCTTTGGGCTAATCAAGTCACAGAATTTACGTTATCCACCTGCGTTCATTTCAGGCCCTTTCTATAAATTTGAGCCAATCCGTTTCCAGTCTCTTGTCTATTAAATGGGAATGATATTTCATGGCTGCTCCCTCTTTCATACTAATAAACCTGATTAATAATGGAGGCTGGAAATATTCATGCAGTTACGAGTTCCTCAGAGATGTGGCTAAATAGAAATTATGTGATACATATAAGTGTTTATTGTAGCTACACCTAATTAAAAAAAAAGGCTAAATGGACAAAGAGAGTGCTGTGGACATCAGGGAGAGTTATTACAAATTCCACGAGTTTATTTTTAAAGCTGAGATTAAGCCTGAGTCTCATTAGTAGAAGCGCCTGTCCAGTCAATCACATAACCTCGGGAGAGTCTGAGACCTCTTCTGATTTCTTTTGCTTCCCCTGGACACCCCCAAATTTCATTTAGGATTTTCACAAAAGTAGTTGTACACAGCCTAATGTTTTTATCTTTCCACCATTTTCCCCCTTGAATATAAACTTAATTAATTTTAACACTCTTGTATCAGTAGTTATGGAATCACTGTGATATTTTGAAATTATATTTTGTATTAATAAGTATTATGAAAATTAACAAACAAACCTCACCTAAAATGGATTTAGGGGAGGCTAGAAGAGAAAACTCTGACACACTTGTCATTCAATGCACACTACTGACCCCAACAGGAAGAGACACACCCTGCATCTCTGTCATGAAGAGATACTAATTGCCTACCTCAGCAGGAGGAAGTAAAGACTCCTCCCAGTTACAGCTTAGTCAGTGGGAGGCTGCCATAGGTCAGCCAATGAAAAGTCACTACACTGTGAACTTGGAGTTTCCTCCCATGGACAACAGCCCCTCTCAAGTCCATAGCAGAGTGTCCCCTCTGTGTCTCTGGATTTGTGCGTGATTTGCAATTGGACCACATGTCCCAAATTGCAATTCTTTGTTGATCCTGAATAAACTCATTTTGCGAGAAAAATATATGGCTATTTAAGGTCAACAGTATATTACAAAATTGTATTTCCAGTCTCTTTTTAGAGGCAAGAAGAAGGGTAGCATTTAAAACAAGGCTATGAGGAAAACTTTTCTTTCTGTCTCTCTCTGATAGACACACATGGCACACCCACACAAACACCCCACCCCCAGTGTTATGTAGCTGTATATTTAACTTGAGAAAAACCTCAGCTAGCACTGTCTTTGAAACCTTTTGTATTTGCTTACGCTTTTAGACTTTGGAGTTGTTTTTATCTGCTCTCCTTCCAGATAATGAAAGAGATGCACATAACATTCTGTATATTAATATCATAAACACCTGCCTCTGGCAAAGCTTTAATGTATGAACAAAGAAAGGAATTGTTCACACAGAAAAACATACAATGAGAAATGACTATCAGTGGTGGAAACCTCTCTGTTAGAGGGAATTTCAGATCATTTCAATGTTTACATTTGCAACTCAAGCATATTGACAGAGCAATGCAAATAGATGTACACTAGGAATTGCAGGAAGAAAATTATTTGCACAGATACTGCAAAGATTTTCTAGCTATGTGAGAAATGAAAACGCATTTTTGCCATATTTGGTAAACTGAATGTTACTTAGAGGACAAACCTTATGTAAAAGGGAGATAAGCAGAAATTGATTTGAATATTATTGCAGGGCAAAGTAAATAATCATGATTCATTCAACCTTTATAAATGTGCAAAACCGGATTAATTTTCCCAATTATAAATCTTAATAATATTAAATGACTTTTAAACATGAAACAGTGTAACAGATTGATATTAATGATAATCCACAAATGTATTCTAAGGGATATTAATAAATGTTTGGTTAAACAAAGGGGGGAGGGAATGGAGAAGAGAGGGAGAACACCGTGTTAAAGAAATAACCTCAAGACTTTTCAGATCTTTAAAGGCTAACACACATTCTGAATCTCTAAATAGAGTTGATGTTTCCAAATTTTGTAAACCCGTAAACTCTTTCACAAAGCACTTTAAGGGACTATGAGTTCTGAAGAACATATAAGTAACTGATTGTCTTCCCAACTGATTTAAACTTAACTGTACGTTCTATTCTGGTCACTGCTACAATGACCAGGATTAAAATCTGATTTTCTACAAATGAGTAGAGGGTTTATACAAATGTGCGCAGAGATAGCATTATTCCACAATTCAGTTCCTAAAACTCAGGTCTCCATTGCTGAGAGTTGTAGAGGTTATGCCAGAGAAATGCTGACCTAATAGCCACAAAGAAGTATTACAGGTGGACTCACAATATATTGGTGAAGTCACCATTATCCAGGCCAAGAAACTTGATTTGGTCATGACCAATATCATAATCTCAATCCCAAAGGTATAGGCTCAGATTAGTTTTAAAAATTTACTTACATATAATGAAAAACAAAATGGTCAAGACAACCAGGCATCTATATCCTCTGCCTAGTACCTCTTCTCTTTGTGGTTCAGTCCAATGGGGAAGCCAAATTAAAATCAGGTTATTTAGTGACCATGGATCAGAGAAAGAGGAGCTAGCAACATGACCCACACCATTAATGGCATGAGTTCTAGCCTCAGTCATGGTAGACTCTTATGGGAACACTACCACCTTTCATCAGCAGGTTTAGACATGATGTTCCAGGCAGATTTCACCTAAAGCTTCACCTGAATAAATAAGTTGGAAGAAGCTATTATTACCCACTGTGATTTTCCATAATATTTTCATTGTCACCTTATCCCCACATTCTGAGAGTAATTTTATTTGGTTTAGTAGCAAGAACCTGGTAAATTCAGCATTTCCCCATTGCATTACAATTTGTCTAGAAGCATTAATTAATCAACCCCTTTACGTAAGTTAATCAGAAACACTCAGATATTGTTATCTTTAAAACATACTTTTATGTCTAAATGAAGAAGAATTGTGCCAGTGTCTAGTACAACTGACCATGTGCGACCACATCCATTGGAATTTTCTCTAGTCACAGCCAAGAGGAGGGAAAACTAGAGTGCTGAAGGGCTGCCACCTCTGGAAGCAGGCCACAACTGATGACACACTACAGTCTCCTCCTCCCCAGATGTGACAACTCTGAAGTGTATTTTACATCATCTCCCTTGGGTCTCCAGAGAGACTGAGTCAAATTGCCTCCCGTGATAAGCTGCTCAATGAACACTTTCTATGTTGTCTTCCTTTCCCTATCTCACTTCTCCACTTCCCAGTTGTTGCTTTGTATGATCATTCCCAAATAAGCTTCGTGTACTTAAATACTACTCTCAGAGTTCCAGGGGAACCCAACCTAAGACAATATAGAATTGAATTAGAAATAGGGTGTACATCCAGAAGTAATTTGCTTTCTTCTTGACAGCTCAATTTATTTTAACTCATTTTAAAAACCTATGCCTGAACCTGCATGAGTCAGTAGAATTTCAGTTTGCATATATATTATTGGTCAACCCATGATGTGTTGTTGCTACTCTACCCATCTTGGAAAAATCATCCTTATATCAAATGAGTCAACGGTCTACCTGTGGTTTGGTCCAGGTGTATCTATTGCATGTGTCATGAAAGAAAGCCAAATGACAGTATTCCAAACAGCTTGGCTGGCTGAGCTGTGCATTCAGTCTTGAGATGAGTCAAGATCCAGGCAGTGCTGTGGTCATCCACAGCATGTTACCTCATTTATAACAGAGGGGGTTGCATTTAGTGTTTTTTAAGCAATCTTTCTGACTCTAAAATTTTAATTTCTGTGATTCTAGCTGCCAAAAATCATTGACAATTATTGTTTAATGGATAGAAATTATAATTATTAACACCACAGAGAAAGATTTGCTTCTAGATTCCAGAAGCTAGAATATGCAAGATTATGTGCACATTTTTGCATTGGAAATTTAGCTTTAGGCTAATTTTAGGCTAACAATGTTTTAAAAATAACTTCTCATTTAGGTCAGGATGGAACATCAAAAAGAATGTGTGTAGTGCTATTTTATTTTATGTTTTAAACTTAAATATCCAAATTAGGAAGTGGATTGCAATGATTCCTACTATAAGAAGGAACACAGTAAACTCAGGTTTTAATTTAAAGAATTGCTAATTTCGCCCACTGGTGTGACTCAGTGGTTGAGCGTCAACCCATGCACCAAGAGGTCGCCGGTTAGATTCCTGGTCAGGGCACATGTCCAGGTTGTGGGCCAAATCCCCAGTGGGGGGCATGCAGGAGGCAGCCAATCGATGTTCTCTCTCATTGATGTTTCTATCTCTCTTCCCCTCTCCCTTCCTCTCTCTCTAAAATCAATAAAGAAAAAAAAATTAAAGAATTGCTAATTTGATTGAAGCACAATTTTTTCTTCAGAAGACAAGGAGCTGGACACTGCAGATAGCATAGTTGGTTGATATGTTAAGATAGATCTTTACCTCTTTGGCATGATAATTAAAGATAGGTTGGACTAATTTATAGGACAAAATGCCCTTTACAATAAAATAGTATCAGAATTGTCGAAAGGCCCATCAAATCTTTAAACTTTATATGGCCTTGAATTCCTTTACACAAATTAATTAGAAGTACCTAGGTTTTATTATTTTTAAAACATACATTTATTTTAAAATGAAGAACTATGCTTTCTAATTTTCTCAAGTTAGCTTCTTCAAAAGGAAAAAAAACTTCATAATGTTTAAAAAGCTACAAACACAGAAGGGAGCCACTCAAATAACAGAACTCATCCTATGACAGGCATTGTCTCTGACCATGGGAGAGTTGGCATTTTATTTTAAAATTTCAACCATCCCAGCAAAGGAAAGATCAACTTTGAAGCTAACGTTTTTCCATAGCCTGTAAGTAAAAGATGGATGAGTAGAAGAAGAATCAAAGCTAGCATCCAAGTGACCTAATGTGACTAGATTCTAGACAAAGAGGCTCACCCTTGGGCCAGTCTGACACCGGATGTCCTGTCCACTGGCCTTGGTGGTGTCTATCTCCACTGTGTTGTTCTCCAGAATGGCTTTCCGGATCCCGGCTATGTCATGCTTAACTTTACTTCTCTGAGCAAGTACCTGTTTGTTCATCCTACTTTGTTTTCTCAAACATTCCAAGTTCTTATTTCTTAGCCAAATAAGAGAACATCTATGTGTGTTCTTAGATTTTTTAATGTATTAAATGTAAATTATAGAACTACTTTCTGGATACTTCTGAACACAGGAAACAGATGCCTGCCCAATGGATTCTGAAAACAATTACTCAATAACGTAAAGCACTAATTATTCGGATGTTCTTCATTTTGTTTCACATAATCATAAGACTCCCCAGTGGCCTTTCTTCATTGTGTAGGGTATATGGAAACACTTCATGGAAAAACTGAGGAAAAAATTACATGCCTGGGCTTTCATAAAACCTATATTAAATGATAGGTTTTGTTTTTATACAGAATCATTTTTATAAACATGTGTTTCTTCTCAGACTGTGTCTTGGAAATTATTCATCCTTATCCTGCTACTTTAAGCTTCTCAGGACCTGTGATATTCTAAATTTGGTCATCATGTGATTTCAGAGTTACATTTATATTTTCTTTAGCCCCTGAGGGTTTAAATATCTGGATATAGTCAAACTAGGCTGGATAATAATATCAGGTTACATTTTATTGAGGACTTATCATTTATAGGTGCTGTGTTAAGCGCGTAATCTTCTCAACAACCCTATGAGATAGGTCTTTATTAATTAACTACATTTTACAAAATACATTTTATGAAAACTAAAGCCTAGATTATAAGTATCATGCTCAAGGAACACAGCTAGTCCCTTGTAGACCTAGAATTCAAACTCAGATTGACCACAAAACTCTAAATAGGGAATTTTATCTAACTTCTCAATTCCTCTTGAACAAAATATTTTTAAAAATATACTTGGAAAATATTAATCAACTGGAAATAAATTACCAGCTGTCATGATCCTCTCATTGCTCACACATTGCACTCTTCTACCATATAAATACACAGCAACAACAAACATTTGGATACACTCCAGTGTCAATTAAAAGAAAATGCAGAATAGAGAACTCTACATGAGCATTTCATATTCAAAATTATATTCCCTTGCCCCCAAAAATGCCTTTTTCTCCTCCAAATCAAGGTCAACTAGGGCTTACTTGTTCACTTTTTTTTCTTTATTTATTTTTTTTAAACTACATTTCAGATCATGTTTGTCAAACATTTTTGTTGGCCTCTGATGTCACTGAAATGATCAAATGAGTCAGTTGCCCTCCACTGGCATGCTGGGGCATATGGGGATGTACCACAAATGTTTCCTGAGCGTGCTGCCAAATTTCAAGCAATGTGTAAAATGTATTTTGGTTGCAGCTAAAGATACATATGGTCATTGAGATGTCTGTCAGATGGAATATGGAACAAAAGAGGTCTTGTGATTTGCTCTGGAGCAGGTTATGGCTTGCTGAAAGAAAGAAGTAAAAGCTGGTTTGTTTTTCAAGCTGGCTTCAAAGTATCATGGACGGTTTCTTAGTAAAGTCCAGATCTCTGCCAAGTGGGTTTTTAAGAAAGTATTTGTTTATCTAGAGTAATCAGTTATTCTAAAGCAGAGACCCAGTGCTAATGGCCAACTGCTTGAATCCTGTGGTGCCTATGGCTGCTTGTATAGGCTGGTGAAAATGTTGTTATAATGTGAATGTGATCACGTGCTAATCACTGTGAGTGGTGAAACAAATCCAAAAAGCTCAAGAACCACTGACATAGACTGACTTTTAAATTTTTTATAGCACTGACTTTGGAAAAAATTATCTTCCTCCTTTTGCTTCCAGTGACTTTCTTATATTTCAGAAAACCAGTGCCCTCTTGCTCCCTCCCTCCCATTTCCCCCCACTCTGGCCGCCTGGAATTTTCCATGATCCCACTATTTTAACATACTCAAATCTGACCTTCTGAATAATAATCTTTAAAAAAAATCTTTATTGTTGCCCAGCTGGTGTGGCTCAGTGGTTGAGCGTCAACCCATGTACCAAGAGGTCGCCGGTTCAATTCCTAGTCAGAGCACATGCCCAGGTTGTGGGCCGAATCCCCAGTGGGGGACATGCAGGAGGCAGCCAATTGATGTTCTCTCTTGTAGATGTTTCTATCTCTCTCTCCCTCTCCTTTCCTCTCTCTCTAAAATTAATAAAGAAAAAAATTTTATAAAAAAATCTTTATTGTAGTAAGTATTACAGATGTTCCTCCCTTTCCCCCCCTTGATCCCCTCCTCACCACTCTCACTCCCTTCCTGCCTTCCCTACACTATTGTCTGTGTCCATTGGTTGTGCATATCTACATATAAGTTCTTTGGTTTATCTCTTTGAATAATAATCTTTATTGTCATACTCATTTCTGGTTATATCTCAACAACCCAAACCAATTTAACTTCTTGGAATAATTGCTGCCCAGTAGTCTGTTAGCATTACTAACCTAGATATCTGAACAATATGAGTTTCATAACCAATTCTAATATATCACGTAGACAGAACAGTCAAACTAATTCTGTATGCCTAGATGCTGCCATTCATTGAAAGAAGCCTACCCATCAAATCCACAAAAATGATAAAAATTCATAAAGAATTCTCTGTGTGTGTGTGTGTGTGTGTGCGCGCGCGCATGCGCGCGCGCTCAGGTGTGCATCCCATATACTATCTACTATTCTGGAGAAAAAAAATAAACTTTATATCTTTATGAAGAAAGTCTGATTCTTACTTAAATTATTTTACCTTATTTTATTTTATTTTTTAATTAAAATTTGCATTCAGTATTATTTTGTATTAGTTTCAGGTGTACAGCATAGTGGTTAGACAATCATATATTTTACAAAATGCCCCCACCCTCAATAGTCAAGTACCCACCCTACACCATACATAGTTATTACTATATTATTGACTATATTTCCTGTGCTGTACTTTTACATCCTCATGACTGTTTGTAAATACCAATTTGTATTTCTTAATCTCTTCACCTTTTCACTCAGACCTGCTCCCCTCTGGCAAACATCAGTCTGTTCTCTTTATGAGTCTGTTTCAATTTTGTTTGTTAATTTATATTCCACATGTAAGTGAAATTACATAGTATTTGTCTTTCTCTGACTGACTTATTTCACTTAGTATGATACCCTCTAGTTCCATTCATGCTGTCGAAAATGGTAAAATTTCATTCTTTTTTATGGCAGAGTAATATTTCACTGTATATATGCACCACAAGTTTTTTATCTACTCATCTACTGATGTGCACTTGGGTTGCTCCCATACCCTGGCTATTATAAATAGCACTGCAATGAATATAGGGGTGCATATATTCATTGGAATTAGTGTTTTTGGTTTTTTCGAATATATACCCAGAAGGGGAATTGTTCCATTTTTACATTTTTGAGGAACCTCCATACCATTTTCCATAGTGGCTGCACCAATCTGCAATCCCACCAACAGTACACACAGGGTTCCCTTTTCTCCATATCTTCAAAAACACTTGTTGTTTGTTGATGTATTGATGATAGCCATTCTGACAGGTGTGAAGTAGTGTCTCATCGTGGTTTTAATTCGCATTTCTCTGTGATTGGTGACATTGAGCATCTTTTCATATGTCTATTGTCCATCTGTATTTCCTCTTTGGAGAAATGTCTATTGAGGTCCTCTGTCCATTTTTTAATTGTATTGTTTGTTTTTTGATGTTGGGTTATATGAATTCTTTATAAATTTTAGATATTAACCTTTATCCAATGTATCATTGGGGAATATCTTTTCCTATTCAATAGGTTGTCTTTTCATTTTGATGATGGTTGCCTTTGCTGTGCAAAAATGTCTTAGTTTGATGTAGTCCCATTTGTTTATTTTTTCTTTTGTTTCCCTTGCTCAAGAAGATAGAAAATATGTTGCTAAGAGAACTTTCAGAGATTTTGCTGCCTATGTTTTCTTCTAGGATTTTTATGGTTTTGAGTTTTACATTTAAGTCTTTAATTCCTCTTTAGTTTATTCTTGTATATGGTGTAAGAAGGTGGGCCTAGTTTCATTTTTTTCATGTATCAGTCCAATTTTTCCAACACCATTTATTGAAGAGATTGTCTTTACCCCATTGTATATTTTTGCATCCTTTGTCAAATATAAATTGACCATATAGGCATGGGTTTATTTCTAGGCTGTCTATTCTGTTCCATTTATCTATATGCCAGTACCATGTTGTTTTGGTTACTATAGACTTGTAGTATAGTTTGATGTCAAGTAACATGATATCTCCAACTTTGTTCTTCTTTTTTTCTCAAGATTGCCATGGCTATTGGGGTCTTTCATGGTTCTATATAAATTTTGGGGTTATTTATTCTAGTTCTGTGAAATATGCTGTTGGTATTTTGATAGGACTTGCATTGAAACTATAGTTTGCTTTGGGTAGTATGGACATTTCAATGATGCTCATTCTTCCTATCCATGAGCACAGTATATGCTTTCATTTACTTATATCTTCTTCAATTTCTTTCTTCAGTGTCTTATAATTTTCCTAGTACAGTTCATTTACATCCTTGGTTAAATTTATTCCCATGTATATTTTTTATGCAATTGTAAATGGAATTGTTTTCTTAGTTTCCTTTTCTGATATTTCATTATTGGTATGTAAAAATGCAACCAATTTCTAAATAGTTATTTTGTATTCTGCTACTTTACTGAATTCATTGATCAGTTCTAGTAGATTTTTGATGGAATCTTTAGGGTTCTCTATATACAGTATTATGTCATCTGCAAATAGTGACAGTTTTACTTCTTCCTTTTCAATTTGGATGTCTTTTATTTTTTCTTTCTGTCTGATTTCTGAGGCTAGGTCTTCAATATGATGTTGAATAAGAGTGGTGAAAGTGAACATCCCAGTGTTGTTCCTGATCTTAAGGGAAACACTTTTAGTTTTTCTCTGTTGAGTAGCATGTTAGCTGTGAGTTTGTCATATATGGCCTTTATTATGCTGAGATATGATCCCTCTATTCCCTTTTCTGAGAGTTTTTATCAAAAATGGGTACCAGATTCTGTCAAATGCTTTTTCTTCATCTATTGATATAACCATATGATTTTTAGCTTTCATTTTGTTTATGTGGTATATCATGTTAACTGATTTGCAAATTTACCAACCCCTGGAATAAATCCCACTTGTTCATGGTGTATGATCTTTTTAATGTATTGCTGAATTTGGTTTTTCTAAATTTTGTTGAGGATTTTAGCATCTATATTTATCTATGTTCATATAATTTTCTTTCTTTTAAATGTCTTTATCTTGTTTTGGATTCAGGATAATGCTGGCCTTGTAAAATGAGCTTGGCAATCTTCCCACCTCTTGATTTTTTTGGAATAGTTTGTGAAGGACAGGTATTAGTTCTTTTTTGAATGTTTCATAAAATTCACCTGTGAAGCCATCCAGTACAGGACTTTTGTATGTTGGGAATTTTTCTATTACCACTTTGATTTCATTGGTTATAACTGATCTGTAAAGATTTTCTTGTTTCTTGTTGATTCAGTCTTGGAAGGTTGTATATTTTTAGAAGTATACCCATTTCTTCCAGAGTGTCCAATTTATTAGCATATGGTTGTTCATAATATTTTCTTATTAATCCTTTGAAATTCTGTGGTATCAATTACTATTTATTCTCTTTCATTTCTGATTTTATTTATTTGGGTCCTCTCTCTTTTTTTCTTGATGAGTCCAGCTAAAGGTTTATCTATCTTATTTATCTTTTCTCACAACTAGCTCTTGGTTTTATTGATCTTTTGTATTTTTTTTTATTCTATTTGTTTTATTTTTGCTTTGATCTTTATTATTTCCTTCCTTCTACTTATTTTGGGCTTTGTTCTTTTTCTAGTTCCTTTAGGTGTAGGTAAGTTTAGATTGTTTACTTGAGATTTTTGTTGTTTCTTGAGATAGGCCTGCAATACTATGAATTTCTCTCTTAGGAGTGCTTGCTCTGTGTCCTGTAGATTTTGGGTTGTCGTGATTTCATTTTCCTTTATCTTCCTTTTTTTTTTTTATCCTCACCCGAGGACATTTTTCCATTTTTTGTTCAGATTGAGTGGGAGGGAGAGAGAGGAAGAGAGAGAGAGAGAGAAACATTGACGTGAAAGGGACACATCGAGTGGCTGCCTCCCACACGACCAAACAGGGCCGGGGACAAATTGCATCCGAGGTACGTGCCCCTAGCAGGAACCACACCCAGGTCTCTCTGGACCACAGGCCGAGGCTCTAACCTCTGAGCCAAACCGGCCAGTGCTCATTTTCCTTTGTCTTAAGGTATCTTTTGATTTAGTCCTTGATGTCACTGTTAACCCTTTCGTTGTTTAGTAATATGTTATTTAGTCTTCATGTGTTCATGTATTTTTCAGTTTTTTCTTGTAATTGATTTCTAATTTCATACCATTGTGGTCAGAGAAGATGTTTATATGATTTTCATCTTCCTAAAATTACTGACACTTGTTTTGTATCCTAGCATGTGGTCAGTCCTGGAAAATATCCCATGTGCACTTGAAAAAGAATGTATATTCTGCTGCTTTGGGGTGAAATACTCTGAAAATATCAGTTCAATCCATCTGGTCTAGTGTGTTATTTAAAGCCACTGTTTCCTCTTGATTTTTTCTCTGGAAGATTTATTCATTGATGTCAATGATGTGTTAAAATCCCCCACCATGATTATGTTACTGTCAATCTTTCCCTTTATGTCCATTAATATTTGCTTTATATATTTAGGTCCTCTTATGTTGGGCACATAAAGGTTTACAAAGGTTATTACCTCTGTTTGACCTCTTTATCATTATGTTTTGTTCTTCTTTGTCTCCTATGATAGCCTTTGTTGTAAAGTTTATTTTGTCTGATGTAAGTATTACTACCCCAGCTTTTTGTTTGTTTGTTTGTTTCCATTTACATGAAATATCTATTTCCATCCCTTTACTTTTTTTAAATTAATTAATTTTTGTTACAGATGTTTCCCCTTTCTCCTCCGTTGACATCTTCCTCCCCACCCCCCTGCCCCACAGCATTGTTGTTTATGTCCATTGGTTATGCTTATATGCATATACGTTCTTTGGTTTATCTCTTCCTTTCCCTCCCCCTGACCCCTCCTCTGAGGTTTGTCAGTCTGAACCATACTTCTATGCCTCTGGGTCTATTTTGTTCATCAGCTTATTTTGTTCATTATATTCCACAAATAAGTGAGATGATGTGATACTTCTCTTTCTCTGATTGGCTTATTTCATTTAGCATAATACTCTCCAGGTCTCTCCATGTCCTCTCAAAGGATAAGAGATCTTTCTTCCTTACAGCTGCATAGTATTCCATGGTGTAAATATACCACGGCTTTTTTATCCACTCATCTACTGATGGATACTTGGGCTGTTTCCAGATCTTAGTAATTGTAAATAGTGCTGCTATGAACATAGGGGTGCATATTTCTTTCTGATTGGTGTTTCAGGCTTCTTAGGATATAGTCCTAGAAGTGAGATCACTAGGTCAAATGTCAGTTCAATTTTTAAATTTTTGAAGAAGCACCATATTGTTTTCCACAGTGGCTGCACCAGTCTGCATTCCCACCAGCAGTGTACTAGAGTCCCCTTTCTCCATACCCTCGCCAGCAAGAGAAACAAAGGAAAAAAATAATAAATGGGTCTTCATCCCTTTACTTTTAGTCTCTATGTGTCTTTCATTCTGAGGTGGGTCTCTTGTAGACAGTATATATATGAGTGTTGTCTTCTTATCCATTCAGCTACACTATGTCTTTTATTTGGAATATTAAAACCATTCACATTTTAAGTGATTATTGATAGATATGTATTTGTTGCCATTTTATTGTTTATAATTATGTTCCTCTTTTTTTTTTTTCCTTTCTTTTTCTTAAAGAAATCTCTTTAACGTTCCTTGTAGTACTGATTTGGTGATGATAAACTCCTTTAGCTTTTTCTTATCTGAAAAACTCTTTATTTCTTTTTCAATTTTAAGTGATAGCCTTGCTGGGTAGAGTAGTCTTGGTTGTAGATCATTTCTTTTCATCTCCTTGAATATTTCATGCAAATCCATTCCAGCCTGCAAGGATTTTGTTGAGAAAAAAACTGACAGTTTTATGAGAACTCCATGGTAGGTAGCTGTCTTTTCTCGCGCTGCTTTTAAGATTCTCTCTTTGTCTTTAACTTTTGCCATTTTAATTATGATATGTGATGATGGGAGCCTTTTGAGGTTCCTCTTGTTTGGAACTGTTTGTGCTTCCTGGACTTGTGTGTCTTTTTCCTTCACCAGATTAGGAAAGTTTTCAGTTATTATTTCTTCAAATAGGTTCCTAATCCCTTCCTCCCTCTCTTCTCCTTCTGGTACTTCTATGATGTGAATGTTGTTATGCTTTATGTTGCCCCAGAGGTCCCTTAAACTATCCTCATTTTTTTAAAATTATATTTTCTTTTTGTTGCTCTGATTGGTTGTCTTTGCTACCTTGTCTTCCAACTTGCTGATTCCATCCTCTACCTCATCTAACCTGTTTATTTCTAGTGTATTTTTTATTTCAGATATTGTATTCTTTATTTCTGACTTTTTAAAATATTATTTCTATGTCCTTTTTTATGCTTACTATCTCTTTGTTTAAGTTCTCACTGAGTTCATTCATTCTTCCCCTAAGTTTCTTGAGCATCCTAATAAACATTGTTTATTAGATACAGATAGGTTGCTTGCCTCCATTTCATTTAGTTCTTTTCCTGGGGATTCCTCCTATTTTTTCATTTGGGACCTGTTTCTTTGTTTCCTTATTTTGGATGCTCTCTGTATTTGTTTCTGTGTGTTAGGTAGATCTGCTATATCTCCCAGTCTTGGTATGGTAGTATGTGTTTTGTTCGGGTCAGTGGCACAGTCTCCCTGATCACCTGTGGGTTATGTGAGCCCTCCTGTTTTAGTTGAATCTTGATTTCCATTGGCCCATTTGTGGGTGGGGTTGACCCTCAGGCTGGCTGATTATGAGAACTGACTCCAACGACAGTGTATGAGCTGCTGTGTTGGAGGCTGACCCCACAAAGTGGAATTTGTCCCAGCAGGGTCTCGTGCCTGCTGAAACCTCCCTTTGGATGTGCCGCTTTTGGAGCTAATTGGATTGTGCTCTGAAGTTGTCTGAAGCCCCTCCACTGGGTGTGTTGATTCTTGGGTCTCTTGCAAGGGACTCTGGTGCTGGTCAATGTCAGGTGCTGCCTGTGACCACACTGGACTACCTATTTGTAGCTATAAAACAACCCAGTTTGTGGCTATCACTGCTGGGCCAGGTTGCACATGGGAGGGGCCAAGCTGCATATCAAGGCCGGGTTCCACCAGCACCAAGGCCAAGGGCAGCTCAGCACAAGCCCCATGGCACCACAAGATCTGCCTTCACCTGCCAGCTGCCTGTTAGGCTCAGTCACTGGAAAGAGCCTCTGGTAGTAGGTGAGCTGCATGAGGAATTTTCTGTGAGTAACCAGGTAGGGGTGATTGGTGTTCACCAGGCTGATACAGATTCAAGCTTGGTGCCAGTGCTAGATCTGAGACCACTCAGCAAATGTCTCAGGATATATCAAGGCTAGCTGTCATCCACTAGGAACCTGAGGACCTCTGTGGTGGGGTGGGGTCTCAGGGAGTCATCAGGATGAGTCCAGTAGAGTTCATCAGGATAAAACAGACAAAGATTTGACTGTATGGAGGTAGTGCTCTGCACATGAACAGTGGTGCCAGTCTGGAGAATGGAGAGCTAATGTCCTAAAGACCTGACTCCAGGATGGTGTGTAGGTTACAGATTACATAGCACAAAATCACAAGACACCGTCGGTTAGCGGGTTCAGGGCTGTGCTGGGAGCAGACTGTTTGGAGGTAAGGTAAGGGTAATCTTTTCTTCAGGTCTTGAGAACAGTGGGTCCAGAGGTCTGTTCCAGAGTCCCTCTGTCTGATTCTACCTTAGGGCTCAGGAGCTGAAACATAATTATGACATAACCTGCTAGAGATTCAGACCTCAGATCCTGTGACCGTTAGTCGTGTTCAAACTATTATTTTCTGCTGCCTCAGAGGTTGCAGGTTATCAAGATATATATATATATATATTGAGAGAGAGAAAGAGAGAGAGAGAGGGATGGTATTTAGAGTTAAAATTTAAAGTTAAATTTAATCAAAGTCATAAGGGCCCTTGGTGTTATTTTGACACACCCATATGCCTACCTTTCACCTATTGTCATAAAAGCTTTCACTTCTATTTTTTTAATCAAGTACAAAAACTGCTCTGCAAATGTGATCCTATATTTGCCTATAAATGTAACTGTGTTCTAGCCAAAAACACAAATTTATTTTCATATGGCTCATCTCCAAATCCTACTAGTTGCCCTCCGTGAATGTGCAGATTACATTTCTAAGCTATTCATTTTCTTATCTTAGTCTTTGTGGCTTTATGCACATTTTACTGGATGTTACACTTTCTTGTGTTTAGGTTTTATTTGCATGACACCAAGTATGAGTCAGTTGGCTCATTACACTTTGCATAGATTGTACATAATGATTTCTAAAATGAAGATTATCTTTTCAGTGAGCAAAACTGAAAACATGTGTTTCTCTGCCAGATCTGCTTTGATGAAAAACAGAAAATCCTAAAATGTTGGGCAGTGTATGGTAATCTTTCTACAATCCAATCTTCTTAGCAATGGGAGACTTTGTTCTTTTCTTTCTTTCATATTATACATACCTCAATATTCTTTAATTTCAACAAGTGAGATCAAAGAAAAGTCTACTTAAATTCTTAATTTAATAAAAACATACATATTTGTGTATGCATGTTTGTGTAAATGTGCATATATGGTTGCCATATGATTTTGCACTTTGATAAAATATGCTATATATATTGCGTTATAATAAAGATTTATTCTTGAAAGTATAGAAAAGAGAAATAATTGTAAAGGAAGAAAATTAAAATAACCTAAAATCTTAATGGCATTAACACAATTTTTTTTATTAATTTATTTTTGTTACAAATATTTCTCTTTTTTCCCTGCAGACACCCTCCTCCCTACCCCCCAACCTCCCAAAGCATTGTTGTCTATGTCCATTGGTTACACATACATGCATAACAGTTCTTTGGTTTATCTCATCCCTCCCCCCCACCCCCTGAGGTTTGTCAGTCTGAACCATACTCCTTTCTATAACACAATTATTTTTAAAACACCATTTTTCTTATGCTGAATTTTTGTCAGCAATAAGGCCTTCTGTCTGTCTATTATTGCCTCAGTGTCTTGTTTTCACTATTTTAAGTTTAGAATATGTTTTAATATCTAATATTGCAAATACCTCCCTCGTGGCTTCAATTACTAAACTGAATTGCACTGCATCTCTGGAATAATTTGGGAGAGAACTTTGTGCCATCATCTAACACAGGAAAAAATTCCACCTGGAAGTGTTCTGTTGCGTCGTCTTCCCACACACTTTAGAAGGAAGCCCAGCCCGTGCAGGGCTTCTTCTGGGAGAAGCACCTGTCATTGCGTTGACATCTGTTTGCTGACTTGCTTGTTGTGCCCTAGCGTCATCAAAGTATGGGTTGTTTGGGTTTCCTGAAATTATTTTTCAGGCATCTCACACTTCCACAGGAAAGAGAACATCAGCCTCTTTCATCTGGGTCCCACTGCATAGTTCTGGAAGAAATTCCCTGAAGCTTGGAGTCTGTAGACAGTAACTTTTAAACTTTACAGCGTGGATGGAGGTCATGGTAGGCAGAGTAATAGCTCCTGGATAGTGTCCCTGTATATTCGTGGGCTGTACAATGACATTTTGGTAAATGTTGGATGCATACACAAGGGTGATCCCATAAGATTATGATGAAGCTGAAAAATTCCTATCACCTAGTGACATTGTAACATCATAGCACAATGCGTTCCTCGTGTTGTGGTGGTGGTGTAAACAAACCTGTTGTGGTGCCAGTCATAGTAAGGATAGTACATACAGGTTGTACACTACATAATATTTGATAAAGATAATAAACAACCATGGTACTGATTCATGTATTTACTATATTATTTACCACTATTTTGGAGTGTACTCTTTCTACATGCGACAAAAAGTTTGCTGTAAAACAGTGTGCTGTTTGAGTCCAGCAGCAACCTGACGCGACTTGCTGACCCCATTGCGCCAGCGTCACCTCCCCCTGTGCTTGATTTGATCTCGTGTTGTTTTGCAGAGCAACATGCTGCATAGGGTTTATCCCAGGAGCAGTAGAATAAACCCTACAGCATGGGTATATAGAAGGCTGTACCACCTAGGTTTGTGTAAGTGCACTCTGTGATATTCACACAATGACGAAATCGCCTAAAAATTTATTTCTTGGAACGTACCCCTGTACCTGAGTGGTGGGGGACTGTACCAGGAACGTGTGAATATATGATCTTGCATGGCAGAGGCACTTGGAAGATGTGATTAAGTTAAGAACCTTGAGATGGGAAAATAATCCTGGAGTATCTTGGTGGGTTCAATCTAATCACACAGGTCCTTAGAAGTGAAGAAGCTTTCACAGCGGTGGTCAGAGGGAGATGTGACTCAAGTGATGCTTTGAAGACAGAGGAAGGGGCCACGAGCCAAGGAATGAGGGAAACCTCTAGAAGCTGGGAAAAGCAGGGAATCAAATTCTCTCAGAGTCTCCAGGAAGGAATGCAGCCCCGCGGACACCTTGATTTTAGTCCAGTGAGACCTGTACTGGGTTTCTGATTTACAGAACTTTAGCTAATAGGTCTGTGTTGTGTTAAGCCACTTACGTGTGTGATGATTTGTGCAACAGCCATGGAAAATTAATACACAGGTTTTCTCCAGGTTTTTAAAATTCTGTTGGACATTTCCCTGGGTTTGCTGGATAGAAAAAGGAGATGCAAGGGGCTTAAATACCTGTGCTTGTTGGCCATTGTATCAAAAAGTTCTGTAATGAAAGCATTCAGGAAGGGAGGGAAGGAGGGAGGAAGGAAGGAAGGAAGGAAGGAAGGAAGGAAGGAAGGAAGGAAGGAAGGAAGGAAGGAAGGAAGGAAGGGAGGGAGGGAGGGAGGGAGGGAGGGAAGGGTAAAGGAGGGAAGGAGGGAGATTCTTCAAATATTGTAGTTACATTCCAGCTTTAAGTTTTGTCCTCAAGAAATGGAAGTCTTCCAAATAATCTTCTTAGTTTTTGGAGAGTCTTAGTCTGACACCTCAAGCAGTGGTCTCTACAGTGGTAGTTATGTTATTGGCAGAAAGCTGGAGGAGTATGTTCTACGCACAGAATTGACTGCTAGTTTTATCAACACAATTGAAAGGGTTCTTGACGTCTTTCTGTTACTGAAATATACAAAATTCTATTTTCCAAGGTTATCAGCATTGGAAAGAACTCTCATAAATTACAAAATAAAATGATATCCCAAGAGCTTCCAAAGAAATAATCTATGACTTTTTATTATAATGAGTTCCATTTCTAAAGTATTATCCTGATTTAAAAATTCTAAAGTGTGATACTTCCTTTCTATTAAAAAAAATCCAAAACTTGAGAACAAGAAAAAGAATGGCTGCATATTCTTTCAGTGTCTTATTGGAGCATTGTCTGACGGGCACATCCAAGGACTCTTTAATTCTCTGGGGGATGTACTTTGTTGCACTTACTATTTGCTACTGAAGGGGGCCCAACTCTGAAGGTTACATGTGAAATTGCATGTTTTTGTTCAGAAGAAATGCAAATGACTTCCTTACAGTAGAAAAGATAACCACAAAGATTATGTTTCACTGCTCTACAGGACATGAATCAGTTTTGCTCTAACATAGCCACTTTATTTCAGCATTCCTTTCCTGACTGATAATATAAACTGATGTTCATAACATTTTCCTCGTAATGCTGGTTTACTCTTTAATGGGTTCAGAAATCCTGACATGTATTCATTTTATATTTGTATGAGAGTCATGTTTTAAATTTTTGGAAATTATATTTAGGCATTACACAGTATTTTAGCTGTGTGTGTGTGTGTGTGACAGAGAGAGAGAGAGAGAGAGAGAGAGAGAGAGAGAGAGAGAGAGAGAGAGAGAGAGAGAGAGAGAAAGAGAGAGAGAGAGAGAACTAATGATGTCATTTAAGCGATATTAATAAAAGGATTCTATGTTGGTCTTAATTATATATATATGTGTGTGTGTGTATACATATATATGTTAGGAATATTAAGAAATATTACAGAAAGTCAAGACAATCCTTAATGTCTGAAAATCATTGCCAAAAAAAAAACTACTAAATATAATAAATTACATATTTCTGTACTACTTCTTATTCTAGAATTAAAATATTTATAGAAATATTATTTGAAAAACCAAAATGTAGAATCTAACTTTTAAGTTCAGGCCTCAGAAAATTATTTCTAGTTCTCTTTTACCCTCCATATAGAGTATATGCAACAATTTTTAAATTTGGAATTTAAATACTGAGCAATGAAGAGATTTAAATAAAAGATGTTATAACTAGTCATTTGCAATATAAAAATGTGGTTTATTATTATTTCAAGCTTTTAAAATGTTAATGTAATACATAGCTATGTAATTTTACAGGATAGTTTAATTTCCCTTGAAAATATGGACCTCACTAAAGAATGAATCCAAATTAAAAATAAATTAATATGTTTTTGCCCTGGCCGCTGTGGCTCAGTTGGTTGGAGTGTCATCCCGTGCACCAGAAGGTGGCGGGTTTGATTTCCCGGTCAGGGCACAGACCTAGGTGTCGGGTTCGATCCTCAGTCAGGGAACCTATGGGAGGCAACCAATCAATGTCTCCCTCTCACATCGATGTTCCTCTCTCTGTCTCTGTCTCTCTCTCTCCCTTCCTCCCTCTGTAAAACCAATAAAAAAATCTTTTTGAAAAAGAAAGTAATATGTTTTAAATATTAAGTTATTTTCTTTAATAACTTAGAGAATTCTATAATATCTAGGCCCGGTTAAAAAAATTTACTTAAAGAAGGTATTCAACAAGCAATCCTAATTAGGGAATTTTCACAATATCAGAAAATAAAGATGCTTTCAGAATGGGCATTCTGTATTTGTTTCATTATATTAATTACCATCAAATATCACAATAATCAAAATTCTGTTGGCATGGAAACTGGTAGAAACACATCCATCGAACACACTAGCTATCCCTACATGGAATGACAGTGTTCATCATTTGCTCTGCTCAGAATCTTTCTGGTTTGGAACTACATCCCATTTAGAAGGTTAGGTTCATCCATATATGAGAAAATTTTACCCGATAAGCTTTAATAATAGATAATATTCAAACTTCAGGTTTGGTATACCCATATTATAGAAGCAAGAGCTATGTTGAAAGTGTAGTAACAGATTATGGCTTTAATGACCAGTTTGAAAAACCTAAGGGTATTGGCCTGCACTGTCCAATATGGTAATCACTAGCCACATGGGATATTTGTGCATAAGCCTGAATTAATTAAAATTAAATAAAATGTAAATTTCATTCCTTTATTGGGCACATTTCCAGTGCTCAGTGTCCTCACGTTGTTGGTGGCCCTTGCATTGGACGCTGCTGATGTCGGACGTTTCCGTCATTGCAGAAAGTGCCGCTGCACAGTGCTATGTTAGACGCCTTCGTGTGGGTCATGCTTTTCTCTGTTCAGATGCTAAAGATAGATTTGCTCTTATCTGAAGCTTAAGCAATATAGGCTTGGACAGATATCAGACAAGACAGCAAGCTCAGCATCCTTGACGTATTTAAGAGGGAAATTTCAATGTTTCATACTTACCTACCTATGTTTCAAGTATATAAAACTTATTCTTTACATTAAAATGCATAGAATGTGCTTCATTCTTAAGATTTCTTAAAATTGTTTTGGCGTTGAGTATCATTTATAATATTAATTAAAATTAATAAATACTCAATAAAAAAAACAGAGAAAGAATAATTCATAGAATATAAAGAGTGTGCTATCAATTCAAATTCACTACCTTTGGACCAAAGCCCATTAAAAACCAGAATATAGATAATTTTTCTCATGATAAATTGTTTTCCAGAATGCTAAAATACTTACTAATTTTCTTTAATACATTTATGATGTCCTTTTCTTAGTCCAAATTCAGTAGTCATTACTGTATAATTCAGCAAGAATGAAAGTTTAAATCTTCGATTGTTCCAGGCATCTTGTTTCCTGGTCATTCTAATCATAGTCAAGTGATTCATACTGATGGTGATGATGATTGCTTTAAAATAATTTAATTTAAATAATTCCTGATATAAATAAGGGTAAAATGGAATGTCTTCTCTTACACCAAGGGATTTTGTATGATATTCATCACTTCTTAATATTAAGCCTATGTTTTAATCATTTTGTAGATCAATTTGTGTTTTTATTCCACTTAATGGAGAGAATATAGAAATCCTGTAAAACTCCTGAGGAACCCTTCCTTTTATGAAAATTTATAGACATTATTTATAATTTTAATAATAGAAATTTGCACTAAAATTAACATAACTTGAGAAACTCTGGAAACAATGTTTGTATGTTTCAGTCTTCATTTACTCAAGCCAACCTCTCTGACACTTTATTGGGGGGAAAAAATGAGACAAGAGAGATATTACTGACATCCTACCTATCCCTGGATCAAGATAATCCAACATTATGTGGAAAGAAAATGTTAATCTGAGTCTTGAACTAAAGATTCTGATTATTTAAATGTTATTTTAAGAGACAAGAGACAAGGTAAAATGACAATTACATTTAAATATCTTGTGTGTGTGTTTAATGTAATCTCTCATGTAAAGAGAGCCTAACTGAGTAATTTTAAAACCAAATATTAGCAATAGGGGGAAAATTTAACCTAAAGTAAAATTAAAGTATGTTTTTCTTTAAATTATTTGATTTACATAAAGCCACTTTTATTCAAGTCACTGATATAACAGTGAAAGTTTCATAATCTTAGCTAATTACAGCAATCAAAAAGTGAAGTTCTGAGTCTGAGAAAATGGTTATATCTCTTGTAGAATACATCAACTGCACATAATTTTGAGTTAAAAGCACTCTAATTTCCAACCATGTATTTAAAACAAAACAAAGTGCTGGCATGAAAGAATGGTTAACTACCAGAAGATTTATCAATGTAATTTAACTACATTAGCAGATTGAGTAGAAAAATCATGTTATCATTTCATAAGATGCAGAAAAAAGAATCTGACACAATAGACATTCAGCCATGATTTTGAAAATAAAATTTTAGCCCTGGCTGGTTTGGCTCAGGGGTTAGTGTCAGCCCACGGACCGAAGAATCACAGGTTCAATTCCCAGTCAAGGGCATGTACCTTGGTTATGGGTTCAATCTCTGGCCCCAGTCGGGGTCATGCAGAAGGAAGGCAACCAATCAATGTGTCTCTCTCACATCGCTATTTCTCTCTCTCCCTCCCTCCCTCCCTCCCTCCCTCCCACTTTATCTGAAAAAATCAATGGAAAAATATCCTTGGGTGAGAATTTAAAAGAAAAATAAGTAAAAATAAAATTTTATTAAACAAGAAATAGAAGAAAATGCCCTAACCTTATAAAGTATATTTAGCAAAACTTATGATAAACTCCATAGTAAACAGTAAAATTTTAGGAGCTATCCTATCAAAATCAAGAGGACAATAATTATGTCTGTTATGTCTAGTACAATAACTTTATACTAGAGGTCCTTGCAATAAGACAAGATAAGGAAAAAAGTATAAAAACAATGCAAGAGACAACATTTTTGTGTTCAGGCGATAGAATTGAATGCAGAGAAAAATCAAAAGACGTTCATAAACTTTTGTTAGTAAGAGAGGACTGCAACCTTCGTGGATGCAAGACTGACATTCAAATATGAATCGCTTCGCAGTACACAAGCAGAAACAATTAGAAACTATAATACTGAAAAAAATGAGAAAATATAACAGTAACAACCGGCAAAAGGGACCTACCAAAAGATGAGAAAGACTTTTATTGGGAAAATTGCAACCATTATTGAAGGATGTAAAAGAAGACCTGAGGAATTTACAAGATGCACTGAGTTCACTAATAAGGTGACTCAATATGGTAATTAAGTTAATTATCCACTAACTCATTTGGAAATTGAATGCAATTCAAATGAAAACCCATAGGATTCTATGTACAACCAGACAAACTGAGTCTAAAACTCATATGAAAGAATAAGTTTCCAAGAATTGGCCAGGCACTATTATAGAAAATGAAAAAAGATAACATTTTTGCCACATATCGAGATCTATAATAAAAATATAATAAAACAACATATATTATTAATTGGGGTGAGGATAGCCAAATAATCTAATCAGCAAAATAGGAAGCCCAGAAAGGATCATACACATGCAGAAACTTGACATGGGACTGAATTAATACTTGACTATAATATAGGAGGAAAAAAATAGGTACCCACCTCATAGCATAACAAAAATTAATTGCCAGTTCATTAAAAACATAAATGTGAAAACTAAAACTTTTGCCAGGTAGTGTGGCTCCGTGGTTGAGTGTCCACCCATGCACCAAGAGGTCACGGGTTTGATTCCCCATCAGGGCACATGACCAGGTTGTGGGCCTGATCTCCAGTGGGGTACATACAGGAGGCGGCCAATTAATGTTCTCACTCATCAGTGTTTCTATCTCTCTCTCCCTCTCTCTCTCTAAAAGCAATAAAAAATAATTTAAAAAAACTAAAACTTTTAAAAGCATTAGATAACCATAATAAAAAATATTAATGCATTTATTTATATTTAAATTTTAATAAAAATAAGCCACATTATGGGGGTTCATTAAAAGACAAACCACAGTATGGGAGAAGATATTATAATCTGTACATCTGATAAAGTATGAGTGCCTGAAATCCATAAAAACATTTTCCAAATCAGTAAGTAAACACTGAATGACTGAATGGTTTTAAATATACAAAAAGATGCTCAGCTTCACTAATTATCAGCAAAATGAATGTAAGCACAGTGAGATACCATTTTATAACCATGAGACTGGCAACATTTTAAAAGTTTTACAACACTAAGTTTTGTCAAAGATTAAGGAAATGAGTGAACTCTCATATACTGCTATTGGAAATATAAATTAGTTCAAGCCACTTCTGAGAGTGATTTAAAAATATCTAATGACTGTGAAGGTGTATGGACATTATAAATCCAATAATTCTACTTCTGAGGATATTGAACTCTCTCACTATGTGGACATTCTCACTCATACACATGAGGACAAAGATATAAGGACAATCATTACAGTATTTTTTGTAATATTTAAACATTAGAAACAACTTCAACATCCATCAACAAGAAAATAAATAAGCAAATTGTTGCATGTTTATATAAAAGAATACTATTTGGCAGTGTAGTTAATGAACCAGAAATAAATACCTGGGCATGACTGCATCTCAGAAACATGATTTTTTAAATAAAATTTTTCAAACTGTAAAGCTTCTTCAGGGAAGAGTTTTCAGACACTTTTCACAAAAATCAAAGAAAATGCCCGCATTCCTCCTGCACAATCAGCGACAGCAGGCTCCCTGTGAGAGAGGACATGTGGTCCCACAGTCTCTTGGGTCGCCATCCCCCCTTTGTACCTCCAAACTGGAGGCCAGATGTCAGTTGCTATTTTATATTATTTTGGTAGAGTTATTCTTATAGTATGCAGTGTTTTATTTCATCCGTGCCTCCATCAAAAAATATGAGGTCTTTTGATATAAAGATTTAAAACACAAACAGTAACACAACATATCATTTGTAAACATTTACACAAATTAATATTACACCAATTGTAAAATTGTGAAAACATGGATAGGAAGGATAAATATCTTAAGGAAACTGTTTATTTCTGAAGAAAGGAGTGAATTTGATCAGTGGAATAAAACTTTACTGGAACATTTGGTTAAAGGTGAAAGATCAGCAAATGTGGCAAAACACTACCTTTACTTAAATCTAGCCGATGGATTTACAGTTGTCGTTACGTTATACCTGTTTGTACTTTTGAATTATTGTGAAATGGCAAAAATAAATTTAAAAGCATCCTGTGCAAACAGAAAAACAATACAGAAAAGTTAATAAAATAAAGAGCGGGTTTTTTTTTTAAAGATCAATAAAATTGACAAATCTCTCGCAAGACTACCAAAAGAGACAGAGACAGAGAAAGAAGACTGAAACGACCAACATCTGGAATGTAATAAGGAATATCACTAAGTACACCCCATATGTGAACAAAATAATAAGGAAATACTCTAAACAACTCTATACACATACACATGAAAACTTAGACAAAATTGACCAATTCCTTAAAAACTCAACCATAGCTCATTCGCACTAAATAGCCATATAACTATCAAGTAAATTGAATTTATAGTTTTAAAATACTCCCCAAAAAGAAATCTTCATGCCAAGATAGTTTCACTGAGAAATTCTACCAAACATTCAAAGAACACCAGTTCTACACAATCTCTTCTGAAAAACAGAAGAGGAGGAAACATTTCCTAATTCACTTTATGAAGCATGTTTTATCCTGATAACAAAACCAGACAAAAAGAGAAAAGAAAAAAAACAAAAACCCAGAGATCAGCATCCCTCATGTATATAGATGCAAATCCTTAACAAATACTAGCAGATAGAATTCAGAAATAGCTTCTAATTATTTTAAGTTACACACCATAGCCCTGGCTGGTTTGGCTTGGCGGTTAAAGCATCTGCCCACGGACTGAAGGGTCTCAGGTTCAATTTCTGGTCAACAGCATGCACCTGGGTTGCAGGTTCGAGCTGATTGGGGTTGTTCAGGAAGCAACCAATTGATATGTCTCTCTCACATCGATGTTTCACTCTCTCTCTCGCTCTCTGTCTTTCTCCCTCTCTCCCTCCCTCCCTTCCACTCTATATCTAAAAATCAATGGAAAATTATCCTCAAGTGAGGATTAAAAATAATAATAACAACAATAATAATAATATAAATTACACACCATAATCCAGAGATGCAGGCTTCCTCAGTAATAAAATAAATCAATGGAGAGCCTACATCTAACATCATACTAAATAGTGAAAAACTCAAAGATTTCCCACTAAGATCAAATACAAGGTGAGGATATCCCCTCCCACCATTTCTCAACATCATACTGGAAGTTCTAGGTAATACAATAGACCAAAAAAAAAAAAAGAAAGAAAGAAAGAAAGAAAAGCTATACAGATTGAGAATAGAACTGTGTTTATTTGTAGATGACATGATTCTCAATGTAGAAAATCTGAAAGAATTGTCAAGAAAACTCCTGAAACTAATAAACAATTATAGCAAGATTGCAGGATACAAGTTAATATGCAAACTCAACCACTTTTCTATATAGCAGCAACGAATAAATGGAATTTAAAATTAAAACACAGTACCGTTTGCGTAAGCATCAAAAAATTTAAATACTTAGGTATAAATCTAATAAGATATGTATGAGAAAAGATACAAAAACTCCTATAAACAAAATCAAAGAACCACATATATGGAGAGATATTTCATATCCACAGATAATGACTCTAATTGTCAAGATGTCAGTTCTTCCCAACTTGATCTATAGATTCAACACAATTCAAATCAAAATCCCAGTAAGTTATTTTATAGATATCTACAAACTGATTCTAAAGTTTATATGGAGAGGCAAAAGATGCAAAGTATCCAACACAATACTAAAGAAAAAGAACAAAGTTGGAGGATAGACATTACCCAACTCAAGACTTGCTATAAAGCCTCAGTAATCAAGACGTAGGGTCCTGGCAAAAAAAAATAGACAAATAGATAAATGGAACAGAATAGAGTCTACTGATCTTGGACAAAGAGCAAAGGCCATAAAATGGGGAAAAGATAATCTTTCCAACAAATGGTGCTGAGACTGCCTCACATCCAC
This sequence comes from Tadarida brasiliensis, assembly GCA_030848825.1. NCBI lineage: Eukaryota > Metazoa > Chordata > Mammalia > Chiroptera > Molossidae > Tadarida > Tadarida brasiliensis. Next base: position 61,559,546 of record CM061265.1, read on the forward strand.
ATGTAAAAATATGAATCTATACACAGAATTTACATCTTTCACAAAATTTAATTAAAAATAGATCACAAACCTGAATGAAAACGTAAAACTTCTAGAAGATAACATAGGAGAAAACCTAGATAACCTTGACTGCGGAGACGCCTTTTTAGATACAATTCTAAAGATAGGATTCATGAAAGAAATAATGGATAAGCTAGACTTTGCTGAAATTAAAATTTTCTGTTCTACGAAAGACACTGTCAAGAAAGTGAGAAGACAAGCCACAGAGTGGGAGAAAATACAAAATGTATATCTGATAAAATACTGTTATACAAAATACACAAAGAACTCTTAAAACTCAGTAAGAAAGGAAATGACTCATTTTAAAAATGGGCCAAAAAAAAGACACCTCATCGAAGAAGAAAGACAGATGGCAAGGCAGGTAGGCATGTGGAAAGATGTTCCACATCCTACTGCCAGGTGTCTCATCAACAGTGAGATACCACCACGACACACTCATTAGAATGGCCAAAATATGGAACACGGACACCACCAAATGCTGGCAAATGTGTGGAGAAAGAGGAACTGTCATTCGTTGTTGGTAGAAGTGCAGAATGATTCACAGCCACTCTGGAAGACAGTTTGTCAGTTTTTTATAAAACTAAACATGGTCTTAGCACATGATCCAGTTGTCATGCTCCCTGGTATTTACCCAAAGGAGTTAAAAACTTGTGTGCATGTAAAGGCCTGTGCACAGCTTTATAGCAGCTTCATAAATAATTGCCAAAACTTGGAAACAACCAAGATGTCTTCCAGTAGGTTAATGGATAAATTATATTCCATTTAAAATGGAATTATAACAACAAAACAAGTATGCTATCAAGCTATCAAGTCATGAAAGACACGGAGGAACCTTAAAATTCATATTACTTGGTGAAAGAAGCTAATCTGAAAATGCTACATACTGTATAATTTCAACTATATGACATTCTGGAAATGGCAAAACTATAGAGACAGTAAAAAGATTAGAAGTTGCCAGAGGATAATGGAAAGGAAGGGATGAATAGGCAGAACACAAAGGATTTTCAGGGCAGTGAAAATGCTCTGTAAGCTACTATATCGGTGGATACACGCCATCATACAGTTGCTCACACCCATGGAATGGACAACACCAAGAATAAACTGTAATGTTAAGTGTGGACTTAGGGTAATAATGTTGTGTCTATGTAGGTCCATCAGTTGTAGCAATGTACCATTCTGTTGGAGGATGTTGACAAGGAGGAAAGTTGTACACGTGTCGGGGGAAGGGGGATATGAAATATCTGCATATCGTCCTCTCAATTTTGCTGTGAAACTAAAACTGCTCTCTTTTTTTAATTGCCTTAAAAAAACAATAAAATGCTCAAGCATAAAATAAATATTTGAACTCAAATATATGCTAACCTATAAGAGCTCCTCCTTATTTATCATCAAGGTTGGTCTTAGGCTGGTCTTTAAGACTGTCAGTGATATGAATCTGGCTTACCTCCAACTGCTTTCCAATACATCTGTCCCTTATCACCCACCCCAACTAAGCTGCTGATCTCACAGCCGCTGTGTCTGTGCGTTCCCCAGGGCAACCTCTACCCAGTGCCCTCCCCATCATCTCTACCTGTCAATGCTTTGTCCATTCTTCAATGCCCAGCTCACCTGGTTCCTTCTCCCTCAAGTATTTCTCTTCTTATATGCCAGAAATTGTCACCCCTTCCCTTGCTGCTCGACATCTTTCATGGCACCGAGATAAGACACTCCCATGTGTGAGGTATGTGCATGTGCTGATTTTTGTCGATTATTTTTTAGTATCTTAGATTTCCCAGCACAGAGGGAGCATCAGATATTCATTAAATTAAATAGCACTTTAAAAATAAACTTTTTATTGCATGACTTTGTTGTCTGGACCATGGTTTCTAACAAAGGAGTAGCAATTTCTTGGACTTTTAAAAGGGACTTAAAATACTGTGTTGCAAATGGTATGAAAATGCCACAGTGTAAAAATATTAGCCTGTTCAATATAACTATAATGAGCATAGCAAAGGAGGTACACAGCTTTATCATTTTGTGTGTTATCTGAAATATTTTCATAAAATTAAAACATTTAAGAAATACTTGGTGGCATATTTGGAATTCTTATCCTCAGCAATGCTAAATATAATTTTTCCTCGTGTAATATGAAGACAAATACAAATAAGATAGCTTGCTGTGACTACACAGAAAATGATATTATGTGTTGTGTAAAATGAAGTAAATCAGCATCTGTTGTCGGCATTATCTCTCTACTATCATTCTTTGTATCAGCTACTTGGCTGTTTATTTTGCTTCTCTGTAAAGTAGATCTGTCAGTTGGCATTTTATTGGAACAATGCACTTGCTGTTGGTACTTGGCTCATCCTATAGCACAAGGTTAAGATTTAAAATAAAAATATGTCTTTTAATTTTGTAGGTGGTCCAATTACAGTAACTCATTATAAGTCACAATAATATTTAGATACAATTTAAGCATATATATTATTGAGAATAAGTATTTATCTGTTGCATTTAGTAATAAAATATTGTAATCACTTAGAAAGCTTACAGTCTTATTATTTTCCTAAGTATTACTTTAGTTTTATAAGTTAACATAGCTTAGGAGAAATATTATAAATAGTGTAGATTCTCTTGGTTGGGAATATTATTCTCTTTCTGCAGTAGAATTCTTCAGATAACATGGATGGGGCCAGAAGTATTACTATCTGTATGGTTACTAAAAATGCATCCTCAACTCTGGGAGTTAAATGCCTAGCAAGCACAAAATACCTCTACTTGTCAGGATAATTGGCTTTACTTTAGTGTACCTTCAATGTGATATCTTAGTTACTTTCAAAGATCTGTCTGAGTTAAATGTTTGTTATTAAAAAAAAAAGTACACTAGGTAAGCCAACATAACATTAAGTTCTTCTGCCTTATTAACTTTAGTAGTTGTTTTTCAGAGCAACACTGCTACCAAGAAAACTAACATTAGGTTTGAGTCTTTCTCCCCTCCAAATGCTTTATTCATTCATTCATTCATTCATTCATTCATTCATTCATGTAACAGATATTTATTTGTAACTAATATATCCCAGGCACTGGGATATAGAAAGGTTCTAGTATTCAAGAAATTCAAATCTAATTGGGGAGATATATTAACAGAAAAATTATAATGCAATGTGAGATGTATAATTCATTAAACTATTCAACAAAAATTATATTGAATACTCACCATATATGCCTGGTATTGTGGTATTCAAAGAACTAGAAATAACACCACAGGCAAACAAATATGACCATTGTCTTTACGGCATTTATAGTCTAGAGAGTTGTTTAAGAAATAGAAGATAAAATTAGTCATATCAGTAGATGGGTGACATAATGGGTAAGTGGGGGTTAAGTTGAAGAACACACGAACAATTGCTTTCAGGGTTCTAACATGAGTGGGGTTTTTTGTTTGTTTTGTTTCTGGGTTATTCTTTTATTTATATTTAGCAGATACCCATATAGAACTTACAATATGCTAGGCTGTGTTCTAGGCATTTATCAACTGATTGAATCCTCTATAACAACCCTCCTATTATTTATCCCTATCTTGTGACTGAGAGACCAAGTAACCTTTCCAAGGTCACAGAGCTATTATGTGGTACGTAGCCCTGAAACTCCCACCAGGCAATCCGGCTCATGAATCCATATTTCTAACCACCAATCCAGGCTACCTCTCACATGTGACATGTGACCATAGTCATGCTCCATGGCCTATTGCTATGGGAAATATAAAGAAAGGGATTGCTCTGGTGGGGAAGATGTCAAACTGAGCTACTTAGAGAACATTCTATTGGTAGGTAGCTTGCTGGAGGTAAGAATTTAAGAAATTTAAGAAAGAGGGCTAGGCTAAGGATATAGATTTGAGAGTTGCTGATTTATAGGTATAATGAAAGCGTGAAGAGTAGGTGAGTTCACTTACAACAGTGTTTCCAAACACTATTCCACAGACCATTCCAGGTCCAAGGGAGGTTTAGAGCAGGTCTTAGCAAAGTAGTAAAAGGAGGATTGTTGAGGGTTTAGTGCATATGATGGTTATTTTTATGTGTCAACTAGTCTGGACCCAGGGATGCCCAAATATCTGGTTAAACATTATGTCTGTGTGTGTTTGTGAATGTGTTTCTGTAGCATTTGAATTGGTGAACTGAGTAAAGCAGATGGTCCTTCAGTGTGGGTGGGCTTCATCCAATCCACTGAGGGCCTGAAAAGAACAAAGAGGCTACAGAAAGTTGAATTTTCTCTCTGCCTGACTATAAACTGGGACATCAGTCTCCTCCTGGCCTCCATGCTCCTGGTTCTCAGGCTTTCAGATTGGAACTGGAATCTACACGTCGACTCTCCAGCTCTCAGGCCCTTCCTGAGTCTCCCAACAGACGGATCATGGGATTGCTTGGCTTCCATAATCACATGAGTCAATACCTTATACTAAACCACTTTCTAGATGATAAATGGATGATTGATAGATGATAGATAGATAGATAGATAGATAGATAGATAGATAGATAGATCTTCTCTTAGTCTTGTTTCTCTGTTTAACTGACACTATCTTGTGCTCTTTTACCTCTTACATAGTTATAGTCAATAAAGAACGCACACAAAGAACAGTCATCATAACCTCACTAAGATCTAAAGTCAAATAGACCCCAAAACAACTAACTCCATACTCTTTAGCTAAGAAGGAAGGAAGGGGAAGAAGGAAGGAAGGAGATAAGGAGAAGAAAAAGTAAAAATTTTAAAATACTGAAATGAAAATACCTATCATTTTCTAATTAAGGTAGTCTGGTATTTCAATTTATGATGTAACTTGTACATATATTTTCTTCCTCTCTTGAGCCTATGGAATTCCAGAAACACCTAAATTTCTGCCACATTACCATCATTATAGACTCTCCTGTTTCAACCCAAACAAGGTGTCAAGGACCTAACAATAAACTGCGGACAGGCCTCAGAACTCAGGGATTGCCGTGTGTATGAAGTCCAGGAACCTTGAAGGAAATGTATTAACAGAGCTTCCAAAACAATTAGCTCCTGGACTAATTTAAGTGGTAGAATCCTGATCTTTGGGTTTCTTACTATGGTTCCTTCTCATTACTAAGCAGGCAGCAGTTTTCTAAAATATTGTTTAGTTTAAAACTTTAATTCTTAGTTCCTTCACGAGACCATCTTTTTGGATTAGTGTAGAATGTTGCCAGCACTCCTAAGATAATAAGTTGCGTTCAATAATCATTATTGCAGGGTTGTGCTTTGATTACAGAGGTTTTATTCATTGCAAAATAAGTGGTGTAACTTCATAAAGGGATTTCCAGTCTCAGACAAGAGCTAATGCAGGGCATTTAAAACAAGGGATAGGGGAACTCCAGAAAACAGGAAATTTCTGAAAGTGAGCAGGCAAAGGCAGTGAGGTGAACATTTGCAAAGTGGGTAAATGCAAAGAGAAGACAGGAGAAGATAACCATTCAAAAACAATAACAAGAACAAAAATAAAATAGGGAAATGGAAAATTAGTAAAATATTTACTTAGGAAAATGTTATACTTGTTTCATTCAGCAACATTTATTGATTGCCTATTCTGTGACTGGCTCTGTGGGAACACAGCTGTGAATAAAACATTACCCAAGAACTTACAGTCTAATGTGGAAGATAGGTTAAAAAATAATGAAGATTCAATGTGTTAAGCACTGTGATAAGGTTATTAAAATGCTTTGAAAAGACAATGGAGAGAGTAATTAATTTTCACCATGAGGATTAAGAAAGGATTCACAGGATAGCATTTGACCCTCAATTCAAAAATGAAGAGCAAAGATTACTTGAGGATAATCATTGAGTAAATAATATATTCTTATAATTTATTACTGTTTTATATTTTATAAAGACTCCTAATTTTAGAATGCTCTCTGGCTAATATGAATATGAAAATAATTTTTTAAAAAAATTGTGAGCTAACCATATTTTGTGTAATTCTTTAAAAAAATTTTTTTCATTCACAGTTTACATTCAATGCAGAATAGTGGTTAGACAATCATATACTTTACAAAGTGTTCCCCTCAATATTTCCAGCACCCACCTGGTACTATACATATATATGTAATTCCTTTGATGGAAATATAATTTTGAAAGATGACTTTCTATATATAATTTTTAGCAAGATGTTTGACCAAATTTTCTCTAAATTGGCCTAAAAGTGACTCACTTCTCTTTTAAGAATTAGAAAATTCATTCCTCTCAAAAATGATTAGTTTTATTTGAATTTAACAACTCCTACATCATTACTCCAATTAATCCAGTATGGTTTTAATTAATGCAATTTTAATATAAAATGACAAATACCATAGTATTATCTCAATTTGGGTTTGAAGATAATAGAGCAAGTGATAAAAATACTAAAAGATGAAGAAGTCATCATATTGGTTAATTCCTAGCACAGTGCCTGCAGGCCATGAGTTTTCCTCTTTAAATAAATAAATTAAAATATATCAACATGAACAATTTAATTATTTAAAATGAACTCAATAAATCAAGTTAGAATGAGATCAGTCAAATCACTTACTAAAATTAATTGCCCATTTGTCTGAATAACTCAAATATCTAATCAGATCCTGTAGTCAAAACAGTTTTCCATGTGGAAGAAGATTTAGTCTTCTTCATGTAGACAATACGCACTGACAATAATTAACATTAATGGAGTCTTCTAGGGCAGAAACGCAAAAAGCTCAAGTCCTTACTGAATAAAGCAGTCACTGCTCTCTCGTCCTCATCAGTAATTTCCTGGCTTAAAAACTGTTGAATTTTTATAAGCCAACTTAAATATAAATAACAGTAGCAGGCAATGCACTGAATCTTCCCCACGATGACAGCAAAACAAAAGAAAAACATGCAGGAATTCTTGTGAACACAAAACTAACACAGAACAGAAAGTATAATAAATGAGAATGGTGTGAGATGCTAGCACCTTCCTTTGTAATATCCAACACCTGTTTTCACTACGAAAGAAGATATGACAAACTCAGAACTCCCTTTGAAATCGAAGAGTAAATGCTTCGACCTGAGCTTAAAAACGTGTGCTCCGAGTTTCTTGTAGAGCTAGAATCTGAGTCCCGAGCTGTCATTTGATTCCAAGTTGTATTTCAGTTTCCCAGAAGACATAGTAAAAAGCAGAGGGAGCCCTGGCCGGTTTGGCTCAGCGGTTAGAGCATCGGCCTGTGGACCAGAGAGACCCGGGTTCGGTTCCCGCTAAGGGCACGTGCCTCGGTTGCAGTTTGTCCCTGGCCCCAGTTGGGGTCGTGTGGCAACCAGTCGATATGTCTCTCTCACATCGATGTTTCTCTCTCTCTCTTCCTCCCTTTCTCTCTTCCACTCTGTCTGAAGATAAAAATGCAAAAATGTCCTCAGATGAGGATAAAAAAAAAAAAAGGCATTTTCCAGAAACCACAATAGTTTAAAAAGTTTATTTTGCTGTTGTTTACAATGAAAGGTTGTTTAAAAGATAGCACAGGTGACTCTTGCAGGGGGGACACTGAGAATCGAAAGTCACCTGTCGGGAGATGGTCTTCATAGAAATAATTCCTTCAGAAGACAGAAATATGCCATAAAATATGCATGTTTGGTGACATGAACCATATTTCCGTCTGAACTTTAGTAATAGAGGTTTATTTTGTCAGTGACTTCAAAACTGTCTCAATGTTTTAAAATTTTTAAATTATATATGTTTGTAACACATTTATGTATTTATTTTGGTCACTCACCATATTCAAGAGTTAGAAAAAGATGGGTTTTTGTTCTCTGTTTTGTCAAGAGTCAGATATATGACCTACACAAAGCAGGTCGGTCACAGGTCCACAATGCCACAGTGACCGCCTCCCCACAGGTGCAGGTCAATGACTGTAGGGTTCTGGTGCAAGCAACAGAACCAGCTGGCTCTCAGGTGTGAAAAGAACTTATTGGAAGAATATAGAGTCTGCACATTGGAGGGAGGTTATTCTGGAAAACGTGTGAGACCCAAAGGCATTCTGGAAGTTAGGTAGCATGGACTTTCTGACCAGGACACTTACATTGCACACGACAACCAGACCCTTGCAGCAGGTCATTCAGAGCCCTCCATGCCTGGTTCTGCCCGGCAGGGGCAGGGAGAGAGGACTTGCCCTTCACCTTGATAGCAGTGGTGGGGCCCTGGATCCCGCTGACACTGCACCCAGTGTGGTCTTCCTTTTTTAAAAAAGACAGATAGCCTTGGCCTGTTTGGCTCAGTGGTTAGAGCGTCAGACCATGGACCAATGAGTCACAGGTTCAATCAGGTCAAGGGCACGTACCACAATTTCAGGTTGTCCCTGGCCCTGGTAGGGGTCGTGCGAGAGGCAATTAGTTGATGTGTCCCTCTCACACTGATATTTTTTTCTCTCTCTCTCCCTCCCTCCCGCCCTCTCCCTCTCTCCTTCCCACTCTATCTGAAGATAAATAGAAAAATATCCACAGGTGAAGATGTTTTTTTAAAAGGCAGATATTGAAAGTCTATGGAATTGTTGTTCCCTCTTCTTTTCCAAATGATATAAAGTATGCAGACAAACACAAGAGACACAAAGCCTCCCTTTGAGCCTCCCCTCATTTCTCTAGAGCCTCTGTCCTATGCTGGAGGCTAGTGTAAGGGTCGGCAATGCATCTGAATGTCTTAAATGAAAGACTGTTTTCAAATTATTATTTCCTTCAGCTGGAATTGTAACAAAACCTCGAACAATCTATTTACACACATTTTATAAATGACATGACACTAAACTGCTGGATAAAATGTGTAAGAAGCAATAAGCTAATAGATGTTCTGTTAACATGGTGTCCATATATTTGAAAAAGTACAGGATGACTTTGAGTACAATATCTTATCTTAGGGAAAAACGTTGTCATTAAGATAGAGCTATGATTGCCTGGCCCGTGTGGCTCAGTGGACTGAGCAGCGTCCCACCGACTGAGAGGTTCCAGTTGGGTTCCTGGTCAGGGCACATGCCGGGGTTGCAGGCCTGATCCCCAGTGGGGGGCGTGCAGGAGGCAGCGGATTGATGCTTCTCTCTCACATCGATGTTTCTCTCTCCCTTCCTCTCTCTCTAAAAAACCAATAAAAATATATTTTTAAAAAACAAATAGAACAATGATTTGTAGACCAGAAGAAAGGAACATGAAGAGACTAAATATAAAAAATAACATAGCAATCAAAATTGCTTTGTAACAAATAAAATAAAACAAAAAATCTAGTACAACTAGAGTTCTTAGGAATTAAACAAAAAGGAAATCCACCCATTGAAGTAATTTTCAAACTTTTTCGCTTAATGATTCCTAAGCAGTGCTCAGATGGCTGTATTTGAAAATTTCAGCCCAGAATACTAAAATCTATGTCCAAATCCATTTTCCACACAGGCACCAAACGAACCTTTTAAAACACAAATCGGATCCCCTTTTTAAACCCTCCAATGTCTCATGCCACTTAGAATGGAATTCAAACAGCACACGAGAGCCCACAGTACCCTCTGCCTTTTTCTGTCCCTGACACCTCACCTCCAGCCATCCTCTCCTCTGTTTTCTCTCTCCCAGCTCACTCAAGCTATTTTCCACCTCAGGACATCTGCTTGTTTCCTTTGCTTAGAAGGTTCTTGCTTCTTTCCTACCTTCCCTCCTCATGGCTAGTTACTTCTCAATCATCATATCTCAGCTTAAATGGATGCCCCCACCCCATCCCAATATTTAGCAAAAAAAGTAAAATTCGTATTTATTGTCTATCATACCCCCTCCCCCAAAGGACTAGATACATCTTGAGGTTAGTGGACAGGTCTGTTTCTCCCTACCCATTTCACAGTATCTGGCATGTACCAAGTAGTCAATTCATATTGGTTGTACAAATTAGTGTTTTAAATAAAGATTTCATTCTGTCATTTCTACTTTTCAGAAAGGTCAGGTATATTTTATATGAAATAGTATTTTGTTTCATGGTTCATATAAATTCTTTGTAAACAGAGGAGATAAAAAGTACGAATCATCAAGCTCACCAAGGCCAACTAATTGGCGGTAGTTTCAGATGAAGGAGCTATCCTATGATTAGCATAGAACTCTTATATATAGCACAGTTGCTAAGGGAGGAACCAGGGAGACAGGCTGATTGGATTGGAATCCCAGCGGAAATATGTATTAGGGGTGAGAACTTAGACAAATTACTCTGACACTCAACTTTCTTTTCTGAAAAATGGGAAAAAATAATTCCCTCACTGTGTTGGGGAGGGGAGGGGGCAGGGGGAGAAGGAGATAAACCAAAGAACTTTTATGTATATATGCATAACCAATGGACACAGACAATAGTGTGGGGAAGGCAGGGGGAGCAGAAGCGGGGAGGAGGGGGTCAATGGGGGAAAAAGGGGGACATCTGTAATACTTTCAACAATAAAGATAAATTTAAAAATAAATAAATACATAATGACACCATAAAGAAAGCATCTGAAATAACACCTGACATATTGTGAGCAGTTGTTACTCTTCCCTCAGGAAAACCTCCAAGTTCAGTAGAATTTAGTACATTGAAAATTGCAACATTTTTCATAATCATTAGAATTCGACCTTTTCTAGTTGCTTGCCAAGTTGCCCTAGTGATGAAAGTCATTTTCGAGTTTGTGTGATGCTCTCTTTCCAACCTCATGCCAAACAGCTCTTTTTCCCACCATTTTACTTTTATTTTATTTTTAATGAATGGGGAAACTGAGGCACAGAGAGGCTTAGTGATGTGTGCAGGTCACGCAGCAAGTCAGTGAGCCTCATCCGTTACTTTGGGGTATCTGCCTTAGCCAGATCTGTTCCAACTTCAACATATTTTGGTTATTTGAAATGTTGGAGTCAACATTTTAAAAAAGAAATTGGACCTGATCTGCACCTGGCATTATTTATTACTCCAAATCATTTGAATTCCATCCAGTTCCAAACCCCTACCTGTAAAAAGTGCTAGCAAGCAGAGGAAATATATATGGAACTATTTCTCCTGTAACATGCTTTCTCCTCCCTTGAGCTCCTATCTCCACGTGCCACGGCATAATTTCAAAGGTATATGGGGCACAGTACGGGTCTAATAACCGCTTAGTCATTGTTATCAAGTAGTTTTCAGGAAAGAAAGAATAATAATTTTATAATAACAATAAAAGTGAAAGAAAACATACTTAAAGATGTCTTTTTTCATGAAAACTAAAATGGCTCATTACCTGAACTCATAGCAGATGATCTTGGTTATTAAAGTCATATATAGAACAATGTATGCACATTAACAGACCTTGTAATCCTTGTCAGCCCAAGTTCTACGATTATTGCATCTTCCTTTCAACCTACCAGTGCTTCAGCTTTTTCTACCAGGAGATTTCATGAGCACTGTTACTAAGAAAAACCATTCTTCAGTGCCCCTAAACTTCACAAATTCACTCCTACCCCCAAAAAATTTTAGTTAGTGTTTGAAATATTGAATTTATTATCTTCAAAAAGAAGTTGGATTCAATCTACACCCTTAAGGTACCATTTCACAGTATAAATATTCTAAGTCTTTTTATTCATAATTAAGAGTTTATTCTTGGCCTCTCACGAAATGGAATTATAGAAATTAAATCTATTTGGACTAATTTTATTCTTCCTTTATTTTCAGAATTCAATAAAGTTAGAGCCTATATGAGGTTGAATGGTGGCCCCCAGAGAGATATGTATGCATCCTACTGCCTGAAACTCGTGAACGTGAGCTTCTCTGGAAAAGGGGGTCTTGGCCAATGTCATTAAGTTAAGGATCTGGAGTTGAGATCGGCCAGGATTTAGAGAGGACCCTAAACCTCATGACAAGTATCCTTATAAGAGACACACAGAGGAGAAACAAAAGGAGAGATGACAGGCCCAGAAATCGAAGTTATACAGTCACAGCCAAGGAATGTCTAAAGCCACCAGAAGCTGGAGGAGGCAATGAAGAATTCTCCCCCTAGAATCTTCAGAGGGAACACAACTCCATTTCGGACTTCTGCACTCCAGAAATGTGAAGGAATACATTTCTGTTGTCATAAGCTACCCAGTTTGTGGTTAATTGTTACGGCCGCCCTAGGACACAGATACTGAGCTCTCTACCATTCTGCATCCCCAAATCCATTAAACAGAGTAAATGTCAAGTGACAACCTGCTCTCCCTTTGTCTCAGAGTAACTTTGCCTCTGCATTTCCCTGTGTTTCATTTAAGACTGATGTATTTGTGGGTTTTTTAAATCTCATTTTTAATGCTTACTATGGGGGAAGAGCCAAGAGGTACCCTTGGATTCAGGATGCTGACTAAAGCGCAGATGGGTCTGGAAAATCACAGATGTATGCTCTTGTATCATACAATGCTAAACACTCATGAGCTGCATGTACTACGAGAAACCCAAAATCAAATAGGGATGTCACATTGGAGGCTCATTTCTTCTCATTATCTCTCTTGGTTATGCTTTTGCCACTAATCATGAAAAGTGAGTTGTGAAATTGTGCAAAAAAAAATGTGTATCTACAGACATAGACACAGACAATTTTATATATAATTTTATTAAACAATGATTGACTCGTTAAGAGTCAATAGGCCTGTAAGAGTTTGCTAGGGCTGCCTTAATGAAATACCACAAACTGGGCGGCTGAAGCTAAATAAATTTCTTTTCTCACAGTCTGAAGGCTAGAAGTCCAAAATCAAAGTGTCAGCAGGGTTGATTCCTTTGGAAGCTGCGAGGCAGAATCTGTCCCATGCTTCTCCCCTAGTTTCTGGTGGTTTGCAGACAATATTTGGCATTCCTTGGCATGAAGAAGCATCACTCCAAATCTCTACCTTCATCTTCACACAATGGTCTCTGTATGTGCTATCTCCAAATGTCCTCTTTATATAATGATACCAGTCATATTGGAATAGAGACCCACCCAACTTAAGTAAGACCTCATCTTAACTCAATTAATTACTTCTGCAATGACTCTCTCTCCAAATAAGGTCATTTTCTGAGGTACTGGGGATTAGGACTTCAAAATATGAATTTTAAGGGACATAATTCAAACTATAATTGCCCTACAGATTAATTGCTTTCGAGGCATTCACTACATGTTCAGAATTGTGCCATATGAAGTGGGGGTGCGGGGGGAGAGTCATGATTTCTACTCTCAAAGGATTTCCTTGTATAGACATGAAACAATGACTAAAACAATTAAGATTATTTAATTTGTGATACGGACTTTAGTACTAAACATGTTCTGGGAAGGAACAAACAGGTGTTTGTTTGTTTGTTTGTTTGTTTGTTTGTTTGTTTGTTTAAATATGTCACAGACAAACATTAGAAAAGTTACTTTAAATAGACATTAGAGAAAGCAGATCTTAAAGAGGTATTTGCCCACCTATGTTCATAGCAGCATTATTCACAATAGCTAAGAGATGGAAACAACCCAAATGTCCATCAGCATATGGGTGGATAAACAAAATGTAGTCTTTAAATACAGTGGACTATTATTCAAGAAAAAATAATATTAAAAAGGAAGGAAATCCTGTCAAGTAATACAGTGTGGATGAAACTTGAGGACATTATGCTAAGTGAAATAAGCCAGTCACAAAAAGACAAATACCGTATAATTTCATTTAAATGAAGTATCTAAGGTAGTCAAAGTCACAGAAATGAAAAGTGGAATGGTGGTTACCGAGTAAGGGGAGGAGTAGTTTAATGGGTACAGAGTTTGTTTTGTAAAATGAAAGAGCTCTGGAGATACGTTTCACAACAATGTAAATACATTTAACACTACTGAACTGTACACTTAAAATGGTTAAGATGATAAATTTTATGCTACATGTTTTTTACAACAATAAAAAAAATTAAAAAGCTGAAGCCAAGAACGGAGTAGATAGGAATAGGAACAAATTAGACATACACTCTAAAAAAATGAGGAGAAAATAGTAAAAGTGACAAAACATGGTTCACGAAGGTCATGAAAGACAAAAAATGATGAGAGAAACATGAAAGGCCAAGGGAGACTAAGGAGAAATCACTCCCACTTGAAGGTAGATCCTGGATCAGAAAAAGGACATTAGCAGAAAACTGGTGAATAACAAATAAACTCAATAAAATAAAATAAAATTTAAAAGATAAAGTTTAGTTTAGGAAATAATATTTTCCTGTTCTTAATAATTTACTATGGTAAGGTAAGATGTCAACATTATAGGAAAAAGGGATAGAATTATAAGCACCCTTTTTGAACTATTTTTACCTTTTCTGTAAGTCTAAAATGTGTTTATAATTTTTTTAAATAGACATTAGGAAAGATACATACAGCACATTATAAATTGCTGTGTTCAAATCCTGGTGTTACCACTTACTAGCTGTGTCAGTTTTGAAAATGTTACTTAGCCAACATGTAGGAGACACTAACAGCATGTACCTCATGTGCTTGTTATGGTGATTAAATGAGTTAATATTAGTAAAGTAGCCTATAACAAGCACTAGAGAAATAATGGATAAAAAAGTAAATTATTGTTTAGAAGAAATGTAGGCTACTTAAGAATGCAATTAGGTAGTCTTGCAATTGCTTTATAAAATATCCAGTCTCTGAAGAGAAAGCAGAGAAACAAATCATTTAGAAGAGGCTGGGATTTGGACCAAAAGAATACTTTTTCCATTGAGGCAAGAGGAAAGAGGGTGGGGTGGATATGTAATAATGTATCTAATTGGAAACAGGAGATGGAAGGAATTTCTTACCTAAGAGATGCCTTATTTTTTTATAAAGTAGAGAGCAGAATTCTTGACTAAATATGGGAGAGAGGAAGGAGTTAAAGCAGTTGGCCTATGTGTGTCTGTAGTTGGGGATGAAGGAACCTTCCGGGGAAGGAAAAAGTCAGATGCCTCTTGCAGACATGCTGATAACTCTTGAAAGTAGACTGATGATACTTGCTAGAAGGAGAGCCTTTATTTGTGGTATTCTTTTAGCAGGATGTTCCTGTTTTAAGATGGCTTATGATAAACAGACCTCGGCTGTATAGATTTACGGAGCATGGCTCTCTGGAAAATGTTATGCGAGCTAAGTGACTGTTTGGGGTACAAAATGGAGATATTGCATAACCTAAATGTTCCCACCACATAAGGTGATAACATGAGTGAGTATTTCTTAGAGGCTTCATCTATTACTCTGACCACACTGTGCATTTCTAACGCACGAATGATGGACTGTGAGAGCTATGCAGGATGTCTCAGATCTCTCCATGCTTACCCTCTGCCTTTTGATTGTATTTTTGAAAGTATTAGTAAAACTTGATACTGGAGGAGACCTGTCATTTATGTGAGCCAATTTGACAGTCCACTCCTTTGGGTTAGCTCAATGAACAGGAAATGGTGAAACAGGAGGTTCAAGGAAGTGGAGTGTGTAATGGGGAAGGGAGCTGACGAAGACACCAAGCTGGGCAGTGCTGAAGACTCAGCTGGGACCAGAGACAAGGAACGGAGAGTGGACCAGTCCCAGTGGACGTGTGATTTCTCCAGCAGTGCTCACCAACCTGTGTGTAAGAATAGAGAGGGCGGATGGTTCAGCTAATGGACTGGGTCTTTTTAAGAGTGGCAGACAAAACTAGAAGATAATTAATTGAGAGAAGAGGGAAAGGGGAGGGAGGGATAGGAAGACAGAGAATCAGAGAGAGAGAGAGAGAGAGAGAGAGAGAGAGAGAGAGAGAGAGAGAGAGATTGACGTGAGGTATTTTGTGCTCAAGGCTGACTGTGGAAGGACGAAAAAGCATGGGAGCTGTATGGCATAGTCTATGAAACAACTAGACCTGAATTTGAATCATTGTCCTCCCACTTCTCTTAAGCAATTTATTTAACCTCTCTATACTTCAATTTCCTCGTGCATGAAATAGTTTCTACCTCAAAGGCTTGCCATATGCTTTAAATAAGATAATGTATACAGCCCTGGTTGGTTTGGCTCAGGGGTTAGAGCGTTGGCCCGAGGACCAGAGAGTCCCGGGTTTGGTTCCCGCTAAGGGCATGTACCTCGGTTGCAGTTTGTCCCTGGCCCCGGTTGGGGTCGTGTGGGTGGCAACCACTCAATGTTTCTCTTTCTCTCTCTCTCTCTCTCTCTTCCTACCTCTCTCCCTCAAGATAAATGCAAAAAATGTCCTCCGGTGAGGATAAAAATATAAAGTAAAAATAAAATAAAAAAAGATAATGCATACAAAGCACTTAGGGCAATATTAAGTGCACAATAAATTATAATTTTTATAGAATAAATTAATTGAAAGAAAATGAAGAGGTCATGAAGATCAATGCCTTGAGGAAGTCAAGACACGATTAGCAGTAATAAAAAACTGAAAGGATTGAAAGAATATGAAGTTGCTCAGAGAATGGATATTAGAGTTTGCAATTTCAAGGATGAAACAGTTTCAGGGAATGAAATGGTCCAGGATAGGGACCCAGGGTCTCATGGGTAGCTAACATGCATGCGTGTAGTGATCACTGTCATTGATAAAATCCCACAACTGTAAGAATTCTGGGACAGATCCCAAAAGAGGCAGTTTTAACATTTCTGCTTTTCACCAATATAAGCATCATACAAACACAACTTACCTCTAGCTTATAATCTTTTTTGAAACACTAAATTTATTATTTTTTAGCTTATACATTCTTAAATAACACTTTGAAAATTGTGTCAAAAAAGATTGATTTGGTTTCTATTATTTCCTATGTAATGACAATATTGGTGAGGATAACTGTGCTTCTCTTATCCTGTTAACCCCAGTAGATCTGCTGTTTCCCCAGGAACAACACATGAACTGAGGTCCATTAAGTAATGAGCCAAGAAACACTATTTAATATAATGGCAGTTTTCATTTAAATTACCTTATAAACAATATTCCATTTGGATAATTTACAAGATCAAAGCATAATTATTCTAGCATAGTTTCTAAAGAATAAATTAGTTCAAATCACTAACAGATTTGTAGAAAGTGGTTATGTAATATAGTATTTCGACTGAATAAATGATTTAAACTAGCATAACTTGTTGAAGTTAATAGTAATGCACTTGAGAATAATTCGCAGAGATGTTTAATCAAAGGAAAGCATGTAAAGATGAGAAATAGGCAGGTTAGAAATATACTAATATCAATGTGAATGGCATTAACACGATTCCCCTATATTTTAATGATTTAACTAGTTCAGAAAACACATAGTAACTAATATTAGAAAAATAATTAGAACATTAAGACCCCATAATAGCATGATCAATGCTCTTGAACACAATCATAAGAAATTACAAACTGACAGGTAAAATTATAATTCTAAATATTATATCCACGTGATAGCCATGTAATTTGTTTTAAGTATTGATTAGGATTCTACTCATAAAAATAATTTCATGTCTATTGTGAATATGCTAAAATGTTATTATATTATATTGACAAATAAGATATTTTGAAAAACTAAGCCTATTCTACAAAACACAAAAATATCTAGAAGCATTGGTATGGCTTAAGTTCTTTGGCATAATACAATATAATATGATATAATATAATATAACATAATAGTAAAGTATAATATATATATACTAATGTAGTAATATGATATAGTAAAAACTATATTATGGCTTCAGGTTTTTATAAAATTATAGTCAGTAAATTTTTATCAGAATAATTAATTCTTTCAAAGTGAGAAAAGGGAGTCATTTTACAGATATTTCTACTATCATTGTGGATCAATGGCCAAATCTATTCCAAAGTTATAGTGAAGATAAGGCTTCTGTTATTTAAATCTGTCAAAAATTAATATGCTATGGTATGACATTCATCCCAAAGCTCTAAAGGTCTTCATCGTCTTTTATTGCTGCTTTGCTCACATTTGCCCCTTTAATGCAAGAACTGGCCAAGGTCTTAGCCTCTGACCTCCTCTATTTTCTCTCCCTTACAATAAATTATTGCATCAAAGTAATGCATGCTTAGTATAATTACTCAAATACTACAAAAAAAATGATTAAAAGCAACACTATCCCTCTACTTTCCTCCCAATTCGACTTCTATTCCTCAGGAAAAAACCTCTTAACCATTTCTGTTTTAATAACTAAATAATATGCTTTTTATATCCTTCAGTTTACTGACTTAACTCTATATACTATTTATTGATTCAACACTATCAATATATTATTGAGTTTATTGGGGTGATATTGGTTAATAAAACCATACAGGTTTCAAGTGTACAATTTTATAGCATATCATCTGCATACTGCATCGTGCACTCACCACCCAGAGTCAAGTCTCCTTCCATCACCATGTATCCCCTGTTTGCCCTCTTCCAACTCCCCCCCTTTCCCTGTGGCAATCACCATACTGTTGTCTGTCTGTTTTTAATTTTGCTTAATCCCTTCACAGTTTTCACCCAGCTCTCCAACCCCTCACTTTGACAGCCGTCAATCTGTTCTCTATATCTATGAGTCTGTTTCTATTTTGTTTGTTTATTTTGTTCATTAGATTCCACATATAAGTGAAATCACATGGTACCGGTCTTTCTCTGACTGGCTTACTTCACTTTGCATAATACTCTCCAGGTCCATCTATGCTGTCACAAAAAAGATTTCTTTCTTTTTTATGGCCAAGTAGTATTCCATTATGTAAATGTACCACAGCTTTTTTATCCACTCATCTATTGATGTGCACTTGGGCTGCTTCAAAATCTTGGCTATTGTAAATAATGCTGCAATGAACATTGGAGCACATATATTCTTTCAAATTAGTGTTCTGGGTTTCTTCTGCTATATTCCCAGAAGTGGAATCACTGGGTCATACAGCAGTTCCATTTTTAATTTTTTGAGGAAACTCCATACTGTTTTCCACAGTGGCTGCACTAATCTGCATTATTACCAACAGTGCACAAGGGGTTCCTTTTTTCCACATCCTCACCAACACTTGTGGCTTACTGATTTATTGATAATAACCATTCTGACATGTGTGAAGTAATATCTCATTGTGGTTTTGATTTGCATTTCTCTGATGATTAGTGACATTGAGCATCTTTTCATATATTTATTGAGTATCTGTATGTCTGCTTTAGAGAAGTGTCTATTGAGGTCCTTTACCCACTTTTTAGTTGCATTGTTTGTTTTTTTGGTGTTGAGTTGTATGAGTTCTTTATAAGTTATGGATGTTAATCCCTTATCAGAAGAATCATTGGCAAATATGTTCCCCTATTCAGTGGGTTGTTTTTTCATTTGCTGAGGGTTTTCTTTGCTGTGCAAAAGCTTTTTAGTTTGATGTAGTCCCATTTGTTTATTTTTTATTTTGTTTCCCTTGCCCAAGGAGATATATCAGAAGAAATATTGCTACAAGAAATGTCTGAGATTTTGGTGCCTATGTTTTCTTCTAGGATTTTTATGGTTTCACAACTTACATTTAAGTCTTTATTCCATTTTGAGTTTATTCTTGTGTTTGGTATAAGGAGGTGATCTAGTTTCATTTTTTGTTGTACATATCTGTCCAATTTTCCCAACACCATTTATTGAATAGACTGTCAGTACCCCATTGTAAGTTCTTGCCTCCCTTTTCAAATATTAATTGACCATAAAGGCATGAGTTTATTTCTGGGCTCTCTATTCTGTTCTATTGATCTATATGCCTGTTTTTATGCCAGTACCATGCTATTTGGTTACAATGGCCTTGTAGTATAGTTTGATGTCAAGTAGCATTATACCTCCAACTCTGTTCTTCTCAAGATTGCTGAGGTGATTCGGGGTCTTTTGTGGTCCCATATACATTTTTGAAATATTTGCTCTAGTTCTGTGAGATATGTCATTGGTATTTTAATAGGAATTGCATTGAATCTATAGATTGCTTTAGGATTTATATACATTTTAATGATGTTAATTCTTCCTATCCATGACACAGTATATGCTTCCACTTATTTCAACACTATCAGTTTTGTGATTTAGCACATTTATACTCTTTTTTTCCCATCTTCTCCTTTTGCTTACATTTATGAGTTTAAATAATATCCTTAAACCTCTGTTTCTTGTTCTGTTAATTTTAAGCAGGACTCCTTAACTGTCCACTTAGTGTTAATATATTTGACTTTCTACCCTTCCTTCCACTTTTTTTCCATCCCAGTATCCCTTCTACATTCTACCTTCTGTCATCTACCTTTTATTTTTATATTTTCAAGGTTGTTCATATTCATCTTTTTTCTTGCAACCACAGCTCAACTTTCTATGCTTTTCCAGAGATTGACTCTAAATGTAATGACCCAGAAACAGCATTTACATTATCAGCATTATATAAATATTGTTCAAAGTTAGACCAAGTACTATAGTAAAATTGCATTTCCCAGAATTATTTTTCCTATATGATTTGTGTTAGAGTGGGCATGACAGATACTTTGTGAGATTTTGAAGGCCAAAATAAAGAAGTGACCCTATTGTTTTCATGCCCAGATGATTGGGGCAGGGGCAGCAGGAGCTGTCTAACTCACTCGCACACTTTTGCTTATTCTGGTTCACCTTGTTAGCAAGGAGCAGAAGCCCAGTACGTAGCTGCTGCCTCTTTCCCTAGACCTGTCAGTTTCCTTGATTTGGGGACCAGGTGTTTACTCTATGACAAGTGCTATCAGCTTATCCTTTAGAACACACACATCATCTAAGTTGGAGATGGTGAGAAGTTGGCCCAGATTTTAGCCTGTTCTTGTAGCCTTCAGCTAGTGTTCATTGGTTCTAGCATGTTCACTGTCCACTTTTATTTAATCTCCCCTTCCCCATTGTTTTCCTGCAGACTTCTTCAAACGCCAGCATCCGATGCCAGATACCTTATGGCTTAAACAGCTTCTACAATTGCATGTGTATATATGACTGATACAAAGATTGTTTCTAACATTAATTTCAAATGAATTCTTTTTCTTTTAAACATTCTACAATTGCTTAAAATTATGTTACATCTTAGTTTGTTTCATATTTTTTCCTGAAATGTGTCATTATACTTCTTTGTTCCTTGAATTTGTGACTTCATCATGCATTTTTCTGCCTTCTTAGTGATATTGTCTATAGAGTTCTTCCCCCCACACCTAAGATACTTCTCTCTCTTCAGCTCTAATCTGATACTATGCAAAGCTGTAGTTCCGATATTTCTCTGACTTTTTTACCAAGTTAGATCTACTGTTTCCCTAGATCCTGTGTCTCCTTTCTTTGTGTACTCTCCTGTTTTTCTGGAATATATCCTATAGTCACTTACATACAAAAGGTTGATGAACAATAAATCTTTTATATCTTTGCATGTCTATATATGTCTTCAAACAGCCTTCATATGTTATTGCTACCTTGAGTATAAAATATTTTTTTCCTCAGAAATTTGAACAACTTGTTTATAGAAGTGTTTAGTATCTTTTATCCTTAGTGCGCTGTAAAATTTTCATTTGAGTATGCCTTTGTGGGGTTCTTTTGTAGTTCTGGACACTCAGTGAATCCTTTAAATATAAAGACTCATGTATTTTTTAGTTTTGGATAATTTTCTTCTATTTTTGTCTTTGATAATATTCCCTCTTTCACCATTATCAACACTCCCTCATACATGCAGATGCATACATGCACACAATTTTCTGTCCTGTCTTTCTAGGACTCTAATTAATCAAAATTTAAACATTCCATATTTGAACGCTATGCCTGATCTTTTTACTAATATTTCCATTAGTTGTTAATTTTGGTCAACTTTCTGGGAGATTATAATTTTTCTTTTGTTTTTTTGCTTCAGTGGTCATATTTTAAGCTACAGAGCTCTTTTTAAATTGTCTAATAGTTCCTTTTGCATTGCCTTTCTGTTCTTGGATCAAGAATATAATATATTCTTGAATCTCTCTGAATATATTAGATACTTCAGGTATAATGGAAAAGAATCTGTATTTGATTATTCAACTTGCTAAACTAGGATAATAAGTATTCCATATGAGTATTTTGAGTATTAAATGAGATAATATATAAAAAATAATTTTTTTAAATTATAAAATATATAAGTATGATGTAGAAAAAAGACACATGATAGTGTTTCTGAGCATAGCAAATAAATGTTTTCATTAACCTAGCTTTATAGTCTTATTTCCTTCTATATTTTTCGATACACATAAAATTCCAGCCACGTCACACAACATTTTTCAAGTTATTTTTATGAATCCTTTGCTGTCATACCTCTATGCTTTGCCTTTTTTCTTATGGTGGAGACTATCATATATTTATTTATTTATTTTATTTTATATTTATATTATATTCATTTTCTACATCTTCTTCAGTAATAAAATCCTCATCATTTCTTGCACAGATTAATTTTTCTTTTTATTTAAAAATATAAAACACCATGGTAAATAGCAAAATTAAATGGGATGGGAAATACTTCTTACAGTGCTTTTAACAATATAAGCACAAACTTCCATAACATTTGGAACTTATAATTCATCATTTTCTAACCTCTCCACCTCTCTTGTGGTTGATTCTGGCAATAAACAGAATCAATGTATGCACCTTTTGGTAAGTGTCCAGAAATAAAGGGGGCATGCTCTTCTTCCCTATTACCTCCTCACTTTCTGCTCGCTGAAATGCAGACATCAAGCAGCCATCTGAGAGCCTGAGCTGGAAGCTACATGCCAAAGATGAGTAGAAAACAACATAGAGGGAGCACCCCAGATTCCCTTCCCTGGAGCACTACATATACTAGCACTAGGCTAATTATATCTGGATTTCTTTTATGGGAGGGAGAGACGATTTCCTAGCTTGTTAGACCAATGTTATTTTGGGTTTTCTACTACTAAAGATTATTCTAACCCTAACTAATACATTGGGGAGTGCATGACACTGTTTACTCATCTTTTAAGACTTAATTAAAGTATCACTGTCTCTAATTATACTGCCTCAATCAAATTTAGTGTCTCAGCTCTAGATTATATTTTTTATAAGCCCAAACACCCTGTTTATTTTATTTACCACTGTATGCATAGTTCAGTACCTAAAACAACATGCAGGGCATATTAGACACTTTTTAAATATTTGTTAAATATGCATAACTCTGTGACCCTTGGAATTTTGTGGTTACATGTACTATAACATATGTACTTTTCCCCAAGCCTCTATTCCTATTAAAATTGTGATCTCATGAATAGCCATAAATGCATAAAAACCCATGTGTGTCATATCACCTACATTGTTCATGCACATATAATACATGTCTGATAATACTGATTAATTGAATACTTTAATAGGAGAATAAGTTTAATAATATATAAAAACAAATTTTTAGTAAAATTTAAATAAAAGTGTTAACATTTTGAATGAACTATATCAAGACTGCCATCAAAAAGTAGTGTTTCCTCTCCCCTGATGATACTAAAACAATTTAGTGATTTTATCTTTATTAAATGTTATAGAGCAGGTCACAGTCTGACTTTGGGCAACTTACTGAGCTTCTAAACCTTAGTTTTTGTATCAGGAATACAGGGTCAGTATCCACCACATTTGGCATCTTGTACTGTGCTTAACACTTGTGTTCAGTTAATGGTAGCTACAGTTCTTATAACGACTAACACAACACATTGTCTTTAAATTTTGACTATTTAAGGTTTATGTACCCTCATTTATTCACAAATATTTGCTTGGTCCTTATAATGTAACAGTGACTAGACTCAGAGGATACAAGGTCCATGTTTATCCTTCAGAAATATAGCCACTAAACAGAAAATTACAAACGTGATGAGTGCTGCTGAGGAAGAAGTAGGCAGACATAGACCAGATCAGGCAGAGTTTGCAAATAAGTCATGGTGAGGATTTGAGAAAGCTATTGTAGGGTTTTAGGAGAGTCTAAGGGACTTACAGTTCAGGTTTTCATTAAAAACTTACCCTAGCCCTGGCCAGTTTGGCTCAGCGGTTAGAGCGTCGGCCCGCGGACCACAGAGTCCTGGGTTCGGTTCCTGCTAAGGGCACATACCTTGGTTGCAGTTTGTCCCCAGCCCTGGTTGGGGTCGTGTGGTTGGCAGCCAGTCGATGTGTCTCTCACGTCGATGTTTCTCTCTCTCTGTTCCTCCCTCTTTCCCTCTCCCTCTGTCTGAAGATAAATGCAAAAAAAAAAAAAAAAAAACTTACTCTAAAAAGATTACTTCTCCCCAGATCCTTACCCCCCTTGCCTTTTTGTTCCTAGTTACCCTTAGGACTCAGCTCTCAAATGACATTTTCTCAGGGAAGCCCTCCATGGTACCCCAGATGCCATCTGGTTTTCCTGTTTCACACCTGGTATTCTTCCTTCAGAGTATCACAAATAGAATAGACCAGTTAATGATATTAAAAAAAAAAAAAAAACCCACAAAACTTGTGTATAAATAGGATTTTAAACACAAATCATTCCATATGTATCATAGTTGCTATTTTAACAAATTTTGTCATTAATTTTTGAAACACAATCTCCTCTTAATTATATTTTTATTTTGAAGCAAGAGACTGAATACTATATGTTACTTATTTTAACAGCCTACGCGTGTTTTCAAATATTTCCAGATTTAACATTTTTTAGAATAAAAGTAATTTACTGAATTTTCTCTTAAAATTATGGTAGTAGTGCTAAAATCCTTTTAACGTGTTTCTCTTTGTTATAGCACCTAGCGTCTTTCAAATATTGAGAAAATCCGCTATGAACAACATGTTTTTCTCATATGTAAGACAAGCCAATTGATTTTTTTAGTAACAAAAATCAGGTCGTGGGAGAAAGAGGAAGGTGTCTGATGTATTCATCCTAAAATGGGAAAGCTTGTGTAAATGAGAAGTAAAAGGTTATGTAAATGAAGGAGGTTAAGACCCAAAAGGTTATGACACAGTTGGATCATTCTCATTACAGAAACATTAACATAGATGAGTACAATCTGCAGACCAGCTAAATCCAAATTGCACAACTGTACCCAAGGGAACTGAAATGATTTCAATAGTTTCCTTAAACATGGAGCCAAACAATTTGAGTTTGAAAGGGTTGCTAAGTTATTTAGAAGAACTGTTTAATCTTTAACAGTAAAATATTAAACCAGAGATTTTTTTTGATCTATTACTTATTTCAAGAGAGCAATAAATTTATTATTCACATATTCTGAATGAGCTTGCATCAATCACTATGAAACATTCAATCAAATTCATCTTGAAAAATGAAATGACAAATGCATTTAAATTCAAGAAAGCCAATTTGGGACAATTGACTATAATTAAGAATGTTCACTGGGATGAGGACTACTAGATTCATGAATATATAAGAAAGAGCCTTGAAAACACTAAAAGTTAACTATTAGAGTGGGGATTTCACATCCAATTGAAAAGAATGAGACAGGAAAGAAGGTTTGTGTAAGTGAATAAGTGACTGAGTGACTGTGTCTGAGTGTGTTTATGTGTGTGTGGATGTGTGTGTGTGTGTGTGTGTGTGTGTGTGCAGAACCACAGTTAAGGTCACCAAGGGGAATTGTAATTCTTCCTCCTTCCCAACCCCCCAGCCTCACCACCATCAGAGAGTGATATTACAGTCACTCTGAGAACACGTTAACAATGGGAACACGTTCTGAGAAATGCATTGTTAGGCGATTTCATCAATGTGCAGACACTTAGGGGCCATGATGAACAAAACAACACGATATTAAATCAAGCACAAGAGAAAATAATGAGGTCAAGAGACACCATAAACACGAGATGTATGATGCTGCTGCCAGCATAACAGGGCATCCTGTTTTATAGCAAATTTTTATAAGTAGAAAGAGTACACTCTAAAATAATAATAAAAAGTAGAGTGTAGCAAGTACACAACAGTCATTTGTTATTATTATCAAGTATTATATAGTATGCATAATTGCATGTGCTTATATGACTAGCAGTGCAGTAGGTTTGTTTACACCATCATCACAGCTAATATGTGAGTAATGATTTGCACTGTGACATTTTGACATCAGTAGGTGACAGAAATTTTTTTGCTGCATTATAATCTTATGAGACCAGTCATCTATGCGGTTCATCATTGACCAGCACCATCATTATGCAACTCACGACTATATTCTTCATCTTTACTCCTCCCAGTAAATAAAAATTTGGAATCTTGTAGGTTTCTACATAAACTAAGGAAAATTGACAGAAAAAGCCTTGAAGATGATACTTTAAGAAAGGTATGCTCTGGTGGTGTAGTAGTAGACAAATTCACTTCTGATACCAAGCTTTCAGGGAGAAGCAAAAGGTTTCCTGCCACCTTCTTGAGTAGATACTGTTTGAGCAAATAACATCCACAGTTATTATTCCTGCAAGCACAAGTCAGTTAATTCAGAATAAACCGTGCCTGCTTGTGAAACAGATATTTTCACCATTAGTTTGAAGTTTAAAAAGATGGTGCTTCCTTAAGTGCAATTAAATTTGATGCCCTGAGCTTGGTATAATGCCAGTAACACCTTCAACTGGCTTTTCCCCAAGGAGCACCATATTGATGTCCCTGGCAGGCACTGTTGCCAATTTAACTAATACTTTTGACTGCACAATCTTCAAAAGAGGACTTCTAAATTTAACTGCAGCACTTGCCATAGCGCCAAAAATTAACACATTTGGTTGCCTTCACTCTTCCAACAACAGTGCTTGAATCACTGCCAAGTGCCTAGCAATCAGGTAGGTGCCTTAGGCAGACTGAGGTGAATGCCAAGGGTTAGATTTAAAAGGGGCA
Organism: Tadarida brasiliensis; assembly: GCA_030848825.1. NCBI lineage: Eukaryota > Metazoa > Chordata > Mammalia > Chiroptera > Molossidae > Tadarida > Tadarida brasiliensis. Next base: position 61,586,315 of record CM061265.1, read on the forward strand.
CGGGCGTTCAGGAAAGGCAGAGAACATACTCTCACGTCTTCACCCACGGCGGCAACCTGCTTCCGCTGGGCTGCTCTGCTGCCCCACCAGCCGGGACTCATTCCTCTCTGCCCAGTGCAGACCTAGCACCACTTCCGTTTCTCTGCACCTTCCGTTTTCTAACCTTTTTGTCTTTTAACTATTTCCACTCTGCAAATTCTCAACTAGGGAACATTGCAAATTTCCAGTGCCTCTATTCATAAATCTAGGTCTTTTTCATGGGAAACCTTTCCTAACCGTAGAGGAAAATACCACCATTACAGAGTTCAGACATCTGACCTCAAAGAGACCTTTAAGGACAACCTATTACATCCTTTGGTTTCTCTAAGCAACTCCTTCACTTATTCTTTTCTGCAAATATTCGTACCCCCAGTAGTCTCTGTAAATCCTCTATTCAATCCCTGCACCTCACTCTCAGCACAGGTTGCCTGAAGGCACATAGAGAAAATCAGGGTGATAAAGCATGAACTCCCTCAAGGTCTGGTTCTCATACTTGCTTCGGAAGGCTGCCCCCACTATCAACCCCCCTACACCCTCCTGTCCGAGTCTGATTTTCCCCACAGGGCGCTAGAGCTCACAAGTCTCCTCTAAGACCTTCCTGCAGCAATTTTTAGTCCTTGACATCCTCAATTGGTTCCTCTCCGCTGGCTCTTTCCTGTCAGCCTGCAAACTCATGTAAATCTCTCTCTCTCTCTGCGAATTATGCTCCCATAGCTCTGCACCGCTCTGTCTTTTGACTTCACTTCATTGGTATGTGGAATCATTGCCTTTTTTCACATTATAAAGATTCACTATGGAATAGTTATTTGAAAAGTTTAGAAATGTATAAATAGAAGTTGCTGTAATCCCCTAGTCCAGAAACAAGCATTTTACTTAACTCTATTAACACATTGGTGTATTCCCTCTAGTATTTTATGCTATGCATTTATATGCATGTGTTGTTTTATTTTGCAACAAAATTTTAACTGAAGTTTAATATACCTTAAATTGCTAATGTTTTCACCTCTTACATAAAGAATATTATCAATGTCACCAAATATTTGTTGAAAAATCATTTTAATGGCAGCATGTTAGCTCATATTTTTGCTGTTTTTTTCTTTTTTCCACACTGTGACATTAACGATATTTCATGGTATTTGTCAGTTTAATAGATAAATAAATACATGTGCATTCTAATTAGGATGACTTTGATTATTGGAAACTTAAACATTATTTTATCTGTGTTTATTGGCCGTTTTATCTTCTTTTATGAAATATCTGTTGGTGTCTTTTGCCCATTTTTCTATTTACTTTTAAGGGTGTTTAATTAAGAATAGTAACCCTCTTCATTACCTGTTCCAGTAATTTTCCCACGTTGTTATATGCCTTTCAGTTTTTTATGGTGTTATTTTAAATTTAATTGATCAGATTTCCTTTTAGATTTTTTTCTGTTGGTTTTATGAACTATAAATCATCCCCTTCCTGAAAATCGACATACTTTTGTTTTACATAGAGACTTTAATTATTTACATTTAACTCTCTCACACCTCTGTAAGTTACTTTGGACTACAACATAAGGTGAAAACCCAATTTAACTTCATATTTTTTATGATAGGTAACAATTATGTCAGTAGCATTTATGAAATCATCATTCCTGTCCCTTCTGATGACATATAATATATGTTACCTTTATCATTTATTCTGTTATGCCATTTGATTGCACCTTTTGTGTCTTCTATGGCTCTGCTCTGTATCTCAAGCAGGCTGACCCGCATAGACTCTTCCCACGGTCCCTTATTTACAAGCTACCAGCGCTTCTGGTGGGAGGCCCTAATGGGAAGAGGAGAAGTACTTCTTGCCTCTTTATGTTTCAGGTGGTATTGGGCAGAGATTGTAATTATTCTCTGGCACTTTTCCCCGCTTAGACAAGCATCCCATGATTGCACCTAGTTCACTAGCTGACCCAGCCCCTGAGCTCTGGGAACTCCACTCCCTCCCTTTGCTCCTCCAGAATAGAGATATAGCAGCTGTATGGTCTTTGGGTGGCTTCTCAGTCTCTTCTGTCATCTGTGTAACCCATTACTTGTATTCAGTTCCCTCTGATTTGAATATTCAGTTTAATATCAGTTTTCCTGTTTGAAAACTAACTGATGTAGCTCTCTTCCTATTCATTGATGTATGTCCTTTTCTGTACCAGGGTTATATTTTTAATGATTGTAACTTTTCTGAAAGATTTTAATTTAACTCATCTTTTTAAAAAATGTTATTGCACCCAGCCAGTGTGGCTCCGTGGTTGAGCATCGACCCATGCACCAAGAGGTTGCCGGTTTGATTTCCGGTCAGGGCACATGCCCAGGTTGTGGGCCTGATCCCAAGTAGGGATATGCAGGAAGCGGCCAGTTGATGTCCTCTCTCATCGATGTTTCTATCTCTCTCTCCCTCTCCCTTCCTCTCTTTCTAAAAAAATCAATAAAGAAAAAAAATTTTTAAATAAATAAATATCATGGCCTAATTTTGTGTTGGAAGAACTAATGTTTCCAAGTGAACTTTAAAATGATATTGTCTTTTTTTATATTTAAAAGATACACTCCTATGAGTAAACAAATATACTTATACAAAATTTTTACTAAAGAATTTTTTGGTCCTGGCCGGTTTGGCTCAGTGGTTAGAGTATCAGCCCGGGGATGGAAGGGTCATGGTTTAGATTCCCTGTCAAGGGCAAGAACCTGGGTTGCTGGTTTGATCCCCGGCCCTGGTCAGGGTTGTGTGGGAGGCAACCAATCTATGTGTCTCTCTCACATCCATGTTTCTCTCTATCTCTCTTCCTCCCTCCCACTCTATCTAAAAAAATCAGTGGAAAAAATGTCCTTGGGTGAGGATTAACAAACCAACAAAAAAGAATTGTACTCTTAAAGAAAGCTGAAAACAACCAATGTTAAGTAAATTTATGATATATTTATACCATGTGATACTCTCAGTCTTTAAAATTAATAGGCTATGTACACTGCTATTGGAACATAAATTGCTGTAATTATTTTGGAAAACTCTTTGGCCATATCTGCTAAAGCTAATTACATGAAGACCCTATCACCTGGCTCTTTCACTTCTAGGTATATACCCAACATAAATATGTACATATGTTCACAAAAAGACATGCAAGAATGTTTCCAGCAGCTCTATTCATAATATTCTCAGTAGGGGAACAACCCAAATATCCACTAACAAAGGAATGTATAAATTACTTTATACTCATGTAAAGTGATATGGTAACAAAAAGCCAAACTGCTGAATGACTCATAAATGTAATCATGAGTATAAGAGACCAGACACAGTAATAACATACTATACGATTCCACTTATATAAAGTTCACAAATGGGTAATACTAATCAATGCTGTAAAAAGTCACAATAGTGTTTACCTTTGGAGAAAGGGATATGAGGAAGGATGATTTCTGCACTTTTTGTATGTATGATAAATTCCAGTTTTAGAAGTTTAAAAATATATAAGGTAGATCCATATGTATTGATGTAGAAAGATATCCAAGTTATGCTGCTAAGTTAAATAAAATAGTTGTTGGAGGGTACATAAAGAAAGAGTCCATATGTGTAAAAAAAAAAAAAAAAGACTATCATATATATGTATGTCTATGTGTGTCTAAATATATATTCATGTCTAAGTGAATACATACACACATATACTTACACACAAGAAAAAGTAAGAGAATGAGAAATTTGGTTTGATTCTTTTCCCCATAAACAAACTATTTCATAATAAAAAAATTATCAATAAAAAATTGAATGGAATATTTGTGTCACAATGCATTAAAACCCTAAGTTAATTTAGGAAAATAAGTCTATCTTACAGTATTGTTTTCCTAGCCAGAAATGTGGTATGTCTCACCATGTGCTCGTCTCTTTTATACTCCAGTCAAGATTTTTAACTTCCTTCCCACAAGTCCTACATGACTATTGAGAGGTTACTTCTGTGTGTTATTTATTTAGCATTGCTCTTATGGATTAAATTGTTTAATAGCTAACTTTCTCAAAAGAGAAACCTAACCTTTTTATTTCCTTATTTCCCATTCACTTCTAACCTGCTCAACCCCGACGAAGCTGTTCTGGCGGATGATCAGCTGCCAAGTGCAACAGATGGCTTCTGTTTTCAGCATGGCACTTTTAGACAGTTATTAATTCATTGATTCAATAAATATTTGTTAATCACTTGATATATGCTAGACTCGGTGCTATACACTGTGGGTTCAAAGGTAAACACAAGCCCTGCTGTCAAATGGCTTATACCTTAACGGAGAAAACAATAAATGGGTCCTTGCAACACACTAGGATTAGGGGCTGAAGTACAGACGTGCCCAAGATTCTGTGGACAAATATCAGAGGGGCACCTATCCAGGCCTGGCTTATCAGAAACCACTTCCCAGAACAGATGTTGTATAAATGAAAACCTAACTCTTATGAGGAAGATGAGCATGATGAATGAACATTTTAGACCTAGATAAGATTATTTAATAATCTGCAGGAGGGAGAGAGAGAGAGAGAGAGAAACATTGATATGACAGAAACACATCTATTGGTTGCTTCCCACATGACCTTGACCAGGGCCAGGGACCGAACCCCAACTGAGGTACATGCCCTTGTTTGGGAATCGAACCCAAGACCCTTGGGTCCTCAGGCCGAGGCTCTAGCAGCTAAACCAAACCAGCCAGGGCAGCAAGGAGCATTTCAAGATGAAAAAATACACAGCACTTTTAAAATGCAGTGGTAGAGGCAAATAAAATGGGATCTTCTTTAGCATCAGGCTTTCTTAAAGAGCATCAATTCACTGGTGTTTCAGAAACAAAAGCGAGATTACAATTAGGCTGAGGAATGAATAGAAGGGGAGAAAAATGAGGACAGTCTTTACAGTCATTGAATGTAAAAAAGAGAAAAATGATAAAGAAAGATAGAGGGAAAGGGTTGGCTGATTGTTAATAAAATTAGAGGCTTGACCATGTGCTGACAGGAACAAATCCTGTGATGAGGGTGGTTGTATATTTTGAAAAGAAAAGATAGGCGATAGTAAAGACTTAAGGATGAGGTGGGAGAAGACGGATCCAAGACACTGGAGCACAAAGGCCCTTGATCAGAAGGAAGGACATCTCTAACACCGTGACCTAAAGGAAGGGAGGCAAGAGAAGGTGCGGAGCTGGGAGGTTTGCAAATGTGGTGGGAGGAGCTGAAGGAACGATCCTTCTGATACTGTCTCTTTTCTCTGTGAATTGTCTGCTCTGAGTAAAGTGTGAGACAGAGAGATCAAAGGTTTGAGGGAGAGAAATATTTGAAAAAACTGCTGTGGAAATTGAAAAAGGGAACCAATTAGAGAAACTCAGAAAGTTTTCCAGGCAGCTTTCAGGACCTGGTTATTGTTGAAACTGTTAACTTGTCAGAACTTCGGATTGTTTTTGTGCTAATTTTATCCAGCAGGAATGAGAATGGAGAAAGTGGGCAGTGAAATAGGCTTAAATTTTGGTTTTGCTGGTGGATACAAGGGAGGGGAAGATATCAATAATTGACACAAATGGCAAGAAAGGGATTCAAACATTCTAGTAGGGACAGAGAAGGAAGTGAAGAAAGGAGGGAACTATGGGTAAAAGTAAAGAGAGCAAGGAGTTGCAGATCCTGGAGAGGTTGTGAATAGTGGTGGGAAGACCTGGAAAGATAAAGAGTTTGTGATACAAGAGCAAGTTGTGAATATCTCAAAAATGGAGTACTACCTGCTGAAATGGAGACTGAGCTGGAGGCATGGAAGTGTCTACCTGAGATGGACTGGATGTGGAGACCATTGGTGCAGAGAAAACCAATGATCACTGCAGTTACCTCAGATAATGGCAGGAATAGGGGTAGAAAGAAAGATGATCAGGTGCCAAAATATGAAATGAATGAAAGGCAACGGCTGGAAAGTTTATGAGAGCAAAATATGTTGTAGAGGATGATCCTGTAAAATTGTCATGAACCTCCAAGGAGGAGAGAGACGAGGAACCATAGAGTCTGGATGTGGCAATGAGGCACGAGAATTTTGAGCAGACCCACCCCATCCCCAGTTTGCTGTGGGAAAATGGGTGGCACCCACTTAACACAGGTGCTGGAGAAGCCAGTTTTCAGTGAAGGCCAGGGAATGTACATCAAGGGTAAAGATGTAGGAGAGGTCGGTTCCAAAAGACAGACATCACACAGGTGGTGTGGACAGGTATGGGAGTTGGTGGGGCAGGGGTTTGGTGGGGCAGAGGAGAAGCCCCTTCAACGTGAGGATGAGAACATGGGAAACAACAGAGTGGAGGGCTTTAAATTAGGGGCAGTGACCACAAATGATAGGAATGTGAGGACTTGCGGAATTCATTGATTCTAATTGTAACCATTTCACACCTAAAGTATTGTAATAAACTCCGGACTGGCTACTCTGCTTCCAGCTTTGCTCTTTTAAATCCATTTTCTGTGACATATCTAGATTAGATCACATAAAATGTGTTGATCCTGTCATTCGAATCCGTGATTTAAACCCTCCACTGTTTTCATCAGAGCGCCAGGACTCAATGCAAATTCCTAAAATTAGCATTGTATGCAAGCTTCTACAGTTATCTGGCTCCTGTCCTCCTTCCCAGTCTTATCCCCCTCAAGGTCCTAAAATGTACCCCCAGACACACTGAACGGCATGAAAATCCCCCAAACTCCACACACGGAGATAAGGGGAAAAGAACATTCCAGGTGGAATAAGCAGTTTGAAGAGAGATATAAGCTTTGAGAAATGTCAAGAGATAAAATGTAACTGGACTCCAAAACATAATTAGGTAAGACATGAAAAATCAGAATTGCTCATAGCTGTGATCCTTGAATAATATAGTGCCTCTTTGAAATGTGTTAGAAGGCAGGTGCTGTGAATTTTTCTCAAGGAGTTTCATTTTATTCACCTACCAGGCTAAATATTTTTTATTAGGATAAACTTGTCTGATGTCGCTATTTGTAATTACTGTACACATGACCTTTTCCTCATCTTTCCAAGTTTTACATAGTCAAATTTTTTCACGTTGAAAGACATATTGGTTAAGAGGTACTCTTCACAGCATGTAACATAACTGACACCTTGCAAAAATGTGTGCGAGTTTGTATAGTTTTCAAAGATAATGAGGACAAGGATTTAAAATCTGTTCAAACATTTCCTGGCAAAATGTATATAAATCATGCCAAAAAAGAATTACATATTGCCTGCCTTCAATCTGTTTGTGAAATATTTGTAGATACAGACAACATCTGTTCTACTGGACCAGGATACGCTGTAAGTGCTAATATAAAAAAAAAAAAAGCTCTGATTTTTAAAGTTTTTACTTGAAAATAAATATTTTTTTAGCAGATACATGCTGAAGTTCTCTACAAGAACTTAAAAAAACGTTAAGTTACAGAAATGATAAAGAAAATATTTTACAAAATAAACCAAAGTCTATGTTTACAATAGCCAAGATTTGGAAGCAGCTCAAGTGTCCATCAGTAGATGAGTGGGTAAAAAGGCTGTGGTACATTCACACAAGGGAATACTACTCTGCCATAAAAAGGAAGACAATTTTACTCTTTGCGACAGCATGGATGAACCTGGGGAACATTATACTTAGTGAAATAAGGTAGTCAGAGAAAGACAAGTACATGATTCCACTTGTATGTGGAATTTAATGAACAACCTGAACTACCAAGCAAAATAAACTTATAGATAGAAAGCAGGCAGGCAGCTCTGGTGGTAGAAGGGAGTTTTTGGTGGGGGTGGGGGGCAGTGGAGGGATTGAGCGAAAAAGAAAAAAAGAGAGAACTCACAAACACGGACAACAGTGTGGTGATTGTTGGGGGGAGGGGGAGGATGGATGGAGGTGAAAGAGGACATAGAGGGGATAAATGGTGATGAAAAAAATAAAATAAAATAAAAATAAACAAACCAAAGTCTAAAACTTAAGGAATTTTCTGAATGATGTAATCATGTATTTAAAAATATGCCTACTTGCAAACTAAGATTGCTGTCCAGTTCTGTTAAGCATAGATGGATGTCAGAGAGAGAAGCTAAGGGACCTATCTACAAACATACAAGAGAGATTCCCATATTTTCTACTAGAAATGTACTGACACACACAGACAAAGTTTCTATTTATAGTAGACACCAGCCCTATATAATTAGAGGATTATAACAATAGGTCTTACAGATGGAAAGGTATATTCATGTATACTTTTGTGGCATATTTTATTAGAGAAACTTTAGTTTCACTGTGAAATTATGTATCTGATACATAATCAACTTTTATTATATACTCTAATTAGAACTAAAAGTAGCTTAGTCCGGCTGGTGTGGCTAAGTGCATTGAGCACCATCCCATGGACTGAGAGGTCCCGGTTTGATTCCCGGTCAGGGCACATGCCCAGGTTGCGGGCTCCATCCCCAGTAGGGGGGCGTGCAGAAGGCAGCCGATCGATGTTTCTCTCTCACATCAATGTTTCTATCTCTCTCTTCCTTCCTCTTCTCTAAAAAATCAATGAAACATATTTTTTAAAATATATTAAAAGTAGCTTAAAAATGGGGAAAAGTTATTTTAAAAGAAAACACAAAAAAACCTCAAACTTATTGAGGATTAGTAAATACTGTAATGAACCAGCAGTGACCAGATTTGTCAACTGGAGTAATTTTGTTCCAGAAAAGTATAGGTCCGTATTAAAATAGATGACAATAAGATTCACTTTATAAAAAATCCGAAGACATTCCTTTTTATGGCTGCAGAAGGAATGTCTCTGACAATGTACTAATTGTCATCAGGCAGTCTCTAATTTTAGGGAACAATCCATACATTAGTGCATTGTGAAATCCATTTCAGTAGATCATAAAATTTTTTACGTGGAAAACAACATATTAGAAAATATGAAATTGCATGACAGATAGTAGAGGTAAGAATTGTTTTGTTAAAAGTTGGCATCAAATGTGTATATATATATGAGAAAGATATGACATGTATTTCTTATTGTAGATTACAGTCCAAAAAGAAAAAAATGGTTTGAAACCCACTGTCGGAGGAAACACCTCTATGGAAAATATTATATTATCTCCTCTTTGGAGACTAACCTAGTTGCAATTTGGTCTAAAAAGCAGATGTAAATCAGAGAAGACCCAGGCCAGATAAAGCTTGGGTATTACAGATTCCTCCAAGGGCCAGAAGTACAGAGAGGCCAGGCCAGCCAGGGGAGGATGTAAGAGAGGTGACAGAGAGTGGGGTGGAGATCATAGCAGTTGCCCTACTTCTGCCCTTATAACTAGGGGAACTTGGGCTGGGCTTGGCAGGAAAAAGGATAGTCTGTGCTCCTCCATGGAACATTCCCTGTATCTTTAGAGTACACAAGGAAATAATAGCAAGGCAATACTTGGCTGGCATTATAATCAAGAAAGGAAAGTACACCTTATTAACTATTACACTTGTGGAGTCAGTATTCCAGGGTCTTCGGGGGTTGGTCACACAGATGCTAAACATCTCATGTGATTTAAGAACCCATATGCCTAAAATAGGAAACAAAAACCTGCATATCATTCTAATGAAAAGCAATTATTGTGTAATTCAATGACAAATATAGTAGTACTTTTCTTATCCAGCCTATTCAGAAAATGTGTTGAGAGACTGGAAAGGATGGTTGACCTAGGCAGGGGAACTAAGTGACTAGGAAATATGTTGGGGGGGACCTTAATTTTCATTGCACACACTTTGGCAACTCTTGAATTTTAAACCATGTGCATTTTACCAGTTGAAAACAAAGCTAATAATTTGCATTTAGGAAAATAAAATGAGTATCTCACATTAGTGCAATTTTTAAATAAACTAAATGAGATCTGTTTGGAACACATCATTGGTTGTTTAGTTAATAGCTAAATTCTCTTGGATCCTTTTTGTTAAAAATCCTTGATTTTTCTTCTGGTGGTAGCATGTCCACACCCCAGAAGATCAATCAAAGTGTGATCTATACCAGCCAGTTATGGCAGGAAAACCACAACCTTCAAGTGCAGGAGAGACTGCTATAGAGAAGGGTGCTGTTGCAAACTTAGAAGCATGGATGAAAGACCCAAGAGAGGAAACTGAAGCAATTATTAAGGTGTAAATATGCCTGTCAGGGTGATTCCTTCCACCTTCCCCTCTTATGCTAAGCCATAAGAGAAAAAGTATTTATTCACAGCTAAAGCAATAAAAGTGGTCTCTCTCTCTCTCTCTCTCTCTCTCTCTCTCTCTCTCTCTCTCTCTCTCTCTCTCTCTCCCTCTCTCAATGCAGGGAATGATAATCAAAATTAGCTTTCATAGACAAGTCTTCTTAAATACACAGATAAGAATACTTTCAAAATTATAAACATCTGAAGGAAAACCATACAGAAAGGAAGCAACAAATAATATAGAGAATCACAAATATTTTCAGGGGCACATGAGAGGTCGACTTAACCATGAAAAATAACAGACTGAATTATAAATCTTGAAAATAGAAATATGTGGTCATTAGTACTAAAACGCTGTAGTTATAAAGGAATGAGAGTGAGGTAATACATTTGGTTTAAAAAAAATGGATGTAAAAATACAACTGGACAATTCTGAAAAGTTCTAAGGGGGAAACATGTATGAAATTAGAAGTTAATGTCAACCAAAATGTTACTGAACTCCAGGGGTTTGCCACTTGGGGTGCTCTATTCAAGAACTAGACATGGTTGTCACAAAGTAGTTTTATTTACTTGCAGGGAGTAAAGGAGACAGGTGGATTCACATCTAAAGCTCTGTCTCCAGGAAGGGAGGCTTAGCCATTGCTCATATATACTATTTGGTCAATTTCATGTTGATTTCTTCTTTGCAGTTGGTTGCACTTATCTGGTTGAGTTCCTGTCAGGCTCATCCTGTTTATAGTTGCATCTGCAAAATACTGTGCTACATGTTACCATTTAGCAAGACAACATTTAGCAAGAGCAGCCCAGACCCTAAAATACTTTTTTCTAACAAAAAGAATTCATGTTAGAAGAAAAATATTGGAATAAGGCAGGGAAGATGTATTATATAACAAGAAAGTTTGGTAAATATAAACATGTTTTTAAAATTATGTCAAGAAAAGCTCAGACACAAATTATAAAACAACAGATATGTGGTACTATTAAGTTAGAGATTTTCAAATTGGGTATAAACAAACAAAATCTAAATCTATTTATTTATTTTTTAATTTCACCCGAGGACATTTTCGCATTTATCTTCAGATAGAGCGGGAGGGAGAGAGAGAGGAAGAGAGAGAAACATTGATGTGAGAGAGACACATCGACTGGTTGCCACCCACACGACCTCAAACAGTGCCAGGGACAAACTGCAACCGAGGTACGTGCCCTTAGTGGGAACTGAACCCTGGACTCTCTGGTCTGTGGGCCGATGCTCTAACCACTGAGCAAAACTGGCCAGAGCCAAAATCTAAATCAAAATGCATGGTGTTTACAAAAGGTTTATCTAAAACAACATGAAACAAAATTATTTGAAAAGAAAAATATATCAGAAAATTGTAAACAAAAAGAAAGCAGATCTAAAAATGTCAGTGTCAAACAAAATAGAAATCAAGAGCAACATGGAAAGGAATAAAGAATGATAAATAGAGATGAAAGAAACATACAGTAATGTACGGGGTAGAGTAAAGGTAGGTTTATAGTTGTTCATATGGAAAATAGTGCAACAATGAGTACATAATAATACAAGAATAAACTGTTTTGTAGACTCACAACTGTAAACCTACTTTGCCCACCCCTGTATACTCTTTTTTTTTTTTTTTAATTTTTTTTTACCCTCAACCGAGGACATTTTTGTATTCATCTTCAGATAGACCGGGAGGGAGAGAGGGGGGAAGAGAGAGAGAGAAACATCGATGTGAGAGAGGCACATCGAGTGGTTGCCACCCACACGACCCCAACCGGACCCGGGGACAAACTGCAACCGAGGTACGTGCCCTTAGTGGGAACCAAACCCGGGACTCTCTTGTCCACGAGCCGACGCTCTAACCACTGAGCCAAACCGGCCAGGGCATATTTAAGTTCTTAACAGCAGAAATATATAAAACAAAAATGGAGAGAAATGCAAGTGAAATTAATAAATATACAATATAGTCAGAGATTTTAATATATCTTGCTTATAAATTGACAGATCAAGTAAACTAAAAATAATTAAAGCTATTTAGAACTCAAAACCATGGACAATTATTAAAATTGATTTTATAAATAATGAATACATAAGGAACATTTTGTACCCAAGGAAACATTTATAAAAATGTATCATGTGTTAGTCCACAATCTCAAATCCCCTGATCTCAAAACAGTAAAGTTGTAGAGCCACTTACATTTACAAAGTGTTTACAGTGTGCCAGGCATTGTTTATTCTAAGCAATGGTTGTCAGATTTAGCAAATAAAGATACAACATGCCCAGTTAAATTAGAACTTAAGGTATGCATTGAATAATTTTAGGGGGATTCAGGAAATTTTAGAAAGTTTTAGAGACAAATTTTCAAAGCTTGGGGAGTAACAGACAGAAACCTTCCCATATACTTCTAATATAATTTTACAATCTTGATACCTAAACTAGACAAACATGGTACAAAAAATGAAACCATAGATCATGCCTACTTTTAATTACAGCTGTAAAACTTCTAAGTAAAAATTTAATAAATTGAATATAGCAGTGTATTAAAAGTTGCCTGACACCAGAGACTCAAGGAAGTTTCAACAACACAAAATATTTTAACATAATTTACTTATTTTTTAATTAAAGGGGAAAAATAATAAAATCATTCTAATTAATGGAAAATCCACTTATTAAAAGTGACAACTATTTATAATATTTTTTATTTGGTAACTGTGTAATACAAGAAGAAAGTTTTCTAACCTGATGAAGTATATCTATCTAAACATCGGCAATGACAAATTTGAAAGTGTAATAAATAAAAGTCCTAGTCAGAACATTTTACAGATTCATGCCTGGAAGATTGGTTCAGGCTCTCAGTGTTACACTAACTCATTTTTTAGTGTGTCTGCTGCTTTCCTCTTCTTATCCTTTGTTTCTTCCTCAGCAACATGATGATATATCCTTTTAGGATTGATGAGGATTCCCTGAGATTCAATGGCATAGCCGATGTCAAGCCCTTAGTATGTCAGTTACCTAGTAAGCCTTGAAAATTTGGTAGTTCTCCCTGACCTCTTTACTTTTCTTAATTTTGAGCCATTTCTTCTGAAGATTCTAAATAGTTTTACAGTAAAAATTAAAAATATTGGTAGGAATATTATTCTTTTTTATGCACATGCTTTAAATATTAATGTCAAATTTATCAATAGTTTCTTTTATGGCACATGCACTGTATATCTTTCAAAAGTCCCCACCAGTAAATTTGGGGAAGGGGAGAATACAAAACATTGCCTGAATTGAACAAAAAGGGAAAATAAAAATGTTGGTGCTCAGTTATTTTGGTATATGATATCACCAAATGAACAGGTGAAAATATTTATTCTGATGCATGCTTTAAAAAAATTTTTTTAAACTTATGTTGTTTGCTACAGCCAATAGAATTTTTAGTTGTTTTCACTTTGAACATTTGAGTTAGAATGTAACATTTGTGTATACTGTAAATATCATTTTGGCCAGGGGAAGGCTGCTGCCTTGTGTAAGCTGACACAAATTTTCCTTTGAAACAACTTGGAAAGTACATGTAAAGCAATGTACTTATATATCTGTGAGATTAATGTCATCTAAAAACTGAGAAAGGAATGAGTCTAAGCTTTGCTCTACCAGTAAGAAACCTATAAACTAGAGAATCCTTTGTTTTCCTTTTGGAGAATACAGTCTAATGCCTTGAGTGGTTTCTTTCTCAACACATAATTGATCTTGGAATGACATTCACTTTGAGTGTGGACAGTTGTGCCTTTGGGACAGAAGCAGTTTCTACCTTTGTCATTTTGTACAATAGTGATAGTAGGAGAACTATTTTCTCCAAAATTTCTCCAAAATTTTCTCCACTTCAGAGACCTAGAAAACTAAGCAATGTCATTTTGCATGTTTATAAAAGACGAATATTCTTGCTACTATAAACCAAGTTGAGGGAAAAGGCAATTAAACTAATAGTACCTTATCACTGAGAATATACCACAGGTCATTAGAAATAGAGGCATGGAAAATATTTAAGGACACAGTTAAAACAATCTTGTGTTAAAACTTTTGAAAAGTATTTTTAAAATAGGAAAGATTTTTGCAGACTAGCAAAAAACATTAATGGAACTTTCTTTTTAAAAGAGTACAGATATAGCCCTGGCCGATATTGCTCAGTGGTTAGAGCGTTGGCCCACAGACCAGAGACTCCTGGGTTCGGTTTCCGCTAAGGGCACGTGCCTCGGTTGCAGTTTGTCCCCAGCCCCGGTTGGGGTTGTGTCGGTGGCAACCACTTGATGTGTCTCTCTCACGTCAATGTTTCTCTCTCTCTCTCTTCCCCTCTCTCTCCTTCCTGCTCTATCTGAAGATAAATGCAAAAATGTCCTCGGGTGAGGATAAATACATACATACATACATACATACATACATACATACATACATACATACATACATAAAAGAGTATAGATATAAAAACTTTTTCTATGTATTTTTCTTATTTCTTTCTTTTTTGGGAAGAGACCTTTTCTCTAAGAAAGAGAACAAAATGTGCCATACATAACCAGAGAATAATGGAAAGCATAGATTATGCATTTATGATTAAGTAATTGTTTCTCTTGGCTATAAAAATTAATTACCATTGTTCTTTTACAATTTATTTTTAATTCTAATGAGCCAAAATTGTATATTTATCAAGTTATAGATAAAAATTCAATATCATATAACTTGAGAGAACCAAGTGTGAACTATATAAACATCATGGCTGGGGAAAAAAATAAAAAACTAAGGATCAGTTAAGTTTAATTTAAGTATAAATATATATACAGTATTGTACATGTATTTTTTTTCTTTTTCTTCTCCAGGGCTTGAAGGGGGATTTAGTGATTATGAAATGAAGAGACTAATAATGACCTAACTCAAGTATTTTACAATGAAATATATTTATAAGCAATAATTACTTCAGTCACTGATGAGAATGTGTGCCATTTAGCTTCAAACTGACCTTCCATTAAATATAAAACTTGATAATATTGTATTTTTTAAACAACATACAAATAGTAAAGTATTATTTTTTATTAATTATTAATATTTTACCAAATTTCTTGATAAGAACTTTATATCATTGCCTTCAAGTTGGAATTCTAATTTGTGCACTAAAATTTATTTTAAATTGTCCCCTATTATTTCTACTATATCTTTATCAGTATTCCAAAATCTCAAAAACTTTCAAATTTAATCTTTTTAAACTTGATATTTGTTTATCTAAGTGCCTGAAAAAAAATCAAGAAAGATAAAAAGGAGAATATTGTGTTGGCCAATTAATAAGATTTTTTAAAACAATTAAAAAGTATTATTTATGAGATTTATTTAGAATATTGGCCTTCCTATAATTAAAAAAGATAATGTCCTAAAAATTATTATAGCTTTCTTTTCATTTTTTCCAGGGGATTGTTATATGGTTAAACATATTTTTCTACTAGTAATAAATGTATTATATCTTAACCTAATGTTACAAGACATTAAGAAATAATATCATTTATAAAAGAATTCAGTATAAATTTCCTAAAAATATTTATCCTACTTTCAAATTCAAACTAAAAAAAAATCAATCTGCATATAATTTTTAGAAGTTTGACTATTCAATAATGTATTTTAAAGATATATTTTTCTCATATCATGAGCACAAAATCAGGATGGGCCATTATATCCCTTCTCTGCAAAAGAGAAGATGAAAATCCAATGAGGTCATGCCTTTGCCTCATCATTTAGATACAAAACAGGTTCATTGTGGCTGTTTCCTAGTTTACTGATATTTTCACTTCAAAGAAGCTCATATTCACAGTTTATACCTGAAATAACCATAGTCTAGAAAAAATATTAAATTAAAATGAAAATGACCTTTAATATTGGTCTTACACTTCTAGTGATCACCATCATGAAATGATTATCATTTTCATAGAGGCACATGAATATTTTATAAGCTGGAAAATATTTTTTGCAGAAAGAAAACTATTTTAAACCCCTAAGCAAGGTATTATGTGCTTTACTCAAAGGTGTTTTTTTATTTTTTTATTTTTTTGCTATCTCTAGATTATTTTTAATAATAAAGCTTAAAGTATGGAACTGAACTCTAGATAATATTTGACAATGTAAAAATCTCTTAATATAAGACTCAACTAAGAAACATTATACAAGCATACCTCATTTTATTACATCTGGCTGTATTATGCTTTGCAGATACTGCATTTTTTTACAAATTGAAGGTTGTAGCAACCCTGCACTGAGCAAGCCCATTGGTGCCACTTTTCAAACAGCATTTGCTCAGTTTTTGTCTCTGTGTCACAATTTGGTAATTCGCACAATATTTCAAACTTTTTCATTATTATGATATTTGATATGGAGATCTATGATCAATGATCTTTGATGTTACTATTTTAATTGTTTTGGGACACAATGAACCTCACCCATATAAGACAGTAAACTTGCCTGGCCAGTGTGGCTCAGTGGATTGAGCATCGTCCCAGGGACTGAGAGGTTCCTGTTTAATTCCTGATCAGGGCACATGCCCGGGTTGCCAGCTCGATCACAAGTAGGGGGTGTGCAGGAGGCAGCCGATCCATGCTTCTCTCTCACATTGATGTTTCTATCTCTCTCTTCCTTCCTCTCTCTCTCTCTAAAAAAAAAAAAAAATCAATTAAAAAAAACACCATATTTAATACAGTAAACTTAATTGACAAATGTGTGTGTTCTGACTGCACCATCAACCAGCCATTTCTGTGTCTCTTTCCCTCTCTTTGGGTCTCCCTGTTCCCTGAGACACCACAATATTGAAATTAGGCCAATTAATACCCTATAGTGGCCTCTGTGTATCCAAGTGAAAGGAAGAGTCACACACACGTCTCTCACTTTAAATCAAAGCTAGGCATGAGTAAGCTCAGTGTTGAAGGTAAAGATAGGCCAAAAGCTAGGCCTCTTGTTAGCTGAGTAGTGAATGCAAAGAAAACGCTCTTAAAGGAAATTAAAAGTGCTACTCCAGTGAACACAAAAATGACAAGAAAGAGAAACAGCATCATTGCTGAAATGGAGAAAGTTTTAGTGGTTTTGGTAGAAGAGCAAACCAGCCATAAGATTCTCTTAAGTCAAAGCCTAATCCAGAGCAAGGCCCCAAGGCTCTTCAATTCTGTGAAGGCCAAGAGAGGTGAGGAAGCTGCAGAAGAAAAGTTTGAACTTAGCAGAGGTTGGTTTATGAAGTTTAAGGAAAGAATTCATCCCCATAACATAAAAGTTCAAGGTCAAGCAGCAAGGGCTGATATAAAAGCTGCAGCAAATTATCCAAAAGATCTAGCTAAGATAATTTAAAAAGACAGCACACTAAACAATAAATAGGTTTTCTATGTAGATGAAACAGCTTTATATTGGGAGAAAATGCCATCCAGGACTTTCATAGCTAGAGTCAATGCCTGGCTTCAAAGCTTCAAAGGACAGGCTGAGTCTCTTGTCAGGGACTAATGCAGCTGGGGACTTTAAGTTGAAACTAATGCTCATTTGCCATCTGAAAATCCTGGAGCCCTTAAGAATTATGCTAATTCTACTTTGCCTGCGCTCTATAAATGAATCAACATAATCTGCATGACAGCACATCTGTTTAAAACATGGTTTACTGCATATGCTAAGCCCACTGTCGAGACCTAATGTTCAGGGGGAAAAAACTATTTCTTTCAAAATATTACTGCTCATTGACAATGCACCCAAGAGTTCTGATGGAGATGTGTAACAAGAGAATGTTGTTTCCAAGCCTGCTAACAAAACATCCATTCTACAGCCCATGGATCAGGAGCAGTTTCAACTTTCAACTCTTATTATTTAAGAAGTATATTTTGGCCTGGCCAGTGTGACTCAATGCTTGAGCATCAACCCATGCACCAAGAGGTCACCAGTTCGATTCCCGGTCAGTGCACATGCCCAGGTTGTGGGCTCAATCCCCAGTGGGGGGCATGTAGAAGGCAGCCAGTCGATGTTCTCTCTCATCGATGTTTCTATCTCTCTCTTCCTCTCCCTTCCTCTCTCTCTAAAATCAATAAAGAAAGAAAAAAGAAACATATTTTGTAAAGCTATTGCTGCCATAGTCATTCCACTAATGGATCTGGGTAAAGTAAACTGAAAATCATATGGAAAGGAGTCACCATTCTAGATGCCATTAAGAACATCTGTGATTCATGGGAAGACATAAAAATACCAACTTTAATAGGAGTTTGGAAGAAGTTGATTCCAACCTTCATGGATGAATGTAAGGTGAGACTTCAGTGGAGGAAGTAACTGCAGATGTTGTGGAGATAGCAAGAGAACTAGAATTGAGAGGGGAGCCTGAAGATGTGTCTGAATTGCTGCAGTCTCATGTTAAAATTTTAACAGGTGAGGAGTTGCTTCTTATGGATGAGCAAAGAAAGTGATTTCTTGAGATGGAATTTACTCCTGGAAGATGCTATTTAGATTGTTGACATAACAACAAAGCATTTAGAATGTTACATAAACTTAGTTGATAAAGGAGTGGCAGGGTTTGAGAGGATTAGCTCCAAGTTGGAAAGAAGTTCTACTGTGGGTAAAATGCTATCAAACAGCACCATGTGCAACAGAGATATTGTTTGTGAAAGGAAGAGTCCATTGATGTGACAAACTGCATTGTTGTCACATTTTAAGGAGTTGCCACATTTTAAGGAGTTGCCACAGCCACTCCTACCTTCAGCAACCAGCACCCTGAGCAGTCAGCAGCCATCAGCATGGAGGCAAGTCCTTATATCGGCAAAACGATTATGACTCACTGAAGGTTCAAATGATGGTTAGCATTTTTTAGCAATAAAATATTTTTTAAATTAGGCCATTTATATTTTTAGACATAATGCTATAGCACACTTAATAGACTACAGTATAATATAAACATAACTTTTATATGCACTAGGAAACTAAAAAATTTGTATGACTTAACTTTATTGCAGTTGTCTGGAACCAAACCTGCAATATCTCAGAGGTATGTTTGTATTTGTGCAGCAGGGTGCCTAGGAAGCTAAGCTTTTCCTTTTTGAAACAAAAAAAAAGTCAAGTTTGGGTCAATTTTGAGCAGGTATATGAAGGAAAATGTTTGCAGGAGCTAAGTAGGTATGTATGTGTGAATGGACTGGTTGGCTGTGGGGACACAGGAAGTAGTGGGAGACATAACAAGAGAAAATGAAAACACTTAAATGCTTCCAAACACAAAAATTTCAAAATTCTGTGCACATCTTTGACTACTCCAACTGAACAAAGGCTCTCTCTAACCCCTGTTAGCTGGGATTCAGAAAACACAAGTCACCTTGGAGCATTTATTCTTCGTTGTGAGAGTCACTAGGCTGGGCCCTCCTAACTGACAAATGCCAGTTGGGCAGCATTACTCCTGGTGAAGAGTAATCGTTTTTGCTGTCGTTGTTTGCTGCTCAATACCTTCTTGAAATGCAGGACTTCATAGGGAAGGAGAGAGGAAAATTGTCTATCAACATAGAAAGTTACTGGAAAGAAAGGGATTTCGATCTGACTTACTCCTCATGCTCAGGATTTGAGATCGTCTGATGGGGTGTCTCTGGTAGAAAGGGACATCCAAGGCTACAAAGAGGGTGTTGCTGTGATATTAATATAAGAGAGAGTCTCAAGAAGTTCTTTGGTATATGATTGAGACTACCAGCCCTTTCAAGCCTCTTTACCTCATCATTTAGGTACAAAATAAGTATTCTACATGTGAATGTGACTAAAAGTTATAACCTGGATGTCAAGTACAGAAATGTAGCCTAACAGATTTCATGACTGAATGAAAAGGGATAGACCTTGCTGTATGCAAGGAACAAGTTACAGTAGTAACATTCTAGGGGGGACACAGAGTCAAGGACAGCCCTGAATCAGGACCTGTGGGTGAAATGATCAGCGTCCCACTGCTCACCACCTCATGATTGAAAGCAGCTCCCATAACTCTGGACCTGAAAGACCCCCAGGAATCCCGGACAGCTTTCCAATGGTGTCCTAAGGGGCAAGATTCTGGACTTCTGCCTGCAGGGCTAATGGAGATAAAGGGGGGCTCAAGTAATTAAAGATATAGAAAAGGTATTCTATTTGTAACTCTGGCTGGAGAAGTGGGTCTTTCTGATTACATCCAGTTCATCAAGCAATAAGAGATGTAGGTATATACTTGTCCAGGTAGAGAATTCGAATTCAAATTCTTGTTTAGAGCTTATAGTATTGTTTCCCTTTTTAAATAATTTTTAAAACTGCCCATAGTCAAAAAGTGTAGACATTTGTCTTCAGAATACTTTAACTATTTAATAGATAAAATCCAGTAATAGAGCTATGATTTTGCATTTGCTTCACACTTACCATTTGCCTATGCTGTTTCATTTCAGTGCCACTGCACCCCTGTAAGTTAGGCCAAATTACTGTTAGTGTATTCAAGACTCAGGGACTAAATACTCTCTGAAAAGTTTACCTAAACACTCAGGTCTTTTGGACCAAGTCACTTTGCATTAACATGACAGAGAACCACACACACACACACACACACACACACACACACACACACACACACACAAAATGTCAAGTACACCTTAAGGACTTTAGGATTAAGAGCATAAGGGAGGCCCTGGCCAGTTTGGCTCAGAGGTTTGATTCCAGATCAAGGGCATATACCTTGTTTGCAGGTTCGGTCCGTGGCCCCAGTCGGGTCATGCAGGAGGCAACCAATCAATGTTTTTCTCTCTTTCTCACTCCCTTCAACCCTCCAAATCTAAAAAAAAAAAATCAATGGAAAAATATCCTCCAGTACGGATTAAATAAAATAAATAAAAAATAAAAAAGAGTATAAAGGGAGTTAATGTTTGTCTCCCGGCTCACTCTGGCCAATGTCCATTTCAACTACCTATCTCTCTGAATTTTTTGGAGCAAAAGAAGTCAAAGAGGAAGATGGCAATGCCACTTGTCAAGAAGAGCCAGAAAGAAGATCCCTGGATTCCCCTTCTCCACCTTTCCCAAGATGTAGTCAAAGGTCTCTTGCATAAGTCACATTGGGACTTGTCCCCTCTTCAACCTGTGCCTGGGATCTCTCAGGTGGCCTATGGGGATTCTTCCTTTCTAAAAGGCTTCTCAGGTGGTTAGTCTGCATACGAATGTGTAAGGACTGCTGCCTATTCCCTTCAAGGACTGCCTTACATGTTAGGTTAAAGTCCTAGTTTTGGCCCTGGCAGGTTTGACTCAGTGGTTAGAGTGTCGGCCCGCAGACCAGAGAGTCCTGGGTTCGGTTCCCGCTAAGGGCGTGTATCTCGGGTGCAGTTCATCCCCGGCCCCGGTTGGGGTTGTGTGGCAGCCAGTCAATGTGTCTCTCTCACATCAATGTTTCTCTCTCTCTCTTCCTCCCTCTGTCCCTCCTGCTCCACCTGAATATGAATGCAAAAGTGTCCTCAAGTGAGGATAAAAAAATAATAGTAATAAAATAAAGTCCTAATTTTGAAGTTATTTAATTAGCAGTGTTTTCAATATCACCTAATTTGTTTATAAAGCCCTAACAAGTCAGACCCTGTTTAAGACATTATAAATTCCAGAAAATAAATCTTTGCACTTTTCCATCTTTTTTAGTTAATTAACCAGAAATGGATTCGCTTATGAATAGGCTTTTGAAATAAAACCATTTTGATTTTATTTTTATTTTTTCATTTATCTTTATTGTTGAAAGTATTACAAATGTCCCCCCTTTTTCCCCCATTGACCCCCTCTTCCCCACCCCATCCCCCTCCCAGGGCCTCACCACACTATTGTCTGTGTCCATGGGCTATGCATATATGCATATAAATTCTTTGGTGAATCTCTTCCCGCCCCTCCCCTTTTCCTCTGAGGTGCATCAGTCTGTTCCCTGCCTTCATGTCTCTGGATCTGTTTTGTTCATCAGTTTATTTTGTTCATCAGATTCCACAAATAAGTGAGGTCATGTGACTGGCTTATTTCACTTAGCATAATACTCTCCAGGTCCCTTTTAAACATTTCCCTTCTGTTTTCAATTAGTATAATATGTTATAGCCTGAGGAAAATATATAAAACACAAAAAGAAAGGTCAGTATTGAAATTGAAATCTTGTAGTAAAATGATATGAAAAATTTGAATGGTTCCTTTAGACTAATGCTGCCAGAGCTACAGCTGCTCCCTTTCAGCGAGTCAGACGGGCACCACAGTGCTTGACCCGCCCATGCACATCCTGCCCCAGAGCGTTCGCCCTGCCGGAGCTCTGCCTGGAGTGCTCTCCCCAGAGGGCTGCGTGGTCACTCCCTAAGTGTTCATAGGGCTTCCAATGTCACCCCAGGAGTGAAGGCTTCCCTGACAACGCTATATAAAATAGCGCCCCTCCTCTATTCCGATCATACGCAACTTATAATATTTTATTTGTTTATTTATTTTGATTTATCTTTATTGTTGAAAGTATTACAGGTGTCCCTCTTTTTTTCCTCCATTGACACTTTCCTCCCAATTCCTGCCACCCCACCCCACCTTGCCTTCTCTGCACTGTCCATTGGTTGTGCATATATGCATATCAGTTCTTTGGTTTAGCTCTTTCCACCCCTTCCCTCTGAGGTTTGTCCCAACTTCCATGCCTCTAGCTCTGTATTGTTCATCAGCTTATTTTGTTCATTATGTTCCACAAATAAGTGAGATCATGTGATACTTGTCTTTCTCTGACTATCTTATTTCACTCAGCATAATGCTCTCCAGGTCCCTCCATGTCATCTCGAAGGGTAAAAGGTCTTTCTTTCTTACAGCTGCATAGTACTCCATTGTGTATATGTACCATGGCTTTTTTATCCACTCATCTATTGATGGACACTTAAGCTGTTTCCAGATCTTAGCAATTGTAAATAACGCTGCTATGAACATGGGGGTACATATATTCTTTCTGATTGGTGTTTCAGGCTTCTTAGGATATATTCCTAGAAGTGGGATCACTGGGTCAAATGGCAGTCGTGAAACATTATTTTTCTTCATAGCCCTTTTTATCACATGACATATTTTATATTTATATTTAAATGTTTATTTGTGGTTGTTTCTCAGACAACTAAAATGTGAGCTCTATGAGGGCAAGGACTTTATTTGTTGTGTTTTTTATTTTCATTGCTTTTATCCCCTTCAGTGAACATGCCTGGACCATGGTAGGTGCTCAAAAAAATTGGAGATAGCATTAAGTTAGGTTACCTGCCAGTGATACCTGTGTGGAGAAACGGTGTTCATAATATCTGC
Organism: Tadarida brasiliensis; assembly: GCA_030848825.1. Taxonomy (NCBI): domain Eukaryota; kingdom Metazoa; phylum Chordata; class Mammalia; order Chiroptera; family Molossidae; genus Tadarida; species Tadarida brasiliensis. The sequence goes on from CM061265.1 coordinate 61,609,826, forward strand.
CTGATCTGGGCCACTTCTTGTGTGTCCCCATCCAGGGTTCTGGTTTTGGAGAGTGACTGTCTACTCGTATGGGGAGAAGGCCAGCTGCTTAGTCACTGGTCCATGGCAAGGCATAAAATGCTTCTCAGCACCATTTTTAGTCAAGGCAGTACTTTCCTAAAACCTGGCTTTGTGCTAATATTTTAAGTCTGGCTCTCTGACTACAAGCAGACTTCAACTGGACTCCTTTTTCATCCAGGTATGAGACCAATAATGCTCCCCTCGCTCCCACCTCTTGCTCCACTCTGCCACTCCAGCCTGTGTTTGGTTTGGTTTGGTTTTGATACCACCTATCATTCCACTTCAGCTACTGCTCACTTTGACCTTGAGGTTCTTCTTTATTTCTGGCACATGGGGATTTCTTTCTTGGATTAATGATTGGCTATTTATTCAACACATTTGTTAGCTTTTAGCCAGCATGTCCATGTACTGGTGACAAGAGACACGGCCTTCTGTATTGGCTAAAATCTGGTGACGGGAACTGCAATTTTCTTAAATACCTGAAAAACTGTGCTTATAACTCTGGATAGAATGGGTGGTGATTAATTGTGTTGATTCACTTCTGTGGCAATGTGCTCTGAGGACTCTGGTGAAAAATAAAAATCCTAGTTCTTTCCATATTGATATTTTACCTCATTGTTCTTAAAAATGTGCTTCTGAAGGCCCCATTTCTAAATCTTCCATTAGCATTTCATGACTGTTATTGTGAATCGTTGGTATTTCATTGCCCCATGAGCGTAAATTATTATTCCAAAGATCCTATGTCATATTCAGAGAATCACGTTGGAGTCTTAGGCATAGGTTATTTTACTTTATCTCAAGGTGCCAATAAAGAATTCTCAAAAAGCTCTCACTAAAGATAACTTAGTATAGAGTCTCTTAATATGAGCAAAGATTAAAATCCTCAGAGAAGGTTAAATGCACAGGAGAGCCCCAGATCAGAGAAATAATACATTTATAATTGAGCAGTTTTTACAAAACTCAATAAAAATTGGACAGAAGCGTTGTCTCCCTGCAATGCCACTATAAGAAATGCTTCCGTGATCTCCCCATTTCATTCAGCAGTTGGCTGATATATCCAACATTTAGTAGATAATTTATTCATCTTTCTTTGAGTAGGAATGCCCTCCCAACATTTTTTCTTTTTTAAATACAGTGGGGGTTTTTTTCAATGGCTTTATACCAAGAATACCAATTATGAGGGGGAAATGTCCAGGCATTTTTTCTAAATATCACACAATAATTACTTTGGAAACAATGCTGAAAAACAACAAGTTTAGACTTAGCAATCACTCACATGGCTTATGTCTATATAATGCCAAAGTAATAGATTAACTAGACATGTTCTTCCCTAAACTGAGTCACATTAATGAATAAACCAGTCAAAATTATCTTTGCCACCTTGTATGGGCAAAAGAAATTACTAACTGACTTGGTTTAATGGAAAATCTAGAGATTGCTTACATTATTTTTGCCATCCATATGAAAGCCACTTTAGAGTATTCTCTGAATTTCAGAAAGAAAATCATGATTGATGTACTTATCATTTGCTCATAATATATGTTAGTAATTCAGAACAAAAAGAATACCTTTGGGTATTCTTTGTTCAAGCTAGTAAGAGGTAGAATCGAGTACTCATGACGCCCAAACTGCAGAGCCAGGCTGCCTGGCTTCAATGCACTTACTAGCTGTGTGACCTTGTGAAAGTTATTTCAACTGTAAAGTTTTTTTTTCTTTTTAAACTTATCTTTATTGTTGAAAGTATTACAAACGTCCCCCCTTTTTCCCCGCATTGACCCCCTCCTCCCCAATCCCACCCCCCTCCTGCCTTCCCCACACTATTGTTGGTGTTCATTGGTTATGCATATATGCATGTAAGTTCCTTAGTTTATCTCTTCCCACCCTTCCTCCCCCTTCCCTTTGAGGTTCATCAGTCTAACAATCAATTTGTACTTCTAAATTCCTTCACCTTTTTTACCCATCCCCCCAACCCCCTTCCATCTGGCAACAATCAAAAATTTCTCTGTATCTATGAGTCTGTTTCTGTTCTGCTTGCTCATTTTGTTTGTAGATTCAATTGTTGATAGATATGTATTTATTGCCATTTCATTGGTCATATTTTTGTTCTTCTTCTTCAAGAAGACCCATCAACATTTCATATAATATTGGTTTGGTGGTGATGAACTCCTTTAGCTTTTTTTTTGCCTGGAAAACTCTTTATATGTCCATCAATTCTAAAAGATAGTTTTGCAGGATACAGTAATCTTGGTTATAGGTTGTTGCTTTCATAACTTTGAATATATCTTGCCACTCATTTCTGGACTGCAAAGTTTCTTTTGAGAAATCAGCTGACAGTCTTATAGGAGCTCCCTTGTAGGTAACTAACTGCTTTGCTCTTGCTGCTTTTAAGATTCTCTTTTAGTCTTGAACCTTTTGCATTTTGATGATGATGTGTCTTGATGTGGACCTCTTTGGGTTCATCTTGTTTGGGACTCTCTGTGCTTCCTGGACTTGTATGTCTGTTTCCTTCACCAAGTTAGGGAAGTTTTCTGCCATTATTGTTTCAAATAGGTTTTTGATTTCTTGTTATCTCTCTTCTCCTTCTGGCACTCCCAAGATGTGAATCTTGGTATGCTTGAAGTTGTCCCAGACGCTCCTTACACTATCCTCATTTTTTGGGATTCTTTGTTCTGATTGGGTGTTTTTTGCTTCCTTATATTCCAAATCGATGGTTTGCTTCTTAGCTTCACCTACTCTACTATTGATTCCCTATAAATTATTCTTTATTTCAGTTAATGCATCCTTCATTTCTGACTGGTCCTTTATTATGCTCTTGAGGTTCTCACTAAGTTCCTTGACATTCTCACTAAGTTCATTGAGCATCCTTATAACCAGTGTTTTGAACTCTGCATCTCTTAAATTGCTTATCTCTGTTTTGTTCTGTTCTTTCATTTGGGACATCTTTCTTTGTCTCCTCATTTTGGCTGCCTCCCTGTGTTTGTTTCTATGTATTAGGTAGAGTTGCTATGTCTCCTAGGCTTGGTAGGGTGGTCTACTGTAGTAGATGTCCTGTAGGGTCCAGTGGCACAGCCTCCCTGGTCACCGCAGCTGGGCCCTCGAGGTGCACCCCTCGTGTGGACTGCCCATCTTTCTGTTGTAATTGAGTCTTGATTGCTGTTGGCACGTCAATGGGAGGGATTTACTCAGGCTGATCAGCTGCAGTGACTGGCTGTGCCCACTGAACACTGACCTCTGACTACCTTGGAGGATCAGCTATGCATGGTCTACCACACAGAGCAAAACTTACTTCAGCAGGGCTCTGGTACCCACTGAGTCCACTCATTGAGTATGTAACTTGTGGAGGTGGTTGGGTGGTGGTGCTTTGATGTGGTCTGCAGCTGTCCACTGGGTGTGCTGGCTCTGGGGCAAGGTCAGCCTCTGCCTGTGTTCTACCTGGGACCACCAGGCATAAGCTACAAAGTGATCTGCATATGGCTGCTTCTTGTGCTGGTTGTGGAGGTGCCCAGGAAAAACCAAGCTGTGAACCAAGGCTGGCTGCTTCTAGTGCCAGGCCTGGGGCCAGTTAGCTAGAGGTATGGGGCTTGCTGAGGCCTGGTGCTGTTTGTTTGAGAGAATTTAGGAAAATCTGAAGCAAGAGCCAAGACAGGCCAGTCCTATGGTAAAACCTTTGGAAACAGCTTGGGTGGCCCTGAAAGTTAGGTAGGGCAGGGCCTCAGGGAATCACCAGGGTGGGACAAATAGTGTGAGCCAGGTTACTGGAGTCCCAGATATAGTGGCCATCTGCCTGCCCTGGTGGGGAGGGCTCACCAAAGGAACAATATCCTCTTCCAGCACATCTGTCCAGGAGAAAGCTGCCTCCCCAGCTCTTACCCCAATGCCAAACAACTCAGTTCTTATTAGTATGTCTCTGGTGCCTTTCAAGTTGCCTTTCCCACACTGGAGCCTGGAGGGAGCAGGTCTGAGTAAGTCCGTGCGCGGGCCCTTTAAAAGGAGCTGCCTGGGACTCTAGAAGCCTCAGCCTCCCTCAGCCTCAGTTCCTGCTGGTTTTTCCAGCCAGAAGTTATGGGGACTTCTCTTCCTGGCACTGGGACCCTGAGCTGGGCACCTGGTGTGGGACGGGGACCCCTCACTCCTCAGGGAGGACCTTCCCAGCCGAGGTGTCCCCCTGATTTTTATCCGCCACACGTGGGTGTGGGACCAGCCTGTGCGCGCCTCCGCCCCTCCTACCAGTCTCGATGTGGTTGCTTCTTTAATTCCGTAGTTGTAGGACTTCCATTCAGCTCGATGTCAGGTGGTTCTGAATGATGGTTGTGATGTAGTTTTGATGTGGTTGTGGGAGGAGGCAAGTACCATGCTTACCTACACCACCATCTTGACCAGAAGTCTGTAAGGTTTTGGTTTTTTTTTTTTATTATAAGAGTATAAGGTTTTTATAAGATGAAATAATTATAATTACATAGAAAATGCTTCAAATGGGGCCAGCATGTACAAGGACATTCTGTGATTTTGCTCTCTCTTTCTCCCTTATCCACACATTGTAGTCATAAAAAAATTGTTTCCTACACAGTGCTACATATGTACATAAACACAGCAATGAAATCACATTTATCTTTACTCACATTTCCTAAGTAAGAGATATGTTTAGAATTAAGTTATAGTAATCTGAGAGAAGACCCGGTTGGACCCATGCTTGTCGAGTATTGCTCTTTCTAGATTAGAGTATCAATAATTTATCTAAAACTTACAGTAGTTATCAATTTGAGTCCATTATATTTTTAGGTGGTAAGCTGCAGGTTAATAGAACTATTCAGAAGAATATATTCCATTTATCCTCCAACAACTCCTTCTCACAAAAAGATCTATAAAACAAACAAACGAAAACAAAAGTCTTGACAAAATAGTGGAAAAAATAAATCTTGAACAGAAAGATGTTGAGTTTCAAAGCTTCATTCTCAACTTCTTTTTCCTCTCCCTCCAAATACATAGTATAGAATTTACTGTTAAGTAGAATTAATTACATTAATACTAGCAACATTTAAGAAGACAAGGCTTCTTTACTAATGTAGAATTCATGACACCTATATCTTTTTTATTTTTATAGCATGAATAAAAATTACATTACATAGTAGTGGAACTTATGTTTAGTGCCCAGAAATTTAAATATTCCACTCTTGGATAACAAGTAGGGTAAACATGTTAAAAATTCTGCAACATAAAATATGTTGAACATTTCATCTCTGTTTTTTTTTCTAAACAACATAAAATATTAGTTTTCTAGCTTGAGATAGATACAGTTACAGAAATAAAATACAGTCAGAATATACTCTTAGCTCATTTAAGCTTATGTTACTTCTGATCAAGTATACTATATTACACAGAGCATATAGATAGATTCAATTGAAAAGTAGCCTAACTTCTATATAAATCCTCAAAGTAGATTTTCTACATTTTTTGTACTGTTGAAAAATTTTGTCTATATGAAAATATTTTTAATAAGTCCAACCCTGAAAGCAAATATTTTTTCCGAGCTATTTAGAAAAGTGTATTTTTTTTTTTTCTTCCTGTGTAGGATATGTTCCCTTTGCCCCTATCGATACCTTTCCACTCTTCTCCACCTGCTCTCTACTCTGGGAGAACACTTGTGGACTATAATGGGCTCCTTTACCCACTGACATCCTGTTAAGTTTGGTTAACGAAGAACATTGGCATGAGACCGAAAAGAAGGAAGGCAGTGAAATTATGGTAGTTGTGCCACAGACAGACTGATTTTTCAACCAAAAGTCACAGTTTTTGACAGGCTGTCCTCTTCCATGTCTCTGGTTTTCAGGTACTGTTCTATTTCCATGTCTTTTTTACCTGTTCCTTCTTGCCTGGGGTGGTAACAGTTGTCACTAGTTCTGGTTATTGCAGTAGCCCTTGTAGTTCCCCACAGCTGGCCCACAATAAACATACCCTTTATTCAACTGTTGCCAAATTACAATGTGAGTGTGCCATTTCCCCACACTCAAAATACTCAGCTAAATTTTCCTGCCAATGCCATGACTAATAGCTTACCTAAAAATCTTGTGATATAACTCAAAATAAATGCTTTATTTTACTCTAGAAAACAGAGCTTACCCTGAGCGGAATACTTGGGTTTTATTCACTTTTAGTGCCTCTTAATAGTTCATGTTGCCACCTTTCTTTCCCTTGGTTCTCCCAAAGCATTTAATGCCTGGCCCCTGTACTGCCCCACACTCTTTCCTTAATCAAACATCTAGCAATACTTCCCATCTAGAGCTTGTCTTCTGTTTCCCAGCATCAACATTTACCTGTCTAACTCAGTTCTACTCCCTTAAACACTGGGAACTGTGTTAACATGATAGTTGGTTGGTTAGTATATTTTCAGGTTGACAGATCTTTTCTGGAAGCAATGCCTTAATTCAAAGAATTGTGGTAGGTTTCTGGAAAAAATGCTTTGGGATGGGCAATCTTTGCACTGCTTCAAAATTATTTCTTAGAGGTGATTGTTCACTCTGATTGAAAATGGAGTCAGATATATTATATTCGGTAGACCCAGGCGGAGCGGGGGAGCCGCGACCCCGCCACCACGGGGGAGCCCAGGCGGAGCGGGGGAGCCTGGCGACCCCCCCACCAACGGAGGAAGCCGGCAACACACAGGAGAACTGAGCAAACTGAACAACGAAATTGACCCAGAGACATGGAGGTGGAGAATGGGATGACGGGCCTCAGAGGAGGGGGGGAGGCGGGGGAAAGAGATAAATCGCAGAGCCTATGTGCATGGGTGCATAACCAATGGACATGGACAACAGGGAAGGGGAGGGGGAGGAGGGTATCAATGGGGGGAAAAAAAAGGAAAAACATCTGTAATATTATATTCGGTAGATATCTGTTCTTGACAAAAATCCGAGGATTATAAAAGTAAATGCGACAATTGTATTAAACATGTTATAATAGGAGATTTAAAAGATTTTGTCTTTACAAATAAATTAAGGCACACATTGTCTAACAACACTATTCTGCTTGTAATTGTTGAAAACCCATTGTCTGTAATATATGATAAACAAATTTAGTATTCATTCTTTTCATAATTTTAAAAGACTAAGAAGGATTTAATTTTAAAGATATATAGAATTTACAGCTTATTTATATATAATTGGATTATGTTGGTGTCCATTTTGTGGAGATACTTATTTTAATAGGCAGTCAATTTTTAAAATATTTAATGTTATTTTCTCACATTTAAAGATATTCCAAAAATGTACTTTAGTAGCATTGTCTCCTCACAAGTAGTAGAAAATCATAAGCTATTTAAGTCACATTGAAAGTAAAGTACACCCTCTTTACATTAAGTTACCTTCAATTTTTCAGAATTATAAAATGATAGCACTCTTATGTTGGCTTAGCAGATGAACTGCACCTAAGTATATAATTTTAAGTCATTGTGATTCCATTCCCAGTTCTCTTTATCAAGATTGATATTTAAGTAATAGTGAGTAATGAGAGTCCAGATTGAGTGATGAGAAGTGGTTTTGATAAAATGTCACAAATCCCATTATTGGTAAAAGAAAAAAAATCTGTATTCTTTAATAATTAAATATATAGTAGTTATGCAATGCCAAGATTTTGCAAATTATTTTGAAAATGTAAAAATATTATATTAATTAAGCCATTTTTCTTAAAAATTGATAATAATATAATTCTCTCAATCATTTTCTCATCAAGCTTCAAATCATACTAAAATCTATAGAAGCAGTATCTATGTCTTGATAAGTGGGAATAAATCATGCTTACAATGAAAACAGCACAGAGAAATTTTAAAAGAAAGAGAAAGCAGATCTTAAACATGAAAGATAATGGTCAGTTATAGGATCAGAGAGAGGGGAAATTTTATGTTTATGATCACCAGTTGGAAATATTTTGGGTTTGATTGTCCTGGGATAGATTTGGCATCAGCTCTCCAACATGAGGAGCCCAAACATGAGTTTACATGATACAGTCTACTCTAATGGATGTGCTAATTTCTGTGATCCTTGAGAAAAGAGAAACTCATGAGGTGAGGCTCACAGTTAACCTGCCTCTGTTTGGGTATCATTTCCTGACCATGGCAGAGAACACTAGAGTCCAAATAGAGCACAGAATTCCTGTTAGCTAAGGTAGAGAGATTGGAGCATGGGGTAATTTCCAAGACTAGAATTTGAGCAAGTTACTGAAGTAGAGGAGATAATGTATGGAAGAGGGCCAGATTGTACAGGGGTCCCCTATGGGTATTTTCTGAAGGCTGGATTGCATATTGACAGTGCAGAACTATCCAGGGCTTACAAGAGAATGGTTGCTGAGGAATTTAGAACAGACATACTAGAGGTTAGAGACTGGAGACGTTGGAGATCTAACCCAGCCAGAATAGAAAAACTTTTTTAACACCCTGTGATATCCAGGCGGGACAACAGGAAGAACAAGCCTTAGATGTAAGATCCATGCCTTAGAATAGAGCTTACGTTAGACTTGTCTTAACAAAGCCTAAAGCTATGCTGTGAAAAAAATCCCTAGGAGAAACAGTGTTTAAAATTTTTGAGTCTTACAAAGCTAAAGGGCTTGGGAACTATTTGGAATTTCCACAGATTTGTCCTAACATAGTAAAAAACAAGCCTACAGTGGTTCAAACTTACCAGTCAGTGATGGAAAGGACTATGGAAGCAAAAATCAGCACTCCTCAAAGTAAGATAATAGAATCCAGAATCTCTACAAAGTGTCATCAATGATGTCCAGTATACAATAAAATATTAAGAAGTATGTAAAGAAATCAGCAAATGTAACTCATAGTCAAAAAATAATTTAAGTCAGTAGAAATAGAACCTGAGATAACACTGATGTTAGATTTAGCAGACAACCATAATCTGTTTGAAGAATTAAAGGAAAATGTGTCCAAAACTAAAATAATATATGATTTTAATGAGTGAACATATAGATAACCTAGATAGAGAAATGCAAACTCTTTTAAAAAGGAAGCAAATAGAATTTTATAATGAACAAGTATAATAACTATAATGGAAATTTCACTAAATGAGTTCAACTGCAGACTGTAAATGTCAGAAGATGTTTGATTGTAGATGTCAGAAAAAAGAAAATGAAACAAAGCATTAAACACATGTGGGACTATGTAAAATTGATCAACAGAGAAAAGAGTTATGAGGCAGAAAAAAATTTGAAGAAATAAGAATTTCTCCCAAATTTTCTGGAAAAAATAATCCGCAGGAGGCAGCCAATTGATGTTCTCTCTCATTGATGTTTGTATCTCTCTCTCCCTCTCCCTTTCTCTCTCTCTAAAAATCAATAAAGAAAAAAAAAGAAGAACATCAGTATGAATAACAACTGACTTCTCAGAAACAATAAGGGTTGGAAGGCAAAGAAAGATAACTTTAACACACTTTTAAAGACGTTTTCAACTCACAATTCTATATCCAGAGAAAATTATCTTAAAAAAAACTGAGGGTGAAATAAAGACAATTTCAGATACATAAATACTAAACAAATTTGTTGCCATCAGTAAAAATAAAAGCACTAAGTACTAAAACAAAACAAAATACGGAAGGATATTAAAACAGCATAAACAAAATACTAAAGGATATTCTTCAGACTGAAAACTAAAACTAAAACGAAATACTAAAGAACATTTTTCAGACTGAACAGGGATAATGCCAGATGGAACTTGGGTCTGCAGGAAGAAATGAGCCTATAAGTAATAAACGGATAAATATAAAAGACTATGTTTTTGCTTCATGTGATTTCCTTAAAAGATAACTGACAGTTTGAAGAAAAATAATAATAATAACAAGGGAAGGGTAGATTTATAACATATGGCAAGTAAAATATGTGAAAACAACAGCACAAATACTGTGAAAGGTAAATGGATTTATGTTAGGTAAGATTATTACCTTTGTGAAGTCATGAGTAGAAAGTGTGAAGTGACAGTTGTGAAATGGAAAATGATACTACATTGAGTTTAAACAGACCCTGATGAATCAAGGATAAATATTGCTAACTTCAGAGCAAACAACAAAAATAATAAGAGTATATACCTAAGAAACCAATAGAGAAATAAAATGGAATACCAAAAATATTCTCAATAAGACAGGAGAGAAGCAACAGAGAAATAAAAACTAAAAGAAGTAGAAAATGAAGACAAACTCAAACATATAATAATTATATTAAATATAAATGGATTGGCCTTCCAATTGAAAAGTAGTGATTGTCAGACTTAGTATAAAGGGTGATTCATCCATAAGCTTTCTACAAGACATACACTTTAAAGATACAAGTAAGTTAAAGTAGAATGGGAAAAGATATACTAGGCAAAGACTGAGCATAAGAAGCTAATATGTCTATATTAATATCAAAACAAAGAGTATTATAAGACATAAAGAGGGACATTTCATAATGATAAAAGAAGTGATACATCAATAGGATATAATGTTCCTAAATTTTTATGCATCTGATAACAGAACCTCAAAGTTCATGAAGTAAAAACTGATAAAACCGAAGGGAAATTTTGACAAATTCATCATTATATTTGAAGATTTTAACAACCCCCTCTCAGTAACTGAAAGGAAAAAAATACACACAGAAAAATTAATAAAGAAATAAAAGTTTGAAAAACACTGTCCACTAAATTGGTCTAATTGACAGTTAGAGAATACCACACCTCAAATTGCAGGATACACATTTTGAAAAGTGCAATTGAAAGAAAAGTGCAACTGAAAGAAGGCATATGAAACATTCATCAGAATAGACCATGTTAGACCATAAAATAGGTCTCAATTTGAAAAATTGAAATCTTGAAGCATATTCTATGACCACAAAAAAATTAAATTAGAAATCAGTAGCAATAACAAATCTAGAAATTTATTTGAAATTAAATAAGACACTTCTAAATTACGTGGTGGTCAAAAAAGAAATCACAAGAGGAATTTAAAAATATTTCTAACTAAATGTACATAAAAGTACAATACATAAAAATTTGTGATTTAGCTGAAATAGTGCTTGGATTAAATTTATTGTTTTAAATGCCTGTATTAGAAAAAAAGAAAGTTCCTATATCAATTATATGAGTTTCTACTTAAGAAGCAATAAAATAAAGAGGAAATTTAATGCAAAGTCAGTAGAAGCAATAAATAATACATAAAAAAGCATATGTCAATAAAAATAGAATACCTAAAACAAAACAGAAAACTAACAAAACCAAATGTTGATTCTCTGAAGAGGTTAATGAAATTGGGATGCCCTATGAAAAACTAATCAAGACTTAAAAGAGGGGAAAAGCACAAATTAACAATATCAAGAATGATATAAGTGATATTAAGGCAAATCATGTAGATATTGAAAAGATATTAATGGAATTTTACAAATAATTTTATGCCAATAAGTTTGAAGATTTAGATGAAATTTTAAAATTTCTTGAAAAGTAAAAAAAAAGTGACTTACCAAAACTGACACAAAAATAAGTAGAATAGCCCAGCCGGTGTGGCTCAGTGGTTGAGCATCGACCCATGCACCAAGAGGTCACCAGTTCGATTCCTGGTCAGGGCACATGCCCAGGTTCTGGGCCCAGTCCCCAGTGGGGGGTCATGCAGGAGGTGACCAATCGATGTTCTCTCTCGTCAATGTTTCTATCTTTTTCTCCCTCTCCCTTTCTCTCTAAAAATCAATAAAGAAAAAAAAAAAGTAGAATATCTGAATAGTCCAAGTCTATTAAAGAAATTAAATCCATAATGAAAAACCTTCCCAAATGGAAAATACCAGGCCCAGGTGGCTTAACTATTAAGATTTATCAAATATATTTTTAAAAATATATTTTTATTGATTTTTAGAAAGAGAGAAAGGGAGAAAGAGAAAGAGATAGAAATATTGATGTGAGAGAGAACTATCGATTGGCTGCTTCCTGCATGCTCCCCACTGGGGACCAAGCCCGCAACCTGGGCACATCCTGCGACCGGGAATCGAACCAGCAACCTCCTGGTTCGTGGGTTGACGCTCAAACACTGAGCCACACTGGCCGGGCAAGATTTATCAAATAGTTAAGGGAGAAATAAGAATAATCTTATACAAATTCTTTCAAAAAATAAAAGGGAAAAGAACACTTATGGACTTGCACTATGAGGCAGTCATAAATCTCATATAAAAACCTGACAAAGACATTACAACATAAAAAATATACACATCAATATTACTCATGAATACGAATACAAAAATACTTAATAAAATATTAGCAAATTGAATTTAGTGATATATGTAAAAGATAATACTTTATAATCAAGTGGGATTTACCTTGGAAACGTAGAGTTGCTTCCAAACTGAAAGATCAATTAAAACAATTTACCCTATTAACAGAAAAAAAGGAGAAAAACCATAAAATCATTTCAAAGTAAGAAAAGTCATTTGATAAATTCAACCCTCATTCATGCACAGTGCGTGAATCTCAGTAGCAACTCAATAAATGTTTGATCAGATATGAAACTTTTCCATTTTGGTATAGAAGAGTATGGGCTCTCCACACTAAATTGAATACTCTTTATACACAAAAGATTTCCTTTTTTGAGGGGACCAGACAGTAGACTGAACTACCATCCACAGGACTCCTATCCCCTGTCAGTTTCCAGGGATTTTTATGTGACAGAAATACAGTCTTGTGCGTTGGAAAACCAATCGACTTGATCCTATAACTTCTACAATGGGGAACTGCTTTGGAGATAACTTAAGACAGATTTCATCTTAGAAAAAATTATAAAGAGATTTTTAAATAAAACTATTTTGATTAAAAAAAATATGTCATGAGGATTCTTATATCCAGAAGTTAATGGTCTCCAAAGTGGTCGTGGGTACTCTTCAGACACTGAAGGAATGATATACTTGAAAGCTTTGGTTACTAACGAGAAAGCAGACCAGTAGGCCAAGGCTATAAATGTCTGGTGAATTAAAGGGGTTGATAAAAGAAACTTGTAACAACACAGGAAATTTGAAGCTGTTTAATGCCAACGTCAGTTGATAGAAATTTAAGACGTAAGATTGATTTCCTTGCATCATTGAAAACAGAGGCGAGGCTGCACAATTTAAGCAGATAGTCACATTGATCTGAAGAGAGAACACTGCAGATTATATATCTCTGGTTTCTCTACTGTGCCAAAGCATCTTCAGACATGAAGAGAGCTGCACCCGCGACGCCCTGCTTCTTCTCCCACAGCCTGACATTGTTTCAGTTCTTACTTGGGAATGCATCCAAGGCCCAGAGCACAAGGATGTTTTTATACACGGTTTTAGATAAAACAATTTTATTATAAAAATTGAAAAATGACCAAAGGAGAGAAATGTATCCTACTCATGGCACTTCTATAAATGCACAAAAGACTGCATTGTGCTGGACCCAGTAATTATTATTAAACATCTGTATAGAACTTTATATTTACAAAGTGCTTTGTAGTCTTTTATATTATTATTCCTCACAGCAGTCTTATGAGGTAGGTTGGTATTGTTAAATCTATTTTACCCCACTTCAGGGGGTCCCTCTTTGAAGTACTTTGAAATAAACCTTGAAGAGTCAAAACCCTTTAGTGTGTCTGGAAGAACAAGGTGAAAAAAAACCCATGGTGAAGGTTTGTGTTAAAAGGGAAATCCCAAAGGGAGCCTGTGTGCTGGAGAAGGAGATCAGAGACCAAAACAGGAGCTGGAAATTGCATCCATTTGATTTGGAAAAAATAGGCAGCCTGAATATGGTGAGATTCGCGAACTAGGCCGATTATAGGGCTGTTTTCTTCTTGATTTCTCTAGAAATCTTGGCCTAGGGTATGATACATTATTGATAAACCAAATATTTTTGTATGATATCCAAATGAGATTGCCAAATGCCGTTTGTCTTAATTTTCTGGTTTTTATATCATACCAAATATAATAATAAATGGTAAAATGCAGTGCAATTAGTCACTGGTTCTGTTATATATCCAAGCATTAGCTAATCAGCATAAGAATAAATTTTTATTTGCATAACCTTGGAAGATAAAAATTTATCTTTTTTTACATTTTAAAAATATTCCTACTTGTTTGGAAAATTTGGAAAAGAAATAAAAGTTGGAAAATTTCATCTATATTCCCAAATACCTAAGACAATCAATATTAAAAATGTTTATATTTCCTTCACATTTTTGTCTAAGCATTTTTCACATTATTCTGATTATATAATGCATATAATTTTACATATTCCTTTTTTATTTAACATTTTAATGTAAGCATTAGTCTCTGTTTTGTGTAACAAACACTAAGACCTGTAGCACTAAGACCTGTCGTCGTTAGAAACCACAGAAATTTTCGCATTACCTTAAAAATAGCATTGCTTTTAAACTTGGATATAATGAATTTCCCTAGTAATGGCAGAAAACTGTCACAATTTGTATGAAATGGATTATCATTCTCATGTCTTTAACTACTATCTATATGTCGATAACTGCCAACTTATGTGCTCTATTTCTCTTCTGAATTCCAGACTTGTATATCCTACTCAGTCTTTTCATTAGAATGTTTAATGGGCATCTAAAACCTGAACAGACCCAAACGAAACTCTCAGTATCAGTCTATCCTCATACCCACACTGAGCCTGCCCCACTAAGGGTCCTCCTGTCTGAAACTCTACAATGTTTGCAGTTGCTCAAGCCAAAACTAGGAATCAATCTTCATTTCTGTCACACCCAACACCCCATTTATTAGCAAATTCTCCCAGCTAGACCTTCAAAATCTTACTTCTGCCCATAATCTCTACTGACATCAGGTTCAAGTGACTGATTTCTGGATTACTGCATTAGCCTCCTATCTGGTCTCTGCTTCTGCCCTTGCTCCTTTTAGCACGGCTGGCAATCTGGCAGCTAATGCTATCCTGTTCAAACGCACCAGAACACATCCCTCCCTTGCTGGAACCCTGTAAGGGTTTTCCATTATACTTACAGCATAAGCCTTCCTTGGACTTAAACCCACAGGATCTGCCCCCTCCGCCCTCCACACACATACAATACACATTCTTTAGCTCTTGGACCTCATCTCATCTCCAACTACTGCCCAGAGTATCCACTCGGCTCCAGCCACGTTGAACTCCTCTTGTGAACCTCAGGCATCCTCCTACCTTAGGACTTTTTACTTCTTGCCCCCCTACCTGAAATGCTGTTTCTCCAAATGGTCCCACAGCTCCATCCCACAGCTATTCGCTTCCTGGTCACTCTCTAAATTTTAACAGCTAGTCCCAGCGCTAAAACCATCTATCTCCCTTCCCTACTTTCTTTCTCTTTAGTGTTTACTTTGGGTTAACGTATTATATATGTTTTTATTTATCCTGTTTAATATATTCTCTCCCCACTACAATGTACACTAGAATGTAACAAGAATATGAGGATGCAGATTTTTGTCTGTTTTGTTTGTTGCTGTATTTCCAGTACCTAAAATAATATTCAATGCATTGCATGTGCCAAATAAATATTTGTTAGAAAAATATGGACCTTTTGAGGCATAGTATATAGAAATCCCTTTTAACAGACATAGCTAATTTTAACATTAGAGTACCAATGGGAAATGCTAAACAAAATGTATTTAGAGACGAGGCAAAGTAAAGCAGCCTGTCCAATGATGAAATGCCCCTGAGGCACTTGCCAAAGTCAATAACAGCTCCTCATCTTAGGAGGAAGTCATTGATAATCAAGGCCAAGGTTTTTGATGTGGCCTATTCTCTTTCCAAAAGTCAGGGCAGTGTTGCTGGTTAGGTTCTAATGAAGCCTTTTCTGCACTGTCAATGGTAACTTGGGGATTTGTGTAATAAATAATTTCTCACAACACCTGGTTCGCGTACCATTTTTAGGAAAAAAATAATCACAGAAAAAGAATTTTATGTTGCTAAGATGCCATCATTGAACCAAATGAATATACATTAAATGTGATTAATCATGAACATAACAAATTCATTTTGTACAGCAACCCATTTGAGTTCTAAAATGTTCTTATAATTTGTAAAAGTCTGATCATTTGCACCATGGTCTATCACAATGTTCTAAACTTGTAAGGTTTCTATGAGAGTGAAATAACTAAAAACAAACAAATAAATAAAAGATTACCATTTTAATTGAGTGCCTCTTAAGAATAAACAAATAGAATTTATTCAAAGTCCAGTGATAGAACAAATTAATGTTCCAAAGTAACAAAGAGAGAAAAATTTAACTGAATCAGCACAAAAGAATAATTAAGGTGAGGTTAACTTATCAAAATCCGTTTTCAAAACAAAGATCCTTAATAATAATTTTAATTGTGTATAGTAAGGAAAACCTTACTATAAGATTTAGACCTATTTATATAAGCCAAACAGCTTATTCAGGTCATTTTTTTAAACCTTAAGTAATGAGTTTAAGCCCAGCCAGTGTGGCTCAGGGATTGAGCGTCGACCCATACACCAAGAGATTGCTGGTTTGATTCCCGGTCAGGGCACATGCCCAGGTTGTGGGCCAGATCCCCAGTGTGGGGCATGCCGGAGGCAGCCAATCAACATTCTCTCTCTTCGATGTTTCTATCTCTCTCTCCCTCTCACTTCCTCCTGTCTCTGTCTAATATCAATAAAGGAAGAAAAAAAACTTAAAAAAAAGAAAAAGAAATGGGCTTAAATGTAAGCGCAAGTTTAGACTTCGTTTTTATTTACTAACATCGCTCTACTACAGGGATAATTTCTCACTTTTTCTGAAGGTGCCGACACAGATGTTGGTGATCACTGCTGTATGCCAAGCCATATGTTGCACAGCATACTATGGCATGTGGTGGGCTAACTTTGTAGCAATGCAATTTCAGAATTTTGAAGATACACACACATATGAAGACTATCAAGTAACTAAAAATTTGCCCTGTATATGTCACTTCAAAACCCATCCCCCTAAAAATAGACTATATTTATTTTACAAAAAAAAGAGTACAATGTACAGCGTTTGAAATGTCATTTCTTATTTATCATGTAAGACCATATTCAGATTTTCTTATGCAGAGCTTTTAATTGCTAATTACTGAAGAAGAAAATGATGGGAAAATGCTCTGCAAAAAAATGATAAAATCAAGGTAAAATATCATTATGAAAACAAAACTCCCAAATATAATGTTTTCTTTATTTAATCAATAAATGTCTCGCCCTGGCTGGTTTGGCTCAGCCGTTAGAGCGTTGGCCTGTGGACCAGAGAGACCCGGGTTCCGTTCCCGGTAAGGGCACATACCTTGGTTGTGGTTTGTCCCCGGCCCTGGTTGGGGTCGTGTGAGTGGCAACCACTCGATGTGTCTCTCTCACATCAATGTTTCTCTCTCTCTCTCTTCCCTCTTTCCCTCCCGCTCTATCTGAAGATAGATGCAAAAATGTCCTCGGGTGAGGATAAAAATAAATAAATAAATAAATAAATAAATAAATAAATAAATAAATAAATGTCTTGAGTATATCATGCATAGTTCTAACAACTGTTTGATCATCTACCAAAGCATTAGTAGCATCAGTAAATTCTCTTCAAGATGTGAATTGCCTCTGTTAAAATTGAAGAACAGAATGGAATGTTTGTTCCACTCCAATATAATACAAATTCAATATTCATTTTAAAATTGACCATCACAGAGGTGGTCTTAGCTAGTTACACCATCACATCCCTACAGTTCTATTGTTCTTCAGTAACTTAACCTTGGCAAACTCCTAGAAATTCCATTCCTGGCATTACCAAATAACTTCTAATTGGAGGAGAGTTTTAGTTCATTTGCATCTATACAGGTACCAAAATAAATTTGAATTGCAATGCTAGTTATTGCTCTGTTCCTAAAGAAATTCAATATTCAACCAGATAGATGTGGAGCAGGGAAGACAGACTTAAATAATTATAAAATTCCAATTAGCCATGACAGATTGAATACAACAGTGTTCCTGAGAGGCCACTAAAATGACAATAAAAATACACAAATTCACAAAGACAAAGAGAATAGGGGAGAATCGATAACAGATATAAGTCAACAAAACTGAGAAAAATGGAAAGTAGATGGATACTTGATAACTGGCTTAGGTTTCAACTTTCACCTCTCTGCTGGGTTCCTGGGTAGGGAGAACAGGTGAATGCTGGGGACAGTGAGAGGGGGTCATTAAGAGATAAACTCATCAGTACTCAGAATTCCACAGAAATCCTGGGAGAGGCACTAGCTCTCTCTGACATGTGGTGTGTAAGGTGAGGCTGAAGACAACTGAGTTGATGAAAGTCTGAATGAAAAATTACCAGACCCCTCTAGTCTCTGCCCCAGCCAGATGGTTTACTCTGTAGATGTTGAACACAACTGGGTAAATAGTAAAAAACACAATAGTAAGTGTAATTCTGTGTGCTCAATGGAAGATACTCATCCCCTTTCCCTTCTGCTCCAGAACATTTGTTGCCTAGCTTATACACTCCTTCCCCTGTCCCATGGCAGAAGATTAGAGGATCCCTCTCTGAAGACTCTGACAAGCCCATGAGAAAATACCTATTAATGCAGATAGTTGGGATTGCCAAAGAAATGGTCTGCCATGCACAGTCATGCACAGTGAGCCCCACCAGTTGGCAAACTCCCCCAGTGCACACATAAATTCCAATTTATCATCTTTTAGTGTCTCAATTTTAAATACAAATGGGTGGCCAAAGATCCTGAGACATAAGTAATGTATCTTACCAGACCAAAATAAAGAAATAAGAAAACTGGAGAAAACAAAGATTATGTATGAAACAGGAGAAAATTTTAACCAACTATAACACATCTCCTCCTAGAGATAAAAGATATGGCATTCATAAAACAAGAACAGAATACTAGTTAAAACTAAAGGTGGTAGCATTCAGAGAACAATGAAGAGCCCTTAAGATTAAAAATATGATAACAGAATTTATCAAATTTGAGAAATGCAGTTGAGTAAGTTACCTATAAAGTAAAATAAAATAAAACAAATAAAAGTCACAAAGACAAGGAAAATATCAGAAGAAAAAAAAATTAGTAAGAGAATGATTTCAGAAGATACAATATATCTAATAGGAATTCCAGATTGAAAGAACCAAGAAATTAGAGGAAAGGAAATTATCAATAAAACGATACTGGAAATTCTTCCAGAATTGAAGTACGTGAGTTTTTAGATTGAAAGAGCTTAGAGAGTTCCCAGTTCAGTGAGTAAAAACTGATACACAACAAGATATTTTGTTATTAAATTTTAGAACACCAGGAATAAAGAAAGGATCTTTAGAAGAAAACATGTGAGAAAAAAAAGCAAACAAAAAAACCCAACAAGTCATATCCAAATAATAATCAGAATGACATTATAATTTTCAAAACAATAATGGAGATATGCCTTCAGAATTCTGAAAAAATATATATTATTTAAGTCTATGCCCAATAAAACTATCAATAAAGTGTGAGAGTAGAATAAAAACAGGTTCAGACATTTACAGCTTCAACAGTTTATTCCAGAGGTACATCCATTCTTAGGAGAGTTCTAGAGAATATGCTCCAGCAAAACAAAGGTATAAGCCACGAAAAAGACATGAGATTCAAGATATACAGAATTCAGCACTAGAGAAAGGGAAATCCCGGGACACAAGTGAAGAGAAGTGCCAAGATGATACCCCAGGCATGGAAAGTAAGCATTAAATTGGGGTAGATCAGGAGGCACCAAGACATATGTCAGATGTCTCCAAGGGGTTGGGGGGAGAGAGAATTGAAAGATGATCAAATATGCTTCACCATACTGAGAGGCATTTCACATAAAGTTTCAGGATGAATTAGCAGTAGGTACAAGAAAACTAAACAAACCAATTTAAAAAAAATAAAAGGAAATAATTAATGTCAGGGAAAAATTGTTGTTAAAGAAAGGAAAGGAACTGAAACCAAAATATACTATGTGGTTCATCAGTAAAAATTATGAGAATGGTATGTATTAAGGATAATCAAACAATGACTGTATTCCAAGTTGGCTAGTGGGGAATATGGATGACTATATGAGATCATGACTGTTTTAATCCTTTATGGTAGGAAATTAGAAAATAATTACTACAATTTTAAAATCTGTGATTGTGGGATAAGCTCTCAGAGAGGCATGGGACCCGGCATTGCTGCTTCCATTGTAAATATTTCATACTCTTTGACTTTTTAAGCTATATACGCATATTGTTTGAATAAAAATTAAAATAGTGTAAATGCTAATATAATTATAATAAGCGTGAAGGAGAAGTATTAGAAGTCATGAGAGACTAATTAGCCTTACACTGACAAAGGTAATACTATATTATTTTTCTCTACTTTAGCTTGGATTCCCTGTGAAATGAAGAATTGTGTGGAAGAAATTCGGGGGTGGGGGGTGTTTCTGTAGGAATAACACTCACAAGGGAGTGGGAGGAGCAGGATTGGACGGGGGGAGGGGGGGGCGGGGGGGGAGTTAAACTGAGAAGCAGTTGCAACAACAAATGCCTCCCACAGACCCCTGGAGCTGGGACAGCCCTACAGAGTTGTTCCAGATGAAGAAAAGGTAACAGGTATTTGACTCCATTGACCAGTCACCAGGTGAAGACCAGTCCTACAGAGAAGGTGTGACCTTTGACATAACATTAAGTGAGGCAGTTTCCTCTGAAGGAGGGAAATTTGTGGAGAGGGACTCAGCTGAGCCACCAGCCAACACTGTCAGCAATAAAAAGTGAGTGCATCATCACTGATCAGTGGCACACCAGAGCATCCACTAAAACCCTTCTCTTATTAACAAATCCATTTGCAGAGTTTTATATGTCAAGTTGATGGAATTTAAAAGCTTTTTCATATTTTTAAAAAATTAAGAACACTTTTTGAGTTGGTAGGTAACTTTCAGAGGTGGACCGTGGTTATTTTTTTTTTCTCCGTAATGCTACTAATGCATACTGGAAACAGTACTTTTGTAAGCTAATAATAACAGGGAATATCATTTCTCTTGGAAAATGCCTTCAAAGTTCACCCTTTGACTGCATGGGTATGTCTCTCGTAGTAACTATTTGAAGCAGACGTGGGACTCCACTTCACCTGATGGATATCTTTTGGGGGCTCTCAGTCCTTGGGAAGGTAGCGAGTATAGAGGAGGAGAAGGAAGATCATGTCAGGCATCAGGAGTACAGGGATGTTCCACTCTCCTCCTAACTTTCCTCTTTGCCCAAGAAGCCACTGCAAGTCCTTCCACTCACTGCCCTCACTTGGGTAAGCTGTGAAGTGGATGAGAAGACAGTGTCATTGAGGCAGCTCACCTTGTGTGTTCTGCAAATTTAAAAAGGAGAGAATAGAACTGAGAAGCTCTATAGCAGCAGAAAGAGAGGGGATTCTACTCAACTCAACAAGTTGTTTGTGAGAGCCTCTTGTTTTAGCATGTGTTTATTGAGTGCATAGTATGTGCCTGGCATTGTGTAGGACACCAGGAAGAATGCAAAGATAAATCTGCCAGGCCCAGACATTTGAGCCAGCAATGGAAATACTGGGGATTGCCTGTTGTGGGAAAATGGAACTTCATCTAACCTCCCTGAGGAATGTTGAAGGATACCACTAATAATATGTGCTGGATACACTGTCAGGGCAACCAAGCGTAGGAGGGACTGATAACGACTTGAGGAACAGAACCTCACAGTAAGCTCAATGTAACTACTGATGCAAATTGATTATCTGCTGACTGTTTGCTCAAAGTAGGATGATGTGTAACAACTGTAGCTTTAATTCCATATAAATAGAGCTGAAAATCCACTACAACTTTGTAACTACTTGCATTCAGGGCATTTGCTTTGCTCAAAAATAAAATCAACTAATTCTAAATTCATAAATTGGCATGTTCCTTTGAGTCTCAATTTTTTGTTTCCCCTCCCAACACTGTTTCTGTGCAGGCAAAACTGAACAATAAGAAAAATATACAGTATATATATACTATCATTCAAAATAGTCCTACCATTCAAAGACTTGTCATGAATATTTAACCAGAAAATTCATTCTACAACCTTTAAAACTCCTTCAAGCAATAAGATTTCATAGTGGATTCAATTTTTAGCAAAATGCCATTTACAAAGTATTTTAAGTAAAACGTGTTTGAACCATCTTAGATCAAAGGGCATTTAAAAATATCCAGTAAATTATATCACCTTGTCCTGAGTATGTCATTTCAACCCATTAGATAGTTAAGGTAAGCATGCTTAACGTGTGTTTTATGTTAAATGGTCGAAAATATTCAACATGCCTAACTTCACAGCAGCTCTAGAGTTAACGATATTTCATGGTAAAGTCAAGTTTCCTTCTTCCCAAGTCATAGTTTTGTCTGTTTGCATAATCTGTTACCAATATTTTGCCCTTGCCACATTTTCTCCCATTCTTAGTAAGTTTTGTGATGGGTTTATTATTGTAATTTCATTTTGGTCACAAACCATGCGGAATTCATTTTTTCCCCATTGATTTGTGCTATTTATAAAGTTCCACATCAACTATTACCAAAGCTCAGCTTTTGAATTCTGACAGCTCTAGTAAATAAAACACTGTCTGCAACAGAGGAATTGCTGAGTTCTATTTGGAAGAATTCTCTTTTGACCTAATTGTCCAAATTCAGTCAGCGGTGACTTTATATAAACTCAAATTATAAGAAACCTCTCTTACCATGAAGACAAGTTACAGGTGTTCACACTTTGGCATTTCAGTGTGTAAGAGTACACAAATGTTTCTATTTGTTTTATGCATCTTCTGTGCAACTCAAAAGCTTCTGCAAATACCATGCTCCAAAACACATCTTTCTCTAAAACTTGCTGAAAAAAATACATGTGTAATTGTGTGTTCATAGAATCACACTCATGTCAGGTAGGGAGATGCATACCCCTGTTGGCATCAATTAGGTTATATCAAGAGGAGGCCTGTGTTTTGTTATCTAGTGAGAGGCAGGTGGTCTAGCAACCCCCTTGAACAACTGGCAGCTTAGTTTACATTCTGCAGAGCAGCTGCCTCCTATTTTAACGGGGCTGGTATCACAAAACACAAGCCACTTGTGTAACTTGTAACACACTGGCAGAAACTGACCTTGTTCTCCACTGGTCTGTAGTATTTGGGCAGGTTATCTAATTTGTTAACATTGAGTACCACTTAGAGGTCTATCTAACTCAAGTATTTGTCTTTACCAATAGCTAGTATTGCTAATAATCCTTTAACTTTTCTGAGTGTTGTCAATACCAGAATACTGTAACATCTTTAGGTATTGTTAAAGAAAACTTGGAATTCTCTAACATAGAACTGTGAAGCCTAGTAAAGGTACCCAACACGCTTACTGAGAATGAATCAACCAAACACAATGTATTAAGAACTATATACTGTTTACTTGAGAGGTAACTATAATGCGATAAGCTTCAGAACCTAACAATTGTTCTGGTATTGACTGATTAATAATCCCTCTTCACCAGGATGTGGTGAAACCCTTGTCTCCTGGGAAATGCCTGCGTCTATGACAGGCTCTCGTGGACGTATTCTGTCATGGCCTGCTTATCCTCTTTACTGAATCCCATTCCTCTCTTCTTCGGTAAGATCAACCCTTTGTCATCAGCGCTTCTGATGTTAAATGAAGAAATTGTCTAATTCTCTGTCTATATCAGCTCCAAGTCCATTCAGCATAGATTCTTTATCAATGGTCTAAGAACTCAAGAACTATGGTCATTTGTCTGAAGTTGTTTTCATAAGCAAAGCTCTGCCCTTCTGCAAATTTAAGAAAGTACACTCTCCTTATTCATTTCTTTTTAAGCCTTGACCTACATGTATGGTAACGGAGTAAAATGGCTACTTCTGTTGCCAACTTCCTAACTCAAACCCTAAGCCCTCTCTGTTTACAGTTTTGTACAGTGTTTTTTCTAAGGTTTAATGTAGCAGCTGGAGGAGTTTGATATCTCAGGCTAGCTTCTGGAAAGATGAAACCAGAACAGCTTGATGTAACATAAAAAGTCTCCCTTTGGGATCTTCCTGTTTGGCCTTACACATTCCCCTGCCCACCGCCATCCCAGCTGCATTGCCTCGGCCTACTAACCTTTCGGTGATCACTTTCCCAAGGCCTGCCTATGCAGGAGCAGGACAGTTCCAAATTATTTCGACCATGAGGTCAGTCCAAGCAATTAATTTTCAGAGATACTTTAGTCATGTTGACTGCCACACATGAAAAATCTATTTGACCAAAATTTGACCATTTGGCCAAAAATTACTATTCGATCAGAAGCTAGTTCAGTTGCCAATGTTTGTTCCTTACAGCAGCAAGGCACAAATCTATAATTTGTCTCCCTGTCTCCTATCTTCTCTGATACAAAGATCAACTGCCTGCTAATGAAGCCAAAGCTTAGACACTTTCTAAGGAAAAATAAGCATTCGCAAATCGAAACGAAACACAAATCACTTCCATCGCTTAGATTTGTACTTCGAAACGTGTCAAACTGAACTCATCACAGTGGGAACTGATGGAGTATTTGCTCTGGATTTCAAGTTATTGTAATGTTTCAATGTCTGTCTCACACTTTTGGCTGTCTCTCAGATATAATTACTTTGGAAATTCCATCTTCAGTGCTAGTTCTCTGTTTAAGGGCCTCGGGGAACAGCTATAAAAATGAATTAGTCCCATGAAAAGAGACTACTTGTGGGTGTTTTGTGCATGGTATTTGGACTATAGCATAAGCATCTGTAACCTTGGCTTGACAGGAGTACAAGGTGGTAGAAGCACCACGTTGGAGAAGGCCATAACTACAAACCCCAAAAAAGAACTCTGTGTGGTCTCACCCAGCCCTACTCCGCGTCCAGAGGGGCACATGCAAAACCAATTGACTGGCTTCTTCACTTGGAGATCAGTAACCTTCATTTTTAGACAGTTGCCAAAAAGTAAAACAACAATTCTCTTTCCCAATTCATTTAGTGCCGTTTTTCTATTGTATCTACTAAAATTTCTTACTTTCATAAGCAATGGTACCAGGAAGTAATGATTTGAATAATCCTCTGGAGGAGTAAGGCAAAGTGGTTAAGATCAATGGTTCCTGAACTGCCTGCTGCTTTCTAGCTGTATGACCTTGGGCAAGTTATTTAACCGCAAAACCTCAATCCTCTCATCTGTGAAAGGAAAACATGATAACACTGAAATCGTAGAATGGAGGTTAAATGAGATAAGGCATACAGAGACTTAGCACAGCTCATTAGTATTATTTTGTACAAATATAAATTATGAAATGTGCACCTTCTGGTACAACTTGTGGGATGTACTATTTAATTTTTTAAAGGTGTCATTGAACTTATAAATAGTTCCAAAATTTACATATGCTAAGAGGTTTTTTGCACTGAGTATATTCACATTTAGTCACTTACCTATATAAACTGTAGAATCTATTTTCTATATATAGGGCAAAGTACTTAAAACAGATACCCACAGATATGTGATGATGCCCCTCATGAAACTCCTGAGGCCACATTTTAAGAAAGACAGTAAATAGGATCATAAGCAAGAAGAGTTATGAGTGCTGATAGCTAAACAGTCCCAGCTTTGTCCTGGGCTTCTAATCAAGAAAGTATCCATTAATAAATCAGTAAATACAAGAATAACTGGGGTATGTAGCACCACAGTCTTTAGAAAATACAGACCCATATCTAAATAAGCAGTCACGCAGGTCAACTCATGTATAGTGAATAGGTATTGTCAATGCACAACATGCCAGGATGCCATCAGATCCATTTATTTATTACGTAACTGCTCTGGTACTATGCCCAGACTGGATGCACAAAACAGATATGTTGGAGGTTGTAGTCAAGTGGGAACTACAGATAATAAACAACATGTATTATGCATTGTAATGTATAGTGTGAAGAAAAGAATCAACTGGCTGCTAATCAAGTCAAAGCTTAGTTAATTTGTGCAAAGGGTAATTACCCATCATAAATGGCCCAAGAAAGGTTCTCTGGAGAATCAACACCGAAGTTAAGATTTGGAGGATGGAGGTGTCAGTAATGTGACTAATAGGGAAAGGGGGTGTTATGGACTGAATATGTTGGAACCTTACCCTCAATGTGATGGTATTATGAGGTGGGGCCTTTGGGAGGTGAGTAGGATCAGATGAGGTCATGAAGGTGGAGCCCTCACGAATGAATGGTGTTAGTATCCATGAGAGAGCTTGCTTCCCCCCTCTGCCGTCTGCCATGTGAGCATATAAGGAGAAGTTGGTAGTCTGCAACCTGGAAGAGGGTTCTCACCCAAACTCAGCCATGCAGGCACCCTGCTGTCAGACTTACAGCCTCCAAAACTGTGAGAAATGAATTTCTGTTGTTTATAAACCGTCATGTCTATAGTACTTTGTTATAGCAGCCTGAACTGAACAGTTCATAGAGTTTCATGCAGAGTGGTTAGGGATGTTGGTCAGCAGCAGACAGGAAATGGTTAAACAGCAATGCTCCTGAGTGTCTGCGTGCACAGAGATGCCTGATGGTGTTTGCACAGGAAGGATCACAGTGCTGCACACTAAGACGTGTGTCACTGCAGCTTCCACTCGGAAAGTGACTTTCCTCACTGAAGAGGACAGTTATATAAAGTGTACCCTTCCCCAGAGACCAGTCGAGATGGCTGTGAGGGTGGAGCTGATCTGTTGGAAGGAGCTGCAGGGCAAACAGAGCCTACTCCTGCATTCTGCAGTGTTTCACAGACCAGTGAAGCCTCAGGTTCATTGGAAGGTTTTACGTTATTTAAGTTTACAGAGCTTGGGAATGGGCTAAAAGAGCAAAACATCAATGTGGGCACTCTGTGAAAGTAAAATATGATGGAGTGCACATACGAGAAGCTGCAGACGTTGGAAACTTAGGAAGAAAAGAAACCAAACAGTGAATATATGCTTGTCTGTGATCATTATCACCAGCTTGTGAGAAGAAACTGAAAGTGAATGCCATTCATTCAGCATATATTTATTGTGTTACATCAGGGTACAAAGAAAACGAGGAGACAAAGATACCTGCCCTCAAGGAACTTACACTGGGTGGGCGAGAGAACAAAAGATTGGCATCAAGCATTAAACACAATACGTTAATAAATGATATTGTCTGTTAGAAAATATTAATGCTGTGGCAAAAGAAAAAGTAGAGGAGGAAAGGGAAGATGAGTTTGGAAGAAGGAACCATTTGCAAAATATTAAATAGTAGGTCAAGCCAGGCCTCGTTGAAAAGGTGAAATTTGAGCAAATACTTGAAGGAGGTGAAGGAATTAGCAGATATCTAAGGGAAGAGAACTCTAGAGTATATAGTTCATGTATTGTTGTAGGTACTTGTCCTGACGTTTTTGTGTAGTGAAATGAATAGTTCATTCGTGTACATGGTATTCATACATGTATTTTAAGCACATATTCTCATTTTCAGACAAATCCTTTTCTTGCCTTCAAAAACACTACATTAAAGAACCTTTCCAGGTGTCGTTAGAGACAGATCCCATGGCTTCTTGGCCCTTAAACAAACAACCACAGTCAAGGTCTGTATCCCAGAGTAAGTAGAACAAAGGAAGCGGTGCCCATTCATGAAATGTTGCTTTGTAAAGGATCATTTCTGTCTCAGCACATTTCACATTAGGTCACATAGAGGAAATAAGTGTGTCATGAACTCTCCCTGAGGAGTAATTAGAAAGTAATTTAGCTTGATATCAAACTTTCACTTTTGATGTTATAGTCACAGGTAAGCTCTGCTTTTCCTGTTTCTAAGGTAAATGTTAAATGTGTATGAGGAGGCTGGGAGGAGTCGGGGAAAGCTTTCACACCAGCCCTTCCTGTTGCCCCAGTGGGAGGACTGTCTTAGGGAAAATGAGGAATGATTTAGTATGTAAAGTTATATTATTCTTGGAACAAGATATGTCATATATATATATATCTATATTATATATATATATTTTCCCTCTCTGTGTAAAAACAATTCAATGAATCACTGATGCTTCAAAAAAGAGATCCCAGGCTTTTGTAATGACGGGAGCCGCTGGAGAAGGGTGGTAACTACAGCAACATGGGATGTAATTGTTGAATCTTAAGGCAGCATTCATGTAAATACAGTATCCAGACCCTAAAAGTGACATATCCACTTTATTCTGCATCAGTCCTATCATACCTAACTAATAAAGGTCATTTCTGAGCATCACATTTTAAAAGAGATGTCAGGAAGGAATAGTGTGGTTAGAGGATCATGACCTCAGTGATACGGGGTTACATATGAGGGATGGTTAACTACCACAGTGAGGGACAAGATAAGACAGAACCCTAAATGTTTGGAGGGCTGTCACAGTGGCTACCACAGAGGTTTTTAGTTCATTACATATGATGAAATGAGGCTCGGTGCCAGACAGTTAAAAAGAAGCAGATTTTGGCACAGGATAAGAAGAAACTTTCTTAAATTAGAACTTTCTAGATAAGAAAGTGGCTTATCAGCTTGTGAACTAATGCCCGCTTGTTAGAAGTAGTCAAAACGTATTTAGACGGTGAGCTATAGCCAGAATTCCCATATGTAATGGAAGCTGAATATCTAAGCTTGGTCTCTAAAGCATTTTCCCATATTCCTTGATTTTATGTGGTTTATGAATGAGCAACAGCTAATAAAAAACCCCTTCTCTTGTGAATTATACATGTCCCATAAAACTTAGTGTAAATTTAGGAAACTTGATTTATACTTTTGTTGATATTATTATAATCATCCAAGCTATCATGCCCCAAATTAAAAAGTGCTCGAAGGTAGATTATACTGCTTAGTGAGTTAATTTTGTTTAATGACAATGATGAACTGGATCGTTCTAATTCCTAATTTATTACCTTTTATCTCCACATACATCCTTCCGGCTGGCTCTGCGATACCAGCATCAGGCTCTGCAGGCCTCCTTTCTCCTTTGCCAGCTGGCTCAGTGTTAGGTTCTGCCGATAGAGGGAGCTGGAGAGAGACTGCAAGGCTGGAAGAGTGAGGAGGAAGGCTTTCCTCTTCCAGTTTTTTTTTTTTGGTTTTCACCTGTGGTGGGAAAGACGGTGTTCCTGGGGTCTGGAAGCCTTCTCCACAGTACTGGAAGCTCTCAACGTTCTGCAGCAGCAGATAACCTCCATCCAGTTCTTCCATCAACCCAGCATCAGCTAGCACATTCCTGAGGTAGCCACAGCCTCTCATCAGAGATCTGACTCTCAGCCAAGTGTCTTTCCTTATCCAGGTGTCTTCCCTTTTCCCTTTCCCCTAAGTTCTAGGAGTAGCTTCTTTCTACATTTGCTACCTCTCAATATCTTACCTGAGGGTTCTTTTACCTCTTTTAGCAGTTAACCATCCCATACCTAGTTGATAAGTCTTTATATTTTATATTTAAGTCTTCCTGTTCAAATTATTGGTTTGGTTCTTATCCCCTGACTGAACCCTGACTAATACAAGATTTGACAGCAAAAATAAAATAAAAAATAAAGCAATTCAAAGCTTCTCATTATTGGTTTCTCCTAAAACTCCCGTACGATAAATAAGAATGTTATTCCCTTTCCCTTGGTTTTGTGATTAGTTCTGGGGTGGTGTTTGGGTGGAAATGGTTTTAAATGTTTCACTGGACACCAGTCCTTTCTGACAAGTGCTTGACAAGTATCATATATATCCCTAGTCTTCCTACAGCTTGCCTCACCATAGCCCCAAAGGACTGCTTAGAAATATTTGAAGCCCTTATTTGTGGAAGGCAGAAGCTTGACATGATAATCAGTCATGTAAAGTCTCATGGTAAAAAGAAATGAACACACGTCACCCTGGCTTCGGTGGCAGATTTAACTGCATCCAGTGATTACGAAAAGGATGCTACAAACTCAGGGTCTACTTTAAGTCTACTTGTCAAATAATACATTATGAACTTGGCAAAAAATATGGTGTACTCATGTTTGAATATAAATGTGTATAAACTATAAATATATTATACAATCATCTCTACAGAGCTCAGTAGAGTCTAGGTACCTGTAACTGAGCCAAATGATAAGAAACAAGATAATAATCAGCAGAAACAAAGGATGTGATAGAAGAGATGGAAACGCTAAAAGTCAGAAGTCTCCATCCGCCTCTTCTCCAGCCTGTGAGACTCCCAGTTGCTCCACCACACTTTTCCGAGATGCTGATTTTCAGCGGTGGGTGCGCTGAAGGTTACAGGGAGAGATATAAAGAAGCCAAATAACTAACTAGTGGCTTTGCTCTGCAGCAGAACGAAGCCAGGTGGCCAAGAAGGAAGCAAACTGAAGCCAGTATGGGAACACAAAGGGGGGAGGGGAGAAGTGGAGAAAAGTGACAGAGAAGATCCAGAAGGAACTGGAGCGATAGCCAGTTTAGAGGGGAGGTGGCGGGAACAAAATGTGTGATTGCAGTAAGGCGGGAATTTGGAGGAAAGAGACGTGAAGAAAAAATATATTTTCCTGTGTGATGCCTGTTAATACTCTCCATAATGCCCTCAACAAATTCTAATAAGGTTTTTTGTTTCTTTTCAATAGTTTTTTCTGTTTTAAGTAGTGTGGCATATGGGGGGGGGGGGGGGGGAGTCTTTTTGTTTTTTGTTCTTTTGAAATGATGAGAGAAGAGACAAGTCCCAAGAGGGCCTGGTTGTATTCGGGACACAGTTGAAAAGGAGAGACAGCATCTCCAGGCTACCATATGCTTTTCCACCCATGCTTTCATTACACATCCATTTTCCTTTTTTTTTTAATTATACAACTTGAAAAAGTAGTGAATACGTATAGCTCTTTGTAGTTCTGTATGTGTTCCCTTCTTTCTATTCCAGACTTTACAACATAATTCAAATGCATTTCTCTGTTGTCCAGTTAAAGATGCCAAAATAATCTATACATAATAGCTGGACCTGTTTAGGATATTATTTGGGTTGTAGAGGGAGCTATTAAGTATGATTCTGTTATGAAAAATTATAGCATTTGCTGACATTATTTACATGGTTAAGATTATACTTTTTTAACACAACAATGAATGCTAAAGTTAAAGGAAATTGCCAAACACACATTAGTTAATATATTTCTTGCTTCATAAGTAGCACTTTGTTTTTTCCATATCTAGAACAAATATTTAATATGTAAGAGTTAGGGGACTAAATAATGGCGGGAGACCAAGCAGGATAGCACACAACTCTGCCACCAGTTGAAGGGGTGAGATAGATTTAAATGGGGCAGGACAGAACTGATGAGTCCTCAAAATTACAAAAAGAGAGTCTGATATCTTAGAAAATGAGATCTTTCTGTTTTTTTGCATAACAGAAACTGTACAGGTCCTTTGAAAGCCTTCCAGCTTTTGTTATACAGAACCATTGCCTCTGAGCGGGTGGGCTCCACTTCCAGTAACAGAGAAACAGTTCATGTCAGACAGTTTTTTAATTACCAGGGCTAGGACAAAGGTGAGGTGAGTGAGGAACTCGTCTCCGGTGCCAAATTACATTCTAAGGCAACATTTAAAAAAACAAAAACAAAATTAGTGCAAAAACTCTATGATGAACATAATATCAAAATTTTAGATAAAAATAGGATCAGTATTACTGACTTTTTAAATTTAACTTTCTGATATGGCTCAGCGTGGCACTGTTTGTTTCTGACCCTGTCCTTATTTAAAATTTTGATATTTTTCTCATTGTGGATTTTTGCATAAATTTAGTAACCAGGAATCAGAATGAAGGGAATTAAAATCTCTGGGTTCTGTGAAGAAGGTAGTTGCCCAGGGAGCAACCTAGAGAAGTGAAGTTAAAAAATGAATGGGCATCCAAACCGATCACCTGTATTGCTCTGGGGAGCGTCAGAAATGTGAATGTGAATGTTATCATTTCAACCAAGCTCAGCGTTTCCCTACTATTAAGGTTAAGTACCAGTTTCATCATCAACTTTTTTCCTGGCATTTGGTGCTTGGCCTATTCCAAAGTAACCCCAGTTAAGACAGTCTATAACAACTTTGACAATTTGAACTAAAATTGCTGCAAAATGAATAATTATCTAGTGTGTCACTGAGGAAATTCTCCAAAAAGTAGGGGAGGGAAATCTTAGAAATGACCTCTCTCTCAGGTATCTGAGTGCAGTTCTGTGGGGTTTGGTCATAGGGGTTTGTGGTAGATGGGAAATGCCCTGCCAGAACCCTTTCAAGAAAGTAGTCGCTGCCCATGTCCAGGGATGCAGGCAGCAGGCAGCCCAGCTACCGGCTCCTTCAGGGTTCGCCTCAGCTGTAAAGCCACCTCTCCTGAGATCCCGCCCTTCTCAAGGCAGCTGTATCTGCCGAGTGAGCAAGGCAGGAGCTGCAGGGCCCTCCGCATTTTGGTCCAGGGTGAGAAGCTCTGGAGGGCAGCTGTCTCTTCATGGCCCCTGTGGGCTGCTCCAAGACGTGATGGCCCCATCAGTTCAGTCTCTCCCTCCACCGCTTCCCTCTGCTCCTTCCCCTGTCCTCTCCTTGCATCTCCACATTCACGCCCAGAAAACCCAACCTGAGACAGGGAAGTAAACTAGAGGACATTTTTCTTTTCCCAGCGATTATTTCTAACAGCAACCAAAAAAAACGTATGCCAAAAAAGAATAAATATACAACTGTATCTGCAACATCTCTTTTTGAGCTCTCTCAATTTAGGTCTGAATTACACGTACTTGTAATTAGCGGGTATATGTGTTTTTTTGGATTGTGATTTTTTATTAGTCTTATTTAACATACGATACCTTATCGCAAATGTGTCCACATGTTGGTCGTTCGCAGTGTCCTTGTGCTATTCCATAGTGGATTTCTTAACTGTCCCCAAATTTATGGCCTTAAATTGTTTCCTATTTTTTCACTGCTTAAAATAGTGCTGTTATAAATATTGTTGCACAAATTGCTGTCTTCCCTTTTTGATTAATTCCTTTGGCAAATACCTTCCTAGAGTTTGGATTAGAGTCCTCTGAATATCAGCACTGGGACCAGTTAGCAGAGAAGAAGGCACGGGTAAACAGGAAAAGAATAAGGATTCACACAACCACCAACTTTTCCTTCCTCATTGATAAAAGATGTATATTAAGGGTGTGTATGTAAATCTGGAACACCCTGAAAGTTCATTAAGTTCTGACTAACCTCCTTTTTCCTCTGCATCTTCTTGAATAACCCACTTGACAGTAACTTTTACCTTGAATATGGATATTGAATTCTATTTGTTCGCCGCACCATTATCCAAAATCCAGTTTATAGAATAAAGAAAAAAAGTTCAGAGGATTAACAAGTTTAGGAAATACTGCACATTAAATAATCTTCTTGAAGGCTAATAATGTAGAGGGGTATGTTAAAGGCAGAATTCTTGCAGCAAAGAAATTGTTAAATTAATTAATGCACCCATACAGTAGAACTAATATTATAAGGAAAAGTTTGTGAAATACTGGTGTATATGGTATCATAAAAAACTTATAGAAAAAAATGTTATACGTACACATATCATATACGCATATTACTTACTAGTTAAGATGTTGCTATCTTCCTAGAAAAGCCCATTTATGCTATCACATTAGTATCCCCTCTAGCACCTACCACCTATCCAGGCCAATTTTAGGTGTTTTACAAAGGTTTTTGAAATTGCATTAAACATCTGTTAAAAATCACTTCATTCATTGCTAGACATTTATATAATATAGTTTTAAAGAAAGATAACAGCTGAGGGGAGCTACAGAAAAAAAAAGGCATAGAAATTACGTTGAATTATTTGTCTTGTACATACAAAGTTGCTCTGTGAGAACACGAGCACTCAGCAGATGTACAGATCCATTATCTTCTCACATGGCAATATGTTCCTTCTTTCAGAAAATCTGAGCAGGTTTGGAACATAAAATAATCCAAATAGACTGAAGTGCAAAGCAGAGAACATGAAAATGGTTGGCAAAAAATAATGGCACAATCTTAAGAGATGTTACTTATGTGAGCTTACATCGGGACATTAAACACTGAGGTTTACCATTTAACAAAGCATCCAAATATATAATAATCCTGCTGAATACTTTGGAGCAGCAGATTTCCAGCAGAAGTATCCACATTTCCCTCCTACATTAAAACCCAAGGACAATGGGTTTTCATATATTGTCATTTCAGCCTTAGCTCTCTCAAAAGACACATGGGATCTACTTCATGACTTACCTAACCCATGTTTTCAGAAACAGGTGCTGGTAAGTCTGCATCTGGTGATAAATATTAAAGCTAGAAGATGAGAATTCTGAAGCTGTCTACTTAATTCATTCTCACTTGTCATTGCCGCTACTAGTTACACTATTGTAGACTGAGCTCCTCAGATGAAGAATTCCCCTCCTATCTTGACATTTCAAATTGTATTTGTCTCTGTATTTTTAAATATTCATAAAATTTTAGAAATCATGATTAACCCTTCATTGTATAGTTGAGAAAACTAAGAGCTACAAAGTTGAAAGTACTTGCCTAGATTCAGATAGTGAATTTTCTGTAAATTTGTACAAAAATACAGTGACTCTTGGATCCTAAAACATTTTTTCCCACTACATTATTTTAAGAAACTTTGGAAGTATATTTAAAACAATATTACATTATGGTTAAAGAATACAAGTTCTGAAATTAGGAAGACCAAGGTAACAAAAGGAATATTATTTAACTCCTCTAAACTTAGTTTATTCATTAGTAAAATAGTAATAATACTCTTGATGACATAGTTTTGTGAGTTTTAAATGACACAGAACATGATTAAGTACCCAAAACAATTCATTATAATTATTGTTATATATGTAAGTAAAATTTGTTTTCTATATATTACCATGGCCTTGAAAAACTGCATATAGATTTTTATCAAATTTGGAGGTAAGTCTCATACAGTTTGTAAGCCAGGTGTCCTATTCAAAATTCATGCTGACTCCTGATTCTGGGGAGATGAGTATGGAGCAGTACCTCATCCTTCCTATTTTGTCTACTTGATACAACTAAAAATCCTGGACATTATACATAAAACAAACATAAGAAGATGTTGAAAGGTGGAAAGAAAAGGGCAGGCAAGCCAGGGAACTTAACCCAAGCAACTACGAGGTAGTGAAGTCTTTGCATTTTCTTCTTGCCTCATACATTCCAGGATGGGTACTGAAGAAGCCAGCAGCTGGAAAACACTAATGCCACAGACCAACAAAAGACCCCAAGAAGAGTCTGCTCTCTGTTACCAATGGACCAGGAAAGGGGCAGCCTAACAAAAGAGAAAACATTTAGACAATCACCACAGAAAATCTTGTATCCCTATCCACACAAGCAAGGGCCCAGCGGAGAGTTTAGACTCCATCCTTGCCAGGCAGAAGTGCCCTGCAACTCCCTCCCCACCTCCAGGGTGGTATCAAAGGGGGCATGTGGGAAGCTGAGATTTTCATCTCTACCAGTTGGTAAAGAGGACCCCTCTGTGGTGTCATGAGAGACAATGGGGGAGTGAGGGGAGACTTGGACTTCTACCCCACACAACCCCCTTCAACCTAAACCTCAAACCTTTTACAAAAATTAATTCAAAATAAATCATACATTTAAATATAAAATGTAAAACTGTAAGACTTTTAGAAAATAACACAAGAGAAAATGTTCAGGCCCTAGGGGCTTGGTGAAGAGTTCTTAGACATGACACCGAAGTCACACTCCATAGAAGTAAAAAATCGATAAATGGGACCTCAGCAAAATTAAAAACTTTTGCTCTGTGAAAAATCCTGTTAAGAGGATGAAAAGAAAACTACAGAGTAGGAAAAACTGTTTGCAAACGTATCTGACAAAGCACTTGTCTAGAACTTTTAAAACTGAACAGTAAAAACAATCCAATTAGAACATAGGCAAAAGACATGAAGAGATATTTTACCAAAGATAGCAAGTAAACATGTGAAAAAAAATGTTCAGCATCACTAGCCATTAGGGAAATGCAAATTAAAGCCATGATGAGATATCACTCTCCACCTCTCAGCATGATCAAATAAAATAGTGATGCTATTTTATATCTTCCTAGCAAATGCTAGCAAGAATACAGAGACACTTGACCTGTTATACATTGCTGGTAGGAATATAAAATGGTACCGCCACTCTGGAAAACAGGTTGGCAAAAAAACAGCAACAACAATTAAATATACACTTACCATGCAACCCAGTAATTGTACTCTTAGGCATTTATCTCAGATAAATGAAACATTACTGTAGCAGCTTTATTGCAATAGCCAAAAATGGGAAACAGCCAAAATGTAACACTTCTCAGCAATAAAAACAAAAGAACTATTGATACACGCAACAACTTGGATGGATCTCAAGGACATTGTGCTAAGTGAAAAAAAAATTTTTTTTCAAAAGGACACATATGCTGTGAGTCTATTTATATAACATTCTTGAAATGATAAAACTGTAGAAAAAGGAAACAGATTAAAGGTTGCCAGGGGTTGGGGATGGTGTGGGGAGGGAGTTGGGTGTGGCTATAAAGGGGTAGCATGAGGGAGTCTGTGGTGTTGGATAGTTCTTTCTTGATTGCACTGATGGTTATGGGAGTCTACGCAAGAGATACAATAACATAGAATCAAGTCAATGTCAGATTCCTGTATTTGATATTGTATTATAATGATGTTAGATGGACTCCTTAGTGGAAACTGACTGAAGGGTACATGGGTCCTCTGTGTGCTACCTTTGCAAATTCCTGTGACTCATTATGCCAAAATAAAAGTTTGTTTTGAGAGCATTTCTGGGAAGCAACAGAGGATAATATGCCTTCCAGTCAGGAGAACCACATTCTGCAAAGGGCATTCGAAAGCAGAGAGTGACACAAAGGAAAGTTGGCTACCAATTAAGAAGAAACTCCACATGTAGAGATTTCTGTGGCAGAGAAAACCAGCACTCCTTTCCAATATGAGTCCCAAGTAGATCCGATGGTTTTTAAGCCCCATCTATAGATTAGAATGAAGTGGGAGCTTTAAAAATGTTGTGTGTCCAGTGATTCTGACTCCTTTGGGTTAGGGTGATCTTAATTATCTAGATCAGCGGTTCTCAACCTGTGGGTCGCGACCCCTTTGGGGGTCGAATGACCCTTTCACAGGGGTCGCCTAAGACATAGCAGTAGCAAAATTAGAGTTATGAAGTAGCAACAAAAATAATTTTATGGTTGGGGGTCACCACAACATGAGGAACTGTATTAAACAGTCGGGGCATTAGGAAGGTTGAGAACCACTGATCTAGATGATTCTAAAGAGCAGTCTGGACAGGTATACACCATATTCCACTAAGCAATGTGACATCAGTTCAGTGTCTGATATCTGACACTATTTTGAGCCCTGCCAAGGAAAAGTAAACCCAAAGGTCTATGTTATTCTAATACTGAGGCTATGTGAAGGCCAGTTACTGAACCTTCTGAACCTCCTAAATCTTAATTAATGGAGCAATATCCAGAACCCAGGCAGTTAAAAAAAATAGCATAGGTATTTTTTAACATGCCATGTTTAAAAAAAGAAATCAATATTTTATCCTTTGGGTATCACTGATTGTCTCCAATAATCCTGTTACTTTCTCTCAGCTATTAATAGGATGCAAGAAAAAAGTGCTCTAAATTCCAGGCATTCATCTGTGACAAGCTGCTTCTGGAAGGGGCGATTCTATATGGTGTGAGCCAAGGTAAACAGCAGCAGGGATCCTTTCACATTGCCCAGCATAGCAGATGACAGAAGTGGTCCATAAAAAGGATTTGATACAAATTTAAAATTTTTAAATTCTTAAGCTTTATATTAATTGCTACAATTATGAAAGGTTATCGAAATTCCACATTAATATTTACAGTTTCTATTAAACTTTATTTAACAGTTAATGGTGCTCCCAAGCAATGCTGGTTATGGCAGTTAATACATAACTGAGATACAAAGCAGAATCCTGGAAACGGTCTAGGAGCTGAGGTTGAGGGCTTCTGTTCATGCCCCTGCTAGTTGACCCTGGATGAGTTCTTTATCAGACTCCTCCTATGTAAATTTGAAATGATAATATTTTGAGAAATGAAAGAATAATGAGAAAGCACTTTAAGCTGCAAAGTATTAAACATTTTATCATTGTCATAATTATTACCATTTAAAAACTTCAATTCACCCAGCCGGTGTAGCTCCATGGATTGAGCGTCATCCCATGGACTGAGAGGTCCCAGTTCGATTCCCCGTCAGGGCACATGGCCAGGTTGCAGGCTCGATCCCCAGTCAGGGGTGTGCAGGAGGCAGCCAATCTGTTTCTCTCTTACATCGATGTTTCTATCTCTCCCTTCCTCTCTCTCTTAAAAAGAAAAATCAATAAAAATATATTTTTTAAAAAATAAATTCTTAATTGTCAGCTGCCTACTTATAGGTCTATGAAACAATTTTTTTGGAAGTTGTAGTTTATAAAAATAGAGCAAGTTTTTCATTATCATAACTACTATATGGTGAATCAGTTGTTAATTGAAGGGCTATGGTTTCTAAATTGCAAGTGACTTGGGCATATTTGCTAATGTTGGTGAATCCTATCAAATAACTATAACTCAGGGAAGTGACCAGCTCCCTTAGTATATAGAGCCATGTGACATGCAAATTTTATATGGCATTTATAGCTTTCCTTTTAGAAATCTAACATATATTTTATTTCTCTATCTACTCATTCCATTAAAGGGCGCTTTAGCTGTGGTGCCACTACATCTTTCAGCTTTAGATTTGGGAGCTGAAAATTTCTAATCGTGTCCTTCTAGCTGTCTATATTCCATACCCTGAAACAATGCAGAGCCACAAGGGTATCAGGAAGAAGTTCAAGCTGTCTGTAACATTCAATACTAATTGGAGAGTATAAACATGATATTGAATAATGTAAGAATGAGACTTATGTAGATACTTTTGAAATTTCACAAATATAAATTTATACAACAATCCTAAATAATAAATTACAAATAAGCCAAGATAAATAAGCTATAAGAACAATTGAATAATAATTTAAAAACTAGCTATGACTTAAATATTGAAAATCACAAATCATTTTTATTGGGATAATTTTACACATAAATTATATTACCCATATAGTATTACCTATGATTTTAACTTTGTAATTAACAAAAAATATTATTTTATTTTATTTTTTCCACCACCATTTATCCTTTCTATGCCTTTTTACCTCCCCACTCAACCTCACAATCATCAAACTATTGTCCATGTCCGTGAGTTCTCTCTCTCTCTCTCTCTCTCTCTCTTTTTTTTTTTCTCAATCCCTCAACATCCCCAACCCCCACCCCCCAACCCCCACCACCAGAGCTGTCTGCCTGCTCTCTATGAGTCTGGACAAAAATATTTTAATATAAAAGTATGGGGGCTTGCCTTCTTTTACATATTTATATATGTAACTAATTTCATGTTCCTACTTCAAACATACTAATTCCACATCTTCAAGAAAATTACTGTTAAAATTAATGAAGTACAAATATAAACTTGGTGATTCCTCAATATTTATCATTTTTTATTCTGCAGTTTTTTTGTTTTGTTTCTCAAGTTGAGATATCTATTTCAAAGTATACCTGTGGGGATGTCCTTATATATACAAGTAAAAGCCAATGTGATTTTATTGGCTTATTTGTGTGTTTATACCCCTCTTTATCCCAAAAAGAATTACAATGTCCTATTATAAATAGCTACAGCATCACATTAAAAAATTAAAGAAGCTGAGATAAATATTAAAATGAGTAAAGAAAAAAATAAGTTGAAGCTCAAAGTAAAGTGAGAACATGTATGTCCCAGAGTACTTGCCAGAGAAGGGCTACATTCAGCTCTAAGAGAAGAATAATTGGCTCATGACACAAAGTGTCCAGATGTCCAGGAGATGTGCCTAATTCTGGTGCTAAAAGAGATGGAGTCACAAATAAAATAGAAAAGGCACACATCTCTTTTAACTGGACATTCAAGATAAAAAGCCGATTGATCTGAAAAGCAGAAATGGATATTCATAAATACATACTAAGACATCTGTAGGGTGTCCCAAAAAAACATATATACAACATTGAATAATTATAAAGCCAGTATTTATTAAAATACATTTCACTTTCAAAATGTAACAATCTACAGATACCCTGTATACATTTTTTGGGACATAGACTACCTATGATAAACACTACACTTTTCCCCTTGTCTTGGTCTACTTCTTTATCAGAACGTTGAGAGTGGATTAGATAGTGGAGGAAAGAAGACCGTAGGTCAATCGACATAATCTTCTTGTCTAATACTGTGAACAGACTCTAGGAGGTCTTTATGTACTGCACTGGTAACCAGGTATTTCCCGTCAGAAACTTACTGCCAAGAAAATCAAGATTTGAGCACCAGCCAAACAAAATTACAAAGGAGGCTACAGGTAAATCCCAAGATTAACTCATGTCAAAACAATTAAATCAGATGCCCATAGTATCCAAGAAAAATCACTGGAGCATATAATGGATTTGACTCAAAATTTACGAAGTGAATGTAGGGAAATTCTCCCTGCTTTTGGCTGAGAGAGAATGGAAGAAGTTTGAAGGTCGAGAAAAACAGGGGTCAAGAGGAGTAAGGAAAGTGGAACAAAGTGGAGGAGAAAGATGGCTTCTTTCTGGCTCTCTGTGCACAAGCCAGCTACCAGTCAGCCTGTACCCTGTGTAGATATTTGAAAGCCTCAAACCAGCTAATGTGCCCAGCCTTTGCAGAACAAGATGGGAAAGAAAGGCACATTTGGTGACTTAGAAAAGGAATTAACAAACTACACAGAGAATATTTTCAGTATCATTTAGAAATAGAGATGAAAATACACCTTAATATATAGAAATACATAGTTTCCAAATTTAGAAATTCCTGAAATAATGGGAAAAAACAGATCTGGAGAGGGAGTTCCAAAACAGGAAGAGGAGCTCAGAGAGCACTGAGAGAGAAAAGGGCTCAAGAAAGAGAAAACAAGAATGAGGTGGAGAAGACTATGGGGTAGGAGGGAACAAAGGTCCAGAAAAACGAAACCAGCCAAGAATTGACCTTATTGCGGTTTGGCACTGTGGAGCCTAACTGCATATTTGAGATACCAAGTCTCTGGCAAGGTTCCCCTCCTTGACAGTCTTTACCTGCATAGAAATAGGGTAGAACTCCACATGGAAAATTTAAATATGGTGGAGGTAGGACAAGTAGATTCTATAGTCTTGCTATATAATACTCCTGATTTTAGAATAAATTTTATTATAGGGAGGAATCACATTGGACCCTCTTCTGGAATATTTACTTGACAAGGTACAGAAAAACCGCATCTATAGCATTCTCATTTATAAGACAATCTCATAATTGGACCCTGAAGATATTATCCTAATTATATTCTAGGGTATATATGACTACAAAATCCTGGTAACTGGATTGGTCTCATAGAAAAAGTATCTTTGTAGGTAAACTTAAAATCATTACTGAATACTTTCTGTATATGGAGATATACAAAGACGAGAGGCTACTAATGAGAATTTTTCTTTACCTCGTAGATCATAAAACTTGGCTGAAATGACAACTAGAGAAAAACCACACATAAACAAGTACAAATGATGAGATTCTAGGAATGGAAAAACTGAACAAGATAAGAAATGGCTTACACCTGCTTCTGTTTATAGACAAGACTGAAAATATATTCGAGGAATAGAGTAACTTGATAAGGGCAAGGTGAATCATTGGCTAGCATTAAATTTGAACTGGGTCTTGAACTGTTAGTCTGTTGGAAAAGTGACTGACAGATACCTAATTAGAAAGGAACTCAATGAGCAAAGACACAAAGCAACGAATGTAATAGATGCATATAAGGGACAAGAATCAAGAGATAATAGAAAAGACGCAAGGAGGGATAAAAAGATGACCTTGGACAGCAACGAAATAAACTGTTGGGGCAAAAGGCTTTTAAATAAACTTCCAGGGGCCAAGAAAGTGCTATGATGAAAGCAGTATTTAATTTTTTTTCTCTTAGCTTTTCACAGGTGAAACAGACACCCGGGATTATTGGAGACAGATGGTTGCTAACAAGTGGAGAAACAGCATGTAGGAGATGTTTGGAGACTCCTACACTGTGGACTTCATGCTATGGAACAGCAGCCAGTAAAGCAGGTATCTGAAATGCGTGCATGCTTGTGTGTGTGTGTGTGTGTGTATGTGTGCATGCACGCGCGCTGCTGTTTGTTGTCCTCATGGTTGTCGTTTGGAGGAAGTGTTTTACACTGATTAAGTTACCTCTGGAAAAATAAGTTACCGCTTCTGCCATAGTAAACGTGGAATGGAATCTGTTTACTCATTACTTTTTATTGAGACTTTCATTTCATATGTAACAAGACAAAATTTGGAGACAAGGGGTGTTCTTAAAATATTGTTTTAGACTGCTGGAGGAACACTCTAGAGCTCTTGTGATAACTCCAGCTGCTGACGGGTTTATTTAATCATATTTCTGAGATCTAAAATCTGGAAAGAATTTGTCAAGATAATTTACCTTGAAGTTGGATCAGAGGAAAATACTATTGTCCTTAAATTAAATTACAGACTATCTTACAAAAATGATGAGTTTAACGTTAAGCTCCAGGCCACTGTTTTTACTCCCCTGCTATCAGTAGTAATGACTGCACACTTAGCATTCGCATTGGGCAAATTGCTGAACGACAGGGTAAAGAAGAGCGAACGACACTGTCCTCAGATGCAGAATCTGTGGAAATGCTACGTAAATATTTGAGGTAAGAGTTTGGTTTGAAGTGTTTAGAAAAAAGGAATGAGATATTTAAATGAGACAAATGGCTTAGAGGCTTAATGGAAACAGATGGGTAGCAATTAGAGGGAAAGCTAAGCCGGGAGCACCAGGGCAAATCGTTCCCGGCTGGAGGAAAGCAGATGATCCGAGCCTGGGAATGGGAGGACGGAGAAAGGATGAGTAGAAATTGCTTACTCCAGCTCTTGTTTAACCTTTACTTGTAAGTAAAAAATAAAATAAAGAATTTTAAGATAGAAAAATAGCTTAAGCAATGTTACCAGATGAAAGCCACCTTAAATCATAGTAGCTGCATCCTTTTTTCCCTCTCTCCTGCTTCCCACGTTCCTCCCTCTCATTCTTTCTATTCACTTCTCACTGAAAGTCAGGATTTTGTTTTCTAGCTTTGTCATTGTCTTCATTTTGTCGGAAAGGGCCACAGACTTCCACACAACTCCAATCTTGGGTTAATTGGGGGGGGGGCTATTTTTAAGAGGATGGAGTGGAAGGGGATTGGCTACTGTTTTTTGTTTTTGTTTTTGTTTTTTTCATGTTCAGGAAGTCTAGAAAAACTGAATATAGCAGGAAGTGGAAGGGGCTAAAATGACTTAAAGATTTACCAGGTACACTTTCAAGAGCAATGGGTCGTATTCCCAGCTTGGGGACTCACTTTTACCTAGGATGAGGAGGCAAGTGGGGAAAGGTGTGGGACTGTGGTGTTATTATATTACTTGGTTTATTCTAATTATATTTCATATTCCATGGTGATATTCAAAATATGCCATGCTTAAGATTCTTACTTGATGTGTCCTTTTTTGAGGCTATCACCTAAAAAGCCTGAGGCATTAGTATTTTGACAGGAAATGCTGGGCATACTTGTAACTACTAACCATAAAATCTTCAACCATGTATCTTGACCACTGAAACCCTAATTGAATTCATGTTATGTCAAATAAGTTGAACAGTACAAGAAACGGTGTACATGAAGAATGAAAATATTTGGGAGGAAAATAAATCTTTATAATTACTGACTGATGTTTGGGGAACGGCAGATGCCTGCGCTTAAGGAGAGCGAGTCACTTTAGTTCTGGGGACTCCCTGCTGCTGCTGCTGGTAATAGAAAAGACACCGATGTTTCCAAATCAAGTTAGAATGAATACGTACGTATACTGAAGTGGAATAAGGAATGAAATCTTAAGTATTAAAATAAACATAACTTGTAACAGAAGAAATAAATATTAGAAATTACCTAGACTTGGTCATTAGCACCAAGTATCTTCACTTAGCCAAACATTTTAAATTTATGTCAGAGTGAGAAATATTCAAAAAAATACCCCAAAATAAGTGACCAAAATTCTTGAAGAAGCATACATTTTCAGTTTCAAAAAGCTGGAGTCAAAAATGCTGTGTAGGAGTCGTTCTATGGCAGGAAAAAAAAATCTGGCTGTAATTCAGGGGCCTCAACTTGAGAACACCCTTTTGTGTCTTGTCAGTTCTCTAAAACTAAGTTTTCCCTTGTACATAAAATAAAAGCTTTGGACTAAATGACTTGTGTTCCCTGTCAGTTCTCATACTACCTAATGAATCTACAGAATCTTGTAGAAATAAGAGAATGCATTCTCAATCCAAGATTACTGTTCAAAATTCAAAATCACTTTACAGGATTCAAAATGTACACATTATAATTTAATTTTTAAAAGAAAATTTAACCAAAAAAACCCCACAATATTTCCATATAAAAAGTTCTAGGAGGGCATACACCAAAATCACAACAT
This sequence comes from Tadarida brasiliensis, assembly GCA_030848825.1. Taxonomy (NCBI): domain Eukaryota; kingdom Metazoa; phylum Chordata; class Mammalia; order Chiroptera; family Molossidae; genus Tadarida; species Tadarida brasiliensis. The sequence goes on from CM061265.1 coordinate 61,654,420, forward strand.
TTATTTCTGTATCAGATAGTAATTATTATGAACCAGGTACCGCACTCCACCGTGGACGCGAGTGAAGGAGAAGGATGCGGGTCTCGCCCTCATGAAGCATACGGACTCGTGGCCGTATCTCTAGGAGACAGAATTGCAGTGTGATTTTTTTTTCTCTTTAATTTCTGGAGTTGTAACACTTTAGAAATGAGAGAAAGTTACTACGAAAGAAAATCCCACAGTTTTCAAGAACCACATAATGTAGTCCTACTATATTTTTACAATGATCTGCAAATGTCCCCAGGATTCTTAACAAAACCAAGGCAATTGCTTGAATCTATTCTCATGAGTGACGAGTTTCTATAAATTTTATTGCTGATTTATTATCATACCAGATCCTTGGAGCCAGGTTAGGAACATCATCAGACTGCTTACAATTCCAGATCCCAACTAGAAACCTAGAGGACTCTTGTCAGTAACTGTGGTCATGAAATATGCAGGAAAAACTTAAGCTTTAAGTAAAACCACTATGGACAAACCTCAGTAGTCATATGTCCAATAGTAAATAGTAAAAACTTTACCGTGCTATCCATAATGATAGATTTGATCCTAGATTAGAGAGGTCCACAGTATGGCCCTCTTCTTGATCAGTTTTTCTCTAGCCATTGTTTATTATTGATCCCTGTTTAGTTTTGTGTGACATAGTTTTGATGCCTTACAGTTCTCCTCGTCAAGGGACCTATTTTGGAGAAATTGGAACTTCCTTCTAACATTTGCAATAGTTACGCTTTTCAGTAAGTTATTGCTTTCTTTCTCATAGCATTTTTGCTCCTTTCCTTTCTAACTTTTCCTTTCAGAAATATCTTCTTTTAAATCATCCATCAGTCTTTATTCCACATGAATTTCACCTGATGGGCAATTTAGAAATGATTGTTATTGTGCTATCATAATTATTTTTCCCAATCTGATAATATATAGCTTCCTAGATATTTTTATTATTCTTTTGATTATTATTATTGCTGTGATTATTAGTAATCTATTACTAATTAATATTTATTTTTTTATAATTTATTTTATTATTAATTTGTTTTTGTTACAGATGTTTTTCCTTTTTTTCCCCCATTGACACCCTCCTCCCCCTCCCCTTCTCCTCGTCCCCATCCCTGTTGTCCATGTCCATTGGTTATGCACCCATGCACATAGGCTCTGTGATTTATCTCTTTCCCCCGCCTCCCACCCTCCTCTGAGGCCCGTCATCCCATACTCCACCTCCATGTCTCTGGGTCAATTTCGTTGTTCAGTTTGCTCAGTTCTCCTATGTGTTGCCGGCTTCCTCCGTTGGTGGGGGGGTCGCCCGGCTCCCTCGCTCCGCCTGGGTTCCTCCATGGTGGGGGGGGACTAATTAATATTTAAAAGCAGGCATATTTATATGCAGTATACTAATTATAGACAAAAGAAGTACATGTGAATGAGTGTGATATTGAGGGTGGCCTATGAAATTATATCAGAACAATTGTTTTTATTTTTTAATAATCTAGGAGGGAGTATATCATTTCAATAGGCAGTCTAATGTAATATTGAATAATTTTGGAAAATTCAAGATAATATACTAGAAAGAGCATTGGTTTGTTAATCTGCAGAACAGTGTTTTAAACCTTCTTCTTCTCTTAATGTCCTCTAGTCTTCTATAGTGGTCATTTATTTTTTTGTACCTAAGCTACATTCATCATGCTGTAGTTTAAGCCTGTGCCATTACAGTCTCTAACCAGTGGAAATAACCACTTATATTAGGTTAAAATTATTCCTCATGTGTCTTATCACTAACTTTTTAATTTATCTTAACAAAAAGTTTTTACACTTTATAATACAAGGTCTTTTGCAGACAGAAAGCCAAACTAAATATTATCTCTGCCCTCGGGGAAATTTCAATCTAGCTAGGGAAATTAAACAAATAATAACCCCAAATTGGTTACTAACTGAACTTAATCCAAGTACTTTAGGGCTGTACAGTGTATACTACAAAGTTTAGCATAAACTTCATACTCATTTAAATATATGAATCTAAAGATGATTTGTCTTTGCCCTGGCCAGTGTTGCTAAGTGGTTAGAGCATCAGCCCACACACTGAAGGGTCATGGGTTCAGTTCCTGGTCAGGAGCACATACCTGGGTTGTAGGTTTAATCCCCAGCCTGGTTGGGGTACATGTGAGAGGCAACCAATCCATGTGTCTCTCTCACATCAATGCTTCTCTCTCTCTCTTTCTCTGTCCCTCCCTCCCTTAAACTCTCTCTCAAAATCAATGGAAAAATATCCTCAGGTGAGGATTAACAACAACGACAACAAAAAGATGATCTGGCTTCAACAGTCCAGACCCCATTAATCACCTATATTGATTCAGTTGATTTGGCTGACTTGGGGAGCGGAGTTGTTCCCCTCACTTTTCAGCCCAGCACAGAGCGTGCATTGTGAAATGTCCTAAGTGCTTTCCTCTGAACAATAGTGAGATAGATATTATTAGATACATTTTACAAATAAAGAAATTAGGACTCAGAGAAGTTACATTCTTTACTCAAGTATCACGGCTAGGACTCCTCTTGAGTCTAAGTCCTAATCTTTTTTTTTCTTAAAGATTTTTTATTAATTTTTAGAGAAAGAGAAAGGGAGAAGGAGAAAAGAGAGAAAGGAGAGAGAGAAACATTGATGTGAGAGAGCTAAACATCGATGGGCTGCCTCCTTGCCTCCTACACTCCCCTGCACCAAACTGGCAACCTTCTGGTGCACAGGACCATGTCCAACCAACTGAGCCACACTGGCTGGGGCAAGTCCTAATCTTTTCCATAAAACATGGTCATCTTCCCATTGTTTCACTAATGTCAGAATCATTGGTCTTTTATAAATCCTCCAACCAACCTCCCAGATTCATCCATAGCAACAGTAGAAACTGATTTGTGCAAAATGTATGAAGACTGTTGCCTTTTCTACTTTAGTAATGAAGGCATTTCTAGATGAAATGAGAAGTGATGTCAACTAATAGTCACTGTCTATAACATTGTGTTGTGAAGGACTCCAAACACTTGTTTGAGATCAATAGGAAAAGGATCATAATTAGCTGTTGATGTTACTATGAGCATAGAAAGGGGAAGTAGCTATGTACAGCTCATGTATTTTTTTCTCCCTAACCATCTGTAGAGTAGCACAGTTTATACATTTCATCTACGATATAATTTTGCTGATTTATGGTTACTTTATTTTTCATTACAACCCATGCTATAATCTCCCATGACTCTCTGTTTTGCCTTCCCTTATCACAAAACATACTAATTTTTCTATTCTTGCTTGTAGCTATCTACTTCAAATACTTCTTTTTATAATCATTAGAGAAAGACCCTTAACCTAACCTATTTATTATCTTTTTAGAGATTATAGCTTGTCACTTTGAATAGTTAGATAGCATATGGATATATAGAATCAAAGTTAACGTATAGGTATAAAAAGTAATTTGAGTCACAAAGAATTGCATTATGGTTACCATAGTAACTTTAACTATGAATGTTAAAGCTTTCTAAGGTAGAAAACTCAACCATAATAATGCAGAAACAGGGATTTTTTTTAATGCTTAATAAGCTAGAGATATTATATATCATAATTGTGTGCAATAAATTACTTCTGCAGAGTAAAGAAACCTCTAAGATGGTAAATCAGCAATTTTTAAGGGTTGACTAGCTTCTTTAAAATGTCCTGTGGGCAGAAAAATAATATACCTTCTACTGCAAAGTGTCTATTGAAATCTGTTTAATAAGAGAAGTAAAAATAAACATTTGGGTATATAATAGTCTTGAAAATAAAGACAAATTTCTAATAAAATCATAGAACCCGAGAATTGTTAAAGACCTTAGAGATCAGCCCAAAGCACAAATGTGTTGTATAGACCCTAATAGATTGCAGCAGCCTCGGCTTAAACCTGCAAAAGAGATTTTATTTTCTCACCAAGAGGAAAAAAATCTGTTGTTGTACAGATTGAGGTGTTATTATAAAGTTGTTTCTGTGAGCCAACAATCTGCCTTCTTTTTGCTTTCACCCGTTGATTCCTGCTCTGCTCTCTGGAATGATAGAGTGAAAATAATCCTTATAACAACACTTGACAGACCTTTAGATATTGGAAGACAGCTATTAAGGTTTTTCACCAGTCTGATTCCTAAGGTTAACCTGTTTCATCCAGTCCTTTCAACTCTTCCTGTAGATCATAATTTCCTGACACTTCCAGCATCTGCTGGTCACATTAAATGTTATAGATGTCTTTCTTGAACGAAGGGGGAATGGGTGCTGAATTGAGCGAAATAACTTTTTCAAGTATCAGTTACATTCCAGGCATTGGACTAATGTGGTCTGACTATCTCAGACTGAAGAGATCTACGCTTTTCATAATGTCCTTATTTGCCATGTGGTCAACTAAACACTGTAGGTTGTTTCACGTGAACTGCTGCCCAATTGCTTTTTCCTGCTGTTTTGTACTTATATATTTGCACTTCCAAGCCTAGGCAGCAGCCCTTTATTCCTGCTAAATTTAATCTTGTTTTGGTCTGATATTTTTGCCTGGAAATATATTTTGGCAGGATTGGGAGATAAAGTTTTAGACAGCAAAGCTATTGTTGTCAAGCTTTTAAAATCTAATTATTATGTTTCCTAGCTCCATTGATGAAAGTGTTGATCAGAATAGATTCAGGAAGGGATCCCTCTGGTCTTCCATGTTTACCCTCGTTCCAGATTGAAATAGAGATACTGATGATACCATTATCTTGTCTTTTTATGTCTAGGGACACTATAAAGCTTTTGAAAACTATGATCTTTCTATTTTATTTTATTTTTTAAATTTATTATTGAAAGTATTATAGATGTCCGCCCATTTTCCCCCACTGACCACCTCCATCCCACTCCCCACCTCCCCGCCCCTCCCCCCAGGGCTTCGCTGCACTAGTGTCTCTATTTCAAACCTAATAGCCACCTATAAGTTTGACTTACAGTAGTTTTATATCTTTGTTTCACAGATAGGGATATTTGCAAGGCCACACAGCTACCAAATGGCACAGTTAGGACTAGAAACAGCCTAATTCTGTCCCTTCAGTACTATTGTAGCTTCCAATGGGATCCATGTTTACCCTGAGGGAAAAAAGCATGCTCTGTCACCCCCAACGCAGCTGTCATTGAGATCCAGACAGCATCAGGAAGACGGGAAGGTCCTCAATATCCCTTAAGCTAACATGCACTCTATCCATGATAAATAAAGCTAGCCAATACTGAAAAGTAATATAGCCATCACTATTTTAGTTATGATTGTTAAATACGCTGTGAACATACCTGGGCTATTAGCCCACCTACATTACCAGCTCATCTATTAGAATATTATCAGAGGTAGTTCCTTCTTCTAAAATCACTATTAATTTAATAATGATTAAATTAGTATTTTGTACCTACCAATCTAATAACTCTGTTAAAATCTGATCAAATATTTAGAAATGTTTTATCCTTCAGAAAGCTGTGAAAATCTTATATTTTTTCTAAATATTAATCATTTATATAATAATTTGTTCTACCATTTCACAGTGAATAAGTTTTTACTTTTATGAAATGGGGATATTATCTTTCAAGTTCCAGGAACCTTTACTGGACTCAGTTTTTTTGGAACATTGCTAATAGGGGATCTTAGTTTAGTTAACTGATGAAAGTTTCTATGTCATCCTGAAATGACACTTCATAAGTTTCTGAAGATTCAAACTCAGTTGTAGTTATCAGAAGTTTCATATTACCTCCTTACATATCTTGGTCTATAATTGATTTTATAATGTATTGAGTTTCCATTTTTATTTGGAAACTTTGCCATTTTGTAGCAAATATGGAAGCAAACAGGTTTTGGATATTGTCAGTGACATCTAGAAACGTGAAATAATTTGCTTCTACTAATGTATTTATCCCTTTCTTCTTCTTACTCTTCCTGCTCTAAACACAGCTTAAGCCCTGGCCAGTTTGGCTCAGCGGTTAGAGCGTCAGCCTGCAGATCAGAGAGTCCCAGGTTCAGTTCCCACTAAGGGCATGTACCTCGATTGCAGTTTGTCTCTGGCCCCGGTTGGGGTCGTGTGGGTGGCAACCACTCTATGTGTCTCTCTCACATCGATGTTTCTCTCTTATTCTCCCTCCCTCTCTCCCTATCTGAAGAGAAATGCAAAATAATAATAATAATAATAAAAATAAACACAGCTTAAAAGTCATATGGGCTGTTTCTGGTAACTTTTTTCAAATGCTCAGTTTATTCTGGCTTTTCATCTTTCTGATGTTATTTCTAGATGTTTGTGCTACTCTGAATGAAACCTATTTTGGAGTCCCCTCAATTTTTACACATCTCTTTAAACAAAAGATGTTCATTAGAAAGCTTTTGCAGATGACATGATACTGTATACAGAAAACCCTAAAGATTCCATCAAAAACCTACTAGAACTGATAAATGAATTCAGTAAGGTAGCAGGATACAAAATAAATATCCAGAAATCAGTTGTTGTTTTTTATCCTCACCCGAGGACATTTTTGCATTTATCTTCAGATAGAGTGGGAGAGAGAGAGAGGGGAAGAGAGAGAGAGAGACATTGATGTGAGAGAGACACATTGACAGGTTGCCACCCACACAACCCCAACCGGGGCCGGGGACAAGCTGCAACAGAGGTATGTGCCCTTAGCGGGAACCGAACCCAGGCCTCTCTGGTCTGTGGATTGACGCTCTAACCACTAAGCCAAACCAGCCAGGGCATGCATTTTTATATACCAATAATGAACAATCAGAAAGAGAAACTAAGAAAACAATCCCATTTATAATTGCATAAAAAAAATACCTAGGAATAAATTTAACAAAGGATATAAAAGATCTGTACTCAAAAAATTATAAGACACTGAAGAAAGGAATTGAAGAAGATACAAATAAGTGGAAGCATATACCGTGTTCATGGATAGGAAGAATTAACATAATTAAAATGTCTGTACTACCCAAAGCAATCTATAGATCCAATGCCATTCCTATCAAAATGGCATATTTCACAGAACTAGAACAAATATTTCAAAAATGTATATGGAACCACAAAAGACCCCAATAGCCACAGCAATCTTGAGAAAGAAAGAACAAAGTTGGAAGAATCAAGCTACTTAATATCAAACTACATTATAAGGCCATAGTAATCAAAACAGCATGGTACTGGCATAAAAATAAGGGTATAGATCAATGGAACAGAATAGAGACCCCAGAAATAAACCCATGCCTTTATGGTCAATTCATATTTGACAGAATAAAAGGCAAGAACATACAATGGGGCAAAGATAGTCTGTTCAATTAATGGTGTTGGGAAAATTGGACAGATGCATGCAAAAAAAAAATGAAGCTAGACCACCTTATACCATACACAAGAAGAAACTCATAATGGAATAAATACTTAAATGTAAATCGTGAAACCATAAAAATCCTAAAAGAAAACATAGGCAGTAAAATATCAGACATTTTTCTTAGCAATACTTTTTCTGATATATCGCCCTGGACACGGTAAACAAGAACAAATAAACAAATGGGACTACACCAAACTAAAAAGTTTTTTCACAGCAAAGGAAACCATCAACAAAATGAAAAGACAACCCACTGAATAGAACATATTTGCCAATGATAAATCTGATAAGGGGTTAATTTTCAAAACATGTAAAGAACTTACACACTCAACCCCAAGAAGAAAAATCCAATTAAAAAATAGGCAAAGGACCTGAATAGACAAGTCTCCAAAGAGGACATACAGGTGGCCATGAACATATGAAAAATTGCTCAAAGTAACTAAATCATCAGAGAGATGAAAATTAAAACCACAATGAGATATCACCTCACATCTGTCAGAATTGCTACCAAATCAATAAATAACACATGTTGGGAGGATGTGGAGAAAAGGGAGCCCTTGTGTGCTGTTGGTAGGAATGAAGATGGGTGCAGCCACCGTGCAAAACAGTATGGGGTTTCCTCAAAAAAATTAAAAATAGAACTGCGGTATGACCCAGCAATTCAACTCCTGGGAATATATCCAAAGAAACCCAAAACACTAATTTGAAAGAATATATGCACCCGTATATTCATTGCAGTGTTTTTTACAATACCCAAGATTTGGAAGCTGCCCAAGTGCCCAGCATTAGATGAGTGAATAAAAAAGCTGTGGTACATTTACACAATGGAATACTACTTGGCCATAAAAAAGAAGGAAATCTTTCCTTTTGTGACACCATGGATGAACCTGGGGAGTTTTATGGTAAGTGAAATAAGCCAGTCAGAGAAAGACAAGTACCATATGATTTCACTTATATGTGGTATCTAATGAACAAAATAAACTAACAAACAAAATACAAACAGACTCATAGATACAGAGAACAGACTGACAGCTGTCAGAAGGGAGGGGGTTGAAGGGCTGGGTGAAAAAGTGAGGAGATTAAGCAAAAATAAAAATAAAAAACACCTCAAAACCTGATAGACACAGATAACAGTATGGTGATTACCAGAGGGAAAGGGGGGTTAGGGGAGTTAGAAGAGGGTAAAAGGGGATAAATGGTGATGGAAGGAGACTTAACTTGAGGGGGTGAACACACACAGTATAATATACAGATGTGTTACAGAATTGTACACCTGAAACCTATATAATTTTATTAACCAATGTCACCCCAATAGATTCAATAAAGCTTTTTAAAAAGAAAGCTCCTTGTACAGTCATACTGATTTTTTACTAATGTCTCCTCATTTTCTTTTTCTTTGAGATATTGTATTTTCAATGCTATTTACAAATCTCCAACCCTCAAAACATGTTTTTTTAAAAAGGAGAAAAATAAAGAAATCTCTTACCTACTGCATGTCATATATTATTGTAAAGTTCTTATTAAGAAATGTACCTGTCTTTTCACTGAAATTTTTTATATCTGTTTTCCTACTTTATTACTTTTACGGTCTTTGAGTTATTGGCAAGTACAAATTAGCCAGGACTATTGCCAAGGAAACCTTCATACTACAGACACACTGTTGTGATAAATTAGTTTGACCACATGTTTTCCTCTTTGGTCTAAGCAGAAAAAATCTGGGGAAATACTTTTCCCAATCCACACAGATTTCCTATGGATAAAGCTTTGGCAACACCGAACAAGGTGGGAAAGGTCTGTGTAAAAGGAAACCGTTATTCGGTGAAATGTGATTACTATTTCTGGCATGTCAGTACTTTAGAATTGCTATTCCATGTGGTAGAAAATGTAAGATGTATATGAAAAATATCAAATTCCCCTAATTTTCAGATTTGATGCCTTCAGGAATTAGTATTTTATATTGATTAGGGCCTAGCAGATTTACCTTATCAGAAACCCCGACCTACAGAAATAAGCCCCATCCTTGTGGCTTAGCTCCCTTGGGAGCTAATCAGTTACAAGGATGCTAACATGCTAACCAGAGACCAAGTTGCCAACATACAGGGCTGCTTCCACCAGTGCCACTTGGGGACCTTGACTGTTGGTAGACATAAAGAAACCACCACCTTGACAGGCAAAAAGTTTCATTTTGTTATAGTCATATTTTGGTGCACACACTATAGTGATGCCAGACCTGTAGGTTAGAATATTCTCTTTCCATTTATTTCATCATCCAGACTCTTTACAAAATAAGGTATTTTGAAAATATGAAGAAAAACAACTAGAACATGTGAAGAAAAGGAACATGTTAGGGCCTCATAAAATCTCTTTGTTATTTCCCTCATTCCGGAATTAAGAACATGCCAGAATTGTATATTTCTAATGTACCTGGAGTGACAGCAACAACTATAGCATTAACCAAGATTTTCCCCCAGTAGAGCCCACAAAGTGCCTTTGCATATGCTCTTTGATCTGATCCTTTCAACAGCCCCGTAAGGTCGGTGTGACCTTGTACAGATAAGAAAACTGAGGTTCTCAGAGTGTCAATTACTTGCCTCAAGAGAAAAAGCTGGACAGTGACAGTACCAGGCTATCACAAATCTCCATTTCAAACAGAGTATTCTTGTCACTACATTACAACTGTGAGCAAATTTATAGGTTTTTTAAAAAATTCTCTGTTTCAAGAACAGCAACATCCAGAGAAAGGTAGTTCCTTCAGTCTGCTTCCTAGAGGTAAGAAAATATGGAGGAGAGCCACAGCGACTCTGCAGTGAGCACATACCATGAGTGAGAAACTCTGTGGTTGTGACTACTAAAATGTCCGGGTTGTTCGTTACTGCAGCATAACCTACACTCTCCTGACAGATACATGCCTCCTAGGTGTTTATCCTAAAGTAACTGGATAATCAGGGAAATGCACACTAATTCAGCCTCATAATAACAGAGAAAATAAATAAATAAAATAACAGAGAAAAATGACATGGGATTTAAATACTTCTAAAGAATTATAATGCCAATACAGTAGAAACTGGGAAACTGAAATGATACATTATCAAATGTCTGAGAAATATCTCAATATATCCAGAATGAATAAGGATAAGATGAAAAGTCATGAAGTTTTCACACAGTTGGTGCTTAATAATTACAGATGCAGCAGTGGCTAACTTCAAAAGCAAAGTGTTCCATTGAACAGAGCAACAAATAAAGACATTTTTTAAGTAGAGTCAAAAATTTTCCCAGAAATTCCCCTAGTTCTAAGAATCTTTTCCAATATCCCTATTACACTTTAGAGTTCCCCAGTAATTACAAAATTATGGGCTTTTTGAAAACCAAAGGAGCCTGTTTTGCTTCAATTTTATATATTAAGTCTGGCTGGTGTGGCTCAGTGGTTGAGAGTTGACCCATGCACTAAGAGGTGGCCGGTTCGATTCCTGGTCAGGGCACATGCCCAGGTTGTGGGCCCAATCCCCAGTGGGGGGCATGCAGGAGGCAGCCAATCGATGTTCTCTCTCATCAATGTTTCTCTCTCTCTCTCCCTCTCCCTTCCTCTCTTTCTGAAATCAATTAAAAAAACATGTTTAAAAAAAAATTTATATATCAAAACTGTATGCCCCTGGCCAGTTTGCTCAGAGGTTAGAGCATCGGCCTGTGTACCAGAGAGTCCCGGGTTCAGTTCCCGCTAAGGGCACGTACCTTGGTTGCAGTTTGTCCCTGGCCCGGTTGGGGTCATGTGGGTTGCAACCAGTAGATGTGTCTCTCTCACATCGATGTTTCTCTCTCTCTCTCTTCATCCCTCTCTCCCTCCCACTCTATCTGAAGATAAGTGCAAAAAAATGTCCTCCGGTGAGGATTAAAAAAAAAAAACACAAGCTCTGGCCGGTTTGGCTCAGCGGTTAGAGAGTCGGCCTGCGGTCCAGAGAGACCCGGGTTCGGTTCCCGCTAAGGGCATGTGCTTTGGTTGCGGTTTGTCCCCTGCCCTGGTTGGTGGTGTGGGTGGCAGCCACTCGATGTGTCCCTTTCACGTCGATGTTTCTCTCTCTCTCTTCCTCTCTCTCCCTCCCACTCTATCTGAACAAAAATGAAAAAAAAAAAAATGTCCTTGGGTGAGGATAAAAAAACAAAACAAAACACAAAATTGTATGTCACAGGGAATTAGTTGCTATTTTATATTTAGTTGTTTTTTTTTTACAAGAAATGGTTGTATGTCTAAACTGATAGTTTTGCTAGTGGTCATTTACCTGTGTTTCATTTGTGTGTTCTCTACTTAAAGAATAATTCTTGGGCCCCGCTGTTGTGGCTCAGTGGTTGAGTGTCAACCCATACACCAAGAGGTCGCCAGTTCGATTCCCGGTCAGGACACATGCCCAGGTTGTGGGCCCGATCCCCAGTGGGAGGCATGCAGGAGGAGGCCAATCAATGTTCTTTCTCATCAATGTTTCTATCTCTCTCTCCCTTCCTCTCTCTCTAAACAATAAAGAAAAAAAAGTTTTTAAAGAATAACTTTTGGTACTTTTATCTCACTATTAAAATTGTAAACTTTTATTTCTTTACTTAAAATGATGGGATTATTTTACTCCAGGTATGTTTTGTTTAGAGTTAACTTTAAACTCACAGGTTAGGAAATTACTTGATCCATATGTTATACACTGAATCCCCATATCAACAACACCTCAAAATATTTCTTTCCATTGGCATTTCAGAGCACTCCCTATAACCCTAAATGTTTATTCTTCAGGCACTTAAGGGTTCCTGTTAAAATACTAACAGTTTGATCAGGAGTTGATGCTACTAATACCAGAATAATTTTATTTACCATGGCAACAAGATGTGTTCTGAGGGTATGATTTCAGAGCCTGAAGTATGAACATACCCAACTGCTAGCTCATTTCTCTCTCTCTCTCTCTCTCTCTCTCTCTCTCTCTCTCTCTCTCTCTCTCTCACACACACACACACACACACACACACACACACGTACACACACACTTCTAAAACCTAAGGACAACATGAGTTACTGGATCTCCCCAGCCTAGAGTTAGAGTCCCTGGGTTCAGTTCTGGGACTCCTCTCTTCATTACCCTAGCCACCATCACCCTGTAGGTGGTCACATCCAGTCTCATGACTTTAAATACCATTTACAAATGAACAACTCCTAAATTTTTATCTCCAGTCCCAATCTCCTCTGAACTCCAGGCTCATATATCTGACATTTCCTCTTTGATGTTGATTAGGGATCTCAAATCTAATATGACAAAACCCACCATTTAAATTTCCCCCAGGCCTTCTCTTCTTGCTGTCTTTTCTATCACAGTGAATGGCAATTCCCTTCCTGTCAATGTTCAAGGCAAAACCTTGAGATCATCTATGTCTCCTTAATTTATGTTGAGGCATATCCCATTGGCAAATCTTGTCAACTCTACCTTCAGATTATACCCAGAATCTGGCTACTTACCTCCAGTTTTTCTCCCTATATCTGAATCCATAGCTGTCTGTCATCTGGGTTGTTACAATAGGTTCCTATTGAAATCCTGTCCACCTGGCCTTCCAGCAGTGTATTCTCTGCTGGGATCATTTAAAAATAGAAGTCAAAATGTCTCACTCGCCTGATTTCTCAAAATAAAATCCATGTTCATTATCTTCCCCTTCCTCCAGCCCCATTGCCCCCCCACATTTTTTTCCTTCTTCTCAGATCTCAGCTCTCACCTTCTAGCCCTCAGTCCTTGCTGTCCACACTGGCCTCCTTCCTGCTGCCACCTCAGGACATTCACGTTTGCTTTGTTCCTGGAAAAGAGCATCCCTCAGCTGTCTGCACACTTTAGCTCAAGTATCTGCTCAAATATCACCTTCTCAAAAAACCTTCCCTGAGCACTCTATGCAAAACAGCATCTAACCATCCATCACCCACCCCTTCCCACATCTTGACTTCATAGCACTGACCACCCCTGACTAATTGCATATTTATTTGTGTCATTCCCCTGCTTCTTAAATATTAGTAACTAGAGGACAGGAACTTGGCTTTGTTCACCCTTGTTGTGCCTCTAGTGCCAAGAACTATTTGTTGAATGGATAAAAATCTGATGCATGAAAGGCTTTGGATGGTCAGGGAGCAGGATGAGAGCTGTTGGAAAAGTGTGCTCTATGGGAGAACAGAGAAGCAGGACCTAATTGGGAATATATGGGTACCGAAGATGCGCTTTGTCTGCTATACATTTTCCCTAAAGTTAGATCTGTGTCATTTATTTTTCATTGTGAAATGTCAGAGAGTCTCCAAGGTCTACACTATTCACAGGAAATCATTTAAGTAATTTTGACAATGAAAAATAGAGTGTGGTTCTTCCTCCCTTCATACTCATCTTACATTTTATGTCCTCTTTGGAGTGTGGGGTATTGTCTGTAGCACAGTCTCCAAATTTATTTGTCTTTTTATGACTGAGTGGGAATCAGGCAGATGCAATCTTCTCCACTTGTATTCTTGGTTTATTCACGAGACAATTTAATATGGAAACTTGGTGTCTTCATTTAAGATGTGAGATTTCATATCATGCCAAATAGCAGTAGCTCCATTGTTCAGATGAGGGGCCCCTTACTCAAGGCTTCCTTGTAAATAAATAATCTAACACACACACAAACACACACACACACACACACACACACACGAGATTTGGACTTATTCTAGAAGCTACATAGAGAGCAGGAGTGAGGAAGCAGGTAGAATGAATAGAAAAAGAGAAAAAGTCGATATAAGGGGATATTATCCAGGGCACTATTGTGAGCAGCAGTCTGATTCCCTAGGACTTCCTCAGAAGCCTATATAAAATGCCTCCCAGGGTTGTCACCTTGAAGGCAAGAGTCTAGAGCAGGGGTAAGCCAACTATGGCCTGTAGGCCAAATCTGGCCAGTATCTTTTAATAAATAAAGCTTTATTTGAACACATGCTAACTTGTTCACTTACTGCTTATGGCAATTTTAGGGCAATAAGGACAGAGACTGCATGACCTATAAAACCTAAAATAGTGGCCATCTGGCCTTTTCGGAACAAATTTGCTGACTCCTATTCTAGGGCATTTATCCTCAAGCTCCCATCCACCATGGCCAGAGGATTTTCTGAGGGGTTTGTCTCTTCCCACGTCCTGGCCTTGCTTGTAAGTGGGCCAAGCCATGTCCTGAAGCCCCTGGCTGAACGTGGAAGCTTACTGCAGGTGATCTAGGCTGGTCACCGTCAGCGCCAGGCGAGTCTGCACTAAAGTCGAGTGGCCAAGAGAAAGTCAAGCCTGCCCCAGGGGCATCTACTAGTCTTATTTGGAGATATGTTAATAAGTATGTGCCCTGATAAAGGAAAATCTATTTACAGATGAAAAAACTAATGAGGATACTAAATGAGACTTGAAGAAAATTGACTTACTGATTGAGGCAATTATTACAAACTAATTGACTAGTGTGTACTAATACAGCAATTTTACTAATATAAAATGAGGTCGAGTTTCCCCATAAATTACTGTTGTTCCCTTGTAAGCCATTAACACCCAAGCAGTTTTTGTTATTTTGTATTTATTGGGTTCAGATTTATATGTTTAAATAAAAGTTCGTAAATGCTTAATGATAAAAAGCTACAAGAACCTTTGAAGAGATTAAAATTCTATCTTATTCTTATCCCACTGCCAGAATGTAAAAACATTTTGGATTAATATGTAGTTCAGATTTTTTTTAACTTTCTTTTTGAATATACATCTACTTATATATAATGTTTAAAATAAACCATACCAACTTTTCACTATCTTACCATTCTTAAATATAATGTATATTAGACCCTCTTCATATCAGTAAAATAAAGATGCCTCTTTATTTTTAATAGCTGTGTAGTATTTCACTCCATGAATATACTTAACTGATTCCTCTGATAAATGTTAAATTGTTTCTAATATTTTTCATTTAAAATGTTGCTCAAAAAGCAAAGGAAGAAGAGTGCTCTGCACATCTAATGCACATATGTGTATTTCTAAATATCATTCTCCATTAAATGGAGCTGGGCTCCTTAGGAAAATGGCTGATTCCAGAGCTAGGGCAAGAACAGTGAGTCTCAATCATCTTGTTGTACCACAAAGTAGAAAAGTGTTCTAGCCCGGCCGGTGTGGCTCAGTGGATTGAACAATGTCCCATAGACTAGAGGTCCTGGTTTGATTCCTAGTCAGGGCACATGCCTGGGTTGCGGGCTTGATCCCCAATAGGGGGCGTGCAGGTGGCAGCCGACTGATGTTTCTCTCTCACATTGATGTTTCTATCTCTCTCTCCCTTCCTCTCTCTGAAAAAAAAATCAATAAAAACATTTTTTTTTTTTAAAAAAAAGTGTTCTAAAATGATTGGGATATGTCAAAAGGACACAAAAGTTTTTGAAGTGATCCCATTTGCCAAATCTGGTCCAATTTGAGCACCAAAATAATAAATATTATATTTTAATAATTAAGATAATTTTGTTAATATTATGTGTTAATAAGTGTCAATAAAAATTTTGTTATTGACTAAAATTATAATCCATTAGTCCACACCAATATTTTTTTAAATTAAATAATAGGGAAAAGAGCTCTTCATCACAGTAGAAAGCAAACAATATAAAAGAAATAATGGAATTAGGAAATCACCATTTGGTAACTATCATATTAATAATTGATTCAGGTATGAATCAACATTGGATACAAAGATTAGTAGGTGGAAGTTTGAGGAGTAACTGAATATTTCTTTAATCTCAAAGTAAATACTCACAGATCCTATTAATTACAAAGAGAACTATGGTATCTTTACACTAGAAAACCTGGCAAACACCTTAACCAAGTGATCAAAGTTAACTCCACCAAGGAGAGGACAAAATTACAGCATGTGCCTCCTGGTCTGATAGGCTAAGGAAAACACAACATCACTTCTGCAGTATTCCTGCCCAAAGTGTCAATGTCATGACATACAAAGAAGGACACAGAACCTGCTCCAGATGAAATGAAACTAAAGAGACAAAACAATGAGTAAAACCCATGGATTTCCTTGCAATAAAGACCATTACTGGGACCTTGGAAGAAATCTGAATAAGTTCTCTAGATAAGAAAATGGTATTATATTAATATTAATTTCTTAACTTTGATACATGTACTGAGATTATATAAAAATGTCATGGATTTTTAGGAAATACACAATGAAGTATTTAGGGGTAAAGGAGTAATCTGCAGCTTACTCTCAGGGCAGAAAAAAAAAGTGTGTGTGTGTGCGTGTGTAGAGAGAGAGAAAGAAGGAAAAAGAAGGCCCTGGCCAGTTTGGCTCAGCGGTTAGAGCGTCGGACTGTGGTCCAGAGAGACCCGGGTTCCGTTCCCGCTAAGGGCATGTACCTCGGTTGCAGTTTGTCCCTGACCCTGGTTGGTCGTGCGGGTGGCGGCCACTCGATGTGTCCCTTTCACGTCGATGTTTCTCTCTCTCTCTCTTCCTCTCTCTCCCTTCCACTCTATCTGAACAAAAAGTGAAAAAATGTCCTCGGATGAGGATTAAAAAAAAAAAAAAAAGTAAAAATTAGGAAGGAAAGGAAAGAAAGAAAAAGGAAAAAGAAAACAAATGTAATAAATGTTAATATTTGGGAATTCTGAGTAAAAGTTACATTCTTTGGTTATTGTTGCAATTTTTCTATAAATCTCAGATTATGCCAACAGTAAATTTTGTAAACAATACTCTAGTGGACATCAATGTATATAAATATTAGTATCATTCTAAAGGTGTAACTGTAGGATAAATTCAAAGTGGAACTGATAAATCAAAGAATATGTACATTTTAGATTTTCAAAGAAATTGATTCTTCCATTTTACCCCTGTGTGCCATTTGACAATCCAGAAATGGCACAGAAGATAGACAGTGCATTATCTGACACCTCAACGTTAATGAAACTGTTCCTCTGTTGAATGTAAGTCTGATCGGTAAGCTTGATGTTCAGGTGTGCATTCCTTTAATTAGTAGAGAGGTTAAATATCTCTTCATATATTCAATAATCATTTGAATTTCATTCTCCTTAAAGTAGCTGTTCATACACTTTGCCATCCCAGGTGTCATATCTTTCTTAATCATTTATAAGAGTTATTACTGTGTTAAGAACAGTAACCAATATAATATTAATTGTGAATGTTGATTGTACTAATATTTTGTTTTCAACTTTTTAATAGTTTTATAATTTTGTATAGTCAAATCCATCTTTTCCATGGGGATTGAGGATTTCATATCATGTTTATAAAATCTCTGTCATCCCAAAAATATAAAGATGTTTTATATTTTTTTCTGGAACTTTCACTGTTTATTATTTAACATTTAAGTCCCTCAAAGGTACTTTTTCTTTCTAGATAATTATTAAAACTACTTCAGTGGATGATAAAATGAGTTTACATAAAACTTTTTTAAAGTATTTTTTTGATAGAAGAGAAGTTAATTATTTTTAATTTCTATAAATTATTATTAATATCTATAAACCAAATGCTCCACATGTTCTTTGTTTAAAACAATTGTGTCACAGAATAGTTTAACTTCCCTACCTTGCTAAAGATTTATAACAGGTTTAGATCCCAAGGACAGGTCTGGTAGATTATCCCCCATTCATGTCCTCCTCTAGCAGATGACAGAACGTATAGGAAAAATGCTGTCATCCTTCCCAAATAAGCTATCTTTTCCCAGAAATAATATCTTAGAGTAAATATCCACCTGAAGAGAATCTTGTTGTTTTCTGCTTAGATGGGGCTGGCAGGCCTTGTCAGTCCCTTTGATCCCTTGAAAGAACCTGGGCCTGTGGGCTGCCATCCACTTGAAGGATCCTGTCATTGCCTGTCAATCCACATTAGACGAGGATGGTGTTTTGTAACAATTTATCTCCTTCAAGGTGATTTAGTTATTTTCTGCCGAGATTATGCTAGAGGATGTCATTACTTTTGTCCTGTCTGTCTCGTTATTTTTATTGCCAGAGAACATTGTCGTTTACTTTCCCTGATAATCCATCTCTCCGGGAAAAGATTGTATTAATACTTTTATGCTGGGTAATAGCTTCATTTTTACACTGAGGAACATAGAAATAAGATTGCTGTCCCTATTCTTTGAAGATGCTGTCGGAAATAAACAATAAACAACCCTCAGGAAAAAAGGACTTTGAAAGTAGCAAAATGTTGTAAGTAGAGTATTTTAAAAAGAAAATAGCGGCTATATAAGCATTCAATTGCATGCAAATTGACATCTTTGAATCATAGCATGTTGGTTACGAGGAAAGCTTTGGATTTAGCCATTGCTAGCTAAATAACATTGACTGCATGTTCTACTGTACACTCTTGTGGCTCACTTGTCTTATCTGTAAAACAGAAATAATAACAGTACTATGTCCTGGTGTTGTGAAGATTTATTTAGATAAATCCATGAAACATATTTGAATACTACTTGGTACATATTAGGAACTCAAGAAGGAATAGTTGGCCCTGGCCAATGTGGCTCAGTGGTTAGAGGGTCAGCCCAGCAGACAAAAGGGTCACAGGTTTTATTTCCAGTCAAGGGCACATATCTGGGTTACAGGTTCGAACTCCAGCCCTGTTCAGGGCGTGAGCGGGAGGCAACCAGTCGATGTGAGATGTTTCTCTCTCTCTTTCCTTTTCTCTTCCTCCCTTCCACTCTCTCTAAAAATCAATGAAAAAATATCATTATTGTAAACAACCTTTATATATTACAGTAATAACTTTTTTAAATAATTAGATTTTAAAATAACATATTTAATCCTTAGTAGCATTATCTATAATACACAAATGCCCTTAAACTAGATATTGACAGATATTGATAGCATCAAAAGCTTCTCATTAACTCATGAACTACTAAAACAAAGAAATCTGTACAGCAGTTACAGAGTGGAATATTTTTAATAATATAGCTTTAGTTGAGTCAGACCTCTACAAAAGTATATATATATATTTTTTTTAATTTTGGATAACAATATTTTACCATGATTGCCTCTGTCACTGAAGAGGTTTGTAATGCATGCTGTGTCCCATTCCTTCTGCCATTTTTTTGGACCATTCTGGAAAATGTGGCTACATGACATCTCTTTGATTCAGAACTCGGACAGCTCAACACACAACTCATGAATTTCTCATCCAATGACTCCCTAACTCCTCTAATATTCCCTCTTGTTCAATATCCTGCTCCAATACTCCTTGTCCCAGCCCTGCCCATTCAATTTAGAATTTTATGTCTACTCCTATTCTGCTGGTTTTCTTTTTTTATATAAAGTGTATATTTCACATTTTGGAACAAAATCTAAGTTGCCAGGAAATAGACACTATATGATTTATTAAAGGATTTAAATATCATAGTAAGTTAAATAAAGCACGAGATACAAGAAACAAGAGAAAATAAATATAAAAAATGAACACTTAATGAATATGAAACTTAGAATTGACTTCTGTGTCTAATTTCATCAATAGTTAGAATTACTGGGCCTATTAATATATTGAGGAGTGTCACAAACATGCCATAGCTTTATTTAATATGAACCAGAAACTCTGATATCATTGGAAACAATGGACGAACATTGGCTGCGTAAAGATTCAGATAGACTGGTTCATTGGTGATTGAATTGCCCTGTCCGTTGTGTGCTAATTAATGGATTGACGAGAAGAGGCTCTAATGGAGAACGACGATTAAAATGTTAAATGCTATCTTAAAATTCATTGATATATGATTAAGATACCATAAAATGCACAGATTTTAAGGGTACCCTTCAGTGTTAACAAATGCAGGCACTCATGTAACCCACACCTATCTCAAGATACAGGACATTTCTCTCATCAGGAAGTTGTCTGTGTCCCCTTTCCTGGTCAGTCCCTCCCACCTAGAAATCAATACTGTTCTGATTCCTACCACAAAAGATTAATTTTGCCTGGTCTAGAACTTCATATAGGCGGAATCATGCATTCTGTACTTTTGGACTCAGGCTTGTTCATTTAGCATAACAGTTTTTGAGATGCATCGATATTGCAGAGTGTGACACCAATTTAATCCTTTTTTGTTGTTGAATAGTATTCCATTGTATGAATATACCAGTTCGTTTATCTATTCTCCTACTGATGAACTCACATCTGAGCAGTTTCCAGTTTTTACTATTACGAATAGAGTTGCTATAAGCATTCTTCTACTAGACTTTCTGTTGCTACGTATTTTCATTTGTCTTAGATAAACATCAGGAAAGACAATGCTGTGTAAATATATAAGCTTATAAGAAAGTGACACCCTATTTCCCAAAGTGGTTTACCATTTTTATTCCCGCTAGCATTATGAAAATTTTCTGATAATTTTATATCCTTGACAGCATTTTTGGTGTTGCATTTTTTTTTTAAGCCTTCTAATAGGGGTATCTCATTGTGGTT
This sequence comes from Tadarida brasiliensis, assembly GCA_030848825.1. Classification (NCBI taxonomy): domain Eukaryota; kingdom Metazoa; phylum Chordata; class Mammalia; order Chiroptera; family Molossidae; genus Tadarida; species Tadarida brasiliensis. The sequence goes on from CM061265.1 coordinate 61,675,262, forward strand.
ACAGTGCATTTTCCTGTGCTCAATGATGCTGAGCAATAAATTCTTTGTCAGATATATATATATAATGAAGATATTTTCTCCCAGTCTGTGAATTGACTATTCACTTCTTAGTGGTTTCTGGAGGAACAAAAGCTTCTTATATTTTGATGAACTTCAATTAACAACATTTTCTCTTTTATGATTAGAGCTTTCTGTTTCATTGCTAAGAAATTTTCATTTTACCCAAGGTTGCAAGGTATTTTATAATGAATTTTTCCAGAAGCTTAATTTATTTAGCCTTTATATTTAATTCTATGAGCCCTCTTGAATTAATTTTGGTGCATAACATGGAGTAGGTGTGTTCATTTTTTTCCCATATGAATATCCAAATGTTCTTACACCATTGGTTGAAAAAAAATTCTTTTCCCATAGAACTATAATACTTTGATACTTTTGTATCAAATCTATTGACCATATATACATAGGTCTATTTGGGGCTCATTACTCTGTGCCTCTGATCTATTTGTCTATATTTTGACCAACACCCACACTGTTTTGATTACTATACCTTGTATAAAATCTTGAAATCAAGTAATGTAAGCTCTAGGTTTTTTTAAATAATCTTTTTTTTCAGTTACAGATGACATACAATGTTATGTTAGTTTCAGGTATATAACCCAGTGATTAGACATTTATATAACTTAAGAAGTGATCACCCCAATAAATCTAGTACCCATCTGACACCATACATTGTTCTTACAATATTATTGACCATATTCCCTATGCTACATTTTACAATCCTGTGACTATTCTGTAACTACCCATTTGTACTTCTTAATCCCTTCACCTTTTTCACCCATCCCCTCAACCCCCCTCCCATCCGGCAACCATCAAAATGTTCTTGGAATCTATGAGTCTGTTTCTGTTCTGCTTGTTAGTTTATTTTGCTTTGTGGACTCCACATATAACTGAAATCATATAGCATTTATCTTTCTCTGTCTGAGTTATTTCACTCGACACAATACCATCCAGGTCCATCCATGTTGTTGCAGATTAAGCCCCCCCAACTTTTAAGATTATTTTGGCAATTCTAGGTTCTTAATATCTTCCCTCTAAGTTTTAGAATCAGCTTGTCAAACTCTCAAAAAGTCTTGCAATTATTTTTATTAAAATTGTATTGACTATACAGATCAAATTGGGAAGAATTTACAGCTTTAAAATATTGAGTCTTCACATCCAAGAACATTGAAATCTTTTTATTTATGTAAGTCTGCTTTAGTTGCTCTCTCAGCACTGATTGGTAGTTTTCAATGTAGAGGTTCTACACATTTTTTGTTGTTTTTATTTCTAAGTATTTTATGTTTTGGGATGCTACTGCAAATGCTGATTATTTAAAAATTTCCTTCTTCAATTGTAGAGAGAAATAATTGTTCTGTATACTGATTTGGGTTTTCAACATATTAAATATACTTATATTTAATAAGTACTTGGAGACTTTTTAGGCTTTTCTGTACACAGTCATATTGTCTGAAAATAGTTTTATGTTTCCTTGAAATCTTAAGTCTTTTTTCCTCAGTGCATTAGCTGGAAGGTCTAGTAAAATGTTGAACAGTAGTGGTGGTAACTTGAATGTTTCAACACTGAGCAGTAGGCTTTTCATAACTGTATCCTATCAGAAGGGTGAAGTTTCTATCTCTATTTTGTTGTGAATTCATATTATGAATAAGTGCTAAATTTTTCCAAAATACTGTTTCTGCATTTCTTGCAATGATTGTGTGTTTTCCCCCACTTTAAACTGTTACAATGTAATCTGAATGACCTTAATTTTTGAACATTAAAATAATCTTGCCTTTATATCTAAACCACATATGGTCATGATGTATTAGAGTTTTAATGTATATTACTTAATTTAATGTGCTAATTTTTTATTAATGTTTCCTGCATCTATGATTATCAGAAATATTAGTTCATATTTTTTGTAGTATTTTTATCTGGTTTTGGTAATAACATCATGCTATCCTTATACAATGAACTGAGAATTATCTTTTTCTACTCTATTTTCTGAATGTTTGTATAAGTTTAATACTATCTCTTAATTAAATGTTTGCTAGAACTTACCAGTGAAGCCATCTGGGCCAGGAGTATTCTTTGTGGGAAGTTCTTCTCCTTCTCCTTCTCCTTCTCCTTCTCCTTCTCCTTCTCCTTCACCTTCTCCTTCTCCTTCTCTGTCTCCATCTCTCCCTCCCCCTCCCCCTCTCCTTTCCCTTCCTCCTCTACCTCCTCCTCCTTCCTCTTCTTTTTCTTCTTCTTTTTAAATAATAGTGATTGACTTTTAGAGAGAGAGGAAGGGAGAAGGAGAGAGATAGAAACATTGATGAGAGAGAAACATTAATCAGCTGCCTCCTGCACACCCCTCACCGGGAATTGAGCCCACAACCCAGTATGTGTCCTTGACCGGGAATCAAACCTGCAACTTCTGGGTGCACCAGACGATGCCCAACCAACTGAGCCACACCAGCCAGGGCTGTGGAAAGGTTTTTTAGTAAAAGTTCAAACTCTTTAATAATATAGGGTCTATTGGCTTTCTATTTCTGTGTAACAAATTGTTGCTAGAACTCATCAGCTTAAAAGATCTGTCTGCATAAAATGTCCAAATCTGTAAAGAATTTTTATAAGATTTTATTTGAGCCAAACTGATGACAGCGCCTGGAAGCAAGATCTCATATGCTCAGGAGAGTGACAGTTTTAGAGTTTCTTTTATATCTTTGGAATTAAGAAGGGAACATAAAGGTAGGAGAAAGCAAGGCAAGGACTGGATTACAGGATGGTTAACAAGATTATGTGCTCTCTTTAGGGTGGTTATGCTTTTGAGAGGTCTGAAAAAGAGGTACTTCAAAGGTATGTTAATCCAGATGCACAGAAACAATAGACAAGGCTTGCATAAGGCAAAGATAATCTTTTACTAGGGAAGTTACAGGCCTGAGGTGTGACCACCTACATGCATGACCTGCCCACTCAGGAATTTATTATTAGATCACCCTGTGATGTCACTTTTGGTTGCATTTATTACAGAGCATCTTTCTTGTCCACAGAACAAACATTATTATCTCACAGTTTCAGTAGGTCGAGAATCAAGGAGCAGCTTTACTCTTTCTATCTTAGACTCTCCATTGAGATTGCAGTCAAGCTGTCAGCCTAGGCGGTAGTTATCTCAAGACTCAACTGGAGGAGAACCCACCCCATGGTCACTTATGTGATGTTGGGCGGGCCTCTGTACCTTGCCAATTGACTGGAAACCCCAGTTCCTCCCATTGTGGGCTTTTCCACAGGCTGCCTAACTGTCCTCATAACACGGCAGCTGGCTTACCAGAGAGTGAGTGATAGATGGATAGATAACCCATGCTGCTTTTATAACTGAATCTCAGAAGTGACATGACATTAATTACTGTTGTATTGTATGGGTCACACAAACCAACTCTGATAAAACATGGGAGTAGCAACACAAAGCTATGCATACCAGTCTGCTAAATATACAAATTAATACAATCATCAGGAGTGGAAAAACAGTCTTCATCCCACAAATATCTATACACAGATTGGGCATTTTATGTTCCTTTCTGACACTAACATAGAGACACATTGACAAAGGGAAGTAGATAGGCAAGATAACAGTCAGTGAACATTACTGAGTGTTTCTCAAATGCCAAATGGAGAATCATGATTACAAATGGCTGAAAATCTTGACAATTAGCATATTCTTTGACCTGATGATCCTACCTTTAAGTATTTATGTGAGAAAATACCCAGTGGAGTATGCAAAGAGTTATGTGCAAAGAGTCTTCGCATAGTTGTTTAGCAAAGAAAAGTATGCATAGAACTTACTAATAAATAAAGGACTACTAAATAAAGTTGGTATTCTGTATCAATCAAAATGACTTTCAAAAAATATTCATCGACACGGAAAAATTTTTATAGAGTTTCTACGGAAAGATTTTAATAGTTTCTTTAAAAAAATTTTTTTTTCTTTATTGATTTTAGAGAGAAGAAGGAAAAGAGAGAGAGAGAGAGAGAGAGAGAGAGAGAGAGAGAGAGTTAGAAACATTGGTGAGAGAGAACATCAATTGGCCACTTCCTGCACACACCCCACTGGGGATTCGGCCCACAACCCAGGCATGTGCCCTGACCAGGAATTGAACCGGTGACCTCCTGGTGCATGGGTCGACGCTCAACCACTGAGCCACACTAGCCGGGTGATTTTTATAGTTTCTATGGAATGATCCCATTGTAAGAAATATATATATGTTTTTAATCTAGATAGTGTTACTCAACATATTAATACCTAGAGGAGACATTTGTTGTTTTAGCTTACCCAGGATCCATTTCTCCTTCTCCTAATAATAAGACCCAGACTTTTACAATTATCCCTTTCTCATCCTCTGTGCAATGGTTGGGTAGAATTACTTAAACCCATGCTCACCAAAGGAGTTGGCTGTGACCTAATATCAACCAATCATGGTATTCCCAGCCAGCCACAGTTACTGATTTAGGGAGCTTGAGCTTGAGTGTGTTAAGCCCTGGACTTCTGTTTGAATAAGTCTGAAGCTACAGTAGCCATATTACTACTGCTTAGAAGCCAAGAGATGGAGACTTGATGAGATCATTTGAGACTGTATCTCCAGTCAAGCCCTGTGTCTTCACCTCACTCAGGTTCTAATGTTGTGTGGTCTATCATCACTCCTGTCTCCATCACATGCACACCTACTTTGCTTAGCTCTACTTCATGGTTTTGGACTGAATTAGGAAAAATAAAGAAAGAAAGGATGGAAGGAAAGGAGTGATGAATAGAAGAAGGGACAAAGGAAGAAATCTTGGTTTTCATTTATTTTTTAAAAGATGGCTGTGTAAGATACAATGGGGATATTATGCTAAGTCAAGTAAGTCGTTCAGAGAAAGACAAATAGCATATGATTTCACTCATATGTGGAATCTAAAGAACAATATAAACAAACAAACAAAACAGAAACAGACTCACAGATACAGAGAATAGAGGGTATGGGTGGAAAAGGTAAAGAGATTGAGAAGTACAGAATGGTAGTTACAAAATAGTCATGGAATGTAAAGTACAACATTGGAAATATAGTCAATAACATAGTAATAACTATGTATGGTGCCAGGTGGGTACAAGAAATAGCAGGAGGAACACTTTGTAAAGTATATTATTGTCTAGCTGATGTGCTGTACACCTGAAACTAGTAAAAAATAATATTGAATGTAAACTGTAATTGAAAAAAGAATTTCCTTCAACCAACATCCAAATTAATCACCAACTCCTGTCTGTTCTACTCTCAAAATAATCTTGAATTTACCCATTGCTTCTCATGTCCACCATGTTTTTCTTTCAGCCACCAGCCCCCGTCTTGCCTGGACTACTAAAAACCTCCACTTGGTCTGCCAATTTTAACTTGCCACCAGATGGTCCATTATCCACACATCAGCCAGAGTGACCATTTTTAGAACTGAAATCAAATGATACCACTTTCCTGATTAAAACTCTTGAATGGTTTCCCATCCCTTAAATAAAACCCAAACTCTGCACCATGGTCCACAGAGCAATTTTGGTTTGGGTTCTTGAAATTCTTCCACCTCTTATTTTATAACTCTTTCCGTCTCACTCCTTAAACTCCAACAAAACTGGTCTCCACCTTGTTCCTCAGACAAGTCAAGCCCTTTCCCATAACTGGCCTTTGCAGCTACTGTTCTTCTTCTTCTTTTTTTTTTTATCCTCACCCGAGGACATTTTTGCATTTATCTTCAGATACAGTGGGAGGGAGAGAGGGAGGAAGAGAGAGAGAGAAACATCGATGTGAGAGAGATACATCGAGTGGTTGCCACCCACACGACCCCAACCGGGGCCGGGGACAAACCATAACCAAGGTACGTGCCCTTAGTGGGAACCGAACCTGGGACTCTCTGGTCCGTGGGACGACACTCTAACCACTGAGCCAAACTGGCCAGGGCACAGTTACTGTTCTTTTTACCTGTAATGCCACCTTGCCAAGAATGCTTTTCTGACCATGCTATTAACAACTACGTTCTCCATTTACTTGTTAACTCACCACTCTAATTTTCCTTCCTAGAACTTACAATTATTACTATTATTATTTTTATATTTTGTTATGTATTCTATATCATTCTATAATATATGTACTATATATTATATTTTTTATTATTTAAAATTTTATTATTTTTTAGCCCCCTTGAGAATGGAGACCTTGCCTATTACATGTATACTGCCTCCTACTGTATGGCACATAATAAGAGTTTAATAAATATTTGTCAAGTAAATAAATAAATATTAAAGTCTCCAAATATCTAAATTTTAAAAATGGCTCTGTAAGAAATTAGGAAAACTTATTTTAGATAAATGAAAACAAGATAGCAGCGGGGAACTATGACCATTGTCTTCAAATAGGTTAAGGACCCACCTATAGAAACACAGAAAGAACTATTTTGAATTAAATGGTATATGCGACAGGGAGGCATATTTGCTTCAATATAAGCAACACAGCGTTTTAACAATGTGAGCTGTGTAGAGGGAAAATGGGACGCCTTGTAAAGTTATGAACCCCTTGTAACTGGAGGCATTCAAGCAGAGACTAGAAGACAATCATCAGAGTAGAAGTACTCCATTTCTCCCTGAAAAGAAGGGCAGTACCAAATGACAACCATATATTTAACCTGAGTAGGTAACTAACCCGGAAACTCTGGACTTTTATTTCATCTTTTTATTTCCTCATATGAAAAATTCGTTCTTGCACTTTTTAACATCATTCAAAAAACTTCTAAAAAGGGATATTTGGGGAAAGCACTACTTACAATTTTCTAGTAGCAAAAATTACTAGGTTCTGATTTTTTGTGACTCAGAAAAATTAGTTGTCAATGCATCAAATACAAACAAGCTAACAGTACACACAGTTCCCTGTTGAAAAATAGAACTATTCCGAATTATACAGAAGAGAACTTATCCTTGGACAAAATTTAAAACAATATCTACCATACCAAGGAAAGAAAAACATTATATTTTTATCAGCATGGAACTCGAGTGATTTTTATGAAAATATGACCATGACAAAGTGAAAAAACAAAACAATGATAAATTTCTAAACTGTCAGATTTTTGCTAGTGGAGTAAAACCTCAGGTCCTTGTGGAATAAATTTTACATATGAGTGTTTATTCCTTTAAAATTTTTTTCTTTATTGATTTTTAGAGAGAAAGGAAGGGAGAGGGAGAGAGATAGAAACATCGATGAGAGAGAACATTGATCAGCCGCCTCCTGCATGCCCCCCACTGGGGATCGGGCCCACAACCCGGGCATGTGTCCTGACCGGGAATCGAACCGGCGAACTCTGGTGCATGAGTTGACGCTCAACCACTGAGCCACACCGGCCAGGCAAGTGTTTATTCCTTTAAACAATAAAAGTTTTGTTTTGATAGAAATCTTTTCACAAATGTATAGGCATATTTGCCACTTTCCTGCCTTATTAAACAGAGACTACAGAAGTATATTTTAAAATGCCTTAATGACCATCCATCAAATTATCACTGTATATTCCACTGATAACCGGTGCCCTCAGAGTCTGCGGGAGCACAATGTGTGTTTTCACTAGTAGAGTCCCCTTGTTAAAGTGTTTCGGTTTTCTCCCTTACTGTCTCACTCCAGTCTCTCTTTCTTCAGTGCTATTAAAAGTCTATCTCTGGGAGCCTTTTTCCTGATGTTAAATTTGCTGCTTTTTATCTGCCGCTGTGTTGAAGAAAATAACTTAAGCAGAATAAGAAAGAACACAAAAGAAAGATTAGATCAAATCGGTGGACTGAGCACATGCGCGTGCCTCATCTTTCCCAAATCCTTAGAAATGAAAGAAAGAATACGCTATATGTGTGTAGTACAAGAATGCCAAATATTTTTATAATGAATTTATCTGAAGTGTAAAATTCCTGGTAGAGAAAAAACTGGAACATCTTGGTTCTTATGTCCTCCTTGCAATACTGGAGCTGGGGTTGAGAATTTGTGATGTAGAGACGATCAAAATCATATGGTTATGGGAGGGTAAGTTCCTAAAAGAAAGGGAGGCTTGGCAGACAAAAACAAAGGATGTTTAATATACAAGGAGGCCCTCTGCATCATCCTGGCCACCTGTCCCATTTTAAGAAACTTGGATTTCAAAATGAGAAACTGACCCTTTTCAGTTTAACTTGAACAGAATTCACATTTTCTTTAAGTCAATATGCACACAACTTATAAGGATGGTGAACTTTTATATTTATATGTAAATTATATTATTAAACCCATAAAAATATACCTTAATTGTTTTGGAACTAGGGACTCATTACTTTCTTCAGTTCTGGAAAATTTCAAGTTATCATTGCTTCAAATGTTAGCCCTCGGCCAGTCCCTCTAGAAATCCTGTTAGAAGGACTTTAGAATCTTCACATCTATCCTCTATGTCTCTTTATATTTTATTGTTGAAAGTATTACAGATGTCCCTTTTTCCCCCCATTGACCCCTCTCCTTCCCACTCCCCCCCCATCCTCTATATCTCTTAATCATCTTTTCATATTTTAATCTCTCTTGTCTCTCTGTGCTGTGTTTTAGGTGAATTCCTCAGACTATCTTCTCATTCCCTAATATTCTTTTTTGTTTAGCCAGTGTATGAATTATCTATTGCTGCCGAACAAATCACTTCAAAATTTAGTGGTTGGAAATAAGAACAATTTATTATTTCTCATGATTTTGTGGGTTGGCTAAGTGGTTTTTCTGCTAGTCTTGCCTGGACTCTTTCATGTAATTATATTCACCAAGCAGATCAGCTAAGTAAGGTCTGGGCTTCACTGGACTGCCAACGGCTGCAGTGGCTGAACCCCTCTCTCCATGTGATCTCTCCTACCCGGGAGGTAACCCAGGCTTCTTTCATGGTGGCCTCAGTGTTCCCAGCAGCAAGGCTGTATAAGACCCAATACTCAAGTGTTTTCAAAGCCTGTACTTACATTATTTTTCTAATGATCCTCAGGTCCAGAATTGAGTCTTACAACGCATTCTAGGATTCTTACACTATGATGACCTCTGGGTTAATAGTGGATTTAGGCCTCGGGGCCAGAAGGCAGCTTGACTTCGTTCCTAGTCACAGTCCTCTTGCTTCCTTAGCTACAGCTTCCTGTGAGCCCCAGACAGCAGGCCAGCAGGTAAGAGGAAGGCAGAAAATATAGGTCCTTTCTTTCATCAACTTCCTTTCATAGGAGTGAGTAAAAGTTGAGTGGCTTCAAGTTATGAGACAGGCCAGGTTCTCCATCCCCTGTGCAGAGTTTTTAATCTCCATATCAGGAGGAGCCGTCCATTGCCCACTCTGTTCTAGGCTTATTATCTGGCAGGCTTTCCACTTTAGTCCCACAGAGTCATTCACATTTCTGTCTGTTTACGAGCCATGAAGATGTTTACATGTTTTGGATTTTGTCTATGGCTTTTAAATTTTATCTGTTATGGCCGTGGGCTTAGACTAGATGAAATATATTACACATGAATTTACAACCCAACTGACCAAAGTCCCACAACAGTTTTAGCAAAGCATCTTATAACTCAGAAGTACATGATAATAAGCCCAAGAAAAGATGCTCAATATCATTAGTCATTAGAGAAATATAAAGTAAAACCACGATGAGATGCCACCACACAATGATTAGAATAGATAAAACCTGAGCATACCAAGTGCTGGCAAGGATGTAGAGCAGCAGGTGTGCCCGTGCATTGCTACTGGGAATGAAAAATTATGCAACCAACTTGGAAAGTAGCTTGGCACTTCTTAAAAAGTTAAACATATACCTACCATATGATTCAACAATTGCACTCTTAGGTATTTACCCAATTAATGCATTCATCCATATAAACACTGGTATGTGAATGTTTATGACAGCTTTACTTTAACAATTAAAAATGGCAAACAATCCAAATTTTATCAAAACATGAACAGGTAAATAACTTGTGATATATATAAATGCTACTTGGCAATTAAAAGGAATGAACTATTAACACAGACTACAGCATGAATGAGTCTCAAAATAATTAAGTTAGGTGAAAGAAGACAGACCAAAAAAACAAACAACACACTATGTGGTTACATGTATAAACCTTCTAGAGAATGCAAGCTAATCTATCGTGATATAAAGATCAGTAGTTGTCTGGGGATGGGGATAGGAAACAGGGAAAGGTGGCAGGAAGTAACTGTAGAGTCGTGAGGGAACGTACGAGGGTGATGGATAATGTCCATTGTGGTAATGGTTTCATGATACATATATGTAAACTTAAATTGTAAATTTTAAATATATCCAGTTTAGTATATACCAATTATGCCTTAATAAAGCTGTTTGAAATGTAATTTGATGTTATTATATACTTCTGGGATGGTTAAACTTTGACATACTGGTTTTACTTATGAGGCATTTACAAATATTGACCAAAATATTAATAACTAGCTATTTATTATGCTAAGCACTTAACTTAGGCCATTTCACTTGACCCCCTTCAACAAACTTATCAGTTAGGTACTACTACTAATTACCCCACTGTCTAGAACAAAAACGGGGCTTCAAAAGATCAAGTAACTTGCTCAATAGGTGACAGGTGTAGGAAGTGGCAAAAATGGGATTTGAACCATGTGTGAAAGGACAATCAGCCTCACTCTCACTCAGTTCCTAGTCTTATTTGTTAAAACTGTGTTCCCTCTCCACTCTTTTTCACCCCCATTTTTAGTGACTCCTAGAAAAGACCATTAAGCCAGTTCCCAGGATTATATGTCACTAGATTACATGTGTAAGAAAAACTTGTGACAAATTCTGAAATTTATGGGGTGTCCTTGCTAGTTCATACATCTGGTGATCACCTTTGCTTGTCTTTGACTGGGCTATTTTACAACTTTGTAGGGATAGACATTAACTTGTAGACAACAGATTGTGTTGCAAATGACTCCTGTCTATAGAAATGCAAACTGTGGTTGATGGAAGACTATTCATTATTGCCCTGTGGACTAGGACTTCTTTTGACCAATGTTCCATTTATTTATATATTCATTTCAGCATTCTTCATCTGAATGTAGGTTGTCTTTTGAACTGGTTGTATCATCTCCTGGTTCCTTCATTAATTAACAAATTAAATAAAAATTTTGACATGCATCATTTTATATCTGTATGAGAGCCATGATTTTATCCTTTAAAAAATATCATTTAATGCATATATTTTAGTATAATGTTTTAAAAATTTTTTAATATGTTATCTAACAGAGCATCTCACTGAATTTAGTAATCTCTTCCCAACCCTGTCCAACCATGAAATTCCCGTCTGTATGTATTTTCAATGACAGAACTTCAGTTCTATATAAGACAGGGTGAGCCCCTCACATTGCATCTAACTAGGAAAAGTAAGATTTGAGGGAGGAAAATAGAAACTGGAGGTAAAATAAAGGTGAAGAAATAAAAGGAAGGCTTTCTTACCTGTAAAGGGATGTCAGGTTTAAAAAGAAGAGGAGGAAAGTAAAGCAGACCTTAGGACACTGCCTTCTTCTAACACCTGTAAATGAAAGGAAGGAAGCCAAATACATGTTCTTTGGCTTGAAGTGGTCATCGAAAGAGCTGAGAGCTTATAAAACTGAGTATTTGGAAAAAGAGTAAGAAATACCTCCCTTGTGATGAGGAGTGTGTTAAATACAGATGACGCGTGGCTTATTCCAGTTCACATATTCAGGTTCTTCTCTGTGCCTTACTTCAGGCAGGGAGGAGGTAAGACAGAGATGAGGAGGCCTGAGCACAGTGCCGGTTCCTGGAGCATAAGAGATTCAGAAAAGCATTGATCATTGATCCCTCCAGAACAAAAGACTCTTGTTCTCCAGATTATCTGCCTTTAAGGAAAATAAATCAATGGATAGTTTTTTTTTTAAACTGAAAGGGAAAACTTCTGAAAGTTTTCTATAAGAAAAAGAAGTAAATGGGCAATAAGTATACAGTATATATTATCACCATTTAAAGTATATAACATATCATTGATACTGTCCTTATGAATAAATGATGCTTTATCTGAGATAACAGTCAAAGTATTTAACAACCTTAAGGCATGAAAAAGGCCTGTGTGGAAGAATGTAGGTCCCAGCTGCAGTAAGGTTCTGGAGGTCCCTTGCTGTACCTGACATTGACCTGGAATCCAGTGGGCCTCAGGGCAGTAACCCAGACCACTGGGTCAAGAGTCTGGCACTTGGAAGGCTTGGGGCAGTGGTGATTTACAAATTGAATGGAAGTATTTCACTATTTTAAATTGCTTTCTCTCTTCCTCCCTCCATCTCCCCTCTCTCCCCCTCAACTAACCTTAACAGAAAAGGGCAAAGAGTGTGTAAGAGAATAGGTTACTGGATGAGTTAGCATTGTGCATAGCTACAAATAATAAAAAACTCTACCATAGTGGCTTAAACAGAAGAGATTTTTCATGTTATGAAAAATGGACTAGCTATGAACAGTCTAGGATTTGGACATAGTGAGGCATAGTGGCATCATTAGGGACCCAGGTTCCTTCCACCTTTGTCTTCCATCATCCTAGCCACCCTCACCATGCTTGTTGCCTCATGGCTGCAAGTTGTTTCTTGCACCCCCACACCCCACCTCTAAGTTCCAGGAAAGAGTAAGCTGGAAAAGTGAAGGAGTAGCCCCTGTCTCAGGAGAGCTGAAACTTTGATACATGCCCAACAGACCGCCTTTGGCCAGAAGAGAATCGCGTTATCTACCCTGGATGCTAGGCAGTATCAGGAGGCCAGTATTTTTAGTGATACTCTTTGTTGCCTTGAACAAAATGAGAATTTATTAGTAAGGATTGGTTGAGTAAAAGGCAGGGTATACCATGCTCATATAAAAACTACATCAAAAATTGGATAGAATGGGCTCTTCCAATGAATTTTTAACATTTATGAAAAAGTCTTAATATAGCAAAGTACAGTTCACTTTGCTATGGGTTTTTAAATAATGTATTGTGTCACTCAGTAAATGTTGTTATATTTAAATTTCACATCTGCAAAGATGTATATAATCACAACCTCATGTTTAAGTGGAAACCGTTGTATTACGTATAAGCTATTTCCAAACATGTATAACTAATCCAATTTCTAAGCCAAATTTCTTCATCCATGCAGAAAAAATGACTCCTCACTGATGTTCGTATAAAAGCTTTTAGTGAGTGCAAGATTAATTGTTGTAGCATTTGAGGAGAGAGAAGGGAGATAATTTAAAAATTATAAAAGTATCTTAGTTGAGGCAATCAAATAAAAGGAATTTTCAACTTAAAAAACATTTTCAGTTCAGAGTTTCCTGCTACATTGAGGGAGTTACATTTTGCTCTTCCTGGTTCTGCTTCTTTTCTAAGGTGATCTTTAGTTTCCTTTCTGTCTTTCTCTATTTTTGTTTGACTTACTTTTTATTCTCCATTTCAGAACAGAATTTTTACAAGACCAGTAAAAAGGTTTTCTCCAAATTGCACAACATTATATATCTCTGTTCTAGAAAATAGGATCCTCATCTGTCTCTGCAAAGAGGCTTTTCATAGTTTCTAGTGCAGCAAATGCAATGGAATAAGTTATGCTCCCAGTTTAAAAACATCTATGATGAAATAATATGTAAGCTAATTGGAGAATAACCCTGCATGTAACATCGGAGCACTGGCTTCTTTAATCAGAATCCCAGTTTTGGAAGAAAAGTGTTCTCAGAATAGGTTCCTTTGGTTACTGTTAATGCTGTTGAATCTTCTCCTCTAAGTGCAACAGAGAGTTGAGGGGAATCAGGTAGAAACCAACATATTAAGATGCTGGTATTTCACATATAGCAATTATAGTGCTATAATGCCTCAGTTAAAAGCTGAATGGGGTCCTGGCTGGATAGCTTGGTTAGTTAGAGCATCATCCTGATACACTAAGATTGTTGGTTCATTCCTTGATCAGAGCTCATACAAGAATCAACTAATGAATGCACAAATAAGTAGAACAACAAACCAATGTTTCTCACTCTCCCTTCTTTCTCTCTAAAATAAAAAACAAAAACTGAATGGTTCTCTTAAAAATAAAAGTGAGGGATAACAAGTCATATCTAGGATAGCTGTTAGTTCTATATTTGAACTATACTTAGATGTAATTGAAATGAACTCGGTGTAAATAGAACACAATACCAAATACATTGGTTTAAATTTATTCTAAAATTTGTCACTAGTGACCAATGTGCTGTGGTGACCGCCTGATTTTCTTCCTTACTCAAAGTCCAGACAAATGCCTGTTAGACATTCAATAGACTCAGTGAGTCACCTAGAACTGATCAAAGATCGATTTAAACTTTGCCAGAATGTGTTGTCAGTTTAAAATGTCATATCCTGCTAGTGAGGATATAAGTTGGTTCAACTTTTTGGAGGATCATTTGTCAATAAATCAAGGGTATTAAAAATGCATAGCATGCCTGGCTGGTGTAGCTCAGTGGATTGAGCATTGTTCCATGGACTGAGAGGTCTCGGTTAGATTCCTGGTCAGGGCACATGCCCGGGTTGTGGGTTTGAGCCCCAGTGTGGGGCATGCAAGAGGTAGCTGATCTACATTGCTCTCTCACATCAATGTTTCTATCTCTCTCTAAAAAAATCAATTAAAACATATTTTTTAAAATGCATGGCAATTTTGCTTTGTGCTTACTTCTAATCACTTTCTTTGGATAAAGTAGATTTATATAAATAGATGTTTATCACAGCATAAAATGGAAATAACCTAATTTTAGATTATTAGGACATAACTTAATATGTGGTTATGATCAAAGATAGAATGAAAAGAGTAAACTTGAAATAGGATATATAGTATAACCTGAATTTAAAAAATTACTATTCATACAATAAGACCCAACATAGAAAAATTACTGAAAGTAAATTCAACCATTCAACAGTCATATCCACGTAAAGAGATTTTATCCTTCTATGTAAACCTTATACAAATATCTGATTAATTTATTTGAATAAACTCCTAGGCATAGAAATGATACAGTATGAGGTACTGTATATTGTGACTTTTAAGCATATATGTCACATTTTCCAATGACCATCCGAGAGTGTTATACCAATTTTTGTATATTTGTTGTAAGCAAGCCAATTTCTACTTATGTGGACCGAACTTAACAGGTGTTTCCATTATTCTTTATTGTCCCAATCATCTACATTAAACATGAATATTTTAATAATAAAAAATACATATGAAAAATAGCTGTGAAGCTATAGCATTAGAAATGCAAATCAAATAAGATAGAACTTCCTGTCCTTTAACAGTGATTGTTGGGAGTCCCATACAGCAACCTCAAATATTTGTCTACCTTCCTTTCTTTAACTAAGTGGTAGATATTTCTACCCAAGTGTCTCTTTATCCATCTTACATTAAAAGTGCCCAAAACGGGGCCCCAAACCTAGCTGCCACTAGTCTCAATTCTAGCAGTGGTACCACCCTTCTTCACACTTGAAACTTTTAAGCTATCTTTGACTTCTCCTTTGCCTATCACATCCAGTTATCAAATCATAAACTGTTCTGTCCTTTATTTTCCATTCCCAAAGCTCTTACCCTAGCACAAATTTTTTTATTCTTCATGTATGCAACAAGCATGCATTGAGCACCTACTCTACAGAAGGCATTTATACTATAGCAATGATATTAGGGCAGAGGCTGTTCCTCCCCTCATGGAATTCATAGTCTGGCAGGGCAGACAGATAATAAAGGACAAATGCTACCATTAATTATATAACTACAATTGTGGTGATACTTCACAGAAGGATGAAGATTGTAAGCACAATGTAACTAGAGAGACAGATCTAGTTGAAGAGCTCAAGTGAAGATTTCTTGAGGAAGTGCCACTTGCCTTGATCTCTGAAGTGGTGGCATTAACTCAGTGAAGCAGGGAGAGAGCAGTCTAGGCATAAAGAACAATGTGTCAAAGACACAGGAGAAAAGGACCTGGGGCATTCAGAGTACAGGAGCCCTCCTGGCCCTGGCAAAAGCTGGTTGGATGGAGGACAAAGAGGAGAGGAGAGTGATTTGCCCTGAGGCCTGCGAGGTAAGGTGTATAGATCATGCAGCCCCTGTAGGCAATGTACTAGAGTGTAGCCCTTAAACAGCCTAAAATTAGCTCTCTGACTTGACAACTAGATACATCTTTCCTAAAGATCTGCTAGAATACATCAGTTTCCTGACACAGAGAAAGCAGGAGAAAAAAAAAAATCATCACTTAGTAGCTCACCACTGACTGTGGACTCAAGTAGACTCATTGGGCTTTAGTGTGGGTTGAATTGTGTCTCTCCCAAAGATCGTATGTTGAAGTTTCTATCTCCGGTATCTCAGAATGTGACCTTATTTGGAAATAAGGTCATTGTAAATGCAAAAGTTAAGGTGAGGTCATTCTGGAGTAGGGTGGGCTACTCATCCCATATGACTGGTGTCCTCAGAAGAAAGAGGAAATTTGGACACAGACATATGCACCCAGGGAGAACGCTGTATGAAGATTGGAGTCATGCTGCCACAAGGCACAGAACTGCCAGCAGCGGGGAGAGCCTGGGGCACAGCCTTCACCGGCGCCATCAGTAGGAGCGTGGCTCTGGCAACACCTCCATCTCAGACTGCCGCACTCCATGTGAGGCAATACATTTCCGTTGTTTTAAGCCACTCAGTTTGTGGTGCTTTGTTACAGGAGCCCCGGAACACTAATAAGGTCTTGGCTCAGTTGGTTGGAGTGTCCTCCCGTGCACTGAAGGGTCATGAGTTAAATTCCCAGCCAAGACACATACCCAGGTTGCGGGTTCGATCCCCAGTTGGTCGGGGCACGTACTAGAGGCAATCAATTGATGTTTCAATCTCTCTCTCCCTCTCTATCTAAAATCAATTTTTAAAATGCATGGAAACCTCCTTCTCTTTTGAAGCCTTATATAATTATTGTTAATATCTCCCTTAAATAATTTTGGAACACGGTGAAGCAAAATAAATGGAAAGAAGACAGTGTGGTGCCTAGTTGAATTATTATTAAACAAAAACACCCAGAACCTCCAATAAGTAAAACAGATAAAAGTGAGATTGCTCTGGATAAACCTAGGGTGAATGAACCAGAGCTCCATCTGTTCTGTCTACTCCATCTACCACGACGGCCCCCTTTGAAGTGTTTGTGAAATCCTGGGGTACCTAGAGCTGAATCTGAAACCACTGATTTGGAGTCTCTCTCATTTTCTGGGCATATAAGATTTTTGTTTTATTGATTAGTAACTGACACAGAGAGAAATCCTCCCCACACCCATGTTCTTCCTGGTGGTTAGTGGGGCATTAGGTGGATCGGGGTCACTCAGATACTGTTTACTGAACCTCAGCAGCAGTGGCTGGAACAGGATTGGGGTTGCCAGCTGGTTCCTTGTGTTATTTTTCCCAACAGTACAACTGATCCTCCAGTTGTCTGGTGGCGAATCAGTAGAAGGGAAGAAGAAGCCTCAGATTTCTTTTAAACTTTTTTCTTTATTGATTTTTTAGAGAGAGAGGAAGGGAGAAGGAGAGATAGAAGCATCAGTGAGAGAGAACATCGACTGGTCTCTTCCTGCATGCCCTGCACTGGGGATTTGGCCCACAACCTGGGCATGTGCCCTGACCGGGAATTGAACTGGTGACCTCTTGGTGCATGGGTCAATGCTCAACCACTGAGCCACACCGGCCAGGCCTCAGAGCTCTCTTAAATTACATTTTTGTATGCCTGATCTCAGGAACGCACTGCTGAAACGTGGGGTGCCTGAGCATCTGTTGAGAAGTGCTCAGTATGCCGTTCTGCACTGGCAGTCTCAGTGTCATTTTTGCACCAGGAGTTTCAGAGGCTGTTACAAAATTAACGTAGAATATTACAAGTAGTTTACACTTTTCTACCTAGGAGAGGGCTTTTTGAAGCAGATACCATACACAAGGAATAGGTTATGAATCAAAACTGCTAAATTGTGTTATAACCCTCTTTTCATTGGTAGTCATGGCTTTCTAGGATTTAGACATCCTAGACTATGTCATAACTTTAATAGGTAACTTGATAGATACTTACAAAAAAAAACCCCCTACTTAAATTAAAACAAATATAATGGCTATGCAATATGTGTATAAATTAAGCATATGTGTCAGACTGAATAAGGGCTCCCAAATGTATCCTATTTCTAATCTTTGGAACCTGTGAATGTTACTAACATGGCAAAAAGAGACTTTGGAGGTTTGATTAAATTAAGGATCTTGCAATGGGAGGATTATCCTGGATACCTGGGTGGGTGCTAAAATCACAAATATCCTTGTAAGGTATGAGTAGAGGGAAATTTGTCACAAAAGAAGGCCAAGTGGCCACATTGGTAGAGAACGAGATTTGGAGATGCAATACTACTGGTGTTGAAGAAGGAGAAAGGGGCCTTGAGCCAAGAATGTAGCTCTAGGAGTGCAAAAGTCAAGGAGACAGATTCTTCCCCGGTCCTAGAGCCTCTGGACGGAGCATGGCCCTGCCAACACTTTGTATTCAGCCCAGTGCAACTGACTTCAGACTTCTGACCTCCAGAAATGTAAAAGAATAGATGTTTGTGGTTTTAAGATGCCAAGTTTGTGACCATTTGTTATGGCAGCCATAGGAAACTGATACAACATGTTCTGGTTAAGAAAAAATGGCAAGAAAAGATGGGGGAAGAAATAAAAAAGAAATCACAACAAAAGTAATCAGAAGGTGTCTAACTTCAAACCTTGACAATTCTGAATGAAGAATTTATGATCTAAAGATTTTTGTTGTTGTTGTTTTTATCCTAATGCCCTTCTTTTTATGGATTCTAAAATCCACACACTGAAATAAACAAAATGCCACTGATACAGAGGTTCCAAATGCTTGATCATAAAATAGTGCTGTATGGGATATTTTCATCACTCCTTAGATGAGTGAGGAAAATAAAGACAATGTAATGAGTCCTTTTCTAAATTAAATTTAGTTTAACATTTGCTTTTCTATATTATTATCCCTTTGTAAAACTATGTTATAATATGCTGATGTTATAATTTTAAGCAGTCAGCAAAATTAAAAGCTGGCAAGTGGCCCTAATATTTTTAAAACTTTTACTGGTCTATTAAATTCACAAGTCCAGTGATGATTTACCTAATGCACACACTCAATCATAAAAGTTTTTCTACCTTATCAACTATATTAGTTACTTATTGCTGATACAGCAAATTACCACAAACTTACTGGCTGACAAGAAGAAGAATATATTATTTTGCTGCTCCATAGGTTAGAAATCTGACCCAGCTCTCACTCTCATCAAGGTGTTGGGAAGGCTTTGTTCCCTTTTGGAGACCTAGGGGAGAAAAAACACCCCCCTTGCCTTGCTTCTAGAGGCCTCTTGCATTCATTGGTTTGTAGCTCTTTCCTCCATCTTCAAGGTCACCACCAGCAGACTGTTTCTCCCACCACGCCACATGACTGCCACCTCTTGCTTCATTTCAGCTCCTTCTCTGACTCTTTCCTTCAGTCTTTCACTTTTAATGATCCTGTCACCCATCTAGATAATCCAGGATGATCGTTTTAAGATCATTTTATAAACTGCCTTAATTCATCTGCAACTTTAATTTCCCTTTGCCATGTAAACTTACATATTTGTAGGTGCCAGGGATTAGGACATGGACATCTATTTTTTGGTGAGGGGCATTATTCTGCCTACATCATTGATAAAGTTAGACTAAACAGCAACTGAGACAGAAGAATTAAGGTCTTTTAATTTGTATTATTTTCTTAGGATGAATCAGGAGCATTGAAATGGCTGGATAGATCCACATTATAAAAGTTTTTGAAGCATATTGTCAATTTGCTTTGCAAAACCATTGCAAACTATTACATCAAATTAAAGATTAGATTCTAATATGCATTATAATTTTATATGCCATTAAGGAAGAAAAATCACTGCCAATTAAACTATGACACTATTTTTCATCACTTAGAATTTTTATTTTACAGTTATTTAAGTAATTTTCTTAAACTTACTTGGCCTTGTGTTTTTATCATGCATCATCACAATATGAAGAGCTATGGCCAAGTTCATGGAGTCACAGGCAATGCCAACTACTTCAGAAGTACTGCTTGGCTGAGAGTGATTTAATATATTATCTATTGGCACAGCCTGTGTGGCTCAGTGGTTGAGTTTGACCCATGAACCAAGAGGTCCCCAGTTTGATTCCTGTTCAGGGCACATGCCCAGGTTGTGGGCCAGGTCCCTGGTGGGGGACATGCAGGAGGCAGCCAATCAATGTTTTCATCTCTTTCTCCCTTTCTCTCTTCCTCTCTCTCTAAAATCAATAAAGAAAAAAAAATTTTTTTAAATGATATTATCGATCGAATGATACAATTTGATTTTAGAGATGTTAAAATATGCATGTTAGAATCAATGAAATGGAATATATATAGAATGGGAGACCCTCAGAATAAGACGATTTAACATTCTTCATTCCTAGTCTTCAGTAGTGACTGAGATGGTCTGTGATGGGAGGTGATGTCCGCTTTCCTGAGCACACATTGCATGTTTCCCATTGTTCACAGAACGGACTGCCTCAGTTAGTGAATGAGCATGGTAAGTTACGCACTGAGCTCGCATGGCCATGGATGCACCTGTGCAGCAACTAACACGCTCCTTGCTGCTCTTTGCCTGCATTTAAGAATATACAAAGATTTCCTATAACCCTCTTGAATATCAAGTCTGTGGTGGGCAGTTATAAAAAATACCATATATTACCCAGTGGGGAAAATAGGCTTTTGAAAACACAGCTTAAATAATTTAAAAATAACTACCATTTATTCAGGGGTTACTTTGTGCCAGGGATTATGTTATAGGCTCGGTTAACATTTCCACATTTAGTCTCCCACAACTAAAAACTTTACACAGAAGATCTAAATATGCTCCTTTTAAAGATGAAAAAAGTGAGCCCTGGGCAAGGTAAATATGTTCTAGGAAACATGGCTAGGAGGGGCATAGCTAGGTTTTTGAAACCTGGTTTGTTTGAATCTAATCACTGTATATACCATAATGCCTTCTATATTATTTATAGTAATTATATCTAAGTAAATATATTGCACTTCCAACTTACTGAAATTACATTAAAGTTCGGGGGAATTTTTCTGCCTCTTCTATAATTCATCTTTCTTACTAGATGACGCTTATACCTCAGGAAAACATACTTTATGAAAATGAACAAACTTCAGGGAGTAAAAGCACAAAATATAGATTTACTATTTTTTCCTAAACTGAGAATGGCTAAAATCCACTTCTTAAGGATATCCCTGCTACCTCCAAATACCATTTCAAAATTATTCATTCTGCTTCATGACTATGCAATAAAATGTATATTATATAGTTTTAGAATAAATATTTTTGCTAAGTATCTATGCAAAGCCACTCTTCTGGTCCACCTGGTTGATGTGGCTCAGTGATTGAATGTTGACCCATGCACCAAGAGGTCGCTGGTTCGATTCCTGGCCAGGGCACATGCCAGGTTTTGGGCCCAATCCCCAGTGCGGGGCATGCAGGAGGCGGCCAATTGATGTTCTCTCTCATTGATGTTTCTATCTCTCTCTCCTTCTCCCTTCCTCTCTCTCTAAACCCAATAAAGAAAAAATATTGGAAAAAAACAAAACCACTCCTCTGAAAAAACAACTCCACAAATTAAAAAATAGTAATTATTATATAGTGAAATATAGCGGCAACTTATATCACTGGTGTATTTCAATCTTAAGTAGGTAAACACGTCTATAATCTGAAAAAGTACCCTTTCATATAATAGATGGAAGTGAAGTTATGATTTTCAAAGAAATCAGGGGGAAAATACCCAAAATATCTTTCTACATATCATTGGTCCATAGCAATTTGAACTATCACTGACATTTACTCTTTAATTTAGTAAACAGACATTTTTGTCTTATTGTTTCTCCTCATTACTGGTATGCAGTGTCCTTACCACTAAGTAGCTCTAGACCTTGACTGTATATTGGACTCACCACAGCTTATGATTTAGTTAATTGGGAGTGTGACTTGTGTATTTGGATTTTTAACAGTTCCCCAATCAGAAGATGATTCAAATGTGCAGCTCTAGTTGAGAACCACAAATATAAAGGGTTAGGTAATAGAAGACACATTTGTAAGTTTGAGAAAGAAGGCTAATTCTAATGGTTTAACAGTGATATTTTTGAATTAGCTACAGATTTCAATGTATATGTTATATCTTTTCCTAACACCATAAATAATGGAGACTTAGTTATGTTACTAAATACTCCAGGCATTTCATGAACCAAGGAATATAACCAGATCATTATCTCATTGTAACTCTGATCCTAAAATTGTCTAATTTGTTTCTGGAATTCTGTAACAAATTTGTGTTAGGATCATAGCACCAGAAAATTCACTAGTACTATTGTCTTGGGGAAGTGGAGTTGGAATGTATAATAATAAGGTTTAAAATTTATAATTCACCATCTTGGGCAGTAATCCTGGCCAAGTTTCTTAAAAGACAATTTGACACACTAATAAAACTTCTGCCAAAATAATCTTTTGCAGAGCCAAAGTAACCTTAGGTATGATAAACTGGCCCCAATGCATGAATTCATGAAACAAACTATTGTAACAGGTTATCTGTACTTCTGATATTTCTGTTTTCTCTAAAAACACACATAGAAGAAAGCAAGATTTTGTATTGCAAATGGTAGAGATGCAGCCAGGCTCCAAATAATAATCATTTCTATTCATACAAAACTTTATAATTTTTTTAAAGCTTCACAATAAAGTTCTTTATTTGGTTTCTATGGTGATTTAAAGTCACCTCACTTCTTGGTAATGTTCTTTCTTAAATAAATGTTTTTACAACTCAAGCAGTGTAGTAATAAATAATGTAATTTAAAAGAAAATTCATGATTGGTTTGTTTGAGGAGAAGCTATCATGATGCTGTCAAGAAGGATAAGGTAAGTCACTATGATGTTTATATCTGGCATTATTGCTGTTTCTAATTAGCATATTACCTCTGGTTCAGATTCTACATCATTATACATCAATACTCCACTTTACATAGCTCCTTAGTGTTATGTCTTGTAAATAGACAATTGGCAACCGCAATAGCAAACACTCCTTAAGAGGAAAATATGACCTCTTAAGAGGAAAGTGTCATCTACTGGGACTTGATGTCAGCCAATGAATATTCATTCAAATAAACATCTGTTACTTCTACAAGCCACTGCAGTAAATCAGTTTTAAGAAGCTATACAGAGATGAATATCACATCACCTTCCCTCACCCCAAATCAATCTCTTTAAAATGGGATCCCTCTTGTTTGAGTTGTCCATCACACATAGCATACTAAAACACATTGTAGTGACTTAG
Organism: Tadarida brasiliensis; assembly: GCA_030848825.1. Taxonomy (NCBI): domain Eukaryota; kingdom Metazoa; phylum Chordata; class Mammalia; order Chiroptera; family Molossidae; genus Tadarida; species Tadarida brasiliensis. The sequence continues at coordinate 61,698,728 of CM061265.1, forward strand.
CATAGGCAATATAGAGCCCAAGAATGCGCTCCTGGTGTCAGCCCCTGATATTGGTTTTACTTATTTCATATTTACAGCACCTAAATTATGTGGTTTACCAACTTACGTGGTTAGAAATGCTGCAATGTTGGTTCTTATTTTCAGTCCTTAACAAATAAGTGCTTGTTCTTACAGCAAACAGACTGTGTGCACACACACACCTATCTCTATTTGCATTGTTTTACTAATTAGACTAAGTATACTCAGATTAACTCATTAATCCATACACTGTACCAGACTAAGAACAAATTGCCTGATGGTGCTGAGAATTGACTCGAGACAACTCCTGTAAATTACTCACTGTTATTTTTATATACTCATATAGTTAAGTGCATAAATACAACTTATCAGAATTTTATTGTTCTTTTTAGGAACCCAGAAATTTCAGCATTCTAGAAACTACTCCTTAGCAGACATTTGGCAAAAATGAACTCTTGCTCTTATTATAACGTGAAGAGTCTAATCAATGTTAAAATGTTCTTAAATATAAATTTGGAGAATTTTTAAAATGTAAAAGAAAATGTTGAATTTCAATATGAACTGCTTTGTGTTTAAGATTTGGCTATCTCTTCTAATATTGAAGTGATGGGGTACCAGGATTTATTTTCATGATCTCTTACTTTTTAAGGGTTAGTCTACTTTTGGAGGTTTTTCTTCTATTAAGAGTCACTGACCTGAATGTACTACACTAAGGAACAAGTTTGAAATAACTTCAGTTGTTTTCTTTTCATGAAAGTGCAGAGAGAGAGGTGATGTATACATTTGATTTAATAAATACAATATTTTAAAATGTAGGTCAACAGGATAACAGGCTAAAAGCGATAGTAGAGAAAAGGGATAAGGGAAGAGAATGGCATAAAGAAGGAGAGAGATTAGCAGAAGAAAAATTGCCCCAAAGGACCAGAAATCATTTCTGATTTTTACAGGAGCTGTCTTACATATCTCTCTTTCATTGAACAGTCTCTGTCAATTTCACCATCCAAAGATTGTCCTAAAGCAACCCCCTTGAGATGCCTAAAACCTCAGCACTCCCTCATTCTTCACTGGCTATTAACATCTCCAGCCTGTCCCAGAGGTCCCAATTCTTTCCCTTCTGGCTATGGAGCCAACCATGCTATTAGTTCCTTCTCCTTTCCATCACCTCATTTGGAATGCTGCTTATTTAGTATTTAGACGTGGCATAGCATAGCAGTCAAGAGCATGGGGTTCCTGGCCAGAGTCCATTATATACTAGTCATGTGACCTTGGACAAGTTGCTTTATCTTTCTGTGCCTCAGTTTTCTCATCTGTAACATTAATATATAATAACAATACCTGCCTCAATGAGGCCATTGAGAGTATTAAATGAGTCAGTGTATATAAAAGACTATGTGTTACAGAAGTGTTTGCTGTTATTCAACAAATAGTTATTGAGCTCCTATAGAGTGCTAGGCACTGGGGAATACAGCTTTGATGGCAGGGAGTGAGTGAAAGAGACCAAGATCTGAAGTATCCTAGCTGGAAGGTTGATCTGTGAACTCTATTTTACTAATATATATATATATATATATTTATTTATAAAATAAATATATTTATATATTATTTATATATTTATATATTATATATTTATTTATAAAATATATATATATATTTAACTTGCTACAATGCAAAAAATAATTCAACTGCTGCTCTTTTGACCATAGATTTATCCTAAGATAGAATTTGTTTTTCCCTCTACTCAACCAGTACCCACTTCTTTAAAACCTGCTCTGTGTATGTGTGTGTGTGTGTGTGTATTTTGAAGGACATGCTATCTATATTCAGAAAACAGTTTTCTCGTTTGTTGACTAGGTACTCAGTGTTTGTTTATTGAATAAGCATATAAATACTTCTTTTACATCTTCTGACTTCTCCTGTAATGTATTTGAATGCAGTAAAAGCATAAGTCTAAGGGGCTGCTTATACCACGAAGAATAGGTGAATGAAAATCTGCCATTGTTTTTTAGGCAGGAAAGTTCTATTTTTGGACCTTGAAGCCCTCCTCTTAAACCATCTTGCTAGACTATAAATGCTTTAGAGCAGAGATGGTTTCATATCTTGTTTGGCACATATCTTCTAGCAATGTGCTTTGTCATTTAAAAGGTATTTGTGACATGATTAAATAAAGTCTCAGATAGGCAGAGAGTTGTATTTCCTACATTCAATTTCATGTATGTGTGTGTGAGAGGTGTTGTGTGTGGCAAAAATGGCCATAGGTAAGTTGTAGACTTAAAAAATATATTTTTTTTCTATGGATAAGAAAAAATATTAAGTTTAGAATTAATCTAACTAAGAAGTAGAAATCTCACCTAATGTAAACAACCTCATTAAGAATTATACTGATTTTTTTTTCTTCACAAAATTTCAAAGAACTAGAACTTAAATTTGACAGCTTTTTGGATGCATATATGTTCATATAACCAAAACAACTGAGGGTAGGGTGGGATGGTGGGGGTAGATTGGGGTGGCTGGTTATGGTCACCTTTACTTAAGAAAGACATTCAAATTTGTCAAGGCCAAATTGAATTTTAACAGTTAATCAACTCTTGTGGATATATATATGGCTGTAAATCGTGCTGGCATAAGTCCTGCCATTAAGCAATGTTAGTGTTTAAAAAGCACTACCAGCATGTCAGTTAATTCAGTTTGTTCAACAACACTTACTTATACAATAGCATAAATCATAGAGATTCCAGAATTGGAAAGAATCTCCCAAATTCTTTCATTTTGCTGATGAGGAAACTGGTATCTGGAAGACTGAAGCAATGTAATCAGAACTAGAACCCAGGACGCCAGGTTTCTGGGTCAATGACCACGATGTTCTGATTAAGAGCTAGAGAGAGTTGGACCAAATATATTTTTCCATCAGTCCTTTTAAATACTCCTTTCAATGAATCTGAGATTGAGGTTGATTGATTTTAATCTTAATTGCTAGCATTTAGCTGTATAGAACACATAATTTGATCTCTTCTATGTAGACATTTATAAAGCAGGTTAGAAAAATTTTGCTGCCCTCCTGTATTTCAGAGAAGAACCTAAGCCAATATTCATTCTCTGACCAGGGTTCTGTAAGTAGTTTGGTGAGAAAATGGTCATTGTTCTTCTGATATGTATTTCAGAGGTTAGGGTCACATACCAAACACCATTAATTTATTTGTCCTTTAACCTATTATCCTTTAATTAACCTATTGTTCTTTAATTTCTCCAAATACTTTTAGATTCCTGTATGTTTGGCCTGTGCTACTTTTCATGAAAATCAGATCCATAAATAAGTAGGCAGTGTAAAAAATCATGTTTCTTGCTATTGTTATTCTATAACATTCCCTTCAATTGACTTTGGGTGTGAAAGTAACTTGGCCATCCATTTATTCATTCAGAAATTATTCACTATATATTATATGCCAGGCATTGTATTAAGGCACACAAAACAGATATGGTCCCTGCCCTCATTCTAGAAGGGAGAGAAAATATTAAAGATATAATCACACAAATATTTACTTACAAACTATGATAAGTACTATACAATATATCATGTATTATGAATGACTATAACAGGATTGCCACATTTTTATCAATGTGTCAGAGAAGATCTTTCTCATGCTGATGAGCAAGGGTGAGAAAAGAAGATAGTTACACTTACGAGAAAAGAATGTTCTGCTGACATCTCTATGGGAGCTGATGACTTGGGAAACTGGACTATATATGCCCTGGTGGATATGACAATATAGTGGAATGGGAACAGAATTTCAAAATTCTGTCTTCAGTTCAGTCAAGAGTTATCTTTAAGACTTTAGGGAAGTCATTTAGTGTCTCTGAGACTCAATTTCCTTGGTCAAAAGAAGTCTAATATTTCAATATCCTTTTCTTAGAATATACGTACTGATACTAAGCAGTCACTACTTTATCAGTCTGAGTTGGATATGCTGCTTACCTCCACCACACACTGAGTATATATTCTTATTGAAAAGTATTTATCTTTTTTTAACCCATTCAAATCACTCTGTGATGTTTACTTAGTCTGAGTTATTTTGGGATATTATAATCCAGAAGAGTTAAAATCAAATGTACTTTGACATTTTACCAGGCATATCTTTGCGATGTTTTATAAATTATGATAAGCCTCTAGAATTTGGACCTGAAAAAAAAAACACTAAAGTGTAACTCTCAAAAACTTAATTAATGTCCCCATTTTAAAATTTTGTTTTACTTCTTTAGTTATAAAGACATTCAACTAAAATGTAAACTTCTTTATCATGTCCAATTAAACTTCTTTCTTTGTAGCCCCAAATTGAAGCATATTGTTTCTTATTGAATCTCTTCCCATTAAGTAACCACTTGTGCAATATAGAAAAGGTGGCCAGTCCAGCTGGTGGTGTTCAGTGGTTGAGCATCAACCAATGCACCAAGAGGTTGCTGGTTTGATTCCCTGTCAGGGCACATGCCTGGGTTTCAGGCTCGATCCTCAGTGGAGGGTGTGCAGGAGGCAGCCAATTGATGCTTCTCTCTCATCGATGTTTCTATCTTTCTCCCTCTCCCTTCCTCTCTCTCTAAAAATCAACAAAAACATATTAAAAAGAAAAGGTGGCTAGATTCACAAGTAAGCAAGCTCTTAACCCAAAATGATTGCTTGCATATTTCTTCCAAATCTCTTTTATACATTTTCTAATCATATTGTGCATATGGTTTTGCTTTCTGAAGCAGAAAGAATACACTTAATCTGATTTCACACATGAGATACTCTAAAGTATCTCAGAAAAATTTAAGTGACATAATATTAAGTAAAAATGTCAGCAACCAAGATGATGCACAACATCTTTTGTTAGCCTTGTTAACTAAGGAACACATCGGCTGATCTCATAGGAAAGGATTTCAGCCATGAGGTGAAACTGATGGTAAAAATGATAGTTATAATACTCACCATTTTATATTCATGTATATTCAATTGAGTGAATGGACCATAATTTATTAAAGCCTTGATGTTAGACAGTTTGAGTGGTTTCCATTTTTATATAGTATAAATTACACTGGGATAAACATTGTCAGGCATATGGCATTTTTTAATATTTTGGATTATTTCCTTAGGAAAGATTCCCAGAAGTAGAATTACTAGGTTAAAGGGTATGAACATTTTTATGACTCTTGAAACACATTGCCAAATTGCTTTCCAGAAAAAGCTTATAGCAATTTACATTGCCACCAGCAATATACGCAAGTGCCCTTCTCATAATATTCTCACAGGTATTTGGCATCATGCAGGTTTTATTTTTTTCATACAGTTTTTAGGTTTGCACATTTTATGTACAAGAATGTAGTACTTCATTTTAATATATATTTCTTAGATTTTTAGAGGCAATATGTAGTTTAATCTCAAATTTCTAACATGTCCTTTAATTGTCTATGATGATTTGATATTTTTGTAAGTCTATACAGATTTATATGTGATATATAGTAATGTTTTTTCATAGTGTAAACTGTTTTGTCTATTTTGTTGTTTCAACTTGGTGCATGTAGAGAGATGTGTGTCAGAAAGCGTATTGAGGGTTCAATTTTTGCACCCAGTCAGATATGTGTTTTCTTCTGTAATTTTTGTTTCTGTTGGTTTTTAGCATAGCATATCATAACTCCTCTCTGCCTACACTAAGTAATCAAATTATTCTAATTTTTTTAATGAGTGACTTTAAAACTTAACTTTTGAATTCATGTGTAATTCATGTTGTTGTATAAGGCATGGTTCTAAGTGAACTTTTTCTGTGTTGGTAACTAGTTACCTCAATATCATTAATTGAATATCCCTTCATTTTTCTGTGTTTTAGGTAAAGTCTCATTTGTTATATACAAATCATCTAATTCTTGGTTACTGATGTTTCAGTGACCTACCTGTCCTTGAGCCAGAGCTTATTGTTTTCTTTAATGTAGTATCTGTCCTCTCACATGGCTTTCTAAGGATTTTAAAAATGGTCTTGCCTACTTTTTCTTATATCAATCTTAAAATTTTCACAAATTCTAAAACAGTCTGCTTGAATTTCCATTATTTCTTTTCATTTATTAAATAACTTTATTTTAAAATGGTTAAACAGGCCGGGCTGGTGTGGCTCAGTGGTTGAGTGTCGACCCACGCACCAAGAGGTTGCCAGTTCAATTCCTGGTCAGGGCACATGCCCAGGTTGTGGGCCTGATCCCCAGTGGGGGGCATGTGGGAGGTGGCCAATCGATGTTCTCTCTCATCAGTGCTTCTATTACTGTCTCCCTCTCCCTTCCTCTCTCTCTAAAATTAATAAAGAAAAAAAAGTTTAAAAAAATGGTTAAACAGTATTTATCTTCACCAAATATACACATTTGTATTTATTCACATCTTTTCTTCTTCATTATAAAACGAGTACCTGCTTATTTAAAAAATTAGGAAAGAACTGAATATGAAAATAATTAAAAAGCTTATTCACAATTGCTTTAAAATATAGGCGTAGTTAATCTGTTAGAGTATGTTCCTTTCAGATATCTTTGTCTTGCCAGTTGTAGAGATATGGTGCATTAACATTTTATCATAATTCACTTGTATAATTTTGCATATTCCTCATTTGTATTTTTTAATAATTGCAAATTTCATTGTATGGGTAAATCAATTTATGTAATCATTTTCTTATAGTTGGAGATTTCCAATTTTTCTCACATTTGGGATGATTCCTTAAGATACATTGTTTGAAATGGAGAAATTTGGTTAAAGGGTATGAACACATTTAACGCTCTTGACACAAGCTTCCAAATTGCTTTTCAAGAAGCTTGTACCAATTTTCACTGCCACTGGAAATGGACAAAAGGAAATCCCCCCCCCCCCATTTGCCAGCAGTAATTAAAATCACTAAAGCTTGTTTTTGTTGTTTTGATAGGTATTACCTTTTAGTTTTCCTTTTGATAACTAGCAAGGTCGAGGTGGGTTTTTTTGTTTGTTTGTTTTTTGTTTTTTACGAAGGTTAAGTAAATGTATTTCTTTTAATTTTTGTGTACGGTGTATGTCTTTTGCCTTATTAAGGTGCTTATGTTTTCCTTTAATGTGTATGAGCTCTTTATGGAATAGAGATGTGAACCCTGTTTAATATTTACCCTCCCTTAGACTTATCTCAAAGGAAAAAAGCAGGAAATGATCAGAGTTTTGTGCCCTGAAATCTGTGAAGTCAAATGGAGGCTTACATACCTTTCCATTTCCAAGGCCCAACCCAGGGTCTGTCGCCTAGCAGCAGCTTTTCCATACATGGCACAGTGGAGGAACTCAGTGATGTCAAGTAGTGAGTTCATTGGACTCTGGGGGTCCAGAGACATTGATACTAAAATGGCAAACATGGATTCTTAAATTAAACCTGGGCCAAAAAAATGACTTCCTAGTGAACCAATCCCATTGTCATGGGTAGAAGAGAAAATTTTATAGCCAGAGTACAAAAGGATAGAAGTAACTGGGTAGCATCTGAAACAACTTGAAAAAGAGAAAGGTAAAATGAAGAGATATTGAGAAAAGTTATTGAGTGAAGAAAAAAAAAAGTACTCTGAAATCAACAAAACAAATTCATAAGTGTTTATTTTACATCCATTATGTGTTAGATATGTTGCTAGCCATGGTGGGTGATTAGAAAAATCTGTAGCCTCACTGTAGCTTATACAACCACTCAATTCAGAAGCTTTTTAGGTAACCCAAATGATATATTCCTACAGAATTCTTGGTTATACACACACATACTTATGTACATAAATGCCACTGGGACCCACTGAAGGCTCAGGAGAAAGCATCTCCCAAACTAAGGAGGTTTAAAGGATTCTGGAACCTTCCTTGTCTACCCTTAATGACAGGTGCCTTTTGGTCACATTTGGGGGAAAGGGGGAGAAGAGATCACTGTGGCAACATCTATTGCAATTGGATTTAGTGTCTTTCCCCTTACCTCTGACTCAGAGTTGTGAGTGAGAAGCTGGTAGGACCCAAACCAACAAGAAAAACAGGAGACTGAGAGGGAACAATTTTCTTGTGGTAGCTAGTATGGTATTGTTTGTGGTACTGTTTGGAGGAGTCATATGGGAAATTTTTTATTACATACTTTATGGAATAATTTGCATTAGGTCAAATTTGTATGCCCTCAGGAGTGCTTATAAAACATGATCCTGTCCAGCTGGAGTGGCTCAGTTGATTAAGCATTGTCCCGTGCACTGAAAGGTTGTGGGTTAGATTCCTGGTCAGGGCACATGTGGAAGGCAGCCAATCAATGTTTCTCTCTGACATCGATGTTTCTCTCTCTCCCCCTTCCTCTCTCTAAGCATATCCTTGGGAGAGGATTAAAAAAACACACACATAAGCCCTGGCTGGTTTTCTCCGTGGTTAGAGCTTCAGCCCATGGACCAAAGAGTCACGGGTTCAATTCTGGCCAAGGGCACGTACCTCAGTTGTGGTTCGTCCCTGGCTCTGGTCGGGGCCGTGCGGGAGGCAACCAATCGATGTGTCCCTCTCACATTGATATTTCTCTCTCTCTCCTCTCTCCCTCCCTTCTACTCTATCTAAAGATAAATGGAAAAAATATCCTTGGGTGAGGATTAAAAAAAAAACACAACACACATAAAACAAAAAAAACATGATCCCTAATTTCAAGGAAAGACATGGCAAAAACAAGAAAGAGAGAAAATTATTTCAAAACAGGGTGTCCCGTGAGGAAGAACTTCATGTTAGAAACAATTCATAATTTACAAGTTGCTTCTGGTCAAGATGGTCATATTATCTTGATGCGAACTTGAGCTTTTTTTTTTTTTTTTTAAACCTACAGAGCTCGGTATTTTATTTGTTTATTTTTAATCCTCACCCGAGGACATTTTTTCATTTTTTGTTCAGATAGAGTGGAAGGGAGAGAGGGGAAGAAAGAGAGAGAGAAACATCGACGTGAAAGGGACACATCGAGTGGCTGCCACCCGCATGACCAACCAGGGCCGGGGACAAACTGCAACCGAGGTACGTGCCCTTAGCGGGAACCGAACCCGGGTCTCTCTGGACCGCAGTCCGACGCTCTAACCGCTGAGCCAAACCGGCCAGGGCTGAACTGTGAGCTTTAAAGAATCACTTGGATGACCCTTTCAGTTGGGTGAATAAAGGTAGCTGGGAACCTTACATTGTGAGGGTAGGCCATCACTTTCCCTAACCTTACAGAGCCACTTATTCTCTTTATGGTGACTTCAATAATACGATAAGAACTGTTGAACACCTATTATATCCCAGGTACTTTGCCAAGAGCATTATCTATATTGTCATCCATTGATTCCTCTGGCCCAGTTCACTGTTAGTTCTTTTGACCCACACCCCATGACCCCAAGCTGCATTAATAATTCCTTTACTAATTATTAATTGATAATTAATAATGCTCCACTCATTCTATTCACTTCTTTAATACAGAACTTCTCATTCTGCAGCCTACATTTCTGGCTGTCCCACTACCCATTGAGCTCGGAGGGAGCAGCACCCATATCTCACTCCAATTTCCCAGCTTTTGGTAGTTACTAAGTATTCTGTTGAATTAATGTTGAATAGAACTCTGTGACTTCAAATTCATTGAAGAATCATGGAATTTATGAGCAAGAGAGGATTTAGAACTTTTGCTACAATCTTCTTTTACATATGTGAAAAATCAAGTTGCAAGTAACTTCCTTGAGGTCACATAAACTCGGTAGACTATCAGAATCCAGTTTCATAGCTTTTCAGCTCAATACTATTTCTTCTCTAGAAGACGCTACCAAAACCCAGCTAAATTTCTTTGTTTCCCAATCTCCTGGCCCCACCCAAATCCTATCAGCAATTGGCCTTTGGGCCTTCAGGCTATTTCTGTGATATTAAAGTTCCTAAAAGAATCCACTTTTATATAGAGCTTTTCTTTCACAGTTCCCCATTCCAAAGTCCAAACTCAAAATTGGCTGGCTTTTGCTCTAGCATCATAGTGTTAAAGTTGGGGGCCGGGGGGCATTCTGTCTATATTTTCACTAACACGCTCTTTCCACAAGCTCCCTTTGATTCAGCCAAATCAAATGCTTGTTGTCAACATAAACACCATATTCTTTCTTCACCCTTTCTTGAGATACGCTGTTCATTCTGACTAGAGTAGCCTTCCTCCTTATCAACCTGGTGAACTTGAAGAAACTGCTCCCTTTCTGGACTGGGAGCTTCTAGCACAGAAAGGAGACCTGGCTTTAGTCACACAGTAATTGAATGAGTGGATTTTGTGTCTAGCACCTAGCAGCATAGCCCTCAAGAAAGTTCAATGAATGACTGCATCTTTGGAAAATTACAGAAATGTTAACTTACTCTTTGGAGTTGTAAGCAACCCTCTACCAAAAATTTTGTTTGGAAGAAAAATAAGTAAATGTGTTGGCTCACTGTCTTTTTTTCTTTAACTGTAGCTCATCTGTTATGACTGCCATTCTCACTCCCTCTGTGAACTCCACATTCTCCCAGCACCTCTGCCCCCGGACACTTGTGGGAGAGGAATCCACAAATTCCTCTGGAGCTCCATCACTGGAGCAAGTTCTCAGTAGCTGGAGAAGTCTGGGCTGCAAACAGGAAGTTTTTGTACTTCTGGCAAGTATGAGCCTAGGGCAAAAACAGCAGTCAACCTGGAGTCTGCAAGAGATCATGATAGAACAACGCAAACCTCCACTATCCTCACCTGTGTGGACATTCTGACCAAGCATCAGTCCGGGCTTCTCTTTCCAGAACTGGCATCTAGCATGCACTTCAGAATACTCCTGCAGTATTTGTCAGGTGTGAAGCCCCTAACTCCCCTCCTTCTCTTTAAACAATCCTAAACGGGACATTTAAAAAATTGCTTTGGAATATTAAGTTTTCAAAGCATCCGAAGGGCTGTTCCCTTTTGACAGGCTGAGGGCCAAAGAGAAGCAGAGGCAGGTCCCATAATCTAGATAGAATCCCTTTATTCCTCCCTCAATGCCCAAGACCTCATCTTGCCCCCTTAGCTCACAAGAGGGGCAAAAGGCAGCTTTCCTCCACCTGCGTGCCTGGCCTCCTCAAGGACACCTATTAGTCTCCAGCCTTCCAGGGCAGCCGGAGAGTCCCGACCACGCGCTCAGGGCCCTTGCCCAGGCGTGGGGGCCCCAGGGTCTACCCGGCCCTGCGCAGGCAGAGGGGATGTGGCCAATCCTGGGGATGACCTCGGGCCGCCCTCCCTGAAGGCACCCGGGCCCCAGCCTGCGGGGCGGGTAGTCCAATGGGCAGCCTCGCTTTGGAGGCGGGCTCAGGCCGGAAGCCACCCCGCGGAACAGCAGCCCCGCGAGACGGCGCCCGCGCCCCCGCCCTCTCAGGCACTGGCTTCGCGGCCAAGGGCGGCAGGGGCCAGCCCGCCGGGTCCCCGCCGCGCTCTTTGTCCTGGCCGCGCGCGGGCGGACGCGTGCACCCACGAGAGCAGGGAGGCGCGGAGAGAGCGCGCGGGAGCGCGCGGGAACAGCTCGCGCCCGCCGAGCGCCGGCGGCGCGCGCCCCTCCGCCAGGCAAGCAGCGAGCACGCGCGCCGCCGCCGCGCCCGCCCCTCCCCCCGCGCTCGCCTCGGAACTTGCTGACTGCGCGGCCGGGAGGAGCCGAGCCGGGCGGCGGCGGCGGCGGGAGGCCACAGCGCGCGGGGGTCTCCCGCGTCCTCTCCGCCTCGCCGGGAGCTCGCGCCCTCGCCCAGCCGAGCTCCCCCCCACCCTTTCCCGAAGGCGCTGGGCGGCGCCACCCTCCGGCCGGAGCCCGGCACTGCACAACCCCCTCCGACTTTCAATGTTCCACACTCCCCGGCCAGAGCCTCCTCGGCTTCTTTTTTTCCCTCCCCCCCCTTTCCCCCCCCCAGCTGCCTCCATTTCCTTAAGGAAGGGTTTTTTTCTCTCTCCCTCCCCCACACCGTAGCGGCGCGCGAGCGGGCCGGGCGGGCGGCCGAGGTAAGGCGGCGGGGCCGGGGGGCCGCGTGGGGGGCGGCCGGGGCGGCGGCGGTGGGGGAGGGGGCGGGGGCGGGCAGCTTTGTTCGCTCCGGGCGCCCGCGCCGCCGGTGTCCGCGAGCCGCGGCGGGGCCGGCCGGGCTGCTCGCATCACTTGGCGCCCGGCGCGGCGAGCGCTGCCCGCGGCCCCCGCGCGGCCCTCCCCACAAAGGGCCGCGGAGCTGCGTGGCCGCCGCCGCCGGCCGCGGCTCGCCTCCGCGGGCGCGGAAATTTGTTGCACTTCTTGGGGCTTTGTTTGTTTGTTTTTCCTCTGCTATATATATATTTTTCGTTATTTTGGACAAAATGTCGGTCCGTGATGTAAAAATTGAGCGAGGAACCTCGGTGGCATTGGGAGCTTTGCAGAAGGTGCAGTTTGGATTCTGCTTTTCCCAGGGTGGCAGCTCGGTCTTGGCCGGATGAATCTTCGCTGCTGGCCGTGGAGACGGCTGGAGCAGCTTGGTAGTTGATTTTTAAATTCCTAAGTGTTGTATTTAAAGGCTTACGTGCACAGAGGAGGAATCGCCACCTTAAATAAGCATATGGGCGATTAACAGGGTATGTTTTCCTCTCGGAAGGGGAATTTGGTAGCTTTGACCAATGTCAATGTGTAAATATTTAGACGTTATTAGTGACTTTTTAACATTTTTTCAGCGAGATCTGTTATTTACAGTGTGTCATATGTTATTAATGCTCGTTGCCTAAGTTGCCTGGCAAATCTGTTTCATGCCTTCTGAGAAAGTAGACAATTGATAGATTGTCCAAGGGATGGAAAAAAATGTGAGTGGGTTTCCTAACTTGAGTTCGGTAAATCCCTGACCGCTGGCGTTGTGAGACCCATCACCTCCCCTGTAACCTTGCTGTACGATGTGATAAGTGTGAACACTTTTGAAGCGTTATCATTAAAATACGATTTTAGGTGAATATTAAGAGAAGAAAATGCTATTGGCTTATTTCTTAGACTTAACATTTTTTTTCTTTCCCCCTTTTCTTTTTAAAAGTTTTCCAAGTAATAACTTCATCAAGATGTCCAGTGATAGGCAAAGGTCCGATGATGAGAGCCCCAGCACCAGCAGTGGTAGTTCAGATGCAGACCAGCGAGACCCAGCCGCTCCAGAGCCTGAAGAACAAGAAGAAAGAAAACCTTCTGCCACCCAGCAGAAGAAAAACACCAAACTCTCTAGCAAAACCACTGCTAAGTTATCCACTAGTGCTAAAAGGTAATGTGTAAAAGAAGGAGTAAGCACACTGTCAGATTGTCTTCCAAATGATTGGACACTTTTGTTGGTTTTACATCAGTAGCAGTAGTTCAAAAATATTGACTTCAGTTTTATTTGTACTCGAATGAGTTGTCATTCTTTAGGTGGTATAAGAGCCACCTCCCTAGAATTATACTTTTAAGCAAACTTATTCTGTACTTGGGTAACTTCAGTAAAAGTGTCCTTGAGTAGAGATTGGACTAACATTCTGACAGGTTCTTTAAGGAGTTGGCAAGGAAAATTTGGTGAACCCAAAGTAGCTGGTACATTGAGGATGTTAAATTGACAATTCTACAGATCAGCTATGCCTCTCTTCATGAAACTTACTGATCAGAAACAATCACGTTTGCTAGAAAATTGTAAATTCAAGGCCTTGGCTATATTTGAAAGCAGATTTAAAAACTGTGCTTCAGACCTGCTTTCAGTTTTCCAAATATGATTTTAAGCCATTCATCCCAGGTATTTTTTGGTAGTTGAATTATGATTACGCCTCCGAATTCCTGGGAGGGCAAATAAAACTGGTAAGTGACATTTACAATTTTAGGTGGCACTTGGTGATTGAAAACTTTCGTTGTCCTTGTGCCTTTTCCCTCTAAAACTTGTGGATGTGCTTGACACTTTAATACTCAACGGCAGGACAAACATTTCATTGGATATAAGTGAAAGATCATTTGTTTCCTGTTGATTTTTATTATCTGTGATGGTGAAAATAATGTTCTGTCAAGTGGGACTCCCATCAGTGGTAGTAGTGGAATATCCATGAATTGTAGTAATTATACATCAAATGTACCTACAATATTAGTCTGTATTGACATTTTGTTGATTTTTATTGATCACAACCAAAGGAAAAATAAAATATAAAAACAGATAAAATGTTGGTGTTTTGTAGTGATTCAGAAGTACTCTTATTTCCCTATGGATTTTTATCTCTTGTAACAATAATTATGTGTTGAGAATATTTTACTAAATAACATCAGCCTTTGGAGTAATTTACAATTTTTGTCAATTTGTTGTTATCTTATTGAGGAACATTTTAAGCATCTTAAGTTTAAAAAGCATTTTAAATTTGAATAAAATCAATAACTGCTCCCCACCTTTACTCCAAGCTATATAGTATATCTTCTTATCTCCTTTCTCCTCAAATTTATTAAATTTAAGTGCTGTACTTAAGATCAGGGGAAACAGATAAGGTTAAATCATGCCAGAGTCTTTTGGAAGTTTTTTACTGGTAAAGACATTTGTAAATTTTAAACTTCTTTTTTACAGATAAAATATTGTCAAAACTATTAATGTGTAAGAGCAGTAGTTTGTTAATTCTTACCTTGGTAAAAGTGACTTGAAGTCATTGTCAAATATTCTAATGCTTTCCCTCCTCCCCTCTTGTCTCATTTGCATATAAGCTTGAAAAGAGAATTTCTTTGGTAAAAAGTGTTTTAGAATAGATTTTATATCCTTTACTGAGTGCTAGTGGAGGACTATTTCTCAAAACAGGTGTAAATGTCTTACTTATTTACAGTAGCAAGTGAGAAAAAAAGCTGCAAAGTTTCTGTTAAGGGATTTGGGTTATGCCTCTGAGAACAAAGAGGAAGCAGCCATGTTAGCATTACTGAAGGCAAAGCCAGCCTTGCATTTAACTGCATGGTGGTAGAGGGCAGTGTAATTCCCCGGTTATTCTGTAGACTATCTCAAATCCTTTTTGTCTGTTCTCATTTCACTAACAGAATTCAGAAGGAGCTAGCTGAAATAACCCTTGATCCTCCTCCTAACTGCAGGTAAGAAACAAATTTTGTTGATTTAATTTGAAATTGTGGGAAAAATATCAAGAGATTGATGTATCGTCCTTGGATGTGTGTGATGCTTAAGAGACTACATTTGCTTCTTTTCAGCTTTGCAAGTGGGTTAAACAAACATTTTTCTAGGGTGAATTCAATTTGGGAGAAAAAAATACTTTTTTGCATGTACTGTACATTTTGGACTTAGGAATATATTGCTTTGTGCTTTTTACTGAGTTGGTATGAACGGTGCTGATTTTCTGTTGTAATATTTCTGTAGAGTGTGCTTATTCAGAAGTATATTGCAGAAACTTCTAAAATTTTGCTAAGCTTTAAAGTTACTGCTTGTGTGCAATCTGAACTGATCTTCCAAATTTAGAAATCACTGAATATGTTACAGAATGTAAATGAAGTAAACGAGTATAGTTGTGTTTGATTTATTCATTAACTTGCTTAAGGACAAATTTTATGTGCTAAGCTAATGGTTTTAGTTGTTCTCTAGACAATGTATTGTTGGAATTATTTACATTTTAATCAAATGTCCTAATTACTTGGGAAAATTCTTAGTAATTTAGGTACTTGAAATATGTGTATAACAGGCAGTAGATGAATTACAATTTGTGGGAAGAATTTATTTCCGTGAAACTCATGTAGGATAACTGATTCTTGGTTGGTGTAAGGTGCATTAAAATAACTGGTTGATAATTTTTTCCTTGAAACATTTTTTTTTCAATTCCTCTTAGTGCTGTGTTTTTCAGTAGTGACTTTATGGTTTTCAGAATTCATCAAACTTAGAAAAACGGTCTTGTAGATAACTTGCATAGAGATATGTGCTCAAGAATGAGAGTGGCTGCTAGAAATAAGGCAGTGTTATGGTTTGATATGAAAATGTTTTCTTGTCTTACCTGTATTTTTGCTACAAGTTGTTTTTACTTGTGATGACGAGACCTATCTCTGAAATCTGTTTGAGATATAATAGGATATAATCCAATTGCTTCCTACTATGTGTGTTAATTGGATCCTCAGATGAGGCCATATAATCCTAATTTATCCAGTGAATTAACAGTTTTGCTCATACTTGTAATCAGCCATTTCAGTTCCAAAAAAGAAACGTGAATGTAAACTAATTTTAAACAGACAGTGGTATGTCAGATCTGAAAGTATTACTTACGACCTGCGCTGTCCAGTGGTGTAGCTGCTGGCCACTTGTGGCTGTTGACCACTTCAGTTTGGTCCAAAATGAGGTACACAGAGGGTGAAATACACATTGGATTTTGAAAACTTAATACAAAGAAAAAATGTGGAATAATCTTACTGATTAAAAAAAATTATTACATGTTGAAATGATAGTATTTTGGATATATTGGGTTATATAAAATATTTAAACTTAATTTCACTTATTTTTTACCATTTTAACGTCATTATTAGAAAATTTTAAATTACATATGTGGCTTGCATTATATTTCTATTGAACAGCACTGCTTTAGAGAATAAATAAATCGAAGTATTTTCAGGCTTCTAAATGGTATATCAAATCTAGCCATTTAGTAGGGGGTCAAGTTAAATTTGCTCTCTGAAGAACCACTTAACTTGCAGAGTGTAAAATTGCACGTAAGGTCAAATATTTTTAAAGGTTTCTGTTTATTTTCTGCAAATGGCCCAAACTAGTCTATATGTATAAATCTGAGAGCCCAGTAGACATGTGTTGAATGCCCTTAGAGCAATATTGTAGCGTTGCAGTTGCTGAAGAAATACGCTGTACGGTTTAATCCAGGAATGGTTCTACAAGGTCACTGAGGATTATTTTAGAGGGAGTAGTAGAATCTTTCTAGGAGATAGAAAATTAGCTTGTTTTTATTTTTCTCTTTGTATATCAGATCTTTCATTTCAGTCCATGAACACTTCACATTTAATTATTAGACCAGTGAAATAGCAAATTTTGGGGCTTGCTTATGAACAGTGACATGGAATACATCATCTTTGCTTTTCCTTGTCACAACTTATGTTTACTGCCAACTATTGGAATTTGACATTTTTTAGTTCTTTAGTTCTTCTAATATGCAGGTATGGGCAAAACTAGGTTTATAGTTGTGAGTATTGTACAGTTTATTGTATTATTATTAATTATTATATTACTTATTTGTATTACAACTGTAAGTCTACCTTTGCCCCCCGTATGCATTTCTTTGTGACTGTATGAGCGAGTAAAGAAAAAAAACAGATAGAAAATAAGAGTCTTAGTAGGGGACTGGGAGAAGTTGTTTTTTATTAGTTTGGGGAGTCGTCTTCCACATGCCTGACATTTAAAATATGCAGATACTTTTGTGTGTTTTATTATAAATGTCTTCAGATTCTTTTGGGTGGAATATCTAGTCCTTGTCCTTGAGCAGGAATTTGGAATATTGAGTGTTTAGTGGAGGCATTTTAGGATTTTTGACAGCTAAGTCCAAATTTGTATTGTATTTTTACTCAAGTCAGGTATGTGATAGATTATGGTGTGCTTGTAATTCACAGGTGCATCAGTGAGAATTTTAGCTTCATGGTGATTAATTTAATTTATGTTATTAAAAGTGGGATTCTGTATTAATAAGTTCTAGAATATGTGAATTCATATTGATTGAAATCAGTGAAACCTGATTCTTTTGACTTTCATGTGTAGTTAATTAATCAGAATTCCATTATGGTTTTGAATATGATTTTTACAAGTTAGTCAAAGTATGTGACAGATTTATTTGTTCCTCAGGGAAGAAATGAAAGTATGTCCGTGTACATTTAGGAAAACGTTGAATGAAATAACAAGAAAACTCGGCAACACCAAAGTTATTCAGACTAGATTAAGATTTCTCTTAAATCATTTTCTATGTCTAATTAATAAAATATTCTTATTATATAGCCATGTTTAGTATTGTATACACTCAGGGTGATCTTAGGGTAGATTTAATTGTTGAATTATGTGTGTGGCTTTGAACTTGTTTGAATATATTTTGATAGTATTGATATTTCTTTTCCTGATAGTGTAAAAGTTTGATACAATGTTATTTCCAGTGATTTGATGGCATTTCAGTTTTTAGGTATTGGAGTGCCTTAGGCCAAAACATCCCCAACATAGGCATAATGTTTTGTGGCTTTAATTTATACTCTTTAGATACCATAATCTAGATTAGTGTATAAATAGTTGATGAGAATGAAGGGAAATTATGGTATGGGTATTTCCTTATGTTTTTAGAGAATGTTAATGAATAGAATTGTTGAGTAAGGTGCATGCTATTCAGACACTTGTGTTCCACCTGTTTCCCAAAGTGTGTTCTTGTGCTCCCAGTTACCACTTGTACAAGCGACAAAAATATAGAAAGATGCTGGATTTTTAACTCAACCTCTGATTTTTTCCTTATATGTGAAAGTACAAATATACATTCTTACAATATCCTTTAGTATGCTAGATTGAAGTTATGTTGAAGAAGACATTCAGTGACATTTATAGTTTTGGGTGTGGGGAAGGTTTATTGGAAAGAAGGTGTTACAGTATCAAGTTAGAGTATTAATATGTTTACAGTGCAGTACCTGAAAGCAGGTACTATAATACTTGCAACTTTTGCTAACTTCCTTCTTTTTAAAAATAATTAATAAAAGGAGAAATTAAGTTCTAAACCAGAAGTTGGCAACCCCTTGATTTAGTCATAAACCTCTGTCTGTGGATGAACTCTACCTCCTTTTGAGGTTTATTACCACTTTTTCACCATTTTCTAGGGTAGATTAGAACTTTGCTGCTCAGAGAGTGATCTTCAGACAAGCAGCATCTGCACCATAGGTGAGATTGTTAGAATCTTGCATTCCCACACTGCAGAAGTACTGAATCTGAATCTGAATTTCAATAAGATTCCCAGGTGAATTGTATGTTCGTTAACGTCCGAAAAGCATTGGTTACTAGAGCTGGACTGTCTGGGTTCCTATCCCTGCTCTGGCGTTCATTAGCTATGTTACCTTAGATACGTTATCAAATAGTTCTGTCTTTCTGTTTCGTTGGCTGTAAAATGGAGATTAAAATGATACCCCCTTTATAGCTTTGTTGTGAGGATCAGATAAGTTATATGTTTTAGTTTTGTAACAGTTATAAAGTGGCCACTGCATGATTCAAGTAGGAGAGAGTTTTGCAGCTTGCCCTCACTCTTGCTTGCATTTTCCCCAGTACATCAGCATCCTACTTAGCACCTATGTATTAAGAACATATCAAGCAGTTGTTTATTTGATATTGGTAAAAATAATTGCTTGGAACTTTAGTAAAAAAGAAAACAAGAATATTGGGCAAAGGAATATGTATAAGGTTGATGCTACTTAGTTCAGTAGAGATTGCTTTGACTGTGTAGGAAATTATAATGGCAAAATCTTTAAATAAGGGTGATGGTTGTTTTTCCTTTTAAATATTTTATTATGAGAATTTGCAGTTTTATTGATAGAGATTATATCATTATTTGTAAAATTTAGATTCTGAATTCATATAGTTTACCAGTTACCTAAACATAATATTCTTTCCTTGTCTGTGATCTAAGGAGGTATCTGGAAGCTTTTTCTAATTGGGGGATAAAGGCAGGTCATGATAAAAATAACGTGATATTTACATAGCTTTGTTGCTTGCTTATACAGTACTACTGGATTGTAAACTCTCCCACAGATGTAGATTGTTTTCTTTTTTACTTATACATTTAATTGTTGGTATTGTTTATATTAGACAGTGTGAGCTATGTGAATGCACTCTATTTTATAAAACAAAATTCTATCTCGGGAATCATCCAGTCCTTTTATTTTCAACTCTTCAGAAAAAAATCCTGGACCTCCCTTTTTATACAAATTAATTATAATTGGAAGCTTGGTTTGTAAAACAGATAAAAATGCAGAAACTACTCTTAGTGAAGGTATTTTCCGCCCCACCCTACCGTGGTCATCTACCAATGGATAGTTCTTACTATTATTAATTACTTAAATTTTGGCATAAGCATTGATCTCAAAAATCATGAGGATTTTTCTTGGTACTTGGACTTTATTGATAATTTTAAATATTTTTCAGTAAGATAATAGTTGCTTCAACACAGTTGTAAATACATAATATGCTATACTAATGTATACTATAATTATTGTCTACCTTCTGCAAGAGTTAATGTTCCTTTGAAAGGAGGAATCTCATATATTTTTGTATCTCTTGCTTCACACAGTGCTTTTTGCATGTGATGAAGATGTGTTAATAAATAAATTGAAGTCTGTTAAATTGACAGGAATATAAATATCAGGCAAAAATAATGACTTTGGAGTGGAGAAAATCTATTAAATATCCCATATATTTTTATACATTTTTCATAATTATAATTTTTCATATTATTCAAAAGTATTTAACTACCCTTTTTAATAAAAGAAAATTGCAAATCACAGCTAGCCTGATTATTTCCCTCATATATGCCAGGTGGCAGAAAGATTCAATGCTGTTGTGACTAAAAACTTTTTCTAAAAGAATGATATGATTGAAAACTGTTCTTCCCCCCCCAAAGGCCATATTTTTATTAGGGATCTATTAAGTTTAATGAAGATAATGTAGTTAGAAAGTGGGTATAAACAGTGTTTACATTTTAAAAAGTTAATATAATTACTTTGCAGCTACGTGCAAGACTCCCAAATTGTTGTGTTCCTTTCTATAGGAAACCAGTCGACACCTCATTCCCTCCTTGAATGAGTTGCTGGAACAGCGGATGGATAAGTTTACTCTTAAGAAACCAACAAGTCATTCTTGCTTATATAGTGCAAGAATGAGAAAGGAGAACTTGATCTGCCATTCTCGTCTTCCCTACAAAATTGAGATTAAAAACATATAATAAAATCACTTGTAGATGTAGAGAAATAGAAAAAAAAATTTTCTCTTCCCATACTGCTTTTGACAGGGAAGTATAGTTGACATTTTGTTACAATCTAGAAGAAGACACATCTTTAAACTTTTAATCTTTCTTTTGCCTCTGGATGAGTGGTTTTGGACTGGAGGCCATTTTTACCTCCCTACTTGCCCCAGTCCCAACCATCCACTACTGGCAGTGCCTTGGAGACTTTTTTGCCTTTTACAACTCGAGAAAGAAGGGGACTGCTACTGACCTTTAATGTGTAGAGGTCAGGGATGCTGCTAAATATCCTATAGTACCTAGGACAACCCCTCACACAAAGAATTACCTGGACTAAAATGTTGGTAGCACTGAGGTTGAGAAATCCTGCTGTAGGTATTTATTTGATTACCTTGCCTCTTGAATTTTTGCATAGTTTGCTTTTCACCATTTTCTTATCTTATTAGTTATGTGTGCTTAATATATTCTCCTACACCTTCCTACGAGCTGGTGTTCCCACCTCCCACCATTCTTGTGCTATAGTTTATATTGTATTATTTAATATGTAGTGTGTCCCCCAAAATGTGTACACTGAAAAAGTGTAATTATAAAGCCAGTGTTTATTAAAATACATTTTATTTCAAAATGTAATAGAATCTACAGACACTGTATATATTTTGGGGGGGACACCCTGTATGTGTATGGTATTACTTATTTTTTTAAATTCTCACCCAAGGATGTTTTTCCATTGATTCTTTTAGATAGAGTGGGCGGGGGAGGAGGAGAGACAGAGAGACAGAGACACACATCAGTGTGAGAGAGACACATTGATTGGTTGCCTCCTGTAGTACCCAGACTGAGCCAGGGATTGAACTCTCGACTCTTTGGTCCACGGGCAGATGCTCTAACCACTGAGAAAACTTGCCATGGCGTGTATGGTATTTTTTATGTGAACTCACAGAAATGGCTATCTTGAGGACCTGCTAAACTTATGGTGTATTGAGGCCAGAAATGCTTACAGCAGTATTTTTATTTCTTTTATGTCTTCTGCTAGTTAATTATACCCCAACATGATCTAACTTTCGGCTGGTTGTGTCTGTGTTCTACTAAGAATATTGAAGTATCATCAAGGAGAACTACCATTAGAAAATCATCAAAATTCAGTTTTAATTTCATTTGTTTTTATATTCATCATTAAGAATACAGAAATTATGTGTTTCTATTATTGTTATAAGTTCATAGTTCTTTATTTCAAATCCTTAGGGACAGATTTGTTTCAGAATGCAGAAATTTTCAGATTTTAGAAAGGGAATATGCTGTGGTTTGTGTGTGTGTGTGTGTGTTTTATGTAACACCCCCAGTGGGATCTGGGGCAGCACTCCATAATCAAACATTCATATTTCTATACCAAAAATGTATGAGCATTCATACTGTGGGATAAATAGAGACTATAGATAGTTAGTTTCAGGTTAGTTCCTGTTTGGTGTTACTGCCAAATTATTTTGCTCCAAACTTATTTTTAAAAACCTTTTGATTTTTTTCAGAGCTTTTGGGATTACATAATTGTGCATAAACAGTTGTGGCCCTACATTACTTCTATTACAATGATAAATGACTACAGCTATTTTACTCATGGTGGAAGAGTGTTTTAAAGTCTTGCTCTGCTTTCCTTTCTTTTACCTGTTCCTAATAGCTCTTTTCAATTTCTCAGTTGTTATTTTTGGATCATTGCTTTTTGTTGTTGTACAGTTTGTATACTTAACCAAAAAAATTTAGACTCTTAATTTTAGAATTTTTTTCCCCTTAAGGTGAAACTACATGTATCAGTTTCTTTTGAAGTTATTCTGTATATATTGGATTACTTTTCCACTTTGCTATCAGATATTGTCTTTTAACCGTTCCATTTTTTTCTAGATATAGCAAAAGGAAGATATCCTTTAATACTTAAACACAGGACTTGCATTTTTATGTATGCATTTTGTCTTGCAGCATTTGAGGCAATTTGACTGTAAAAGGATATGCTAAATTTTGTTAGCTGTGTTGCATTAACAAACAAACTTAGAAGGCTTATACTATATAAACATAAAGCTTTACTTCTCTTGCTCCTATGAAGTCTACTGTATATCCAGAACTCTTCTGGGTAGCTCTTGCATGTGTTGAATTGGATCTATGCTGCTTGCATCTTACAGCTCTGCCATTTGGAACATGTGTCCAGGCAAGAGAGCTGGAGGGTCATGTGCCAGCCTTTAAGTGCTTTGGTCTGGAAGTAAGACATGAAACATGGCCTCGACTAACTGCAAGGTGGCTGGAAAATGTGGGGGAGCATATGGGGATTCAGTGAGAAATCAATTTCTCTGCCACAAAGGATATATACTTCCATGAATAGATGACTTTCACTGTCACTGCAAAAGTGGAAAGAGGAAATAATTGAGCACCAGACTGACACTGTATTGGATTCCATTGTATAATACCTACTAATAAACTATCTTGTTTAATTTCCAAAACAACCCTATGAAATAAGTATCATTCTTATTTAGATTTCAAAACTGAATCTGAGAGTTGTTGAGAAAATTGCCAGATGTCACATATGTAGTTCATATACACAACATATCCAGGGCAAAAATCTAGGCTTGCTTTTGACATGAAAGTAAGCACTTTCGCTTTTGTATAGTGCTGCTTGAGAAATCTGGTAAAAGGATTCAGAGTTGATTATGGGTCTGGAGGTGCATGCTTAATGTAAATAAATATATCTCATTTGCAAAATACTGTTTCTGTAGGGGTTTTAAAACTTGCAAGTGGTGAGTTGAAGAAAAGTGAGCTTCCTTCTTTGTCTTGGGAGTGCTACACTGTTTTTCTTTTTCTTCTTTTTAAAAAAATATTTAGAAGCATTTTCTTTTCAGGGAGCATTCCCCAACTTGCCAGCTTTCTTGCCTGATTCTCTTTTTCCTTGTAAGGAAGAAGGTAAGGGATTGAATATGATCATAATGGAAAACACAAATCTTTGTTCTCTGCCTTGTTGTTTTTTGTGTATGGCTTTCCTGTGGGCTAAGGAATAACTTTAAATCTATCTCTACTTGTTTCTTTGGGGTATTGTGAAGCAGTCCATGTTTAATAATTGCTTTGAAGTTGGGGAAAAAAATTTCTCTGCAGATAAGAATTTTTAGCTTTATGGACAAAAGCTCTAATCACATAGGATTTTATGAGAATTTTAATGCTGATTTCTCAGCAACATGTACACTTGCTATTTTTTTTTTTAATTGATTTTTTCGAGAGAGAGTAAGGGAGAGAGGGAGAGAGAAAGAAACATCAATGAGAGAGAACATTGATTGGCCTCCTCCTGCATGCCCCCCACTGGGGATTGGGCCCACAACGTGGGTATGTGCCCTGACCGGGTATTGAACCAGTGACCCCTTGGTGCATGGGTCAACGCTCAACCACTAAGCCACACTGGCTGGGCTACACTTGCTATTTTTTAATACTAGTACCAGATCTGTTTTTTTTTTTTTTTACAGAAACTTGCCATTATATTACATTCCTCTTAATTTCTCTTGTTTTATATAGGTTCATGGTTTATTTAAGCACTGTTTTTCCTAAGCTTGTGAATTTGTACAAAAATTATTCCTAGATATCAATATTGGGATTAAGAGTCTCTTTTGAAGAGGAGCTGGTTCACTTAGCAAAATGTTTTTCTGGGTAACCTGCTACGTTTATATGGTTCATTTTATGTTATTATTTTTTTTATTTTTTATCATTTTAATCATTTTTGAAAATGTTATCGTTATTGAAAGTATTACAGATGTCCCTCCTTTTTTCCCCATTGACACCCTCCTCCCTGCTCCTGCCCCCCTGTTCATTTTAGAATGATGAAAATAACGAGTTTTACAAATCACTGTGCCTTGCATCTTGTCTAAATGCAATATGAAGTTAAATTCTAAAGCTTTGAGATTTTTCTCTCTGTTAACATTTCATGAGTTTTATAAGGTTCTATGGTAAACAGCATAAGCTTGTTTTTAGTGCCTGTTTTGGATGGTCAGTAGAAAGTGATTAACCTTGATAATAGCCATAGGGTCAGATTTCTGGGATCATTTAAATTTTTAAAAATGCCAGTTCCCTCTGTTTGGTCCTTGGTGTATATAATAATTGTTCTAATTTTATGATTATTGGCAACAAACAAAACTGAAAGAAATTACAATAACATTGTGTTCATTCATTGTCTGAGGTTTAGTTTGCCTGTTTTGGAGGGATTTGGATCATTTATGCCATTCCAAAGTTTCTTTGCTGCTTCACTGTCCCAGAGCAAATATACTTTGTCATTCTGTTTAACTTCTTGCTTATCTGGGGAAAAATAAAGACATCTCTAGTCTGAAATTGCTTTTGGGAGTATAGCTCCACATGTTTTGGTCTGGATGAAAGGCCTAGGGAAACATGAATTTTGTTACCTTTTTATTTTATTTTCCTTTACTTATAAATCATCATGATGATCCTCCCGTTACATCCATGCGTCTCACTTTTTATAAACACCATTCATTCCCTTTCTGAGGGTGGTTATTTGTAGTTTGTTTTGCCATTTACAATCTTTATAGGTCCTTTACAAATGGATCATTTTTTCACATTAAATTTTAGTAGGTCAAGAATCCATTTATTCAGGGTCCCCTTAGAGAATTGATCATAGAAGATTGTGACTACATATTTTTTATAGCTTCCTATTGCTTTCTGTAGTCTTCTCAATTTAAACAGAAGTAACAACAAAATGTAGAGGGCACCATAAGGCCTTGGCTTTATGATTTTATTTCTGTTTCACACTTGTTTCTAAGTATTGGTAATATTTGTTGGATTTGTGATGTATATGCTAAATTTACCTGCTGTAATAATGAGAGAAAATCTGGCATTTTGAAGGGTTCAGACACAAACTTAGATGCATTTGATCAATGTGGAATTCAATGGCAGTTTGAACTAGTGTACCTTTAGATTTTCTTTATTTTATTTACAGCAGTGTCTGTTTAAAAATTTAAAAGACATTTCTGTTATATCCTCCCAGATGCTTAATATCCCCATATCCATTAGAGGACTGTGCCAAGTATTCATTTTGTTTTTAAGTCCTAAAATAAATATGCTGCAAATGATCTCTTTTCCCTCCTGCTGAGGTTTCTTAATTTTTGAAAATTAACTTTTTATTATGGAGAACTTAAAACATATATAAGTAAACACACTTGTGTGATGAATCCTCATGTAGCTTTCACCCAATTTTGAATAGTTACCAACCCTTGACCAACCTTGTTTCGTCTATAACACCCTCCATATTTTAATGAAGCAAATCTCAGACATCATTTCATCTGCATTTTTCAGAACAGATACAGACTCCGTTTAACTTAATCACAATGTCATTAACACATCTAAAATTTTATCGAAATTCCTCTGTTCAGATTTGTGTTTAATGTATGTCCTAGGCAACCCCCCCACACACACCTTATTTGAATCAGTTTCCAAATAAAGTTGACACATTGTGGTTGATTGATATGTCTTTTATATCTCTTCTAGTCTGTAAGTTCCCTCTTTTTTTCTTTTCAGTTTTGTAATTTCTTTAACGAAGAAATGGGGCTGAGTTTCTCAAAGTCTGGATTTTGCTTATTGCATTCCTCTAGCATAGTTTAATATCTTTCTTTGTGTTCAGTGTTTCCTATAAATTTGGGAGTTAGGTCAAGAGGCTTGATCAAATTCAGGTGTGCCATTATTATTATTATTATTATTATTATTATTTTTGACGAAGCTGCTTCAAAGGTGGCAATGTGCTTTTCTGTTAGGAGGTACATAAGATATGGTTGTCTTTGTGATGCTGGCAGCCATTGGAATATATCTCTAAAGAGAAACTTACCTACATCTTCTATTTGATTACTCAGTTGGGTGAGTTATATAGTGAAAATAAGTGCTTAATTTTTTCCCTTGTTTATCAATTTTATTTTTAATTCTTTTTCACAATAATAAGTTGGTTTCCTAGTATCCTTTTCAGAATCATTGTGAAACTCATATTTGTTGTGTTTCAGTCATTGCAGTACTTAAGTATATTGCCATTATAATCTTTGTAGACCTTCTTAGTTTTAAGTCAACTTAAATTGCTTTGCCTTAGGAAACTTTGGATGTATAAAAATTGCATGGACATATTTGGTGGTCAAATAATGCAAATACATGCATTCAGCTTAACATTTGACCTAGGTATTTTTTGAAAACTGGGTACTTACTGAAGCTACTGGTTTTAAAAAATGACTTTCTCCTGGCCACCTCTTCATCATTTGTCAAGGGCCAATTAATAATCTTAGCATTAGAATAACTAAAATATCTTTATTAGGACTATAGTTCTATTTTTAAGTTCTGAATTAAAATAGATCAAGGTGGAATGCAAAGACCTTTATCAGAGTCAAATTAATTTATCACAAGAATTGAGTTTAAAAATTAACCTTATTGTTATCTAAATATACAAGACAAAGTAACCGTCTTTGTCCACTTACTGTTTCTCATCAGGATCTCCCTTGGCATTTTGGGCTGGGTTGTGCTTTGCCTTGGAAAACATTGAGCATCCTTGGATTCTGCTGACTAAATGCTAGTAGGGACCCTCCCATTATTGAGGCCACCAGAAATCACCCCCTCCTCTCTTTTCCAAATGTCTTGGGGGAGGAAGAGTTATTACTTTCAGTTGTAAATTACTGGTCTAGATTCCAGTGGTAATGGGAGCAAATCATAAGGCTGTAATAAAGAATTTTTGTATAGTGTTGCTTCAAGTAATGTATGATAATTTGTCATAGATTTCTTATGTGAAGTCTATCATGACCAAATATGTATGCTTTTACTGCATGTGTATTCATCTTCAATGCAAAAAAGGGTATTCTAGCAACTCTTCCCCAAACTCCTCCCCCAACATCTCCCCTAACACCTCCCCCAAACTCTGAAATCTCATGTTAAATATGAACTTTATGCATGAGCTTAATGTGAACATAGATGCATGTTCTTGCAAATATGTATCTTTGTATATTCCTTTGATCTTTTCATTATTAGTGAATTTAATTTTATTTATAGGAAATCCTGTGTTCTTTTTTTTTTTTTTCTTTATTGATTTTAGAGAGAGAGGAAGGGAGAGGGAGAGAGAGATAGAAACGTCAATGAGAGAGAACATCGACTAGCCACCTCCTGCATGCCCCCCACTGGAGATCAGGCCCACAATCCAGGCATGTGCCCTGACCGGGAATCGAACTGGTGACCTCTTGGTTTATGGGTTGACGCTTAACCACTGAGCCACACCCGCCGGGCATGGAAATCTTGTGTTCTTAACATGATTTTTCTGCTAGCCCATTGCCTCAGATTAAACTTTTTCATTTCTTTTGCTTCCAGCCCCCTTCACCTGAGGATATGTTATTTATTGATTTTAGAGAGGGGGGCGGTGAGAGAGATATGAGAGAGAGAGAAACGTCGATCAGTTGCCTACAGTATATGACCTGACTGAGAATCAAATCCACAATCTTTTTGGTGTATAGGACAATGCTCCAACCAGCTGAGCCACCAGGCCAGGGCCAGCCTCTTTTCTTTCCTTATCGCCTACCTGGCTTCCCATTTTTATTTTTAGTTTATTGAGCAATATGTATATATTTCTCTACTTTTTTGTCTTGTATTTCTTTCATCTTTTTAATTTGGTTTTTACTTTTCTGTTCTATTTTAATAATGCTACTTGGTAATCTAGCTGTCAATATTTTCTTCATGACTTATTTTGATTTCTTTTTTTGTTTTAGGTGCCCACTTTCTTATGTCTCTTTACTTTCAACTTTTTTGCCATTCCTGAAATCTCTTTTGTGTCTTGTTAACTCTTCTTTAGTATTTATTATTTCCTCCTCTGTGTGATATCTATTCTTTTTTCACCCATGTATCTTCTGTCCCTTTTTATCTCCCCTGAACAGTCATGCTGTATTTGTCAACTCTGCTTTTTGATTATGGAATTCCCTCAGAAATCTCAGTGGTTGTCCATTAAAATTTTCTGCGTATGGCTCCTAACTTATCTTAATTTTTATCTTCCATTACCTATAAAAGCCCTATACTCTAGCAAAAGTGGTTTGTTTCCCTCCCACCAGGCATAACATAGGTTTTCTAGGCTCTGCATCTTTTTTTTACCGTCTCTCATGGCCTAGAATGGCTGTCATACTCTAAACAGTAGTGATCCTTTAAGGCCCATTTCAAAACTTGCGTCACTCTTTTGAGAGACTCGCTTATTATTTATTTCAGCTACTATTGCCTCTTGTCATGTGCTTTTTTTCCAACTGGACTGGGCATGTTTTCAGCTCTTAGTATAATGTTCTTGCACTACATTTTAGAATAATTTTAATGAACTTACTAGTTGAAAGTAATTCTGAAACTAGCCAAATTCTCAAAGTAGAGCACCATAGGAACCCTGCTTTGACCGTTCATCCTGGTTTATATCTATTGTCTTGGTGTAATTATTAATAGCATTTCCTTTCACTTTCAGAAATGCCCCAGTTTGTATGATAAATTATAGGGTTACCTTACCCTGATGTTATATGTGGGCAGTATTGGTTGGGCTTGGTGAATCAAGATATTCCTGTAATTAACAATTATCCAAAGCAGAGATTCTGATTTAGTTAGTCTGTGGGTGGCCTGAGAGTGTGCATTTTAAGAAGCATGTCTCTTAGAGTTCAGGTACTAGCAGCCTTCCAATCATTTTTTGAGAAATAGTGCTCAATAGGTCTTAGTTGGGATGGAGCGAGTGGGGAAGGGGCAGGGGAGATAATGAAATCCCATTTATGCTTTGTGAAGCTAGAGAACAATTCAGATCATGTTTCTTACTTGATTGTAATGGCTTGCTATTTCTTAAGCACCCCCTACTTTGATTGCCTGTCATAATAGAAAAGGCTTTGTGCACACGTGTGTGTAGTTAATGGGGGCATGAAATTTTAGTGCAAACAGTTGAAAATAGAAGTAAATCAGAACTTAGTAAGTTACAACTTTGGAGGATGATGGTGTGAGCTAAAAGCACCAGAGAGATCTCTAAGTCTCACTAATACATGTCTTTATTTATAAAAACAAGAAAAAAACAAACTGTCTCTTCAGATAATCAACAGGATGATTCGTTTGAAAATATAAATTAGATTTATAAAATTTATACTTTTTTTGTTAAATACTTTTTATAGATTTACAGATAAGGTGTTTTATACTTCCAAGTGGTAGATATTTCCCATGTTATTTTTTATTCTAGAGCATAGGAAAAGATGGAAAACGACCTTAAAGATGTTTTGAGGCAAATATCCTCTAAATCCCCAAGCATGATAACCATTACTAACAAAATGACACTTGCCTAATCTCATCGATGAACCGGAGTATTAAAATTGTAAAAACAAGTAGAATTCATTTAGTAAAACAGAATAATACCCTTCAACAAAGGAAGTTTGTTACAGGACTGTGAAGAATGTCAGTTCCCAGTCCTCTGACTGCAATAATAGGGCAAAGAAGAAAAAGTATTGAACATTTCAAGAAATACACAGTATGAAATAAAAACATTTGGTATATTTTACCCATTCATTAGTTATGGACTTTTGGGTTGTTTTCACCTTTTGGCTACTATGAATAATGCCACTCTGAATGAACATTTGTGTACAGACATTTGTTTGCACACCTGTTTTTAAATCTTGAAGATATATTCCTAGGAGTGGAATTGCTGTGTCATACGGTAGTTCTCTAAGTTTTTGAGAACCCCCGAAACTGCTTTTCACAAAGGCTATATTCCCACCAACAACATGGGAGGGTACCAGTTTCTCCACATGCTTGCCACAATTATTAAAAAAAAAAAAAAAAAGTTAGCTTGGTCCCTGTGGCTCAGTGGATTTGAGCATTGTCCCGTGGACAGAGATCCCAATTTGATTCCAGGTCAAGGCACATGCCCGGGTTGCAGGCTTCTTCCCCAGTAGGGGGCATGCAGGAGGCAGCTGATCGATGTTTTTCTCTTACATCGATGTTTCTATCTCTTCCTTCCTCTCTTTCTAAAAAATCAATAAAAATTGATTTGAAAAATTACAGCCATCCTAGTGGGTGTAAAGTGACATCTCATTGTGGTTCTGGTTTGCATTTCCTTAATCACTTGTGATGTTGAGCATCATTTGGTATATTTAGACTGACTTCCAATTTAGACATTGAAGTAGAAGAGAGTTCTTCCTTAAAATAATAAAATAGGCTTTCCTTTAACAAAAAGCCAATATTGTGTTTATTGAAAATACTTGTGAACAGAGGGGGCAAAGAAAACTCAGGGATGCCCCCATTGTAGTTATGTAACAACTGTGACTATAATACAAAGTTTGAAAAAGAAAAGGTATAAATATTGTGAAGGCAGAGTCAGAGCAATCCTTCCCCCCACCAAAAACATTGTTCTTTCTGTGCATCCAGGAAGGCCAGCTGACTCAGATAAAGGGCTTTGAAGTTGGACAAATACAAATTTAAGTCCCAGCTCCACAAAGAACTGAGATTTTGAGCACGTTGTTTAACTCCTCTTTCAGCAATGTGGACAATAATCCTGTTTCATCTGCTTTTAGTGGATTACATATTACGTACATGGTATATGTTGCACATAATGGTGAATAGCAGTTATATGGAAACATAAATAGACATGCTTATGAAAGAACATTTTGAAAAACAAGGTATTAGAACCAATTCTAATACAAAGATTAAAAAAAACAGTTCTAGTCCACAAATGATAATGATGAGTGGGAAAGAATAAAAAATGTTATACAGTATAGTAATTGGTTATTTCTATGATAAGACTAAGACTCTTGTGTTGAGCAACCATCTTTTGCCTTCTTCATTATCAGCATTTAGCCCAGTTTCTAGCATATAGAAGATACGTACATATTTTTTATTATTTTTTTTTATCCTCACCCGAGGACATTTTTTTTCCCCACTTTTTGTTCAGATAGAGTGGGAGGGAGAGAGAGGAAGAGAGAGAAACATCGACGTGAAAGGGACACATCGAGTGGCTGCCTCCCGCACGACCCACCAGGGGCTGGGGACAAACCGCAACCGAGGTACGCGCCCTTAGCGGGAACCGAACCCAGGTCTCTCTGGACCGCAGGCCGACGGCTCTAACCGCTGAGCCAAACCGGAAAGGTCTGTACATATTTTTTAAAGTTTTGTTGAATAGAAGTTCAGATTGAAACTTGGTATATTAAACAAACACCTTTAAAAGTTAATCTGTTAAAGTAACTTTCCAAAATGAGCTAAGATGACTTATTAAGTGATATTGGGATAAATGAATTGTGATTTAAAAAATTGTTAATCACAATTTTTGCAGTATAAACTCCAGATGAATGAATATCTTAAATATATTGTAAGCTCTGGCCAGTTTTGCTTAGTTAGTTAGAGCATCAGCCTGCAGACCGAAGGGTTGTAGGTTCGGTTCCAGGTCAAGGGCACGTACCTGGTTTGCAGGTTCGATCCCTGGGCCTGGTTGGGGTCATGTAGGAGGCAACCAATCGATGTGTCTCTCTCACATTGATGTTCCCCCTCTCTGCCCCCCTCCCTCCCCTCTTCCCTCCCTTCCTTCCACTCTGTCTAAAAATCAATGGAAAAATATCCCCGGGTGAGGAGTAACAACTATATATATATATATAGTAAAAAGTCAAACTGTTGGCAAACTTTGAAAAAATGGGATATGTATTGTTGGTTGATCCTGAACATCTGCATTGTACAACTCCAGGGGGTGTCATGCTGTGCTCTGCTGTATTGAACACAGAATTCCGTGTGAATGGCACCTCTTGGAATTGTGCAGTGTGGTGGCCATGATTAGATATTGAAGATTATCTTTAATTTTGAATCCATAAGCAAAATTATAGAGATTGTTAAAAATCCAGTATGTAAAGTAAGTGCTATGAAAGGAACTAAACTTTCAAACACAGAAGAAATGTGTGCATCAGCATTACAAAGGGTATGTATTATTCATAAAGTATTAACTCATATCAATGATATATTAAGATTCATAATGATTGGATGAAGGATATGAATTCACACAAGGTCTTAGAGGCAGAAATCAAAAATGACATTAGAGGGGTTGCACTCCTTGGACTGTTTAAAAAAAACCTATTGAAAGCTTGAATCAACTCTTCAGAAAAATACTTAGGCGTAATATTTCAGGAGGTTTAGGGGACCAAAAAGTTCCTTCCAAGCTCTAGAGTTTTATGAATGAATTATTACATTTAATGTAAACTAGTGTGAAGAAACAAGATAAAATATGTCACTTATTCAGGAAAGATAGGTGGGAGAGAACTATAATCTCCAGAAAGTTGAGAGCTTGGGTGTTGAAAGTAGAATTTAAAGAGCTTCTTAAATTGCTGGGGATAATAAGATAAAATTGTTTTGTCTTGAGTCCTGGAAGTCCCCCTCCTCGCTATGAATGTGTAGGTGAATAAGAAGTGGAAATATAACAAAAGAGATGACTTGGAGAAGTGGTGGGTTAATGGAGCACCGGATAAGTAGGTTTGCTCAAGCACAATGGAAGGAATAGACAGAAAAGGAAAAAACTAGATATTAGGCCTGAAGTGGCATCAGACCTCTCAGAACTGAAGATAGGACCCTGATGTGTAAGGGCAATAGGAAATCTCTGTAGGGTATTGAAAGGAGGAGTTGGGATTTAGAAGTAACAGATTAGCCTATAACTTGAATTAAGGATGGTTAGAGACTTGAGTAACCAATTGACAAATGGTTGGTTCTGGGGGAAACAGTCTGGATGCAGTTCACCTTTCAAATCTGATAATATATATTTTCAAATATGGATGAGGAGTTTTTACAACTTATTTTTTTAACCCTCTAATAAAATGATACTGTCTTTATTAAATATTTGATGATAAAAATGTGATGTTTGTCCATGTCTTAGTGTTTTAATAATGGAAGTTTACAAGGAAGTTGTACTTTTTTAGCTGTTGCACATGGGGATTCAAGGGCTTGACTATCACAAGCAGCTGCAGTACAGTATCCTAGAAGCCCAATTGGCATTAGCTGGAAGTACATGGGGCCTTCTACACCTAGCTGGCAAATGAAATTCTAGGAATTAGGATGACTTTAAGGTTGGCCTACTAATCACCTCTTGGAATGGATTTAATGGTTGCTGTTTTAATCAAAATGTATTGGTTTTTGGCTGTGTGATAAAAGCACTAAGTACATTAGAAAGAACATAATGTTTTCTGATCTATTTTCTTTTTTTTTTCTTTTTTTTTTTATTAATTTGTTTTTGTTACAGATGTTTCTCCTTTTTCCCCCACTGACACCCTCCTCCCCATCCCCCCACCCCATCCCCAGCTTTGTTGTCCATGTCCATCAGTTATGCGTACATGCATATAAGTTCTGTGGTTCTCAATTATTTATAATCTGTATTATGAATGTTTGTTTAGTAGTGACATTGAAAGTTAAAAAGAAATACGTGAAATTAATTTTAATATATTATTAACTCAAATATTGAGATGTATTATTTTAAGATGTAAACAATATAAAATTATTAATGAGCAATTTTACTGTCTTTTTTTGTACAGTATCTTTGAAATCTGGTGTATGTTTTACAATTAACATATTTCATTATAGTAGGCACTAGCCACTTTGTAAGTGTGTAATAGCCACAGGTAACTATCAGCTACTGTATTGGACAAGCCTGGATTTAGAATATTTGCCCTGTGTCCTTTTACCAATCATGGATTAACTTGTCTTTTATTCCCTCTTACCTCTTTTTATTGTACATAGATTTCAAGAACTGGGGTACATCCCCATTTGTAAAAGGAAGATTAATAATAACCCTTGTAGGCTAGTGGTGATTAGACGTGAAAGGTCTGAAAGAGAGCTTTAATACCCAGTACAGAAATGAAGGCTGTTTTCTAAAGGATTTTATTTTGAAACACATATTTCTCTGCCCATGATTCTTCATTATTGGTATGTTATGGTAGCATGTGCATACTTTTTGTTTGAGAGGGAGTCTCTTTTTTTTTGAGAGTTAACAGTATATCTTGAACATCACGTTTGTAACAGAAAGTATATTCAGCTTAAGTGGGATTCCTAGAAAGAGGAGTTTTAGTAAGGAGCTTATATTGGGCTTAAATCTATTTTCATTGGCGTTCTAATCTGAAATATTATTTATTGTGAATTTCATTTTTATATTAACACCTCTTAAGCACATATGAGCTAATGTATTTTTAATTGTTTTATCTTGTTATAGATAATCTTGCCATTAGCAATAATTACGTTTCAGATAATCTCTAATAAGCAAATGTGGTGTTCTCTCTCTGGACTTTTATAGAAGTACTTTGTAAATAACTTTAATTAAAATTATTTATGTCTTTTTAAGAACTTACTTCCAAGTAGAGTATTGTCTCAAGATGTAAAATTAACTTAATCTAATTAATAGTTGGACTTCATTTGATGTAAACTTTCAATAAGGTATGGTTAGTTCCCTGTTTTTTAATCGTTATTTTTATTTACTACTGTAATTGTGTAAGTCAGTTTGCTGTTTTTGAACACTAAAGTTGATTATTAAAATGCTTCATGCAACAAAACTTATTTTTTCGCACATAGTATATGGTAGAACCAGATTATGTTTCCCAAGACTTCTAGTCTTATATGTTTTGATTGCCATTTTCCTTTTTTGTGTGTTGACTTAGGACAACTGTCACTTAATTGCAGTTACGCATGCCCATTTGAAGCAACAGCTATTACTTACCAGCTATGCTAGGTACTTTGCTAGGTTTACATGTGTTACTTATTTCTCAGTTCCCTCAGGCAGATATTATTATCATTTTTTTAGGAATGAAAAGAGTAAATCTTTGAAAGATTATTTAACTAGTCTGAAAACATACTAATGATGGAAACAAGATTCAAACTCAAGTCTGTCTGATCCCAAGGATCTTGTTGCTGTTCATCATACTGCCTTAAATGTTCTGCTTGTGTGAGCATGTGTATGTCGAGTGGGGGTGAAGAGATAAGGATAATCAGTTTAGCACCGTACTCTGTGACAAGGAATGTATTTTAATTTGTGTTGTATGCATTTGCTTAGGGCTTATTTCTTTTTAAAGAGGCCAAGTCATTAGAGTCTGCTATACTGTGAAAAAAAGTAATATATATAATATTGTAAGTGACAACCAAGGTCACTGTTGCTTCTTGGCCTTTTGCCAGATGTAGTTTTGAAGAGTAGTGTTTTTTAAATCTTAAGGTAGACTATATTTTTATAAGGAAAATGTTATGAAATAATTTTAAATAAAATCCAAGAGTTTATATTTGCATATACTTTGCATACTGGCAGAGCCTGTCAGCCAAACTCAACACTGTGTATTTATGTGTGTTATTTTTAAAAACTGACTTTGAATGCCTTATCAGGACTCATTTGGTTGGAGTAGTAGAAAACTCAAACCAAACTGGCTTAAAAACATAAATTTGTTGGCATAACTAGATAATGATACAACTGAATAAGTTTTTTCACATAGTCAAAAACTTCAAGGTAGAGTTGGCCTTGGGCATGCCATCAACATCTGACTAGCTCTACTTCTTCTTGTTGACTCCATTATTAGATAGGCTTTCTCGTTGTGGTCATAAGACAACTGCTAGTACGTCCCAGCTACACTTTTAGGTTCAGATCCAGTGTGAAATAGTGTGAAAGTCCAGCCCCAGTATTTTCATCAGAATTCTAATTGCATCCCATTAACTAATTGGATTCATCCTTGATTGAATCAGTGGCACTAGGTGAGCAGAGTGGGAGTGAAATGTTATGTACATATGGTTCATGCCTAACTCTACTGGAAGCATGTTGGTATAAGAAGGGCTGCAAATGTGAAATGGGTTACCACAAGTCAAGTGAATGGAGCTCAGTAACAAAATCATTTAGCATCTCTATTGGGTGGCAGGCACTCTCCATAGTTCTGATTGTTCCCAGTATGCTGACTTACTTAACTAATTTACATTACCTGCTTGGCACTTGAGAGCATTTGGATTTGATTCTTCTGGTTTATAGCTTCCTGTTACAGAACTATTGAAGAATTTGTTGTGGTTGTATAAATGTATATATTTCTTGACTCCATTTAGCGATCTATTTTTATAGCATTAATCTTTTGATATCTGTGTCAGATATTTTTATGAATATGAAATTACATTTATTTGAGTTGTGGAATGGCAAAGATATTTACATAGGTTTGGGTTAGTTAGTTTTTGTGTGACTTTGCCAAAACAAGTTTACAGGCATACCTTGTTGTATTGAAATTCTTCGCTTTATTGCGCTTTGCAAATGTGTTTTCATCAACATTGAGACCCTCCAGTAGCAAAAAGATTACAACTTGCTGAGGCTCAGATGATAGTTAGAATTTTTTAGCAATGCAATATTTTTTAGTAAAGGTATGTACATTTTTTTAGATATAATATATTGCATACTTTATAGACTACAGTACAGTATAAACTTAATTTTTCTTATTTTTTATATATTTTTTAAAAAATATGTTTTCATTGAGTTTTTAGAGAGGGAGGAAGGGAGAGAGAGATAGAGACATCGATGCGAGAGAGAAACATTGATTGGTTGCCTCCTGCAGGCCCTCTACTGAGATTGAACCCGAAACCCAGACACATGCCCTGACAGGGAATTGAATCAGAATCTCTCAGTCCATGAGACGATGCTCAATCCTCTGAGCTACACTGGCCGGGTGTAAACTTAACTTTTATATGCATTGGGAAACCAAAAAATTTGTGTGACTCGCTTTATTGGGATATTCACTTTATTTGTGGTGGTCTGGAATGGAACCCACAATATCTCCAAGGTATATTTCTGTACTTTTTGGTTAAATCTCAGCTAGATGTCTTGAATTGCTTCTGTTAGTTTTTTTGAAGAGCCTGTAACCAGGATTTTGGCTTGTATGTATGCTTACAACTAAACCAAGATACTGATCTAACTACCAGTGGTTGGGCTAAGGGTTAGGTGGCTGCCATAGCTGGAAGAGAGAGGGTCCAACCCTAGTTCCTCTGTAGAAATAGAATCAAGAAGCATTTCTAAAGTCCCCTACTCTGAGAGCAAGTCAGAACAGGATGGGTGGAGAGGCACAAGTTGGTGGCACTATTTGGGATTTGTGTCAACAGTATAAAATTAACAGCATGGAGCTGGAATTGAGCACAATTTATGCAGAAAAAATTTCTCCAACAAGATTCTCTTGCATTGGCATAGGATTGAAAGGTTTAAGCTTTGCTCTCTAAGAGATATGTCTTCGCTTCTTTTAAAGGCTCACCTGTCTGTCCATCCATTGCCTATTTTACGCTGTCCATGTTGATTGTGATTTCAGATTTTGTCACTTCCACTCTTTGCCTATTCAGATTCCATGAAGGCTAACATTTTGGGGTATAGAGATAAAATACAGGATGCCTAATTAAACCTGAACTTGTTTATATGTCCCAAATATACATGGGATATACTTATACTAAATTTCCTTGTTTATCTGAAATTCAAATTTAACTGGGTGTCCTGTTTTTTCTTTAATTAAAAGTTTTATTTTGAGATAATTGCAGATTTATATGCAGTTGTAAGAAATAATTCAGAGAGATCATCCTATATTTTTATTTGCTAAATCTGGCAACCCTTGCTGGGTCTTTTCATGATAAGTAAACCCAACCTCAAAATGTTTGTGTTTTGCAAATAATAGATATTGGTTAGAAATCCTTTGGGAGCCTTCTAGTACTTCAAATAAGACTGACTTTTGAAAGAATAATCTTTGAGGTAAGGTACTGCTAACACGTCAACACTTTTAAATTTCAGAATAAAATTACTTCAAAAGCCACACAGAATTTAGAATATTTAATACTTTAAATCTCTTTCTAGCAAGGTACTGCACTGGAAATGTTATGAAATGATGAACTAATTTAAGCTTGAGGCATCTCTGAGCAGGTAATATTTTGAACCAGGTAGTCTCAGTTCTCTTTATTCTCCCAGTCCTTCAAAGTCATCCCAACTCCCTTGACCCAGAATTGGCAAGCGGGTTATATAATCCTATTTTTCTAGCAGTTTATGGTAATCTCATAACTGTGGAATTATAATTTGGATAAATCAGATCCTATATGCCCAATACCCCTTTGAATAAGATTTAAAAAAAAAAAGAAAGTGACTCTTTAGGTTTTCAGAGTTCTTCAGTCAAATTGGAACAGCTTGCTTGCTTATTCTGTTCTGTCTTCAGGACTGTAGTTGGTATGGCCTGGGGAGAAACATGGACACATGTTTCCCATACAACTATTTAGTCAGTCCCAGTTCTTACTCTCCATTGATAAACAGACCTTATTAGCACTTTTGTTTTATAAACAGAATAGACTGAACTGGGAGAAAGGAGAGGAAATTAAATAAAACCGTGGACTAAGTAAAATTTGATTATCTCTTTTTTCCCCTTATGCTTAGAAATACTTGGATAAATAACTCTAGAACATTGTGGTTCTTTAATGAGGAGATGGGAATTGGAGCTGAAATTAATTAGCCCATTGGACCTTATATTGAATCAGCTTTGGTCTCCAGCTTTACCTCCTCTGGAGGAGCACAGCATCCACATGTTCTTTCTGCCACTACTTACTCAGAGGCAGGACGGTGAATGGGGGCCAGTAGAGCAGATGGAGCTGCTGCAGGGCTATATCTATTCCAGTGTTGTCCAGAAGAACTTTCTGTGGTGGTAGAAAGGTCTGATAGCTGCCATATGTGGGAGCTGAGTTCTTCAAATGTGGCTACCACAAATGAGGAACTGAATTTGTAATTTAATTTTACTATTTAATATTTTAATAGCCACATGTGGCTAGTGACTACCATATTGAATGGAGTCTTGAACCTTTATCCAAGCTTCTGTAAGAATGGAAAAGTTAGTTTGTGCTCGCTCCCTAAACATACACTGAAAATAAAACTAAACAAATGCAATATTTTATATTCTGAGTAACCTTTAGTCTGGCTTTTTACAGTAGGACTTGACAAGTGTCAAGATTTAATCATTTTAAACTTTGGCGTTAGTGATAAATTACCCCATGTGACATCATGGCATCTCTACAGTATAGACAAATAAGATTGCTCTGCCAGCTAGGCAGCTATTTTGCATGAGGGTTTTGTTTTTCTTTTTCTTTTAATCCTCATCTGAGGATATGTTTATTTATTGATTTTAGAGAGAAGGAAAGGAAGAAAGAAAGAGAGAGAGAAACATTGATGTGAAAGAGAAACATCAGATTGCCTCCCACCTGTGTCGTGGCCAGGGATCGAACCCTCAACCTTTTGATGTATGGGATGACACTCCAACCAACTGAGCCACCTGGTGAGGGTAGTGTTTTGTTTTTCTACATGAAGTTTGGCTGGACACTGCAAATAATTCTGCTAATATTTATTTAACAGTTATTTTGTGCTAGGCATTATTTCAAGTCTCACAGCAGCTGTATGAATGTTATTTTCTCTTTGAGATGAGAAAACTGAGGCACAGAGAGATAAAGTAATTGCCTGGGATCACACAGTTGGTAAAGGTAGAACCAAAATTTGAACTCAGACAGAATGGCTCCAGTTTATGCTCTTAACTACTACACTGCACTGGTCTTGTAAGTTGTTAAAGTGGCCATCACATTTTGTTTGTATGCATAGAAGCTGATTGCTGGTGGAAAATGCACTTAGTTCCAGGGGTATATATAAACTGCAGCTCTGATTGTATAAGGAAAGGTTTTTCAGTTCCAAGCCATCCAGGGCAGTGCTGGGCGCAGGCAGCTCAAGTTTTTAGCAGAGCAAGAGATTGGGCCTGGTTGTGACTATCTAGTGTTGAGGATAGTGGAGGGGTAAGGGATTTTCTCCATGGCTTTGGTTTAGGAAAAGGGCATAATTAAAGTGGGCAGGTCAGCTTCTTATAAGCAAACATTAAAAAGTTATTGAGAGATAGTAGTTTAATTTCTTGAGAGCTAAGTTTGAAATAATGATCTGATAGATAATGAGCATGTTTCCCCCTTGTAGTCTTTGAAAAAGTCATTCAATCTCACATCATCATACTCTTGAACAAGTGCAAGTTAGAGGTGCTGCTACCCCCCTACACACATACAGTCGAAAATCCATGTATAACTTTTGACTCCCCCCAAACGTAACTAGTAGCCTACTGTTGATCTTCTGAAGCCTTACTGATAACAGTCAACACATGTTGTATGTTATATGTATTATATACTGTATTTGTACAATAAAGTAAGCTGGAGGAAAGAAAATGTTATTAAGAAAATTATAAGGAAGAGAAAATACATTTACATTACTGTATACTTATCCATACTGTAAGTTTATATTGGCTGCTTAACAAGTAGTCTGTCAGTATCTACATCAATATTGTCTTATATGATACAAAACACTGTAAATGTTATATGTATTACTAACACTAGACATCAAAAATGAAAAGATAATGTGAAAAATAAATTCATATTTATTTATAGGTGTAACAATTCACGCATCAATAACGAAGAAACAGCAATGTGATTGCTTTATGTTAGCCTAGTGCAATCTATACGATTGCTTCATAGTAGCCTAGCCTATACACTAGTGAATGAATCCTTGTAAAATGTTTATGGCATGTAGTATCACAATCATATTCATAATACAGTATTGGAAACATTGTTACATTTAAAATGACACACTGTTTCTCCAAATGAGGTTGGGGGAGGGAGGGAAGGGCAGAGAGGCACATAGGGTAAGGTAATGTAGTTCTTTGAAAGCAAAGTTACAAAACAGTAAAAAAAAAACACATTATTGATTTTATATTAAATATCACTCACCTTATGCCTGTGCAAGGATAGGCTATCCACTTCCATATAAGTCTTGCACATGAATACTTGGTACTGATGACACAGAAACATCTTGTACATTTCTTGCCATATAGTTACTAGATTTGCACATGAAGACACACATACACAATAGATAACTTTATTAACTGTGTGGCATGATGATTATTTTTGCTCAGTAAGTGGAAGTGGATCATTATAAAGGTCTTCATCCTTGACATCTTTGTGTTGTGTAGGCTGAGGAGGAAGAGGAGGGTTTGGTCTTCCTGTCTCAGAGGTGGAAGAGGAGGAGGAAGTAGGAGAGTCAGGTACACTCAGTGTAATTTTATGGAAATACATAATTTCTGTGTGCAGTTTGGCTTTTTCATTTCTCTAAAAATGTTTTTGTGCTGTACAAATCCTTACTACACCATTAGCTTTAGTTTCATTGCCTGTATCATAGGTCCGTGTCGTAAAAGAAGTCAAAAGCAGTCTTGAATAATTGGAACCTTTCTGCCAGGTTAGTTAATGTCAGTTTGTTTTCTGGCACTGCTTCTTGCACAGCTTCTTCCTCATCACCTGGCACTACTCAGAAGCACTCATCTCCATCAAGTCGTCATCTTTTAATTCCTCTGTTGTGATGTCTAGCAGTTCTTGAATTTCTCCAAGATCCATATCTTAACCCCCCTCCCCCATCTTTTTTGCAATATCCACAATTGCATGATTTCCTAGATGGACTCTGTCCTAAATCCTGTGAAGTCATTCACCACATCTGGACACAGTTTTCTCCAGCAGGAATTTATTGTTTTAGACTTGATAGCTTTCATGGCTTTTTCTGTAACAACAATGGCACCTTCAATGGTGTAATCCTTCCAGACTTTCATAATGTTCTCTAAATCCAGGTTCTCTTCCATAGTGTTGACAGTCCTTTCCATAGGGTATGATGTGTAATGATCTTTAAAGGTCCTAATGACTCCCTCAAGTAGAGGCTGAATTAGAGATGTCGTGTTTGGGGGCAAGTAGACCACTTCCACACCTTCAGTGTTAAACTCATGGAATTTAAAAGAACTTCAAAAGGCTGTTCCTTACTGGCATGGAACTTCCCGACTTCAAGGACAAAGCATCGATAGAACCAGTTCAGAAAAAGGATTCTTGCTTCTCAGGCCTTCTTGCTGTAATATAACCAAAAATCTAGCAGCTGGTGTTTCTCTTTTCCTTCAAGATTCTGGAATTAGCCCAGCCAGTGTGGCTCAGTGGTTGAGCGTCGACCCATGCATCAAGAGGTTGCTGGTTCGATATGATACCTGGTCAGGGCATATGCCCTGGTTGGCCTGATCCCCAGTGGGAGTGGGTGGGGTGAAGGAGGTGGCCAATCAGTGTTTCTCTCTCACTGATTGATGTTTCTGTTTCTATCTCTCTCCCTTCTTCTCTTTCTAAAATCAATGAAGAAAAAATATTAAAAAACAAAAAAAGATTCTGGAATTAGCAGCTTAATGGATCAAGGCCATCCTGATCATACTGCATTTGCACAAAATAGTAGAGTTATCCTCTTCCTCTTGCCTTAAATCCTGGTACTCGCTTCTCTTCCTTACTAAGAAATGCCCTTTGTGGTGTTTCCGTTCCCCCCCCCCCCCCCCATAGGGCACTTCTCATCTGCATTAAAAACCCGTTCAGGCAGATATCCTTTCTCCTCAGTGATTTTCTTAATGGCGTCTGGGAACTAAACTGCTGCCTCTTGGTTGGCAGAAGCTGTTATCTTGATGTTTTTTAAGCCAAACCTCTTTCTAAAATTATCAAACCATCCTTTGCTGGCATTAAATTCTCCAGCTTTAGATCCTTCATCTTCCTTTTGCTTTAATTTGTAATATAATGGCTTTGATTTTTCTTGAATTATATTAGAGTCTATAGTTATGCCTTTCTTATAGCTATCCTGCACAGACATAAAAGCTGCATTTTCAGTACAAAATAAAAAGATATTTCGCAAAATGCAAGATTTTTATTCCTGCTGGTGTAGCTGCAGCAATGGCTTCAGGAATTTCCTTTTCTTTCTTTTTGTTTTTTACGATGGTTCTTAGACTGGATTCATTTATCTTGAAATGGCGGGCAACCACAGCAGCAGACCCCAATCTACTGTATATATCAAGCAATCCAACTCTTCCTTGTAATGTCATGACTTTCCTCTGCTTCTTGGGAGCACTAAACATGATGAAAAATACGCAAGAGATCGCTTTTTACTGAGATATGTAATTCACTGGGGAGATGAACGGCTCAATGGGAGATGATTAGCGTCACATGGCACTTTAAGCAGATACTCAAACACTTGAGTTCACCACAGTAGCAACAGGAGGTGGCAACAAAATTATTACAGTACTACAGTTAAGTTTAGGCAGTTATGATTTAATACTGCATCTTTACGTTTGTTTACATTTCTCTCCATGCATGATCTGTGTTTTGTGGGTAGGTTTTGATAAATTTTAACCTTTTGTAATAGATTTGTATATATTTTATGATAGTGAATGATAAAATAGACTAGTACCTACGTATATTTTATGCATTCGTAATAGACTTTTTTCTTATTTTTTTTGATATTCCTAGGCTACACAGTTCATATGTGTGTTTTTTTTTCCAAATTGTGAATCTTCAAGAAAGAATGTCCTATCTAATCCCTGATTTTCCTCAGTAATTGTTAATTTAATGCTAGTGTGATATTTTTCCTAGGCATGTAACATTTTGATATTGTGAGATTGGGCACATTACGAAACAAGTAACTGAAAAGTAAATGATCTTTTTCACTATCTATAAAGCCCTCTATGAATTATTAAATTGTGATATTGCTTTTGTTGTAGTGTATATACCTGCTTGCAGTGACAATTATAATTTTCTTTTTTTCGGTATTTTATTTTTCTTTTATTAAAGTGTTGATTGTGAAATTTTCTTCTGACTCCTATATATTGCCAACACTATTCCATTGTAAGAAGTATCGTTTTAAGGATTTATTGATACCAAGAGTTGTAAGGTGGTATTAATAAAGAATATTAGTGCTTAGTTATTTTATAAATACTTTTTTTATCTTAAAAGT
This sequence comes from Tadarida brasiliensis, assembly GCA_030848825.1. NCBI lineage: Eukaryota > Metazoa > Chordata > Mammalia > Chiroptera > Molossidae > Tadarida > Tadarida brasiliensis. The sequence continues at coordinate 61,743,509 of CM061265.1, forward strand.
ACAATCTGTTATTATTTTTCTTGATAAACTATTCCATTTTTAATACATTTTTTTACTCTTCATTAATTGTCCTCTATTGTATTTGTATCTAGATATTGTAAATACTGTTTCTATTTTCTATTCTAGCCAGATACATGGTTATAATAAGATTTCAGTCACATCCATTTTTTTTTTTACCCTTTCTAAATCATTGTAGTGTTTAACTAACTAGAAACAGTAAGGTGAAAGGCTGCCAAAGTATTACTTCTGATATAGTACTGGTATAATAATTAGAAAATATATATTTGTGGTGAACTGTGTTCTTTTGTATTTCTCTATGTAGGTCTCATTTTCATTCAGTGAAATCAATAGAAGGCTCAATTTCAGATGTGTTAGAGCTGGCTATTAACATGTTATTGTCCTACTATTTGTTTGTCTATCGTTTATAATATTGAAGTGTTATTTTTAAGATGGTTGCTTTTTATTTGATTTCTTTTCTAAATAAGAGTAATGGTTGATACATATTTTAATTTTTTTGTTAATCTTCACCAGAGGATATTTTTTCCATTATTTTTTTTTTTTTTAAGAGAGAATGGAAGGGAGGGATGGGGAGAGATAGAGAGAGACACATCAATTGGTTGCCTCCTGCATGCACCCTAACCAGGGCCGCGTATTGAACCTGCAACCCAGGTACGTGCCCTTGACTGGGAATGAACCCTCGGTCCTTCAGTGCATGGGCCACTGAGCCACACCGGCCAGGCAGTGGCTATTTTTTTTTTTTTTTGAGGTATATACTTTTATTTATTTTGTTTAACTTATCTTTATTGTTGAATGTATTACAGAGGTTCCTCATTTTCCCCCCATTGACCCCCTCCTCCCCATTCCCGCCCCCCTCCTGCCTTTCCTCACACTGTTGTCTGTGTCCATTGGTTATGCATATATATATATATATATATATATATATATATATATATATATAAATTCTTTGGTTTATTTCTTTCCACCCCCTAACCCCCCTTCCCTTTGAGGTTTGTCAGTCTAACAATCAATTTGTACTTCTTAATCCCTTCACCTTTTTCACCCATTCCCCCAAACCCCCTCCCATCTGGTAACCAACTAAAGTTCTCTGTGTCTATGAGAATGTTTCTGTTCTGCTTGTTCATTTTGTTTGTAGATTCAATTGTTGATAGATATGTATTTATTGCCATTTTGTTTGTTCATTTTTTTTATCTTTTTCTTCAAGAAGACCCTTCAACATTTCATATAATAATGGTTTAGTGGTGATGAACTCCTTTAGCTTTTCCTTGTCTGGGAAACTCTTTATATGGCCATCGATTCTAAATGACAGCTTTGCAGGATAGAGTAATCTTGGTTGTAGGTTCTTGCTTTTCATCACTCTGAATATTTCTTGCCACTCCCTTCTGGCCTACAAAGTTTCTTTTGAGAAATCAGCTGACAGTCTTATGGGAACTCCCTTGTAGGTAACTAACTGCTTTTCTCTTGCTGCTTTTAAGATTCTCTCTTTGTCTTGAACTTCTTGCATTTTGATGAAGATGTGTCTTGGTATGGTCCTCTTGGGGTTCATCTTGTTTGGGACTCTCTGTGCTTCCTGGACTTGTATGTCTGTTTCCTTCACCAAGTTAGGGAAGTTTTCTGCCATTATTGTTTCAAATAGTTTTTCAATTTCTTGTTCTCTCTCTTCTCCTTCTGGCACCCCCAAGATGCGAATGTTGGCACGCTTGAAGTTGTCCCAGAGGCTCCTTACACTGTCCTCATTTTTTTTGGATTCTTTTTTCTTTTTGCTGTTCTGATTGGGTGTTTTTTTGCTTCCTTATATTCCAAATCGATGGTTTGCTTCTTGGCTTTACCTACTCTACTATTGAATCTGTGTAAATTATTCTTTATTTCATTAGTGCCTCCTTCATTTCTGACTGTGCATCCTTCATTTCTGACTGGTCCTTTTTTATGCTCTTGAGGCCCTCACTAAGTTCACTGAGGTTCTCACTAAGTCCATTGAGCATCCTTATAAGCAGTGTTTTGAACTCTGCATCTGTTAGGTTGCTTATTATCTCCATTTTGCTTAGTTCTTTTCCTGGAGTTTTGTTCTGTTCTTTCATTTGGGACCTGTTTCTTTGTCTCCTCATTTTGGCTGCCTCCCTGTGTTTGTTTCTATGTATTACTTAGCGAGAGGTATGGGGCTAGCTGAGACCAGATGCTGCTTGTTTGAAAGAATTTAGGAAAAGCTGAAGCAGGATCCAAGATAGGCCAATCCTATGGTAAAGCAACTGGCAACAGCTTGGGTGGGCCTGAAAGATGGGTGGGGCGGGGCCTCAGGGAATCACCAGGGCGGGGCAAACAGTGTGAGCCAGGTAGCTGGAGTCCCAGATATGGCTGCTGTCTGATGCCCCTGGGGAAGGGCTCACCAAAGGAACAATGGCCTCTGCCAGCATATCTGTCTGAGAGAAAGCTGCCTCTCCAGCTCTCACCTCAATGCCGAACAGTTCAGTTCTTCCCTGTATGTCTCTGGTGCCTTTCGAGCTGCCTCCCCCACGCTGGAGCCCAGAAGGAGTGAGTCGGAGTAAGTCTGTGTGCGGGGCCCTTTAAGAAGAGCTGTGGGGGGCTGCAGCAGCCGCAGCCTCCCTCAGCCTCAGTTCCCACTGGTTTTTCCAGCCAGAAGTTATGGGGACTTCTCTTTCTGGCACTGGAACCCTGAGCTGGGCACCTGGTGTGGGACGGGGACCCCTCAGTCCTCAGGGAGGACCTTCTCAGCCTAGGTATCCTCCTAATTTTTATCCACCACACGTGGGTGTGGGACCAGCCCGTTGCGCCTCCGCCCCTCCTACTAGTCTGATGCGGCTTCTTCTTTAATTCCGTAGTTGTAGGACTTCCATTCAGCTTGATTTCAGGCGGTTTTGAATGATGGTTCTGTAGTTTAGTTGTAACCTTGATGTGGTTGTGGGAGAACGCGATACCGTGTTTAGCTATGCCACCATCTTGACTGGAAGTCAGTGGCTGATATTTTTAACTATGGAAGAAGTCAAAGAGATATTCGTGTTTCTAGATTTGCCTATCTGACCTCATGTTTGTGTGCTGTAAGATTATCTACAGAAACTGTGCAAGTTTTTAATACTGTCAGATTGAAAATTCTATGTAGGTGTAAAAATTCTAGCTGGATTGGCACTGTTTTAGTTAGTAGTAATTGTTTTATGGCTGCCAAAAATGGATTGAGTAGTTGCATGTGAACTTTGTTTCAAAGTTAGTTATAAAGGGAAAATAGTAGCTAGTAGAATTTTTCTCAGTATCATATTACACTTTTTCTTTTTTCTATGTTGGGATAAACAGTGTTTTTAGTGGGACTTTATAGTAACTAAAACAGCCTTTGAATGATAAAACCAGTTTAGGGGAGAAGTCCTTTTTGATAAAAAGAAGTATGATGTTCTAGAATATTGACGATATTGTCAACATAAGAAACCTTTAAACCTGTGAAGAATTTTTCTGAGTTTATTTGAGCCAAACTGTTGACAATTGCCGAGAAGCAAAATCTCAATGGATTGAGATAATGCTTGGAGAATGGCAGTTTTGCACCTTGTTTTATACATTACAATCAAAAGAGGAGATGTAAGTTGGTTACATGAAATCCACTGATGGTAGATTAGAGAGGTGGGAGAAAGCAAAGCAGGGAAATTTCTAGGATTGGATAAAAAGTAAAATGATAGACACACTTCTTTTCCATAGGTGGGTACAGGTTAGTTAACAGTCAACAGTTAACTCGATTATAGTGAGGGGAACAGAACTCCACAGAACAGTGTCTGTGTTTTGAGGGGTCTGGAAAAAGGAAAATTATTTTGACATGCCAAAGATATGTTAACATAGATGCAAAAAGACAATAGACAGGCTCAGTTAAGGCAAAAGATTGAATTTTGTCAGGGGAGATGCCAGCCTAGGACGTGAGGTACCCACCATAAACTGCTTTTAGTTAAAAAGTTTTAATTTCAGATCAACTTTTGTGGTTATTTTAGGTCTCTGAGTATTTTTTTTTTTCTTTATTGATTTTAGAGAGAGAGAGGAAGGGAGAAAGAAAGAGAGATGGAAACATCGATGAGAGAGAACATCATTTGTCTGCCTCTTGCATGCCCCCCACTGGGGATTGCGCCCACAACCTGGGCATGTGCTTGGACCAGGAATCGAACTGGCGACCTCTTGATGCATGGGTTGACGCTCAATCACTGAGCCACACCGGCTGGCAGGTCTCCACACAGGCCTCCCTGAGCTTGTCAGGTTTAGCATGTGGCCCATTTTTGTCCACAATATATACTTCCTGCTGGTAGTTTTTGTTATATCCTCTCCTTTTTTGCATTTTACTCTTAACATGGATGTGCTTATTGGCAGTATTCATATTTATCTCAGACTTTTATTTGTGCTTTGATTACATCTGCACAAATGAACCTACTGATTCTTTTCTTAGTGAGTGCCCTGAGTTAAAACTTCCTACTGAAGACTTAATCAGCTTCAACTGCACATCATAAAACAGACAAGTCCCTTATGGACTTATCTATTGTAAGCCCCTTACTTTGTTAGTAAAATCAAGGTCGGATTTAGAGACGACCACAGGGTCTTGACTCATTGTTGATCAAAGCCTAAACAGGAGTCTATCTCTAGGCTCTAGTCCAGTGTTCTTTTCAGTGCTCCTCAAACAAAATTTTATTTTTGAAAGATAACCCAGTGACTGCAAAGGAACCATGATATAGAAGCATCATTTCTAACTATATTAGTTGCCAGGTAATGTTCTTCCCTTCTTCAGCTTTCATCTTAATGCCAGCATTGTTTGAGCTATAACAGTTTAATCACTGAGATCCTCTGGCAACTAGTATTATAAAAATTGGATCATACCATTATTTATTGTTTTCATTTTAGCTTTTTTTAAAAATAACAAAGTTTATTTAGAAAGTCACAGAGGTAGAGAAGGTGAACCAACTGGGCTGTGTGGGCTCAAGAAATGTTATAGATGCAAAAGAAGGGCCCTTGGAGTTTAGGAGAGAGAAAGGCTAAGGTAATACGGGGTGAGGAGGAGATAGGGAAGGGCGTACAGGCAGATGTGCTCCAGGGGGGGAGCACACCCATTTTAGCTTTTGAAATGAATGAACCGTATGTTCTCTTTTTAACTGCTTTTAGGAAGAGCAAATCATAAAGACTGACTGTAACTCTACCCCCCCCCCAAATGTTTAATTTTACATTATAGACAATTATTTATTTGCTCCAAAATTCTCTGAGTCAGGTTTATTAGGCAAAGTGGACTCAATAAAATGCATCATTTTTTTTCTTGTCACTTTAGTGTTTTTGGAACTAAACTATAATTTTATGTGGGAGGGGTAGTGCTATTTTCTCCACTGCAAGGGAGAGGACTCAGTTATTAGTTGGGAGAGGGGAAATTACTATCTTCTTTTGAGAGAAAACAGTGTGATTGGTCATTAACTACCTATTTGTTTTGCCCCTTGCCAACAATGACATTTTTTGAATAGTATATAAATTCCTTTCTAGTATAGCAGTGCTGATTAGATCAGCAACATTGATTAGATTAGTCTTAACATATCTATTATATATAATATTGTATATTGTAAATTTTCAAACATAATTCAGGCAAATATTTTGTCTTATTCAGTTGATAGAGGGGCAACGTGTTTTGTCAGTTGAAATTGTCATTTGAATCAGAATTGTCTTAGGATATGTATTATTTCCTAGGTAGTTTGCTGTATATTTTAGGTACTTTACCAGCTCTTCAAAAATAAACAAGCATGGTCAAGGGTGTATATGTGTGTGAGTGTCTGTATACAGACATGTGCACCTGTAAATGAGCTGTCATTTCTTCATGTTTGTGTGTGTATAATTGATTTTAAGTCGTTTTTCTGAAAACTACATGTTGTCAGATAAGCACACAGGTTTAACATTAAATGTACAAAGTAATCTTTTTGTTATGCCTGAAGCCAGTTTGGATGATCTGACTAGAAATGTAAGTACAATATATGTTTTTGTATATTAATGGTTTGATACATACAGACACACATATTTATATATATTTATTTGTAATTAACATCTACTTTTTGAATTAAGATAGTAAGCATTTGATGGCATCACACATTAGACAAGTTTTATCATTATAGCACATAGGTAGTCAGGAATTTATGGATATTGATAAATATTGACATTTCTCATACTGAATATTTCTGGAGTCCCTTCTGCATGTTAGACATTACTTGATGTTGATAATGTAACAGTGAATAAATCAGGCTTATTCTCTGCCCATATTCTCCTTCCTTTTCAGTCAGGAAAACATATACATTAATTTTAAAATAGCAAATATGTTAAGTATAAAAAAGGAAAGATACTAAATGTTATGATAGTGTACCATAGGGATTGTGTTAATTATCTATTAGTATGTGATAAATTATCTTACAAGTTAGTGGCTAAAATAGCGAACATTATTATTTCATACTTTCTGTGAGTCAAGAATTTGAGAGAACATTAGCTGAGTGTTTCCGGTTCAAGATTGTCCATGAAATTGCAGGGAAGGTATCAGCAGGCTATAGTTATCTGCAGACTTGATTAGACTGGAGAATCCATTTTCAAAATGGCTCACTCACAGAACTGCTGGCAGGAGGTCTCAGTTCCTTACTGGCTGTTGGCAGGAGGCCTTAGTTCCTCACCATATAAGGCCTCTCAATAGGCTACTTAAAGTCTTCATAACATAGCAGCTAACTGCCTCCAGAATAAGCAGTGAAAAAGAGAGAAGGAGGAGGGGGATCATGGCTTCTCCATCTGTCCTGGGCTTCCTTAAAACATGATAGCTGGGTTTCAAGGGCAAACATTCTGAGAGAGAGAAAGAGAGAGGGAACTAGATGGAAGCTGTATACCCTTTTCTGACCTAGCCATGGAAGTCATACAGTATTCTTTTCATGAAGGTAGTCTCAGAGTCCTCCATTCTCCCCCCCCCCCCCCAATTCAAGAGAGGAGAAAGAGACCATGCCTCTTAATGAGGAATGACAAAGTTCTTGAAAAGCATTTGGACCACAAGTATTGATGTGGTCATTTTTGGAAAACAGTCTGTTGCAGAAGGGAGAACAAGAAGGGACGCTGGCAGATCCATTATCATGCTTCTAGTAGTCCAGGAAGGAGGTGATGTGGCAGTGGGATGGAAAGAAGGGGATACGTGTGAGAGATGAAAGATATGCCAGAAGATGGACAAAAGGATCTAGTGATTGAAAGATGTGGATGTGAGAGATGGAGTATTGGGGGTGGCCCCTGTTTATGATATAAGCATTCAAGTGGAGGTGGTGCCACATTCTGGGGTAGGAAATCCTGGGTAAAGACCAAAATGGGGATGGAGGTTTTGTTTTTATTTTTGTTTTCACTGCTTGTGGTTGTGGTGGGGTGAGTTAGAGGAAAGAGTCTGAGTTCATTTCTGAATGAATTGCGTTTGAGCTACATGAGACTTTCAATGTAAATGGAATGTTGCTAGTCTAGCTCAGAGAAGTAGTCTAGGCTGGAAATAATTATTTGAGAAGTTTAGATGTATAGATAGATGGCAATCGTTGTGGTTAAATTTCGTGTGGACTGAGAATGTAAAGAGAGAAATAAAAGCTCTAAAGAATGTCATCTTTTATTTTTTTGTTACTTCTCACCCAAGGATACTAGAGGGAGGGGGAGAGAGAGAGAGAAACATCAGTGTGAGAGAGACACATCAATCAGGTGCCTCCTGCACGACCCCGACTGGGGCCGGGGATCGAGCCTGCAACCCAGGTACAGCCCTTGACCAGAAATCGAACCCATGACCCTTTGGTCTGCAGGCCTATGCTGTAACCACTGAGCAAAACCAGCCAGGGCTAGAATGTCATCTTTTAATGGTTGATTAGAGGAGGCCATGTCAGTACAGTAGATAAGACTGGGAAGTACTGGCCTGAGAGGTAGGAATAAAACAAGAAGGATGTATGCCAAGGAAACCTAAGGAAAGTGATGTTTCATGGGTGTAACAAAGTATTGAAGTTGAGGATTGAATAATGGTTAGTGGAGTTGGTCTCTTGGAAGTGACTTGAACAGAATTGTTTTTGAAGAGGAGTGGAGGTGAAAACAAGTTGGAGTGCTGGGAAAATTGAGTGGGGAGGGAAGGAATGGAGATGCCCCTTGAAGCAACTTATTTTGGTCAAGTTGGGAAGGAGAGGAACTGAAGTCTACCTGCAGAGGAAAATGAAGTAAAGAGATTTTTTTTTAAGTTAAAAATTTCTCCCCTTTTTAAAATGGAAGAGGCTTGACACGTCTAAATGCTTATTTAAGGATCAAGAGAGAGAAAAATAAGTACACAACTCTCTATATATTGTCAATTTAGTTTAAAAATCAGGACATGCAAAAGGATATTTAAAAATTAAAATTAGGTGTTTATGGCCCAGTATATTAACCCACTCCTGCTTATAGGCACAATAGGCCATTTTAAAAATGCAAATTTTTATTTAGCTTTACTTTCTCATGTAGCTCATATGTTTTCCCAAGCTAAATTTGTCGCTTGCAGTTTTTTGATTTTAATAAACTAGAACATTTGTCAATAACTGCAGTATTTATTGAGACAAAGCAGGGATATATAGTACTTGATGGATTTTTACAATAAAGGTGAACAAAAGTAAGGGATTTTTCTTTAAAAAAAAAAACTAAATGGTGAAATAAATGATAAAGTATAATCTCAAGGAAACAAACTAATGGCAGTGTTAAAAGACAATGTCAGCATTCTTGGGAAAATGAATAATTTCCATTAAATGATAATGGCAAGACTATTTTTTACTTTGAACTTATCACTTCAACAGATAAGAACAAGTTAAAAACAAGTTAAGCTTAGGAAGTCCCCATGAAATAATAAACATTTAAAAAATAGATGCAGTAAATTCCATTAAAACCGAATGGTAACAAAAAATTGGGAGGTGCTTAAGAGAACACAAAGATGTCCAGAATAAGTGTAATCAGTAAAGGATCACTTGGTCTTTGTCCCATATACTGGAGATGAGACTCAGAAAGATTAAGTTACTAGCTCAGTAATTCATAGTGGACTCTTCTGGAAGAACCCAAACTAGAAATTGGCTCCTCTTCTCACCCTGTTAAGAATGTTCACTATATAGTACCATAGAGCATGTTAGAGCTATAAAAATGAGACTGGAGTAATTGCCAGTGAAGATTAAAAAAAAAAAAAGACTTTGGAATAAATGGTAGTGAACAATGTAATGAATTTAGTGTTAGGGGAATTGAGTTTTAATCCTAAATCTGCTGCCAGTTTAGCTGCACAAACATGGACATGGCATTTATAACCTTTACCATCTTTATACCTTTTTATCTTTATCAATAAATGGTGGAGTTGGAGTCACAGTTAAAATAAAACACACCTCACATATTGAGTACCAACTATGTTACAGGCATAGTGTCATTTTCTTAATATGTTCTCTTTTAATCCTTACAACACCCTTTGAGCCTGCTCACGTTAGCCCCATTGTACTGTTGAGGCTAGGTAACTGGACAGTATTACCTGCCTGGTAAGTGATGAAGGTAGAATTCCAACTCAAGTCTGTTGACTTCAAAACTGATGCTTTTTACATAACATCAGTAGACCACAAACTTCATTCATTTTTGTACCCTTTTAACTACTGTTGCCCTAACAATGGGTCACTACTACTGTTATTTACTTGATATTTTTCTTTAAATCTATATTCACATTTTACCTTAATTTGAGAAGGAAACTGCTTGATAAATGAAAACAAAACTAAAAAAACTGGTATGAAAGACTGAAAAAACAAGGAAAATAATATATAAAAAGTAGGAAGAACCAAGGGCCCATAGAGAAAGAAATCTCTGGATTAGAGGCTAGAGCCTGGGATTGCTGGAACAGTTCAGAGAAGTGGGTTTAGGACTGGCAGTTTGAATCCCATCTGAGAACTGTTATCACAGACAACATGGGGATGGAGTGAGGAGTTCCTGGATTTGATTTAAAAGAGAGAGAACTGGGGGCCAGGAATAGAAACTGGATTATAGGAGGGTCTGTAACTGAGTGTGGACCTCTCCTTCAGAGAGGGGAGGAGGGTAGAGCCTGAAGGAGGAGTGGACTGGGAGCTCAGATTAAAGCAGGACAGTGGCCAGGACTCTCCTGAGATTGGAGTGTGCAGGTAAAGGCTGAGGCCCAGGAGGGGCCACTGGCACAAGTAAGGGCAGGGCCAGTGAGAGGGCCTCAGAAATGAAAGCCTACAGTTGGGTACATCTGAGGTTGCTATTCTACATATTGAGTTGGCGGCTTAGGAGGAAGAACCAAGTATAATTCTTTCCTGTTTTAAGCCAACAGTTTTTCTCCTTAAATGACCATGACTGCAACAGTTCCGGGCAGTTTTCTCTAAGGCAGTGGTTCTCAACCTTCCTAATGTCGTGACGCTTTAATACAGTTCCTCATGTTGTGGTGACCCCCAACCATAAAATATTTTTGTTGCTACTTCATAACTGTAATTTTGTTACTGTTACAAATTGCCATCGGAAATATGTGTTTTCCGATGGTCTTAGGCGGCGACCCCTGTGAAAGGGTCGATCCACCCCCAAAGGGGTAGCGACTCACAGGTTGAGAACCGCTGTCTAAGGGAAGACAGTTTTTGTTTACAGTCTAAAATCATCTCTTGTACATGTGGTAGTATGCACACTACCCTCTTCAGTAAATGTGCTTGCTTCTAGATTTGATTCATCTGCCTCTTCTAGATCTGGGTTTTCTCTTGATCTATTTTTCTAGAAGTACTTACTCTCTTGTCGTATGTTGCTTATTTAAAAATAATGTTAAATAAAAGGTTTTAATTTTTTTTTAAATTTAAATAATGTTTAGAATACTCCTTTAGCTTGCTTGGTCTTTCGATTGCCAACTAAAAAGGGGATTTGATAGCCAGGAGATAGAGCCATTGACCTGAGGGATGAGGCCTACTGCTACAGGTTATCTTGATTAGAGGATTCCATCCCTCATGTTGTCAACCATCATCTTTCAAATCCTTCTGAGCTTGGTTTACTTTTTTCTCCATTTTCTTTCAACAGCATCTTTATTTCTTGTTTCCCTCTTTCTACCTAGAAGATCAGTCTAGTTAATTTTGTTGTTTTAATTTTTACCAAGTTCCACATAATGAAACTGCCATGGTACCTGTGCTTTATCTTTATTCATGCCTGTTGGACTTTAATTGCTTTACTCTTGGAACTTTATTGGCTATCTCTTCTAAAATGATTATTCTTGAAAAAGATTATATTAGTACTTAATGCCAGTATAGTGTTTAAAGAACACTATATTTAAAGATTCTATCCCTCTTGGAGGAATGTATTCTGGTGATGTACAAACATACACAAATATACATATACACAGGCACCTGTATTTATATATGTGGTTAATATTTTCATCTATATGCATATATATACTTGACCTATAGGAAGAAATAGTCTGTACTATATATGTATAGGTGAAGTGAGGTGTGTGTGTAGGTGTATATACCTAATACACACACACACTTCAGTGCAGATGATCCATTCATTATTAATTTTGTGCCAAAGGACCCAGGGGAGTGTAAGAAATTAAAACTGTGTGCTTTTCTTATTTGCTGATACTTCTGCATTTTGTTTCAATTTCTAATGCTTATTTTTTAACTAGACCTTTTAATCAGGTTCTGAAGAGCTTAAAGAAAAAAGTCATTTTAATTGTAGGAATTAGGACTTTTTCATATTCTGCCTTTCCATTCTGTCAGGATTCTTTATTTTTGATTTGATAAAATGGTAATATCTCAATGAATGGCCATAGTGCAGTTTTACAACATGTATAATTTTTTTTCCAATATCTGGAGGATCTAGAAAAGTTCATGCCCTTTGTATAGGGGAGAATTATTTTCCTGATTAACAATGATGTGGGCTAGAAGCAGGAGAGATCTAGGCTCTCTGGTCTCAGATTTTCATTGTAAAATGAGGAAATTGGAAACACTAAAATTCTAAACCCTGCAGCCCTAAAATTTATGAAAATATGGGTCTGTGAAACTCTTAGTTGGCAGACATTAAGTCATTGGAGTATGTTCAGCCAGTACTCAGAATTTGTTGCCCATAAACATCACTCAGAAGCATGTTAATTTTGCATTACTCTCCCTTTTGCCCCTACAATGTAAACTTTCAAACTTTCATAATACAGTGTGCAGGGACATTTTAAACTTATATTAGGTTGTTGTTACTTTGGAAAGAACAGCATGGATTTTATTTTCATTTTGCATTTTGAAGGAATAATAGCAACCACAAAACTCTCAGGAGTTGGGAGCTTCATTGGTAATTATATTAACATTTATTTTCATTGGAGAGCACACTGTACCAGTGATTTTTTTTTAAAAAAGTCTATTTACTAAGTTTTTTTTTTTTTTTTTTTAAAGATTCATGAATTAGTTTCTCTGGGTTGCGTAACAAACTGTGTAGCTCTGAATATAAATTTATTGTCTCACAGTCCTGGAGGCTAGAAGTTAGCAAATGCAAGGTATGGGCAGGGCCATGCCCCTTCTGAAACCCATAGGGGAGAATCTTTCCTTGCTTCTTCTAGCTTCTGGTGTTTGCAGGCAGTCTTTGGCATTCCTTGGCTTGTAGATGCATCATTCCAGTCTCTGCCTCTATTGTCACATGGCTATCTTCTCCCTGGGTGTCTCTGTGTCTCTTTTCTTCTTCTTATAAAGATAGAAGCCATGTTAGATTAGGTATGACTCATTTTAATGAATTATTTCTGCAGCAACTCTATTTCTAAATATGGTCACATTTTGAGGTATTAACGGTTTTGGGCTTCAACATATATTTTGGGGTGGGACAAAATTCAACCCATGACAGTTGATAAGAAGATTTTGATCATAAATAATATACCAAAACCAGATTATTATCCTCTTAATACCTATTTTATAATTTTTTTTAACACTGCCTCTGTCACCTTTCCATATGCTGAGCAAATGTTACTAAACTCTTCTTTGTTTCTGGTATCTAAGATCAAATAAAAGCCTTAGTATGGATTTGGAAGAAATGTTCAAACTAGTTTTCATATAAAGCTAAGAGAAAGAAGATGAACAATGAATTAAAAGTGAGTTTCAGCCCTGGCCGGTTTGGCTCAGCAGTTAGAACGTTGGCCTGCAGACCAATGAGTTGCGGGTTCGATTCCGGTCAAGGGCGCACGTACCTCGGTTGCAGTTCATACCCAGCCCTCGTCGGAGTAGTGCAGGAGGCAACCAGTCGATGTTTCTCACTCTCTCTCCTTCCCTCCTACTCTATCTGATGATAAATGGAAAAAATATCCTTAGGTGAGGATTAAAAAAAAAAAAATTAGGTTTTATGTGTAATGCATAAGAAAAAGAATTAGATGGTCATAAGAAGTAGAAAACTTTAAATTAATCTTAATATATCTAGGAATAACGATGTGAGTGTAAAATCTAGATTTTTTTAAACAAAATATGGTTGTAGCTGACTGAATAGATTAAAGTTTTATTAAATTTTTAGCTTTAGACAATGATGAAAGATGGATAAGAAAGGGAATTTTATCTTTGTTTCATAATATTTTATTTGGAAATGTTTTAGTATTTTAATGTATATGATATGCATTTGAAACTAATAAAAGGGTTATTGCATACTTTTTCAATGATTTAGGAAAAGTGGTTTTACAGATACAGAAATATGGAGTAGATAATTGCTACAGCAGTATACCTGTTTTTATGGACTTGCATATATAATAACATAATTGCAACTAAAAAACATGAGATTAGTTAAGATTGTAGTGTTTTTACTGGTGAAAACAAGATATTAATCCCAATGGAGTATTGTTTTCTCTCTTGAAATTATGTATTCTTTTAAATTACACTTTTCTGTACAACTGAAACTAATACAAAATAAAATTGAATGTAAACTGTAATTATATATTTTTTAAAAATTATATTTTTCTATCCTTATCCAAGTTTTAAAAATCAGTTATTTAAATAATTGAAATCCCTTCTTCCTTGTAGTTGCAATTTTTTTTTAGGTGAGGTGAATCAATTCCTTTGGTTCTGGAACCAAGTAATCTAGTAGTGTTTGAACCAGTGGGTTTCTTAATATTCTTGTAGACTATCTATTGCTATTAGTTTATACTTCATCTTGTTCAAAAAACCATAGTGTTTGGTAACTGGTTTTGGATTTTGTTGTCATAACTTAAATGATTTCTAGGTACACTTGCAAGTTTGGAGTAACAGTCCTGAGAATCCAGTAGTCTTCCTTATATGTGAAACCGCTGATTTTTCTCTTTAGATCACTTGTTTTGCTAAGAGTAAAAGCTGCCCTGCCTCACTCACAACTTCTGTGAAGATAAAATAATAATTTATATATTATTTTGGAAGTTGTAAAGTGCCATTAACCTATTAATAAGATGTCATTAACAATAATATCTGAATTTAAGTGGGAATGCATATTGATGGCCTCTGATTCATGTTTGTTATGGTCAGTATACTGTATATAATAAGTCTAGGAATCATAGACCACTTTTTTTTTTGTTTTTTTTTTTAATCCTCACCCAAGGATACCTTTATTGATTTTTAGAGAAAAGAGAGAGAGATTGGTTGCCTCCCATGCTCACCCTGACCCGGCATCGAACCCATAACCTTTTGGTGTACAGGAGGACATTCCAACCAACTGAGCCACCCGGCCAGGGCTGGAACACCTTTTTTTTAAATGAATGTTTAATATATCTGATAGAATATTTAACCTTTTCAGTGAGACTGTCTAAAAAATAAGATTAATTTTGCTAACTGTCCATTTCAGGAGGATGTATCAAGATGGTTGGAAAAAGAAGTTTAGTCAGGTCTCATTATTTGCAGTGCTTATGTTCTGTAATGCTGCCACAGACACTGAATTAGTGATTAATGAAGCATTGCTCCTAGGGGAAATACAGGGTTAAGTTCTTGTGAGCCTCTGGTTACATTTTCCTGAGCAGAGCAGTACACAACCTTGTTTATATTTCTGTTTAAAAGACACCTTTAATATACATTGTTAATTCATTAACATTGAGTCTATGGCCAACACACTATAGCTCACCCCTTAACAAAGCTTATCTAACACATGTTTTCTCATAAGGCACATCAGAGCCTTCCTACACTTAGGGATACTGGAAGCACTTCAGCACTATGCTTGGGGCCATTTCAAACAGTAAATCACCAACAAAAAGCACAAAGATGCAAAAAATGTGGTACTAAATAGACTTTGAAAAGAGTACTTACAGTATGAGAGCTGAAACTAGAAGGCAGAGTTGCCTTGTTCTGTCTCAGCTGGGACTCAAGTTGTTGAGAAAGGATCATTGCTGGTATTGATTTGAAGTTTACAAATATACTTTGGGGAGTAGGTGATTTCACAAATACAAAATCCATGAATAAATGAGAATCACCTATATACTGAACAGTGAAAGAATGAGTTGTTATTATGTTAAAATTGGATTCAGGTACTTTCTATCTTAATGTTTGCAGTAAATAGTATATCCTTTATCTTTGTCTTCTCATCTCCATTATCAATAATATTTGTAACAAATAATTTAAATTAATTTAATGCCTTGCTCTTTTATTTGGTAATAAGGAATCTGCTACTTAAAGGAATCATGAATTGCTGTGTGGCATCAGAAAGAAGGCAGAGGACTTCGGCCCGTGTGGTCAATGTGTGGTACCCCTTTCACTTCCTGACTCAGCAATAGTTGTGATCTCTAAGTAACTTCACTCCGACACACTCGGTATTTTTGGGCATAAAAATCAGGGACATCCAATCTGTCTTGATATCATCATTTACTAGATGTGTGACTAGTTCTATTAAGTTTTTTGTGCCTCAGTTTCTTCTATACAATGAGGATAATAGTAGTATCTACTTCATGATTTTAGTATGAGAATTAAATGAACTGATAGAACAAACTTAAAATAGTGCCCACCACTTAAGTTAGTGCTCAGTAAAGGTTAGCTGTCACTATTACTGTTGCTTAAATTAAATCCTTAATTTAAGTAGAGCCTTTATATTTATTCCTCCCTACCCTTTACTGTCATCAGCCATAGAACAATTGAAAAACTTGTGTTTTATATTTCTTGTATTTGTAACCTCTCTGTGTACTCATGGTTATCATAGATCTGATTAGTCACTCCCTGTCCTCCCCTCATTCTAACATTGCAGGAGGTCCTGAAGGGGAGGAGATAAACATATGTGTTCAGCAATGAGTTGTCAAAGGATTATTTAAAAAAATATTCATTGATATCTTCATTTGTCTTTCAAAATTACTAGTCTTTTGACTGAGTTTTCAGAAAATGATTGTCAGTCTATATAAGATTGATTCTTAAAGTGAATTATAAATTATGTTAAAATTTGATTAAGAAAAAGTGAGACTCCATCCTTCCAACCTACCATCCTATCATTTACTCACCAGTTACTCACCAATAATTCAGAGACATTTTCAAGAAGGAAGGAACATTTAGTAAAGTATTTTGGAAGCTGAATTTTAATCATCATGTAATGAGCAAGCAATAACCAGATTAGGGAAAGTTCCAATAAAATAGAATTGTAGAACTATAAATTATACTTTGAATTTTTCCAATTTCTTTTCAAATTTTGCATTATATATATGATATTGTAAAGACGTAATTGTGATGTGCTACTATATAAATGTCAGTGTAATAATTTATTTTTCTCAACATTTTATTATGAAAATGTTTAAACATATAGCAAAACTAAAATTTTTATAGTGACTCCCTGTATGCCCACCAACTAGATTCTATTATTGAATAATTAATTTATTAATTTATTATTATTATTTTTAAAATCCTCACTCGAGGATATTTTTCCTTTTATCTTCAGTTAGAGTGTGAGTGTTTTTCCTTTTATCTTCAGATAGAGTGTGAGTGGGTCGGGGAGAGAGAGAGAGAGAAACATCAGTGTGAGAGAGACACATTGGCTGGTTGCCTCCTGCATGACCCTGATCAGGGTTAGGGACCCAACCATACCCGAGGTAGGTGCCCTTGATCAGAGTTGAACCCACAACTGTTTGGTCCAAGGGCTGACGCTCTAAACGCTGAGCCAAACCAACTAGGACGAATAATTTATTTTTATAAAGGCAATTTGATGAGGCAGTTTTATAAATGTAAAATGTAACACGCTAAAAAATATGAGATCCTCATAGTCTTTATTTATTTATTTATTTATTTATTTATTTATTTATTTATTTATTTATTTATTTATTTATTTATTTATTTTTTGTATCCTCATCCGAAGACATTTTTGCATTTATCTTCAGATAGAGCAAGAGGGAGAGAGGAGAGAAGAGAGAGAAACATTGATGTGAGAGAGACATATCAACTGGTTGCCACCCACACGACCCCAACCGGGGCCGGGGACAAACTGCAACCGAGGTACGTGCCCCTAGCAGGAACTGAACCTGGGACTCTCTGGTCCGCGGGCCAACGCTCCAACCGCTGAGCCAAACCAGCCAGGGCTCCCATAGTCTTTAATAGAAATGAAATAAGGCTGTCTTTTTGCTTTTTTTTTAGTTAGATGATTTGCTTAAATTGTAGTAATTAAAGTGTAATTTCAAAAATAGGTTTTTTGATGTATATTACCATACTGTTTTTTTTATTATTAAAGTCATTAATAAAAATAGAATAACAAAATCTCATGACGCCATTGATAGAATAGCCAATTAAAAAATTATTAAAGAGTTTTAGAATCCAGCATGATAACCATTTCTTGTGGCTTTAGTCAGTCATGTGTCAGTGGGTTCTGGGACTAAAGTTGGAAGTGTTCTCAGTTAAAAATATATAATATTTAGGGACAGCAGTGTTTTTGAGATACAGTTTAGGTTTTAGGGTGGACCTGGGCATTTGTTCGGAAACCAGACCACTTTGTCCTGTATACTTGAATTCCTAAACATTTCACTAGCCTAGACTTAAATAGACCAGAAACCCTGCTATTTATGACATATAAGACAGTGAAGTAAGTTTGCTTTTTGTAAATGTTTTCATTACCAGTATTTTACTTACAAATAAATATAATTTTACAGTGTCTTAGTGTTAATTTTGTCATTGAAGTTGTTACCTGTTTTTTTCCTCGATAGTTGATGTGAAAATGTATTCGGCCTTGTTATAACTTTGATGTTTTCCTTTAGCGTTTATTATGAAAACAGTTATAATTACCTGGAACGTGTATTTAAGGTTATTCTTTTAGAGTAGTAACCTAAGAGGTACCATTAGTCATAGTTGTTAAATACCATATGTCATTTTTTCTGCTTTTAAGTAACTACAGTGCTGTTACTGAACTTGTCTCAGAAATTATGGAAATACGGGGTCATTATATTAAATTAATTCTGGGTTTGATTTATATTATTGGCTATTAATAATCTTCTACAGTCACATCTACATATATTAGCAGTAAAGAATCATTTCAGTGACAGTCTGTTACACTTAATAAAAGAAAAATCTGAGTTCACACCTTGTCTTTTGTAAGAACAAGTGTAAATGTCAATGTGTAGTCTTTGTTTTTAAAACTCTGAGATAGTTCAACTTCATATGGAAACAGTTTTCAAAAGAGTAGGAAATGGCCTGGCTGGTATGGCTCAGTGGTTAGCATCGACCCATGCACCAAGAGGTTGTGGGTTTGATTCCTGGTCAGGGCACATACCCAGATTGTGGGCCAAATCCCCAGTGGGCGACATGCAGAAGGCGGCCAGTCGATGATGTCTCTCATCGATGTTTCTATCTCTCCCTCTCCCTTCCTCTCTCTCTCTCTCTCTCTCTCTCTCTCTAAAATCAATAAAGAAAGAAAAAAATTTTTTAAAAAGCAGGAAATGGATTTATAGAAATTTATACAGAAACTTGTACTCACATTTTATCTAAAATATGTAAAAATTATGTTTAATGTTTAAAAATGTTAAAATTTGAATAATACAAAGAAGCAATTTTAGCCCTGGCCAGTTTGGCTCAGCGGTTAGAGCGTTGGCCCATGGACCAGAGAGTCCTGGGTTCGGTTCCCGCTAAGGGCACATACCTAAGTTGCAGTTTGTCCCCGGCCCTGGTTGGGGTCATGTGGGTGGCAACATTTGATGTGTCTCTCTCACATTGATGTTTCTCTCTCTTCCTCCCTCTCTCCCTCCTGCTCTATCTGAAGATAAATGCAAAAATGTCCTCGCATGAGGATTAAAAAAAAAAAAGCAGCACTTTTATTTCATTTGGAGCATGGGTGGGGAACATCCCACCCATGGGCCATATAAGGCCCGAGAAATCAATACCAGCTAACATCACACACATCACCAAATTAGCCTCACCAAATATAGCAGGCTAATTTTTAAGTTTATAATTTTATATGACCCGAGAATGGTGTTATAAATATCCCAATGGCCTTTGGCAGAAAAAAGGTTCCCCACCCCTGATTTAGAGAGTCAACAGAATAGTTAATAAAATGACACTAAAACTGAAGAGACTTTTGCTCTAGTATCAAGTGTGTTGGGATAATGAATGCTTAAATTGTTTATTTAAAATAGTAGAAAAAACTGAAAAGGCAAACTCAAACCCTTCTAAAGATTTAATCAAAATTTTGAAAAAATTGTCAGTTTGGCTCAGCAGTTAGAGTGTCGTCCCATGGACCAAAGAGCCTCTGGTTTGATTCTGGTCAAGGGCATGTACCTCAGTTGCGTTTCAGTCCCTGGCCCTGGTCAGGTCTTGTGCAGGAGGCACTGAGTCGTCGTGTCTCTCTCACATCAATGTCTCTCCCTCCCTCCCTCACACTGTATCTGAAGATAAATGGAAAAATATCCTCGGGTGAGGATTAAAAAAAATTTGAAAAAATGATTTGAGACTAATGCTTTAAACGTTTTCATGGAAACAGAAAAACAGGTTTTTGAGTAGAGCATATATAGATTGCATATTCTATAGATTGTTTTGGCATTTTTTGTAATCTGAGTTTTTGTTTGTTTTTTTTTAATTTAAGAAGACACTGAATAAACCTTAGGTAACGCTTTCAGTTAAATTTCTTGACAAGGCAACTGCAGTTTCCTATAGAGCATTTTGCTTTCTACTGGTTTCTATATCTTATTGGTGGGAAGGTAGGGAAGAGGTTACCTCTGTGTGTATTTTCTGTCAGACGGTTATTAGATCTTTCAGCCATCTTTGATAATTCTGGGGAAATGCCCTCCAGAGTTTAAGAAAAAAGAAGGGAGGGCTGCATATAATGGGGATTCGATGGGATTAATTAGTGTTCTTCAAGTTACAGTAATGCCATTAACTTAAATGTTTGACTCTGGCCCTTTGTATATGAGATTTGTTCTACAATCACTTCAAGTAAATTATATTACCTTGGCTGGACTGCCTATATACATCTTTTGTGTCAGTCAATATGGTATGTTTTATTAAAACTGTGGCAATGGCAATATTGAATGTATTGTACATACATTATCAGTAAACTTATATAAGTTTGATGTTAATTGAAAATCTTATCCAGCTCGAGTCTATTGACCATATGACATATGTATAGTTCCTGTGGTTATTGTAAAATATGGCTGATAACCAGTTACCCAGGCAATTTATATTTTAAGTAATCTGATTTGGATTTTACTAATAAGCCAGAAATCTCTCTCTCCATGAAGCTACTTGTTTGTTAGTAAAAAGATTTGTGAACGAGAATTATGCAGAATATTTAAACTTTTAATGTTATCTATTCTTCCCAATTTACATTACATTTAGGAATGATCTTAGTATATTTATTAAAATTTATTCAGAATTAAAAAAATGCTATCTGCAACCTTTAAAATTAAAGGTCACATATTTTATAACTGAATTTCAAATTCATAACAAATATATATATATATGGATACTTATGTCTGTGCATATGTGTATAAATTAAATTGTAGAATAAATAAATGAAGAATGATAACAAAGTGTAGGCAAGTTTTATAGTCACAATATCCAGCTTTTTGCTATTCTAAATAAGATATTAGTAACTGCATCATGGCCAGCCAAACCTTTTGTTTGAAATGAGGGGCCTGGTTAACCATAATTAAAAATGCCATATAAATTTGAAAGTAGAACTATTTGGCCCATTAAATGAAAAGATCTTACCAGGAATTCCTACATGGAAAGCCATTTAATTCTGAGATTTAACTTTTTAAAAATAGAAGAATTCACTTATAGGTAGACATTTATAAAATCCTTTATCATTTGAGCAAGATAAGGGGCTATTTCTATCCAGTCCTTAACTTCCCCTCACCCAGATGAGATTTTTAAAAATTATTCTCTTACTATAGGTTCTGTGTATATTCCTAAACAGTTTATCTTTTGGTTATTTTTTAGCATTACATACTTGGTATAATGTAATTAGACTTCTGCAATCTTCTGGGGGTTTTTTTGGAATAAATTTTTAATGAGATATAATTGACATACAACATTTTATTAGTTGCAGGTGTATAACAGTGATTCTTTATATGTATATATTGTGATATTATCACCACAGTAAGTTTACCTAACATCCATAAACACATATAGTTAAAATTTTCTTTTCTTCTCATGAGAACTTTTAAGATTTACTCTCCTGCCCAGCCGTGTGGCTCAGTGGTTGAGCGTCAACCCATGCACCAAGAGGTCACAGGTTCAATTTCTGATCAGGGCACATTCCCAGGTTGTGGGCCTAATCCCCAGTATGTGTGGAGGGGCATGTAGGAGGTGGCCAGTCGAAGTTCTCTTTCATCAATGTTTTTATCTCTCCCTCTAACATCAAGAAAAAAATAAAAAATAAAAAGATTTACTCTGCTAGCAAATTTCAAATATAAAATACAGTATGTTAAGTGTAGTCACTATGCTGTATATTACATCCCCAGGACTTATTTCTTTTATAACTGAAAATCTGTACCTATTGACCAACTTTACCCATTTAGTTCATTCCTTTCCCCCTCCTTTGGCAGCCACCAATCTTGGTATCTGAATTTTTTTTCTTTGTTTGTTGGAAGATCCCACATGAAAGTGAGATCATACAGTATTAGTTTTTCTGTGTCTGACTTAACTTCACTTGCCATAATGCCTTCAAGATTTATTCATGTTGTCAGAGATAGCAAGCTTTCTTTCTTTTTATGGCTGAATAATATTCCATTCTTTTTATGGCTGAATAATATTCCATTGTGTGTGTATACCCTTCTTAATCAATTCATCCATCAATGGACGCTTAGTTCGCTTCTGTTTCTTGGCTGTTGTAAAGAGTGCTGCAATATACATAGGGGTTCATATATCTTTTTAGAGTTTTTGTTTTCTTTGGATAAATACCCAGAAGTGGAATATGGTATTTCTATTTTCAACTTTTTGAGGAACCTACATACTGTGTTCCATAGTGGCTGTACCAGTTTACATACCACCAATGGAGCACAAGGGTTCGTTCTTCTCCACATCCTCACCAACAGTTTTGTCTATTTGATAATAGCAGTTCTAATCAGTGTAATAGTGCGGTTTTGATTTGCACTTACTTCCCTGATGATTAATGATGTTGAGCACCTTTTCATGTACCTTTTGGCCATGTGTATGTCTCTGGGAAAATGTCTATTCAGATCTTCTGCCTATTTTTTAATCAGATTTTTTGTTGTTATTGAGTTGTATGAGTTCTTTATATATTTTGGATATTTCTCTTGTCAGGTAAATGAGTTGCAACTATTTCTCCCATTCTATAATTTGCCTTTTCATTTTGTTAATGGTTTCTTTTTCTGTGCTGATGTCTTTTAGTTTGATGTAGTCTTGTTATTTTTACTTTTTTGCATTTGCTTTTGGTGATTGATATCAAGGAGCTTACCATCTATGCTTTCTTTTAGGAGTTTTATTGTTTTAGGTCTTATATTCAAGTCTTTTTTCTTTTAATGGTGTAAGGCAGTGGTTCAGTTTCATTCTATGCATATAGCTGTTCAGTTTTTCCAATATCATTTACTGAATAGACTTTTTTCTGCATAATTCTTGGTTTATTTGTGGGCTCTCTATTCTGTTCCATTCATTTTATATCTGTTTTTATGCCAGTACCAAACTTTTTTGATTACTGTAGCTTTGGGTTAAAGTTTGAAATTAGGGAGTGTGATATCTGGCTTTGTTCGTTTTAGGATTGCTTTGGATTATTGAGGGATCTGTTGTGGTTCCATACAATTTTTAGGATTGTTTATTCTTCTTCTGTGAAAAATGTCATTGGAATTTTGATAAGAGATTTCATTGAATCTGTATATTGCTTTGGGTAGTATGAACATTTAATAATACTAATTATTCCAGTCCATGAGCAAAGAATATCTTTCTGTTTATTTGTGTCTTTAGTTTCTTTCATCAGTGTCTAATAGTTTTCAGTGTACAGATTTTTCACCTACTTAGTTATATTTATTCCTACGTATTTTATTATTTTGATGAAATTGTAAATGAAATTATTTTCTTAATTTCTCTTTCTGATAGTTTGTTATGGAAACTCAACTGATTTTTGTATATTGGTTTTATATCCTGCAACAGAATTTGCTTAATAGTTTTAATAATTTTGGTTGAGTATTTAGGGTTGTCGAAATATATTATCATGTCATCTGCAAATAGAGACAGTTTTACTTCTTTCTTGATTTGGATGCCTTTTATTTCTTTATCTTGCCTAATTGCTTTTCCTAGGACTTCTAGTTCTATATTGACTAAAAGTGTCGAGAGTGGTTATCTTGTTCCTGGTCTCAGAGGAAACCTTTGAACTTTTCTCCGCTGAGTATATTAGCTCTGGGCTTGTCATATATACTATTTCTATTTTCTTATGGTTCCCTTCACATTTTACCATGACTTCTTAAAGAAATCCTAAGTTAGTATCTTAACACCCTCTCATATAACACAAAGACACCAATCAACTCCTTTTCCAATTTAAATGGTTCCTGACTAATGACTTTTAAATGTGATTGTTTATGTCTAACTCAGAGTTTACCAGTCTCACAAATGCCAGTGTTGAAATTCCATAAAACTTCTTATCATGCAAAAATTATTTCCTGCAGTGGGAAACCTGTATCAGGGAGGTATTCCACTAGCAAAACCTGAAAACCAAAAACTTCTCATCATCACCCTTCTGAGGTTTTTATCTTCTGAAGAAGCAGAAACTTCCAGTGCTACTTGGAGCAGATTCAATGCCCAGCTTTACTTGGGAGATGTCTCTGACAAAATGAACTTTTTTCTGTGAAAGCTAAAGTGAACATTATTTCAAAGGATAAGAAAAATAGAACGTGGCCTTATTCATCTGGTAGCAATTGTATGAAGTAACACATATTCAACATTAATTTTTAATTGGTGACATTTATTTCTCTTGAGAGTCAGCTCTGCTATCTGATAAAAATGTGTATTATTTAATATATAGGGACTGCAGAAAATCATTTGGCTAACTTATTCAAATGGTCCTTATCAAAGGGAACCTCCATAGTGTAGATAGTATGGATTAGATAATGAAGTTTCAGAACATATTAGAGTGAATCATTCATTTTTTTTTTTTAATATGTTCTTTGTATCTTGGCACTTTCTCATTTGTACAGATTTCTTTATTGTTAATGCTCTAAATCTTTTTAACCTAGTATTTTTTGTTAATAAGTAAGAAAAATCTACATATCTGAAAAAATAAAAGCAAGTTTTAAGTGAATCACCATAACTTTACATGCAAAGAAAATGAGATTGAAAAATATCATTTAAAAGTATGCTTTCTTATTCCCAGCTATGATTCTGAATTACTGAAATTTGTGGGCAAGTGTTTGATGTCATTTTAGAATTATCAAACACTATCTGAAAAATCCTGGAGCTAGGATGTTGCAGTATTACTTTATACCCTAATAAAATATCAGTATATACATTGAATTTTATTTCATTTCTGTTTTTATTGAAGTCTCAAAAGAGGTGTTGAGAAGGACAGAATCTGGCTTTCAACAGATGAAAAGGTTTGAGTAATAGAAAAAGTGAGAATTTGAACTTTAACACCACTTGATCATTGTCATGGAAATTTTCTAAAGTTAATATATTTAAACGATATGTAATAACATCAGGGAAGAATTGGTTTGAAACTTGTAATTTGTGAAAGGTAGAGAAAAGGGAAAGGTAATATACCAGTATTTTAAATCATTCTAGGTAGATAAATTCTATTTAGATAAATAGTAAAATCCCCTTTGGAACATCTACATAATATGTATAATTATACAAATCAATCATAAACTATTCAAATCACTTAAATATTTTAGGGTTAGTATTCATAATTTTTAATTTGTGTATATTATAGCAAAAGAACTGTTTTGTTTCAGTAATTGTATTCATTCTCTCTAAGGATAATACCAGTTTCAAAAGTGAAAAGTGAAACCTACAAGTAAAAAATTTCTTGGGTACCTGTTGTCTTGTGATTTGTATAATGCAAGGATATATTTTGAGATATATGTGTGGAGATAGATATAGCTATATAAGAGTATATAAGGATGGACATATATATCAAATCCGTGTATATAGTATATTTATATGCATATATTATATATAATATCTCCTTTCCTGAGGTATTTTGGTCACTGCAGTAGTTCTTACACTACTAATTTTTTTATATGCAAGAATTATTATTTTATTGACTTTTAAAATTATTATTGCTAATACAAGTCTTACTCTATGTTCTTAGGGTTCTTACAGTGGGTTATGGGGGCAGGAGGAGGGTCATTTAATATTAGGCAATATAAACTTAATGAATTCTTTTGATCTTGGTAATCAGCTGTCAGGGTTCATTATTTATTCTATGTGATATTGAACTGTATAGGTCTGTATTAAAATAAGCTTCCAGTGTGGTAGGTGATATCAGTACAGTACATTCCTTAAACAGCGCAGACATAATCTCATTTTCTTGAGTGGTATCTTCGAAATTCCAAATTTTTAATAGACGTGGTCAGGATGGAGGTATTGGTTTGTAGCTGGCATTGGACATTCTGATTTTTTAAAATGAAGAACAAAATTTCAGGATTCACACTACCTAATTCCAAGATGTACTGTGTAAAGCCTCAGTAATGAAAATAGTGTGGTATCGGCATAAGGATAGATATATAGATCAGTGGAACAGAATAGACAGCCCCAAAATAGATCTACATATAAATGGTCAATTGATTTTTGGCAAATGTGCCAAGGTAATTCAGTAGGGAAATGATTTCAACAGATGGTGCTAGAATATCCATATGCAAAATTGACCTTTGCCTCACATTATATATAAAAATTAACTAAAAATGGGTCATGGAAATAAATGTGTAAGCTAAAACAATAAAAATCCAAGAAGAAAACATACGAGAAAGTTTTCATAATTTTGGATTAAGCAAGTATTTTTTTCAAGGACACAGGAAAACACGAAATAAAAGAGAAAAATAGGTAAATTGAGCTTCATCAAAATAGACTATTGAAAATGAAGTCAAGCTACAGATACAGAGAAAATATTTGCAAAACCTTTGTCTGATAAAAGACTTGTATCTAGAACGTACAAAGAACTCTTAACTCTTAATTACGAGAAAACAAACCAGTTCAAAAAGATTTTAATAGACATGTCACCTACAAAGCTATGTACATTCTAATGATGCTTAATGTAATTACTCATGAAGGAAATGCAAATTAAAACCACAGTGAGATACAGCTATACACAGACTTAGAACGGTTAAAATGAAAACACAAAAACCAGATCATACCCAGTGTTGGGGAGGATGTGGAGTAGTTGGAGCTGTCATACATTGCTGTTGAGAAGGCAAAGTGGTAAAGCCACTTTAAATATTAATTTGGCAGTTTGTTACTATAAACATACACTTACATGTGACCCATTGTTGTGGGTTGAATTGTGTCCCTCCAAAAGGTATCTTTAAGTCCTAACCTTCAGTACCTCAGAATGTGACCTAATTTGGAAATAGGGTCATTGCAGTTTAAGGTAAGGTTATACTGGAGTAGGGAGTTATTAATCCAGTATGACTTGTGTTCTTACAAGAAGAGGAGAGGGACACAGGATGCAGAGTAGAGAGATTGCCATGTGAAGACACATAAAGGGAGAACACTGTATGATGATGGAAGCAGAGATGGGAGTTAATGCAGCTGTAAACCAAGGACTGCTGGGACTGCTGACAGTATGAAAAGCTAAGGAAAGGACATGGAACGGATTTTTTCCTAGAGGTTTTAAGAGCACATGGCCCTGTTGACACTTTGATTACACACTTCTAGCCTTCAGAACTATAAGAATAAATTTTTGTTGTTTCAAGCCACCCAGTTTGTGATATTTTGTTATAGCTGCTATAACAAAATATCACCCAGCAATATTACTTACAGTCATTTACTTACGAGAAATGAAAACATATTTTCACAAAGATATACTTGAATATTTATTGCAGTTGTAGTCCTAATAACCAAAAGCTGAAGACCAGTGTCTAACTGGGTGAATAGATAAACAAATTGTACTATAGCTATGTAATAGCATGAACTACTGATACACACCACAGCATGGGTGAATCTAAAGGATTATCCTCCATGGACAAACCCAGTCACAAAATTCTACATGCTGTACACTTCTACTGATGTGACAGTCTAGAAAAGGTGAAACTAGAGTGACAGACAGCAAATCATTAGGGTCAGGGAGAGGAGGTTAACTGCAAACAAACACTATCCTTTTGGGGTAGTAGAAATGTTCTATATCATGATTGTGGCAATGTTACGGGACTATACATTTGTCAAAAATTATCAGATTGTTCACTTCAAAATGGTGAATTTTATTTTAAATGGATTATACTCAACAAAGTTGATTAAAACATTTAAAAAGGAATATAATAAATGACATTGACCAGATAACGAATATGCTTTCAGTTTGAATGAAAGCATTTGTCTTAAAATTGTACAGATGATACTTTTGGCTATGATAAAATTTCTGATAACTGTCAATTGCATAATCATAAAGTGCTGCATCTCAGTGACTTAAAGTGAAGGTGACATACTCTAGAAAAAGTATACTAGTGATAAAGACTGATATAAAGGAGTTAAATGAAATTTTACTGAAACATGAGAGTGGATAAAAGCATTATCTGCAAGTTAGTTTATTTTTTCATTTGGTGATTTTAAATATCTGTAGCTAAACTAGTAAAATTTTAAGTGATCATTTGACTGTGTGTGTGTGTGTGTGTGATATGCAGTTGAGTTGGCTCTGGCTCCTGGTGACCCTATGAATGAGTGATGTCCACAATGTCCTGTCAACAGCCCTGCTCAGCTCCTGTAGGTTCATGCCTATGGCTTCTTTTTGGTCTCTCCATCTCATATTTGATCTTTCTCTTCTGCTGCTGCTCTCTATTTTTCCTAGCATTATTGTCTTTTCCAAAGAACCCTGCCTTCTCATGATGTGCCTAAAGTAGGACAGCTTCAGTCTTGTCATGCTTGCCTCCAGGGATGTTTCAGGCTTAGTTGGCTGTAGGACCCACTTACCCATCTTTGTGGTGGTCCAGGGTATCTGTGGAGCTCTCATCCAACGGGTATCTGTGGAGCTCTCATCCAACACCATATTTTATTTTTATCCTGTCAACCTTTACTGTCTGCTTTCACATCAGTACATAGTAGTTGAGCATTTGAGGGTGTGAATGATCTGAGCCCTGGTCTCTAATAAACACATCTTTGTTCTTTCTGGTGACCTTAATTCTTCCGTTGCTGCCTTTCCTAGTCTCAGCCTTCTCTTGATTTCTTGGCTGCAGTCCCCATTTGAATTGATAACTGAACCAAGGTGAGCAAAATCTTGAACAATTTTGGTATCTTCATTGTCTGTGTTAAAGTTGTATTTCTTCTGTTGTTATGATTTTTGTCGTCTTGGTGTTCAAATGTAGTCCTGCTTTGGCACTTTTTTCTTTTGCTGTTACTAGAATTAATTTCAAATCACTGCTATTTTCTGCCAGTAAGATGGTGTCATTTGCATCTGCATATAAATTAGTGATATTTCTTCCACCAGTTTTCATTCCTCCTTTCTCTGAGTCTAGCCCAGTTTTCCATGTATGTTCTGTGTGCAGATTAACCAAATAGAGAAATAAAATGCACCCTTGTCTGACACTATAGGAAATCATTCTGTCTGTTCATATTCTGTCCTCAGTGGCTTCCTGTCCACAATATATATTAGGACAATCAAGTGCTGAGGCACACCCTTTTCTTTCAGAACAACCCAGAGCTTATCACGATCCACACACAGTCAAAGGCTTTACTGTAGTCATAAAATATAGACTAACCTGCATCTGTTTCTTTGACATTCCTAAAAATTGTTATGTACTTAAATTGGCTTGGGAAAACGTTTTTCTTTTTCTTTTTTCTTCTCTTTACTGGGAAAATGGAGGGTTGCCTTATATTCAGACACACAGAGAGCTTTCTGTTATACCCAGTTAAGCAGAGCTGTCTCTAGTTCTGCACACGGTGCACTGGTTTGCATTTAACCATTTTCATATTTGTGAGTTCAGTTAGGTGGCATCTTACTTATCCCTTTTATCCTTACCACAGTCTTTAGTGTCTGGCTTCTGATGTACATAAAATAAATTGATGGATAGGTCAAAATATTTTTTTTTATATAGAATCAGTGTTTGTGCCATGATGTCTTTTACTATGTTTAACATTTATTCAGCAAGCATTTATTAAGTGTTATGTGGAAAGCATTATACTAGCTGCTTTGGGACATAAAATGCTGTAACATCTAAACAAGGTTAGAATAAAATGTAATCTCTATGTAGTGTAAGGTTAATATAAAGGAGGAGAGTGGGTACTCACTAGAACTTTCAGTTGGGTCATAGGTTAAAAACACCAGAAAAACTGTTTAGTCTGATGATTAAGAAATCACTTTTCAGCAACTGTAATATTAAAAATAATCATAGTGTAAATGTCATTTAACAAAACAGTTTGTGGGATTTTTATAAACTTATTCTCCTTACTGTCATATTGTTAGGTTGATCAAAGGAGGTGGACTGTGCAGTAAATGAAATACTCTATCTTAGAAGAGCAGAAGACTTGACTTTTCATTAGTAGTCTCTCAGAGGTTCCTTGTGCGGCTTCAGCACATTTCCTTTTCTCTAAAGGAGTACAATGAAGAGTTAGACCTCAGAGGTTCACTGGCATTTCTTTTCCTTCTTAAAGTAGATTTTAGTCCTCATATAGAGTATCAAGTAGCACTTGAGACAGACCCTTTACCTCTCCTTATAGGGGCATTGAACAGTAAATAGAAGCTTAGTATGAAATATCTTTTATATAGAAGATCAGTATAACTCCATACTAATTGTTAAAATGGATGTCAGGGTTTTCTTTGAGGGCTATGAAACATAATGATTCTTAATACTGTAAATTGTGATAAGGTTTTGTCAAATAGAATTATATTCATGGCTGATGCTTTTACTTGGTGACTTGAATGATAACCAAGCCTTGGACATGAGGCAGTGTGGTCTGGAAGAGCACTGGAGTATGAGGCACAAGACCTCATCTCCACCATTACAAGGTGGAGGGTCATCTAGGCAGATCTTAGTACCATTGACTTAGTACTATAGTGGTGCCTATCCTTTAGGCAATAGAGGGCTATCATAAATGACAGAATATTTGTGAAGCTTCTGCTACATTTGCCAAAGCTAAGACATTAATATTGGTAAATTACTATTTGTTAAGCCCTAGGCTTTATTCAGATTTATTATTTTTATTTACTAATATTCTTTTTTTTAAAGCATATTTTAAGTTTTTCAGATATTTGAAAAGTAATGTTTGTCTTTCAAGAAAAAGTATATTGTGAACATCACTTATTCTTTTCTTGTTAACTCAAGACCGTTATTGTGAAAGATGTTAAACATTCTGTGCCTTCATGGGTTGTACCTATTTTATGTTTTCTGCCTTGACCACAAACTGCTGTACTCTGCTTCTGGTTGGTCCTCCATCAATGTGACCTCACCAGAAAACCAATTCGTGTGTACTACTTAAGTTCGAAAAAGAAGGGGAAGTTACTTTTAGCATTATGGAGGGCCTTCTATTTATTCATGAATTCAGATAAAGAATATTCAGAGAGGCAGGAGTGATCAGGGAGATAGGAAAAATGGCAGGAGCACAGATCTGAGGGATTTTTCAAGGATTCTGAAGGATTTCCATGGCTTTCCAATACAGTTTGCACTTCCATTCTTGTGTTATAAGAAATAATTGTTTTAAAAAGCTTGCTAAGTGATTGGATAAGCGGCCTGGTGAGGAAAGAGGCTTAAAACTTAAGTTTTAGCCTGTAACATTGGAACAATAAATGAAAATGCCATTTTTTTTAAGAATAACATTTATTTTCTGATTATAAAAGTATAATTACTGTAGAATATTTGATAAGACACAAAAGCAAAAAAATACATAATAAAATCAACCATGATTTCATTTTAGACATAACCAGTGATAAATGCAAAGATACAATTTTACAACTAAAGATTTAGAAACTATGTAGTTTATATGAAACAGGATATCTCTAAACTATATATATATATATATATATATGGTATGTATAATGATATCTGTGGCATTATATATAGGAAGACTGAACTTCAGCTCAAACCCAGATAATAAGGGATGAAAGTGGAAAAAAAAATCTTTCGAAGTGATAGAGAATGTGGGTTTACAGTAATGAGATGGTGTGTTTTCTGTAAGACCTTATCCTATGGAGTATTCCGTTTTAGCTTATTGTGTAGCACCTGCTTTTGTAATTTTAAGTTTTTTATCTGATTTCAATATTCCAATAATGCCAATAGAACTCTTTAATGTCACAGAGTCTTGATCTTCTTAGTGATCCTTTTTTTTTTTTTATATTCTTAAAAATTTTTTTAATCCTCACTCAAGGACGAGAGAGAGAGAAACATCAATGAGAGAGAGAAACATCAATGTGAGAGAAACATCGATCGGTTGCCTTCTGTACATGCCCCAACCAGGGATCAAACCTGCAACCCAGGTATGTGCTCTGATCGGGAATTGAACCGGCAACCTTTTTTTGATGTATGGGACAATGCTCTAGCCCACTGAGCCACCCAGCCAGGGCCTTACTTAAAATTGAACTAGCATTTTAAAATAAGGTTTGACTTGTCTTTAGTAGCTCTACCTTGGGTCTATGCTTTTAAGTTAGCTTCTGCTTTATAAGCAGAAAGAGGGAGGGAAATGGCAAGAAAGCATAGAGCAGGAAGAACATGGATCTTAAACTGTCATACAACATTTTACTTTTTAAAGACAAATGTTAGGCAAAATTACTTGTGCATTATATAAGTAAGAATATTACTTACTTTCTTGTTTGATCAATTTTAAAAAAGTTATATTATTCTGGTTATCATTGCAGCTTTTTGAGGTGGTGAAAGGGAAGATGTCCAGAGAGGCTGGTATGCCCCTGGCCAAGCCCAACAGAGAAGCATTACCTTGGTAAAATCACTATAATCCAAAGTGATATAATGAGTTTTAGCAAAAAGTTATAGCCTATAACATCTGTTTGTTTGATAGGAGTAACAATACAGATCCCAGGTGATTATGTCATATCTGAGGATTGGAAATTTTTTTTTGTTTCCATTCTTCCTGAATATTAGATCTCTCCCTCCCTGCAGTCATTTTGAATTATGGCTGCATATTATTAATATATCTGCTGGTGAGCTTTTAAACCTCTCTAAGCCCAGACCACACCCCACACTGATTAAATCAGAATCTCTTGGTTGGAGGGTGAGGTGGCTAGGACCTAGATATCAGGAATTTTTAAAGCACCACAGGTGATCTGCTTGACAGCCAAGATCATTTATTACCCCATGGTTTTAGATGTAGTAATAAATACCACCAGTGAACTTACTACACTAAGTCCTCACTTAGTTGATGAGTTCTGCAACTTTAAGTGAAACAAAGTACATCTGACTCTTGAACAACATAACTTTGAACTGCATGTGTCCACTTATGCCCAGGTTTTTAAAAATAACTATGTATAGCACTATGAATGTATTTTCTCTTCCTTATGATTTTTTCCCCCTCTAGCTTACTTTATAATACGAATACAGTATGTAATACATATAACATACAAAATAATGTGTTGACTGTTTATGTTGTTGGTAAGGCTTCTGGTCAACAGTAGGCTATTTGTAGTTAAATTTAGGGTAAGTCAGAAGTTATACTTGGATTTTCGACTGTGTAAGGGTTGGCTCCCCTAACCCCAGTGTTGGTCAAGAGTCAACTGTATAACAAAACCAATCTTACATAGGCTGATTGAAATAAATAAGAGTTAAGTTCCTATGGCATCTCATCAACTTATAAGAAAACGACATTGAACAAATCTGTAGTAGCATTTGAGGACCCACTGTAATTCTTAATGGGATTTGCTTATTAAAATCACTTGGGAGATTTTGTCCACACTGTTCTCTCCTTATTACATGAGTGAACCAGTGTTAACTGTTGGGAATATAGCCCATGCCTCAGATATATTAGGATATCCCCCCACCCCCCAAGTATCAATTTGCTAATCACTGTTTTTCCTATTTCTTTTGGGGAGATATCCTGCTTATATAAGTGAATTTGCATTTATCCAGTATTATTTAATGTTAATAATTTTGTGTCGTTTGTTCAGTATTTGTATAATTTCTGTGAGGGCAGAGATCGGGTCTATTCTGCTTACACTCTGTTTTCAGTAACTAATCATACCCAGCACTTTGTGGATATTCACTAGATGTTATAAGAATAAATCATAAACACTGAGTTTTGGGAGTACCTAACTGTTTTATATCTCTATGTACTACCTGTATTATGAAGCCTTATAATTACTTTCTCCATTGAAGAAAAATATCTTCCATAAAGCAGGCAAGTAGATTTATTGAATTTTGAAAGTCTTTTGCAGATCAGGGATTCTGTGTGGACAGTAAGTTTTGAACAAACATGCAGCACACAACAATTCCTGGTAGAAGCTACATTTTATACTTGACCCTCATATCAAACTTCAAAACAAAACAAAATGTATAGAAAAACTAATGGACAAACAGGTACTTTTTGAGTCTGTGCTTAGTTTAAGCTTTATGATAAACTAGACTAGAGCTTGGCACATTTATCAGTTTGTTAGTTGTATTTTATCCAATCATAGGTTTATCTTAAACTAGAAGTGGGAAATAAAAATGAGATGATTTTGTTAAACACGGTTGACTTGTGATACAGACTTACAATATATTGGCAAAATGGCTTAAGTTTTGGATGAATCCTTAACTTTACATTGTGCAATGGGAGAGGAAAGTTACCTTAAAAAGAATAAGTAGTTCTAGCCAAGATAACCTAAAAGCTCTTATTAAATCTTAGTTATATCAAAATTAGGGAATCTCTGTAGCCAGAGTTCTCCAGTTTTAGAATTGAGGATAAAAAAGCATATCGTACAAATTCAGTCTGCCTATTTAAAATCCTTCACGGTTTAGATTTTCTCCTGTGGTCTTAGTGCTTCAGCCATATAAAACTCACTGGGTGGCGCCCCCCTCCCCCATTTTTACTTAAATAAAAAAACCTCAAACAAAAACACCACTCCCTTTTTTTGCACAAAGTGAACAATTAAGAAGAAAATAGAGTATACAGTGAAAGTGGTTTTCTTTCTACTCCGGAACACCAAATCCTTCTTAGAGGAAATCGCTGTCAGCATTGTCTTGTGCACCTTTCCAGTCAGTTCAGATTGCCAGCGTACTCATGCAGGTGGCTTTTGTAGCTTATACCTCTAATAGGAGCTTTCATATCCACTGCTGTCTACCTTCTTTTTTTTTATTTAACATATATCTTGGAGATCTTTTCTTATTACTTCTGTTTTTCTCAAATCCTTGCCAGATGAAGTCTTCCTTATTCTCTGACATCCTTTTAAACTCAGCTTCTTCTCATATCTCTTCATATAATTAATCTTTCCTCTGTTTTTCTCTCATTTACTTTTCTGTCCCTCTGTTCAGTCGTCCCTCGTTTATCGCAGTTAGTCCATTCCAGACTCTAATGGTTGCACCTGGCATTGAAGGATTCCTGGGGTGCTCGAATACATAGGCCTACAGTCCATACGTACAGTAATTTTAATTTTAATTGTAATACAGGGGTGTATAATTGACTCAGACAACCGAGTGCGAGCTGTATCATTTTCACTGTCTCGATCTACTTTTTAATGAATATATTTGAAAAAACCGCGATAGAGTGAAGCCGCGAAAGTCGAAGCGCGAAGTGGCGAGGGACGACTGTACACCTGTTACAGGTCTGCCATATATCATCATGACTGACATGTGGTTCTCATTCCAGGTATCATCTCCTTGTCTCTGCTGTCTTTTCATAATCTGGCCCTTCCTGCCTTCAGGACTTTAATTACCACCTGTGTACCAAGGTCTCACAAATTAGTATCTATAGCCCAGGCCCCAAATCTGAGTTGATATATCTATTTCTTGGATATCTCAAAGACATCTTAATTCTGTATGTCCAAAACCAGCTTCTTTTTCATTGTCCCATTTTTAGTAAATGGTGTGTCTATATCTATCTCAGTTATGAAAACTATGAATTACTCTTGAAATCCCCATCTCCCTCACCTCCTCCCACATTCCAGAAACATAAATTTGGTTGATTTTTACCTCATAAATAGCTCTCAAATCCATCATCTTTATCTCTGGCACCTTGGTGCAGCCTGCTAGCATCTTCACCTGGAATACTGCAGTAATCCCCCCACGGCCCCTTTGGTCCTCTTTCCCCTGAGCAAACTCTTCAAAATGTACTATGACCTCTCCCTGCTTCAGATATTTTGATGGCTTCCTACTGCATGTAGAATAAAGACAAATATTTTTAAGGTAGCCTGACAAGGTTCTCCAAGGACATTTATTACTACTTTTCTCTTCAGTTCATCTCTTATTGCACTCCCCCTTCTCTTTGCTTCTACCACAATGGCCTTATTTCTAGGCCTTGCCACTTCCCTTGCACCTGTCTGCCTCAGGGCATTTACATGTGCTCTTCAGCCTTCCCCAGCTTTTCCCTTTTCCCTTCTCCTAGGTAACTCCCACCAGCATTTCAAGGACTGTCTCAAGCATTGCTTCCTCTGTGAATCTTCCCTGATCTTCCTAACTAGGCCACATTTCCCAGCACTCAGTAAGGTGTACCTCTCCTTTGTAGCACATTTTCATGTTTTGTTTTTTTTTTTGTACATTTATTTGGTTAATACCTATATCTTCTGCTAGGTGGTAATCTCCCTGAGTGCAGTGGCCACTTTAGTTTCCAGCATAGGTGCCCAGCACAAAAAGTAGGCATTCAAATCTTTAATGAATGAATGAATTTATTTCTATTTTCTCCATTGAATCTACTGTGGAAAGTATGGAAAGTATTATACTTGCATATTGTAAAAGCTCAAATGCATTTTTTCAGATTCAAAGTGAATTTATATGTTTGGAATGGCACAGTATGGATTAATAAGCATTACTGTTTTCTACCAGACTTCACAAGGTCTTAAATTTACCAGAAGGAGATCAGTCTGGGGGAGGAGAATAGGAAGATACAATAATTGTGAACTGTTAGCAGATAGCTAAGTCTCTTTTTAGTTTGTGGAATTATTTTCCTGTATTGTTTACTAAGCCATCTCCCTTTCTCCCATTGTCTTATATCTCTCCCTAATACATTGTGAACTCCTAATTGCTTTCAAACTAGAGAAATGACTTTTTCAGAGCACTCGGAAATACTCCTTGTCCACTTATAAATAGTTGAGTTTTAGAAAGAAATTCAGATTGTGTTCTACACTCACTGCCTGCATGCTAGCCATGAGACATTAGGGGAAGCTACTTAACTGGTGTGAGCCTTGGAGTCTCATCTGTGAAGCTGAGATAGTTATGTTATCTGTCTCATAGTGTTACTGTGAGGATTAAATGAGATAGAAATACAGCACTTAACATGGTGACTCCTGGCAACATACAATTGCTTAATCAGTACAAATGGTTGCACTTGTTCCTGCAGCTGTTATTCTTGTTGGGACACATTTTCTCAGTACAAAGCTTGCTTAGATTTTCAGTCTATTTCACACATGTCTATTTAGCCTGTGATGTACTTAATGTAATTAAATTTGTTCTATATGCCAGGAATATTCCAAAGCCCTGACCACCATTGACACCCCTATTTAAGTGAACAACTAATTGTTTACTAATGCTACCTTTCCCCGCTTCCTTAGTTCCAAGAAAGGTAGAACTCAGTGGGCTTCAGCTGAGAGAGTATAGTGGGGACTAGGGAGGAGAAAGGGTGATGGGTGTTTGAATTAGCAATTTGGAATGGAGGATAGGTATTCTCGATGTCTCTAGTAATAAGAGAAATTCAGGGATCTGCAAATACATAGTAGCTCATTTAAAGTTATGGAGGGAATGGTTTAATTGGACTTTTTGTGAACCAGCATTGAAACCATCATTTATTTATATTACTGGGATTAAAGTGTGTTCAAGTTCCAGAGTACCTGATCCTAAAAGACATTTTTGGATATATCCCTTTGTAAGTTAGAAACTGTTTTTATTAACCAATGCTTAAAGACACATTTATTGCTTCTTACTTTAATATAAAAACATTTACTTGTCCTAAACTTTATTTGTATTTTTTTCTAATTAGTTCACTTTATTTTTTAGAGTAGTTTTAGGTTCACAGCAAAATTGAGCAGACCACCCTGCATGCACGACCACCCAGTACCAATGTCCCACACCAGCAGTATGTTTGTTACAGTCGGTGAACCTACATTTGACACATTATTCACTCAAAGTCATCTCTTGTTTACACTTTGACAAATGTATAATGACATTCATTCATTATTGTAGTGTCACACAGAATAGTTACACTGTCCTAAAGATCCTCTGTGCTCTGCCTATTTACCCCTCCCTCCCCACTAAGCCCTAGCAACCACTGATTTATTTTTTACTGACTCCATAGCGTTGCCTTTTCCACCATGTCATGTAGTTAGAATCAGACAAAATACAGGCTTTTTATTTATTTATTTTTGTTAATCCTCACCTGAGGATATTTTCCCATTGATTTTTAGAGAGTGGGAGGGAGGGAGAGAGAAACATCCATGTGAGAGAGACACATCAATTGGTTGCCTCTTGCACGACCCTGACTGGGGCCGGGGATAGAATCTACAGCTGAGGTATGTGCCTTTGACCAGAATTGAACCTGCGACCCTTGAGCCCTTGAGTCTACCCTCTAATCGCTGAGCCAAACTGACCAGGGCAAAATGTAACCTTTTAAGATTGGCAAACACTTAGTAATATGCATTAAGTTTCCTACATTATTTTTCATGGCTTGATAGCTCATTTGTTTTGAGTGCTGAATAATGTTCTGTCATCTATGTATACCACAGATTATTTATCCATTTGCCTACTAAAGGATATCTTGGTTGCTTCCAAGTTTTGGCCATTATGAATAAAGCTGCTATAAACGTGTGTGCAGGTTTTTGTGTGGACGTAAGTTTTCAGTTCATTAAATACCAAGGAGCACAATTGCTGGATTGTATGGTAAAGAGTATATTTAGTTTTGTAAGAAACTGTCAAACTATCTTCCAAAGTGGCAGTGCCATTTTGGGATGAGAGTTCCTTTTGCTCCCACATTCATCAGCTTGTGTTGTCACTGTTTTGAATTTTGGTCATTCTAATAGGTATGAGGTGATATTTCATTGTTGTTTTAATTTGCAATTCCTTAATGACATGTCTTAGTTTGTTTGGACTGCTTTATCAGTATCATAGACTGAGTGGCTTATAAACAACAGAAATTTATTTCTCACAGTTCTGGAGGCTGGGAAGTCTAAGATTTGGTGTCTGGGAAGGACTTGCTTTCATATACAGCTATCTTCTCTCTGTGTCTTTCCATAGCAGAAGGGACAAGGGAGCTTTGGTGTTTTCTTTTTATAAGGGCACTAATTCCATTTGTGAGGGCCCTAATCACTGCCCAAAGGCCCTCCTCCTAATACCATTACATTGGGGGTTTGATTTCAGCATGAATTTTGGGAGACACAAAAATTTGATGTTGAACATCTTTTCATATGTTCATTTGCCACCTTATATCTTCTTTGGTGAGGTGTTTGTTCAGGTCTTTTGCCCATTTTTAAATGGGATTGTTCAGCCCGGCCGGTGTGGCTCAGTGGTTGAGCGTCGACCTATGCACCAAGAGGTCGCCGGTTCAATTCCCAGTCAGGGCACATGCCCAGGTTGTGGGCCAAATCCCCAGTGGGGGGCATGCAGGAGGCAGCCAGTCGATGTTCTCTCTCATCGATGTTTCTCTCTCTCCCTCTCCCTTCCTCTCTCTCTAAAATCAAGAGAGAGAAAAAAGTAAAATAAATTGGGTAGTTCATTTGCTTGTTGACTTTTTTTTTTTTAAACTTTTTTTTCCTTTATTGATGTTAGAGAGAGAGGAAGTGAGAGGGAGAGAGAGATAGAAACATCGATGAGAGAGAACACTGATTGGCCGCCTCCTGCATGTCCCCCACTGGGGATTTGGCCCACAACCTGGGCATGTGCCCTGACCGGGAATCAAACCGGCGACCTCTTAGTGCATGGGTCGATGCTGAACCACTGAGCCACACCAGCCGGACTGCTTGTTGACTTTTAAGAGCTCTTAGTATATCTTGGATTAACAGTCTTTTATCAGATGTATATTTTGCAAATATTTTCTCCCAGTGTGTGACTTGTTTTCTCATTCTCCGACATTGTCTTTCACAGAGCGGATTTTAACTTTATTGAAGTTCAGCTTATTAGTTATTTCTTTTGTGGATCATAACTTTGGTATTGTATCTAAAATGTTATCGTCATATCCAAGGTCCTCCTCTAGGTTTTCTCCTTTGTTACCTTGTAGGAGTTTTATAGTTTTACATTTTATTGTAGGTCTGTGATCCATTTTGAGTTAATGGTTGTGGAGGGTATACGTAGTCTGTGTTTAAATTTTTTTATATATATTTTTTGTCCTCACCTGAGGACATTTTTTTGGCATTTATCTTCAGATAGAGCGGGAGGGAGAGAGGGGGGAAGAGAGAGAGAGAAACATCGATGGGACAGACACATCAACTGGTTGCCACCCACACGACCCCAACCGGGGCCGGGGACAAACTGCAACCAAGGTACGCGCCCTTAGTGGGAACTGAACCCAGGACTCTCTGGTGCACAGGCCGATGCTCTAACCGCTGAGCTAAACTGGCCAGGGCAAAATTTTATTTTTTTATATGTGGATGTCCAGTTGTTCCAGCAGTTTTTTGAAAAGATTATCTTTACTCCGTTGTATTAGCTCCTTTGTTAAAGGTCACTTGACTTTATTTATGTGGGTCTATTTCTAATCTCTCTATTCTGTTCAGTTGATCTATTTGTATATTCTTTTTTGTCAATATCACACTGTCTTGATTACTGTTGCTTTATAGTAAGTCTTGAAGTTGGGTAGTGTCAGTTCTCTGACTTTGTTCTTCATCAGTATTGTGTGGCTTTTCTGGGTCTTTTTCCTCTCCATATAAACTTTAAAAATAACTTGCTGGGATTTTGATTGGGATTGCATTAAATCTATAGATCAAGTTGGGAAGAACTGACATCTTGACAGTATTGAGTCTTCTTACCCATGAACATAGAGTATCTCTTCATTTATTTAGTTCTTTGATTGTATTTGTATTTTTAATAGATTTTATATTACTATATAGTGCATTAAAATTTAGGCAGAGTTGATGGGCCTTTTGAAGTTATACCAGTATGGCATCTTAATTCAGTATGGCTCTTTCATATCTGTAGCCATAAATTAAACCCATGCTTAAATAAGAACCTTGTATTAGTAGATTTAAAATATTTCAAATTCATACTATATACATGGGAGTAATTTAATGATTTAAAATAGATTTTCACCATACACCAGTTTTCATAATTATGTCAAGTCTGACTTAAGTGGTTGTTATATTTTCTCCTTGAATTTAATTCTGCTCATTTTAATGTAATACTTTTTACCATAGGGATAAAAAGCATGCAGAATTTAGCATAAATCTTTGCATTTGACTTAGTATGGGATTAAAGTTGTATGTGTTAAAAGCATATATTTGTGAATTGAGTCCATTATTAAATTAAGCACTTGAAAGTTCTTATAAGGAATCACTCCAGTCCTGGAAAAGTATGGTGTTTATGATCCTAGCAGTAACAGTAATTGCCAAAAAAAATTAAAGTGGCGAGAAGTTAATTTTTTTAATATATCAGTCCTTGTGCTGCTAATGTTTCTAATAGTGTCACATGTTAGCAATAAGAGCAGCTAGTAACAGAGAATTCACAAGTGCAAGTTTGTCATTGTCTAAACTTCCTATGTTTTGTGTAGAAGATGTAATAGCTAATGGGAAATGTAGTATTTAAAATAGGAAATGAATGTTTGCAGGGGGAAAACAGTAGAATAACAGTATTTCTCATTTTCTTAATAATATTTAAACCAAAAAATTGAGTCCTCAATTATGAAATTTAACAATCTATCTTTTTTTTTTTTTTTTTGGCATTAATTCCTATTGAGGTTTCAGTAAACAAAGCTCCTATTAATTTTGTCTCTGCTTTTTCATAATTTGACTCACAACTGGAATGAGTTTTACTTTTGCTGTATCAGTGAAGTAAATTGCTAAGTAAATGAACCCTTCCTTATGAAGGTAATATAAGAAAAAGTTTTCTGTTCTGTTCCCTCCTCTTCCCCCTCCCCCATCTCCTTCTTCCCCACTAAACTTGTTCTGTAAGATCTCTCTTTCTTCTTCCATTGGACAGATCCCACAACTCTTTAGTCACTTTGAGTTATTAAAACACATCTAACTTTTAGGGCATAAAAAGCCCAGTCCACTGTAAGTTTAAGAGCCCAATCCATATCTTGTAACCTCACAGAGCTTATGTTCTTTTGGGGGACAGACAATAAGTAAAATAAGTAGATAAAATATATAGTATGTTAGGGAGTGATAGATGCTATGGAGAAAAAATAGGAGGATATGAAATGTGGAGATTATGCGTGACATTTTAGATAGAGTGGCCAGGAAAGGCCTCACTGAGAAGGTGATGGAGCAAACCATGTAGATATCTTGAGGAGGAACAGCATTCAGGCAGAGACACAGCTGTTGCAGAGGCCTTGAGGCGAAAGTAAGTGTACCTTATATGTTGGAGAAACAGGTTACCCAGCCAGTTGAACAAGGAGAGGAACAGATAAAAATGGTGGAGGTTGTGGTGGCAGATTGTATAGTGCCTGGTACGTTATAAGACTTTAACACAGAATAAGAAAGTAAGCCTTTGGGGGCTTTGACCAGAGTTATATGATCTTATTTAGTTTTTAACTATCACTCTGTCACATTGAGAAGAGACTACTGTGGTGGTCCTAGGGTCAAAGCTGGAAACAGGGAGGCTATTGTCAGTAACCATGCAGAGGATGCTGGTGATTTTGAATCAGGGTTGGACTAGTAGGAGTTGGGAGTAGGGGAGTAGTAGAATTTTGGGTATGTTATGAAGATAAACCCAATACATTTGCTGATAAACTGGATGTGGGGTAGAAAAAGTGTTGTCAAGGATGAGGTCTGTAGGCTTTTATCCCGATGAACTGGG
Source organism: Tadarida brasiliensis (assembly GCA_030848825.1). Lineage (NCBI taxonomy): Eukaryota > Metazoa > Chordata > Mammalia > Chiroptera > Molossidae > Tadarida > Tadarida brasiliensis. Next base: position 61,786,080 of record CM061265.1, read on the forward strand.
AGAATAGGGTTGCCATTAGCTGAAATAGGGAAGATAGTATGAGGAATTGGAATATCAGGAACTCAGTGTGGGAAATGTTAAATGTAAGGCACTTTTCAAAATTATTAAATATAGACTGTTTAGAAAGAATGTAGATATATAGCTCTGGAACTCAGGATAGAAATCTAGGCTGGAGATACAGATTTGGGAATTAAGAGCTTATTGGTGCTATTGGAAGGCATAAAACTGCATGAGCTCAGCCATGAAACTGTAGGTAGAAAAGGTCCAGGAACTGAGCTCTGAGCACTGGCGATATTTAGAGGTTACGAAGATAAGGAAAAGCAATAGTGATTGAGAAGGGGAGGGGTTGGGAAAGTTAAGAGGAAAACCATTAAGTTATTTTAGCAATGAAACAGAAAGTATATCAAGGGGGAAGACATGATCACCTGTGTTAAATGTTGCTGGACCAGGCAGACAAGATAAGGATTTGAGAAATGAGCATGGGGTTTAGTGGTGATATATGTCATTGGTGGTTTTGTTTGAGAGCTGTTTCAGTGCAGTTGGTGAGTAAGAGCCTATTAAGACATTGAGATGGGAGCTGGGAGGGGTAGAGGAATAGAGATTTGTTTTCAGTTGAGGAAATGGCATTTTGGTGTTCTTGGGGGTACGTGATTCACAGAGAGGGAAAAATAGATGATCCAGGACCAGTGTAGAATGGCTTGAGTGTTGCCCTTGTAGAAAAAAGAGATTGAAAACTAGTAAAAGGTGTGAATAGCACCTATCTTGAGATTGTCAGCATTTATCACCCATTTTCTACTCAACTGTGAAGCCTCAGTGGCAGGTCAGTTGCTAACCTATAAAATCCTTTTTTGAATTAGGGTGGTGTTACTCCTGCATCTAACACCTTTCCTCTCTACCCCCCTTCCCCCCCCCCCACCCCCCCGCCCCAAATGTCCTCACTGGCAGATGGCACCTTTGTGAGAAGGCAGAAGAGCCCCTTATTCCAGGTGTAAGGCAGCTAACACAAGGGCTAGATTTTAGCTCTCACTTACCTTAGGCTAGATGTCCTTTGAACAGTAAAGGAATCACAGTACTATAAGCTGCAGCCTTACTCAGTCTACTCCAAGACAAAGGGAAAGTCACATTTAATATTCTGCTGTAATAAACATATCTTTTACCGTGTGGCAAAAGAGCATAATAAGCAAGAAAAAAGCAAATTTGAAAACCAAGAGTTTGGTGTGGGGCTGGATGCCAGCTCTTCTACCAGCTGGCGAAGGGTATTTAAGATGGATCATTTAGTGTCTGTGCCTTGGGTTCTTCAGTCTGAAATTCTGTGACTCATTAAAATATGGTGAACCACAACGTACCTTCTATCCAACCATGTGAATCATAACATAGCTGCTAAGAACCAAAAAATAACGCTGAGGAAATTTGGTTTCTTGGGTTCTTGCACAAATAATTACTTGCAAAATTTGACTAGTGATTAAATTGGATGTAGCAGCACTGAAATTATAAGAGGAAAGAAAGCAAAACCAAAATGCAGACCAGTTCATAGACTATCCAAATCCTGTTTGAGTCATTTTGTAGCTGTGGAACGTATGGAAAGTTTTTAAACTCTCCAAACTTTAGTTTCCTCATCTAAAAATAGGAATATAATAATAGTACCTGCTTCATAGATTTGTAAGGAGAATTAAATGAGTTATACACTGTGATGCTATGAACAATGCCTGACTTATAATAAGGATGGACTAAAACTTTGCTAACATTGTTATTATTGCCACTACCTGACATGTAGAGTTTAGAAACATTTTTAGTCAAGTAGCTATCCTGTGAAAGTCTCTGACACTATAATTTTATAGTGATTATCTTGAGTCACTAAGGGAAAATTAACTGAGAAAAGGAAATGCCATAGAATCGGGGTTAACTTACCCCACCCACACATACACAATTGGTACCCCATTTTATATGTCTTTAGTTACAGTGAAAATTCACTTAGGGAATATACTGATTCTCAAATGATGACAGAACAATGAGCCATTACTGTAATTAGTTTTGCTTGCTGTGATACTTAAAACTTAGGAAGTAGTAGTATTTTTAGAAGTATATTTTTCCTAAATAGGCCAAAATAATAAGATTTTATTTGTCAGTCATACATATCTACTTTAAAGACAGATTTTTGGCCCAGCTGGTATGGCTCAGTGGTTGAGTGTTGACCCATGCACCAAGAGGTTGCTGGTTCGATTCCCGGTCAGGGCACATGCCCAGGTTGTGGGCCAAATACCCAGTGTGGGACATGTAGGAGGCGGCCAATCGATGTTCTCTTTCATCGATGTTTCTCTCTCTCTGAAATCAATTTAAAAAATATAAAAAAAGATAGATTTTTGAAACATCCTGAAAATATTTCAATTATACTATTGAGGTTTTTTTTTTTTTAATATGTTTTCATAGATTTTTTGAGAGGAAGGGAGAGATAGAAACATTGATGATGAGGTAGGTAAACATTGATTGGCTGCCCCATGCACGCCCCACTGGGGATCAAGCTCCCTACCTGGGCATGTGCCCTGATGGGGAATTGAACTGGGACCTCTCAGTCCATGGGACAGTTTTCAATCCACTGAGCCATCCCAGCCCGGCTATACCATCGAGTTTTCTACACCCTTTCTGTATGAACTGTTTTTCAGAGCACATATTGGATTATTGATAGCATTACTTCCTGATGTTTATAGTTCATAGTGTATGTGTTACAGAATTAATAAGATATTTTTAATTATACTGAATGTTGTATTGTAATTAATGTGGTTGATTTATCAGTGCTGGTTTGTACTTCTTTTCAACCAAATACACATCATTTCTAAACTGATGGCCACTTTGTAAGAAGAAAATCTTTATATAATACATTAGTTTAGAAAGTCAGGGTAATTTATGATGTAAAGGTTAGAAAAATGGAAGTCTCTAAAGTAAATTTGAAGAGAGTTTTGAGGAGTATTGGATGGGCCTTACTGACAAATAATTGTGAATTTAGATTTTACTTAAATAATCTCTCTTGTTTGTATTTTATAAATAAAACAAGTTGAGCACAATGCAATGCACCTGGGATTTAGTAGCACCTAGCACTCAGACCTTGGTTTTTAAAACCTTCCCACTGAAAGGAACCAGGACTCCTTGAAGAAATGGCTGATTCCAAGGCTGGGAGCCTAGACCATCTGGTTGTGCCAGAAAGTAAGAAAGTGCTCAATGGAAATGATGGCGGCCTATCACCAGGAGATAGGGGCCATTTTGAAGAGGCTCCCACTGGCCAAATCTCAGATAATTTGAGCATCAATATAATTAAAGGCTGTAATGAACTACAGATCATTAGGGGGAAAAAATAGGAACCCATGAGACCTCACCAGTAATATATATATATTCATACACATGGGAGAATAAAGGACTCAAGAGCCAGCTGGTAAATGTAGAGGAAATGCTGGATTTGGAAAAATCACTATTTTATCACCATCATAGTAGTTCAGTTCAGCCAAGACCCACAAGTGAATCTTTTAAAATATATATATATATATATATATATTTTTTTTTTTTTAATGATTTTTCGAGAGTGAGGAAGGGAGAGGGAGAGAAACATCTGTGAGAGAGTGAAGCATCAATCAGCTGCCTCCTTTATGCTCCCCCACCAGGGATTGAGCCCACAATCTGGGCATGAGCTCTGACCAGGAATCAAACCTGCAACCCTTCATGGGACGACATCCAACCAGTTGAGCTCAAAAATGGATCTTAAATGTAGGGGAGAAATGTTGATGAACAGCAGGATATTTGCATGGTCTGAAAGTGTCCGTCCAAAGGTTGCCTCTTGGTTGTAGGGAAAAAGATATTAAGTAAACAGTAAGAAATTAAGACAGCACTTGATCTGGGTAATAAAAATTAACATCACCAGTTAGGGACAAGTGAATACTGTGTGCCTCTGGATGTGATACCCTGAGAAGAACACATCACTTATGTACTATCTATCCTGGCCAGGAATGCACCACCTGCATCTAATCCTGAAGAAACATGAGACAAGTTCAAAATGATGAGCATTCTATTGAAAACAAAACTATATTAAAAAAAAAAAAAAAAAGTTAATGTTGTAAAAGTCAAAGAAAGGTTGAAAGGCTCTATGTTAAAGAAGACTAAAGGTGCAGGATATGGATGATCCCAAGACTGGATCCTGTATTTAGAGGAGAATTCGAAGTGTTTTTTTATTTTTTAAGGCAGTATTGTGTTTTTTTATTTTTTAAGGCAGTATTGGGTCAGTTGACATTATTTTGCAGATTATAGTTAAAGTATTATATTGATATTATTGAATTGTAGCAGTTTTGTGATTGTTTTGGAGGTTACTTTAGGAAATGCATGCTAAAGTATTTATGGGGAAAGGGCTGCTTACTCTCAAATGGCTCAGAAAAAAGCACTTTGCGTATATGTCAGAATGTGTGAGGGGTGTGTATACATATACATGTGTGTGTACATAGAAAGAGAAGATAGGGAGGAGTGATAAAGCAAATGGGCGAATGTTAACAAAGAGATCTGGGTAAAGTTATACAGATGTTCTTTGTTGAGATTTTTCTGTAAATTTGAAATATTTCAAATAAGTTTATACACATGCATGCACTCATTGGGACTTGGCTCTGATTACTCTAGGTTGCTAATTTACCTTTAATATTTAATTGGTTTAAGCTGTTAACATTCATTGCTTATAGATATACACATTGATTTTTAATTTCTTTTAAATAGTGCTGGGCCTAAAGGAGATAACATTTATGAGTGGAGATCGACTATACTTGGTCCACCAGGTTCTGTATATGAAGGTGGTGTGTTTTTTCTGGATATCACATTTTCATCCGATTATCCATTTAAGCCACCAAAGGTAAGAACCTAGAAGTACATTCTTTAATATTTATCCTTCTCTTCCAAAATCAGTTTATTCTAGAGGTTAAATGTGTATTGATATAATCATTTTAACTTCATTGTTTTTCATTGAGTAATATGGAAACTCTCATGTACTAAGAACTTCAGAACTGTGAAAGTAATTCATTTCTGCCTTTTACAGCTAACTCTCTAATAAGCAGAAAGAGGGTTTGTTAATTGTAAATGAAAGTATATCACTATGCACATCAGAAAAGTGGATGGATTTTTTTTATTTTTGATATGAGGGAAACTATCCTTTGACCCTTCTTTTGAAACATACTGGGATTAAAAAGTAAACCTGTTGGACAGCTTCTAGAAATAATGGTTAAATAACATGAATTCTATGCTAAATGCCTTATCTTTATAGATGAGCAAAAGACTAGAAAACCATGGCAAAGAAGAGGGAAACGAATACTATTTAATAAACTTATTTTGTGCCCTCTGTAGGTAGCATGTAGTAATGGGAATGAGGGTGGCTGGGTGACCTAATGCCTCCTAGTTGTCTCTGAATGTGAATTAGATAGTAGCAGTAAAGGGTTGAGTTGTGCCTTGTAATGACTGGCAGTTATTTTTCAAGTCTTAAACATAACTGTTACTTAAATGGATTCCTTCTCTGACTTCTCATTTTAAAATGATCAGGCCAGCAGGTAAAAACCACTAATATTAAGCCTGAACATAATTATTCTTTAGTTACAGAAATTTCTGACATGTTAGGGAAAAGTGTATGGTTATCAAGCCCTTAACTACGGAGAAATGTTTTCCTTTTCAGCATGGTTCTTTTTGTTCCCAATACTATGTAAAATATATGCAACAATTTAATTCTTGCAAAAAAAGAAAGAAAAAACCCAGACAGTATATTATCTAATAAGGTGACAACATTTCCACCTAGTGGTATTTACCTCAGATTGTAGATACCAAGGTTCCCTAGCACCTGAGAGGTATTGGCTCTCAAATATAGCTATCAGTTTTTTTAGTACTTTTTGGTCCCTTCAGAATTTAAGATCTTTAAATTATTGTCTTAATGCTCCCAGGTATATAGAGTGTTTTTTGCTAGATCAATCAAATAAAGGAATAAAACCCTGTGTTAATAATAACACAAATTGTATTCACATTCAAAATGACATCTTAAATGGCAGTATATCACTAAGTGCTCAATTTGCATTCAGTGTTTTTCTGTATTGTAGAAAACAAAGAGTTTAGCAAAATAGCTCATGACTATATAAATAGTGATACTTATTTTTACATGCCTCGTTTTTCATATTGGAAAAGTGATTTTAACATGAGCAAAATTAGCAGAAAAAACTGCAAGAATAATTTTTGTACGTGAGGGGAAATCTGTTAAAGAAAAAGGCTTCTTAGCATCTTTTAATGGAAAATAGAAATTGACTAAAATAAGGGTTTCAAACTATAGTTAATTTATCATAATTGTTTTGGTTAATATAATGGTTTTCTATTAATTTAGCATGTTAATATTTTTGCTGGTCTCATTTTAATTTTCTAACCGTTTAATGTTGATTAATTCCGTTTGCCTTAGCTATCATATATGGTATTATGAAGCATTATTCAGATGTATTGTTGGACAAGTAAAGTAGAAATAAAACTTCTGCTGTTATTTTAGTGTTAGGTACAATTATTTCTCTACAGTAATACTTCTTTTTGAAGTTCAGATAAGGTGTTGAACTTCTTGAAGAATAATAAGAATTTAATTCTCGTTTGTTCATTCATTGTTAATAGCTAAACAGATTCAAAATATTAATTGTACTGTGTTTGTAAATGATACATATAGTCAGCTGTCAATAATTTGAACATGTATTCCTTTATAACACAACTAGTAGAAATATTAAAGCTACACATGTAACTTTAAATTTTCTAGTAACTACATTAGAAGAATAGAAACAGTGAATTAATTTTAATAATGTATTTTATATAACCCAGTATATCCAAAATATTGTCATTTCAACATGTAACCAATATAAGGGTATTATTAATGTGATATTTTACATTCTCTTTTTGGTATTGAGTCTTTGAAATCTGATGTGTATTTTGCACTTTTAGCCCTTTCCAATTCAACTGGCCACATTTAAGAGCTCTATCTAACTAGTGTGTATTGTATTAGAGCAGTTCTAGAGGTGCATGGTCTCCTGTCCCCTCACCCCTGCAAGACCAGGGACTGGTTTCTTCCCCGTTAGACCAGTAGTTTTGTTGTTGTTGTTTTGTTTTGTTTTTTTTTAATTTTGTATCCTTATCGGAAATACACTTTTGAGGACTTGTAATATTTTCTTCCCACACTCCACTTTGGAAATCCCAGTGCACTGCTAGTTCTGAGAGGTCATAAACTGTCTTTTTTTCCCCCTCTGTTACTCCAAATTAAGAATTAACTACTCAGTTAGTGTTTGTGATTGTTTTGAAACTTAACTGTATTTGTTCCTCTGATTTATCCTCTTTTTTCACATCTCAGGGATGTATTTCCTTTATTCAGTAGCTTAAGACCTTGCTTTTTAAAATTTTACTCTCTTGCCTAACAAGATAATGAGCCAGTTGTGGAAATAAAAGGCTAGGAAATAGGCTGGTGATTTAACCATCCTAACTCTAAAGTCTTCAATATTTTCTGACACATGGCAAGAAATTAGCTGAGTTGATACTGATCTTTTTTTTTTTTTTTTTTTTTTTACTAACAAACTAATGTAACTTTCATTTTATGTTTAAAAAATTATCAGTTCCTCTTACCTTTGGCATCAAAACATTTTTGTTCTCCCTCACTTTGTTTGTTTCTCTCTTTTTAAAATGTTTTTTTTTTTTTTTTTTTTTTTTTTTTTTTTTTTTTTTTTTTAGAGAGAAAGGAGAGGGAGGAGAGAAAGAGAGAGAGAGAGAGAGAGAGAGACATTAATGTGAGAGAGAAACATCGATCGGCTGCCTCCTGCACAACCCTCGCTGGGAATCAAGCCCAAACCCAGCATGTGCCCTGAACGGGAATTGAACTGGGACCTCTCAGTCCATGGGATGTTGTTCAATCCACTGAGCCACGCCAGCCAGGCTCTTACTCACTTTCTGTCTTTAAATGGGTGTTGTGTGCACACATGCATGTGTATATGGTGTGCACATACATACACACGTAGAAGTACTGTATCATTCATTTTGATCAAACTAATCAAATCAACTACTCACTTTGGTTTAAAAATCAATGTAGTTCTTGCTATACTGGGTAAAACCCAGAAAATTTCTTTTAACCAAATTAAATAAAACGATTTGATTTTGTTATCACCTAAACCTAGTATTCTGTTAGCTCTTCAGTTAAATTATTTGCTATTTAATAATCTTCTGTGATGTGTTGTCCTTTACTTTTGCTGGTGAGAGTTTTAGTTGGTAAGAAAGCATTTCATTTTCTTCCTGTTTTTAATGTGACTGCCCTTAGGTTACTTTTCGCACCAGAATCTATCACTGCAACATCAACAGTCAGGGAGTCATCTGTCTGGACATCCTTAAAGACAACTGGAGTCCTGCTTTGACTATTTCAAAGGTTTTGCTGTCGATTTGTTCTCTTTTGACAGACTGCAACCCTGGTAAGCAAACCTTTTTTTTTTTTTACCACACAGTGAAGCTATAGAAACCAGTGACTTTTCTTGCTTAGCTTAAATGTAGATTTGAGAAGTAAGTATTATTGGTGGAAAGATCAGCATAAAACATTTTATAAGGAAATTATCAATGCCATTTCAATTATAATAGACCAGAAGTTTCACAATAACTTTCTTTAGTTTGTTCTTGGAATACTACTACCCTGTGCTTATTTGTTCCCTGTTGTTGATGGACTCTGTTTTCTGGATCACGAACCTGCAGAGACCCAGACCACTTTGCCAGTGGTAAAGCAGTGCCTGTGACTCCAGTGCCTCCTTTTCTTCTATGCTGCTGTGTGCTTCGAAAGCAATCACTTAATAATGAAGAGCTTCTTGTTTTCTCTTCCTTTTTGGATTATAGTGAGTTGTATTAGATGTAATAGTAGTGAAAGATATTAAACAATTGTAACTGAGATTGTTGGACTAGATTATGATTATATATACTTAGAGGTAAAGTCAATTAGTGCATGATTTATAACATTTTAAAGAAATGCATAACTGCCCCACATAATCTTTAACATGGGTAGCTGAATTGAAAAAGTGGTGTTTTAGCCAGGGATTTTGTGTATGTTACCTTCCTGAGAGGTCACTTTTCAAAACAAGTTGCCTTACTTTTTCTAAACATTTGATTAATCACCAAAGGCTATTACTATTATCTTTGGCCCAGCAGTTATACATATACCCAAGATATATAGGTAAGTAAGCAGATAGATAGGTAGGTAGGTAGGTAGAGGTAGACAGAGAGAGAGAGAGAGAGAGAGAGAGAGAGAGATTGAAACAACCTGAATGTCCATTAATAAAGAATCTACCTATTAAAAAGGACGGGACAGCTCTATGTGAACTGATAGGGAAAGCTCTCTAAGATATATTAAGTAAAGAAGCAAAGCACTGAAAAAAATACATATGCATAACAATATATTCTGTATGCTTGTACATGTGTATATCTCTGGGTAGAAGTGCTGTAAAGAGGTAGCAATCATTTGCCAGGGGGAAAAACTTCTGAGTAATAGAGGTTTGTATCTCAGATTCAGTTTCCAGTTCAGAATTCTACTTAAAACAAAATGCTAAGTTTTGGAGGTAAGGATAGTTATTTGAGTCATATTATTGCATAGAGAATGAAGGAAACATTTTATTCTGAATAGTATTGCATTGTTAGATCTGTGTTCTTATTTAAAAATTAAAATTTTTATCTTCATAAGAAGGCAGAAATATAATCATCTAGCACACTTTCATTATTGAATAAAATGCCAAGAGAAAAAAAACAGTTTTTTTTATGTTTAAGGCATACATCTCTTATAAAAATCATATTTATTAACTCAACACTCATTTTTTATCAAACTATCTATATTGTTGAAAGTATTACAGATGTCCACCTATTTTCCCCCATTGACTCCCTCCACCCTGATCCCCCCAGGCCTTCACCACACTATTGTCTGTGTCCATGGGTTATGCATATATGCATATAAAGTTCTTTGGTTAACCTTTTTCTCCTCCCTTTTCCCCCTTCTGTCTGATAATCCTAAAACACCACTCAAAAAGAATACATGTATCCCTATGTTCATAGCAGCACTATTTACAATAGCTAAGATCTGGAAACATCCCAAGTGCCCATCAGTAGTTGAATGGATAAAAAAGCTATGGTACATTTATACAATGGAATGCTCTGCAGCTGTAAAAAAGAAGGATCTCTTACCCTTTGAAATAGCGTGGAGGGACCTGGAGAGTACTGTGCTAAGCAAAATAAGCCAGTTAGACAAACACAAGTATCACATGATCTCACTTATATGTGGAATCTAATGAACAAAATAAATCCAGAGACATGGAAGCATGAAACACTCATTTTGTAATTTAAGGGCCTTTAACTAAACTGAATTATTATTAAGATGCTGCTAAAAATCAGCATTTCAGTTTAATAGAATGTTTACCTTTCAGACATTTAATATTTTGTATTATTCTTTTCACTTTTTTAGCGGATCCTCTGGTTGGAAGCATAGCCACTCAGTATTTGACCAACAGAGCAGAACATGACAGGATAGCCAGACAGTGGACCAAGAGATACGCGACATAATTCACATAATTTGTATGCAGTGTGAAGGAGCAGAAGGCATCTTCTCACTGTGCTGCAAATCTTTATAGCCTTTACAATACGGACTTCTGTGTATATGTTATACTGATTCTACTCTCTGCTTTTATCCTTTGGAGACTGGGAGACTCCCGAAAAGGTAAATGCTATCAAGAGTAGAACTTTGTAGCTGTAGATTAGTTATGTTTAAAATGCCTACTTGCAAGTCTTGCTTCTTTGGGATATCAAAATGTATTTTGTGATGTACTAAGGATACTGGTCCTGAAGTCTACCAAATATTATAGTGCATTTTAGCCTAATTCATTATCTGTATGAAGTTATAAAAGTAGCCGTAGATGACTAGGAATTATGTCATTTGTATTAAACCCAGATCTATTTCTGAGTATGTGGTTAATGCTGTTGTGAAAAATGTTTTACCTTTTACCTTTGTCAGTTTGTAATGAGAGGATTTCCTTTTACCCTTTGTAGCTCAGAGAGCACCTGATGTATCATCTCAAACACAATAAACATGCTCCTGAAGGCATAGTTTCCTGTCGTAATATTTTAAGTCAGTCTTGTTAGAAGGTGTGTCTGAGATGATTGTTGATGAAATAAAATTACGGATATGAAGATGACTACTAAAGACTAGTACAAATAAATGAATTATTAAATAGAAAACATTTGAAATCTTATTAAATGTATGTAGCCTTTTTCCTTTAAGTCCTAATGAGAAAATATAATGAGCTTAAATATGGAAAACTGGATTTTAAAGCCATTGGTCTCAAAAGCATATAAAGCTCTACTTTGATAATATGATATTTGAGATAAAAATAATATAAAATCCTGGCTCACACAGGAATCTGATGCTGTCTTAATGGAACATTTTGTTTCCAAATTGGTGATTTCTGCCCACCATTGGACAATATTGTCAAGTAACTACAATCTGGTCACTGTTCTATGTCTTAGTGCATTTTTTTTTAGTTTGCTTTTAATCTTGGTCTTGAATTTTTATGGTGTATGGTGTGCATTGCAATTCTTATTGTGGCACCTCGCCAGCAGATGTAGCCAAGGCAGAGTTGAACTCAGAGACCCTGTTCTGTCTGAAGGTAGAAGAGAACTCTGGATTAGTGTGCAGGTGTGGCTTTATTTCTCACTTGAAAAAGTACCGACTTTTAAGGATTTCACAGGTTATATAAATTCCTTGTTTTTAGTAATAATTATTAAATATTAGATTTCTTAAGGAAGTTAGAATTACTTTGCAGTATTCAGATATGGTAAACAGTATAAATGTGCTACTTTTTCCCCTATCACTGGGATAATTATTGAGGTAATTCTCCGGTCATATAACCAAGTTGTGGAATATGAGGCAAATGTCTTCTCTAGTCCTAAATATGGAAATAGAATACCATCTTAAAATTTATAGAGTGGAATTATTAGCATAAAATACATTGCTTCAAATAATAAAGTAAAACATTCATAGTTTCATATGCCCTCGCTAAAAATAGTGATCTCCTATTGACTTAAGTGTCAATAGATGTCTTAAGTCAGGGTAAAAAGAAAATTACTTACATCTCTACTTTCCACTTAAACTTCCCCCTTAAAAAATCTCCCCATATTACAAAGGAATGCCAAAAAAAAAAAAAAGGTAATATTTTGAAGAATTCAGGCCTGGGCCCATGAAAACCTCTAAACCATGACTGTTTTAAGTGGTAACTAATAATCTATAATGGAGTCCAAGTTAATGTGATGAGAGTTGGGGGCCTTTCATGTGGGCTGCAAGGCTTTCTGTGTAGGTCAGCTGAAGAAGTTTTTCCCACTTCCAGTATCGTACATTCTACACCCTAGAGTGATACATTTCTCTCTCTCTGCTAAAAAAACTTTCATCGTAGTGAATGCTAGGATATTTGGGGATCCCATCATTTGGACTTCTTTCATTTGCTATTAGCCTAGTGACTACAACCAACCGGCTTGCTGTGGGCTATATCCTCTACTCACCTGGGACAGAGTGGAGGGAATTGGTTCTTTGAAAGTATTTGTGGCTCTTGTACCCTTGAATAAGGTACTTTAACTTCTTTGAGTTTCAGTTTATTCATATATGAAACAAAATAGTTGAATTTCATTATTTCCATATTCTCTGCTAGCCTCAAACTGCTCAGGTAATACTAACCTTAAAAAATGTGTTCTTGTTCTGCTTTCTCTTTCAGGGAACAGGCTACAGTTACAAATGAACTGAAATAAAACCCAGTCATCATTTGGTTTCCTACTACTAGGTTTACTTAAAATTCTGAAATCCTTTTTTCTCTGTTTTTGAAAAACTAAAGATCTGCTTCCCAGTTACATAGGTACTCATCCATGTATAGTTGGCCCTCGTTTATTGCGGTTAATCAGTTCCAGACTCTACCGCGATAAATGAATTTCCGCAAAGTAGGATTCTTTATGTATACTATAAATAAGGGCTTTTTTCCCTTGAAACTTTGTGCTAGATATAAATTGTAATATTTCAAAACCCAGACTTTTTCTCATCCATTAAGAACAGAATTTACAAGTTAAAGTCCAAATGTAACTTCGTAAGTATTCAAGAATGGTCATGGCACCATGCATCCCACTGAGCCTGGATGGGCTGTTGATGATCTTGTGCCCTCAGAGGAGCTGTGTGGTGCACCACTGCATGCCAGGGGCCATGGAGGTGTGGAAGGCCCTATCTCATTGAGTTCCCCCTAAAGAGCTTGAGGAGAGGAGACACTGATGACCCTCAGTTCACGGCGAAACTGATTCACAAATAGGTTGAATAACTTGTCCCAGATTACTTGGCCAGTCGGATGTGCAGGCACAGCCCCGTTCTTACAACCACGCTAAGAGTTTTTGTTACAGTATCGTCGTTAATACTGAATATGTATCTATGTAAAAGCAGATATACATGAATTAATTAATTTCTGAAATTATTCAGTAAGATAAGGTACAGTTTTGTATTTAGTGAATCCTTATTTTAATAGTCTATTTCAAAAGTCTCAACTGGAACTTTACAAAATAAGGCTTTATTGATCGTTTCCAATGAAGATGAGATATGTTTAGCTTCTGCCTTAGACATTGGTTAATAGAAATACTTTTAACATCACTGATTTCCTTTTTTTTTTTAATTTGTAAAAAGAGAAATGATGTTATTTTAAATTCATTTAACTATACTCACATAACATCAGGAAATTTAGCTTTTGTTGACTACTTTTTTCAAAATAACAAGAGGTATTAGTAATTTAAACATTGCTGCTTTTTTTTTTTTGGCGAGGAAAGCTTAAGTAATTACAGGGATAAAATTGTGAGTTGACCCATGTATATGCTACTCTCATAATAACTTTGAAGTGTTGTGTACTTGGACTCAGTCCACTAACTTGTCCAAGTGTATTCTTATAACAATATAAGAATGACTATTGTAAAATTAAATCAACTTCAGTCACATGACTTCAGATGTTAACGTGCATTAGAATCATGTTAATGTAGTACATTAACACATTTTCAGTTGACCTTTATATTGTGGTCTTTGGAAAGAATTATGGCCTAATATGAAAATAATTATTTTTATAAAACCATTGCAAATTATTTTAAAAGGCTGAGCTGATTCTACAATAATGACATTATCCACTTATATTTTCATTAGTGTTTCATATTTTAGATAACTGGAAAATATAAATAAATCCATTTGTTTGATGTCTAAAGTTTTTTCAAGTAATGCCCAAATAAAAAATAATTACATGTTAGTAGATAGGCATTATTTGAAACATCATTTTTTTGTAACTAGTTTGTCAACTTTTGAGGGGTAAAGTTCTTCAGTGATTTAAAAGTGTACTGGTAGTCCTTTCAAAGTGGTTATAAAGTGAATTTCTGGGACTGGTTTATAAACTGTGTTGCCATAGTGTTGTGTGGTGTTGAGCCTTGTCAGACAGAGCGAGCCTTGGTAGTGAGAGACAGGAGCGATCCTCTGCGGACGTGCATAGGATCCCACCTGGGCTCACGTTCTTCCTTTTCTCTCTGTTGGACTCACTAAGCACTTCTCTGAAGGTAGTATCCTGGATTTCTAGCAGCATCTCTCTTGTTTTAACTTGCCCACTGCCTCTGCTCTCCACTTCTTGGGGTTCCAGTAGCTCACGTGATCAGAAGCCCAGGGTGATATTTAAATGATAATATTCTATCTATTTGTAAGACCAAACATAAAAAGCTAGGCTTGAAAATTTAAAAAAAAAGGTAACAGAGTACCCAGATTCAGGCACAGGGACAGTATAAACATTTTTTTAGTAGTATTTGTCATTAATTTAATTATATGAGAGTGATTTGACCGTGACCAGGCAGCAGAGCTCTGAGTACTAGCCCTGGGTGTGTTTAACTCTCCCCTATCTCTAGGTTACCTTGTTGAAATTCATTGAGGCCCAAGTCCCATTTATGTAGGTCTAGCCGACACAGAACATTAAAAGCCTTTTTTCCCAAATCCTGCAATCCCTAAAGTTTATTTCAAATCCTACTCCTTTGATAAAACCTTCCCATTTTATTGTCTTGTGCCTTTAGTCTGTCAGTCTGTTTCTCTGAGAGTCTGTCTTCACAAACATTAGAAATCAGAAATTGAAGCGTGTGCGTATTTTTGAGTACAAGTAACAAGCCAGGTTTCTTTGTAGGAATTCCTTTTTTTCATCTTTCTTTTTTTCCTTCTGGAGGGGGTGTGTGGAGGATGCTGCTGCTATTTAACCCCTTCACTGACCACCACATTTTAAGCGTTTGCTAATTGAAAGTCCTTTCAGGCACTATGATGTATATAGAGAATACATTGTCACATCCTTACTTTATAATTTCTTGTCCAGATAGATTTTTCCCTCTTAGTAGAGAAGAACACATCTTTGCTAATGTGTATTGATTTTCTATTGAATGGGAAATTGAACAGATGTCCCTGCTGGTTTGACAATGAAAATATTAGTATAACTTCCTAAGTTTTACCCACTCTATATGATATTAAATATACTTAATACTCTTTGAGGCTTTTAAAATAATTGCTCTGTCTTTCAAAGTACTCTTAGTATCCACTGTCTCCAGCATGCATTTTGGCATTTTACTATATTTAGTTTAACACCTTGTACATATTTCTGGACAGGGAGCTTTTGGAAGGTAATCTCTATACTCCTTGTCTTGGTCTCAGCCCCGTGTCTAACATGGTATGTGCTGAATGAATGAATGTATTATGGATGTAAGTCTTCTGCGTAAGGTTATTCAGAGACCATATGAAGCATATCAGTCATGTCTTCTTTAATTCCCCATCACACTGACTCAGTGCTTGTACGTTGTAGTGCTGTATATATTCCTATTAACTTGAAATAGAAGTAGCAGTGGGTTATTCCCATCTTTAATGTCTATGTGTTTAAATTGGAGAATGATTTAATTTGGTGATTTTAAAAGTCCTTAAATACACTAGAATGCTTTCTGCCCTACAAAATTTACATAATTTCCCATTATCATTACTGTCTTCTTAATTGATCTATTTCTCCTATTCCCTTTTCTGTTAGAAAGAGAAAAGGACACAAAGGAAGACATGTATTGGCTTACCATATTCTTTTAGGGAAATCTAATAGGGACAATGAAAAGTGATGGCCCTTGAAAAAATTTAAGAGAAGTATTTTAGGGAAAAGGAACTAGTATACTATACAGTAATATGGAAGGGGCAGTCCTTGAGTGCTGAAAGTTGGTTATTGAGATAATATCCAAGTCTCTTCTTCTTCTTCTTCTAGCTTATGTGAGAAAGCAAATAGAATAGTATAAAGAATCAAACAGGTCACTATTTTTCTTTATTGCCACATGTTTTCCTGCACCAAGAGGTAAAATTGAAAGGTGACTGGGTAAAGACTTCCTAATTCCGGAAGTGTTAATTCCAGCAACTCCTCACTCGTTGTAACAGGAGTAGTTAGTTCCTGAGTCACCTGAGCAAACACAAGTTGCTGGTTGCTTATTGCTGCAGGCCCACTTTAGACCAAGGTAGAAAAAATGGAGAGGTGTTGGGCATCAAGAGAAGTACTGACAATTACGGGGCCAAGTGTATAAGGAAAGTTTAAGATTCTCCAGTGACAGATTGGAGTGCTGTGACAGTCTTTATGTGAGCATTTCACAATTTCACCTGCGAAGCGCTGAACACACGGAGTGAAGGAGTGAATCTATACGTAAGGGTATCAATGGCACCCCTTACCTGATTCCTCTATCATTTTTCAGGAGCACTTTAGCCCTTTGCTAAAGTCTTTCCCTGGCCTAACAACTCCCAAATGGTAAAAGGTCGTTTCAAATATATGTGTGAGACAATGTTTTGTTGTTGTTTTATTTTTATATTTTTTCTTTATTGATTTTAGAGAGGAAGGGAGAGGGAGAAAGAGACAGAAACTTTGATGAGAGAGTACATCAATTGGCGGCCTCCTGCGTGCCCCCCTCCTGCATGCCTCCCACTCGGGATTTGGCCTACAACCTGGGCATGTGCCCTGACCGGGAATCAAACTGGCAACCTCTTGGTGCATGGGTTGATGCTCACCACTGAGCCACACTGGCCGGGTGACAATTTTTTTTTAATGACATAATTTTATTTGTATGTTAGTTGTTGTTATTGTTAATCCTACCCGAGGATATTCTTCTGTTGATTTTTAGATAGAGTGGAAGGGAGGGATGGAGGGAGGGAGAGGGAGAGAGAAACATCAATGCAGAGAGACACGTTGATTTGTTGCCTCCCACACAACCCTGACCCCCAACCAGGTCAGGGATCGAAACTGCAACCCAGGTATGTGCCTTTGACTGGGTATCAAACCCTCGACCTTTTGGTCCACGGGCCAATGCTCTAACCGCTGAGCCAAGGGCTTATTTGTATTTTATATCATCTCCCTCAAATTGATCATGAACCCCTAGAAATCAGGGATTTAATTAATTTCACTTAAGTCATTCGTTATGTACTCTGGCCAGTATTGCTTGAGGTGTTTAGGATGAGCAGTGAACAAAGCATACCAAACTTCCTGTCTTTATGGCATTTACTTTTTAGCGCAGGGAGACAAAGTGGAAAAAAAGAAAAAGATAGTGAATATGTCTCTATGATGGTAAGTGCTGTAGAGCAGACGGAAGCAGGGAAGGGAAACTGTGCTGAGAGGGAGAGGGAGGTTGCAGTGCAGGTGTAGAAGGGTAGTGGGAGAAGACCTCACCAAAAAGATGAGTCAAGAGCTGATTAGCCCAAAGGGGGAAGAGCATTCCAGGCAGAGGAAAAGCATATGAAAAGATCCGACAGCAAGAGCAAGTCTGATGCCTTAAAAAAAACACACCACAAAAACAAAACAACAGGAAATGCCCCAGGAAAGGTGGAACAGAATGAGTGACTAGGGGAGGAGTAGGCAGCAGGGTCAAGAAGACCCTGCTGGACACATCACATAGTGTCTTAATACGTTGTATTCCATCGTAAGGAGTTGGGTAGTGTACAAAATAAGGTGGGAAGCCATTGGAGGTTTTGTTTTTTTTTTTTAACCCAGAGTGATAGATATGACATGTTTATTAGTATCTCTGATTACAGTTAAGGAAAAGACTTGGTGGGGTAGAGGGAAGGAAGGGAGCAGGGTAAGAGATACCAATGACTTCAAGCTGGGTGGTGTTAGTGTAGGTCATAAACACTGATCGGATTCTGATTCAAACAAAGGAGCCCAGGAAGGAGCAGAGAAGTGACAGGAGAGCCCCAGGAGAGTGTGAGAACTGGGAAAGGAAGTAGGAATGATCTGCATCGTGCACTGCTGATCCAGTAAGAGAGGCCTGAAATGTCCAGTTCAGTTAGCAGTGGTAGTTGTTGGTGACTTTTACAAGCACAATTTTGTGGGAGCAGTGAGGTCAAAAGCATGAGTGGCGTAGGTGCCAGAGATAATGAAAGGAGAGACATTGGAGACTCCTGACAACTTCGCAGTGAAGTCGAAAAATGGGGGGAAGTTGGAGTTCCGTGTTTTTTTTAAGAGTGAAGATACTACGGTGTGTTCGCATGTTGATGTGAAAGATAAAGGAACATGAATGATGTAGGACAGAGGGGCAGCGTCCTGGAGAAAAGCAGCTGCTACACCATCGGCTGAGGGTGTTTGCAAAGTTCCCTGCACTTGCTTTGGACGTTGTCTTTCTTCCTGACTAGGAACTCTGGGAAACACAGTATCCAGGGCCAACACTTAAAGCAGTGTTGGTCTTCCCCAGATTTTTGAATTCTCCTGGGTAGGTGAGGGGATAGCACCTAACACGTAAAGTACGGTGCTTGACCTCTGCTGGGAACTAAGACGTCTCATCCCATCCATAGGTAACAGGAAACCAGGCAGAGGACAGGGGGATAGGTCCAGGCTGGAGGGTCGATGCCATCATAGGAAGCTGTCTTGTTGCTTCTCCATAAAGAGGAAATGGTTACTGGCTGGAAGAGAGGGTGGGGCACCAGAGCTCATGTCTGTGTGACTACTCTGTGCCCAGTGGAGTAGTCATTTCTTGAGAGAATAAATGAATGGCTAAGTGAATTGTCTATCTAGACAGGCCTTTAGTTTCATAGTTACGTGTTAACAATGAACAAGTAGTGAAAATTCCCGTAGCATCTGGAATGTCTGTTTTTCATCAGATGTGGTTAGCAGTTGTTAGATGGTTTGAATCTTAAGCACCTTCATATTTTCTTCAAGTGATTGATTTTCCTTTTGTCATTGAAGAATCTACCTCGACACCAAATTTAACTAGAGGAATTAAAATATTTATCGAAAGCTATTTTTTCTTGAAACACTGGAAAGAGAAGAAACGGATGTTTCCCAGATTGCTCGTCGTAGTCTAGCCAGGAAGAGAGACGTCTTAGATGAGTTCAGAGAGCTTCGGAAACACCAGGGCCGATGATGCGGCACCTGACCTGTCAGCGGGGTGGAGGAGAATGGCTTCTCAAAACCCCTCTTGCCCATTCGGATGGTTCTAGAGAACTGAGCATTCTTCACCCCGGGCCTGCTTTGTGGGTGGTCTGGTGGGCAGAGGACAGTGGCACCAGCTGTTCCCTACTGACTCCCCCTAGTCCCATGTAAGACCTCCCCGCTCCAGGCCTTCGTTCTCGGGGCTGTACCTTTCTCAAGAATGGGGATTTGAAGAGCAGGCTCCATTTCCAGAGGACCCATGGGGTGGTGAGCTCAGGTCGTCTGTTGTGCCTCCATTTCCCTGCCACTGTCTTGACTTCCTGCTTTCCAAGGTTCATACTTAAGAAATGGGGCAGATCTCCGCTTGCTCTCTGGAAATCGGTTCAGAGCGAGAGATGCAGAGTCATAATTGTCTGAACCACTTGATTTTGCTTAGAGTCAAGAATTAACACACTTCGAAGTGAACTGTTTTTTTTCCTGATTGAGTTTGGCTGAACAATACCTTCGCTGTGATTATTGCACATTTAAACCCAACTACATTTATTATCTGAACATAAAGAAATAGGGTATGACTTTTTTCACAAGTTAATCATAACAATATTCTTTACACTATTTCACATATACACGGGCTGATAGTTGCTGACTTCTTTCCTTATTTCTGAAGCATATCATGTTGACTCTATTCTCTCCTTTCCAGGTCTAGTCTTACTCAGCCCCTTGGTTGTCCCCCATCTGCAGGAGCCTTCTAAAGTACCCTCTTGGTACAGAGAACCTCCCATGTGTTCTTCACATCCCTATCTCATTAACTCCCAGAGTGAGCTCCTCAGGACACCCCTTGCTCAGAAGCTGCGTGGTTGCCTGTGCTCAGAGTGAAGTCCAAACTCCTTTCTGTGATGATATCCGTGCTCCCATGGCACCGTTGTTTCAGCAGCAGCTCCAGAGACACTTGTCTCATAGTGAAATAGCAGGCGTTCCTACCAGTGGCCATAGTTCCATCTTTTACTTGAAAATATTTTCTCAGTGAAGTGGCAATAGTGACGCCCTGAGAACACGTCCTTAATCCTCTGACTCTGCTTCGAGGCATTCTGCTCCTAGGATTACAACTCTTTGATGCTGACATTTTTATCATTTTTTTTTTTACCACTAGCAGTTCAAAGTGTTGATGCATGTAACCTTGTGGCTGGCCTGTTAAGTGTCAAGCATCGGGAAATGGATTGCTTACGATACTTTGCTGGGCACACCAGTATTTTACATCTGAATTGATCTACTTGGTGCTTCCAGGCAGATGGGACATTGCTTCTGTGCCTGAGAGCATGTGGCAGTCCAGAATAATTCAGTGACGAGTGGGCAACTTTGTATGTTTGGCTTTTTTTGGGCTGGATTTGAATACTTGGAAGTGGTTTAGCTTACATATTAAGTATATATGTGCCTTCATAAAAATGACATCACAGGCAAGTACAAAATCAGTGATTAAGCACTGTATATCCATTTTGGTATATGGTGCCATTTGTTTTTATTTTCATCACAGTGGTCTGTTTCTAGTAAGATTAACAAGTATTTGGCCATATTTAAACATGGGCACAAAACTTTCCGGTGACCTGTTAGCTAGTCTAATGTAAGTTCAGTCGAAAGGGAGGCTTTTCACATGTTACTGGAGTGAGTTCAAAGCGGCATTAAGCCTAATGTCGGTCATCTCTCCTCAGTTTCTTTTTATTCCTCTGGTTAACACCTCTTCTCTGGCACCTTCCTGAGACAGCCTTTCCTTATTCAGGGCCTGGCTGGAAGATCGCAACGAAGAGCATGTCACAGCCCTGCTGTGTTACAGACATTTAGAAATTGTTTTGTGTTCCTTTTGTCTTGTAGCTTGTTGGAGCCTTCTTAGTGATTACCTAGAAATGCACTTTTTCTCTTCATGTACTTACGAAGTAGGATTTATGTAACTCTGTGATTATCATTTGGGGAACACTGGGTGTTAAATATCATAGGATAACAAATTCCACAAGATGAGAACACTCCAGGGGGACCTCTGAAGAGAAGCAGAGAAGCACTCCGGTTCTGTCCTGGGTGTGGGTTGTGTTGATGGAGGATGACTGTTGATTCGGGAGAGGGTGCTGTAATGTGGAGAAAACGCCCATCCCATTTAAGCTTTGGGAAAAAGTTTCCACCTTTGAGCTTGGGTTAAAAATATTGTATTGTGCCCTGGCCAGTTTGGCTCAGCGGTTAGAGCGTCGGCCTGCGGTCCAGAGAGACCCGGGTTCGGTTACTGCTAAGGGCATGTACTTCGGTTGCAGTTTGTCCCCGGCCCTGGTTGGTCGTGTGGGTGGCAACCACTCAATGTGTCCCTTTCACATCGATGTTTCTCTCTCTCTCTCTTCCTCTCTCTCCCTCCCACTCTATCTGAACAAAGAATGAAAAAAATGTCCTCAGGTGAGGATTAAAAAAATATATATATATTGTATTGTCTTCTTCTTATAATGCTGGTCGGATAAAGAGATTAACAAAGCTTTTCCTCAGATTCTGTAAGTCAGACTTGTCTCTCATTTCCCGGGGAGCCAGGATTACAAAGGCTGGTAGCTTCTGGTGTTGGGGCTGTTAGTATTGATTCTGTGATGTTACTGTGAATTCTTTTTCTGACATATATACTGTGCACAGGTAGTCTTACCTCATCTCTGGATTCATTTCATATAACGTACCATGGACTGATCTCTTGTAGCTGCCTCTTAGCATCTACAACTTGGAGCACGCCTGGAAGACTCGGTTCCTGTCTACTACGTAGAGGCGAACCTGGAAGAATGGCATTGGGATAGTGACTTAGCAAGGCATGTACACTCCAAAGTGAAGGCTTCTCTGAAAATCACTGGCGATCTCTGCTTATTTTAGCACAGTAGGAATAGTGACCTCAGCTCCAAAGTCGGGGTCCTGCCTAGGAATCTAAAACTACCATTTCCAAAATAAAACATGTCATCGAATAAAATATATATTACACATATGTGAAAACTAATTACCAGGGATTGTATCCTGACATTTTGACACTTTGTCTTGAAAGAAATGAATATGGAGATCACAACATCCAGATTTTAGTTGTATTATCACTTAGAGTAATTAAAGGTCACTGATTCAGCACCATAGTTTGTGAGTAAAACACTCTAATAATTATTATTTCAATTCTGACTTCTGGGGCTTTAGGATACTGAACTCTAGAGCCAACACAGTTTAATGAACCACCAGCCTGTGACAGAGGAAGGTTTCAAATGTCTGGTTTATGGTCTTGTTCTGTAAGGAGGAATATATGTGTCTATATTTCATTTCTCTGGGCCTAATTTTCTAAATTCTGTAAGTGAACAAGAAACGGTGAACACCACTGCAGAAATGTAGTGACAGGAAGAACCGTTTTAGTGGTAAGACACTGGGCAGTTAAAGTGTCTGGACAGACTTTGAAAGCAGTAAAACAATACAGGTGCAGATTGTACAGATAATTACGTGTTTGCGTGTGCATGAGGCTTCACTGTTAGAATTGTGTTCTTGTGCTAAAGGCTGTGTCGCGACTTTTGTTGTTTGTTTGTTTTTGTCTCTGGGCTCTGAAGATTGAAGTTTACTATTAATTGCCAAGGAGGACATAAGTGAGTATATTTCTTTTTTAAAATTGTATTACCCATAGTGAATACATATTTATTTAAGGATGTTTGGTCATAAAGCAGTGTAGCTGCCATAGATTCTTCTAGGATTTTACACTTGAGAGCTGGTCTGGTCTAATCATTTCTAGATGGTTCCTTCTGATTCCCAGAAATAAATGAAAGAGTAAAGGAGTTAAAGAATTTAGAAGCATTCTTGGTGTGGTGGGAACAGACTCATACACATTCTTCTCAAGAGAAAAACACATTTCCTAATCCTTGAGGTTTCCTTTTGTTTCCTGTTTCCTCCAGTAAAATGTTTTCACTTTTCTTTCTTTTTTTTCCTCTTCTTTTTCTTTTTCTTTTTTTTTCCAGAAAAGGTGTTGTGGAAAGGTCTGCCCAAACATGAAGCTAACACACATCAGTATAAAAAAAAAGTCTTTATTCCAGTTTCCAGAATTCCTCCTCAACCTTTCCTGTTCATTGGATTAATGAAGCCATTAAACAGTGATGTAGAGAAGCCCACCCCTTGAAGCTCAGTAGAAAACCAGGGAGTGGGCTGGTGTAGGCAAGTAGGCCCTCCGCACTCAGTCTGTCCCGCTTCACGGAAGGGGAGGAGGGGGCCACATCTCATTAAATTTGTAATGGCAGATATAATGTGATTGTGACAATCATCCAATGAATATTTGTTAATTTGAATAATCACATGTTAAAGTACATGGGTGTCAAACTGACTTCCAAGGCCACTCAGCATTTATTTCTTGTAGCCTTTGGAAGGGACGGAGAGGCGACAGAGCCACACTTGACTGATGATGCTAGGCATTTGTGAAAGCTCAGGTAATAGAAACACTTACTTAATATTTCTATCCCATAGTAAGTGCAGTGTATTAATGAGCAAGGTACAAGAAATGCTTATTATGTGCCAAAAGGCTTACACATATATTTGCTTAAAGGAACTCCCCTCTGGATTTAATAAAATTCTTAACCACAAAGAGGTACAGAAGTTAACTCAAGGGTTGTAATGAAAAACCTAGAAAAGTGACTTCCTTCATATTTTCCTTCCTTTCTCTCCCTTCCCCTCACTTTCCCCACCTCTGCCAGCTTTCACTGTAGAAAGAAAAGAACAGGTGCACACACACTTACAAACTTGCTCCTTCACGCTGAGCCTGAGGCGGTTTTATGGGATCTCCCACAACCACTGAGCAGCTCTTGGCCACCACCTGCATCCGCTCACAACTTCTGATTTAATGTCTTGAGAATTGGGCCAGTGTTTTTAAATGAACAAGCAAACACACACAGGAAGCATACCTTTAAAAAAATTGTTTATATATTTTTTGGATATTTTGCATAAAGACCAAAAGGTGCTTTTGCTTCTCTGGCTGCTCCACCCGAACTGTGGCATTCTTTTGGGGTGTGTGGTACCCGTAGCGCACCATAAATCTCCACTAGATGTCAGTGTGTCACTGAGTGAAACCAGCTCCCGTGCTCTCAGGACCTGTTCTCGGAAACATGCTGTATTGAAAAGGTGAACTCGTAATTTCAACCAGAATGAGATAGAAGTTTTAGTATATAGGTTAGTAATAAGTTATATTTGTCCTAATGAATATTGATAAGAATGAAATCTTTTATTTAAAAAACTCATACCTTTCATCTGAGGATTTCAAAATGCTTTACTTGTATTCTGGTTCTTATCACGATACTCCCAAAGAGAAGATTGCAAACATTCATTTTACATTTGCAGTAGTGTAACCGGAAGTGCAAGGGCACAGAGTGACTGGCCCAAGATCACACCGTCAACGTCTGCGGGGCCCAGGCTGGTGTTTCTGCAATCGCAGAAGCTACTCTGCCAAAGTAGTTCTGCTTCTCCTTTGTGTGGGTAGGGTATTTAGATGCGTTCCCCTTCATCTGTCATTTCTATCAACTTCATCTGTCATTTCTATCAACCACCTAGATTAAAAACCAAGCTCCAAGGAGAGAGGAATAATAAGAAGGATTGAGATGCTCAGTTTAGTGAGTGTGATGATGTTTAAGATGGAATTTTAAGATTTTATAAAGATTGCACAAAGAATGTGCTAAACAACCAAGACGGAAACAACTCTATTTTACATATACTACAGAGATGGTGAGCTCAGACCAATGTGAACATCTTCTCCGTGCACGCTCTCAAGTGAAGAAGGAAGGACCGACAGCTGCGACGTTTGAAGCTATTGGGTATTTAAGGATTATGGGGTATACTGTATATTGTAGGTTTTACACTATAATTTTATTAAAGAGGAAGCTAAATGTAATCTTGTATGTTAGAATTTAAATAGCAATTTCCCCAAAATTGAGTAAATATACAGGTTGCAACTATAAAGTTATATTGTAGATAAAGATGAAAAAAACACACAGAAAAGATGTTAGGGTGGTGGGATTATAGGTAAATTTAATTTTCTCCTTTATGTGGTAATATTGTTTTTATAATAAATAAAAAATGGTTTGTCCTTTATGGTCCATCTTGTAAAAATCTGCAACAATCTCGGCTTTAGAAAGGCTTGCTTCGTATCAATGAGACACATTGTAAACTATTGAAATTCAAGATTTGGTTGGGTTTGTTTACTTCAAAGGTTTCAGTTAAATCAGAACTCAAGGTTAAAGTGGCAGAAGTACAGGGTCATATTTTCAAATTTTGCTGTGACTTTTTAGTGAAAATAGATGCTTGCCTAAAGCCCAGCAGGCTGAGTGCTGTAGTGCATTGTTGATGTTAAGCAAATATTGATGTAGTGTTTAATAAATGTAGCTCTCTTTAATTTGTGTTTTCATTTTCAAGGGTGCAAGATTAAAAGAGTTACCAGTTAAATTCTAGAGATTTTTTAAATTAAAATTTTTATAGCTACTGATTTTGCATGCTTGGACCTACCTGTGTTTTGATTCGAAACTGTATACATCTAATCAAAACTGCATGGATGAAATTGAGGTATGAAGTAACATTCCACGTATGAGAGAAAACTTGTACTTCTATGATATGTCTCATTTCAAGAAGTAACAGTGTAGCCACCAATGAATTATATGTAAAACTTTATGGACAATAGTAAAACTTCTGCAGCTGATCAGTGATTACCAGTTGGAGAAGTTGGGCAAGTGCATCAGAATTGCCTAGAAAACGTTTAAAAAACCATACCTGTTTCCTTGCCATCATCTCATTCTATAATTGTGATATTTGGAAACCTGGATTTCCAGATTTGGCAGTGGGGTAAGTGGATGGAGGAGGAGGCAGGAGTGTGCAATTTCAGGACTTTTCAGGGTGCTGTAAAGTCCGGGTGCATATTGGACCTCCAGTCACCCCCACCCCCAGGTGTGTACTCAGTGTAAGTGACTTCTTGGACTCCTGGGGCCGCAGAATGCTACTAGCTTAAACCACCTCGAACATTGGGCTTACAGTGGTCTGGAATCATTAGAGTTGAAACAAGTCTAGGTGGTAGGTCAGTGGAGGGGATTAGACTCCCATTTGTTCAATCGATTCTTGTTAAATATAAAGGAAAAGAATCCAGGTGGAAGACCAAGGCCAGCTCAGCCCACCTCCTGTCTGATTTGTAGCATTTCAAAAACTACAACTCCCACAAAACCTTCATTTTCTCTACCAGTTTTCTCACGGTGCCTAGAATCCCACCAGTAGGGATCCATTCTTTGGCTTAAAATATATACATCTCTAGAAATCTTTCATTTTTAATACCGATATTACAGGAATCCATAACACACTGAGCCCAAGCTCATGCGCTCTGAAAAAGCACTCCCAACCCCCCCCCCCCAACCTGGCTGAAGCTAGTTGTTGTGGGTACAAGGAGATGTTGATAGAACAGAGTGGAAAGGAGCCCGAGGGCTCCAGCTACTGCTTGAGAAGACAGGCAGGTGGGGCAGGGGTTGATTGCCCAAGGGAGTCCCTCCAGGCGAACAGAGGAGCTCAATTTCCAACTAAAATTCAGATTCTGACTGTAGGGCTGGGGGAGGAGAGTCTGCATTTCTAACAAGCCCCCAGGTGATGTCCATGTTGCTGGAGGAACATAATCTTCACCTGTATTTCTAGAGCAAGTCCTATACTGTAACCCAGCACACAGGCTCCGTGAGACCAGAAGTTCTTGCACTTGGGTGAGATTAGGAATCACCTGGACAGCTTGTTCAAATAGATTTCTAGGCCCTGTCTCAGAGATTCTCATTCAGTAGGCGGGGCCACGAGTGTAGACAGCATCTCCAAGCCATATCTGCAACCCTGGACCTGACATTCCGACATAAGCTGACGTCCCAAGTTGTGGGTGCTTCCTGACACGCTGCAAAGGTGAGCCCCGCATCCTCACTTTTTGCCAAAAAAATAGCAGCTCTTGCCATTCAAGCTCTCTGTAAACTCAGCCACACACAGGAAGGTGAAGGTTTTGTACTGATGGCCTGCATACTCAGTGATCAAGAGGATAAACAGTAGGAATTCCATAGGCACAGGACCTGAAAATCATTTAGATCTTAGTTTTCTGGTCAAAGGGGGTGAATTACTTGAAATCCACGATTTAGGGATATTCTGCAGGTGTTAAGAATGATACTGTTTTAAATGTTGCAGGCTTTTCTTGGCAGGTCTCTCCAAAACTTTGCTAGAAATATTTTAAGAATTTGGAAATTCTTACTTTTTTTAAAATATATTTTTTCTTTATTGATTTTTAGACAGAAAGGGAGAGGGAGAGAGACATAGAAACATCGATGAGAGAGAACATCGATCAGCCGCCTCCTGCATGCCCCCGACTGGGTATTGGGCCCACAAACTGGGCATGTGCCTTGACCGGGAATCAAACCTGTGACCCCCTGGTGCATGGGTCCACGCTCAACCACTGAGCCACACCAGTGGGCTCTTTTTTTTTTTTTTTTTTTTTTTAAGAATTCAACACATTGAAAATGTATTGAAAATCATCCACAGGCAACTGGAAGAAACTTTTTAAAGTTCTTACCTCAGAATAATGCTTATTCTATTGTTAAATTAAAGGGTGAAGATGGGGCTAAATATAAAACTATTTTAACTTAAAATGAGTTCGCTTGAAAGAAATGTCAGTTTTAATTATTATTGCAACTCCTTAAAATACGCAACTGTTATTCGAATGTTTTCAACTAGCTCTTCCCTTTCCGTTTTAATCAGTTCTTTTCTTCAGTATCTTTGGATGTGTTGTTATCATTATTGTTATGAAAAAATAGGGTTATAGTCCCTTGACCTTCACATAGCAGTATTTAAAAATTACTTCAGTTTGAGGGTTATCAAAATAGAATTTGTCTCAAAAGATTATGCTAAATATTATGTTTAAAAACATATCTTAAACAAGTTGGGTATGGATATTATATATTTTTTCATCTTCTAATCAGTTTTATTCCTCATTAATATATAGGTTGTGGCAAAAGTACATTTACAGTTGTGAGTACACAAAACAGTTTATTCTTATATTATTATTTACTTATTTTTATTATTTTCCATACAAACAACTGTGAGCCTACTTTTGCCCATCCTGTGTAGCCACCCTGTTTGAGCTGTGGTGAGCTGTGATTTGTAGAATTTCTCTCAGTGGGCATGCATTTAAGAACAGTAGCTTCCCTCGCTGGGGATTTGTGGAAGAACTGATAAATGCTCAAGTCCTCCGTGCCACAGCTGGGTGGCCTGGCTGGCACTATCCGAGAAACCTCGCTCTGTAACGGCGTGACGTGTGCCATAGCAGCTACAGTGCTACGCACTGCTGTTAGAGGCTGGTTTGTTCACCGGGCTCATCTGAACCAGCTACCCAAAGCACCTGCTTTTCCTTCCATCCTCGCAGAACCTCTAGGTCATCGACAATAGTGGGTGGACTTCTTAGGTAACTTCCAAGGTGAATGATTGAGTTACATTGCATGCTGTCCTGTCACTATAGGAGATTTACACGTGGGAAAACTTTTCCGCCCCCTGACTTACTCCATTACATGCTCTCGTGCTTCTGCCTTAGTAGAAATCACTTCAGCCTGTAATTAGGCTATTTCTCTCATGTGTGTCTCTTTGACTCTTTCTCCCCCACCTGGGGAAGCGCATGAACACGAAGACCATGCCGTCTTCTTACTCTTCATCCTGTGCCCAGTGCCCACGACAGTGGCAGTAGCTCAGGAAATACTTCTTAATATTGCTATTAAAGCGTTAGGTAGCAGATGCTATTTCCCTAGGTCATCAGCCTTGGGGGCCATTCGGAGTGTGTAGTATTAGTCATTTTGTCCTTTCATTCCTCAAATCTCTCTCTAGTTCAAATAAAGGACAGGTGATTGCTTGGAAGTCTCTCAACTGCCATATTCCTTCTGTGAAACTGTGGCTACTTTGAGTTCCTCTGACGGACTTCGTGGTGCAGGCCTGAGGACCCACTGGCCACCCCGCTGCCCACCCCTCGGGCAGAGCTGTGAGGTCTGGCAGAGCCAGCCTGCCCTGCGTTTCAGGAAATGCGTCTTTGCTTCCACTCCTAGCAGCCCCTCTAGAACTGGGGAACGTGTAAATCGGATTTGTCTCATCCTAGACTACAAGTGGGCTCTTTGGAAGCAGCATTGACATTTTTCTGTATTCAGTATCTAACCCGTTGGCTGACACAGTTTTGTGCCCTTAATACATTCTTGTGGAGAAGTGCATTTGAGGGGTTATTTTCTACTTGTGTGCGACCCCAGGCTTTGGTTCTGTTTCTTTTGGTGATACTGAACTCCACAGAGCGATTATCAAAGGGGCTAGCCAGCCAGGAACACGGTTTCTACTGCTTCTGAAGTTGCTTCCTGAGTTGTTTTGTACCATGCTTAACCCACCCCGGCCTGAGCACTCTGCCCTTCCCCTTCCAGGGAGCTGTGCCCTCCTCCAGCGGGCTGTGTGGTGCCCAGCTGTGTGCCAGGTCCTCTGCCCAGCCAGCAACACGCCCCCCCCTCCCTGGCATTATTTCTTGTGGGAGAGGGGAAGGGGATGTTTAGCTAAGAAAATTGACACTAAGGAAATATGTGGAAGCAAATGTTTGCATCAAATTTATTTCCACATTTAGGATTACTTGGCGTGATAGATAGAGAATGTTTTAAGATTTTTATGAGTTTAAAATAAAAAGATATTATCTAGGTCTTGCATTCATAGTATCTTAGACCATCTGACAGTTTTAATTTGTTTTTGTTTAAATAGGACAACTTTGTTTTGAGACCTTGAGAACATTGCTGGCTTTTTTCTACCCCAATTTTCATCAAGGTAGTACCCCCCCTTCCTCTAATTTCTCTATTCTTATTATATATTTTTACAGTATAATCCACTTATCTGGGTTATTTAAATATTTAATTTTATGCTCAGTAGGAAGAATGATTTGATAGCTACTTAAAGGTTTTAACAAGGTTTAGTTTTTTCAACTTATGATAGGAAGAAAAAGATGAGTTAGTTAAAACTATCAACATCCCATAGTAAAACTGGGCATATAGCGTGACAGTTGACATGGGCTTCCTACTCCACACTAGCTGTTTGACTTCGGGTAAATGACTTACCCTCTCTGTGGTTTCAGTTTTCCGTCTGTAAAAGTATAGAGCAGTAGTGCTTTCTTCACAGGCTGCTGCGAGGCTCGAATAGGAGAGGGTAGTGGGGTGTAGGGTGACTCTGCCATAGCCTGCACATAGGTGCTCCATCAATGTCAGTGTTATGCTTTTTGGATGTACACAATATCAAAAAACTCCTTATAGTCTTTATTTTCAGAAAGGGGACACTGTTTCCTAAATAATCTGACTAGCCTAGTTCTTTTTCTAGCTCTAATTTCATGATTAACTGTACCCACTCCATCCCTCATAGGGGGCTCATTTATTTCTTCGGCATAAGCATTCCCAACCATAAATGAACTTTTAAAAAAATGCTACTGAAGATGGAATAACAAGCCAGTAAGTAACGTGTCACAGAAGAGCTGCCTCCTGATGTTGCAGAAGGAATCAGTGCCTGAATCCCGGAACACGTGGTCGTAAGGCAGGTCACGAAGCTGTCTTGTGTTTGGCAAATGTTTGAATAAATCTTCTCATCATTAAGTCCTAAGTGTGTTTAACCGTGAGGACAGGTCTCCAGGACCATTTACAATGGCCCAATCCTTGGGACTCACGCATGTGGCTTGACTTTTTTTTTTGGGGTGCATGCCCTTAGCGGGAACTGAACCCGGGACTCTCTGGTCCGCAGGCCTACGCTCCAACCGCTGAGCCAAACCGGCCAGGGCTGTGGCTTGTCTTTTCCCACCAGTTCTGAGTTCCCTGCTGCTGGGTGTATAACTGCTCAGTGACGGACAATGCCGCCTTCAAAACTTGGTGGTAGGAATTAGCAACAGCAAGAATAAGCCAACACAATTCTTCCTGTTTTTTTTTTTTTTTTGTCGCTTTATATTTTGCATAATTGTATTTTTGAATATCTAGGTCTGTTGTTTATAGCAGATAGATCGATGTCTGAAAATCACTTACTTACCAAATATTTATTGGTTTTCTAACATGTAGTAACTTTCAGAAAGTATTTGGAGGACCCAAGGTAAGGAGGTAGGGTAGCTATGCTTCAAGATAAGTCATTTGAAATGTTCTTCATTCTTAAATGCATAATTCAGGGTTTCCTACTTTTAGAGAATTTTTTTTCTCTGAAAATGTCTTTTGATTTCTTTTTCTAGGCCTCTACATTTCTAATGAGCATAGATGCTCTTTGAGTCTTGATTCCCTTTAAAATACTCATAGGAAAGTTCTTTTCGGTCAAGTTGAAACAAGGGCTTCATTTTATCTGGCCTAAGATACCTGTGAAAGGGGCGATTCATTACCACTTCCTGAGGGGCAGGTCCCTGGGGGTGAGTTGGGGTGGGCATTGTTTTGCACCCGGGACCTTAGGAGCCTCAAGGGGGGCAGGAGGCATTGATCATGTACATTAACTATGACAGCCATGCTTAGGACTCCACGCGGAACTTGTGTTGAAAGGTCACTCTTGAATTCCTATGTCGGGGTTCAGATGAGGGAGAAACTGAACTATCGGGAGTCATCAAGGTGTATAAAGGCCTGATAGAGTAGGTGGCAGGCAGTTAGGTTTTTAGGAGCAAAATTGATAGACTTGATGACTAATTGGATAGCAAACATAAAGAAGGGGATGGATTTTTAAAAATAACCCTGAACCTTCTAGTTTGGATGACGTGCTACACAGTCATACTATCAATCGAGAAAGGAAATAGTCATCAATAAACAAGAAGTGCTGGCGAGGATGTGGAGAAAAGGGAGCCCTTGTGCACTGTTGGTGGGAATGCAGACTAGTGCAGCCACTGTGGAAAGCAGTCTGGAGTTACATCAAAAGATCAAAAATGGAACTGACATTTAACCTAGTGATCCCACTTATGGAAATATATCCGAAAATATCTGAAACACTAATTCAAAAGAATATATGCACCCCTATGTTCATTGCAGCATTATTTATAATAGCTAAGATTTGGAAGCAGCTCAAGTGCCCATCAGTAGATGAGTGGATAAAAAAGCTGTGGTACATGTACACAATGGAATACTACTTAGCCATAAAAAAGAAAAAGTCTTACCCTTTGCAACAGCATAGATGGACCTGGAGAGCATTATGCTAAGTGAAATAACCCAGTCAGAGAAAGACAAGTTACATATGATTTCACTCATATGTGGAATCTAATGAACAAAATCAACTAACAAGCAAAATAGAGACAGACTCAGCAGGCTGACAGCTGTCAGGTGGCGGCAGGGGGACTGGGTGCTGGGTGGTGGGGTGGGAGGATTGAGCAAAAAAGAAAAAAACTCATGGACACCAGGGTGGTGATTGCCAGAGGGGGTGAGGAGGTGGAGGAGGGTTTAGAGGGATAAATGGTGATGGACAGAGACTTGACTTGGGCTGGTGAACACACAAGACAGTGTACAGATGATGTGTTATAGAACTGTGCACCTGAAACCTGTACAGTTTTGTTAACCAATGTCACCCCAATAAATTCAGTAAAAAGGCGGGGGGTGGGGGGAAGAAAGGATATATTACTAAGGAAGGGAGTATAAGACTAAGAAAGGGTGAGAACTCACTACTACTGTGCCTTGTCATATCCTTATGGGATTTCTTTGATTCCTCTAAAAACAAACAAACAAAACCCTCTCAATACAGGAGAATTTGAGACTACTTGCCCAAGGTTACAAAGCTAAACTGGCAGAATCAGGGTTCAAACTCAGAACCTGTAACTGAAAAGCCGGTGGCCTTTTGTGACACCACAGTGAATAGGAACATAAGCCACAGGGTCTTAGTGGAGATGCTGCTTATGCTGCTGGTGCTGTGCCGCAGTTCTGAAAATGACCCTGTGGCCCGGCCGGCCGGTGTGGCCCAGTGGTTGAGCGTCAACCCATGCACCAAGAGGTCGCCGGTTCGATTCCCGGTCAGGGCACATGCCCAGGTTGTGGGCCCAATCCCCAGTGGGGGGCATGCAGGAGGCGGCCAATCGATGTTCTCTCACATCCATGTTTCTATCTCTCCCTTCCTCTCTCTCTAAAATCAATAAAGAAAAAAAAATTTTTTTTAAATGATCCTGTCTACTGAAATGCCAGAACGATGAATAATTATCATAAGGGCCAGTGTCTGCAACAGCCGGCCTGCTCACACTTTCTCAGTTTGCATCAAATGCTGACTATTTAATTAAAGAGAAATGTATCCACACAATTGAATCACCAAAAATATAGCACTGAAGTGTTTTGTTAATTATCAATTTGCACAGGCCTTGAAACTGAATATCAAATGTTCTTGTACTGAACCGATTGTCAGTCTTATGACCTTGTTATATTGAACCTTCCATAGCGGAAATTTTTGTATGAGAAATCTTTTCTTACCCAGTGTAACATGCTGTCTCAGACGTGACTCATTGCCTCGAAGCCCAGGTTGGCTCAGGTCCTGAGCAATATCGGAGGGAGACTCATCAACATTATTTCCATTTCTCATTATTGAGAGCACAGGGCCTGTGTTGTCCAAGATTCAAAGCAGTATTTCTTAAAAGGTGGTCCCATCACTCATCATCTGGGTTGATAGTTAATATATGGGTGTTTGGGCCCCACTCCAAATGTACTCCAACGGATTATTGTAAAGTGATCCAACAATCTGCATTTCAGTAAATGTCTAATATGATTTTCATGCACACTAACTTTGCAACTACTGGTCAGGACCTGTGTACACAGGTCACTGTTGCAATTCAGTATCCTTGACAGTAGAGGCTTCGTTCCAGGGTGACCGGCAAGAACAGGCCCTTGGAAGTATTTTTTCTACAACCATCAGTTGTTCATTTTTCTTCCATATATTGTGAGATATACAGGGGCATGAAAAGAAAAAAAGCCATTTTTATTTGCCTGTGATCGTTGCTGCAGTCAAGAGACTTAGAACAACAGCCTTCTTAAAAGGTGCCCTTTGCTGGTTAAAAGTGTATGTGCTTTGGTGAGAGGGGTATTTTATAGTCTATAAAACACTGGTGTTCCATTTTCATGGCATTATTATTTTTAAAAAATTTCTGTAGTTGTAGTCCGCAGTGATTTTTGTTGGATTTAGCCAAGAATATTTTTCTCCCAAGTAAGGCACTATTACAGTGCTGTGCTGTGCTACCCAAACACGATGCTCAGTCAGCAGACTGGAAGCAACTATGTCCCACAGCATGTCATCACCACTCTGATGTCTTGGACGTTATCACATGAGGCCCAGAGTGACCAAGACACAGCAAAGCATACTGTGTCTGTGGACAGCTCTGTGGCTCCAAAACTCCATTATTTTTGTTGGAGTGATCAATAAAATGGATGCACCTATCCATGTTAAAGGAGTGAGCTGTAGATTGAAGACCCTGAGCCAAAAAGATGTGCCCAGAAAACTATACTTAATCCTAATAGGAAGTCCTTTTCAAGAGATGCTCCACTGAGCATTTGGTAAATACACGCAGTAGAGGTGCTCTACCCACTCACTGGCGGAGCCCGAGTCCCGCCCTCCCAAAATAACATGTTTTGTAGCTTATGGTTATGATAAAGATGAATTTAGGAGTATTAGCCAAAGCATTGTGACAAAGAATTAGCATAAAATCTCAAAGAAATGAGAACTAGATTTTATGTTATGAATGATTCTGCTTGAACATTTAGCTGAAAAGTTGAAAAACTCAACTTCCTAGTCGTTTGCCTCTACAACATTAACAAGGACACACTCTGATGCTGTAGGTTACTTTTACTGAATGTATTGGTCCCTTCCCTGATGGGTCTGGGGGCTAAGGTGTATGCATATGAAAAGATAAAGGTTCATCGTCAAATTAACGACACACACATACATCCTACAGGGGGAGGGATCAGGAAGGCTTGGTGGAAGAAGAGGCTACTGAGGTGAACCTTGTGTGGAAATTAAACAGGGAGCAGAAAGTGGGAGAAGACAGTGCTAATACTCCTGATGATGATGAAGAAGTGCATTTGGTAGATGATGTGTTCAGAAATAGTTGTAGTAAAATACTGGCATTGAGGACTGAGAAATAAGGTTGAAAAAAGGAATTCATTGAAAACCACTAGGTTGCATGAGACTATGGGGCACACCCACACCTTCCACCCCGGAGTCTTCAAATTATATGTCCTGATATTACCAGACAAAAGGGGTCCGTTTGTCTGCACACATCAAAGCCCAGTAAGACAGGAACAGGTGCTTGCAGCCAAAAAAGTAAGGGTCTGTGTTTAGGAAGTGACCCACACTTAGAGTCACAGGGGAGCTAATACTGGAAGACCTGGCTTCCCAATGACTTCCGGGGGGTGGGTCATACTGGGGGGAAAGCATTAGTCACGGTGAGTAGGGGGTTAGGGTCTCGGTCAGGGTCAGGGTCATGGTCTCTACTGACTGGTCCGGGCAAGGGAAGGGGGTAATCCCTGCATCTGTTCCTGATGTCAGCCATGGTGTGGCTCCATCTGGTTTCACTGCTTTTCTGGGTCTGGAGCTGGCACACAACTGAGGCCGAGATGCTACTTTTAGTTTGATTAAAACTGTCTTTGTGGTCAATAGACCCAAGCCGTTGTTCCTAAGATGATTTGGTGCTGGTCAGAACCTTGTTCCGAGGGCTTAATGATGAAGGGGGTGAATGTGCAAGGGAGGAGGAGGCAGGTGAGTCCGGGTGCTGGATGAGGCCAGTTTGAATCAACAGGAAAGAAAGGAGAAAACGTCATATTACAGAAAAGTCTGTGCCGTTAGACTGGGAACAGAAGTCCCCATGTATCATCCATGAGAGAGTCAGCTGGCGCTGAAGTCCAGTGGGACTGGAGATCGCGTTTCCATTACAGCAGAGCAGATACCTCAAAACAGCACAGCGCTTCTTGGGCCTCTCCCCCACCCAGTTGGCTGGTCCCCTCACCTCCTCCCAGCTTCCCTCTGACCTTCACTCATTTTGCCCCTTTTTATCCAAGAAATCCCTCCCTTTATCTCAGGGCAGCTTCCCAGTCCCCGGGCTTCTTGATTCCTGTGGGGCACTGAGTGAGAAGGAGCACGAGCGGGGCATCCCCTGAACAAAGTCCTCTCGCTAAGAGAAGTTCGGGGACAGCTGTTAAAGTCCTTATTAAAAATTAACCTTATTACTGACAGCTGTCGGAGGGGAGGGAGGAAGAGGGGACTGGATGAAAGAAGGTGAAGGGAGTAGCCTAAGAACATATATGTGTAACCCACAGACAGACAACAGTGAGGTGATGGCCAGAGGGAGGGGGTGCGGGGCAGGGTGGAGGTGGGCAAAGGAGGGGGGAGGGGGACATCTGGAATAGTGTCAACAACACAGAATATTTTAGAAATTAACCGTATTACACATACAATGACAAACAAGGAATATGACAAAATATTTTCTCTAGTTCTTCCTCCTCACCTGTCCCTGTAGCTCAGACATTCCACTTACATTCTTTTTCTAAATGGCAGTCATTTTATTTCTGGGTGATTAGGGTTCTCTCCTTCTCTCCTTCCTTTCCTCTTCTCCTTCCTCCCCCTTCCCCTCTCTTTCTCCTCCCCTCCCCCTCTCTTTTCTCTCCTCCTTCCCCTGTGATGAGGAGAGAGAAGAACCCCCCCACCCCCAGGAAGAGTCACTTAAGACCTCATGTCCTTTAAACTGCTCCCTGGAAGCAACTAATATTCATGACTTCTTGTCCCACATGATTTGGTTTGTACATTTACATACGTCCTCTTATTTAATTATCTGCATAACCATGTGAGAGAGGTATAATTACCCTCATTTTTATAGACATGGGAACACAAGATTAGAGAAATAAAATAACCTGTCCAAGACAATACAGCAAAATCAGGACAGAATAGGAATGAGAAAACAACTCCGTCTTCAGGGATCTGAAAGTTAGTTGGATGCCTTACTACTTTCTACTATTGCAGCTTCTCTCCCAAACATTTCTTTACTCCTTGGCTTGCGTGAAAGAAGACTCGCAGCCGTGTTTAATGTGACTAACCACCAGCATGGCATCTCTTACGCGACTGGTTAGAAGTTAAATCCTTGAACCAACGTGCCTCCTATCAATGATCCTTCTTATGCCTTTCTCTGTACCGCAGTCCCTCAAAATCCTAACCGATTCATCTTTGCTTTTCTAGTTTTTGTCTGAAGATTCTTTAGAACATATCCATGTAACTTAGTTCAGACTCATCCCTCTCAGCCTTCAAGTCCATGAGATAAACTTAACTTCAGTCAGTGCTCCATGACCTGGTCCTGCCTTTGGAGATGCCAGACGCTTCCAGATCCAGAGCTTTTCCATAGCCAAAAATAGGTAGATAAAATAGAATTTTCTTCTTAAGTTTTCTAGATTATGTCTGATTGTTGATGCAAAAATAATAACACTGAGGTTAGAAAGGAATGTAGAGGAAATATTTAAGACAGTTATAAACAGAGGAAGAAAAAGGGTGTGAAGGGAGGTAAGTTTTTCATACTTAGACTGGTGAAAGGTTGGCACCGGTAGTAAACGGTGATAAGTTATGTGTATATATAATGTAATACCTAAACCCACCACTAAGATAATATACAAAGAGATACACTCAGAAACATGATGGATGAATCAAAATGCAATTCTAAAAAATGTTGAAGTAACTCATAGGAAGGCAGGAAAAGGAAAACAAATGAAAAACAGAACAAACAAAACAAGAAATAAAAAGCATACTTACACCTTAACATATCAATACTTACACTAAATATAACGCTATACATACACCAATTAAAAGACAAAAATTGGCAAAATAGATTAAAGAACATTACCCACTATTTATTGCCTGTAAGAAACTCACTTAAAATGTAATGATATAGGCAGGTTGAAAGTAAAACAATGGAAAAATATCTATTGTGCTAACATTATTAAAGAAAAGCAGCAGTGGCTATATTAGTATTGGATAACTAGACTTTAGATCAAAGACAATTACTAGATACAGAATGGGACATTATATAATAATAAAAATGTTAATCCATCCAAAAGACCGAGTAACCTTAAATATGTATGCACCAAACAACAGAGATACAAACATGTGAAGCAAAAGCCAATAAAACTGAAAGGAGAAATAGACAAATCCACAGTTGGAGCTGGAGACTTAGACTCCCTTATCTTACCAATTGAGAGAGCTACAAAGAAAATCAGCAAGTATATAAAATAACTCAACAACACCATCAACCAACAGGAGCTCATTGACATTTGACCACCCAACACTAACAGAATGCATATCCCTTTCAGATGCCCACAGACTATTTACCAAGATAAGACAAATCCACTACCATAAGACAAACTTGAACACGCTTTAATGAATTGCAATCACACCACATGTGTTCTCTAACCACAATAGTATCAAACTCGAAATCAATAACAGAGAAATAGGAACATTTCCAAATAATCAGAAACTAAACACTACACTTTTAAATAATCAATGGCTCAAAGAGGAAGTCTTAGGAGAAATTTTAAAAATATATTAAACTGAAAATAAATATGCAAAGTATTAGGACTATGATACAGCTAAAACAATGCTGAAAAGTTTATAGCACTAAATATTTATATTTGAATGTTTTGGGAAAGAGGAATGGTATCAAATCAACAATCTAAGCTCCCACCTCAAGAAAATAGAAAAGAAGAACAAAATAAACCCAAAGCAAGCAGAAGAAAAGAAATAATACAGATAGAAGTAGAAATCAATAGCATTGAAAACAGAAAACAGTAGACAAAAATCAATGAAAATAAGAGCTCGTTTCTTGAGAACATCAACATTTACAAATCTCTAGTAATACTGACCAAAAAAAGACTCAAATCACCAATATCAGGAATGGAAAATAAGATATCAATACACATTTTACAGACATCAAAAGAACAATAAGATAACTCTGTCAATACTACAGACATACATTTGACAAGTTAGATAAAATGGACAAATTCTTCAAAAATCACAAGCTACCACCCAATAAAAAATAGATAACTTGAATACTGCTATGACTATTAAACAACAGAAATCTCCAGGCTCAAATATTTTCACAAGAAAATTCTACCAAATATTTAAAGAAGAATTCACACCAATTCCACACAATCTCCCCCAGAAAAGAGATAAAGGAACACTTTCAATTTACTTATATAAAGCTAGTAATAACCCGATACCCAAACCAAAGAAAGAACAACAAAAAAAAAAACTAGACCAGTATCTCTCACGAATATAGACACAAAAATAATTAACAAATATAATTCAGCAATATCTACGAAGAATTCATTATGACCAAGTGGGTTTCATTCCAAGTATGCAAGGCTGTTTCAATAGCTGAAAATTAATCAGTGTAGTCCACTATTTTGGTAAAAGAAAAAAGGAAATCACATGATTGTATCAATTGATGCAGAAAGCACAGAACAAAATTCAGCCTTTGATTTTATCAGGCCTTCAAGTGATTGGATGAGGCCCACCCAAGTGAGGAGGGCAATCTGCTTTATTCGGTCTACAGATTCAAATATTATTCTCATCCAGAAACACCCTCACCAACACACCCAGAATAATGTTGGAGCAAATATCTGGGAGCCCCATGGCTCAGTCAAGTAAATAACATGAATATCAACAAAAGAAGAAAAGAGACCTATCAATGTTAGAAAGTTTTTATCAGGTCCTGAAACAAAAGTCAAGCATTGCGATGCATTCTCTTTTGTCTGGTGGTAGGTGGTGGAAGTACTTCCTCGTCAGTGCCTCTTTCGTGCTGAGCTGTTTTCCTTGGTGTTCTCAGATGCCCTTCTTCTGTCCCATGACCTCAGCTTCCACAGACCTCATGATCCAAAACCTGTTGAGTCTTTTTTTCCCCCTTTCTAACCCTAGTTTTAGCTTCCCTGGACTGCTCAGGGTCTTCTCTAGGATTTCTCAGAGATTTTCATTTTGTGAAGTTCGCAAAATAATAAAAAATAAAGAACAGCTAAGTCAAGAGTACAGAAATGATGGTGTATATTAAATGTTTGCATTTGACAAATGAACATTATTTTGTTTGTTAATGTTCACGCAAGGATAGTTTTCCATTGATTTATAGAGAGAGTGGAAGGGAGGGAGGGGGAAAGAGAGAGAAACATTGATGTGACCTGCAACCCAGGTACCAGAATCGAACCTGCATCCCTTTGGTCCTCCGGTTGACACTCTAACAGCTGAGCCAAACCAGCCAGGGCACAAATGAACATTTTAACACAAAAATGTACAATGGACCTTATTCTTCTGCCAGTTGTATTACCTCTCCCTGTGGCTATGGTGCAGTCTCATTGGGAAGATAATGGCTAACATCTGAAAGCACAGTTCTTTGTGAAGGTTGAGCTGAGTCCAAAAGGCCCTGGTCTGATTTCTCCTCTTTTAAATAATTTATACACCTTCCCTGCTTCTTTTCACCTTCTAATAGTTCTTGAATTTTCTACCTTTAGATATCTGGTGAGAACTAACGCTGCCCAATGTGCCTGTCTCACTGTCCAAGGTGTTCAGCCCAGAGCGGAGGGCCTGAAACACCCTGGGTCCTCCAAGGAGGACACTCCTCAGTCCGGGTCTGCAGAGCTGGTCAAACCGTGAGAGCGAAATTGTTTCAGTATTTTGTTACTTTAATTTTACGCCTTTTACAAATAATTTATTGGACTACTGTATTTCTTTTTATAGAGAAAAATTGAAACTTCACATTTTTAACAGTTACATTAAATTTACATTCACATTCAATGCAACAAATATTTCTTCAAATGAAAAATTTCAGTGGTAGTTTTATTGATTAAAACTAATATTACATTTTAATCAATTGCATTGATTAAAAATAATCACGTAATAGTTTATTTTAATCATGTACTAATTTTTAGGTTTAAAATTTGTTTATTTAGTTTTGAATAGAGAGTACATCTCTGTGGTTTAAACTACAAAATGCCCTTCCCACCTTGGCTTCCAGCTCACCCAGTTCCCCTCTGGAGCTAGTTTTACCAACGTTTTGTCTATCTAGAGAGACTATGCATATAAAAGAAAACATATATTTTTATTCAAGTACTAGTAATATGCAACACACATTCTTCTACATCTTGCTTTCTCCTCCACTTAACCAAATATGGAGCGTTCCACAGCAAAACCAACACGTGTTTCATTCTTTATGCCATAATTTATGTAAATAGCTCTACTGGTCAATAATGACGCTATTACAAGCAATTGTATAATTTTGTACAACCGTCATTTCATATGCATAGGTAAATATATCTGTAGGATAAATTCCTAGAAATACACCTTTTAATTTTTTTGAACAGGCAGTTTTGTCAACTATTTTATGTACTTGGTAAATGCACATAGCAAAATGGTTTTTTAAAAATATGTTTTTATTGATTTTTTTTAGAGAGAGAGGAAGGGAGAGAGAGAAACATCAATGTCAGAGAGATACATCTATCGGCTGCCTCCTGCACGCCTTTGTACCCTGATGGGGAATCAAACCAGGACCTCTCAGTCCATGGGACAACACTCAATCCACTGAGCCACACCGACTGGGCGCAAAATGGTTTTAAATAATGTTTTAAGTTTAGATGATAGCATTCTATGAATTGTATGAGGACATAGATCTTAAGACCTGGAAATTATATGTGTACTTGTTTTTCATTGGTTTTACTTTCTTCTTCTTTTTTTCTGTTTTTCTTTTTATATTCTCTCAGCTCTGTTTTTCTCTTCCTTCTTTCCTTTTTTCCCTTCCTGTCTTTCTCCTTTCCATTTTTAAACATCCTAACAGCTACTATTTGTTTTCTATTAATGGGCAGATTGAGAGCTATGTAACCACTAGGTGGTGGTACAAGAACATAGGGAGAAATATTTTTGTA
This sequence comes from Tadarida brasiliensis, assembly GCA_030848825.1. Classification (NCBI taxonomy): domain Eukaryota; kingdom Metazoa; phylum Chordata; class Mammalia; order Chiroptera; family Molossidae; genus Tadarida; species Tadarida brasiliensis. The sequence continues at coordinate 61,828,489 of CM061265.1, forward strand.
AACAGACTAGGAATTAGTTTTGATTTTCTGCTCAGTTTTTGAATTGCTAGACACTTGGGCCCTTAAATGCCTCCTAAGGGATAGCATTGTGATTGCTGTTTAGCAGTTGAGCTGACATAAAATTGATGTTGAGCTTTGCAACAGCTGTTATAGACCACTTTATGTTGATGTTGAGACTTTTAAAAATGCTCATTGCTTGAAAATGTTAACTCTTCGATAGGAGTCTGTTTTCTGAGTGATTTGAAGGTCTTGCTTATGTTTCTGACTGATTTACAGAGCCTACAATGTTACAGTTGAGACTACTTAGAATTTATAATCCTGCTTTATTTAGCTGACTGAGTGTTCAGCAAAGAAACAACAATTTCCTAGCTACTTTCTATGGCAACGACAAAAGGCGTCTGCTGACTATAGTTTTACCCTGTTGACTGCATTTTGGTGTTTTATACCAATTTATATCATTGGTCTTCATCTCAATGAGTAAAATGTATATTTTAAACGATTTTGGAATGTGATGGAAAAGCATTTTCCGTTTGTGGGTTAGCTTAATTAAATTTTGGAAGTCTACCTTGTCTCTTTAATATTTCAAATCTGTGCTCAGAAATTTTGGATTAGTTAATGCATCTTAAATCACAGACAGAAAAAGGAATCCAACATAACTATTGAATAAAGATCTTTGCTTACATTGGAATTGCACGATCATTTGCAGTTGCTCTGCTGAAGTTCTGTAAGGCTTACTCACTACAGGAGTGTGGTCACTGCATAGTGTCTCTGCCGGATTTAACCAAGTGGCTATGTCGCGGTTCTCCTGCTTTGTCACAGCACGTTCATGTCAAGTGGCAAATCCACATCTTCTCACAGTAACCTTGCCACAGAGTATCACTGACTTGCTTTGATGGGGCAGTTATTTTTGGACAAGTGTTGAGGCATGTCACTTCATTTCCATAGCCCCTGGGTAGTCCATATATCAATTTTACTAGTGCTCACCAGGTTAGAAAATGAAGAAGCAAACATTTTAGCTAACAGTTTTTTTTAAATAGTTGTTATTGACTTTTTTTAGAGAGAGGAAGGGAGAAGAGAGAGACATCGATATGATAACATCTGTCGGCTGCCTCCTGCGTGCACCCTATCTGGGATCAAGCCCGCAACCTGGGTGTGTGCTCTGACCAGGAATCGAACTGGAGACCTTTCGGTGCACGGGACAAGGCCCAAACAACTGAGTCACACGGGCCAGGCCTAGCTAACAGATTTTGATGATAATAGTGCTTTCTTAACATTCAACATGTATAGTCTTGCTAATGAAAGTCTATGATCTGATATCCAGTGGTGGTCTGTTATAACATCACCCCTGCAGCCTTCATTTAAGTCACTGGGTGTTTAACTGAAAGGAAAAAATAACTGCTTTGTACCTGTTTACACACTAGGGGAAAAAAAATCACAAGAGTTCAATTCAGTGGAAAAACACTCACTTAAAAGAAGCCTCCCTTAGATGATGAAACTATTACAACACTGTTCCAGGAAATAAAATCAACTGCAGCCGATTCCTTTGTTTGATTAGGAAAGATAGCCCATTTTGTGATCTACAGTGTTTAAATCAATTGGATGATAGTGAAATCTGTCCCCTGAAATGGCTATCACACAGCTTGCAAGCTTTTGTTCAAGAGATTAAGTTTGCATCTCCTCACATTATCTCCTTGTAATTGGAAAACTTTCATTTTGACAGAGAAAATGTGCCAGTATCCCTGTGAGCTTTGCCACAAGCCAATACAGAATGCCATCTGGAGGCTGCATGCCCAGGCCATGCAACAGCCTCCTGTCGGGTTGTATCTGGAACTTTGCAACAGAACAACTAATAGCATCTTAAGCTCCATTTGTCTAGCTCGCTAGTGCTCTTGGCAGAGGTCATAACCAGCAGTGGTTTTGTTGATTTGCTGCATCAAATGTAATTAGCTTAAAGCACTCACTGACAGAGGCTCCGATAATGGCGCAAAAGCCTCAGGCTTGAATGTACCCATTGTGTCCAATTTAAGTTTAGATCAACAAAGGCATACTAATTTCATCACTGGAACAATAGAACTGAATCATTTTTGAAGGTGCTTATTTGGGATGACAAGATTTTCTTGCCTTTGGACCTCATTCATAATTGTTTCATTCTATTTTAGTGTTTGGTCACTGGCTTCCAGTGACGTGGTTGACACTTCCTGCTAGGAAAGAGTGTCCTGCGTACACAAGCCGCGCGTCTGGACCTCGCCTTTGAATACGTTTGTAGGAAATGATGAGACTTTTTACCAGGTTACAACAAATAACCGAACGCTGCCAGTTTCATCCTCACAAGAGTAGAGGTGACATGATCGCTGACCCTTTAACCCTTGCTTACTGGAAAACTCCATCGTACAAGAAGCCTCGGTTATAAATGAGTCAGTTTCAGGGTCTGAGTAAGATGGAGAAACCATTACTTGGGGTTAGATTTAGGTCAAAGCTGGGCCCAGACCACGAGGTAGACTTTAATAAATAGCTGTAAGGAGAGGACATAAAAGAATTTCTGCTTACTGCAGAGAGGGAAAAATTCAGCATAAATGAGGTCTAACGGTTTCCTGCATAAATGTTGTAAAACAAGTCAGTGGGTGTCTGTGCAGAGAGGGAGAGCCTGGCCTTGGGCTCAGAGGGTGGCAGCACGACCCTGGGTAGCTGTGTGGATTTGGATCCGGCTTCCCGAAGAAACAGCCGAGGAGTTAGGTGTGATGTCACACGCAAAGTCGTAATGATATGTGAAATGCATTCTTTAGTGACTTCTAAATCCTCACGGGTTCTGGAACACATCTCCAATACTCGAGCGTGCAAAGACATCACTCTGAGATTTCCAGGGGATGGCAGTGAATTCTGAGGACCTTGTACCTCACTGGTGAAGCTGCCTTGGTTTGAGTGTGCCAGGAATACCGCTTTTGATAAAAGCAATACACATATGTGCGAATGAGGTTAAGTAAGTGTTTATTTGAGGATTTAATATCGTACACACTCTAGGAGGAAAGCAATTATCATGCTGTTAATTTCATGTTCATGTACCTCTTATTTATGTGTTGTTTACCTCTCTGCATAATGAAAATGCCATGGAAATCTGCTTTTTCTGGCACTCTAATTTTAAATGAAGCTAAATGTTATGTATAATTTCAAGATACAGATTGCTAATTTGATTCCATTTTAAATACTCTTTGTATGAGAAGCTTCTATGTTCTTGCAGAATCCTTTTAAGCCGAATCAAAGCATAATTGTCTAATTATAGAATAGGTAGTTAATAGAGTAAAACATGAATCCTAAGCATTATAGGTATATTTTAAACCATATAGTTATCTGCACCTTTATATATATGTTATATATACATACACATATAGATATACCCTATCTTTTTACAAATTGACATCTTAATTACTTTTCTGGCAAATATAATAATCAGAATGTAGTGGTTCACGGCCCCTGCTGATAAATGATTTGTGTCTGGCTTACTTGTAATGTGATGGCAGAGTCAATGTTTGGGGAAGTGATTCTGAGAGCTTTAGGGCACCGCAGTTCTCATCTATTTCCATGACATGATGTCATTTAAGAATTAGTCACTGGTAGGATTCTAAACTAGTTCATCTTCTGGGGATGTAATTAAAAAAAAAGAAAGAAAGAAGTCCATATCCAATGTATGTGAAGTCCTTCTCTAGTCTGGGAATCCACTCAAGTTACATGCCTCAGATTCCACTCCCTGACCCTTCCTTGCTCCTCTCTCCTTAACACCAGATCCACATCTGGAACCAGAATGGTGTGCCATCCAAATGCTTCCAAATAGAGTATTTTTTCAACAAGTATCACTCACTGTGTGTCTACTAGATGCATAGATAAGGTCCCCACCCCTGGGTGGCTGCAGCCTGATTAAGAAAACAACACACAGATATGAAATATTGAATAATACTGCAAGTAAGTATACATGTAAATATGCCAAAGGCAGAAATTGTTGAGGAAATTCACTTCTGAAAACCCTTAATGCAGTCTGCAAAGCTTTGGTATGTGCCAGTTGTTCAATTTCCATTGTTATTTACAAAAGTGAAGCTTTGAATTAAGAAAAAAAATGCACCATCTGCCTACCACTGTAATAATGCTTGGTTTTATTCCCAAGCATGTCAACCACTGGCTTGGCATTTTAACTAACCAAAGCACTTTTCTCATTAGAGTGTGTCTGTGTCTACAAAGGGCCTTTTTTTCTGGTGGCTCATTTTAATATTGCTGCCCCCTCACTCTGTCTTTTCTGTCTGTTGTATGGCCAGCTGTCAAATGACCCCTGTCTAGGTGGCTCATGTGCAGGCTACCCCCGATGCCCCTCCTTTGCATGTCACTTATTTAGTCATTTTATCAATTGACTGCTTAATCAACATTTATATTGAGTGCCTATATTCTGTGGAAAAGGGCAAATACAGCCCTTTCAAGGTACAAAGAAGTACAATATGATACCTGCCCTCAACTAAATTTCAGTCAAAGGAAAAGTGCACCCCAACCTACTCTATTTTAAGTAGAATTTTCTAAGTGCCAGCGTAGATATTACATGTTTATTCATTCAGTCAATCATTTACTCAACAAATATTTCTGGTGTCAAGTACCCTGTGATTCGCTGGAGATAAAAGATGAATAAATCATGATGGTGCCTGCCCTGCCGATATGAATTTAGAGCGAGAACCTTGTCACTCCATGTGTACCTGAGGGCCAGCAAGACCAGCAGCACCTAAGAGCTTGTTAGAAATGCAGTATCTCGAGCCTTATCCAGATCTGTAGAATCAGAATCTGCATTTTAACAAGATGCCCAAATGACTTGAAATAAAGTTGGAAAAGCACCGGGCTGGAAGGATTATGGAAAGCTTTGCAGAGGAGCTGAAAAAAGTAGAAGTCACTAAGTTTTTTGGTTTTTGTTTTGTTTTGTTATTTCTCCATTGATTTTTAGATAGAGTGGAAGGGAGGGAGGGAGAGAGAGAGCGAGAAACATCAATGTGAGAGAGACACATCGATTGGCTGCCTTCCGCACAACCCCGACCAGGTACGGGGATTGAACCTGCGACCCAGGTACATGCCCTTGATCGGGAATCAAACCCGTGACCCTTCAGTCTGTGGGCTGGTGCTTTAACCGCTGAGCCACACCGGAAGGGCTACCAAGTTTTATTAAAAGAAGGAAGGAGGCAAGTTTAGGCAGGGTAGAGGCTTGTCTCGGTCTGGGCTGCTAGAACACAATAGCATAGTCTGGATGGCTTATACACAGTGATTTCACCCAGTTCTAGAGGCTGGAACGTCCAGGATCAAGGTGCCAGCAGATTTAGTACCCATGGTGGCCCTGCTTCCTGGTTCATGGAACCCTGCTGTCTTGCTGTAACTTCACGTGGTGCAATGGGCCGTGGAACCCTCCAGGGTCTCTTTGTAAGGAAACTAATCTTATTAATGAGGGCTCAGCCCCACTTCCTAATACCATGGCATAGGTTTTAAAATGTGATTTTGGGGGGACACAAATATCCAGTCGATAGCAGAGAGGATTAGATATCATCTGAAATATGATTCAAGATGTGAAGTTTTGGAAGCGACTTGGGAACAATTTCTCAAGAAATAGTGGGAAATGACCCAGGAACTGGTTGATGATCCACGGGGAGGAGCAGTGATTGAGGAAGGGTGGTGCTGTGAGATTCATTGCTGGGAGGAAAGAGAATGGCGTAGGGTCTAGGCTCCAGAAGTAGGGTGGGCTGCCAATCAATGGTGCTGCGGTGGCTGGGAGGCACTTTCTCGTCCAGGGTAGGTGGAGTGACCATCAATATTCTCAAAGGTGATTTTTAAATGAATTTTCAGGGCTGATATTTTCGAATCCTAAAATTGTAGTGAAAGTCAACAAGTAGATTGAAATCAAGGTATATCATTTTAAATATACACCAATTTTTCTAAAACACATCTAATATAGTAGACCTTAGATACGGGAGAAAAGGAGTTATCAGGTCATCTGAATCAGTCATCTTGCTTCAAAACGAATGGAGAATGCTATTTAGGAAAAAACGCTATTTACATTTTTACCTACATAGAGTTATGTCCTCATAATCCAGTGAAGTCCTACACAAGATTACGAGAAAAGGAATTTTATCTGTGGTGCCTTTATCTACTTCCATCATCCTTTCTGCGGCCCTCCTCTGAGGTTTTGCAGTCTTTACCATACAAGGAAATGAAGGTACCATTATGGCAAAAACCAACAACGACAGTATTGAGGGACTGGTGACCTTTTCAAATACATCTCTTTGAATCACACTATGTCAAGTAGTTTCTGTCCACTTGTGAGTTTCGTTTCCTGCTCAGGGATACTTCCATTCTCAGACTTGAAAGAATCTGGAGGCCAATCGTGGGTAACTCAATCAACATTATGGCAATCATAAATATTTACATTTGTCATTAGGCCCTTCAGAATGCCTCGGCAAATGACTCTGTTTCTGAGATGCTTTAAATATGACATCTGTATCTCCTGTTCTGTGGACATCTGTTAGTGTGGCATTCAGTGTGCTTTATACACGTGACGTATCTGCACACAAACCTGAGCTGACAGGGAGAGGCCTGCAGCTCTCCAACAAATGACAGGCTTCATCAGTGCAACACAGAGCCGAGAGCAGAGTGCTGAACCAAGCACAGCCCACGCCATCCGAGAGCGTCCAGGGCTGGTGTTTCAGGTGCCTCAGCACACGAGTGCAAAGGCATGCTTTTCTCGGCATACAGTGTGTCCAAGCAACTTGGTAGACAAAGCCAGGCTTTTATTTTCTTAGCCAATTCATATAGGAAACTGAAGAAGTATGTGTGGCTATGTTGGGTTTTGGAAGAAGAGGTTTCTAGCTGGAGGTAGGGTCCACAGGTGAAATTTTTGTAGCAGACTGAGAAGATTAATTTGGAATGGTATTTTTTAAAGGAAAATTATATTAATATAATTTAGACAGACCCCGTGTTAGGGTGAATCTATTCTACATAGCCAGAGAAACGTTCCCTCATCAAATGAAAAGTAGCTGTATTGAGCATTAGTAAATTCACGGTATTTGAAGGATAATACTTCTCATGACTTTGAGTTCCATCGGTAAAGATGTTGCACTACAAATATGAGTCGTGTGGTGGGTGAATATTTCACTGGTGGCAAATCTGCAACATTTAAGACTAGATTGGATATTTTACTTATGAAGGTCATCTGGAGCCTATATGATTAAATTCATCAAGTGGTCAGTTTCTAGTAAACTCTTAGGTCAAAGAAAGATGGAAGAAAGAGTGGCTGGAAGAAGGGCAAGGAAGGAAGGAAGGAAGACCGCGTCCCTCTGAAGTAAGGACAGTTCCATGTAGGTACTGAAAATCCTCTTTAGTTCCAAGAGGCAGCAGCATGGGCTTTGCAATTCCTTGCAAAGAAACTGTGACGGCAGCAAACATTTGAATATATATCTTCTAATGTTTGTCCCAAACAGGCTTCATCGTTCTGCAGTCAGATTTAATGTTTATGAATTACATAATTTTAGCAATAACTTCTCAATAATTATTTCTATAATGAAAGCCACACTAAATACACCAGTGCACTATTTCTATCTTTATTAATAATAGAATTCCGAAGTTTGATTGTTATGTATGCAAATGCGAATTTATAAATAACACATTCCATTGTTGGGAAGTACAGAGTAGGTAAAACTGTTTTCTTTAATTCCTCAAAGGGTAGTTGCATTTTATGAGACAATTCCTTAGGATCAACAAATACCATTTCTGAAACTTTGAGGGTTAGAGTCAAAGATTATTTTTCTAACAGACACTCTAACGTCGTATTTTTTTCTGTCTGCACTGGACATCCTTTGGCTCAACCAATGTCGGCTCTATATTTGTATCTCTTTATGCTAATATTTCATCTCAAACTTCTTTCCCACCATGTCAGAGTCCTACCAGTGAGAATGACTCGAAATAGCTTTCCCAGTTATGGAAAATCAAAACAAAACAAGACCCCGGTGCCGACGGAACGGCCGCGTAGTGACTGGCTATTGGAGTTCAGCCCATGAAAGAGAAAGATGTGGTAGCAGGAGTGGCACCACATAAATGATGATCAGTGGGAAAAATGTCACACATCATGTGGCCTCTGTCTGTTAATTTAATGTGATGCACTTGAGTGTAAAAAGAATGGGCTCTGTCAGCCTTATTAATTATCTATGCTTGTTCTAGAAGTCAGGATCGTGAAATGCCTCCGACCACCTGATGTAATGGACCATTTTAGAGCTTTACATGCAAGTCTCTGGGCCAGCAATTGGTAATCCCAACGGTCAGCTCATCCGCAGTTAGGGATGTTGTGCTGAGCAGGACTCACATAATAGCAATATTGGCCACAAGATGATGGAATAATCCATTTTCTATCGTGGATTTCTTTAGCCTGATGGGACAAATTTCCTAGTTAATGAAACCATTTAATGCCTGGGGCATTCCCGAGCTCATGCTGTCTCTGTTTGTCCATTATAGTTTAAATATACTGCATTTAGGTTAATGGTGGAAGCAAATTAGTCTGCTATAATTACTCACACACGCTCCTTTCCTGTATTCTTGAATATGGCCCTTAGAAAGCAAGAAGACAGGCTAGCCAGAGAGTGCTTCTACACTGGGACCAGTAATACTTTCACGGCTGAGAATTTAGTAATAGGACATTTTAAGAGGACGATGTTTGCAAAAAAGACACGCCATAGAAAGACCTGGCTGCTGCAGGTCACTCTTTCATTCTTCAAGCAAGCTAATCTATATCTGTGTGTCTCTGTGTGTGTGTGTACATTTACATTATAAACGCTAAAGGGTAAAGCCCATGTCTCTTTTTCTTCCCTAGATCTTGGCACTGTGTTAAGTACCCAATGTCTCTGTAATACATGTTTATGAGGGAATAGGTGTTCTGATGAAAACACACGAAGTTTGGGATGAGAAAGCTAGGTTTGAGTTCTCTCATAATTGCTGGCTGTGTGACCTGGGACAAGTCACGTATCCATTCTGAATCTAAGCTTATCACTTCTAAAAGAATTATAATATCTATTCTACTTATGCCATCCTTATTTGTTTTGGGATCAAATTAATTTACTGAAATAAAGTTAAAATACTTTATAGGTGTTTGATGGTATCCTCTATTATTCTTGTTTTTGTTTAAACTTTAGATCTGATCTAGTCCAATAGATTTTTAATATTATGATGATCTTTCTTACAAAGTTCAGGAGAGCATTTTGTTGCTAATGTTTTCTGGGCCTCTGTTTGTGTTTCTAGTATCCAAGGAATACAGCCTTCTTAGATCGTTCTGGAAAGAAATCATTATTGTGAAGGAATGAAGGTGGAAACTTGATGTCAAATATTTAGGTCTACATGCCATACAAGAGATATGAAATAACCTAATTAAATGAAGATTATTATTTATATAGTTTCTTTCCATTGTAACTAGATTTAGTTATGCCATTTAGATGTTATGTCTCACCAACATGCAATAATTAGTAAAATAATATATACCAACAAAGCTTTTTCCTTTATGTTTTAACAGTGAAAGTTCATTGTTCAGCTAATGCTATGAGACATTGAACAAGCCACTTAACCCACCTGAAGTTTGATTTTATTGTAAGAAATGAGGATAACATTGAACAATCCCTAAGGCCTTATTTCGCTCTGAAAAGATTTGGCTCTTTGGTTTCATCTGTCTTTGAGTATGTCATAAGTAAATGATGTTATACATTTCATACCAGGAAAAGAATAGTCTTCAACTATCTAAAATGGCTCTTCTTAGCCAGTTATTGTCGACTATATTACCTATTCATTTTCTTTATAGCTCTTACAACAGCCTCTAATTATCTTATTTGTTTATTTTCCTGTTTAGGGTTTGCCTGTCCATGAGGCTAGAGACGATCATCTTTTTAAAAAATATATATTTTTATTGATTTTTTAAAGAGAGAAGAAAGGAGAGAGAGAGAAACATCAATGTGAGAGAGAAACATCAATAGGCTGCCTCCTGCATACCCCCTACTGGGGATCAAGCCTGCAACCTGGGCATGTGCCCTGACAGGGAATTGAACTGTGACCTCTCAGTCCATGGAATAGCACTCAATCCACTGAGCCATACCGGCCAGGTTGAGACTATCATTTTGATTACAGATGGATATCCACTGTCTAGAAAACTGAGTCCCTGGCACATAATGGGGGAGTCCAGTGAATATTTTTTGAGTGAATGAATGAATGAATGAACTCAGCTCTATCTCCAGAGTACAACTTCTTTATTCTTTAAAATAACTTCACTCAGAGTTTGAAGAATCACTAGAGGATATGACTAAATGTTTTGATTCCTGTATATGAGAGCCATCTGTATTTTATTTATTTTTGGCTTTATTAATTTAGCTAATCAAGAATGAGCTTTTCATCAGTAAGTTGTTTATGTAGTTGGTGTTTTAACAGCTAAATTTGATTAGCCATTTAGTTCCTGAAATTTATGATTAGCTGTCCTACTTGAGTACATAGATGTCGAGGTACATTTTTGCATTATGTAAATAAATTTGCCTCTTAGGGGTATGCATTTTCATGTGAAGAAGAATTTTTATCACCATTAAATGTGAATTATAAATTTCAGAATTTATTGTGAAAACTATTATATCTTGAAATTTCCTAGCAAGATATTAGAACATCACCTTTTTCTCCACACCTCACTAGTTTCCCATAACATGAAAACATTTGAAAATTTTGTCATTTGTCCTTCATGAACTGGCTGAATTACTCCTTGCTTCAACATATATTCAAGTTGAGGTCAATCTGGGTGCTCTTTTCTCAGCTTTAAATTTGTTGGAAAGGTAGACCTTTCTTTGTAAGACATTACACGACGAAGTAAACCCTTTCAACTTAGGAAAAACAAAACAAATGTAATTGGATTTGAATACAGGATCATGAATAACAGTGACAAAAGTGTGTTATTCCTGTTATAGGACTCGATAATCACTCTTGTTTGAACAATTAAAGAGGGCATAATTTTTCATTGTCCTTATTGTTTATATATGAAATGGTTTTTCTAACAATGTTAATTTTATTTATGAACTAAAAATTTTCTTCATTGAGGAGCTGTCAAATTTGGTAGAGTATATTTATGACAGTTTGTTGGAGACAAACCTTGCAGCCTTCTAGTATGATTTGCCCCACCCCCCAGCCCTCAGTGAATCTGGGAACATTTCCTGACAATAGAGTTAAGCCCATGTGTGTTTCACAATCACACTTTCGATTACAAATTAGCTGGAAGGTAGAAGCAAACCCAGTGACACACTAAGGAACACAGGTTTAGGTGACATGATAGGGAAAACAGGAAGGAAAATAATTTGCATTTACTTGCTTGCTTGCAAGACATTTGTTGTGACTTGGCCACCATGGGCAAAGCGCCCTGCAGTATATCCTTGCTGTGTAGCAAGAGCTGAACAAGAGACTCTCATCACAAACTTCCCCAGTACCACGCAGGCAGGTACACATATTTCCATGGAACTTTTATTTTGACAGTTCTTGAATGGTAACACATTGCAGATTAAGTGTGTACAAGCGGTCTTGAATGGTCTTTTAAAAGGTGCACGTGATGGCTTCAGAGTGCTGTGATAGAGGTGCAAGCGAATGTTAGCACAACATTTCTAAAATGGAATCCCTTTAAATACACATATTTAAATGTGAATCTGAGTCAGTCTCCTTCACTTTTCGGCTCAGAATCCACTGCCTTAGAATGGGAAATAAACGTGTGAATGCTCTCAAGGGTGTGAAAGTCTCCATTTGCACAGACGGGAAACTTGGTAATAATTATGACTATTGAAATAGCAGCAATTATACAGAAGTTTAGCAACATTTAAATTTTAAATGCAAGTATTTCGGAGGAAGAGTTTAGAATCTTCGTGGAGAGATTTTTTTTTTTTTTTGCAGTCTTTGATATTAAAAAATTAGGGATTTTCAAGCAGCCTACATGTGTGAATTTTCTTGTAATTTTGAAACAGAAAATTGCACTGACTAATCTCTTTTATTTCTAAAGCTGCTTATTCTGAGTATGTCTGATCTGACAACCCCATGAGCCCCAACTTAACCCAACCTAAAGGAAACTTAACCTTTTCTCTGTTCTCCCAACAGTGGACAATGGGCCTCAGCTGCAGGGAACATTAGACAAGCTTGCCCAATCTCTAGGCCAGCTGGAAGGCCAGGCTCCCCGCTTTTTAGCCAAATAGACCCTGGCACTGGGTTACCCTAGGGCAGAGGTTTAACATGGTTTGAATGAAGCTTGGGTTTTGAAGTCTCCATCCCTTTAGGTTGATGACACTGGGAGTCCAAGACTTCTCTTTCATTAACTGGCCTCTCACATAGAAGGCGATGGTGACAGAAAACAGGCAGCCGCTAAACCAGTTGGTTTTTTTTTATTATTTGTAATTTTGTCTATTTGCATGAGAGCCTGACAGCATATGGCCCGATGAATTAAAAAAACACACAAAGCCCTGTAAACTCTCATCGACTGGCCAGAGCCTCCAGCTCATGGCATTAGCAGGGGCTAGTGTGGCTCCACCTGCCCCTGGTCTGAAGGGTGGGGGCGTAAACTGATGACCTACTAGGTTTCCACAGCCAAATAGTGCTCAGCTAATGCCATGGTTTAATTTCTAACAGTGCTGTCAGAAATGACTGGAAGTGGCAACACCCACTGTTTCAACAGTAAATCTGATTGGCAAGCTACCCACTCTCTGCCCTACCTAATATTCTATGCTAATTGTGCCCTGCCAGGCCAACAGGAATAGAGGATTAGAAATGCTTCCAATCCAATGCACACAGGTCAGCTCTGAGTAGAAATAAGTAGGAATGTATGCTCACATTATCGCTCCCTGCTAACAGGGACCAGTAGCAAACAGGAAAGAAACAAGTACCTTTGCAATATGTCTGTTTATTTTCCAATACACTTGGTCTTTTCAAAGTCAAAGATTTATATGGTTCTTGGATTTTAGTTTTTCTGACTTAAACATTTTTTTTAACCGTAAAGTTGGAGAAAAGGAATTTATTTTATGATTTCTTTTGAGAACTGAACCTTTCTTTTACTGAAACAAAAAAAATTACAATTATTTGGGTTCACACTTCACACTTAAACCAAATCACAAACCCCGTTTCTCTCCTTGATTTTTTTGTGTGTTTGTGATTATACAATGTCAAAAAACCATACGAACATAGAGACAATGTACAGACTTTCATTGATTTAATGAATTGGTATGAAAGGAAAAGCAAGTCATTTTGAAATTCAAAGTCACTCGACTAACCCATTTTGATGTAGTTTAGAAATCTTTTATTTTTCCTGCATTTTAAGGTTGCTAAATATATTTATACTAAAGATGTGGTCACAATTGCCAGGGAATAAAGAAAGGAGGAAATAATTTTTGGGTAAAAGCTGTTGTGACCCTGTGGATTGAGGGATGTTCTCAGTAAGTCACAGCAGACACATTCGGCATTGTGACTGAACACGCATAGGACAGTTCACCCTGAAGAGCACAACACCCTGCTGAATGCTAGGCATTGCTGGCTCACTAAATCCTGAGAATAAATGCATGAAGTATTTTATGTTGATTATTTTTTGCTTAGCAACCAGTAGAGCAAGGGCACTGACCAATTAGAATAGCCACTTTGGAGAGGAATCCCAGAAGCCTCCCTGCTTGGGGAGGCATTGACCCTTTGGCTCCTGAATTTGGGGGAAGTCCAGAGGATCGTGATGCAGACTGGGGCATGGGGATCTGTGCGAGTTGGGCAGCAGCTACTTACTGATGTATGGAAGTGCTTCAACTGTTTGTTAACCAGTATGGCAATACCTCTGTGTGCTGGGCAAACATCGGTCCCAGAGGTGGGCATTATTTTACAGATGAAGACATTGTGGCTTAGAGAGATCAGTTAACTTGTTCAAAATCACATTGCTAATAAGGGGCAGAGTCAGAATTCAAATTCATATCAGTCTCACTCCAAAGACTAAGCCCTTTCTTATAGGCCATGCCACTACTACGATGTTTTCTGGACATTTTGCACTAAAGAAGTGTTTCTAGTCCGGTTGGTGTGGCTCAGTGGTTGAGCATTGACCCATGCACCAAGAGGGCACCGGTTCGATTCCCGGTCAGGGCACATGCCCAGGTTGTGGGCCCAATTCCCAGTGTGGGGCATGCAGGAGGCGGCCAATCAATGTTCTCTGTCATCAATGTCTCTATCTCTCTCTCCCTCTCCCTTCCTCTCTCTCTAAAATCAATAGAGGAAAAAAAAGAAGTGTGTCCAATTTTTGCTGGGTTTTCATCTGAATAATGTGGACAAGGCATCAAATATACCACAGTAAGAGATGAAGGTTGGCTGAGAGCAGAGAAAGTTTCTCTATTTCAAACCCAACTGACTGACATTGGAGTAGTACATGTTCCTATATGTAACTGATGCTTAATAGTTTGTTGAATTAAAATAAGTCCTTTATTGTTGTACTTTTATATAGAGAGGTATGTAGGATACATACCAGCATCTTTTTATATAAGATGCACTTCTAGGTAAGAACAAAATATTAAACTATAAAAAGTACTATTGTTTGTTTCTAGTTGAAGTAATTTATATTAAATTAAACAAAACTAAGTGAGCCAAGTTTTACTTCAATTCAAAATGAATATAAATAACTAAAGCTTAAATTATAAGTACAGTCATCCCTTGTTTATCGCGGTTAATCCGTTCCAGACTCTAGTGGTTGCACCTGGCGTTGAAGGATTCCTGGGGTGCTCGAATACATAGGCCTACAGTCCATACGTGCAGTAATTTTAATTTTAATTGTAATACAGGGGCGTATAATTGACTCAGACAGCTGAGCACGCGCTGTATCATTTTCACTGTCTCGATCAACTTTTTAATGAATATATTTGAAAAAACCCGTGATAGAGTGGAGCCGCAAAAGTCGAAGCGCGAAGTGGCGAGGGACGACTGTAATGCTTTAAGATTTAAAGTTTTTATGTGTGGAAGTAAAATTTGTCCTAGCAGTAACATGTCTGAAGTGCTACATGGTGGTTGATTTCTTTCTAAGGAAGGAAATAGATTTTGCAAAGAAATTGCAAATTGATTAGATGTTAAGGTCTGTCCCTCATTATGGGATCAATCCATAAAATTTAAATACACTCAAATGTATAACCACATTTTATTTAGAAAAATGAGTTCAAGAACATTGATTTTACTAGATAAAATGTAGCTTTAAGCAGTCCCTAATGTAAGACCAGATTTTGTTCCAAATATTTATTCATAGTTCAGTATTCTAGGATTTTATATGTAAATTTCAATATATAAAACTAAAATTATCACAGGTATGTCTTCAATCTGAATAGTGAAATTTATTTTACCTATAATGTCTCTCAACTACAGAACTAATTATGTTTTAGTCTCTACTTACCATGTATTACATTGTTAATGAGGGAAAAACATTCTGAGTTCCAAATCAATGTCCTGGAACATACTTGCATTTTGACCTCCATTGTTGACATAAAACAAACAAAGAGAAAAAACCTATAGTTTAGATCACATCCTCTCATATTTTCTCAGAAGCTCACCAGGGAAGGGGCTGAAGGATGAAGTTATTTGCTTAGATTTGCAGTGTGATTCTAGGAAAACACTTTGAAGAACACGGTAAATCTAAGTGTTCCAAATCCCGACTGTCAACGTGGCTTGTAGCTGGATAGAACAAATTAGGCACAGCCTTATAATTTGAATAAGCTGAACGACAACTCTTCCTCCTCCTCCGTCATCTAATTCACAAGCACAGGTTCGAGCCAAAGAATCTTTACACCTCTGCCTGACCCATTTTTTTTTCTATACAGCAAGATTTACAGGATATTCAAAGGCCAAGAAATGTTTATTTTCCATTATAACCTTCCTTTCATTAAAGTATCAATTCTGTTACCAGTTTCTATTCATTGTGCAAATATTTCTTAAATTTATATCCTGTGTACTGTATATCTTAGTTGATGGAACACATATGAGGTTCTACCTTCAAAAAGATTATTTTCTAGGCAAGAAGGAAGGATACATATAAGCAAGTCAAATAGCAATTCAAGAGCTTACTCAAGACAGTAAACACCTGCTTGCAAAAGAAATAGTTCAGACAAAAGGTGCTGCTTGTTCAGGTGCCGTGAGCTCAGAGGAGAAAGGGCACGGCAGGGGAGCTGAGGCAGGTGGATTCATGGAAGGACAGGGTAGCTGAGGCTGGGGTTTAAATGGTTTAAGTGAATGAAATGGAACAAAAACACAGAGATTGGGGCAAAAGGGCTCAATAGCAATTGGTGATTTATTGGAAAGACACAATGAAGGAGAGGTTGAAGTCCAGGTTTAACGCTGAACATTAAGCCATAACCACCCACTAACAAGCTGGGTAGGAGCAGTGATGACCTGATGTGTGGAATGGCCCTGGACGTAGGGGTGGGAGGGAGGGTTGTCAGGAGACAAAGTGCATCGCTGCTACCCACCAGAAACGTGGTTGGGATGAGAAACTAGACTTCCTGTCTAAGGTTTCTTCAAATATGAAATGAGGGATTTGAGTTTGATGGTCTTTCAAGTCCCACCCAGCTCAGGGATTCTAAGAGTTTTGATCCATTTTGGTGGAGAGAGGAGTGGGATAGTTGCAGAACAAAGGAGGAAAGAAGTGTGAGGAAAGGGGTCCAGAAGAGGACCAGAGGAAGTGGGAGTCAGCAGCAGCGTGCCGGGAAGTGGTGAGCTACAGAGAGGCAGTGTGAGTCTGGAGGGACATTTCAAATGGCATCTGTGTTTGGCCCTGAGGTTTTGTCACCAGCTTAGCCTCTCTCCTGTGAGGCATACTGGCTCACTGAGCACTCTCTTTCTCCCTTCTCCTGCACCAGTTCACTGCCATCAATCCCCACCCTGCCCTAACCCTGCCCACCCAAAGAGCAGAGTGCAGAGCACAGAGGAAATGGTTCTCACCTTCCCTTACTGCGGCACACGGAGCTCTTGCTTTTCCCTTTTTGAAATGTAGGTTTTGATTTGTCACTGATGGTGGCAACTGCAATCTGCTCCTTTGGTTTGCATGTTCAAGGTCAATATCCTGATGGTGATGTCCTTGGAATCTGCCCAGATATACCTAGAGACAACATTTTCAAGTATCTCCAGCTCTGTGTGGGATAGAGGCAGAGTTAGTTAGGAGTACTCTGACATTCCAATGGTGTGTGTGTTATCTTCCATGCAGAAGGAACAATGACAGGCTTACCTAAGGTAAAGACTGACCTTTGTCAAGGAAGCTACCAGCCTAGGATGTGTCTACCTGCCACGACTTGCTTTTAATGAGGAATTTTTATGTTCAGGCCATTCTATGTAATTACTTTCTGTCTCTGAGTTGTAAGGCTGCCCCTTTTTTGTCCACAGATACAAGAGTAATGCATTGTAAGGTGTGCATAGAATGGTTCCTGGATAACATATCTTAAAGGAAGAAGGTTTATCTTTCTCAAAAATACAGTCTGTTATAAAAGGTTTTTGTTTTTTTTTTAAGTTGGAAGAAATCTTTTTAAAAAGACAAATTCTGCAGTCAAAGAGTATTTAGCAGCCATAATATTTCACTTCCTCAAGTGTGGAAATATTTAGCCGCCCGACATTATACTATCACTGCATTTTCAGTTTAACTCTCCAGGGTCTGCCCTGAGCTGGAGCATCTTCTGCACCGCCCCGCCCCGCCCAGCCCCGCGCCCCACCCAGCCCCGCACCCCACAGAACCCAGCTCCCTAACCACTGCTCGCTGCTTTCGCTTTTTGTGTTACACCCAAAGCCACTGTCGGATGTAATGGGGATGAACCTTCACAAGGTAAGTGAAAAGAAAACAGGAACAAATGTTTCCTTCAAAACAGAATTCGGTGAAGGCATCGGCCCAAGCAGGATGGGGAGCACCGCCTTGCTGGGTTCCCTCTGTGGTGGGGATGGGACCTGCAGCCCTAGTCTGTGTGGAGTCACCGATGGTGTGAGTGAAATGAGACAGAGCCCAGACTCCCAAGTGCCCTCTCTGAGAAGGGAGCAGGTTATATTGTCTAGACAAGAGGAAATGCTCCATTTTTTTCAGGGGAGAATTTTAAAAGCCAAATGAAGGCTTGAGACTATAACTGAAGTCTTACTGATTCCTGGCTTTTTTGAGGTCTTTTTTCCTCTCTCTTTAATTTTATTCTAAAAGTCTATCTTTAAGCCCAAAAGGCAAATGAAAACTTAATGAAATTAGTGAGACCAAAAAGATATAGGCCTGTTGTCCAGCAAGCCTATATCTGTCCCCCACCCCCCATCAGGAGTTTTAAAGTTGGGGTGCAATCACTATCACGCTGAACACTTGTCTTTAGTCTCCTTTTGGCAAATACAGAGTACATGGCTGTTTCAAAGGAGTGTTTCATAATCCTTTAAAAGGGCTACAAGTTTAAATGTTTGAAATAATTTTTTCCTACATTGTAAATATTAGATTATTAAGGGTTCCTTGGACCTTTTTCATAAAAAGGCAACACAGACTTGGTAGATATTTGCGGTTCTTGTTCTTCAAGGCTGTGCCTCCCCTTGCCCTCAGGGCTTCGTGCTTTTCCCAGGCGGCTCCCATTTTCCTGTGCCCTCCCTCACAGAACGTAAGCTACATCAGCCTAAGACAATGAAACCAGAGAGTTTGAGAAAAGATCGGACGATGGTGATTAAAACAAGTTTCTTTTAACTTTTTTTCATCCAGTTCACATATTTTTATTGATATAAGTTATTTTATTATAATTGCAGTTGAAAGTCAGCACTGGGGCATATTTACAAGGTCATTTCCTTCCGACCTAGAAGGTTGTATCTCCTGCTGCTGCAGGTTGGGCCTTTCAGCAGTTTATCCTGCCCAGTAGCTTTGTGTTGATACTGCCAGTTTCCAGTTTCTGGCTCTAGCTCTGGCAGCTATTATTCTGGAGGCCGTCAGACCTGAGATTAGACTAAAACTTCGTGTTTTTTTTCTCGACGGAGATTTTTTTTTTCCACAGTGAAACTGCCCTGTTTCTCACTAGTGGATCTCTTTTTAGGTTTGACAGACATGATAACCTTACAAGAATATTTTGCATTTGTCTAGCTTTTATATACAGATATTTCATTTTCTTAAAACCGTCTCAGGTTATGAATAGATTCTATAGAATAGCAAACTCAAATGTCTGACCAACAGCTGTGTGGTCTCTAGAGACTGACTGTCTACATTTAAATTCTTAAACCACTGCTAACTAGTTATGTGACCTAAAGCAAGTCACTTAACTTGCTATCTGCCTTAGTTTCTCAATCTGTAAAATAATGGTTTATACCCCATTGGGTTGTTAAGTAATTCATGTGAAGTGTTTAGAATAGTGCATGTCAAATAGCAAGTACTATTTATGGTTCTGTTAAATAAATAGAAATAAGTAAGTAAATGCTCAACCTCCCTAGTAGTCAGGAAAATAAATATATATATGTTTTTTTTTTTCCCCTTTATTGATTTTGAGAGAGAGAGGAAGTAAGAGGGAGAGAGAGATAGAAACATCGATGAGAGAGAACATCAATTGGCTGCCTCCTGCATGCCCCCCACTGGGGATTTGGCCCACAACCTGGGCATGTGTCCTGACCAGGAATCGAACTGGCAACCTCTTGGTGCATGGGTTGGCACTCAACCACTGAGCCACACCTGCTGGACAGGAAAATAAATATTAAAGTAACAATTAGATATCGTTTTACACCCATCAAATTTTTAAAAATTATAAAATAACAGCTCTTGGTATCAGGGAAAAGTATACTCATAGACTGCTTATAGAAATGTGAATCGTAATAGCCTTTTTGGAGATCAATCTAGCAATATCTGTGGACGTTTACTGTGGCATTTTCTGAAGTGCCTACCTCAGCCTACCAGCTCTCTGTCACCGGCCTGGACAGGGCATCTGTGGACCCCTCTGCTTGACTCTCTCTTCCAACTCCTTGGGCATCAGCCACAATGATGTCACCATTCATTCTGAATCACTCCCCCGCTCTCCCTTCAGAACCGTGGTGCTTGCTATTCCTCCTGACTGCATTGCTCTCTTCTTAACACTCCTCAGGACTTACTCCCTCAGGTCATTCAGGCTTGATTATGTGAAGAGCTCAAAAAACATACATACATAAAGAAAGAAATGTAAATACCCTCTTTACTATTCCTCTTTTTAAAGCAATATTGAAGGAAATTAGCAATACAGAAAGAGCAGGAAGTCAGAGACATTGTTCTTCCTGTGAGCTCCTGATTGACCTTTCATCTCCTCTTCCCTTAACTACTCTGGGGGAAAATAGTTAGGGGTTTGGGGAGCTCTTCAGTGTCCTTTTCAGATGAGCTAGACTTCTTGACTCATAAAACCATGCTGAAAGCCCATGCTCTTAGAACCACGTGGGAAGTGTTCATGTGTTGATTAACCGAGAAGCGTACTTTCAGTATTAACATGCACTAGGCTTTCTAGTTGTGTTCTAGTTAATGTCAGTACAGATATTAGACATCAGCTCAATGACTGGTTTCTACAGACAGGACCCTCCACTACCCTAGGGTTTTGCTTAATTGTAAAGTCTAACATCGTTACCCTTTAAAAAATCTTGAAATCTAAAACTATTAAATAATGGACTTCAATCTTATTAACAGAGAAAATAGTAGAGAAAACTGGTAGTTGAAAATGTATTGACTAATTACAATGGCTTTTCATCCTGGACACCTAGAGCTGCCCTGGAGAATTTTCATAGTAATTGAAATAAAAACCTTTAACTGACTCTTCCCTTTGTTATAAATGTGTCTGCCAAGCAATATGCTTGGAAGCTTATTAATGAACGGCTGTTTAAGATAATTTTTTTATAAATGTCATTGACCTACTCACTTTATACTTGTAGAATCTAAGATTCATAATTTTCTGTTCTTGTGTTAAAACTGCATGACTATAATTCATTTCTAGTAAAGCATCATCAAAGAATAATAAGCAGAATATCTTTTTAAACTAAACATATGTACTGATGTTATCTGCTACTTTGTAAATAAGAGGAAGTACTAAGAAAAAGGTTTAAAAATAATTTTATTTGTACAGCTAATTAAATATTTTCATGTGATTTAGATATAAAAAATTATAAAACTAAAAAAATAAATACAAACACATTTTCCTGGAAACGTAATGAGTGATATGCCAGTGTTGCCACATGTGATCTTTGACATTTTAAAAATTCATAACTAAAATCTATTGTGTGTAGTAAAACTTTTAATATTTTATGACCCACACATTATTTTACATACAAAATTTATTTGAATAAAGGTTTAAAATCTTTATCATCTCTTAAGCCCATTCTCTCTTTTATATTCTCTCTCTCTCTCTCTACACACACACACACACACACACACACACACATCATTTTTCTTTACCAAATGTAAACATAAACTATTTTGATAGAAATTAAAAGACTGAGGTCATACAAAATTTCAGATAATGACAGCTATAAGCACTAAAATTTTATTTAGAAAATGCAAAGAAAGTACTCCTAAGAAATGAAAAAAACAGTTTATTACTTTATACAGGTTAATTTCACATGATTGCAGTACATATGGATACAAATTATATATTCTTTATTATTCATAAGCTGTCATTTTGATGAAAAATTTTCTCAGTGACGAATTTGATTTAGAAATGAAGAGAAATTTGCTTTTGTGACAGTAAGACATTCTTCCATTAGGTGGCATATGGGTGAATAAAGCCTTCCCAAATCTGGGTTCTCTAGCCACTAAAACGGACCTTACCATAGACGTATCTTGGGCCCAGCCCAAGGAGGTTCATAATTTGAAGTGTCAGCATTTTCAGTTGGCCTCATTTGGAAAAGGGAGGTGTCACGAACACTAGGAACAGAGTTCTCTAGGCTTCAACATAATGCTGTATCCTCTGGTTGCAAAGTATACCTTAGTTTACTTTTGTTATTTTCAACTAGGCAGGATGTTTACCAGATTCATATAGAATGAGCTCTGACTCTAGGTCAGGTGGAAAGTTCATACCCTTTCTTTCTTTTTTTAAAGCAACTTTGTTTTTTAAGTTTAAAAAAAATTTTTTTTTCTTTCTTGATTTCAGAGAGAGAGGAAGGGAGAGGGAGAAAGAGATAGAAACATCGATGAGAGAGAACATCGATTGGTCACCTCCTGCATGCCCCTCACTGGGTACTTGGCCCACAACTTGGGCATGTGCTGTGACCAGGAATCAAACCGGGGACCTCTTGGTGCATTGGTCAACGCTCAAGCACTGAGCCAGGCTGGGCCATACCCTTTCTTATATTTTATCTCCCCACAATTTGTATATACTACTCAGTAACTGACAATCATAAGCTTATATTTGTTTTTGTGTGTTTTCCTGAAAACTATCCCTTAAGTAATTTTGTTAAAAATTGTAACTGATTGTCTGATTGTCACTTTAAATGTTATTACAATATAGTTATTGGGTGAGATTTATTCTTTGCCAGCAGAACTGCTTACTGTTGAGCACACATGGCTTCTAAGCCATTAAGAATTACGTATTTTCTTGGCCTGAGTCTTCCACGCCCAGTTAGCGAAGAAACTGCTGTGGGGAAGGGTGTCCTTACTCCAAAAAGGACAATGGGCTTTCTTTCTCAGAAATGCAAATAATTTAGGAGGCTGGAGGCAAAAGCATGAGTGGGAATAAAGATTGTCCAGGAAGAAGGAAGGGAAAGAAAAAGGTAGAAAATAGACACATGCAGATTCAACATTTAAGCTGAGAAGGAAAAACTCAGAAACTGAAAAGAAATATTCAGCAAAGTAGAATCCCAGAAGAGGAAAAAAAGGAAGTTGTGGGAAGAATGGGGCCATCTGTAGTGTCAAAGGTCACAGCAAGCTCAAGGGACAGGAGAATAAAAAAATGCTCAGGGAAGCTGGGACTGTGATTTCCCGTGGACAGCTCTAGAAGGCTGACCGGCTGGGAGGACTGGGTGAAGCCAGTGAGCATAGACAACACTGACAAAACATTGGGTGACCGGCAGAAAGAGGCAGAGTAAACACACCGAGCCAGAGAGAAGACTGAGGGAAGAGGTGCATTTTATTTATTCATTTATTTTTTAGAAATAAAACTCCATTTTTGATATAAATATGAAGATTTAATCTAAAAGTTCCTGGAGTATTTAGAAGGTTTCAGGGCAATAGTTCTGATATAACAAAATAGATGTAAACAGCCAGACAAAGCTAATGTAAATGGTCAATTGAAATAATTTACAATATGCTTAAACACAAAATTTACTTATTTGAACTCTAAGAGACTCAGTTTAGGATATAGTGACATATATCTCATACATATCAATGAAAACGACAAGTTCACATTTTCATTTCTGTGAATACTTTGTATTCTGCACTCTATTGATGACACATGCCAAGTGTAAGGCTGTGAGTTTAACATTAAGTTAGAATGCACTGTATCTTCAGAATGTGCTAGCATATTTTATAGAAATATAAGAACTACTTTCACTATAAGAGAGAGTTTTGAGTGGAACTTTAAAAAATGATGACTTCTGAAAATAAAGATCAATAATAATCATGTTAAATGCTATAGACTAATGAATAGGAACAAGTATAATAAGACATAATACTTGTTACATTACAAATGACCTTAAATGGATCTGTATTCCTACTGGTTCAGCCTGTAGTGTATAAAACGATGATTAGATATTTCACACTTCGTATCAGTTATATTTAAACAACTTAAGAAAACCAGAGTTTGTCATGATCCTTGTCATCTTAAATTCTAAACTTTGGTGTTTCTTAAGACAGTATCCTAGGTCCTCCTTTCCGACTAATTTCTCCCTGGGTGATTTCGTTCATTCCCAAGGTTTATAGTACCTTCCATGCATTGATGACGACCAAATTTATTTCTCTAGCAAACTCTAGTTCTCTAAGCTCATGTATCTACTTCCTTCTTCTCCTCATCCTCCTACTGCCCTTCCTCCTTTTTCTTCTAACAGCTTAATCAAGAAATAATTGATGTACAATAAACTACACATATTTTAAGTGTACAATTTGGTAAGTTTTGATGTATGTATTTGCCCATGAAACCAGCACCACAACAAAATAGTGAACATCACTGAAAAAGTTTCCTCATGCCCTTTCTAATTCCTCTCATTTTCCTTGCCCCCCTCACTCAGCCCCAGGCAACCAAAACCTGCTTACTGTCACTGTGCATGGGTTTACATATTCTAGAATTTTATATAACCAAATAATTTGATATAATAAAAATGCTCCTGTAGTATTTAAAGGGTTTCAGGGCTGGAGCTTTAAGATGGCAAAATACAGATAAACAACGTTAATTTAAACAGCCATTTGTAATGATTTTTCAGCCTTAATTTTTTGTCTAGCTTTTTTCCCCACTCCTCCTAATTATTCTGTGATTCACCCATGTTCCATTTATCAACTGTTCATTCCTTTTTGTTGCTGAGTAGTAGTATTCTGTTGCAGTGGTATTCCATTATATGAATATGCCACAACTCATTTATCCATTCATCTGCTGCTGGGCATTTGAGTTGTTTGCAATTTTTGGCTATTACAAATTCAGCTGCTATGGACATTTGCATAAGCCTTTGTGTGGACATATGTTTTAATTTATCTTGGGTAAAACCTGGGAATGGAATGGTTGGATTTTATGGAAGGCAAATGTTTAAACTTTTAGGAAGCTGCCAAACTGTTTTCTAATGCAGTTGGTCCATGCTGTTTGTACCACCAGTGTACGGGAGCTCTAGTTACTCCTTATCCTTTTCAACACTTAGTATGGTCAGTATTTTTATTTTAATTCTAATAGGTATGTACTGTTATCTCATTGTAGTTTTAATTTTCATATTCCTGATAATACATGTTATGGAGTGTCTTTTTGGGGCTTATTTGCTATATGAAAACTATTTTTGATAAAGTTCAAATATTTTAATTGGATTGTTTGTTTTGCAAAAAAACACATATGCATACATACATATCTATATTTTGAGAAAAATATATACACATACATATATGTATATTTTTCTAGATATAAGTCCTCTAATAGGTAGTATATTACTTGCAAATAGCTTGTTTTTTCATTCTCTTAATGGTGTCTAAGAGAAGACATCTTTACTTCTGATAAAGTACAATTGATCTGTTTTCTGTATTATACTTTTGGTGTCATATCTAAAAAATATTTGCTTAGACAAGGGTCACATCAATTTTTTTCCTATATATTCTTCCAGAAGTTTTATAATTCTATGTTCTATATTTAGGTATAGGGTCTATTTGAGTTCATTTTTAAATGTGGTATAAAGTATGGATTAAAGTTCCTTTTTCTTCATATCAATCTCCAGTTGTTCAAGAGCCACTTTTTGAAAGACCATTTTCTCAGTTGAATCGCCTTTCCATCTTTGTCACAAAACCAGTTGTCCATATATATAGTTGGTCTATTTCTGGACTCCGTTTTGTTCCATTGATCTATTAGTATGTTTTCACGCCCGTATCACACTGCTTTCATTACTGTAGCTAATATTCATCTTGAAATCAGGTAGGCTGCTCTTCCAACTTTCTCTGTTTCTCAGAGTTGTTTGGGCTTTTCTAGGTCTTTGCATTTCTATATGAATTTTAGAATGATCTCAGTAAAGCAGTTTATTTTTCAGTTCTATTTTTTCTCCATGTTTCATTTTGATAATGCCTATTGGCATGTTTTTAAGCCCACTAAATCTTTTCTTCTGCCATACCTAATCTCCTGTTCATACAATAATTCAGTGCATTTTTCATCTCAGACATTATAGTTTTCATCTCCAGAAGTTTTATACTGTCTTTTTTATATTTTCCATGTCTCTCAAGTTTTTGAAAATATAAAAAAATAGGGACCTCTGGTCAAGGTGGCAGCATAGGTAATTGTGGTACTCGCATCTCCCCACAACCACATCAAAATTACAAATAAACTACAGAACAACCATTATTCAAAACCACTTGAATTCTAGCTGAATAGAAGTCCTACAACTAGAGATTTAAAGAAGAAGCTACATCAAGAGTGGTAGGAGGGATGGAGAAACAGGAAGGGCTGGTCCCACACCCATGTGTGGTAGATAAAAATCAGAAGGGATATCTCGGCAGTGGAGGTCCCCCTAGCCCCACACCTGGCCCCCAAGCCCAGGGTTTCAGTGCTGGGAAGAGAAATCCCCATAACTTCTGGCTGTAAAAAAACAGTGGGAATTGAGGCTGAGTGAGAGTAAAGGCTCTGGAGTCCCAGGCACTTCCTCTTAAGAGACCCGTACATGAACTTACTCTGACTCACTCCCTCTGAGTTCCAGTGCTTGGATAGCTACTCAAAAGGCACCAGGGACAAATAGAGAGGAACTGAAATGTCTGGCATCAACATGAGAGCTGGGGGTGAGCAGCTTTCTCTCAGACAGAAGTGCTGGCAGAGGCCATTGTACCTTTGCTGAGCCCTCTCCCCACACAGAGATGGCAGGCAGGTGCCATATCTGAGTCTCCATCAACTTGGCTATCACTGTTTGCCCCACCCTGGTGATTCCCTGAGACCCCACCCCACCAAAGTGGGCCCACCCAAGCTGTTTCCAGTGTCTTTTCCATAAAATGGCCTATCTTGGCTCATGCTTCTGACTTTCCTAAAATCTCTCAAATAAGCAGCATCTGGCCTCTGTGTGTCCCATACCTCTCACTAAGAGGCCCCAGGGCCAGCACTAGCAGCAGCCAGCCATGGTTCTCTCCTGGGCACCTCCAAACCCAGCACAAGTATTGGGCAGCTGAAGGCCACTTTGTAGCTCAAGCCAGGTGGCTCCAGGCAGAACATAGGCAGTGGCTGACCTTGGCCTGTACCTCCTGGGAGATCCCAGAACCAGTGCACCCAGTGGACAACTTCAGACTACCTCAGAATACCACCCAACCAGCTCCACAGCAACACACTAAAGGGCTGGACTCAGCAGGCACCAGAACCCTGCTGAAGTAAGTCCTGCTCTATGGAGTGGGCCTCTGCACAGCTGATCCTCCATGGTGGTTGGTGCTCACAGTCAGTCCTTGCAGTGGATTGGCCTAGGGGTAAATCCCTCCCATTGACATGCCAATAGCAATTAAGACTCAACTACAACAGGAGAGAGTACATAGCCCACATGGGTGTCCATCTTGGGTAATAGGGGAGGCTGTGCCACTCAACCCTACAGGACACATATTACATTAGGCCACTCTACCAAGCCTGGGAGATGTAGCAACTCTACGTAATACATAGAAACAAACACAGAGGAGCTGGCAAAATAAGGAGACAAAGAAACACGTCCCAAATGAAAGAACAACAAAACTATAGAAAAAGAACTAAACAAAACAAAGACAAGCAATCTACTAGATGCAGAGTTTAAAACACTGGTTATAAGGGTGCTTAATGAAGTTGGGGAAAGAATAGTTGAACTCAGAGAGAACTTCAACAGCATAAAAAAGGACATGGAAACCATAAAATGAACCAGTCAGAAATGAAAGATACACTACATAAAATGGAGAATAATTTACAAGGAATCAACAGTAGAGTAGATGAAGCTGAGAATCAAATCAGTGATTTGGAATATAAGGAAGCAAAAAACACCTAATCAGAACAGCAAAAAGAAAAAAGAATTTAAAAAATTAAGATATTATAAGGAGCCTCTGGGACAACTTCAAGCATACCAACATTTGCATCATGGGGGTGGGGGAAGGAGAAAACAGAGAACAAGAAATTGAAAACCTTTGGAAAAATAATGACAGAAAATTTCCCTAACCTGGTGAAGGAAATTGACATACAAGTCCAAGAAGCACAATGAGTCCCCCAAAAAAGATAAACCGAAAGAGGCCTACACCAAGACACATCATAATTAAAATGCAAAAGGTTAAGACAAAGAGAGACTCTTAAAAACAGCAAGAGCAAAGCAGTTAGTTACCTGGAAGGGAGCTCCCATAGACTGTCAGCTGATTTCTCAAAAGAAACTTTGCAAGCCAAAAGGGATTGGCAAAACATATTCAAAATGATGAAAAGCAAGGACCTACAATCAAGACTACTCTACCAGCAAGGCTATTATTTAGAATCAAAGACATATAAAGAGCTTCCCAGACAAGGAACAGCTAAAGGACTTTATCACCACCAAACCAGTATTACATGAAATGTTAAAGGCTCTTCTTTACGAAGAAGGAAGAAAATGAACAATAAAATGGTAATAAACACATGTCTATTGACATGTGGAACTAAAAAACTAAATGAAGAAGCAGAACAGAAACGGACTCATAGATACAGAAAACATTTTGATGGTTGCCAGGTGGGAGGATGGTTGGGGGGCTGGGTAAAAAAGATGAAGGAATTAAGAAGTACAAATTGGTTGTTACAGAATAGTTATGGGGATGTAAAGCACAGCATAGGGAATATAGTCAATAATATTCTAGTAACTATGAAAAAAAGAGTATCAAAAAATAATTATATAATAACTGCTTCAATATTTCTAACTGCTAATTCTAACACCTGTATCATTTCTGGGTTGGTTTCAGTTGATTCACTTTTTTCTTATAATGGGTCATATTTTCCTGCTGCTTTGCATGCCTGGCAATTTTTGATTTGATGCCAGACATTGTGAATTTTACCTTGTTCCAGCTGGATTTTTAAAATTCCTATAAAGATTTTTGAGTTTTGTTCTGGGATGCAGTTAAGTTACTTGAAAACAATTTGATCCTTTCAGGTCTTCTTTAAAGATTTATTAGTTGGGATCAGAGCAACATTTAGTCTAGGACAATTACCATTACTGCAGCAAGAGCCTTCTGAATGAGAAATTAATGACCATATGTCATAAGATTATCCAGTCTGGCTGGTATGAACAAGACTATTCCCAGCCATGTGACTTCCAAGTTCTATTTCCTCTCATCCTGTCGGATGGTTCTTTCTCAGTCCTCAGGTAGTTTCCTCAAATACATGTGACAGTCAGTTCTCTACTGAAGACTTGAGGGAGGTTCTCTGCAGATTTCCAGAGTTCTCTCTCACTGCAGCTCTCTTCTCTCCAGTTTTTTGTCCTGTGAATTCTAGCCTTCTTGATCTCCATAGACTCTCAGCTCCATCTCCTCAACTCAGGGCATCTACTAGTTTCCCCTTCCCTGTGTCACCTTGTAGGAGCTCTCTCAGGACTTTAAATAAGATCGTCTTAAGGCTCATCTCATTTAATTCCTGTATCTCTGGGAGTTCTCTTTTTTGTTATCTGATATTGAGTGTCTTGACAAGAGTTCTTAAGTATATTTTGTTTGATTATTTTGGTTATCCCAACTTTATTTTGGTTGGAAGTAGATGTCTAGCTAGCTTCTTGACAGTTCCACTTGGATGACTCACAGTTGTCTTAAACTTAAAATGTTCAAAACAGAACTCCCACTTTCCCTCTGAAAACTCTGGAAGTCATTCTTGATTTCTTCTTTTCCTTTTCCCATACCCAATCCTTCAGAAAACCATAGGTTATACCTCCAAATTATATCTTCAATCTATTTCTCTCCATCTCTACTTCTATCATCCAAGTCGAGGGCACAGTCACCCTAACTGATCTCCCCATTTCCTCTTTTGGTTCCTTCTCTACCCTTCTGTAATCATTCATAATATAGCAGTGTTTGTAAGCTTTTAAAACTATAAATCAGGTCAAAACACACTTTTAAACAATCCTTTAAAATACTTTTTATTGCACATAAAATAAAAATTCAAACGTCTTACAAAATTCTACAAGATATAAAAAATTGACCGAACTTATCTGTTTAAGAACTATTCACATTCCTCTGACTATGCTTCAGTCACACTAGCCTCTTGAAGTTCCAGAAAACTCTAAACTCTTTCCTACCTTAGAGCCACCACATGTAATATTGTTTCTCTAGTTTTATGATATGACTAATGCTCTCTCATTCTTCAAGTTTTGACTTAATACATCTGCAAACAAGCTTTCACTAACTTTCCCAGTTAAGTACTCTGTTGTTTGCTATCATAGTGCCCAGCTAATCTTCACAGGACTTAATCATTTTGCAATTATATTTTGTAATTATATAAAACCATTTATTTACATTTTGAACTCATCTTTATTATTGAATGTATTACAGATGTCCCCCCTTTTTCCTCCATTTACCTCCTCCTCCCCAATCCCACCCCACTCCTGCCTTCCCCACACTATTATCGGTGTCCATTGGTTATGTGTATATGCATAGAAGCTCGTTGGTTTATCTCATCCTGCCCTCCCTCCCCCTTCCCTTTGAGGTTCATCAGTCTAACAACCAATTTGTACTTCTTAATTCCTTTATCTTTTTCACCCATCTTCCCAGCCCCCACCCATCTGGCAAGCAACGAAAAAAGTTCTCTGTGTCTATGAGTCTGTTTCTGTTCTGCTTGCTCATTTTGTTTGTAGATTCAATTGTTGATAGATATGTATTAATTGCCATTTTATTGTTCATATTTTTGTTGTTCTTCTCCTTCAAGAAGACCCTTCAACATTTCATATAATACTGGTTTGGTGGTGATGAACTCCTTTAGCTTTTTCTTGTCTGGGACACTCTTGATATGTCCATCGATTCTAAATAATAGCTTTGCAGGATAGAGTAATCTTGGTTGTAGGTCGTTGCTTTTCATCACTTGAATATCTCTTGCCACTCCTTTCTGGCCTGCAAAGTTTCTTTAGAGAAATCAGTTGACAATCTAATGGGAACTCCTTTGTAGGTAACGAACTGCTTTTCTCTTGCTGCTTTTGAGATTCTCTCTTTGTATTTAACCTTTGGCATTTTGATGATGATGTGTTTTGGTGTGGATCTCTTTGGGTTCATCTTGTTTGGGACTCTCTGTGCTTTCTGGACTTGTATGTCTGGTTCCTTCACCAAGTTAGGGAATTTTTCTGTCATTATTGTTTCAAATAGATTTTCAATTTCTTGCTCTCTCTTTTCTCCTTCTGGCACCCCTATGATGCAAATGTTGGCACATTTGAACAGAGGCTCTTTACACTATCCTTATTTTTTTGGATTCTTTTTTCTTTTTGCTCTTCTGATTGGGTGTTTTTTGCTTCCTTATATTCCAAATCGATGGTTTGCTTCTTGGTTTTACCTACTCTACTATTGATTCCCTGTAAATTATTCTTTATTTCAGTTAGTGCATCCTTCATTTCTGATTGGTCCTTTTTTATGTTGTTAATGTTCTCACTGAGTTCCTTGGAGGTCTCCTTAAGTTCCTTGAAGGTCTCACTAAGTTCCTTGAATGTCTTACCAAGTTCCTTGAGCAACCTTATGACCAGTGTTTTGAACTCCGCATCTGATTGATTGCTTATATCCATTTTGTTTAATTCTTTTCCTGGAGTTTTGTTCTTTTCTTTCATTTGGGACATGTTTCTTTGTACCCTCATTTTGGCTGCTTCCCTGTGATTGTTTTTATGTATTAGATAGAGTTGCTATGTCTCCTAGGCTTCATAGGATGGCCTATTGTTGTAGGTGTCCTGTAGGATCCAGTGGCACAGCCTCCCTGATCATTCCAGCTGGGCTCTCGAGGTGCACCCCTAGTGTGGACTGTACACCCTTCTGTTGTAATTGAGTCTTGATTGCTGTTGGCACGTCAGTGGGAGTGATTTACTCAGGCTGATCAGCTGCAGGGACTGGCTGTGCCCACTGACCACTGGCCTCTGACTACCTTGGAGGATCAGCTGTGTAGGGACCTACCACACAGAGCAAGACTTACTTCATCAGGGCTCTGGTACCCACTGAGTCTGCTCTTTGAGTGTGTCACTTGTGGAGGTGGTTGGGTGGTGGTGTTTTGATGTGGTCTGAAATTGCCCACTGGGTGTGCTGGCTCTGGGGCAAGGTCAGCCACTGCCTGTGTTCTATCCAG
Organism: Tadarida brasiliensis; assembly: GCA_030848825.1. Classification (NCBI taxonomy): domain Eukaryota; kingdom Metazoa; phylum Chordata; class Mammalia; order Chiroptera; family Molossidae; genus Tadarida; species Tadarida brasiliensis. The sequence continues at coordinate 61,860,381 of CM061265.1, forward strand.
GGTCCCTGGCATAAGCTACAAAGTGATCTGCAGATGGCTGCTTCTTGTGCTGGGCTTGGAGGTGCCCAGGAAAAGCCAAGTTGTGAACCAAGGCTGGCTACTTCTAGTGCCAGGCCTGTGGCCACTTAACAAGAGGTATGGGGCTCGCTGAGTACAGATGCTTCTTGTCTGAGAGATTTTAGGAAACTCTGAAGCAGGATCCAAGACAGGCCAGTCCTATGGTAAAGCCTTTGGAAACAGCTTGGGTGGGCCCTAAAGTTGGGTGGGGCGGGGCCTCAGGGAATCACCAGGGTGGGGCAAACAGTGTGAGCCAGGTTGCTGGTGTCCCAGATATGGTGGTGTCTGCTGCCCCAGGGAAGGGCTCACCAAAGGAACATCATCAACCTCTACCAGCACATCTGTCCAGGAGAAAGCTGCCTCTCCAACCCTCGTCTTGAGGCCAAACAGCTCAGTTCTTCCCTATATGTCTCTGGCACCCCTCGAGTTGCCTCCCCTACAGCCCAGGTGTCCCTCCTGATTTTTTATCCACCATACGGGGGTTTGGGACCAGCCTGTCCTCACCTCTGCCCCTCCTACAAGTGTCGATGTGGCTTCTTTAATTTTGCAGTTGTAGGACTTCCATTCAGCTCGATTTCAGGCAGTTCTCTATTTATATATTTTAAGTCTAACTCTTTCTACAAGATTGTAAACTTTGGAGGGTCTGAACCATGTCTTTTTGTTCACTGCCATATAGCCAGCACTTAGCAATGCCTGCCACGTAGTTATTTTTATTTGTTGACTGAATGAAGGAAATGACTGAGTTGAAATCACATTTGTTGTGATTTCCTGATGCTAAAAAAATTACCATAGCTACTTTATTGTTGATTTCTAAAATTCCATAATTAGAGAATAATCTTTTTGTTTTAAGAGCTATTATTTCGGAGAAAAATTAGACTTTTTAGATTTTAATTTATGAGAATATTTCCTGAGGAAAAAATCAGAAGGTACAGTGGACATGTGAATACTGGCCATGTGATAAGAATGTTCAGGGAAGAAACAATCAGAGAGTGAAAGAACGGGTCAAAAAGGGTCTGGGACATGCAATACAAACACGACCTTTGTCATATTTACCTATAGTAGGTGAATATTAATCTTTCTATATCTGTATTTGTATATACAGGGTGGGGCAGAAGTGGGTTTATAGTTGTTCTTATGGAAAATAATGCAATAATGCAATAGTTAATACATAATAAAAAAGAATGCACTGCTTTGCGTACTTACAACTGTAAAGTGACTTTTGCCCATGCTGTACTTATGCTCTATTGGCTACCATGTAGTTAACATTTATGGAATAGCACTATATATCACTTAATTTTCACAACCTCATGACAAAGTTATCTTGATTCTTTCCATTTTATAGAAGGGGAAATGAAGTTCAGAAAGATTGCATTTTCCCTCAAAGTTACCAAACTAATACTTTCCTTCAAAGCATGACCTTGAGTCATTTAGTCCTTTTGCCAGACAACCTGGACTTGAAATGTTTTCCAAATATTCACAAGGAACCTTCCGGAAAATACAGGGACTCTGCAGGACCACTGTTGAGGGGTCGGATTGTATTCTGGATGTTCAGAAGCACTGTTTCTCATTCTCCCAAGAGGCTCGCACCTTAAGAATGCTGTCCTCATATATAAAAACTGTTAAGATTCTGTGACGTGCCAGACCTCAAGTGGATAATACTAGCTATCTGGTGACTGGCCTCACTCACCCGTGACACTGATAAGCCGTGTACAAAACTCTTGGTGTTCTGGAATTCTTAGTAAAGGAGGTGTGAGGTTCTAGAAGGAAAAAGAACCCATCTTGTGCTCCAGTTTATTCCCGTGTCTGGCACCCCCTGTGCACTACACATGGACTTGAATCACCAAGCGGACAATAAATAGGAGAAATTCATCCTTCACTGGATGTCCTTTCTTCTGTGAGTGTGCTTTCCTATACAGAAACATTAAACCAGAATGTAAAAGAACGCAGCCCCTGATGAAAAATTGATATAAGTGTGAAATTAAAAATTTGAAGGACTGAAAACCAAAGTATTGAAATAACCCAGTTGTGGGCTGGTTGGTAAGCCTGCTTGCCGACTCCTGTTTTGATCTCTCTGATAGTCACAGCACCACCACCCTATCTACCATCTAACCCTCAGTCTCTGTTGATTATTAGAGATAGCTCAGGTGTCATTTTTAAAAACTGAAAAACAAATTGAATTTGTTTTTCTGTGCTGCAACCACTACAAAGTGGTCCACATGCCTTTCATTAGTAGAATTGTGTATATAATTTACACATAAGGCTATCATAGACTTATCATCCTAGACAGTATGCCTGGGGATAATGTGGAAATTATGCTCTTTTGTGTGACTGGGAAGGTCTCCAAGATGAGTGCCATTTCTTGGAACAGCAGAATTCTTTTCTCACATGAGCTACATGACAGAAGAGTGTTACACAGCTCACCCATGGATGCTGGCAGCCAAGTAACACTGAGTTCTGACTTTGCATTATGTAATTGCAATTCCCTGCAGTGCAATAACTTTCCAATGTGCACAGTGATCTAAATTAATGTCTCACTTCTACTCAGGGAAAACGAGGATGCCAATAATTTCATTTTTTTCTCTTCTAGTTGAGAGATGCAATTTATCTTAAACAAAATTGTAATGACTGTTTCTATGTGTCTGTTTTGTGAAATGAAGATGTGTTTTGTGGTGTCCTTTTGTTTTTCTGCTAAATCCTTTGAGATATGTGAGCTTAATACATTTCAGTGCTATCTTTGTGCCTTCGTGTACGTGTTCCTTCATTCATTCAGGGCCATGAGGTACCATGGAGGTGTCTTGGCTGTTGTATATAACACTTTTACATTTAAGCATGGTTGCTTAGTGTCCAAAATATGAGAGATATTCTTCCTAAGGTAACAGCTAGCCTCCTGAAGGTTCCGAAGATGATGCTGTTAGTTATTTTTGAACTGTTCCCCTTGGATCTGTATCCTGTGACTGTCTTCCTTCCCTGGATATATTCCCTTTTCTTTCAGCTTGAATCAAAACATATTGCTACTCTTTGATCTAATTTCTCATCAATGATTGTTTACCTATGGCGTTTTCATAATAAAAAGGGGTTTGGGGGAATGGGTGAAAAGGGTGAAGGGATTAGAAGTACAAATTGGTTGTTAGACTGACAAACCTCAAAGGGAAGAGGTGGGGGTGAGAGATAAACCAAAGAACTTCTATGCAAATATGCATAAGCAATGGACACAGACAATAGTGTGGGGAAGACAGGAGGAGAGTGGGAGTGGGGAGGAGGGGGTCAATAGGGGAAAATGGAGGGACATCTGTGATACATTCAACAATAAAGATAAGTTAAAAAATGTGTTTCAATGGAAATTATTTCCTTTAGTTCAATTATTTTCAGTGTTGAATGTCTTATAGTGATATTGGATGAGGGCTTTAACCTAAAGGGATATGGTATTGATTATTTAGAAACTGGCGATTTGATTGTTCCTCACTGAATTCAAATGTGTATGAAAACCCTCCCTTAACCTTTATTTACTTGGATTCTACAGGAAAAGGCCTTTACATGAACATGTGTCTGGGCAATGGGAGAAAAGAACGCATGTGTTATGGAAACCCAAGCTCTTCCTCTGTCACTTACAAACATTTCGATCTCAAGGGCCCTAATCTCAGCTTCCACATTTTCTTTCTTGAACTCCATCAACAGTCTCCTAACTGGTTTCTCCACAACTACTCTGGGCCCCTCTAAAGTGTTCTTGACACGCAGAATTCACATTGAATCCTATCGACCTCCTCTCCTCAAAACCAACCACAGACCTAGGCTTAAAATTTTTCAATGCTTTTGCTTTGGGCTTCGGATAAGAAAACACACGCCTGTCGGGCGGCGGGCTCGGCGCACTGCCCCCGCCAGGGCACCCGGCGCCGCGCTGTCCCCAGCTCCGTCTCGGGGGCCGCGTTCCTTTCATTCACACGCAGGTTTTTGTGCTGAGAACACAGTAACTCACAATTGTATCCTGTTAGCTTCACTCTTTCTTCTGATATCAATCCAAGTATCACTTCCTCAGGGAAGCTTCTCCTCACCAACATACTTTGTTCATTAAAAAAAAAAGTGACACTCCCATAAGCACTGGGTTTTTCTCCTTTATAGCAGTTTTTTTACGCATTAATTTTGTGTAATGATTTTGATTAATATGTTTCTTCCTTAAAATGTAAAGGCAGAGACTGCATTTATGTTTGCTTGACTTTGTATATCACAACCAAATACAGTGACTGGGATATGAAAGGGGTTCTATAAATACTTCTATTTTTCAGTGAATGAATGAAGAAATGCAGCCACATGGCAAGAATTTGGAATAAACCTTTCCTAAGTCTGCTGTGATTGTTTAAGAAGACCAGACAATATGGCCATTAAGCTATTAGAGCATATGAGAGCTTCTTTTGGTGAGATCATTTGCGTTGTTAAGTTTCCAGTTCCATTTGAAAGCAGAGATCACTTAGATTCCATCTGAACGGACCTGAGGGCAAAGGCCCGAACTCATGACAGAAGGTGAATCTGGGTTGGGTTCTAACTTGCAAAGGAGTCAGCATGTCTGAAAGGCCCACGTGAGGAAACATATACCTATATTGTGACAGCATTTACTGAGTTCTTACTATGTGTCAGACTGTGCTAAGCTCTAAACCTATGGGAATTGGTTCATGTTCACAGATTCTGAGGTATTGTTACCATTATTCTCTTTTCGTAAGTGAAACGCTGAAACCTGAGTAACTCACCCGAGTCACAGAGCAGTGGTTGGTGGATCTGAGAGGTCTGTGGGCGTCCAGAGCCCAGTTCTTACACTGACTAAAAATAACATTATTAACATCTCTGTGCTTTGCCTACAAGATAGACATTTTTTTTTTTTTTTTTTTGCTTAATAAGTAGGAGTAGGAGACGAGCACTTATCTTTAAATACAAGTGCAGCACCCTGGCCGGTTTCACTCAGTGGTTAGAGCTTTGGCCCTCGGACCAAAGAGTTTCGGGTTTGATTCCCTGTCAAGGGCATGTACCTTGGTTGCAGGTTCAATTGCTGGCCCTGGTCGGGATCATGCGGGAGGCAGCCAATCAATGTGTCTCTCTCACATCGATGTTTCTCTCTCTCTTCCCTCCCTCCCATTCTATCTAGAAAAAAAATCAATGGAAAAATATCCTTGGGTGAGGATTAAAAAAATAATAATAAATATAGGTGCAGACCTTTCGTTCTCTCCCTAATATGTGTGTGTATATATATATATATATCATTGGTATTATATTTTTTAAAATACAACAATAAAAATTTAAATGATAACCCATTTTATTCTTTCTACTCACTTTAAGAGTTGTTTGGATTGTTTGTGTGTATACACTAGACTTTTAATACTGTGCTTGGAGCCCTGGCCGGTTTGGCTCAGTGGTTAGAGCGTCGGCCCGTGGTCCAGAGAGACCCGGGTTCGGTTCCCACTAAGGGCACGTACCTCGGTTGCAGTTCGTCGCTGCCCTGGTTGGGGTCGTGTGGGTGGCAACCAGTCAATGTGTCTCTTTCATCATCGATGTTTCTCTCTCTCTCCTTCTCCCTCTTCCCTCCCGCTCTATCTGAAGATAAATGCAAAAATGTCCTTGGGTGAGGATAAAAAAAAAAAAAATGCTGTCCTTGGCATTAAAATCCAGATATTATTAATAATAGTATGATACTTTACATTTTTCCTCCATTGGGATTTTATCATTTATTTAAAATTTTTTTAATAAAAATTTTATTTCGATACCTTACATTTGTATATCATTTTACAATTTATTATGTATTTTTGTTTTGGATTAAAGAAGTTCACTTGGTAAGCTATACATACACACATATTTACTTTATACATGAGTGTTAGTGATTATTTCTTACAAGACTAAAAAAGAAGTATGATTAGTAACATTTTCTTCACAGTTCATTAGTATTATGATTTCTAGTGAACATGGTCTCAAAGTGAGCTTAGCACTGCTGTTTTCTTATTGTTAGCTGTTGGGAATAACACTCAATTCAAAACATTTAAATAGATGGTAAAAAAATTAAAATGACATTTGTATGATAGGTCATATTATTAAGGCACAAATTATGGGGTTTTTAATGCAATAATTATTGTCTTTAATTTTCTGAAAGTCTATTTTCTAAAAGCTTTCTTTTTAATCTTGCTCTGTTTACACTAAACCATTAAAACTTTCTTCTGTGTGCCCTGGTTGGTGTAGCTCAGTGGTTAGAGCATCAGCCCGTGGACCAATGAGTCCTGGGTTCGATTCCAGTCAAGGGCACGTACCTCGGTTGCGGTTCATCCTTGACCCTGGTCGGGATCGTGTGGGAGGCAACCAGTCGACGTGTCCCTCTCACGTCAATGTTTCTCCCTCGCTTCCTCTCTCCCCCTCCCTCCCACTCTATGTGAAGATAAATAGAAAAATATCCTCCAGTGAGGAACAAAAACAAAAACAAACAAAAATACCTTTCTTCAGGGTAACAGTAGCACAGGAAATGAGTGACAACAGGGTCGCCTGCCTGACCTCAAGACCTTCATCGTTTTTACTTTGAAGACCTGAGAGCTAGTCTGTATTAAAATTCTACTAACATATACTGAAATACAGTGGAAATAAAACCAGAAAAGACTTCTTCAAGGTTGTATTTTTAACATTTGAGTAGCCCATAGTATGGCATGATTTAGATTTCTGGTCACGTTTTGATAGTTTTCTGTTGTGTGGTACACTCATATGCTACCACTTTGTCTCCCACTGTGGCTGGGAAGATGGGGATTTTATGGACAGGGAGAAGTCGGATGAAGTACTTTTTCAGTCAAGCATTCCTAGACATAAGCTGATAAGGTCAGCCAGGAGTTGTGTCCATAGCTACAGCTGGTTATCTAAACTCAAAATTACAGGATACAATGTTCTTAAATTCTGAGTTGAAAGCTCAAGTGTTGCGATCAATGTTTGTTTCATTTTGCAAAATACAGTAGTTTTTTTTTTTTTTTTTAATAGTTTGACCCTTACAAAGAATTTCAGTAGAGAGCCAGGAAACAGCATGTCCTTGGACTCTTCCCTCGGTGTAGCAGTAAACTTTATTAAGTATTACACGTCTCTCTTTCCACAGTCATGGAAAACCTGTTATTTGGGTAAGGAGGAAATCCAGACACCGAGAAGACACATTGTCCATAATAGCAGTGAACATGAGCTCAGAAGGCCTAGGATGGAGTCCTAGCCATGCCACCTGCTAACCTTGAGCTAGGGCCTTCCCCCGCAAGTGATAGGAAAGAACAAAGTTAATGGTCCCTGCCCTACCTAATTCCCAGAGTATGGGGACACAGGGTTCTGTATGTTGTAGCTCTCCATCATGTTTATTTTTTACACAAGGACTAGCAAATTAACAACTCTTTTACCTTATTTCCTAATATCAAGAGTCATTTATTCCCCTCTCAAAGTGAATGGCTCGGGAAGTGTAGACCTGCTAGAACCAGATAATTGAACACAGGTGTGGTCAGATCAGGTTGTTATTGTATCTGTGTACTTCCTTAGCTGTCTTTGTTTCTTTTCTCAGCCCTTTGTAGTGCTTTAAATAGCAGGACTTTGGGGAATGGGTAGTCATTACATTACTGAGGGCCAAGGTTAAGATTTGCATAGGGTGGTGGTGACTCGTTGTTGGCATGGCTGGTTGCTGGTTTCCTCATCATCTCTCAGGAACGGTCAAGAGTATTTAGGATGGCCCTGGCCGGTTTGGCTCAGCGGTTAGAGCGTCGGCCTGTGGTCCAGGGAGACCCGGGTTCGGTTCCCCCTAGGGGCATGTACTTCGGTTGCAGTTTGTCCCCGGCCCTGGTTGGTCGTGCGGGTGGCAGCCACTCGATGTGTCCCTTTCATGTCGATGTTTCTCTCTCTCTCTCTTCCTCTCTCTCCCTCCCACTCTATCTGAACAAAAAATGAAAAAAAAAAAAAGAGTATTTAGGATGATGCTGATCACCAGGCAGCAATACCTAAAGGTCCTGTGCTGGACTGATTGTGCCTTGTTGCCATCATCATAGCATAAAACGGGATGTGTTTTCCAACGGTTTTTGGTTAGAAAACTTAGCAGCCAATGCCATTGAGGAGTGGTAGTGGTGATGAAATAAACCAGTAACAAGAGGCATTCATTTTGGTGCCTTTCTGCTCTTAAAGCTTATTTGTATCATAGCTAAGAATATACTTGGTCTAGCTTACTCTCCTTACCTACTTTACTCCTTCCTTCCTTCCTTCCTTCCTTCCTTCCTTCCTTCCTTCCTTCCTTCCTTCCTTCCTTCCTTCCTTCCTTCCTTCCTCCCTCACTCCCTCCCTGCTGGATCATATGGTAGTTTTTTGTTTTCTTCTTATCCTCACCTGAGGACATTTTTCTACTTTTGTTCAGGTAGAGTGGGAGGGAGGGGGGGCGGAGAGAGAAACATTGATGTGAAAGGGCCACATCGAGTGGCTGCCTCCCACACGACCCCAACCAGGGCTAGGGACAAACTGCAACCAAGGTACGTGCCCTTGACCAGAATCGAACCTGCGAGTCATTGGTCCGCGGGCTGACGCTCTAACCACTGAGCCAAACTGGCCAGGCACATATGGTAGTTTTCTTCTTCTTCTTCTTTTTTTTTCTTCAGGAACCTCCATACTGTTTCCATAGTGGCTGTAGCAATTTACATTCCCACTACCAGTGTACAAGGATTCCCTTCACTCCACCTCCTCTTCAACACGTTCTACTTCTTGTCTTTTTGATAGTAGCCATTCTGACAGGCATGAGGTGGTGGTACAGGGTACTTTTCAATAGCTGTAACCCAACATAAACATATATTATTTTTCTTTAAAAACCCATACTCACAAGTGTCTTAAAATAACATACATGGTTTGGCATCTTGATTATTTTTATTTAATAACCTAAACTTTCTTTTCAGGCAGTACTTACCCATGTGATTTTGTGTATGAGATTATCTCTTTGAAGGGTTGGTTCTCAGAATCGACCCCTGCCATTTTCTATAGTTTCCCTCAATAATGGGAAAAAGCAAGGTAATTGGTTCTTCCTGGAGCTGATCAAAAAAGAGGAAAGAGATAGATGTTATTATATTATGTTTTGACAATGGTCCTCCCACGACATGCTGTTTGAACCTCTTGGTCATCCTGTTAACTGTCTTTCCTGTTTTCTAAGGAAGATGATATGTATGAATATACTTATACCTCCTCCAACTCCTCACACTGTTGAAGTAATGATCTGACATTTAAAGGAAATCATGAAGATCTAATCAAATTTGCCTTTAAGATATATCTGAGAAAAGCCTTGGGCAAAGTGTGTGTTCATTATAGAGCTCAAATACTGAAGCCTTACCTCCCTGTCTCTGTTCTCTGTATGTGTTCTTTGGAGAGAAATCATAAGGTTTTCTGGGTTGGTCCTATGTATCCAGCAGACTAGCACATGTTTTCAGCAAAGACTAAGACAGAAAATAAAAGTTTAAAAACAATTTATAAAATTCATAATTTATATTTCTAACCTAAAAGCATATTATGTATAGAATTATTTGATATTTTCAAAATATTTATTAATGTAAAAATCATATACTGGTTATGAATACTGTTTCAGATGGTTTTTAATTATGTAAATTATTTCTCTCCTGACTGTATAATTACATGACGGACTGGTTTCTAGAGTATCATATAGTTAATGTGAGTTTCTAAAAATGCTTTAATCATATAATTGCTAGTTTATCAAGTAGAAAATATAGGTCTGAGAACACTATCATTATGTCATTATTCTCCACAAAAGACTGCAAAACACACTGAGGAGGCCATTATGAAGCAAATAACAGCTTTTTCTATGGTGTCTAAATTTGCAAGGATTTAAGAAAAATAGTAATAGCAAAGAAAATGCCTATAGGTAAAGAGTTTAAAATCTAGCCAGGCAATTTATCTTGTGTCTCTGTCTGTGAAAAACCAGCCCAGACAAAAGAAATAAATAGGAAGAGTAGAACAGTGAAACTAATAGATTATCTAACTCAGTAAGTCACACTAATGTTTATTCACTGATTTACCACATTTCATGTATTAGGGGGATCGGAAAGTAATGTCGTTTTTTTACATGAAATTCAAACAGATAAATTTTTAACACGTTTTTATTTTTAATCAATGACGTAATCACCCTCATTATCAACAACCTTTTGCATTTAGTGTGCAAATTTTCAATGCCAGATCGATAAAAATCAATTAGTTTTTGAGAAAAATATCTGGAGATGGCATTTTGGACATCATCCAAATTTTCAAATTTTTTGCCACTTAGAAAATGTTGTAGTGATCAGAATAAATGGAAATCCGATGGCGCAATATCGGGTGAGTATGGTGGGTGAGGCAATACCTCCCACCCCAATTCATTAATTTTTTTCCAGGGTTCGTCTTGCGCAGTGCGGTCTTGCATTATCGTGTTGCAGAATAACGCCTTTTCTGGTGACAATCGCTGGGCACTTTTCAATTAAAGATTGATTTACTCGATCCAATTGTTCACAGTAAAAGTCTGCATTCAGTTTGTCCAGGTTTCAGCACTTCAAAATGAACGACCCCGCGAATACTCCACCAAACACACAAAAGTGCCTTTTTGGGGTGTAAACCTGGCTTAGCTGTACTTCGTGGCGATTCTTTTGGAGAGAGCCACTGCTTTTTGCGTTTTGGATTATCATAGAGGACCCATTTTTCATGTCCAGTGATCAAGCGATCAAAAAACGCTTCTGTATTGTGCCGCTGAAGCAATAAGTTGCATGTGGTGGACCGGTTAGCTTTGTTTTCTTCGGACCCAAACACCTGCTCTGCTTACTTTACCAATCTGCTGCAAATGTTCTTGGATGGTCGACCAAGGTTGATTAAGAGTGTTTGACAGTTCCTCGATTGTCTGACACGAATTTGCTTCCACTTCCGCCCTTAACATGTCATTACTTTAACGATATTACTTTCTGGTCCCCCTAATAGAAAGCCTAAAGGAAATGAAATAAACTTCAGGCTTACTATATAAATTGGAATCTATTGTGCTTGTTATTATTGAGTATACCATCTTCAAGTGTAATTGCTATAGATAATGATTTTTACTTATTTGGTCTTGAGCTAGCAGGAACCAAGGCCTATGGCTAAATGGTTAAATTCAAATCTAGTTCTACAGAATTCAAAGGTTAATTTTTTTTTGTGACTCAGTGGGTATCATGAGTCAGAAAATCTATTTATTTTCAACAAAATCTAGTAGAGTTCAAGGTAAAACTGCTCTATCTGTGGGTTTTAGTGTAAGAAGACAAGATTCCTAAAAAAAAGTTTCTCTTTCTGTCAATATGTTATGCACCCATTATCTATCTATCTATCTATCTATCTATCTATCTATCTATCTATCTATCTACAACATACCCACATACATATATGTATACATGTACATGTACATATACATATACATATATTCCCCCCACTCAGCTCCCTTGTTTAAAATAGTTAGTTACAGACATATATCTGAGCAGAAGGAGGAAAACCAGAGCCAGAATATTAGATTTATAGATAAATGAGAAGGGTTGAAAGTGTTCCAATATTGGGGCCTCAAAATTAGGTAATTATTCTTCCTGTTATTGTTTATTCTGGTATTGAATCTAGTTCATAATTAACATATCCAGATGACTTCTATTTTCAGGTAATAAAAGCATTTTTTCTCCCATAACGTAGTGATTTAAAAAAAATTAGGTTGTTAAGTCACTGTTACATTTTGCTATTTAATCCTCTGATTTCCTTTCACTTGATAAAAAGGAACTGAAACTAATATTCTAAGAAAGTGATGAGCTTTAAAAGTTTTTAGTTTGCTGAAATGATTGAAAATTGATTCTTTCTGATCATGCAGGTCTCTCAAGAAAGCCTGAAACTTGATGGAAGTCGGTGACTTCATGGCTTACTCTGGGAGCAGTGCGGGGTAACGGGGAAGAGCCTGGGTTCACCGGTAGGGCGGTGGTTTGAATCCTTGCTCTGCCACTTACCTCTTTGTGACTTTGGTCAGTTTACATAGCCTCTCTGTACTTTAACTTCCCATTTGAAAATGGAGATGGTGATTAAGTACCTGATAGAAGATTAAAGGCCAGCATGGGTGCAAATTGCTCAGAACTCAGGGGAACAAGTGGCCCATGCTCATGAAATATCAGTTCTTGGTTCACACCCCATCGTCCCTCCGTTCTCTGGCTCCGCAGCTCGCCCTCATCCTCCTGTACCGCCTTTACATGTGACTGCACCTTTTATCCAAAGAGTTGGTTCTTACAATGTAACTAGAATTTGTTTTTAAAAATCTCTCTGCCAGTTAATAGCTGGTGATCTCGGAAAGTTCCTTAATGCCGGAGCCAATTTTTTCTCATTTGTAGAAATCTGCTTTCTTGTGATAATTAAATGTCATATTAAGCCCTGGCCAGTTTGGCTCAGCAGTTAGAGCACCAGCCCCCGGACCAGAGAGTCCTGGGTTCAGTTCTGCTAAGGGCACGTACCTCGGTTGTGGTTTGTCCCCACCTGGGTTAGGGTCATGCAGGTGGCAACCAGTCGATGTGTCTCTCTCACATCATGTTTCTCTCTCTATTCCTCCCTCTCTCCCTCCCGCTCTATCTGAAGATAAATGCAAAAAAATGTCCTTGGGTGAGGATAAAAAATAAATAAATAAATAAATAAATAAATAAATAAATGACACATTAAATGTGAAAATAACTTTAAAGCTGTAAAATCTTAGGGATTATAGCTTGAAGTGTGGGCTACAGAAAGGCAAAGACCATGTCCTTGTTTGTTTCCTTTTTGGAACAGAAGTTATTTTTTTTTTGCCTTTAAATAGATCATCATTTTGGAAAACTGCAAAATACAAAAGAGTAGAGAGAAGAAAAATCAATATTTCTTCCACTTAAAGACAATATTTCTTGTTAACATTTTAATGTAGTTCCATTTATTGATCATGTTTTACTTTAATATTTTGCATATTGCTAACACACCAACATCAAAATATAATTCAAGCCATTATTAAGTCACTATTTTACTCTTTCTTCATATATATATATATATATCTCATAGGTTTAAAAAAATTTTTTTTCTTTATTGATTTTTTTTAGAGAGAGAGGAAGGGAGAGGGAGAGAGAGATAGAAACATCGATCAGAGGGAACATCGATTGGCCGCCTCCTGCATGCCTCCCACTGGGGATTTGGCCCACAACCTGGGCATGTGTCCTTACTGGGAATCCAGCCGGCGACCTCTTGGTGCATGGGTAGACACTGAACCACTGAGCAACACTGGCCGGGCATGTATCAGAGTTTTCATCTGATTGATTTGTGTTTTTTTTGTTTGCCTTGCAGTGTAATGTACACATAGCCTTTATTTTGCACTTTAGAAGAGTGAGGAGTTTTGCTGTTATATGCTAAAACTGTCGTTAAGAACAGCCATGTTTAGCTTTAATTTTGTCACCAAATTAGGTAGGTTTTATTTAGATGCATTATATACAATCAGACTGTTCTGCCCTTACATCTATTTGTCTTTATATCTTAATCCTATAAAAATTGGAGGGAAAAATAATTATGAAAATTTGAAGTTGAGTGAGGGAACAAGTTGACAAAACCCTCAACTTTGAAAATCAGAAATCTGAAACCCCGTGAACTAATATAATCTGAAATCAAGTCAATAAAGCTAATTTATAGACTGATTTTGAATCTGCACTTGATCAAAATGGGTGTAAATATACATACATTAAAATAATTTAAGTTAGTTAAATCATAATTTTTATTAAAATATTATAGATGTTATTTAAGAAGAATTTTTTTCCAACATAATTTGTGGTGTGATTTTTGCCAACCGTAGAATACTATATGATAACTTAGAAAGAGCAAAAGAAAAATAGAAACCAGACAATGTTTGAATAGAGTGCAAAAAAAACCCCAAAGGAAACTGGAAAACCCCACCTACACAGCTCAGAAGAGATGCTCAGGTAGAAGGATAGCTGCAAGGCTGGATTTGAGGCAGCAACATCCGTGGAGATGCACTTTCGCCAAGCTGAATCGGATCCTAAATTTGGATGGTTCAGCTGAGCCTTCTTTCAATATGTTTAATTTTTTCATTCAAGGAATATTTATTATGTCAATTTTGTGCTAAAACATCTGCTAAGGCCCTGGGATTTAAAAATAAAAGAATCGACAAAGTCTTTGCCTTCTAGATCACGGTGTAATACACAGATTAAAAGGCAATATGGCAAGAGCAGTGATGGTATTAGGCACAGGTTATTATAATATCTAGAAAAAAGAAAATGTCTCATCTGAGGTCTGGTGGTGTCACTGAATTGCATGGCTGTGAGGAGTTAGGCATAGTGGAGGATGAAGGACGTAAACCACGCCCTGGTGTACAAACTGCCTGGTGTGCTAGTCCTTCGTTGTGGGCCATCTGGGAGGTGGGAAGACTGGACAGGTGGGCAAGGACGGGACTGTGGAAGCGCATGGTAGCTATTTCAAGAGGCTTAGACTTCATTCTGAAGGGGATGTGAGAAGTGACTTCAGAGTTTTAATCCCTCAACTACATTTTAGATAGGTTATCCTGCTATCTCTGTGGGGGATGGAGTTGAGGCAAATGATACATAAAGCAGAGAGAACACACGTTCTAGGACCTTCTAGAATTTTCTCATAGAAGATCTTCAGAAAATGAAGGGAATGTCTTAAAATAAGCCTATGTTTTTTGTATGAAAATTTTGTCCTCTCTTTAGTGAACTTTATGTGGGGGAAAAGACAGTAGATGATACCTGGGAGGGAAAACAATGAGATGTTCCTTCCAGCCTCTACTTGCAGTCACGGGGAAATGGAAGCTTTGCTACTGAAAGACCCTATGGGGGAAATTGCTTAACAGTTATCGTTGGAGAATGGCTTTTTCAGAAGCAAAATTTTGCTTTGGGGAATTTATATAGAGGCTACTAATTTAATCATTGTGGTAATTCAGTTTTATCCAATGTCAATTATGTTTTCAGTATCCCATTGAAGAACAGGAAAGGATGAATGTACAAAGTGATAAAATGAAGATAGAAGAATCAAAGATAAACATTTTTTTCATTTACTGAAAAAGACTGTAAGCTATCCCATAACCAAAAAAGTAAGTAACTGCATAACAGCAAGTATGAATCCTGTTACTAACCAGCAGTATTTTCATTATGATCAAACCAGTTCATTGAGAGCCTAAACCAGATGAAATAAACATCTTTTTTAAGTCTGTGACTTTCTCACTACATGTTTCAGTGGTTACCTCAAAATATTCTCTAACTCTCATCCTCTCCCCCATCCCTCCTCTGGTTTCGTGCTGGCACAGAAAGCCTCCAAATGGTTGAAGAAGATACTTTGGTAGTGGTGGGGGGATTGACTTTATAAAAGAAAGGAATGATGAGGGATGAACAGTTATTTTACCATATAGATAGATCACTACCTCTAGTGTCCATTGTGGATTAATGGTGGTGGTGACAATTGCTTTCTTGTCTATTTTAGTAAATACTGGAGTAAAGAAAGGAGAGGGACATGTTCAAATTTATGTATGAGACAGTCTTTTCTAGCCAGTGAAATCTCAGAAGAAACTGCAGTGAGAGTGAGCAGAAAATGGCCAGTTGCTTTGGGACAGACAAGTATAAGGCAGTCTTTATGGAAAATAAGTAGAACTTTATTTCTGAACTAATGGACATCTTGTAGATGGGTTTTTTTGGTCAATGTCAGCTCAGCAGTCTTCCATGACTAAATAGAAAATCAAGGAAATGATCAGAAAAGCTTTTAGAAACCAATCATGGCATTTTTATAAAGTCATTTTAAAAATGGGATTTTGAGTCCTGGCCAGTGTGGCTCAGTTTGTTGGGCATTGTCAGGTGCACCAGAAGGTTGCTGGTTTGATTCCCTGTCAGGGCACATGCTGAGGTTGTGGGCTTGATCTCCAGTAGGGGGCGTGCAGGAGGCAGCCCATTGATGTTTCACTCTCACATGGATGCTTCTCTCTCTCTCTCCCCCCCTCCCCTCTTTCTAAAAATCAACTAAAAAAATCTTAAATATGGGATTTTGAAACCTATATTATTAGCTATTATTTTGGATATTTTTCATCAAGAAAGCCAATGGACTGCAGAAAATGAAGTCACTTCTTTTAGCTGCAAGCAGAAAGCTTAAAGACATATGCATAAGTTGGTAAATGTTTGGAGCTGAGGTGGTCCAAATTGGGATTACAAACACACTGCCAAAATGTTTAGATAAATTTACAGTGATCGACTGTGGTTAGATTGTTTAAAGAATCCAGGACACCAAAACCTTCCCATACAAAGGACTTGAGAGTCAGAATGAATTGTCTTAGAGTTTGAGCAAGTTACTTAAACTAAATTAGAATCTCCTTTTTGGTAAGATATAAATAGTAAATACCGCCTGGGGTGAAGCTTTAATAAAATAATGAGTGTAAAGCTGAGATTAGTGGCTTGTATTTAACACAGTGCTTAGCGCATAGTAAGCACTTTATCGATCGCTTCCATTGTTATTATTACATCATTCGTATGTAATATGTCCCTGCGTAGCTGTCTGAGATGAGTGCCTAAGTTAAATAGGCCACAGGTCTGATTTAAGAAACGATTTCTTAGGTACAATCTTGTATGAGTCAGGTAGACTAACTGCTATAATGAATTACTCCCACATCTCGGTGGCTTAATACAGAAAAGGTTTATTGCTCAAGTTATAGCCTAGTGAGGACTGGCAGGGTCTGGGCAGGGGCAGGAGCTCTATTTTATATAGTTATTGAAGGACATAATTCCTTTGGTTTAGTGGCTCCACCATCCCCAAGGGCTTTTGGAGTCCTCTCCTGGATTCTTGGCATTGGAACAGCTCCTGATGGAAGAGAGAAAAATGGGAGATTTATGGGCCAGCCCTGGAGGCTCTTTATATGACTTCTGCCCACAGTTTATCGTCTGAAGCTTAAATATATGGCCCATTCTAACTGAATTGGAGACTGGGAAACTGAGTCTAGCTGTGGACCCAGAAAGAAAAGGAAGTGTCTGCCACGGACCTCTTCCTGAGCTTTCATCTACATATCAACCCGGATTAGAAAGTAGAAATAAATTCCTGGAGTGTTTCACATCATGCTCAAACTATGAAGCCAAGTGTTGATAGATTATATTAGGTGAGCAATAATTCTAATCATCAATCCTTGCTTTCAGTAATAAAATTTAATAAACTACTCAGTTTACAAAATACAGTCATATTCCTTCGATGGGTAGGGTGGCGGAGCAAAGAGAGCATGGCCTTTGAAGTAAGACTTGGGTTTAACTTGAGGCTCCCACACTGACTGCCTGTGTGAGCCAAGCTGGTTAGTTACCTCTTCATGCCTTGACTTTTCATCTGAAAAGTGAAATAAAAAATCCTTCTCTTGAGAATTATGAGAATTAAATGAATTACAACTGATACAGCATCCAGCTTAGTAGCTAATCTTTTCTTTTAATAGTGATGATCGTTTGACTGACTTACTCAACACTTTTGAGAGATTGTATTAGGCCAAGGAAACTTAGACTCAGATAAGACACACGATTTGTTCAAGTTTAGCCAGAACTAAACCCACTTTTTCTGATTCCATATCCCATGATCTTTATTTTATGAAGAAAATACATCATACATGTTTCACAAGGTGGTATAAAAGGACCTCAAAGACCAGCACCTCAAAAATATTTTGAAGTACATCTAACTGTGGCTTATTTAAAACATTACAAGGCAAATCTAAATGAAGAAAAGAAAATCCTCAAAAATTTCAAGTATTTACACATCACTTTAAATGCTGTGCCCCATACTCCTTTCAAATGATAGATTAAGCTGTGCCTTCCCATGTAGATAAGCCTTCTGTCTCTTGGAATGAAATGAATAGTCATTCTTTGTGGCTCATCTGTAAGCCAAACAGTTGTGGAAATTACATAATTTCTGGTAGGCAGTGTCTTGAGTGCCCCATGATCCTCACTTAGTTTTATGGGTGTGAGTTCTTTCAGGAGTCACAGTTGTAAGCATGCACTTAATTTATTTTACACCTGTTTTATAATTTATTTTACACCCTGTTTTACACCTTCTTCCCGCCAGCTGTATCACACCTATTAGTGAACGAATGCCTGCGTACCTTCTTATGCTTGCATTTGTCATTTCATATTCGTTTTTCCCACCTACTTCTAACTTCTAACATTTTTATCCTCATTTTTCGTTCAGATAGAGTGGGAGGGAGGGGAAGAGAGAGAGAGAAAGAGAGAAACATCGACGTGAAAGGGACACATCGAGTGGCTGCCTCCCGCACAACCCAAGGTCAGGGACAAACTGCAACTGCAACCAAGGTACGTGCCCTTAGCGGGAACAGAACCCGGGTCTCTCTGGACCGCAGGTCAACACTCTAACCGCTGAGAGACTTCCTTTACACTCGGCCTGGTTCCTCTTCGCTGTGCTCAGTGAAACAGCTCTGCTGAAAGAGTAGGAAACAGTAACGTTTCTGCTTGAAATCACTGCTAAATATACCACATTATTAAGGAATCGTAAAGGTAAACACATCAACCAAGCGTCAGTGTATCAAATAAAAGTTTTAAATTGTCAAGTTTACATTTTAAATCTATTTTTTTCTATTCCAGAAAATTTAGGCCTATTTATCTAACCCATAAATAAGCATATATAAGTTGGTACATATGTACTAAAAATCAAATGATCTTTTTCGAGCTGATCTTAGTCCTTTGAAATTTTCTTCTTGGGTAAAGACAAGTTCGTTTCTTCAGTCTCCTTTATTTCAATGCTCTGTTTCATTGGACTATGTACTTTTATCTGGCAGAAACACGTTTGTCCAGCCAAAATGTTAAATTAAAGCAATGTGCTTTGAAAGTGAAGTCAAGGGAACACAAAGAAAATATATGCTGCTATTTCTAAACCAAATGCCTAAAATATGAGCGTTAGGGCTATTTATCATTACTATATAAGCACAAGAAAATTCAAGCTGTATATATTTATGCAACTAGGGTTACTGTTAAAAATACTTAACCAATATAGCACAGGAAACAACTGTAATCATAACAGACATATTATTTTACTTTATGCTGTTCTGGTGCATACGATTAGATCTCTGTAAGCATCAAAAAGTAGCAATGCATTTGCCAGCAGGCTAGTGTATTTCTATATTATCAAACTATAGCTTAACATTATTTTCAACAAAATAACTAATTTTATTTATTTTTTAATTTTTTTTTAATCCTCACTTGAGGATATTTTTACATTTATCTTCACACAGAGTGGGAGGGGGAGAGAGAGAGAGAGAGCGAAACATTGATGTGAGAGAGACATCGAGTGGCTGCCATCCGCACGACCCCAACCAGGGCCGGGGACAAACTGCAACCGAGGTACGTGCCCTTGGTCAGAATCGAACCCGGGACTCTGGTCCGCAGGCCGATGCTCTAAACACTGAGACAAACTGGCCAGGGCAAGACTAATTTTATAAATAAAATCTTGGTTGAATTTTTCATTGTAATCAATACAGCTGCTTTAACAAAAATTATTGCTACATCTACTATTGACTGAAATAATTAGCTGCAATTCTTCTAGAGTGACATAAATAGCAAGGCCATTATTAGTCAGACTGACTTGTGTAGAGAAGCAATCATAATTTGAGGTGCTACATAAATCTCTTTTAAAGATGTTTTTAACATCTTTTTTCAACGTATGATATATGACTAAAATATGCTGACTTATAATGTTCAATTATAATTATACCTATAAAACACTTTTATTCTGAAGACTATACTTTTAGATTAATATAAATATATAACTTGTTTAGATGTCAGATACTGCAATTACATATGCATTGCATCCATAATGCATGTATTGGATTGAATAATATATTTTATATAATTTTTAATAAGCATATATTTATATAATTTATACTATATAGGTATTACATATAATAATATAATTATAAAGTATAAACATATATAATACCTGCAGCCATATGACACAAATAACTTGGTTGACTATTACGTACTACCTCACTGCTCACAGGGAGACGGTAGGGAGCAGCGCAGGCAGCTAATGGAATCAGCCCCACCTTCAGCTCTGAGGTCAGCCCTTCCTAACTGCACCACGCTGGGTACCTGACTTACTTCCCAGAAGTCTCAGGTTTTTCTACTTTAAACGGGGAAAAATAACATTCCCTTAGAATTTTGTGAGAATAAAGTAAGGGAAGGAATACAAAGCACTTCCTGGGGTAGCTGACAGTTGGTAAGCACAAAATAAATCGTAGAGAAAAGAGGAAAGGAAGGGGGAGCAGGGCACAGCAGCAGGAAGTAGCTTTGTTGGTGTCAATATATTGCCTATCATTTCACAATTCTAGTCATCATATTGAACTACTTTAGATACATAACGAGTTTTGAAAACAAAGCATGGATTTAAAAATTCTAAAACAAGAATAATTTTTTTTTCAGACAAATAGTGGAATGGTTATTTCTTGAATAGCTCAGGGTACTGAGACTTATGAGAATGGAAATGACCGATCTTCTGAGGGAAGACTTGCGAACACGGCAGTTTTAGTATATGGTTTGTGACTGCAGAATTCTTACAGAATACTTTGTGTGGTGGAAAGACGCTTATTTAAAATGACTCTTCAATTTTAAAGAGTTCATATCAGGGTTAAGCACAGTGAACGTAACATGAGATGGTTGATGTATAAAGCTAAACCACGATGTCAAAGCTTCCTAAACACTGTTTGGCTTTCAAATAACAAAGGAATTCAGTTAGCAGTTCTCCAAGTGGCTTGCCTGGGTTCTATAGTCAGAAATCCCAACAGAAATGCTAATGGAGATCCTCTGAAATAAGCACCACTGTGAAAAAATTTCTGCTTGCTCTGCTTCTCAAACGTGGAAGTCAGCATTTCTGGTTTCACAACCAGATCTTTCAGGAAGGAAAATAGTCTTTGGGAATCTTAGCAATTACTCCAAGCATAAACAGCACTTTATATTTTTATTTCATTAAAGATTAATAGTTGTACAACAAGAAAACAAATAAAAAAAACTGTCTCTGTATCAGATTTCTCAAAAGAAGATTTTAATTTGGCAGATTTAGAAAAGGGAAATTAAAAAGCCAACATAGCATTGTTTATATGTATTGATGTTATCATTATATTAAAGTTATCTACAGTATCTGGATTATCTAGGATATCATGTTATCTAAATATGCTGTATTTACATGATTATTTTGTTCAAGGAATCCAAAACACTTTATATAAATTTAAACCTCCATGTTTACATCTGAATGCCAAACAGTTTGATTTTTTAAGCTTCCTGCAAGCAACATTTTTATATCCTTTTGCATAAGGCTCTCAAAGTGCTGAGGTAATCCAAGCTCTTTCCCCCCTACCTTCTAAACCATAGAGGGAAATTATTGTCGGCTTTTCTTGTTGGAAAATTGGAATGCAGTTGAGGTTAGTGGCATGTCTCACATTCATAAAGGCTGTGTCATAACCATGGCAGTTACAAAAAATATATAGAAGGTAGATCCCCAATTCCATAAAGTTTAAACACATGTTGATATAATGGGTGAACTAGCTGGTAAACCTTACAGTGCTGAATAGAGAGAGGGTGGAAAATGCTTTACATGAACAGTTATAAATCTTGAGGTTATACATACATATATATATATTTAATTGGCTTAAACATTTTTTTAAAATAATTTTTCTTTATTGATTTTTAGAGAGAGAGACGAAGGGGGAGGTAGAGAGAGAGAGACATTGATGAGAGAGAACATCTATTGGCCACCTCCTGCATGCCCCCCACTGGGGATCAAGCCCACAACCTGGGCATGTGCCCTGACCAGGAATCTAACCGGCGACCTCTTGGTGTGTGGGACAACGCTCAATCACTGAGCCACACCAGCTAGGTTAAATGGACTTTTAGAGAGAGAAGAAGGGAGAGGGAGAGAGAGAGAGAGAGAAACATCCATATGAGAGTGGAATGTCAATTGGCTGCCTCCTGCACGCTCCCTGCAGGGGATCAAGACCAAAATCTGGGCATGTTCCCTGACCGGAAATTGAACCAGCAACATTTTGGTGCATGGGATGATAGCCACACCTGCCAGGACTAAATCTTGAGTTTTTGAGGCAGATTAGAAAACAAATTTTCTGTGGAAATCAAAGAAACAGGGCTAAAACAGCAAATACATCTGTGTTTACCTGGCATTTTCTGCTATGTGTCTGCCTGTATATATTTTGCCTTAATTTTTGAGAGGCATTTTCACTAGATATAAAATTTGGGGTTGACAGACTCTTGCTTTCAACCCATGAAGGATGTTTCTCAGTGTTTAAGCTACCATTGCTTCTGATGAGATGTCAGCAGTCATGTGAATTTATTGTTCCCTATGTGAAACATACCATTTCTATTTGACTTCTGTCAACATTTCTCTTTCTATTTTGACTTTTAAAATCTATTATGAACTGTTATGAATCTAGGTGTGTGGTATTGAGCTTAAATCATTAGATTTATGTCTTTTTACCAAATTTGGGAAAATGTTACCCTTTATTTCTTTCAATATTTTTCTATTCTCTCTTCTATTTTCCTAGGATTCCAGCTGCGTCCATGATTTATCTTTTGATAATATCCCACAAATCCCTGAGACTCTTTTTATTTTTTTCCAATTAGTTTTCTCTCTGGTCTTCAGATTGGATTATTTATATTGCTCTATCATCAAGTTCACTAACTTCTATCTTCTCAGTCTGCTTTTAAGCTCATCTAGTACATTTTTAAATTTTGGGTGTTGTATTTTCAGGTCAAGAATTTCCATTTGATTCTTTCATAGTTTCTATTTGTCTGATGAGATTTCGTATCTTTTTATTCATTGCACACATTTTCCTTTATGTCCTTGAGGATAATTATAATGGCTGCTTTAAAATTCTTGTTTGTTGATTCTTACTTCTGTGTCATCTCAGGGTTGGCCTCAGTTGAATGAATGTCTTTTCCCTTGAGGATGGCTCATATTTTCTTGTTTCTTTGGATGCCAGGTAATTTTAGAATATATCTTCATTATTGTGCATAATATATTATAGAGTCTCTGGTTTATATTAGGTTTATCCAAGGAATATTCAGTTTAGTAAAATTTTTCAGCTTGGCATAACTCAAATGATAACTCTTCCAGTTACATTGGTCTTAGCTGGGCTCCTTGTAGTTCCTTCTCACAAGCACAGTTAAGGGGACAAACAGACTTCCCCTCTCAAACCTTTTCCACTTTTCAATGGTTTTAGTTGTCCCAAAATTTGTCCTCTGTTTCTTTAAGCCATAAGACCATGGCTTCCTGATATATGGCCCACATAACAACCCGCTCTCAGATAAAAAACAAACAAAACCCCCAAACAATTAAAAAATATAGGAAACACATCATGCCACCCTCTTCATCTAAGTACTGAATCCTCTCCAGTGTCATCCTGATTTTGTTTACTTTCCAGTGCCTTCAGGTAGTTCTATTTTATGTATTTTTTTCTTCAGATTTTTATATTTTTATCTACAGAAGGGTTTATCTGAGAGGGGCTTACTTGGTCATGACAAGAAATAGAATATTCACAGTAATATGCGCCCTGTATTTCTCAGACTATATTAGATAAGGGGTTAAAATAGAATCATAACAATAGTTCTACAGTAAAACATTTCTGGCCACATCCTTATCCACTTAGTGTGAATTTTAGTTCTCCTCAATTTTTTCCCAAATTATTTGGAAATTCCCAATAGATGTTTCCTTTATTTTCCATAAATAATGTCTGTCATTTTCTTTTCTCCGCCTCTGGCTTTCTATAGCTCTTATCCTCTGTGAGAATTTGGTTCAATATAAATATATAAGTCGCATTTGTTTATTTGTAGGTAAATGGAGAAATATAGTACAAATAACAGTAAAATAAATTTACCAGTCGTGATGATCACATAATTCCAGAGGTAATAGAACATATGTCTCTAAGGTGTGGCAAGCAAGGCATCCAGAGTACAGTTTTAGGTGCCAACCTTGCCTTTGTATTAGCCTGAGAATACAGGTCTCCTTAAAGTTTGCGCCTTGTGCACCTTGCCAGCCTGACCCTAGTCCCGGCCCTGAATAGGTCCTGGTTCTCACTTCAGAAGTAAGTAGACCTTGGATGTGTAAGTTATGCTTTCTAAACCTCAGTTTCCTCATAAAGGGGTAATAGCAACTTGAGAATTTTAATAACACTGTGCAGGGTGAGGGGGACCGGTTAACAAGTTTTAAAGAATCATAAACTTAGAATAATATGGGGTAAACTCACCTGAGAAATAGATTTAATTCTTTTATTTTACTGAGGAGGAATTTGCTCAGGAAGATGCACTGACTTATCCAAGGACATTAATCCGATTTTGGCAGAACCAATGCTAGAGGTGTTTCCAGGATTCTATTCAGCATTGTTTCCACTCTACTGCACGCACTAGACAGTAGGCTGAAGACTCTGGTAATGCAGAGGAAACACATGGATTCAGGAACGTTCATGGAAGAAGAATTGATTGGCAATTAATCAAGTGATGACTTGGAAGTCCTAAAAGATGGACGTCTACAATTTAGAGCACTGATAACTAAGAGACTATGCTATCAACTGAAATAAGTAATGGAAGTTGGTAGAAAAGATGGTGAATTAGCAATAGATTGGAGTAGAAAAAAATAGACTTGTTATGATGTGAAGGACTTAGGTACAAGTTGAGGAAGAATTTTTTGTGAAGGAAGTCTGCTAGGGGTTTGTGATAGGATATTTAGGCAAACTAGGAAAATCTTTCTATGTTGGTCTTCAAAAATAGAATGGTTTTCTGGGATGGCTTAAGGGTAGCATTGCTTGTAAGGAAGAAGTTACATTCAATCATTTCTCAAAGTCCATCTGAAGCTTGTGATTCTTCCTTCCTTCCTTCCTCCCTTCCTTCCTTCCTTCCTTCCTTCCTTCCTTCCTTCCTTCCTTCCTTCCTTCCTTCCTTCCTTCCTTCCCTCCCTCCCTCCCTCCCTCCCTCCCTCCCTCCCTCCCTCTTTCTTTCTTTCTTTCTTTCTTTCTTTCTTTCTTTCTTTCTTTCTTTCTTTCTTTCTTTCTTTCTTTCTTTCTTTCTTTCTTTCTTTCTTTCTTTCTTTCTTTCCTTCCTTCCTTCCTTCCTTCCTTCCTTCCTTCCTTCCTTCCTTCCTTCCTTCCTTCCTTCCTTCCTTCCTTCCTTCTTTCTTTCTTTCTTTCTTTCTTTCTTTCTATCATTCTATCTTTCTTTCTTCTTTATTGTTACAGATGTTTCTCCTTTTTCCCCCATTGACACCCTCCTCCCTCTCCCTCCCCGCCCTGTCCCCAGCTTTTTTGTCCATGTTCATTGGTTATGCGTACATGCATATAAGTTCTGTGGTTTATCTCTACCCCCCCACCCCTTCTTCTGGGGCTTGTCAGTCTGTACCTTACTTCCACGTCTCTGGGACAACCCTGTTCTTCAGACTGTTATGTTCATTATATTCCACAAATAAGTGAGATCATATGATATTTGTCTTTCTCTGCTTGGTTTGTTTCGCTTAGGATAATACTTTCCAGGTCCCTCCATGCTGTCTCAAAGGATAAGAGATCTTTTATTCTTACAGCTGCATAGTACTCCATTGTGTATATGTACCACAGCTTTTTTATCCATTCGTCTACTGATGGACATTTGGGCTGTTTCCAGATCTTAGCTATTGTAAATAGTGCTGCTATGAACATAGGGGTACATATATTCTTTCTGATTGGTGTTTCAGGCTTCTTAGGGTATATTCCTAGAAGTGAGATCACTGGGTCAAATGGCAATTCAATTTTTAATTTTTTGAGGTAACACCATCGTGTTTTCCATAATGGCTGCACCAGTCTGCATTCCCACCAGCAGTGTACTAGAGTCCCCTTTTCTCCACACTCTCACCAACACTTGTTGTTTGATGCTTTGTTGATGCGGCCATTCTGACAGGTGTGAGGTGATACCTCATTGTTGTTTTAATTTGCCTCTCTCTGATGATTAGTGATGTTGAGCATTTCTTCATATGTCTCTTAGCCATTTGTATGTCCTGTTTGGAGAGGTGTCTATTTAGCTCCTCTGCCCATTTTTTAATTGGGTTCTTTGTCTTCCTTTTGTTGAGTTGTATGAGCACTCTATATATTTTGGAAATTAATCCCTTATCTGATGTATCATTGGCAATTATGTTCTCCCATACAATGGGTTGCCTTTCCATTTTGATGGTTGTTTCTTTTGCTGTGCAGAAGCTGTTGAGTTTGATGTATTCCCATGTGTTCATTTTTTCCTTTATTTCTGTTGCCTTAGGTGTTGTATCAGTGAAAATTCTGCTGTGTACAATGTCTGAAATTTTGTTGCCTACATTTTCTTCTAGGATTTTTATGGATTCACGAGTCACATTTAAGTTTTTTATCCATTTTGAGTTTATTTTTGTGTATGGTGTAAGTTGATGGTCTAGTTTCATTTTTTTGCATGTAGCTGTCCAATTTTCCCAACACTATTTATTAAAGAGGCTGTCTTTACTCCATTGTATGCTCTTGCCACCTTTGTCGAATATTAATTGAGCATAATGTTTTGGGTCAATTTCTGGGTTCTCTGTTCTATTCCATTGATCTATGTGCCTGTTCTTGTGCCAGCACCACGCTGTTTTGATTACAGTAGCTTTGTAGTATAACCTGATATCTGGTGATGTGATCCCACCTACTTTGTCCTGCTTTTTCAAGATTGCTGTAGCTATTTGGGGTCTTTTTTGGTTCCACATGAACTTTTGAAGTATTTGTTCTAGTTCTGTGAAGTATGTCGTTGGTATTTTGATGGGGATTGCATTGAATCTATAGATTGCTTTGGGTAGTATGGACATTTTAATGATGTAAATTCTTCCAATCCATGAACAAGGTATGTGCTTCCACTTTTTTATATCTTCCTCTATTTCTTTTTTCAATGTCCTGTAGTTTTCTGCAAATAGGTCCTTTACTTTTTGGTTAAGTTTATTCCTAGGTATCTTAATTTTTTTGCCACGATGGTAAATGGGATTGTTTTTTTAGTTTCTCTTTCTGTGAGTTCATCATTGGTGTATAAGAATGCCGTCAATTTCTTGACGTTAATTTTGTATCCTGCTACTTTGCCAAATTCATGTATTAAGTCTAGTAGATTTTTGATGGAGTCTTTAGGGTTTTCTATGTATAATATCATGTCATCTGCGAATAATGACAGTTTCACTTCCTCCTTTCCAATTTGGATCCCTTTTATTTTTTCTTCATGTCTGATTGCTGTGGCTAAGACTTCCAGTATTATATTAAATAAGAGTGGCGAAAGTGGGCATCCTTGTCTTGTTCCTGTTCTTACAGGAAATTTTTTTAGTTTTTGTCCATTGAGTATGATGTTGGCTGTAGGTTTTTCATATATGGCCTTTATTATGTCGAGATATGATCCCTCTATTCCCAAATTGCTGAGTGTTTTTATCAGAAATTGGTGCTGGATTTTGTTGAATGCTTTTCAGCATCTATTGATATGATCATATGGTTTTTATCTTTCATTTTGTTTATGTGGTGTATCACATTTATTGATTTGCAAATATTGTACCAGCCTTGCATCTCTGGGATGAATCCCACTTGGTCATGATGGATAATTTTTTTGATGAATTGCTGGATCTGATTTGCTAGTATTTTGTTCAGGATTTTGGCATCTATGTTCATTAGGGATATTGGCCTGTAGTTTTCTTTCTTTGTAGTTTCTTTTTGTGGTTTTGGAATTAGAATTATGCTGGCCTCACAAAACAAATTTGGAAGTCTTCCTTCTTCTTGAATTTTTAGGAATAGTTTGAAGAGAATGGATGTTAGTTCTTCTTTGAATGCTTGGTAAAACTCCCCCGTGAAGCCGTACGGGACTGGGGTTATGTTTGCTGGGAGAGTCTTGATTACATCTTCAATTTCCTTTGTTGTATTGGTCAGTTCAAGTTTTCTATCTCTTCCCATTTCAGTTTTGGGAGACTGTGTGTTTCTAGAAATTTGTCCATTTCACTTAGATTGTCCAATTTATTGCTGTATAAATTGTTCATAATATGTTTAACAATCCTTTGTATTTCTGTGGTGTCAGTTATTATTTCTCCTCTTTCATTTCTGATTTTGTGTATTTGGGTTCTCTCTCTTTGTTTCTTGGTGAGTCTAGCTAAGGGTCCATCAATCTTGTTTATCTTTTCAAAAAACCAGCTCTTTGTTTCATTGATCCTTTGAATTGTTTTTTTGTTCTCCATGTCATTTATTTCTGCCCTGATCTTTATTATTTCCTTCCTTCTACTTGCTCTGGGGTTTTCTTTTTGTTTTCTTTCTAGTTCTTCAAGTTGTGAGGTTAGGTAGTCAATTAGAAATTTTTCTTGTTTCTTGAGGTGGGCCTGTAGTGCTATGAACTTCTTTCTCAGAACTGCTTTCACTGCACCCCAACACAAGATTTTGTGTTGTTGTGTGTTCATTTTCATTGGTTTCCAGGAAGTTTTTAATTTCTTCCTTGATCTCCATGGTAACCCATTCATTGTTCAATAACATGCTATTTAGCCTCCATGTTTTCAAATGTCTCTGCATGTTCTTATTGTAATTGATTTCTAGTTTTATGCTATTGTGATCTGAGAAGATGCTTGATATGATTTCAATCTTCTTGAACTTGTGGAGACTTAGTTTGTGCCCTAACATGTGCTCTATCTTTGAGAATGTCCCAAGTGCACTTGAGAAGAATGTGAATTCTGCAGTTTTGGGGTGTAATTCTCTGTAAATATCTATTAAATACATTTGATCTAGTGCTTCATTGTCTCTGTTTCCTTGTTAATTTTTTGTCTAGATGATCTATCCAGTGATGTCAGCGGGGTGTTGAAGTCCCCTGCTATAATTGTATTGCTGTCGATTTCTCCTTTCAAGTCCTCCAGAAGATTTTTAATATATTTTGGTGCTCCTATATTGGGTGCATATATGTTTACCAAGGCTATATCTTCCTGTTGGATAGATCCTTTCAATATTATATAGTGGCCTTCTTTGTCTCTAGTTATGGCCTTCATTTTGAAATCTAATTTATCAGATATGAGTATTGCTATCCCAGCTTTTTTTTTTTCCTTTCCATTTGCTTGGAAGATTTTTTTCCATCCCTTCACTTTCAACCTATGTGAGTCTTTTGTTGTGAGGTGGGTCTCTTGTAAACAACATATGTGTGAGTCATGCTTTCTTATCCAGTCAGCTACTCTGTGTCTTTTTATCGGAGCATTCAAAGCATTTACATTTAAGGTGATTATTGATATGTACTTATTTATTGCCATTTTTGTTTAGTGTGGTTCTATTTTCCTTCCTATTTCTTCTACTAATTACAGCAGTCCTTTTAACATTTCTTGCAGTGCTGGTTTGGTGCTAATGTATTCCCTTAGCCTTTTTTTTTTTTTTGTCTGGGAAGCTCTTTATTTGACCTTCTATTTTGAATGATAGCCTTGCTGGGTAGAGTAGTCTTGGATTCAGATCCTTGTTTTTCATGACCTTGATTACTTCATGCCATTCCCTTCTGGCCTATAGTGTTTCTGTTGAGAAGTCAGCTAGTAGCCTTATGCGGGTTCCTTTGTAGGTAACCTGTTGCTTATCTCTTGCTGCCTTTAGGATTCTCTTTTTGTCTTTAATTTTTGGCATTTTTTAATTACTATGTGTCTTGGTGTGGGCCTGTTTGGGTTCTTCTTACTTGAGGCTCTCTGTGCTACTTGAACTTGAATGCCTTCTTCCTTCACCAAGTTAGGAGAGTTTTCTGTCACTATTTCTTCAAATATATTCTCTAACCCTTGCTTATTTTCTTCTTTGGGGACTCCAGTGATGCGAATGTTATTACGTTTCCACTTGTGCCACAGTTCTTTTAAGCTGTCTTCTTGTTTTTTAATTGTTTTTTCCTTTTGGTTTTCTGATTGGTTGATTTTTTCTACCCTGTCTTCTAATTCACTGATCTTGTCCTCAGCTTCCTCTACTCAGCTGTTTAGTCCTTCCAATGTGTTCTTTATTTCTGCTATGTCATTCTTCATCTCTTCTTGGTGGTTTTTCATTTCCAAATGGTTGATTTTCAATGTTTCTATGTCTTTACTCATGGTGTTGATGTCCTTACTCATGCTGTTGAGCTTCCTCAAGATCATGGCTCTGAACTCTACCTCTGATAACTTGCTTAACTGCATTTCATTTATCTCATCTTCAGTAGAGTTCTCTTGTTCTTTCATTTGGGATTTGTTTCTTTGTTTCACCATTTTGGCTGGCTCAGTGGGTTTTGGAGCCTGTCAAATTTTCCCTGTGGGTATTGGTGTTCTGCTGTTTGTGGCTCCCTCTACTGGGTTTGCGTGAGCGTGGGAGGGCCCACGTTAAACACCACTGTCAAGTCTTACTTTCCTGGGTAGATTTGCAAGCCCAGGAAAGGTTCAGTTATCCTCTAGCTTTTTGCCTGGAGGCTATTAGTCTCAGTTACTCAGGGCCTTGGAATGTAGCCCTCTGGTATTCTGTGTAAGAGGATTTCCAGAGGGTGGGACAGGTGCTGGTTATTAATGAGCCTCAATTTGCATTTCTTTGACTCACCTGGAAGGAGCTAAATCTCTGAGGGAGGGGCTGCTGGTTTTCCCCACAGCTCTGGGAAGGAGCAAGCTGGCCACTGACCTTTATGGCCACAACTCAGCAAAAATTCTGAGCACCCTCCAAATCCCGGGTGTCCCCACAGAGTTCCAGTCCAGTCCGCCCTCCCTTTGCCAGAGCCCAAGGTGAGTGGCTGTGGCTATTTTAGCACTCTGCCCCACCCTCTGCGCTGTGGAACGGGCTTGGGACTTTAACCCCGAGGGTGTTGCTCACAGCTAAGACTGCTACTGTCAGTGGGCTCCCAGCCCGCCACCCTCTTGCGCCACCACAATCCTACCAGGATTGATTCAGTGTCCCTGGTTATATGGTCCTTTCCCGCTGCTTTTCTGTTGCTTTTTTCCTACGATTTGTCTTTATTTTAGTTGTAATTCCTGTTTAGTCCTGGGAGATTGTCTGTGTAGCTTCCATTCACTCTGCTGCCATTTTTTTTCTATCTGAAGCCTGTGATTCTTTGAAGTTCTCAGATTTAGTGCACTTGGCTTGTAAAATGGATGTTGGATATGGGACATAAAAATAGGAAGGATTTAAAATGACCTTTTAAATAGGAGGGGAGTCAGCTACGCCTTTTCAGAGGGGTTACTGTGGTGTAACCTTTCCAGATCTTGCAGATTATAGTGCTTTTAAAGACCCGAGGATCTGAAACTGCATCCGTATCTTAATCATATGTGGCCAGCACTTCAGCCGAGGCAGTTACAGCGAAGGAAAACTGCTTCACTGGAGAGCCAGGAGGGCTCTGGAGCTGAGTTTCTTCAGCCAAAGAGGGACAGTGAGTCTGACCAAGTTGTTGTTCCAAAGGTTTCCTGTTGAAGATGACTCTGGAACCTAAATAAGTTACATTTAACATTTTCTTTTTGTTTTCTGGCCCAATTGTAAATTGTTATGCTTTCATCATTGTTGGTTTCCTCATGGATAACCATGGATTCAAAATAATTTTAAGAAAAAGTGGTTTTAAGGAAAATATTGTATTTCAGCCTGTGTTATTGGGAGAGAAATCAGAGTGACCACATATATGATGTTTCAAAATCCTGCTTTGAACTTGTCTTAGGCCAGGACCCAGGAAAACGATTTCTGCTGTGGAAATATGTAACTCTTGGTGACCTAGAGTGAATATATTTTCTATATTTCAGTGGAGTAGTTTATTTATAGCATCTGATGGGAGACAGTATATGGCTACTAGTCCATTTAACTGTGGCAGTGGGTACTACTCAGGAATGTATTCAAAGCAATGGTCTTTTCTTTATGGTTCATAAATTTTATTTCAATGACTGTTATAGTCAGGAGGATGTGGGATGGAAATTATTGACATGATTAATTTAAGCCAACTAGAGAAATATTGGTAATAATTATTTCTGTTGTCACGTAGCAGTGTGATCCCAGTAAAGCCGGCAAAAGCAGCCATTTGGAGATGGTGACTGCCCTCAGTCTCTATTAGATGGGGTGGAGAGGATCAACAGGGATGATGTTTTCTGCACTGGATCCTGGGGCCATAGAGAAAGGTGATGCTGAAATGATGAAGACATTCTGGGGTCTATTCACAAGCCTCTCTGTGGATAGGAGTCAGCCTCTCCAGCTTTGAATGCAGAACCATTTTGGCATCTGGAAGGTTTTGCAGTTTTGTGAGCAGTTAGAAACAGGAATTTTATACAGGAGTCGCTTAGCCAAGCAGTGGCATGCTGCAAAGGCATTAGAACTATTCTTACTTTCCCTTGTAGTGTTAATTAGGTCATATTCTTGTTCTAGAGTCTATTTCATGGAGAAACATAGGATCAAACTCTTGATTGAAAGTTACTCAGTTTAATTTCAATTGCAACCACATTTTTATCAGTGTGTTGGAAAATAAATGCATTTATTCATCATGTCCTGTCTGCTGGACCCTAGAGTACGAGGAGTTGGAAAGAAACTTGTGGTCAGTTAAGATTGAGTGATTCTTCTCACTCTGTTCACCTTTTCCCCTGCACCTGAATATAGTTAAGGTTCTAAGAAGTTTTTCAATAAAAAAACTAATTTAATTTTATAGCCAATCTTATTAATATGTATGCCCTAATATTTAGGTTACATTTGCTATATATTGCAGCTTTGTTAAAGTGCAGATTTTTAAAGAAGAAATAAATGTCCTGCATTTCTGTTGTAACTCTCCTTGGTACCTGATTCAATACTGCACGTGGTTTAGCTAAACTTATTTATTACATACTGGATAACATGCTGGGTTCTGGAAGTTCAAAGATGAATTCTTTTGCAAAGATTTATGGAGCAACAAGCAGCTTTCAATGAACAGTATGTTGCTGATATTTAGCATTTATTGAGTTATGAGTACCTTGGAATTTGATTTCTAATCCTAGCTGCAACAGTTTATTCAATATATCTCTGTCCCCATTTAATAATCTGTTTATCTTTTCCCCTGTTGTTATTATGCAACTATAAAAAGACGTATAAACATATTTGAAAATTAAGGTAAAATTACTGAAACATTACACAGAAATTTATAATTTAGATTTTTGTTTTACTCTCATTATGAAAAAGTAAAATCATAAATATAGGGCATAAATATACTTTACTTACTCTTGGAATCTAATTTATTTTTGAATTAGAAGTGGCAAATCTGTAACAGGGAGAATCAAGGGATTAAGAAGTAGCCACATGAAGCTTTAAAACAGTGTTCCAAGGAATCTGGGGTCCCAAAGCAAGAAGCAGAGGAGATAGAGATAACGGCAGGAAAAGGTGGATGAAATACTGTGTTACATTGCTGGCAAGGATGTGCGGGTGCTGTTGTGATTATTGGAGGAGGTTAGGTTCATCGGTTGGTGCACATCAGTGCTAATTTCTGACGCTCTGAAGCTGGGTAGCTTTTGGACCCAAGAGGTAAACATTCAGAGTTCAAAAGGATCTCCTATTACTGAAGAATTTCTAGTAATGTTCTACTACACAGGGTTATGGTCCATTTAGAGATAACAGAGATATGGCCACACAAGGAATGGTTCTTGGTTCATTTTGCAATTCAACAAACACTTGTTGGATTCCTAATTGATGTCATGAATGTGTTAGGCTCGGTTGTGATGAGGTGTTTGTGGTAGTAGTTAAAAATAAACTATCTTCTGAGAAGAATATAATCTTCTGGGAGAGATGGGAAGCTTAGTGATATATGGAAAGCTTAAAATATAACATGAGAAAAGTATGTAAAAAAGTTATTATTACATGGTAGAGGAAAACAACACTTTGAAAAAGGTCTTGATGAGTGTCTGATTTTGCTCCGATTTATTTAGGAGGATGAAGAACTCCTAAACAAAATGTTAAGACACACAAAACAAACAAAATACATAAAATAGCTTGAGGAGGTATAGGAAAACAAATATTAGGGTTAAACTCTTAGCAAGTGAACGCACATGTTATATCATAGAAAAATGTGAAGAAGAAACCACTTCTGGAGTTAGAGAAGGCTTGTCTTGTAAAACATGAACTCTCATCTTTTTTTTTTTTAATCCTCACTTGAGGTCATTTTTGCATTTATCTTCAGATAGAGCAGGAGGGAGAGAGGGAGGAAGTGAGAGAGAGAGAGAAACATCTATGTGAGAGAGACACCCACATAGTGGTTGCCACCCACATGACCCCAACCGGGGCCGGGGACAAACTGCAACCGAGGCACCTGCCCTTATCAGGAACCGAACCCGGGACTCTCTGGTCCGCGGGCCAATGCTCTAACCGCTGAGCCAAACTGGCCAGGGCTGAACTCTCATCTTTGAATGAAGCAGGAATCGTCCCACATTCTGTGGAACAATAGAGATCTTTGGCATTAGCCTTATAGGAAAAATCACAGTGGTAATGAAAACCCTTGCTGTGGCTCAGTTACCATGGAAGAGCACAAGGTGTATCAAGATTCTTACAACCCACTAACTTCTACACTCTTCTGCTAATACACCAAGAAGAAAATGATACCACTGAGAAAAATATCCAGAATGTATTTTTTTTGCAAATTTTAAATCTAATATAGAAACTGAACGGTTTGGATTTACAGATAGAATCTAAAAAAGCATTTTCCTGCATTTGAAAGTTAAGAGTTTGGAATAGAAAGAAGAAAAGGGAAGTGAAACACTGACATAAATAATGTTGAAGAACATTTTTTTAATACCACTGCATCTGATAGAAAACACATGGGTCTGTCAAGAGGAGGAAACATCTTATTATAGCATGTGGGTCTGTCAAGATAATCTCAAATTGGAGAAGAGATTTAAACTAAAATTAGAGAGGGTTTTGGCATATGAAAAGCAAAAAGAGAAAAGATGCCAAATATTTCTTAGGACGAAAATAATTAGAAACTATTAGCAGGCCTCAGACATCTATATACCAATTCCTCAAATGAAATGACCAAAGGAAGAAAAATTTCAGAAGACTGCCACCACCTGGCTGTCCTCAAGGGCTGTCCTTGTTTGCAACACCTGCCGTTGCCGACCACAGGTTAGATCCTGTTGTTTATGGACACCAAAATGGGCCAGGCATGAATTGGTCTCTCCATGCCCTTTGGGGAGGGTCTAATTTAGATTTCTGTCCATGTCCCCTGGAACCATGATGAAGCTAGTTTCATTTCTTAGTCCTGTGTCTGCCTTATCGCAGCATCTTTCCTTTCTCAGGCAGCTTAGGTCTTGACAAGCCTCAAGCTGAATCACTTACGTTTACAATTCAAACATATTAGGTAGCTATGTATCTTAATAAAAACTTTAGGGGGGTTCTTCACTACTAAGATCATACCTGTGATTTTATGTTCTGTGTTAAAAACATTAATATGATTAATTTAAAACTGAGACTACCAGACACCTCTGTCTTTAGGGACAGTCACTGATAAACTGCCTGTGGTAAAATATGGGGAACAGTCTAGAGATGTTTCTTGGTACTCCCTAGCTGATGAAGACAGAAACCTCTGATCTGTGAAGAAAAGAGTGTAGGAGCTGGTGGTGATGTGCACGAGGAGGGGGAGGGGTGGTGGGGGGCACAGAAGAAAGAGGAGGGAGAGTTGTCTCTCTTTGCCCTGACTCCGTCACCTAGAGCTGACCACGTCTAATGTTTAAATCTGTCCTTTCAACCACCGCCAAAGTCAAACTATCCTCTGGTCTTCCAGTTCATTTCATTTCTACCCCATCAAATTGCAGTTTTCCAAAGGACCTGTTATTTTATTGAGATCAGGTGTGCCTTTTTAAGAACAGTGGTAGCCTGACTGGTGTTGCTCACTGGATGAGCATCGACCCATGCACCAAGAGGTTGCCAGTTCGATTCCTGGTCAGGGCACATGCCCAGGTTATGGGCCAAATCCCCAGCTAGGGGGCATGCAGGAGGCGGCCAATTGATGTTCTCTCTCATCCATGTTTCCATTTCTCCTTACCTCTCCCTTCCTCTCTCTCTAAAAATCAATAAAAAAATTAAAAGAAAAAGAAAAGTGGTAAATTTGGGAAGATTCGTCGAATATTTTATGGATTCATAAAGACATTCATGACATATGTATTCTAACCCAGGAATAAGAGACCATATCTGTCTTCATCATTGCTATAGTCAAAATGTACAGGGTGGGGCAAAAGTAGGTTTGCAATTGTTCATATGGAAAATAATACAATAATAAATAATAATACAAGAATAAATTCTGTTTCATGTACACACAACTGTAAACCTACTTTTATGTGTAAAAACAAATAGCTAACTAAAAAATGATGTCATTAACATTTTAAATAATGTTAAAAACCATAGTTTACTCTGCTAAAATGCAAAGGGACCAATATAATAGAATGGAAAACATTTTCGCCTTCTCAATCCATATTTCATTTATAAGACATGACTCTGGAAGACACTATGAAATTGTGTGTTTTTATCATGGCTTGGGTTAGTGTATGATAATGGTAATATTTACATTTATGAAATCTAATATTTTGTTTGAATATTTACTTCTCTTCTCGCTGAGAGATAGAAACATGTATAAATCTGTTGATTATTATGGAAGTTTGAGTAGACTTCCTTTTATAGCTGAGACTTCTAATTGATTTCTAGAAATCCAAGGTCTTAATGCCAACTCCAACCCAAAGGTCTTAACTAAAGTTTAAAATTAACCTTAATTTTAAAGGAGAGCAGAGAAAAGGACTCATCTTTAAACCCAGGATCTATATACAAAAGATTACTAAATCAAATGTATCCATTAGCATATATGTCATTAAAAAAAGGTAAGTGAAACCTGATTCTCTGACCAAAAGAGACTATGCTATCAGAGATGTGGCAGAATAATACAGTCGTCTAGGATCTGCAAAGAGATGTAAGAAAGTTTAAGACAGCTTTGTTCTCAAACTTTAATAGGCATAAGAATCAGCTGAGGATCTTATTGAAATGCCAATTCCTCTTCAGTAGAGCTGGGCAGAGCCTTAGATTCTGCATTTATAACCTGCTTTCAGGGAATGCCTCTGCTCCTGGTCCTGGCAGGGCACTTTCTGCTGTGGGGAGGAACTGGAGGGAGTTCCATGATTCCACCTCATGTTTCTTTCCTCCCTTCTCCCCGCAGCTGGCCTACTTTTTAATCTAGGCAGCTTTAGTGATACTAAAAGGATAAGCTGAAGGATAGTTTCTATAAAACTCTGCTGCAGAGAAAGCAACGAAAAAGAAGTTACATGTTTTTACACACATTAGCTTGCCAAGATCGCTCATGGGCTACAACAGAAATGATAAGATCCTGGTAACATATGTACTACATGAGATTTTTTTTTTTTTTTTGGCTTCATGTGGTTTTGTTGATAAAGGTAGGAAAGTCTAACTTTCCTAATAACTAGATGTTTATTATCCTTAATACGTCTCTTAGTAATTTGAAAACAGGAAATTATTTTTTGGACTAGAAAAAATAAAGTACATAGGATATAAATAAATGATTCAACACCATTGTATTGATTTCTTTCTGGCATATCAAATTGAATGTACACATTTCTTCTGATAATTAGTAACTTATCATTCCCTACAAATGTGTGAGTTCCCTCATGGCAAGAATTGTGCCTCATGCTTGTCCTGTGCATCCTGCAGGGTCCGGCATGGTTCTGGGCACACAGTACCACCCCGGGCACCTTGATCACTTGCGACCTCTACTGCTCCTAACTCTGCATTCCACTGCTGTATTTTGCAGCCAAGATGCCTGCGTGTGAGGCCCATTCTGCACTGAAAGCTGCAGCTCAGGGTGTGCACATGTGGTTCCGGCTTTCACTTCCTAAAGATCATTTGTTTGAGGTGACTCTTGTCCTGTTTACCTTTGCTTCGAGCCCTGTCTAGCATTTGAAAAGGACCCTGAAAAGAACTATTGTAGAAATCTCTGGAAACAAATGATGTCACTTTTAGGGTTGTAAACATTTGCTAAATAACTTGTTGAAGTTCTTTAAATCTGTTCAGTACTTTTCAAATCAAAATGTTGTGATTTCAATTATAATATAGAATCTTCAAAAAGGATCTAATCCATGTCTCTGTCTTTAAGCAAAATAATAAAATCATGTGTGGGGCCTTTTCTTATCTTTGGTTTTAGATTTTCCTTTTATTCAAACTAAGCACTACAGTATGATTGCATATTGTTGCTTATATAAAAATACTGGAAGCAAAATACACCAGAATTAAAAGTGTGGTTGTATGAGACTGGAGAGATGATGGGTGATACATTTTCTTTTCCTTGTATTCCAAATTTTTTATAATATAATTTTTAATGTTTTGATTAATATTAATTCATTTAAAGAATAAAACAACAAGTTATGTAAAATACATTGGCTTACATGTACATGTCAAGACTATTATGAGAATAAGTTTACATGTAGGTGTGTCTTACTTGAAAGCATAAACCAATGAAATCATTTATACATTATACCTACACATGAGCAACCAACAAGTTATTTTCACATTAAAACCATAACACACAATGGGAGGACATTTCACAAACGTCTAATAAAAGTGTCAAGATGTTTTGGTTATTTTTGCCCTAAAAGTGAATGGTAAAATAGGGTTGTGAGGTTGTCAGATATCAGCATGCCTTAGGAAGCATTCATCATGTATTTTCCCCTCTTAACCACGTGGCAGCTGCACATAATGCAGAGGTCAAGGGCCCTGGTTTTAGACCCAGGTCCTCCACATACATACCAGACGAATGACCTCTTAGCATATCACTCAAGCTCTGTTTCAGTTTCATCATTTGTAGCAAACAAACAAACCACAATCGCTCTTTCTCTTCCCTTGGTAGAAATCCATGCCTTCCATTGGGTGGGTGGACGGACGGGGTGGTCAGGGTTCTTAGATCGCCGGAATAGTTGAGGGAGAGACAGGTACTGGCATTTATTGGACCTCTTCTCAGTGGCAACAGGTCTGGCTTCATGGATATAACTAGTGCAGTCACGCAGGGCTTCACGTTCAGTCGGGCCCTGAGCTTGGTTTATGGTACTACGGTCACCATTCTAAAATTCTTAGTAATTTTAGCATTGATTTTGTGATTTGTAAGTGAAGTCAGACATGACAATGGAGAAGGGCAGAGGGTCTCCCTGAGGCCTCCCCACCACTTCTAAGTGGGTTCTTGGCTGCCATCTCCATTGCCCCCTGGCTTTCTGGGCCCTAACTGACCTCTCTGACCCTCTAGTGACAGCTGGGGGTCTCGCCGCCCCAGGTGTCTAGGAGTTGGCACAGAGTGCACTGCGTGGGGTGGGCTCGGAGGTGGGAGATGGCAGGTGGGGAGGGAGCCTTTTTTCCATTCTGGATCCAGTTTAAATAGTGTGTCTGTTCTGCCTGGTGATTGGATGATGGAATTGTCGTTGGGAAAGACACCTGGCTCAACACTCCTGCCCCCAACCTGGGAAGGTGGTGGGGTGGGTGGCTGGCAAGAGGCCGCACCTGGCAGCTGATCAGCTGATGAGCTGCCCTGGGCGTGTGCACACGTGACCGTGTGCTGTGCTTTGAGCTGCTGCACCAGCCTCCAGGAGGCAGGGAAACGCGCCATTGAATAGCAAACAGAATGCTCTGAGAGAGACCGCCCAAGGAAGGTAAGGCTTCTTATCTTCCAACCTAGTGACACTTTTACCAACTTTTTGAGCCACGGACCCTATCTTTTCATTTCGCACTGGGGCCTGCAGATTATATAGGGTTCTGTGTGTCAGGATTTGCATTATATTGCTGGAAAGATTTGATGAAATAAGGTATAGGAAGCATCCAGCAAAGAGTCTGGTAGCGTGGTACGTCCTTAGGAAGTAAATTGTGGGCCCTCAAAATATAAAAAAGAAGTTCTGGAAGGGACAATGGAGTCTACTAGAATCACAGGGAAGAATCCTTCCGATTTGCTCTCCGTTCTGTCTCTCTTCAGTATGGGTGGCCATTTCTAGGGCCTGGCTTGTTTCTTTGATATTAGAGATTTTTTTTTTAGCAGTCAGTCATCAAGTTTTTTATATCATTATTTAGCAAGTGGTGTGCAATGCAAGAGGCCATTTCTAAGAGTAGTCTGAAAAAGGATCATTGGTTAAACAAGTTATTTGCTGGCCGCATCCATCTAGTCACCTGAACATATTAAAATACAGGTGAAATAGGAAGCTCGTGAAGCCTTCAGCTGGAAGGGGGCCTAGAGGACCTTGACCTCAGCCCCATTTTTCTCAGGTAGATTTGTTGGGGGAGGGGGGTGTGAACTTTAAAGTAGAGCATGGCAAAAGCTAAACGAACCTGTGAAAAATCAGTCTCTCAGTAGAAGGAGAAAAACAAATTTTAGCCTCTGAGAGGGGAAACTGCCTTGTCTGTTTTTGTGTATTAAGAATATTAGTGTAAAAGGAATTTGCACAGCTTGTCGAGAAACATTTTCCAGAAAATTAAGTCTCTATTTTCTCTTACCTCATTTTTACCTTTGCCACTAACCCACGAGCCGTAAAACTCAGAAATCTTTTAGAGTATTATGGCCAATAAAATAATTCATGAATGTAATATGTTTGGTCTGGGGAAATCTATTTTTATCCATTACATGGGACATGGAATGCACTGTACTTTCTTCCAAGTAACTTTTGGAAGATATCTGGCTAAATAATTCAATATGACTAGCAGTTATTTTCTGGAAACTGGTACTGTTTTGACATGGAGAGCATTGAAAACATATGGTCTTTCATGTCTCTTGCCTTGTGTTTTCCTTGAAAATGTTTATATTTGCTTGTGGTAAAAATGCATTAAGTTTCATAATCCTGAACAACCTTCTGGTACACAGATTCACTTTCAAGCAGTGCAACTGGGGAAACAGAAGTTTTTACAAAAAAGATGCTATTTTTTTATGTAGCTATGCATTTTATACAACACAGGTGCCAATTTTGATCTCTTCCCTCCCCTAATGTTTGAATTCCAAAGCAACTGCTAGGGTAACGTATCTTTACGCCACCTCTCCAATAGCTCCTGTTCCTCCAGCATCGATGTACATTTGGCCAGAATTTGTCAGCCTGAACGTGACAGCAGAGTGTGTGCTCATTTAACCTCACAGTGTGGCTCCTACAGTGTTCCTTGACCCTTCTGATTATGGTGGTGAAAGTTTCGTGCATATGGTGAAAGAAATGGCTCTATAAGAGTTAGTTTGTTAATTGTTTTTGTTTGTTTTTTGTCACAGGATGATTATAAAAAGTATTTTCTTCATACACCATGATACATCTACGGGGAATTTTTGCTAATGCTTCCTTCCTTTATGTCCAGCCATCAGTAAGCTGTCTTTCCCTTAACATGTGCTATATTTAAATCAGGGAAGTACGAGAGAGCTTTGGCTGTGTTCATCAACAATGGAAATCCAAAGCAAATTTTGAAGACATCGAAATGTACATATTTTAAACAAGGAGATCATTTTCAGGTATATTTGATGTTTTCAATTGATCTTAGAAAGAGGGAGAGGGAAAGAGAAGAGATGTGAAATATTGATCAACCGTCTCCTGCAGGTACCCCAACCAGGAATCGAACCCACACCAGCAACCTGGGTATGTGCCCTGACTGGGAATTGAGCCCGCCACCTTTCGGTGTACGGCGTGATGCTCCAGCCAACTGAGCCACACTGGCCAGGGCTCAGGTGTATTTAAATCAAATCTCAGTTAGAGACTGCGTGCTAGTTGGTCAGGCTTTATATTTTGATTTATTTTGTTAGACATTATAAGTGAATAGAATATACACCATTTACTTTTGTTAGATGCCTAAGTTAATAGAATATGCACCAATAGAATGTACACCATTAAGCCATCTGCACACTTTTACTTTCCTGGCTTGTTTTCAGTTGATGTCAAATTCAGGCTAAAACAGTGGTGAGTGCTAAATTTAGAGCCATATCTTGCTGGTGATGGACTTCATACAAAACTAGAAATCTCAGGCCCAATTACAAGACTGGAGAATACCTTATAGCATTCAATGTTGAAAGTCCACAATTTTCTTTTCAAAGCCTATTGTAGTGTTTATATAATGAAATATCCCAGTTATGTTTTAATTTCTCAATTTATTAGAATTATGTCTCTTTTAGAGAACTTCAGCATACCAAAGAGATTTTAAGAGGCAGTCTCTGCCCCTAAGTTTATAGCAACACCAGTGAAAACATCAGTGTAATTATAACATTTAAATGCTCATTTTACAGTGAATGTAGTTTTCCAGAGCACACAATTTTCTAGTAATTTGGACCAGTTTTCAAAGAAAAAGCATTTAGTCTTTATTTGAGGTATTAGTTAAAGAAAAGAAAAACAGCTTGACTCTAAGCACTTTGGAATTCGTTCAAGATTCATACTGTTAAAAGTAATTCAATCTGTTCACTGTCTTGGGTTTTTCAGAGATTATCCACCTGTAATAAATTAAAAAACCAGGAAAGACTGCATTGTTAGAACATTCTCCAGTTGTACCATTAAGTCCTTTCTGAAGATCTTTTTCTCTGACAAAGATGGGCATGGCATGCACTGTTTGTTCTTTTGTTTTGAGAAGATAATAATAGCAACAAAAACACAATCATCTTAAAAGATGTACAAATATTCCCATATGGACAGCACATGGATTCTCAAGGTTAAGGCATTTTGAAAGGGATTTTGGCTTTGAGGAATTTACGTGGGCAGAGGAATGGGAGAATCGGACCAAAGCTTATGCATATGCTTGAACCCTTCTCGCACGAGTTCTAACTAGAATAGCAGTGAGTCACTCAGAACCTGATTGAAGTGAGGTAATGAATACAGAAAGCTACAGGAGCAAAAGAAATCAGAGTGCTTCCAAATGGCTTAATTTGATTTGCATTCAAATTGGAGGGCTCTGATCTTGAAGGGAGTCTTTAGTAGCATCAGGATTTTTGGATTCTTCTCCCAAACTTTTGACAAGTACTGTTGTGACCCAGGCAGAGAGGCTGAGAGTAAATCTGATTATCCAGTTTATTGTGAGCATTTTATTCAAGGAAGAAATATTAGGAGTTGTGAAAAGTACATGCCATAAATTTGGCAGTAATAATGTGCCTCTGTGTTGTAAATTCTTGATCTTTTGGATGTACTTCTCACTATGATCTGAATTGCCTGAAACCCATCTGATGTGCTTTGTAATCGCTCCAAGGGGTCCTTGGCCATCTCATGTCAGTTAAAATGGTTTGTGTTTTGAATGTATGTTTGTTGTAGCAATCAGATCCAGCCAGGAGAGCAGATTTCTGTGTCTGATACCAAAGGGTTTTAGTTTGGAGATTTGCAGATTGGGCATATTTTTGTAGTGAAAGCTACAAAGAACAGAGTCAAAATTTAACAAATTTAGGTCAGATGTGTCAACATAGATTTTCAATTCCTGAATTTTAAAATTATAAAAACTTTTATTACAAAAGTGTTGTTGAGGAATTTGTTCTTTTTTTCTTGCTACAAACTCCTTTTCAGTATGTCAGCATGAACAGAATTCAGTCGAAGAAGAACAAGCAGTATTTTTGAGGAAAAGCATTTCTGATGATTTAATTTTGTTCTACCTAGCAAACCTTTTCCACCTGCATGTAGGTATGTATGAGGGAGCTAGAGGTCGGACCCTATAACCTGTGCTGCCCTCCCTCTAACAGGCTTGGTCAAGAACTGTAACTGAGCCAGAAAAACAGATTATAAGTGTATTCTAATGGAGGCACCTTTGAGTTTGAACAAGGGAATTTGACAAACAACACAATCCAGGTAGATTCTGGCTTCTCTCGAGGAACCTGTGGGGGGCTAAGGACCTAAACTGGACTGTGTTCTAGGAGCAGCTAAAAGGAGTCCCTTGTGATTATCTTGGCTGGTAAGATGTTTAAAAAAATTATTATTTTGTTCATAGGAAGCAATCTCCAGGCCTACCCTGATGAGAAACCTTGGAAAATTGCCTTTACCTGATAACTCTATTTTGTAGATTCCATTTTGGAACCTAGTACTAAAGGGAATGAACAAAAATCAAGGTCTTCTGTGAAGGCAACGAGACGTTTTTTACTCATCCAAAATACACAATTTAAAGGAGTATATAAAAAAGAATGGAACATCCACACAATATATATTGCAGAATCCATTTCTATACAGTGTTTTAAATTGTTAGACTTGGAAAGTTCTCAGTGCTAGAAGTCAATCTGTTGCCTCCTTTCTTTTATGCATTAAGCAAACAGGACTGGGCTGATTCAGTGACATACTTGCCAAGGCTTATTTATGTGACAAGGTGCAGAGTGGCTAGATGCTAAACTGAGACTTGAATTCTTATCTCCCTGCCTAACGATCAGTTGTCTTCCTGAAGGTTGTTTCTTTGTAATAGACCCTATAAAAAGGCATGCCCATAACCAACCAAGATACACACGCTTGACACATGACATCCCTAAATTAACAAGCAAAATGTTTGTTGCAACTTACCACACTTTAATAATCTTTTCAACTTCTCACTAAGTGAACAACTGTTTTTCTGACTTGAGTATAAGTGAACATTATCCATTAACTGATTTTACTTGCTTCTGTATGAGATGTTGATATCATCCCAAGGCACTAAGTCATTGATGAATTGAACATTCCAGTCTTACAACCAACCAGTGCTCTCATTGGCTTCTTTAGTTCTA
The DNA here is from genome assembly GCA_030848825.1 of Tadarida brasiliensis. Lineage (NCBI taxonomy): Eukaryota > Metazoa > Chordata > Mammalia > Chiroptera > Molossidae > Tadarida > Tadarida brasiliensis. Next base: position 61,905,107 of record CM061265.1, read on the forward strand.
TTTGTAGCTCTAGGGTTAAATACTTTGAGCAAGAGAGGTTGGAAATGTATATATGTGTGTGTGTGTGTGTTTTTTTTTTTTTTTAACAAGAGAGACATGTTGAGATATAAATGCTGACACTTAGCTTGGCTTAGTTACCAGCAAATTTTCTCTTTTGTCTGTGTATCACTGACTTTTGTGAGAGGTGAAAATGCAAATGTTAAGTTTACTAATGCCAGGAGTCATCTGTATCTCTGAATTAATTAACCTAGCGAAATGTCTTGTGACAGAATCCTTTTAATTTCAAGCAGTAGTACACAATACACCATCTCCCCTGTCTGCTTGTCCATCTGTCCATCCATTCATTCAGACTTACCTCAGCAGTCCTTTCTATCAAGTGATGGATTATGAGATCAGTAGATATTACTAGAGATAAGTGTATGTACCGGTCATTTATATAGAAACAGAACTAAACAAAAGGGAGAGGCCGCCTGGGAATATAGGAACAGGTGTATTATGTCCCTGCGCCTTTTGGTTTGTAATTCCACATCCAGGACTGTCTTGAATCCAGAATCACCAAAAGCTTGGTTTAGTTATCACTGTATTTCTTGTTACTTTTGAGCGGCATTCATGTCACATGTTCTCCTTCTACAGTCTTGTGTTTAGTTACTTCTTTCATTCTCACAGCTTCCATGAACACGTACTAGTAGCTAATTCTCAATTCAAATGCATAACAATTTTTGACTAAGCAGTCACTGCATCACACATTTCCTCCGCTAGGCTTCTCAGGGAAAGTAGGATCTAACATTACCCTCATTTTATAGATGAGCAATCTGAGCTCTATCTGATTCCAAAACCCATGCTTTTAACTGCTGGACTCTACTGACTTTTAGGAATGGCTCTACCCATATATGTATTTCTCCACCAGGACGCTCAGCAGGCAGCACACTCAGCGAGCACCAGCGTGAGTGACAACCTTCCCTGGAAAATCAGCAACAACTCCAGACATTACTCACTTCTCTCTCTGTCAGTGAGACCAGCTTTCTGCCATGGTCTGAGCTCTCAGTGTCAATTTTAATTGTTTATCTCTTCCCAATTCAATAACTTGCCTGATTCTATCTCTGCAGCATCTCTGACAAGTGTCTTTTTCTTTCCACCGCCACTCATGTCACTAAACTCAACCTTATTTACTCTTACCTGAATGATGAATTGCCCACCTTAGTGTTTTTACACCTCTCTTTTCCCCTTGCAATTATTATTTTCCTTTTCTAGATTTAGCTTCTTAAGTACACTGCCAATCAGCCACTTAAATCCTCGAAATATTTCCAGGTTCTGTCATTGGCTAATAAATGAAGAACAGATCTTCCAGCTGATGTTCATTGTCTTCTGATTTTTTTTCCCCCTTCGTCTCCCCCTCTCCTTCTTTCTCTTTCTCCTTTTTTTCCCTCTTTCTCTAATCATGAACTCCATGGTCTTGCCTCTCTGCCTTTGTTCTTGTAGTCTTTATCTCCAGGAAAGCCTTCTTTACATTCAGTCTATTGAGATCTTACTTACCATTGCACTCTACTGATCCTCTCACCCAGGCATCTTACTGCTTTGCAGCCTTTGTCTTCTCTTTTGTGGTCCATTCTTTTGTTTAAAATATGTTTTCATTGATTTTTTTAGAGAAAGAGGATGAGAGAGAGAGAGAGATACAAACTTCAATGTGAGAGAGAAGCATTGATCAACTGCCTCCTACACGTCCCCTACTGGAGATCGAGCCCACAACCCAGGCATGTGCCCTGACTGGGAATCAAACCGGGATCTCTTTGTTCATGGGACAGTGCTCATTCCACTGAGCCACACTGGCCAGGCAGTGGTCCATCCTTTAACTCTGCCTTGCACATTGGCTGTTTATACTTATAGGTTCCTACTGGTCTATACGATACCTGAAGTAAGACCATCTCTGGAACCTAAATATAGCTGAAGATCAATAAATCTAATTTTGAATTTGCCAATAGAGGGGAGGAAGGGTCTCTGTATTTGGGTATTTCTGTTTCAATTTAGAAATTGCAGCCCATATGCTTCTTTTCAAAAGAAGGTGGGTCTATCCAATCCTCTTCTTCCTCCCATAGCCCAGATACCCTTTGCACCATGTCTGTAAGAAGTCACTTTTGTGGCACAGAATATGACATGGAATCTGCTTAATTTAAGGAGGAAAAGTATCACTGTGCAGGAATATCATCTGTTACACAGAAAGTTGATCCTAGCCAGGATGATGCTCCTATCCCTTTCTCAGTAAAAAGGCAACGGATTTGCTCATTCTTGTTCTCATTTAGAGCTCTTTTAATTCCTTTTTCAGACAACATGTAGTATCACTCATTTTCAGAGTCGGTGTTCTGAGCCTGAACTTTCTCTCTTATGCCACATGGAGCTCTGCTTGTACTGGTCGGACAACAGGCCATCGGGCAGGCTGCCACACAGGAAATAAATGACCATAGAGTCACTGGGAACTTAGTCATGCATATTTAAAAGCACTCAGTCTGAGTACATTATTATTGATGAATGATAAATGCTTTGACCACCATATTGCTATTTGAAAATAAACCTGCCACAATTGTTAGACCCTCAACTTTCAGATGTAGAAAAGGCTTTGTAGTAAGCAGTACTCTTTTGTAATGCTTAGGAGTATCCTAATTCTTGGGCTGCCGACTAACCAGGTTTAAGTTATAGTTTAAGAAACTTTACTTAAGCCAGGACATGCCCTGAACTACAAGGTGGGGCAAAAGTGGGTTTACAGTTGTGAATATGCAAAACAGAGTTTATTCTTGTATTATTATTTAGTAATTATTGTATTATTTTCCATATGAACAACTGTAAACCTACTTTTCCCTACCCTGTGTATTCTAGTAAGCAGAGTTTTAGTTTTGTTTATGTCTAGCATAATAAACATCAGGGACGATTAAAATGTTCAATATTATCATAATCATGGAAAGATTCAAGGAAATCTGAAAGAAAAATACTCATTTTCCAACTACCTAATACATAATTGTTAATTTGATTTCTTGTTTTCTTCTAGTATTTCTCTAAATCTGCAATACCTTTTACCTAGTATAAAGCATACTTTATAAAAACTTTTGCTAAACCATTATTTTGTTTTATGTTAACCTAACAAAAATGATCCTCTGATAGTCTAGTAGATTGTTGCATCTTATAATGGAAAGTGATCTAGAGATAGATAGGACCTAAATATGTATATTTTGAGATAATTTAGTTTTTGAGGGATCAAGAAAAAAATTTATAAAGCAACAATGATGTTACCACCATAAATAATAAGCTTTCATTTCAATAATTTACTATTTGCCGATGCTAGAAACACAATTCTGACATTCATATAGGACTGAAGAAATACTGTAAGACAGATGCTGACCAGTATTTATCATTAAATGGGTTTAACTTGTGTTTATGAAAATTTTTGCTACTCTTTAAAAAAAAAAATTGGCATGGTGCCTTATCGGCCAGTCATGAGTCACATGTGGTCTGGGAAGTTTCCTGAGGGAACCCTGTGAATTCTCTGAAGGGGGGTTCAGACAGGGCCAGTCTCCTGTCTGTTAGCTTTCACTGTGTTGTACAGTACTGTGGTTTTTGTGCCTTTAGTTAAATAGGCTTATGGATTATATTTTATATGTAAAAAAAAAATTAACCCTCACAAAATAGACAAGTGGCTTAAAAAGATTTCAGGAAAGAAGCAGAGAATTGAAAATAATCTTGATAACAAACCAAGCAAATTTTAACAAACTTAAAACTTCCCTTGCATAATTAGTCAATAATAAGAAGTATCATGATTTATTTGGATATATTATTGAACAGTGTTTTTTATTCTCAATAATTCCTTTCGACACTGTTTGAAAAGGCTACTGTAGGATGCCTTGACCTTGAGTATGATGTGGGGTTCAGAAGAATGTCTGTGGTGGTGGCCAGAACAGGAGGCTGTGAGCAGCGAGCCTGGGGACCCGAGAGCCCCTGTGGGTGGGATGAGGCAGCTGCACTAGGGATCTCGGAACTGCCACTGGAGAAGCCATGTGTTGAGGGCACTCCGTGGAGCCAACATGGGTGATATTATCTGCAAATTAGATAAATGCTCATCTCTGCTAGCTTCTCTCCTGCCTTGGTACTTGATAACTCTCCCTATCCCAGCCCCCGTGACTAAAGAACAGACGGAAGAAGGAAGAGAAACAATGAATTGACTGAGAGCAGACTTCGGCTGCCTGGTGGAATTTGGGGCTTAAAAGATAAGTTACAGTTATTTATAGAAAAATAAACACTTTTTTTTTTTTTTTTTAACACATTTGAGTTTGTAGCCTGAAAATTATACCAGGCCCATTAGGCAGAATAGTTTCAATTCCCCTTCGTTTATTTTTCTGTTTTTACACAGGTGGTTCCCAAACTTGTCTACCTATTGGTATCACTGCAGGAGCTTAAAAAACTACCAGTGCCCATGTCCCATTCCTCAAGATTGTCATTTTCGTTGATCTGGAGTGTGGCCTGCTCTTTGCAGTTTTGTAAAGAGATCCTAGGTGATCCTTATGTGCAGACCCTGGTTTACTCTTACACAAGAATACTTTGAATTGGAATGTGTTTGTGGATTCTTAAAGTCCAGGTTGCGGAGAGCTAGTAGTGCCTGTGCTGTCACAGCACCCACCGCTCTGCAGTCCCGTGGTCCATGGACTTGGCCGCATCCCCCAAAGGACTAGAAGCTGCTTTTAGGCAGGACCTTGCCATTTTTCTTTAACATGACTCAGCAGCATCCAACACAGTATATAGCATGCAGAAGATACAGAATCAATATTGCATGAATGAATGACATATGGGTCTTTCCCTTTGTTTTCTATTCATTATACCCCACTCCCAGCTCCTCTTGAATGAGAAAGTACTCTGGCTAAAAACAGATGAGTCATGAAGCATGGCTACAGAGCAACCAAGAGAGGGAACAGATGCACACATGCTCCTCAGCAGAACTTCTTGACATCACCAATTTGGAAATTAGATTATGATCAAACGCCAAGTCTGTTGTCACAGTCTCCTTAAAGTTCTGGGGGGAGAATATGTATGCTCTTTCATTTCCAGAATTAGTGAAGACCATACTATGTAGAGTGAATAATTAGCTACATAATTATGAATGGATTTTGTAGGTTGGCTCAAATTTATGGTTTTATGTTTTAACTTTATTTTAATTGGTCTGCTCATGATATTTCATTGACATTTACTACACCTCTAAATTACATATTCTTTGTTCAGTTGCCAGGAATTTGATTGATCACATTAGCAATTTTTAATTTTAAACTTAAAATTACCAAGTGCAAAGTATAATGTGCCTAATGTTGTGCTTTACTGTAATATTTCAATCTCAGTGTTGGTAGTAATAATTAGAAGATTCATGAATTCTAAAGCTCCTTCTCTTTGAGTTTTGAAAAACCCATTTTGTGCCACATTTTCTCTCTGATTGTATCTACAAATGGAAATATACATTTACATATTAAAATTTGAAGATGGCCTTTATCAACCCGATTAGCACTTACCACTAGAAATTTGGAGCCCATGGCATGTGCAACAACGAATTATCTGCAAAATGAAGGTGATTGTCAGGAAGAAGAGGAAGCATTTTCTCTTGGTGCTCTACTACCTAATATGTAAATAATAAATTAGTTTGAATTCCCCCTCCCTAAAACGGAAGCAAATTGCTTCTCCAGTTGATGTTTTCTAAAAATAAGTGTTTGTTACTGATGCTATCTCATCAGTTTCCCGAATAGTCAGTGATTCTTTGAAGGTATCAGCAATGGTATCTATTGCCCATTAAGTAGCGATCACCATAGTAGATTTTGTAAAATGTGAAAGGAAATTCTCTTCTAGTCTATAAAATTTTATCTTTTGACATTTACTATGAAAGGAGAAGTAATGAGATGTGAAGTGATTCTCATAAGATACTAAGTACAACACAAAACAGAACAAGTAAAATCTATAACCAGTCATCATTAATCTTTTAAAAGGAACTGCTATCTTTTCTGGACCCCAGATACCTGGCATTGGATTAATCATAATTCTTGGTACAGGATAAACTATCATCATTGAATAAGTATGGTCCTTGTATTTATTTGTCTTAATAATATAAAGATGTCCAGGACCTTGTGACCTAATCCGAGAACTGGAACATTACATTGATCTAAAATTTATCTATACATTCTTTTCTGATCCCTTTCTCTCCCCTGACTGGTAAACAATATTCCAAATTTTGTACTTATTATTCCCTTTAAAAATAGTTTTACCACATATACATAAACTAAAAGATACATATATATCTAAACAATATATTGAGTTTTGTTTTTAGTTTTAGTTTTTTTATTCAATATTGTTACTAAGTTCATCCATATCATTGCAATTCATTTTTACTGTTTTATAATATGTGGTGAACATATACCAAATTTATTTATCCATTTTCCTGTGAATGGGTATTTGGAATTTCAAAGCTTTTGCTATTCTGAACTGTGATAGAGGAATTGTCTTATGTGGGTCCCTGGTTCACAAATCTAAATATGTCCCTTGAAGTCAATTATTGGCCATAGGCTATACTCATGTTCAGATCTATAAGATTTATGACTTTACAAATTATTTTCATAAAACCGTCCCTTGAAGGCAATTACTAGCCATAGGGTATACTCATGTTCAAATCTACAAGATTTACGACTTCACAAATTATTTTCGTAGAACCGGTGGGACAGTTTTACTAACACTTGGTATTGTCAAATTTCTTAATTTTTTCTATAAATTTTAAAAAATGATATCGCATTGTAATCTTATATGCATTGTCAAAATTTTTCATGAGATTTATCAACTTTATCTCTTCATTGGCCAAATGTATTTTTTTTTTGTATGAAATACTTATTCCTGTATCCTCCCCGTTTTTCTATTTTTTATCTTATTGATCTGTATGACTTTTTATATATTTATGATACTGTCACTTTCAGTTATATGTGTTGTATCTTCTCCTATTTTGTGACTAATCTTGTCACTCTTTAAATGTCTTTTAATTTTTATGGTCAACTGTATCAATATATTTCCTTATAAATTAAGCAACTTTATACACCAACATGCACACACACATATGAAAGATGATGTTTGAAAAATGTGTGTGTATATATAGATATTTCCAAATATCATTATTTTCATGATTACAAAACCTTATGATTCCAAAAACAAATTATTTGTGGTTAGGAGATACAAAGTATTTATACACATTGACTGCAAGTTATTTTCTGTATTGAGAATCATTAAAAGAAAAAATGCATCTTGATATTGAATAAATAGCGCACTCTGCATCTATTTTTTACATGGACATCTCCAATTTTAAAAAATCAATTGATACTGTGATACTTTTTAATTCACCCCAGGCCATTTTTTTATATATTATATTTAATGAGAATGTATATTCTCTCTAGAGGCAGTACCTCCTGATATTTATTTCATATATATTTATAGGCAGATAACTAATGAAGACTCCAGAATATAAGAAACTACTACATAATACCTTTTGAGTAATAAAATAAATGCCATGGCATAAAATCATAGCTAACTCTTACTGAGTGCTTGCTAAGTCCCAGGCACTATTCTAAGCACCTCACAGGCGTTAATACACACATACAGTTCTCACAACCACCCTCTGAGGTAAGTACTGCTGTTCCCATTTACACATAAAACTGTGGCTAGTCAAGCACCTTGCCCCAGTCGTCCTGGAAAACAGTGGAGCTAGAATCTGAACTCTAGCCATTAGACACTTTTGAAAGCAGAAGGGCAAGCTGTTCTAAGCACTCTGGGACAGCAGGTGTGAGCCTGCAGGGAATCGGGGAAACCAAGGTGTGTGGCCACCTAGCCATGCAACATGCAGAAAACATCTTCCAAGGATTTTTATCACTTTGGAAATAGTGCAATTATCTGTTTCTTGTGAGTTTTTATATCCTTTAATATGTGAAAATTTACAACTAGTCCCTTTCCATTTAGCCTGGAGCAGTCATTTACATGTTAAGCCACCAACACAGAGTAAGATGTCTTTTGGGGAGTCTCTGGGGCCTCACCAACGTGGGCTGCAAAATTCCTGGTTGTCTTCTCCGTGACGGCCAGGACCTCGGTCAGGGCAGCCTCTGTGTTGTTACACCTATGCGTGTCAAATAGAAACAAATATATATCCAAGCTTTTACTCGGTCTAAAAGGGGAGAGAGAAAAATGAGGTTTTTGAAATATAGCTGGCCAGTGAGAGAGCTGTGAAGTGGAGACCACGGGACTGCTGACCCTCATTTGGTTTTTCTGCTGATTTCTGATCTTAAAAATCACTGCTTAAAGAAAAGAAATCTTTGATGGAGAGAAAATTAGCATCATCTTAAAGCACTCTGGAAAGCATAATGAATAAGTAGCCTTCACTTACTGAGTATAAAGGTAAAGTAATGCAAGGTTTTCTTTGTCTAACTTATTTAGTTAGGTTTATTTTAAGACCGTGTGTGTGTGTGTGTGTGTGTGTGTGTGTGTGTGTGTGTGTTTCCAGCTGGGGTACACTAATTTTTTCTTTCTTTCTGGCTGGGGCTAGCTAATTTTTAGAGAGAGCAAAGAGCCCAGCCAGAGCATGCCTATGATATGCACACCTGCCAGTCCAGAGCCACTCTTCTGTATCTGGCCTGTACACTGCAGGAGCAACATTCTTGTGCCTTAATCATCCCCCAGCCAGGTACCAGGCAAGTAGAGAAACATCAGTATAGCCCAAAGCCCATCTAAATTATTCAAACTAGCTAATCCTAAATCCTTTGCCTGACCTGGTTTGCTTTTCCCACAGAAACCCCAATAAAGGCCAAGACCTAAGCTCTGCCCTGGCTCCTGTCTTCAGCCTCCTGGCCATCTGGTGGTTTCCATGTGGCCCTGATGGTGTGCCCTGATGGTGTGTCTCCTGTCTCTAGGACCTGTGAGTATAATAAACTTTGTTTTCCTGAGTTTCTCCTCTGTCTCTTCTTGTGGCTGCACCTGACTGACCATCTCATACAACAATACAAAACAGGTCAGACATTTGAGAACAGAAGAATTTAAAAATCAAGCCACAGAGGGGAATCAATGGAGTGTTCTGGGGATGGGGAGTTGCTCTGCAACAAGCGACTGCATGCTGTCCTTCTCAGACGTGTGCCGATCAGGCTGTCAGCAGCGGGGCTGGCCCTCACTCACAGCTCCCGGTCTGCGCGGCGCAGCAGGTGCTGCCCGCGGATGACGGCAGCTGTGCGCGGTGCACAGGGAAAGGGTATTGCCTCAGTGACGCTGTTCTATTAGGATCGGTCCTGATTCGGGTGCTGTTCGTTTATAGAGAAGCACTACAACTGAAAAGGAGAACTTGAAACCTTTCTTTTTCTTGTGTTTCATGGATTTCTTGGGTGTGTTTTTTGATTAAGTGCTTTTATTGATTCAACAATATTATCCTCGTTCAGTAAAGCAACTACACATATGAGAAAAATCTGATCATTATCTTATAATGAGCCATGAGTGATTGTTTGGCATCCTCTTACTGGCTTGATGCAGAAGCCAGGACATTCGGCTTAACACTGACTTCATTTCTCTTCGCCATGTCCAGAAACAGAAGCCCTTAAACAGAGCCACAGTCATTAATCACGGGGATCTCGAGCTGCTACACATAACAAGTGCTTACTAAGTGTTCATTGAAGGAACAATAGAGGGAGTCATTATTTTTAAATTATGGTGTGTGGTCCCAATTTTATCATACCATTTGTCTGAATATTGGCATACCTGAAATTTAGGCGGAAAAAGAACCTGGCTTCTCCATGGCAGAAGGACAGTTACAGGTCAAGTTATTGTAAAGCTACTTTTTTTTTTTTAACTTAATTGCTGAGTCTTATTAATAAGTAATATATGTTTAACCTGTTATGAATAATGTGAAAGAAATAATCTGTGGAGGAGCACACCTACCCCTACATCTCAATGGAGCCTTGGCTACCCAGGACGCTATTCCAAAACTTTCACACTGTTTGTAAACTATACATTTACTTGATTATTCAACTTGAAGTATTCAAGAAATTATTTAGAGACTCTCTTTTTGGGTTGTGTTTTGCTTTTTGGTGTCTAACTCAAATGAAATGTCATTGATTAAAAAAAGGCATATTTGGAATTTTAAGAGCTATGCAAGTTAGGTAAAAATACAAACAAACCACATTTATTAACTCTTTGAGATTACTATAAAACTCAGACATACAATTAATTTCTCAAAGCACAAAAGAAAAGATAGAATTTCCTATAGCTTATGTGAACCATCAAAAACAGTGATACAGTATCATCCCTGCTACGTTTCCTCACCACCAGCAGGCTTATTTACCATTATTATGTAGGTAATGACCCTAAGGAGGGCTCTCTCCTTCGGTTAGGGCTCCTTCATAATAACCTACAGCGGTGTGAACACCATCAGCTGTGGGCTTTCTGATGGGCACGTTGAAAGTGTTGGTATGTCACTCCATATGGTTCTTATGGGCTTCCTTTGATGACTCATAATATCCCATCATTCCAGCTGTCAATGGCCAATTCCTCAGCTGGCTGATGCCTTGAAAAGCTACTCCCTAGTCTTTAATTGTTTCTCACTGTTGCTACTAAAAAGCTGGGGGCCCTTTGTTTGCAGTGGATAAAAATTGAAGACACTCATTTCAAATTAAATGGTTCTGAATAGAGCAGTCTCCTCAAACCTCAGTAAACATTTGTTTTCACACACTCAAGTCTATTTGGTTGTGGGGGTACAAAGTAATTTGGAAGAGAAATTTTTACTGCTTTGGTTGCATGAAAATGTAATCACACATTTGCAAAAGAGGCCCCAAATGGAGCATTGGGCACAAGTTTAAGAAGTGATCTTATTTTGTTGGCTTGTAATGGAGGTATTTAACTTTCAAACTTGTTTTCTGAAGAAAAGCAATGAACATAAAGAGATAATGGCAATTTTACTGTAAAACTTTAATTTAGAAAGAATTAGTGTGATCATTATGTCTTCTATTTGGGAAAACAACAAAAGGCACTATTGAAAAATAGCAGAAAGCCTACAAAATACATATAAAATTAAATAGAATTTAAAGGGGAAAAGAGGTAAATATATAAAGCCTAATTCTGTAATGAGGTTAACATTTTATTTTTAATCTTTTATTTTGCTAATAAATCTTAATGTAGGACCAGTTTCATAGAGCTTTTGCAATTTATTGCTTACATTGTCAAAGGAAAATAATGTGTTGATATTTGTTACCCTCATCATTGAATTTTAGACATTTTGCCTTTTTTTTTTTTTTTTTAATTGGAAAATCCTTTTGTTTTAAGAAGCTTGGTAAAAAGGAGATAGTTTTTAGGGAAGATAGTTTAGAATGATTGCCTTTGTATGGTTAACCTTCTCATCTGTAAAAATTCACTTAATTTCTCCACGTTTCTGTGTAGCTGTTGTCATAGAAGACAGAAACCACAGTAACTTCAGGGTAGAGAAGTGTCTTTATAAATGCTTATTCAGTAGTTTTAAGGCATGTACAAGGGATGCTGCAACAGAAATTAATAATAATGATTATTTCTATTTCATTAGGTATTAATGTTGGAAGAATACTCCTAAAGCTTCAAAATGAATTAAGGTATAGTTTTATAGAAGTTTAAAGCTAAAGACTCTAAGGAACATTAGAGGAAATTTATTTATGCAAATGAATGTATCCTTATGCAGTTGGAATTCCAAGGAAAGGATGTCAGCGTATAACCCTCAACTCTTTAATTACAGAGTCTCTTTGTTTTAATGTTCTTTTCACATTTTTGAGGGTTCACGTATACTGGGGTAGCTATTTATTACTATCTCTTTCTACTTATTTTTCCTCATATATTTCGTGTCTTACCAAGGATAAGGATGATAAATAATTTCTTAAGAAACATTTTTATTATATCTTGCAAATAAATCCCAGTAGTTGGCCCCTCAAATCTTTTCTTACATGCAATAAGAAATGTAATAGTGCACCTTGAAGCTGGAAAGCAGGTGGGAAGAAGGTGTCCTATTCCCTTATTAAGCTGTTTCCTACAATGTGTTGACTCATTTAAAATGCATCTTAGAAAACAAGATGCTAAGAATTGCTAGAATCAGAAGAGTAAAAATTTGAAATTTGATAATTAAGAGGGTTTATTAAATATTGGCAAATAGGTATTTAAATGTATCACAGTTAGTAATCTTACCTCTTAAATTTTTTAACCAGGATTTAGTTATCAAGCCTCTTTGTGGTTTTATTTCATAAAATGTTGAAAAAGAAAAGAGAGATAAGAAAGAAAAAGCACAAATGAAAGTTAGAAAGATGTTCAGCATAATTCATTACTTTCTCTTACATGATAGCATTGGGTCTGTTTTACCTGCAGTTGGAATAGAATTATGGCAAGGTCAACGACCATCTCTAATGGAGGACACTCAGTAAGGGAGCAGGGAAATGAAGGAGATAAAAAATAGGAAAACTATTTCACTATAAAAAATAAACAGGAATTTGGGGGGCTCTGGGAAGCTGAAAATTCAGTCATTGGGAAAAGGACGGTGGGTGAACAACTGGACAGCCCATGCAGAAGATGAATCTAGACACAGACCTTATACCTTCCACAAAAATTAACTCAGAATGGATCCTAGGCCTAAATGTAAAATACAAAACTGTAAAACTTCTAGAAGATATCATAGGAGAATCTAAATGACCTTGGCTGTCATTTGGATGCAACATGGTTTTTAAGTACAACACCAAAGGTACAACCCATGAAAGAAGTAATTGCTAAACAGGGCTACATTAAAATTAAAAATCTGTGCTCTGTAAAAAGTTGTCAAGAAAATGAGAAGATAAGACACAAACTGGGATAAAATGCTTGCAGAAGACATCTCATAAAGGACTGTTATCCAAAATATAGAAGGAGCTCTTTCAAAAGAGAGAACAATAAGAAAACAACCTGATTAAAAGGGGGGCAAGAGACCGGATCAGTTACCTCATCAGAGAAGATCTACAGATGGCAAATAAGCATATGAAAGGATGTTCAGGATGGTATGTCACTAGAGAATTGCAGATTAAAACAATAATGAGATACCACTGCACACATGAGAAAGGCCCACATCCTAAACCTTGACAGCATCAAGTCCTGGGGAGCATGCGGAGCCACAGGAACTCACCTTCATTGCTGGCGGGAATGCAGCATAGTACACAGCCACTTTGAAGACAGTTTGACAACTGCTTACAAAACTAAGCACTCTTACCACGTGATCTGGCATCTGAAAACTTATGTCCACACAAAAGCCTGTACAGGGATGTTTACAGCAGCTTTATTCATAATGGCCCAAACCTGGAAGCAACCAAGATGTCCTTCAGTAGGTGAATAGATAGACTGTGGTATATCTAGGCAATTGAATATTTTTTAGTGCTAAAAAGAAATGAGCTATCCAGCCACGAAAAGACATGGAAGCCCCTTAAATTCAAATGACTAAGTTAGAGAAAATGAACTGAAAAGTCTACATGCTGTTTGATTCCAACTATATGACAATCTGGAAAAGACAAAACTATGGAGACAATGAAAAGGTCAGTGATGGCCAGGGGTTAAGGGAATGGAGGGATGAATAGGCAGAATGCAGAGGATTTCTGAGGCAGTAAATAGGACTGATATTGAGATATCAAGATACCTGTTAGGCTGTGAGCTGCTGTACATATCTTTCTACAGCCACAGCCCTTCTCTGAAGGCTGCCAGCTGTCCTCAGTTAGTGGTAATTGGAAGGGAGTGAAGAGCTTGAGGGGGTGGCGGCCAGGAGCATGGAAGGGAAAGAAAGATCTGGGCGGTGAGAATGCCTGTCAGAGAGGCAGCTGCCAGGTGGATGGCCCAGGAGTGAACTCAGCTTACCTTTTCCCCAGAAAGATAGAAGGAAAGTAACCCTTGGTTGGGGATGGCACTTGTGGGCCTGGGTCATTAGCTGATACAAAAACTGACATCTGCTTCCATATCTGCCCCAAAGGCTCTATTTTACTTAGCATTGTCATGCTTCTTTTTGGGTAGCTAGGAGATAACATACTGAAGAAAGGAATGTTAGGCACACAGAGGTACTGTTTAAAGTTGTAAGGAGTGGAGAGAAAATGTAAGATGCAAACTTGATGCAAGGTGGATAAGGATAAAGCTGTTAAATATAACCATTACATAAAAATATTTCATTAATTTTCAACATTTTGAAAGCACCATAGCAATTTTATAAGGAGTGCGTAAAAATGAGCAGATTTTAAGCAAATGCTTATGGATACATGAAGAAATAAAGAATAGTGAGAGAAATAAAAAAGTTTTTTTTAAAAAAAAATTATAAACTGTGACATAAGGAAATCTCATAGTTCAGTCAACTAGAAGGGAGATAAAATAGTGTCCAGGCATTTCTTAATTGGAAATATCTTTTTCTCAGCCCCAAAAGTAACTTTCCATCTGTTCTAGCATCTGCTTACTGTGGTTCAAGAGTTTCTCCAATTTAACAAGTAGGTGTGACAGTTGTGACATCTGGGAATTTTTAGAAGGGCACACAAGAAAGAGTTGAGGTGGCTGGTAACCAGTTTCATAAGCTTTTCATAGATTCCTTATATACTCACAATTAAAATAGATGGTCACATGCCACATTTATACCTCTTGTTTTTTTAAAAAAAGAAGCTTTGAATTGATATAATGTTGGAATTGTACTTTTTTTTTTTTTTTTTTTTTTTCTAACACGCTTATCACGAGAAGAGCGGAAAGAAGATTGCCCAATCACAGGACTCAGTAGGATTCAGTACGTGGAACTTCCAGGTCTCTGTGTGGGACTCATTTCCCTGTGGCTTTTGGGCAGTTTCCCCATTTCTCTTTAAGTCACTTTGTCCACTGGTAAAATGCAAATTTAAATTTAAACGGTCAGGAAGAAAAGACACTGGAAATACAGTTTCTATCGTCTGAATGTTTGTGTCCCTACATAATTCTTTTGTTGAAACCCTAATACCTGACGTGATGGTGGATGGAGCCCTCATGAATGGGATTAGTGCCTTGTACAAGGGGCTCCAGAGAGACCACCGCGAGCCCTCCCACCCTGCGAGGACCTGTGAGAAGGCACGGGCTGTAAGGAAGCCCACTTCGCCACAACGCAGCCATGCCAGTGTCTTTCTCTTGGACTTCCCAGCCTCCAGACGGTGAGAAATACACTGTTATGGTTTATAAGTTAGGGAGTCAGCGGTATTTTATTATCGCAACCTGAATGGACAGCAGTCTGTGAAGGCAAATGAGCCCCATGACTGCTGAGATCGCCCCCGTCACTCATGCTCACGTTGGAAACTCTGGATTCTGAAGCGTTGTCATTTCTTGGTTTCACTTGAGGACAAACACCATGACCTTAAAGAGTTCAGAGATTCTGAATATGGCTTAACTATGGAAATATTGCTTTCCACCTTTTAAAAACATTTTAAGGTTTATGTTCATTTATTAGATGATTTTGGGGTTGTCTTTACAGCTCTACGTTATCTCCAGCACTTTCCTGCGCGTTTGCAATGTGTCAGGCACCCTTGGAAGCATGCATTTTTGTGCCATCATTATCTGTCTTCCAATCACGTCTTTTACATTTAGAAATTGAAAAATTGAAAGAGTGTGACTTTAATTGGTGTTCTCCATATGCCCAAAGAAATACTCCTTTTCCCTCTGACTCCAATGTACTTTCCCGTTCTACTTTTGTTTGAGGTGATTGTCTGTCATCTCGTGTACAGATCATCCCGATGTGGTCATGAGGGGTGGTTCCAGGGGGACCAGAGAGTTCTGTGTTCCTGGGTAGTCAACTGGTCCTCAGACCATGACCAGAACTCACGAGCCTTCCAGTCTGTAAAGGTCTCGGGCTCAGATTACTCAGTCATTCGGTGTAGAAGGGGTCTTTCCTGTCCAGATTCTCCTCTGATTTGATTGGAATTCTATGAGCTTTAGGAATGAGGTGAGGTGTGGGAAAGTCTGAGAAAATTGGGAATTCTGAAGCAAACTTGCTTCATATTATATGAGGTGAGTAATAGTTAGGGGTTAGGTTAATATTTCCTTTAATTACGAGGCCAAAGTTCAAGTGTTATGTTACATATCCCCCCAAGAAGTAAAGCATATGAGAGACTTTTAGCTCTTAGTGATCCTCCATAATTTGTTGACTTGCTAGAATCTTGTATTGGCTATTCTCTTATCTATGTATTATATCTATATATTGATAATGTTAAGGATATTAACAGAGTCAAAAATGGAGAAAGAAAACACATGTACATTACCACAAAATAGATGAAGAGATGCTTACCCTAACTTTTATTAGGCAAAGAACACCACAGTGACATACTATTTTACACACAATAGACTAGAAAAAGTTAAGCAATCATGATACCAAGTGTTGGTGAGGATGTGGGTCAATTGGATTTTTAATGTATTACTGACAAGAATATAAATGGGCTCTGGCCGGTTTGGCTCAGCGGTCAGAGCGTCGGCCTGCAGACCTGAGAGTCCTGGGTTCGGTTCCCGCTAAGGGCACGTACCTTGGTTGCAGTTTGTCCCCGCCCCGGTTGGGGTCGTGTGGGTGGCAACCAGTTGATGTGTCTCTCTCACATCGATGTTTCTCTCTCTCTCTTCCCCCCTCTCTCCCTCTCACTCTGTCTGAAGATAAATGCAAAAAAAATGTCCTCGGGTGAGGATAAAAAAAAAGATTATAAGTGGGTTTAATGACTTCAAAAAAATAATTTAGCCTGATCTTGTAAATTAGAACATTTGTATAACATTTGACTCAGCAATTCCATTAACTTAGATATAACTATAATGTTATCAGGAAACATGAACATGCATTTATAATAGTCGTGCACAGGAAACAACCCATTTGTGGCCCCTGAATGAATCGATGATAGTGTCATGAGCCAGGATAATGGTTGTGCATAACTGATGTGTGTCCAGAATAAAAGACTAAGTGAAGCCAGGACCATGGGCATGGGATGTGTACACAATCATTTGGTGAACCCATGAAGGGTAAAGATGATTGATGAGAGGTACTAAGTGACCTTTTAAGTACTGATGAATGTTTAAGCAGCCTTTCCTGACTACCTACTTCCCTCTGATGACAACAATTTACGAAGAACCTTTCACCAAGTATTTTCTCATCACTTAGTGATTCTCCATTATACGTATTTGTATTTGTAAAGTTTTTTTTTTTTTTTTTTTTTTGGTACGTGCCCCTAGCAGGAACCGAACCCGGGACTCTCTGGTCCGCAGGCCGATGCTCTGACTGCTGAGCCAAACTGGCCTGTATTTGTAAAGTTTTTTACCCTGCCCATTGAGCAGCTAGAACCAGCTTATAAACTTCTGGGCAAGGACCACATTCTCAGTGTCTTTCTTCTTCTTCTTACAGAACTACATGGAGTGGGTAATCCTTAACTGCTTAGGACTTATTAGTGAAACAAAAAACCCATTCACATTTTCCTCTTTTATTAATCCTCACCCAAAGATATTCTTTCATTGCGTTTTAGATAGAGTGGGAGAGAGGGAGGAAGGGAGGGGGAGAGAGAGAGAGAGAAACATCGATGTGAGAGAGACACATCGACTGGCTGCCTCCCGCATGCCCTGACCACGGCTGGGGATTGAACCCACAATTCTTTGTTCTATGAGCCAACACTCTAACTGCTGAGCCAAACTGGCCAGGGCTCCTCTTTTCTTTCTTTTTTAAAAAATTCTATTTTGAAAAGAACAAATTATGGTCAAAAACAGAATCTTTCAACCAGGCGAAGTGCTCTGTAACTTCAAGTGAATACTTGAAAGAGGTTACAGTAATTGTCTGTGTGTGTAGGAATATGTTTGTGACAAACACAGGGACATTTTTATGTGGTAATTCTGGGATGTAATGAAATTCTTAGCACGCAAGGCATCAATGATAGACAAACACTGTATATCTGATATTCATCCAATTAAAAACATGCTAAACAAGGTGCTGAGCTCATTATCTTGCTAAGAAAAATGGAATCCAGAAGCTGTTGATATTTCAGCTCTAAGAGCTTATTTTTTGTTATTGTTTAATCAAATACTTATCAGGAGAGATGCACTTTATAATAGGACAGCCAATTTATCTGACATCATAACTACCCAGGCAGTTAGCCTTAGATGATTATTCTTAGAACTCTGTTAGCTTATTTCCAATTAAACTGTACTTCCTGTTAGCGGGCTTACAAGAGGCACACATTTAAAGAGAAAAAGAAAATGTGCTTACCACCCTTTTCCCAGTACATCACTAATTTAAACCTTCTGATATGCTAATTGGTTCATATGTATCAGATGAGAATCTTTTCATAGAAATCCCAAACCAAAATAACACAACCCAAAAGGAAGTTTATTGTTTTATTTCTTGAACACTCTACTCTTTATCTATGCTATAACCAGGATTTATTGCAAGTTCTGCTTCCTTTGGTTTGGCTCCATTTCGAAGCAGGCTTTTTCCGTGGTGGTTACACATCTCATCTGTGGGGAAAGAGAGCTTCTTTCCTTCAAGAGTAAAGCAAAAACTTGGTTCTCATAGACTGATGCTGAGCCATGGACCCGTGTCTGAATCAATCACTGTCCAGGGACACAGAATTAGTGTGGGCCTGTGATGCATCCAACTCTACAGACCTGGCAGTGGGAGTCAGGAGCCTCAAACACATTGGGGAAGAGTTGATACTTGGACAAAATTTCGGGTGCTGTTACCAAGAGTAACTATGCTCAATGGTCCGATGATCTACTGTATTATAACTTTCAAGTCAGTTCTACATTTTTTTTATAACATCTTTAATAATTACGGGTTACCTGTTTTCTTTGTAAAGAGGTGTGAGGGGTGCTGGCAAGATAGAATAGTTTTTTGTTTCTTTGTTGGTGAATGAAGCTGTAAGCCACTTTTTTTAATTCTGAGAGGAGTTTCTAGAAGATCTCTTAAGCAAATGGAAGAAGTAGGAACCCTTGACTCAGAAAACGTATGTATCAGGATATTTTATGGCCGGATAAAGTTTTCTCCAGGTATCTTTTGTCATGCGAGCTTGGAGAAAAGGAAGTGAGGTTGCATTGTCAAAGACTTCTAGGAGGAAATAGCTCCTCATTCCATTTGAGACCACCTTATTAGAACTTCAGATAGATTGAGGTGATTTCAAATAAGTTCACCTGTGTCCCCTATGTAGCTCTCACACTGAGGGAGAACCGGTATTTGATTAGCCAGTTGTAGGACATCATGTAGGAAGATTCGTTCCTTAACAGTCTGTGGCCGGAAGACCTCCCTGTCACAGGCACATCGTGGGAACAGTGGCCTAGACTGAATGTTGAAAAAGGGGACCTATAACTCTGGAAGCTCATGCGTGGTACCCCTCTGGAGCTGTGCTGCCTCACTGGGGAGGGTAATCGGTTTAATGAATGCACGAGACTAGATCAGTTAAGTGCAGTGAATTTGAATGGCAGGGGCAGCAGGAATGACAACTAAATGTCGGGCCAGTAAGAAACTGGTCAGACAGCTTGAGTGCCTTCCTTCTGTTCCTAGTTCTTTTAGTCTTTCTCTGTCCCTCCCTCCCTCCCCTTCCCCACTCCTGTCCCTTCCTGTGTGAATTCTTCTGCTTGAAATGAATGAGGAACAGAGATGACTTTTTTGGATTGTGCAAGTGTCCGCTGTTCTTGACAACTTGGTTGAAGGGAGAGGTTTTAAGAAGTAGCCATTGGACCTCCTTCTACATTGGTCCTGTGAGGGATTGAATGATTAATTTGAATAGTAAAAGGATTTGTGATCTTAATTATGCCTCAGGCTGGTGATGCAGGCCACGGTGACTTTTAATGGATTGACTGAAAAAAGAACCATGAAGCTTAGAGTCATTACTAAGAATTCTGCTTTTCTTTCTCCTGCTTTCTAGCCTTCAAACCTGATCAGGCATAAAATTATCTTTAAATACATTGTTCTCACACCACAAATGTAGGCTTAGATGGTAATCACATATCTAAAGAAAGAATGAAACAGAAGGGGGGTGGTCATTGGTCAGCAGTGAACAGTGAGGGCCAGAGAGTCAAGCACGGGCACTTCCCATCCCTGCAGAGAGAATTCTGGCTCATGGACCTGTCAGACGTCTTGGCAGGAATAGGTCAGTTCTCAGGCAAGTTTCCTTAGCCAGATGCCATTGAACAATCAAATCAAATAATTAACTTTGTTTTCAAATTCCATGTTCATGAAGCAAATTTATAATTATATTTTGGCCTCCCCATAGGGAAAGAATTCACCGAATAAAATGTGTATTCAACTGAAATCCTTGGTGACTGCAGATGGCAACATCAGACTGAGCTTTGAAAACACCAATTCCAAAATGAATAGATTAAATACATTGTAAAATGTAAAAATAAATGGAGACAATATCATCTTCAATTCAACCAAAAATGGATGCATGAAGGATGTTCACTCTCAAAGACAGTAAAGACAGCACAAAGATTTTTTTACTTCATTCTTCACTTTTTTTTAAATTAATTTTTTTCTTTATTGAATTTGTAGAGAGGAAGTGAGAAGGAGAGATAGAAACATCGATGAGAGAGAACATTGATTGGCCACCTCCTGCATGCCCCCTACTGGGAATTGGGCCCACCACCTGGGCATGTGCCTTGACCAGGAATCGAACAGGCAACCTCTTGGTGCATGGGTCGACGCTCAGCCACTGAGCCACACCAGCCAGGCTCGTTCTTCAATTTTTGAGAGACCTACTATGTGAGATGCTGGGGCTACAACAATGAACAAGATAGTCATGTTTTCTGCTTTTGAGCAAAATTCTGCTAAAAGAAAATTGATTATATAATGGTAGTTAAATAATTAATTGTAATCTTTAGTAACAGAGGTGAGAATGAGAAGTAAGTGCTACTAGAACACGGACTGAGGTGCTGTCCTAGTCTGAGGGGTCAGGGATGGTTTCCTTGAGAAGTAACCAATGACGGGGGATAGGAAGTCTGAGTAGGGAGGGGCACTGGTAGTGACAGTGGACTGCGGGCAAGATTTCTAGATTGTATCAGTCAAGGTTATTGGTTACGAACAATAGAAGCTAACTGACTAGCTAGCAGTTTAAAAATATATTGAAAAGAGTGTTAAGCATATCACAGAATCAATTAGGGGACTGGGAAATAGGATTAGAGAAAGAACCCTCTGCTGTTTCGATCATTTTAGTTCTGTACAAACTCCACAAATGCCCTGCCTTCAGCAGAGCCTCAACTGTCTGTTACAAACCCTACTGCCTGGTGTGTGGGGGAGCATTGCATGAGGAAAGACGGAGTAGAGGAAACTGCTGATGAACTCCATGCTGCCTGCCTTGCTTTAAAGACACTCAAATTCAACAAGAACAAGCAAACAACAACAACCCCCTCCCCCAATACGAACACCTGTGCTAGCTAAACAACTACTTCTGTGGGCTGGATTTAGTTGGTCTGCTGCTCCTCCTTCAGTATCCCTCACTCTACCTTAAGTGACTTTTCAAAACAGTCACCCAAGTAATACAAAGCCCTCTCACAGCAGGGATTCTAGGCTAAGAACAGAGCATTGTATAGTGTCTAATAGACAAAGTGAAAGAGAGAATTGGATAAATACGTCACCAATGATCTCAGGGCTCGTAGGTAGGAAAACGGGTTAATCCCTATGAAAATCACAACAGTTAAATTTCAAATCTGAAAAATAACTGCCTATTTTATAATTACAGTAACAGCCTGCATTCTTATTCTGTGTGTATTTTACCATGTGGAATTGCGAGACAATTTGGTTTCGTACTCTAGGACAATATTTGAGGTTCCGACCCAGTCCTAGCTGAGGGAGGGGTTTAAAGTAAAAGAAGAGATATTGGATGCACATTGGTAATGACCTGGCATTTTGTCCATTTTATTCTTTTGCTAATTGTAACATTGCCCTTGTTTGAGACACTTCAGGGCCAAAATATATCTAGTTCACATAAATGTGAAACAAAGCAATCGAATCTTGGTGGGAAAGGAAACAAATTAGCTTGTTCTATTTTTTTCTCAAGTATTAGATTTTCAGTCAGGGATTTTATAGCGTCTCTGTGTGTGGCATTTTCAGAGAATGTTATAACTGAATTGAGTATTAATGCACTTAAAAGCTAAATATTGATGATGTGCAATGAACAATCTGCTAAATGTTAATACAATTTATCCTTTTTAAAATGTATAAACATGACATATTGCCTGCACTTAGTGCTAATCTATTTTAGACATTCATTTGGTTTGACCTATGACCATAATATATTATGTTCCTTGAGATATTTATCTTGTCATTTGGAAACAAGATTACAATTAATGCGACACACATGACTTTAAATTACTACCTCAACTAGAGATGTGTGAGTAATGAATTAGCCACAGCTTTGAACCCTCTGCTTATAATTTAAATTACCAGCCTTTAGCTGGTGCCTCATTGTAATCCATTAAATAAGTCACAGAATCAAAGAACCACATATTGTTTCTAATGCTAGACCTATTGCTGATATTTTCCAATTTAATTTGCCTAACCCTAGGTTAATGTATCCGAATTCATGTAATAAAAATAATCACAGGAGAGAGCATTTATATATGTTAATACTAGAATAAAATCATAGCCGGAATTAAACTAAACTAGACATAAAAATTATCTTTTTGGGGACATTCCATTTTTTTTTTTAATCCTCACCCGAGGACATTTTTGCATTTATCTTCAGATAGAGCAGGAGGGAGAGAGGGAGGAAGAGAGAGAGAGAAACATCAATGTGAGAGAGACACATTGAGTGATTGCCACCCACACAACCCCAACCAGGGCCAGGGACAAACTGCAACCGAGGTACGTACCCTTAGGGAACCGAACCCGGGACTCTCTGGTCTGCGGGCTGATGCTCTAACCACTGAGCAAAACTGGCCAGGGTGTATTCCCTTTTTTTAAGGAGAAAAAAATATGATATTGTAAAAAGTTAACTCCCACTAAGGATTTAGTTCACAAAGCATTTTTCAGGAGACAGTCCCATAAGAAAAAGTCCAATTTATTTTGCTTTGCCCACCTCCTTCTCAGCACTGACTGTCAGACTATAAATTCTGGAAAGACACAGAATGGAAACACTAAATATTTTTTGAATGATATCTGTGGTAATAAATGATGACCATTTATTATGAATAATGGCAGATTACCTTTGCTCACTATCCTCTATTTTATTACTAGATGGATCACAGTATTTATTCAGCTCTTACTGTATGCTAGGCACTGTACTAAAGCACATTTTATGGATAAACTCATGTTTTGTGTATTCTCATGCATATATAATATATTACAAATACTTGCATGTAACATGTACTTAAACATATTATGTGTGTGTGTGTGTGTATAATTTAATATAGAAAAAAACCTTTCTTCAACAAGATAAGTTTCTTAAGAGCAGATATTGTGTTAAACCTTAGTATTTTTCCCCATGTACCTGGCAAAATGCTGTCACAATATTGCCACTCAGTAAAGACCTGTTGCATGATAATGAAGATGTTCTTTTGTGCCTTCACATTTTATAGTACATGAGAAGACAAACAGTTCCACAGGGCTAATAGAACTACAAATAACCCAAACCAGTGGCAAAATAGCAATGCTCCGAGAAGCATAGCTTTCTCTCAGATGTATTAAAATGCTATAGATTTACTAGATTCAATCCGTCAACAAGTTAAATGTCTAGTATTAGACTGGAGTGGGGGATAAATAAACTCTACACATTTATAGTCTAACTGAAGAGCCCAGAGTAGTATATATGAACCCGAGAACTATTAAATGCTAAATCTTATGGTACTGCCTAGAACATGAGTTCAGAAAAAGGTATTAGAAAGGGCACAAAATAACAGTAGCTCTCTACCTACATATGCCTTTACATCAGACAGATGGGGCGTGGATCTGGACTCTGCTAATTTTATGCTGTGTATTTTGAGGCAAGTTACTTAACTGTTCTGAGCTCTTTGCATCTCTAAAACGGAGCACTACCTCCCAATGGAATTGTGACAACTAAATAAGGTCATATATTTTATACACTTAGACCATTGCCTTTCACAAGGTAAAAATCATTTGGATTAGTCAAAAAGGCTTCAAGGTGAAGTGATACTTTAGACCTTAAAGTGTTAGGCTTTGGGAAAGAGAAGGGCAATCAGGCAGAGGAACAGCATAAGCAAGAGAAGTTAGGAATGAGAACAGCACAGATGAGCAAGAGTGAGGGAGTCCTTTAGAAGACAGCGGAAGAAGTTGGCGGCAGAGGAAAATGAAATTTGTTCAGGAAAATAGGTTCAGGAAATTGGGAGCCATGATAGCATGTGGACATGTTTGGAAGGGAGATGACATACACCTGGGGGGTCCTTAGCACTCTGTAGCTCTCTGAACAGCAGTGTTAGATGTCATGTTATTGTGACTCAATGCCCTTTATATTTGCTTTCTCTCCCAGCACTTGGCATGTCTTGATTATATTATGGCAATAAGAATATTGTTTTTATATAAATTAATGAGTTTACATGCTGACAGCCCTTCACTTTGTTTTTTGTTACACAGGTCTGATGTATATGTATAGCTATCCCTCTATAAAAAAGGGAGATTATATATGTATTAAGATGACCAATAACTGCTCAGAAGTCTTAGAATTAAAGTTCTGTAGAAGTATAATATGAATTGGATTCTATACAGAGTCCGTATTTATAAATGTCGTTCTCCATTATGGTGCTAAAATCTTTGGTATCACTTAGAACGTTTTCTCTTAAGGAAGTACTCAAAAAAATGTCAGATTATAATAATAGAATTAATTATAAGACGTATTGATTTAGAATATCTACCTCAAAACTTTTTCCAAGCTTTAAAATAAGAAAATTTATATCTTTAGGCAATTTAAATGTTAGTTTATTGAACTTATTGTATAGTTTAATAAATTAAGGCCATGATGAACTATAGAACGACTCAATATGACACACTGTGAAAAAAGAAAATGTGGCATTTTCCAAAATGCCAGACTTCATTTTAAGTGAAATGAAAATGCTAGATAGCTTGACTTTCCAATGCCCAAAGAGCTGGGAATAATTCGTCTTTATTGAACTGGACTATTGTATTCGAAGGAAAAATACCCCCCCCCCCCCAATAAATTGTTGTTCTCTGTTCTCTAGAAATAACAGTTTGAGGAGTGCATAGGATTTTCCTGGATGTCTTATTGAGGCTGTCTGGTCCGTATGTAGATTTTCTCCAACATAACATTTGGTTTGCAGGATGGCGGCCACCCACCAGGAAAATGGCTGCCTCGCCCAGGCAGAAGCATAATTATGATATCATTAGAAATATTTAAATATAAATAACATTCTATATTTCTCCTTGTCACTTGTCTGGGTTTTGACAGGAGGAGCCATTTTTGATGGGATTCCTGTGGCCCCCTAGATTTTTATCCTGTTATCCAATTTTCCGCTGCGCTGCTCTCCTTCTGTCGGACTGACTGCCAGCCAGGCCCCGTTTTCCCGGGGGAGGAGCAGAGCTTTGTATGGCAGTGGACAGGAGAAGGAGAACAGAACCGGATTTTCCCCTCCGCTGCTATATTCTCTCTTTATAATGGAAAATCCCATTGTCTGAGGGGTTGAGAGAATAGGGGGCTAGGGAATAGGGAAGACCTCATGTTTTTCGTTCAATGGCAAGGTAATGTTGCAAAGCAGACTCACACACCAGCCGAGCAGCGTGCAGAGGATGCTCAGAGTCACAGGAGTGGCTGAGATGCTGCCACACTGGCGTGTGCTGAGTATCCCCGAGCCCTTCAAATATTGGCTCGCTGTGGTATGAGATGAAAGGATACTTACCAATCACGGTGTGAGGGAAAAGAAAAGGAACATTTCCCTTCCCTGTGAAGAGGTCGCAGTGGATGCCATCTCATTGGGGGGTTTTCCTGTGACATTGGCTTACGGTTCAGGGCTTAGAGCTGAGCTCAGGCAGGTAAGAAAAAAGAACAGATCTGATGGGATGTTAAACAATCGGGATGTGTGTAAAACAGAGGGACGTGGCAAAGCTCAGACTCCCATCTGAAGGCTGTTAAAATACCAAACTGCAAAACCAAACTGAACCCAAAATGCTCTTCAGCCCATACATGTTTTAAAGCGAATGTGGCCCATGGCCTTTTGAATGCAATCTGGATTACAGAAAGAGTGCTTCTGTGAGGCTGCCAATGGACCGGTGATACATGAGGAAAATGAAAGGGCAGTTTTTTTTTTATATAACTATGGTCACTTATTGTTTAGATTAAGACCTTATTGTGTCTCAGGAACTATATTTTGTCATTTACCATAATCTTTGAAAAATTGATTCATTACATGCATAAAAAGACAAAGTTCAGCAAATATTTTCCTTCTTATTTACATGATAAGTAAACCATGTGAGTTTTTATTAGAATCTTAGAAATATCTTTAGCATCATATGGGTCAATTCCTATTCCTATAAATACAAATTAATTATATGAACCTGAAAATGTTGAACTGTATAAGAAATTCTGCTGTTGCTGTTAAAATTTAAAGTTTCATTCTGAATTTAGTGGAATGTCTTACTAGGTATGATTTTCTCAAAAGGGCATGAGTACATAAGATACCAGGAACAAATGTAAAAGACATTCACCCTTCCCACTTTTCTGGGTAGTCTATGGTTCAAAATGGGGGTTGTACAACCTTACGGACTAGGGGTTTTTGTTTTCACCCTTGGTCACATAGCAAATGAAGAGGTTAATCTACCATCTGACATCAAAAGGGAGTTTGAAACATGATAGTTATAGACTGTAAACAGTTCTCTTTTTCCCACACACATAAATACCACCAACAAGATTGCTTTTATGTATCTCTGAGCTAATACTTAAATGGCATACATCCTCTACCAACTCTACGGTTTCAAAAAAGTCATTGGTCTTGAAAGAGATGAGATAATTTTAAAACTGGGTGTAATACGAATGTAGTTGAAAGTCACATAGATAGCCTTATCTGTGTTCATAAGTTCCATTTGTATGATAGCACCTGTCTTTTATTTATTATCTTCTTAATTTCTAGACTCTAGAATCTAGAGAGTAGGATTTTTATTCTTTTTTGAACTGTGTATTCAAGAAATTAAAATATGTAAATAAAAAGGGGGTTGTGATACCTATCAAAGTTTTGGGCTTTGGGGCACGCTTAATAAATGCTTGAGTGAATATATTTGTCACTTTAATAAAGGAGTCAGATCATCAAAAGTCATTTTGTCCTGTTCGTGGGTACAAATACAGTATTCTTGACTGTATTTTGAAACATTTTTGAGCCTATTTAATCAAATGACATTCTTAATTTATAATAATTTAGTCTTTGATGGGTTCAATGTGTATGAACTGATATTTTTAAAAGAGTTTAAACACCTGAAACCTCACTGGATTTGCTTTTGACTCACATGAATGAGTCTAGTCAATCCTGTACCATTTTTTGCCTCTGGTGTGAGAGACATGAATATGAGACAAATGAGAAAAAGGCAGTAGTGGTTAATAGTATTTTAGTGTCCATACTAGCTTTTTAACAAAGCTAAAAACAGGTAAGTTAGTACATCTGTAGTGGAAGAAGCTAAACACCCAATTATTTAAAAAATGGTAATTTTTGTTGCTGTCAAATCGGTGTTAACTTTAGTTCCTAAATTCTGTTCTAGTTTAGTATGAAATTAAATAAATACACTTATTTTACTTTCCTTCCTTATAAAGTATTCTGCTCATTAACCATTTACAGTTAATTAAAAACTAAAACGTTAACCAGGTAAATAAGATGAATTAAATAGTCTAATGTTGAGTAGGTAGCCAGATTGAATTACTTGGATACCTACTCAAGATTGTGCTAAAAGCTTGTGGACAAATAGACAACAGCGACAACAGAAACAAAGCTATACGTTTCAGCTTGTACTTTTCTGGCTCTTTCAAGGAGCAGAACCATATACCAATAGTTTCTGACTTTATTCACAGGGGCAATATTTCCCTGGGTTTTACCATTTTTTAATGAATCAAGATTGTAATACACGATCCCAAATGAATCTCTTAAGGAGGTTTCTTCTGCTCTTCACCAGAATGAATTTAAAATTAGAAATAAAATAGAAAGATCATGAGAAACTACTTCATTTTGTGTGTGTACATTTGTTTGTTTGTGTTGTTGTTGTTTTCTTATAGGGTCAAGGCTATGGAGGATCTCCCTAAAGAATTTCTGGCTTGCTGTTTATGTCCTGGTGTACCATTACTCTCTCAGTCTGTACCATTTTTCAACTCATGGCTTTCAGTAGCATTTTAATGGTGTCTTTTTTGCTGGTCCGTATGGAGGTCATTGATTATCTGTTGTTCCAATAACAGTATGAAATGCAGTTTGTGGTTGATTTTTGGGCTAAAAAACACTCATTACAACTTCCTGTTCCTCTATGTGTTGCCAAAACTGTAACTGTTGATTGGGTCCAAAGATATCTTTTGGATCTGTGACTATTTTTTAGATTTTCACATCAGCACTTTTTGTAAATGCAGTAAAATAAATGTGTTGCAAGAGCTGGACTTAAAATAAGCAGGGCTCTCTATCTCTATGAAAGGCAGACAGAAAAACAAACAAATCGACCTTTTAGGGTAAGCGATTCTTACAGATTTCTAAAGAAATTCCATGTGTACAGTTCTCTTTATGTACCAAGGAATCTAAAGGGATGGGACACTTAGCTATTCTAAAGGTAAACATTCTCAACGAATCGATCACAAATTGTAAAGGCAAAAATGGAACATAGTTCATGAAAATATTGTTTGCTGACCAGCAGCTTTAGCATCACCTGGGTGTCGGAAATGGTAAACCTCAGGCCTTGCTCCACACCTTCGAAATCAGAATCAGCATACTGGCGTGGTCCCCAGGGAGTTGTGAACACTTTCAAGTCACAGAAGTACATAGTTGGTGTCTATGCTGTCAACACAGTGATTCCTAACTGATGACCAGATGATGTTTTTATAAAGCATTGAGGTTTACAGAGGCAAACTGCTTTGTAAACACAGCCTGAATTATTTCTGTTTCAATCTTCAACACAAGTAAATTAACCTCTCCAGTAAGGCCAATTGATTTTTCAATTGCTATTGTAAGCTTAAAGATAGATAAGCTCAAAAGGGAAAATGCAAAACTAAACCAAACCATGAAGGTCACATTTGGAAAAAAACACACAAAATATCTACAAACATGCTGTAAAATGTCCATGTGTGTTTAAATGTATGAATCTTCAAAATCATGCCTTTTTTAAATTACTTGAGTTGTTGACAGGATAGTTACTTTTGACTTATTTGAGTGTAAAAATGCCACCGGGGAAGGAAACATATGTTTTCTTCTTCTCAAAATTCAAAACTGGCTGAATGAATTAAACTCAAACTTATGAAAATAATTCACCTTCAGGCTGAGTCTTTCTCATCACAGTGGCAACCAGAATTCAAGAGCAATGGAGTGACATTTATGAACACCTATGATCATAGGTTTAATGAGGGACATTTTCCTCTTCAGCATCCATGGTTGATCGTTATGTCCGAGAATTGATGAGAAGAGTGATCACTGATATATTTGCTCTATTACTTGGGTGCCTATTGATCTGATAGTACAGAAGTATCAGTTTCCTGTGAGATTCCATTTTCCCCTCTTTTTCTCAGCCCTGTCCACCTGCTCTTACTCATGCTCTCTCTCTCAATGCCCATTTTGTGCATGACTTTCTTTCAGACCATAAAATGATTAAAAAGAAACAGAAGGCATGACTCTCATCTTCCAGAATCTTCCGAGTTCCTAATATTTTCCTGAGATAAAACGCCATCTCGACATGTCTTACTTTGTGTGTATGTGTGTGTTTTGTCATCGTCATGCGTTCAGGGCCAGTGACTTATTTTTCACTCTAGTTTTATTTGTTCTCCTTCCACATCACCTGTTTCTTTATAAATAGATTAGTTACTATGGAAACATCTCTGCCTGGGTGTGGTGACTACCGTAATTTATATATGATTCTTAAAATCTGAGTATATGAAACCAAGATCACACATCACCCTTCTAATACTCTTCATGCTTTACTTCTAGACATACTTCCCTTTGAGATGCTCTCACCCTTTAAAACAGCTTTTGCCTGGTTCAGTGCATTTGAAATTCTAATTAGACATACTTAACAAAAAAATGTGAACCACAAACATGTTTGTATTAAGCAAAAATTCTATTTTTTAACACCTTGCAGAAATTAACAAGGTATAGTGGAAAGGCATGCTGATTTGGTCCTAATATAGAGGAGTAGCATCCAACTCTATTACAAAATCTACCAAACTCCATCAATTTTGAAAAAAAAAAATCGAGACAAATAAACATTAATCATAAAAAATTACTTTTCTAAGTCCAGATTTTGGATCTATGGTAGGTTGCCCGTAGAGTGAAGCAAATCATTTTTTCCCCTTATGTCACAGAGTTGCATGGTTCCAACTTAGGTTCTCGTGGAGGGGCCCGTGAATTAATTGGCAGTAGGAAGATTAATGGGAGAAAAGTTTATTATACTGTGGGAGTACTGAGTAGTGAGTAAGTAGCAGAAGCCAGAGGTAAGGGTTCATATATGATCTTCACAACAGGGGGAGTGGTTTAGGGCTTCAATGTGAAAGCATGGGATGTTCTATTGGGCAGTCTCTTTCTGGAAGGGAGCTGGAAGCTGTCCCAGAAGGGGGTTAGTGGCAGATCGATTTCTGGGAGGCTCCACTTTCATCAAATAAGGAAAGTTCACATAAGATTTCTTTCTGTTGATCCCTCCAAAGGCCTTCCCCAACTTTCTCATTGCACTGGTGTTTAGGAAGCCATGTTTTGCCTTTGTAATATGTGTTGGTCCTCACTTTATATAAATACATGTAGGAAACGTGTAATAGTATATACTTAGAAATAATGTCTCTGTCTTAAAAAAGAAGTGTGAGATTTGGCCTCTGTACTCTACCATGAAATATTAAAGCTGATTAGAGTGACTAGCATAGCCTCTTTGTCAAAATTATGGCATAAAATTATACATCACATAACCATTGACCCAACCTGCCACATTCTTCACCTTATGAAAGATGCATTAAAAAGCAAAGTTTAAGGAATGACCAGGGGATCATATGAGCACAAGTGGAGAAACAGGCAGAATGGTAGTGGCACTGATGTTTGGCCCATCTACTGGCTCCAAGGGTGTCTGGATTTTTTCGACTGCTCCTGATGTTTAGTGTTTT
Source organism: Tadarida brasiliensis (assembly GCA_030848825.1). Classification (NCBI taxonomy): domain Eukaryota; kingdom Metazoa; phylum Chordata; class Mammalia; order Chiroptera; family Molossidae; genus Tadarida; species Tadarida brasiliensis. Next base: position 61,936,381 of record CM061265.1, read on the forward strand.
CTTCGAATGTCTCCAATTTCCGGCTTATTTCCATGGTCCCTTACTGTTTACATGTCCATCTTTCTTCCATTACATTGTAGCTCCTCAAGGGAAAGGTGTGGGCACTGGTCATCTTTTCTCCCCAGTATCTGGTGCCTGGTACATTGTAAGTGGGTCACATCTTGGACCAAATATTTGAGGAACTAAATTTTACTTGTACTGCCAGAAGTCACCAAGGATGGAAAGGTTTAGGGATCAGTGGGTACTCTGAATCCTGAAACCTCTCCTCTTGGATGATTAATTTCCTGCTCATGTCTGTGATGTGGAGTGTGACAAGGATATTCCTCCCTCTTATGTGTTCTTTTCCAACACATGGACCTATTACCCCAGGAGAAGTTACACAATGCAGCTACCTGCCTTATTGGCAGGGATCCAGGGACACTGGGAAAACTGTGGATACTGCAGCATTTTATTTTCCAGCTAGCTTCTCCATGGAATAACTCTTAATATTTTAAAAATGACTATTACAACCATAATTACTAACTACAGCAAGCACTCACTGTTTATTGAATACCAAGCCCTGTGCCAGGTACCTGGCATCTATTTCTTGTTTATTTCTTCCAACAGCCCTAAAAGAAGTTATTAGCTCCATTTTGCATTTGAGAAAAACCAAAGTTCAGAGAAGCTAAATCACTTGACCAAATTTACAGTGCTCAGTAGAAAAGCTTTCCAAATTCAGTTGTCTTACAGAGTTGAGGTGCGTGACCTCTCTTGCTATAGCAGCATAGGTGGCCAGATCATTCTGCTGTCAACGGAGAACGAGTGCAATTGAAGACACAAAACTCAAAGTGATTTGATGGGTTGTTTAATGTTAGCTCCCAGAGTATGCATGGCTGGGGATCTATAAAACAAAGGAGAAAGGGCCCCATATATAAGCTTCATTATTATTATTTTAAAATCTTTAACCACAATTAATTTACTTTTTAAAGTAAGTCTTTGGGAGAGTGAGTTGAGTTAGCTATAATTTTACCATTTACACTGAGATTATCTAAAAACATTCAATACTATAATAGTGTAACTTTTGGGAGACTTCAAACAATGTAAGTAAAATCAAAGTAATACATAGACATAGCTATAAATACAACTATCTATTTGTTGTTCTCCTGATGAAGAATGTATTTAACCACATTGAAAAAAAGGTGTTAAATAAATTAAAATAAGGCATATAAAAATGGTGATTTCACAGCCCTGTGACTGTGGCCTCAGCCTACTTCTTCCAAGTCCATCTATCTATCAAGTATGGCTATCTCTTCAGGCACATCACCGTCATCATCATCATCATCATCATCATCATCATCATCATCATTATCAGTGACACATTTGCTGGTAAATCATGGTTATTGCTACAGTTTAGACAAGAGGTTTCAGCCAGTGCATGACCTTATTATTAGTGTAGAGTTCAGTGCTCGAATGAAAACTATTGATGGGAAACAAAGAAAACCTCAGATATGGCACACAGGAGGACAAGAGTCCTTTCGCTCCATCACAAGGTAGTAAGACGGAGGTGGAACGGAGGCTTCCCTAGTGTGATGTTATGAGGAGAGACACCATCAACCACTTGACAACCTGGTGAGAAGACGCCCGCCAGCATTCCAATTCCAACATGGTCAGTGCTTATTGGAAATAAAAGTGATTTAGAATCTAGAAGAGAAGTAAAAAAGGTGAGACTTTTGCATGAGAACATGGACTGATTTTCATGGAAACTTCTGTTAAAACTGCTTCCTGTGTAGAAGAGGTATTTATTTTTATTTTTATTTTTTTATCCTCACCCGAGGACATTTTTTCATTTTTTGTTCAGATAGAGTGGGAGGGAGAGAGAGGAAGAGAGAGAGAGAAACATCGACGTGAAAGTGACACATCGAGTGGCTGCCACCCACACGACCAACCAGGGCCGGGGACAAACTGCAACCGAAGTACATGCCCTTAGCGGGAACCGAACCCGGGTCTCTCTGGACCGCAGGCCGATGCTCTAATCGCTGAGCCAAACCGGCCAGGGCAGAAGAGGCATTTATTAATACAGCATAAGAAATTTATGGGAAAAACCAAGAAGGAGTCTTTGACATTAATAATGAGGCAAATGTAATGAAACCTGGTCCTCAGCACGCTGCTACGAACGCCACACCTGTGGGCAGTCAGGAGGACAGCAGGCGGGAAGGCTGCTGAGTCCGTTTCCACTGTCCCGCTGCCCACATGGGGCCTCCTCACTAGTTCGTACACCCACTGCTGGCTCAGCTGATACATGAAACTCTTTGAAATGGCTCTATGTCACAGAACACTTGAATCCTTCAACTTCTTGTATAGCTTTGAATAAATGGTTAATGTTCACTTAAAAAGAAAGAAATGGTGATTCCAGTGACTATTTTTCTTTGGAAGTACTATGTCTTTATCTGTTAACCTGGCTTTCCTTCCTTTTTACAACATACCTTTCTGTTTGGAATATTTGAGACATGCAACATTATCTGCAAGGAGGCGATAGTGAGAAACTATGGAATATGGTCCACTGTTACTTGTGCCAAAGGCTGGTCAAGGCTCTGTGGTGACAAGAGCAGCTGAAGGGGCTGACAGCTTCCCTGGCGGGATCAGCCTCAGGAGCTGAGACACAGTGAATGGAGGGCTCAGGACTCCGGGGGGGCGGGGCCCAAACACAGATGTCTCACCGGATTCGTTGGAGGGCCTCACATTGTGTGCTGCAGAAAGCCCCAAATAGCTTCTGTCCTTCAATAGGAGCACCTAGATCCAAAACAGGATTTTGTTATCATTTTTTTTTTTTAACAAAAGTATTGACTAATGTAAGGCAACGTTTTTATTTCATTAAAATGTGCTTTTGTTTTCAAACCCTATAGTTTATTTTTCAATTACAGTTTACATTTAATATTATTTTGTATTACTTTCAGGTGTACAGCATAGTGGTTAGATAATCATATACTTTAAAAGTGTTCCCCTGATACGTCTAGTACCCACGTGACACCATACATAGTTATTACAGTATCATTGACTATATTCCCTATGTTGCACTTTATATCCCTGTGACTATTTTGTGACTACCATTTGTACTACTTAATCTCGTCACCTTCTTTGCCCAGTCCCCCAGCCTCTCTCCTCTCTGACAGCTATCAGTCTGTTCTCTGCATCTCTAAGTTTGTTTCTGTTTTGTTTGTTCATTTATTTTGTTCTTCAGATTCCACACACAAATGACATCGTAGGGTATTTGTCTTTCTCTGTCTTATTTCACTTGGCATAATGCCCTCTAGATCCATCCATGCTATTGATTTTATTCTTTTTTATGGCCAAGTAATATTCCACTGTATATATGTAACCACCACTTGTTTGTCCTCTTGTCTATTGATGGGTACTTGGGTTGCTTCCATGTTGTGACTATTGTAAATAACGCTGCAATGAACATAGGGGTACATATCTCTTCAAATTAGTGTTTTGAGTTTCTTCAGGTATATACCCAGAAGTGGAATCACTGGGTCATAAGACAGTTTCATTTTTAATTTTTTGCGGAAACTCCATACTGTTTTCCATAGTGGCTGCATCAATCTGCATTCCCACCTACAGGTGTGAGGTGATATCATATCTCATTATGGTTTTAATTTGCATTTCTCTGATGATTAGTGACACTGAGCATCTTTTCATATATATTTTGGCCATCTGTATGTCCTCTTTGAAGAAATGTGTATTCAGGTCCTTTGATCACTTTTTAATTGGATACATTGTTTTTTATAGTGTTGAGTTGTATGAGTTTTTATAAATTTTGGATATTAACCCCTTATTGGATGTATCATTAGCAAATATCTTCTTCTATTCAGTAGGTTGTCTTTTTGTAGAACATGTGCTTTTAAAGTAACCTATTTTATCTAGAAGTTGCTTAAATTATAGATTTCTATATTCATTTTAATGTAAATATATTGACAGCAGAGTGAAGAGATTGCTAAAACCAGTTCAGCATTTCAAAGTGAAAGACAATTGAAATGATTTAGAAGTAATTTTTGAAATTTTTATGTTTAAGAGAAACAGATTGTGTCAGTTCCAAATATGTATTTCTTTTTATTCAAGTTTTATGACTTGGTTAATAGCCATCTCCATGATTTGTGAATAGTTTTTTTTTTAAATATATTTTTTTCTTTTCCTTTATTGATTTTAGAGAGAGAGGAAGGGAGAGGGAAAGATAGAAACATCAGTGAGAGAGAACATCGATTGGCCGCCTCCTGCATGCCCCCCACTGGGGATTTGTCCCACAACCTGGGCATGTGCCCTGACCAGGAATCGAACCGGCAACCTCTTGGTGCATGGGTCAATGCTCAACCACTGAGCTACACCGGCGGGCCTAATATGTTTTTATTGTGGGTTTTTTTTTTTTTTTTAGAGAGAGAGGAAGGGAGAGAGAAACATCAATGTGAGAGAGAAACTTCAATCGGCTGCCTCCTGCATGCCCTCTACTGGGGAACGAGCCTGTAACCCAAGCATGTCCCCTGACCCAGAATTGAGCTGGGAATCAAATGGGAACCTGTCAGTCCATGGGAGGACGCTCAATCCACCGAGCCACACCAGCTGGGCGGTGACTAGTTGTTTTTTTTAATATGTACAATTTAAAAAGTGAGCAATTTTAAGATTATAGCCAAATATTTTATTATCTTCTCGCTTTTTCTAATTCTTTATCATCTTTTCTAATACCAGTTATACCTAAGTATTTATCTTTTTTGCTACAATTGTAAATGGGATTGTTTTCTTTATTTCTTTTTCTGATATGTCATTGTTAGCAGATAGGGACACATGGATTTTTATATATTGATTTTGTATGCTGCAACTTTACTATATTTGTTTACTGTTTCTAATAATCTTTTAGTGGCGTCTTTAGGGTTACCTATATATAGAATCATGTCATCTGTTAGAGTTTAAACTGCTACGACGTAAGTGTTGCATAAGAGATTAAGAGTAGGTATTAACCCAGAGAAGTGTTCTTGCACCCCTAACACAAGAAACAATTCAAGGGAGGAGGAGAAACATCACAACAAGGAGTTTACTGAAAACAAACTGGAGGGAAAGGGGAAAGGGGAAAGGGAGGGAGCTTGATGCTTCAAGGGAGCATACACTAATGAAGAACATGCTTCCGAGTTGCTGCCACGGTCTGGCTTATATAGAGCTTGGTTCTTCATGCACACACACAGCAGATTTTGCTTTCCAGGTTCCCGCCATGAGCTGGTATCAAGACCAGTTCCCGCCTTTGCTTTCGGAGGCTGCTGTCCACCAGCACATGCGCAGAGGGAGCTCTTTGGGGAGTGCCTAAAGAGAAACTTTAAACTGATCTAGGAGAGGCTCAAACAATAAAATGAACAGTAATTGAACAGCGTTGCCATCCATTTCAGAGGCTCAGCCTGCCTCACAGGGACTTGGTTCAGATTTTCTGCCTCCACCACTTACTAGCTATTTAACCCAGAGTGGGTTTCTTCACCTCTCTACACGTAAGCCTTCCCATTTGTGAGTCACTGGATGCTTAATGAGGTATGCATGCAAATTCATCGGCTTGGAACCTTGTGTATTGTGTGTACCCAGTAAATGTTAGTTATTATTCATAGTAAGTTTTTGTCATCATTATTCTCTACCCTCACTTGATCCAGAATTTAGGGTCTGACAGATTTTCCAAATGTACTTGTCAATATTAAAAGAAATCTACTGCAAAATATATCTGCCTATTAGGCATCGTGGTAGCAGAACAAAAACTAAGTTAAAATAATTAAATAAGTGCAAGGCAAGGGGCGAGAGAAAACACCATCTGCCAGCTCTCCGTGAGGCATTTAGGACAGAGCTGGAAGATAATGAAGGCCATTGCATTCTGGTCATGGAGGGGTCCTTCTGCTTGGCTGGTGCTATCACCTTTCTCTGAATAAAAATAGCCCATGCATCCTTTACTGCAGCTCAGTAAACACAGATTATGTGAATAAAAATAAAAGGATGCACAACCAGATCTTTGGGGAGATTTGCCACAATTTATTTTGTTTCCTAGTGTACCCATGAATTTCAGTACAATCAACAGTTTAATCTGAGCAGTGCGGCATTTGTTTTTTGGCTGTTCATAGGCAGTTTTATAGTATTTTCCTAGCAGGCCTGTTCACAAGAAGTGCTCATCAGGGCCACGACACAGTGCTCAGAGGTAAAGCAGTGTGGTGGAGAGAGTGCACCCTGCACAAGTCACAAAGCTCAGATTTGGTTTTGGCCACCTACTACCTGTGAGAACATTGGGTGTTCCCCCAGCCTTGGTTTCTGTGCAACCAGATGGTGATGTTCATCACTGTTGTAATGTTTAAATGAGATTATATGAAAAATGAGTAAAATGTTTGTTATTTAATCCTCACCTGAGGATATTTTTCTATTTATCTTCAGATAGAGTGGGAGGGAGAGAGCAAGAGAGAGGGAAAGAGAGAGAACCAGCGATGTGAGAGGGACACATGGACGGGTTGCCTCTCGCACGACCCCAGCTAGGGCCGGGGATGAACTGCAATTGAAGTACGTGCCCTTGACCGGAATCAGACCCGTGACTCATTGGTCCACGGGCCAACACTCTGCTGCTGAGCCAAACCAGCCAGGGCGAGTAAAATGTTCTTTTAAAAAATGCTTTGTAAATATTAGTTTACTATGATTAAAAATAATTACCTTTGAAGAACAGTTTTACTTTGTGATTTCTGAGACTAAACTGCCTGATTACTAGCCATGCAAAATAAATTAGTGCACTTTACTTGCATTTTTGGTGGGTCAGTATTCTTACCTGTGAAATGTGAATAATATACTAACCGCATACAGTCGTAAGGATGCAGTAAGATGATCCAGGTCAAACTCGCAGAGTTAGTGTGCTTATTTGGCTGCTATTATTACAATTTTAATATGAGAACAAACAAAAGTCATTTCTTTGTGTTTTGCACCATTGAAAGTGCTACTTTCTGGGGCAATTCTGAAATGGTTTATAATATTTTAATTTTGCAGTTATATAGTGACAACTAAATTATAGCTGGCATTCTGGAGAGAAAAATGAAAGATAGAGAAGAGGCCCTTAAAAAGGGAGAGTAGGAGAATAGTTCTGGGTTTTGTTTTATTGTGAAAGATGTTTCTATCATCAAACTGATTTTAATTTTTAAAAAGCAAGGATTATAAGTGGTATATAACATAATGTAGAGGAAAATGCACAGGTGTGGAGGTTCAAGCCTGAGATTTTTCTCCGCAACCCCTACCACAAACAACTGGCTGTGGGCATTGAACACAAAATTTAATATCACTTGCCCCCAAAAAGATGGGTGGACAAGATTCGTGCTTCTCAGGCTAGGGCATGCATAAGGATCACTGGGAGTGCTTTAGAAAAATAGTATGTCTAGCTCCATCAGGTCCTTGAGTCAACTGAATTGTAATCTCTCAGGGAACAACCAGGCTCCAAGCTCACCATAAGTTGGGATACACCGTGAGGCTCACCAACCACTGGGTGATCGCTAGGGTCTCTTCCAACTCTGGAATCTCGTACATCCGTACATCTCTCTTCACTGTAGTCACGTACGTCAAGAGTGCTTCTTAAAATGAAAACAGATATAGAGCAGTAGCCAGAGAGGATTAAGGAATTTGATTTACTCTATTAGCTTCTGAAAGAAAGCAGGTTATTTTCTGAACGTCACTGTAATCCATAAACCTCCTTATGAGAGAGGTGATGGTTATGCTTCAACTGTACAGGCTGTATATTGAACTCAGCCCCTTTTCAATTTACCTGTTCTTTATGTGGAAAGGTCTACTCTGTAGTAGCTTGCTTCTAATGCAGGCAAAATACTTAATGCAACATTTAAAAATCACACCTAAGTCTTCACCTCTGCACACACGCTATGAGGAGAGGGACAAAGTGGGCAACTTTCCACGAAGGGATTTTCTCACTCATTGATCTCATCACAGAGTATCAGCCTGCAAAGAGCGTTTTGTAATAGAAATAGTCAGTGAAAAAAAAAAACACACCAACGATTTCCATTTATATCATTAAGAGGAAGGAAGGAGCATATGGCTTAGATCAGGAAAGGGAACGTTAGCTATGAGGGTGCATTTGCAAGAGACATTAATTAGGACTGAGAGTACCTCAAGTACTTGGGAAACAAATTTGTTTAATAAGCTTCATGGTTTGCAGATGCCTTTCCCTCTTCCTTTGCCATGTTTCCAAATAAAGCCGTTTTATCTGTGCAGAAGTAAGCACACTTGAGAAGTCACATGGTATTTGTGCTTCACTCCGCTCATGTTTGAAAGGAAGTTGACAGGACCTTCACATGAGTAAGATATCTCTTACAGTAATGTACACACGAGTAACGCGAAATCAGGATCTAATTTTCAGCTTGATGCATTCAGGGCTTTGCCTTTCAAGAGGTCTCCATTCATTGGTCTGCGACAATGGATGCTGACGTTCCGTCTCCGTTCCCGGGACGCTCTGCCCTGGGGTGTGCTGAGTGGAGGACACTGCACGTGTCCTGTCTTGTGTTTGTATCTGCTCCTGCTGCTTCCTTTGATCAAGAGGCTGATAAAGTATCTCCTGAGCTTTGTGGAGCTGATGAAAGCCATGTGTCTGGGCTAGGTATTTGGAACTTGATTTTTGGCTTCTTTTTTTTCTTTTTTCTCATAATGTTAATATCCATCAGTACATTTTAAAACATGAGCATGGGGCCTTAGTACATGGAATTCTCTGGCGAATACTGGCCGGGGATGGGGGCAGCTGACTTGTGTGTTATGGTCAACCCTCAAATGCATATATTGTATCACGTTCGTCAGCAAGGAGGGTTGTAATGAATCTCTTGGGACAAATAAACATTTCCTGTGAGGTCTCCACTTGTTTAATTGCTAGCCTTGAGCTTTAGATTTCTTGTTACTCCAAGTGAACTCATTTTAATAAAAGTAAAAATTTTCAGCTGTTTTATTGGTTCTTGGTGAAGAAGGCAAAGATCAAATGGAAATTGAGGAAAGACTTGTTTTCTCATTAAGGCAGCGTTTGTGGGGTGAAATAGGAAGGTGGGGTATGTGGAAAAACAGACCAGGGTAGTGATTAAGGGGGAGGATTCTGGAGCCAGACTTCCTGGCTTTGAGACCCAGCTCTCTTACTTGCTTTCCGTAAATCTCAGGCAAGCGACTAAACTCATGTGTGCCTCATGTATAAAATGGGGATGACAGTTTGAATGTGTTAACGCTTGTAAGGGGATTAGCACAGTTTCTGCACATCAAAAGCACTCAATAAATGCTCCTGTCCTCTGAGTAGAGCCTCATGGTGGTTGTATCAAGAGAAGAGCTGTCTTCAGAGCTGGGTTGATTCTACGAGCCTAATTTAAGGTGCTCCTTCTGTTCCTTAGGCGAGTGCCAAGTGCTTTAGTGACACTGGATAAGGAGTGTAAGCCACAAATACCTAACTGTTCTTGTCTGTAAAGTGTAGATTTACTTAATGCTGCTTATTAGGTATATTAGGAGAAAAAATATGAGCATTCCTATAAATACTTTTAGCTCTACTAGGAGAGTGTACAGCAGGACCAGAAAATGATATGTCTAACTTTTCCAAAAAATAATATTAATGTCATGATATGAGACATTTTCTAATAGACAATTTTTAGCGTCTAGGTCTTTGAATCTCAATAAGAAGAAATGTTATTGAAATATAACTGATTCCCAGACTGTGTAGTCAAACGTTTTATTTTGGCCATTTATTAAAACAAAACAAAAGCTCTGTACTGTTTTATTTCTCACTTACCCCACCTAGTTCCAAAAAGGATTTAAGAACACTGGAAAGCACTTGTTGAATGTATTCAGAGAGTGGGAGTTAGTTACTTTAGCATCTTGTGGCTTTCAGTATTACTACTTGATGGAAAGAAGTCAGTATTTTTCCATCCCAGTTTCATTTGAACACATATCTTTGACTCCTGTATGTGTCGTTTATTAAAATCCAATAGCAACCAAGGAAACAACTCTCTCTTAAGGAAAAGCCACTTGTTAGAGAGTTCAGAATTTCATTTTCATGTTGTTTATTATTAGATTATGAACTAACTACAAGCTGACAGCCAGTGGTCATGTTATCCTGCTGTCACAGTCCTCGACACGTCAGGGGAGGCTCTTCTTTCTCACCCACCCAATCTTCAATTCCTCTACATGTGTTTGTGGTTATTTTTTTCATAGTTATCTGACTCGGTCAGAAGACAGTAATAGATGATCACGAGGTGCTAAGTGATTTGTTCCCACTGATATGTAGTAGGACCTTAGTAAACGTTGATGATGGTCAACATTTGTTTTACACAGCACACAATAAATTTGAAGACAATTTCAGGAGAACAGAAAAGTAGGGCTATAGTGCTACCATTCAACTAACTTTGGGAATACAAGAGAGTCACTTCATTTCTTTCAAACTAGTTCTTCATTTATGAAATGCAGAGGATGGGCTAGTTCTAAACTCTCTTTTCTAACTAACATGAAGTGATCTTACGTTGCTAGGAGTCAGCATAGTTATAGAGGCTATAATATAGTTACATTAGTTTTAATGGATAATTCCTTAAAATTGTGATGGCTTTGTCCATGTATCATAAAATCAAAATATGGAGGTTTTTATATGTCCAGATACCTGGCGCAGATCTAACCAAGGCTTTTTTGTTTTCCTGTTTTGTAGAATTTTAGTGTACTACTCTCATTATATATCCCTTGACATTTATTTTATTTACTCTTGAAGGTAGGTATATTTATGTATTTATTTGTTTATTGCACAAAATGGGGATATATCATTAATTAAGAAGAAATATATTCTTGTCAGGCAAGTTGCTAAAAATTAATATGCATTAATGGAAGAAATATTTATTCAGCAATCTGGTAAATAGGAATAAAACAATGAATAACACATGGGGTTTGCCTCAAGAAACTTACGGTCTGGTGGGAGTACAGAAGCATAAACAGGTAATTATAGAACCATGCAGTACGGACTATGATTGTGGAAAGTGCAGAGTGCCAGTGAGCGCGTGGCCCACCTGATCCAACCCAGGGAATCACCGCGATGTCCCAGAGAACATGGCGTGGGAGTGGATGACTGCAGCTGGAATATGGGATTGTTTGAGGTGGAGTAAGCAGTATGTGCAAGAGCCGGGAGGTGAGAGAGAACACTGAATGTCTAGGAACTGAAGGTAACTTACAACATATGTTTTGGGCGAGGGGCGGTGGGGAGGGCAACAGGGAGAGGTGAGGCTAAACAGGAACATACGAAGTTTGGGTTTGATCCTGAGGTCAATAAAGAACCAGTGGAGGGTTTTTCATAGAGGACTAACATATAATATTAACATTAAACACACAAATTTCTCACTTAAGTGTGGCCGATGCTTTGGAGGCAGAACTGGAGACAAGGAGTCGGAGCACTGTAACGATAAGTAGGCTGGAGGTGATGGAGGCCTGAAGCAAAGCAGAAGCAACAGGGAAAAAGAAAAGCCTAATTACCAGCAGAGATGATCTTTTGAGAATGTTTGGCTTGAGATGCCTATGAGACTTTATTGGAATTTGATACTAGGCAATTGGACACATGAATTTGGATAACAGAAGATATGTATTCTAAAGGTGTTAATTTGGAAGTGATCAGCATAAGAAAGAGAAGGGGAAATAATAAAGCACTTCAGGATTTCCAGTGCAGACATGAGACACAGAAGTATATCAATGAGGCTCATAAATAACTGAATCTTTGGGATAATACAATAGAATATGTGGTCTTGGAAGACAAGTGTTTTAGCAGAATGAAGTGGTCAGAAGTGATGAGAAATTAAATTAAATAAGTACTAAAATGTGTTCTTGGATTTAGAAACAAAGAATTTGGCTATAATGGTCAGTAATTGAAGAGGATTGTAACTGTGAGAGATGTGTGTGTGTGTGTGTGTGTGTGTGTGTGTGTGTGTTTTAAGAATGAAAGACTTCAGCATATTCAAGTGCACTTAAAATATTTTTCAAAGGACTAATTAATTATGCAATCTAGATTGGAAAGAGATGAGAGCATGATAATGTCTAGATTAGGCACATGGTATTTTAATTTCTAGGATGATTCTTCAGTGCCACTTTTCAGGCACAGAGGTAACTTTTAACTCTTGTTACATAGCTACTCAGGTGATATTAATGCCAAAACTTACACATCAGAACTTCTAGCTTTATCTCAGATTCTGCCTCATTTAACTTGTTATAAGTATTTTTTAAAATTCAACATATTAAAAATAGAAAAAACTTTAGGGCAATTTTTCTTAATTTATTTAACATTGGCTCAAGTTAAGTTTTAGTTGGGCTCAATTTATAGATATCTCAAATTAAAAGAAACTCAAAAATTACCTCAGTCATTATTTTTGAGATGAGAATCTAAAAATTGCTTTTAAATGGATGCAGACTTTCCTTTTTGTTCACACACATTATTTTTTTTAATTAAAGTTATTGGGGTGACATTGTTTAATAGGATCATATAGGTTTCAAGTGTACATTTCTATGATACAAGATCTGTCTATTGCATTGTGTGCCCACCACTCAAAGTCAAATCATCTTCTGTCACCATGTATTAGGCCCCTTCCTCCTCCCACCCCCTTCCCTCTGCCAACCACCAGAGCAGTCAGGCAAGAGGAAGAAATAAAAGGCATTCAAATCAGGAAGGAAGAAGTAAGAGTGTCACTTTTTGCAGATGACATGATTCTGTACATAGAAAACCCTAAAGACTCCACCAAAAAACTAATAGAAACAATAAATACAGTAAAGTTGCAGGATACAAAATTAATGTATAAAAATTCACTGCTTTCGCCCAGCTGGTGTGGCTCAGTGGTTGAGCGTCTACCCGTGTACCAAGAGGTTGCCGGCTCAATTCCTGGTCAGGGCGCATTCCCGGGTTGTGGGCCCAGTCCCCAGAGGGGGGCATGTGGGAGGCGGCCAGTCGATGTTCTCTTTCATCGATGTTTCTCTCTCTCTCCCTCTCCCTTCCTCTCTCTAAAAAATCAGTAAAGAAAAAAAAAAAATTCACTGCTTTCCTGTTTACTAACAACAAAACTTCAGAAAAAGAAATTTTAAAAAAGTTCTTTTCTAATTGCAACCAAAAGAATAAAATATCTAGGAATAAACTTAATAGAGGATGTGAAAGACCTATATACTGAAAACAACAAAGCATTATTAAAAGAGATTGAAAAAGACACAACAAAATGGAAAAATATTCTTTGTTCATGGATTGGAAGAACCACAATAGTTAAAATGGCCATATTACCCAAAGCAATATACAGATTTAATGCAATCCCCATCAAAATGCCAATGTCCTTTTTTAAAGAAATAGAACAGTAAATCATTACATTTTTCTTTAAACAAGAAGAATCCTTTACAGTATTTAATACATTCTAGTTTAACCTCTGAGTCTGAATTGTAATAGTTGATATTTTGGTCAGTCATTGAACACTTCCAAAACTTTTAAAGGAGGACTTCCATGCAAATAGGCCTTCTTCTGTTAATGAATGTATATGAACAAAGCATAAATCCTCTTGGAATCCTATTATTTTCTTCATTCAAATTTAAAATAAGAAATATTAATTTAAGATGGTTCTGATTAAATTTTCAAGAATAAAGTGATTAAAAAATTAGAATATTTCTGAGAACTTGTGCCATAATATTTCAGGAAAAATAGAAGGAAAGTTTGAAGTGTATATTTATGCCAATGAAAATGAATTGTGACAAAATCATTATGCCCATTAGTATTACAACTGAATCTATGAGCTTGCTTCCGACAAGATCAAAAGACTTCAACACCAAAATACTTTATCAACTGTTTTTCGCTTTGAAAAGTAAAATAAGATTTATCTACTAGAAATATGTATTTTTTCCAGAATCACCAACTGATATTTAAGAATTCAAATGTTCAGCCTGGCTGGTGTGACTCAGTGGTTGAATGTTGACCCATGCACCAAGAGGTCGTTATTTCATTTCCCAGTCAGTGCACATGCCCAGGTCGTGGGCCCAATCCCCAGTGAGGGGTATGCAGGAGGTGGCCAGGAGATGTTCTCTCTCATCGATGTTTCTATCTCTCTCTCCTTTCCTCTCTCTCTCTAAAATCAATAAAGAAAAGAAAAAAAAAGAATTCAAATGTTCACACAAATTTGGGAATTTTTCTTAAGTTAATGCTTTCTGCAGACTCAGGTTATTATTCATCTTGACATCTTTTGCATTAAAAATGTCTAGTTAACCTAAAGTGTCTCTTTATTCATGAATGGAGATCATTTTTAAAAAAGCTCTTTCAATAAGTTATTTTGAAGGACTAATTATTGTTTTATTTTACTGCTAATGCTCAAAGTGATCATATGACACTTAAGCTGTCTTGGTTCTGATAAACTTTAGAAGTTAGTGGGAATAATGATACTCTTTTATGTTGCTGGAGGGAGTATATTGAACAGGATGACCTGCTGTGCTCTTCAAACCCAATGGGAAAGATTATTCTTAACAGGGTAGGAAACCAGACACTTAGCTGTGTTTAATTAGCATTTTTAAGGATTCTAGAAACATCTTGATATAAATCATTTGGAATGTGGTTTATATTTAGTAAAGTCATATTCTAAAGAGGAATATAATTTATTACTTGGGAATTAAAGTAAACTTTTCATTTCAATAGGCTAAAAGTAGTTTACAGAGATGAGCAATTCATATTTTTCATACTGATACCCCTTCAAAAGAAACTTATAAAATTGACCTGGTGTAATGTAGTCTTTGGATTTCAGGTTAGAATCCCATTCTTTCTTTATGTGGATGGAGACAGGAAAGAAACACAATTATTTTTCATCTTCTTCCCCAGTAGTTGTCCATCATCTGAATGGTGGCTGTGTCCTCTCCTCGGTTGGCCTGGAATAATGTCCCTGCCTCCCTATAAGTGAAACAAACCAAGGTTACTCTCAGGAGAGCTTCATCCCTGGCCTTCCCTTCCTCCCCCTACTTTCTTACCAAGTTCTTGAATGCTGCTGGGTACTTTGTCTCAAATTTACAAGCCTTTTGCGGGGCTCTCAGACATTGTGGGCGTCTAGTTTCCATACAAAGATTAGCTCCAGTTTTGGGAGTAAGGAATCCCTACATCACTTTGCCTGCCATTGGGAAGGTGCTTTACACAGTCTGTTGGATGATAATTCTCTCCTGTTGCTGAGGATGGGGGTACCTGAGTACTGTCACCTTACATGCCAATTCCCATGGGTGTCTGGATTTTCCTGGAGTTTGTTACAAGACATATTAAAGAAAATGTACAGTTCTTTAGGATGCTTCTGTGTACATGACAGTAACTAAATAATCCTTTTAGGTGTTGGTGGGTTCAAGAGAATGAGCCTAGCAGCTAGTTATCCAGTCAGGCATCATCAGTGATAAAGCAATCAGACACTTGTTCTTGTGGTTTAGAGCCAAACCTGGCTTTAGTGTAAACACAGCTACTGACCTAATTGATGGCTTTGCTTGTAATGCTTAATTTTATGTGTCAACTTGACTGGACCATGGTATCCAAATATTTGGTCAAATATTCTGAGTGTTTCTGTGAAGGTATTTTCTAGATGAGATTAACATCTGTGGGCTAGTAAAGCCCTAATGTTGAGGGGTCTCATCTAATCAGTTGAAGACATTAATAGAACAAAGATTGACCTCCCCAAGCTAGAAAGAATTCTGCCAGACAACTGCCTGTGGACTTGAATTGCCACTCATCCCCAAGTCTGCAGCCTGCTGGCCTACTCCATCACGTTTGGGACTTGCCAAGCCTCCACAGTCACGTAAACCAATTCCTTAAATGTTTCTTTCTGTATGTGTACATATCCTGTTGGTTCTGTTTCTCTGGAGAACCCTGACCCATTGCTTAAACATACAATCAAAATAATGCCTGGCACATAAGAGAACCCAAATTATTGGATGAATCATGAATAAAAATATATACTAGGATTTTTATTTGGAAAATAGTTTCATAGTGAAATCATGAGGGGATGAAGAATAGTTCCTAATACCTTTGAATTCATAATAAATTGAAACTAGGTTAAGATGCAGTTTTCCTTGCACCTTTTTAAACTTGAAGTTTTAAAAATGATGTACTAGTTCAGGAAGCAAGAGGTCTGCATTTTGGTCTTGGCATTGCTTACCATTAGCTTTGGACCCTCGATCTGGCTAGGTTTCCAGTTGTTTCTACCACTGTAAAATGACAGATGTGGGTTAGTTGATCTTTCAAATCTCTTTGGTTGTAAAATGTCTTAATTGTGTAATTCCATCTGAGGATTATTTCAATATAGTTATTTTGAAAGTATCGCTAATCCCTAGGGAACCCACTATTTAGATCCCAATGCAGTGAAATCATAGGATATATAAAATCCTGATAGTTATATGGTAAAGGGGGGAAAAAAGAATGCAGCCATTGTGTGTATGAAGGTGTTTCCTTTCCCGTAGATGCTGCAGAGAAAACTTGGAGACGACAGTTCACTGTATTTATAGTTGACAAATGAATGTTAAGCTCCCCTTTACATTTTTTCTTGAGAATACAGAAAAGAAAGACTCATAACTAAATTGAATCATGAATAGAAGTTCTCTCATTTACATTCACTGCTTTGCTTATATCGGAACTTGGTTGTTTGCCAACAACCTAATGTCTTGAGAAAGTGATAGGTCATTTGCAGCCCAGCATTTGATAGTACTGTCTCACAAATCTGATTTCATCTTTGTATTTTGTCACCAGCTTGCCAGTACAACACAAGCTCTAAATAAAAACATTAATGACCTAAACAATATTTTATGTTGCATCTCTAAGCCTATATGTTTTATAGAAAATTCTGTGAATTCTCTCTGCCATATTCATGGAATGGACGTATTCATCTGAGCTGAAGGATAAAAGGTCATTTCAACTGTGAATCTTGTCAAAGGACATATGTACATGTATTCATTTTGGATAATGCATGAGTTACAAAGTGCCTGCCTACATTAAATATCATGGGGAAAAGTTAAATACCAGCAAGATCAACATTGAGTGGAATTTCAGTTGTTTATTTTTTCTAAAATAAGGTTGCTATTTGTTGATAAAAATTCAATACTTGATATCAGAAAAATATAGACAAAAGAAGAACATTTAAAATAATAAGAATCCTACTCATCCAACAACAACAACTAGGCTTAAGATATTAGTATTTATTCTTTCATATGTGTTTTTATACACACACATTTTCAACCTCCCCTCCAACCCCTACACCCCACCCAAATAACAAACACAAATATACACATAAACTCCTGTCTTCAAATCTGACTAGTCTGTGATACCAAAGTGAGGCCAATATTAAAATTATGACACTTCCAATCTGCCATGTGCTCATAGTTATGGAACCCTGGTCTTTCCTTGCCCCTTAGTGTTTTATATGATGTGGCCAAGAATTCCAAGCCTTCTGACTTAAGGCAGAGGATTCCCCTGGTATACCTCACCTTGATGCACAGCCTGGACAACCTTCAGCATGCCTCATTTGCCTCGTTGTTTCCACTCCCCCTAGCCATTTCTTGGTGTATGGAAGAAGAGGTGCCTTTCCTAGGCGTTAAGTTCAGTTATGGACATAGCTCTCGCAAACTGGTAAGCCCCAGAGTTAGAGCTCTCAGTGATCAGTTTTTGGCTCACCTGTGGTTATTATTATTATTTTTTCTCAAGGTACACTCCCAGATACCTTCAGGTGACTGGATCAGGCATTAGCTTTATACTAGTCTCTACCTGGCTTCACCCATCAAAAGCACATAAGAGATAGGCCTTGCCATGCAAATATAACTAATTATCATTCATTCCTCTGCACATTGACTAAGTACTGGTCTTGCAATGACCTTTCTGCCATGGAACACCTATAGTATAAATATGCCTTGTTTCCATGTTTTCAATGTTATAAATTATAGTGAAAAAAGATCTTATGGGTAGGTGATCACATGACTCCTTAATTATTTTCTTGGAACCAATACCAGAAAAGGAAAGCTTTTAAAATATACTGCTAAGTTGCTTCCAGAAACACTAACCAGTTTATACTAGAGTCAGTGACTGCACCTTCACCAACAGAGAACATTTAAAAAGCTAAATGTTTAATAGTTGATGGATTAAAAAGCCATGTTGCTTTAAGATATATTTCTTTATTAATTATTAGTGAGGTTGAATGTGTATTTATGGTAAGGTTTTTTAATAGACTTTATTTTTTGAGCAGATTTAGGTTCACAGAAAAATTGGGAGGAAGAGATTGCCCACGTACCCCTGCTCCACACAGGCATAACCTTCTGCACTGTCCCTATCCCTCACTAGAGTGGTACTTTCATTAAGACTGATGAACCTATACTGACGTGTTATTATCACCCAGAATCCATGGTTTACATTAGATTTCACTTTTGATGTCATGGTAGGCTTTTAATTTCTTCTTTTGTTAATGAGTTATGTTCTTAGCCCATTTTTCTTTTTATTGCTTCAAAAGAGCTTTGTATATATGTAGGAGGAACATACATTTCCTTAGTGCTATCAAGAAGGAAAGAAATTTAGCTTATTAATTTTCTATAACTAGTTCAATGTTTCTCATGATTCTGTACTCCTGGGGGGAGGGGCTTGGTGGAAGTTGTGGAGAGAAAGAACTTAAACTTGTCAATAATTGTATCTCAGATAGTTCAAGTTTAAACAGACTTATTACTTAGATAACTCGATATCAAGTATATGCTCAGATTTTAAGATATACTATCTTGCCCTAGCCTGGTGGCTCAGTTGGATGGAGCATTGTCCTGTGCACCAAAAGGTTGTAGATTTGATCCCTGGCCGGGGCATGTGTAAGAGGCAACTGCTCGATGTGCCTCTCTCACATAGATGTTTCTCTCTCTCTCTCTCTCTCTCTCTTCCACTCTCTAAAATCAATAAAAATATATCCTAGGGTAAGGATTAAAAAATAGATACATAAATAAATAAGATATACTATCCTTCTCCCTGCTCCTTCACTATGGTGATATCTAATTATGTTTGTGTGTTGGTGAGGAAGGGTACTTATGTGATTCCATGTAGTGTGGGGGTAATTCATGAAAGGTACAATGATGCTTGAGTGATTGTTTGTGAAGCTTATTGTCTATCTGGTTATTTGACTTCCTGGTGAAATCTTCTACTGAAGTTGAAGATGGTTTCTCGGTTTGGTCAGGCCTGTGACCCTCTGGCTGCCTCAGCTAGAGCCTTGTCTCCCTCCTTCTAGCTCGGCTTAGTTTCTCCATTCTTCAGCCTCGGAAACATTTCACACTCAGAAAGAACCAAAGGAAGCCTGGTCGTATTACCTCGGGCCCTTTCTTTTCCTAACCAGTCCAGGTGGCCATTTTTAATTTATTTTTCATAGTTTCAAATTGGGAGCGGGGCACAGGCCTCTCCTGCTTAGGGCTTTTCTCTTCTCTTTGTCAAATCTCACTTCTATCAGGGCTTCGGTTCAGGAGGGGAGAGCTGGATACTTCGATCTGATTCTTCCCCCGCTTTTCTCTTTTCCACACTCTAATGTGGTGGAATTGGTGTGTGTTCTTCTTTCTCTTCCTGTCTAGCTGGAACTCCTTTGAGTCATGTTCTGTTCCTGGGGACACTACGTTTCAAGCATAGAAGAAACCCTTTGAGCTGAATCCGGTGGTCTTTGCAATGAGAATGGGCACATCAGGGCCGAAACAAATCAGGCATTACATGGGAAAAATGCGTTGTTTCGATATTCCCTAGATGTTAGATGTGATTTGTTCTATAAATATATATGTACACATGTATAGACTCAGATGTTTGGCTCTGACAGAATTGAAGTCTTTCATGTAAGTTGCATTTATGACCCTATTTTTTCTTTAAAAAATAAAATTATAGTCTGCCTTATAGTAGAAAAGTTCCACATTTTCATGTAGTCAAATTTACTAGTCACATATTTTTTGGTTTCTACATTTTGTAGAGCTTAAAAAGAAAGTCCTTTTCATCATCAAGAAAAAATCGTGTTCATGTGTTTCCTTCAAAGATTTTTATGACTTAATCCTTTCTTTTACTTTACCTGTAGGCATTTGGTATAAAGTATACCGTAGCAATCTAAGTACACACACACACACACACACACACACACACACACACACAATAACCAACTCTTGAGCTCAGCATACTTAATTGAAAATCTATTTTTCCCCTCACTGATCTGAAGTGTCACCTTATCATATGTTAACTTCTTAATTGTTTTTTTTTTGGGGGTATGTTTTACCTCGTTCCATTGATATGCCTGTCTGTTCCTTTACTAGTTAAACAGTATATTTTATTTTATTTATTTTTAATTTTTAATTAATCCTCACCCAAGGATATTTTTTCTTTTCTTTTCTTTTCTTTTTTTTTTTGAGAGAGTGGAAGGGAGGAAGGGTGAAGGGGGGTGGGGGGAGAGAGAGAGAGAAATATTGATGTGAGAGAGACACATTGATTGGTTGCCTCCTGCATACCAGGGCCAGAGATCAAACCTACCACCCAGGTACATGCCCTTGACTGGGAATCAAGTCCACAACTCTTCAGTACATGGGCTGATGCTCTAACCACTGAGCACACTGGTCAGGGCTCAACTGTATATTTTAAAAGCTAGCTTTGCACTATTTTAATATCTGTTTAGGCTATCTCCCTCACTGTTTTTATTTTCCAGCATTTAAAAATAATCTCTTTTTAATCATTGTATGACTTTCACTCTGGTGATTTCTAGGATAATTTTCATTCTCCAAGAATTCACTGTCATTCTCTTTGGCATGCATTAAAAATTAAAATTAAATCAATAACCTTTTCAAAAACAAAATCCCAAACTCTTTTTTTCCATAAAACTTGTTAACACTCATTAATTTAGGACATGTCAATAATTACTTCTATATTCACCCTCCCTCTCATTTTATTAAAGTGGAAGTGTAATTTAAAAATTGCAAAGCAGCCCTGGCCGGTTTGGCTCAGCAGTTGGAGCGTCGGCCTGCGGTCCAGAGAGACCCGGGTTCGGTTCCCGCTAAGGGCACGTACCTCGGTTGCAGTTTGTCCCGGCCCCTGGTTGGGTCGTGCGGGAGGCAGCCACTCGATGTGTCCCTTTCATGTCAATGTTTCTCTCTCTCTCTCTCTTCCCCTCTCTCCCTCCCACTCTACCTGAACAAAAAATGGAAAAATGTCCTCTGGTGAGGATAAAAAAAAAAAAAAAAAAATTGCAAAGCAGAATGAAGTGTCAAGGCTTATGTAGGTAACAAAAGCAGGAAAATTCTTATGACTTAAGTATTTGAGAATTGTATAAAAATAATTCTTTTCCCTTTTATTATATAGATATGTAATGTACATTGTTATATGTATATGTGTAATTCCAAGGATTCCCCTTCTTTTTCAATTAGCAATAATCGCACCTCGGATAAACCTCATTGGCTACGATACTGCCACTGTGCAAAGCTTCCCCTTCTCTTTTAAATAATTTTTTTATTTTTCAATTACAGTTTACATACAATATTATATTAGTTTCAGGTGAACACCCCAGTGTTCATCCTGATAAATCTCATACCCATCTGACACCACACATAGTTGTTAGAATATTACTGACTATATTTCCTATGCTGTACTTTACATCCCCATGACTATTGTATAACTACCAATTTGTACTTCTAAATCCCTTCAACTTTTTATTTTTAATGCTCACCCAAGGATATTTTTCCATTTATCTTCAGATAGAGTGGGGGGTGGGGGGGGGGAGAGAAAGAGAAGCATTGCTTCTCACATCAATTGGTTGTCTTCTGCAGGACCCCGACCAGGGCTGGGGACAGAACCACAACCGAGGTACGTGCCCTTGACCATAATCAAACCCGTAACTCTTTGGTCTGTGGGCCGATGATCTAACTGCCAAACCAGACCGGCCAGGGCTAACTCCCTTCACCTTTTTCACCTATTCCCCCCAATCCCCTCCCACCTGGCAACCTTCAAACATTCTCTGTATCTATAAGTCTGTTTCTGTTCCTGCTTGTTTGTATATTTTGATTCTTAGATTCAAATGTTGATAGATATATATTTATTGTCATTTTATTGTTCATATCTTTTATCTTTTTCTTCTTAAAGAAGACCCTTTAACATTTTGTGTAATACTGGTTTGGTGGATTCCCTTTCTTCTGATTTCAGAGAGTTAGTGATTTTCTGTTATATAATTACCGTGTACCAAGACTTTAATCCGACATTTCTAGTCATTTCAGTGACTGAACAAATACAATATAGAGGTTGAACATTGTGACTATCGAAGGGACTTTGGGATCTTGAATTTTTCAGTCTCCTCCTCTGACCTTCAGCACCATGAAGGGTCAAGGTCATCACATTGGCTACTTGGCTACTCTCACCCCTTGCGCCCTCCACTAGGGTTTAATGATTTCACAGAGACAATTGAGAAGCCAGTGATTTTTGGGTTGTGTTTTGAAGTCATCTGTAAGAACCATAGACATGTATAATCATTCAGTTTTGAGTTCATAAGCAAAGTAAAGGATCCAACTGCTTTATTCTTATTCCCTTCAGTGCTCTACATGTTTCTCCTGGCTTAGTAGTGGGAAATAAAGGAGCAAGCAGCTTGAGCTGGAGAAATGATGGATCCCAGGGAGTGACTTCACCTGAAGAAAGCCGAAATTAGCTGCGTCACCCTTAGGTGCCATCGGTTAGAGGCAAATGATTACAGGTTTTCACTCATCTACAAGGATTTCTATGATTTTTTTCATCTAAAATATTTTACACTAATTCTTAGAATATTGCACTATATAAAAAAAGACTATTATAACAAATATGATTTCCTCAAAAAAAGTTATGTTCTATGCTTTTAGCACCTTAAGTTATATTTAATAAAAGAATTATGTTATACATTTTAACTCATGGCAGTACATTAGCAAAAACTGATTTTATTTGGTACTAACATAACCACCCACATTTAGCACAGATGTTCAGCAAAAGATTTAGGAACTGTTTGGAGCTCTCATTAGCAGTGATGAATTAGCAGAGTGTTTATGGATAATATTAAACTGTTCAAGTGCATATTTTCTTTTTTGATCATTTTATAGCGGTCTCATAAATATCAACAGCTGGCTCGCTTGTCCTTTGGGAACTTCTTATACATTTCAGTAGCACCAAAGCCCAATATTTTCATGGTTCTAAATGTCAGAGCCATTGCCTGATTATAAGGCAGTCTGAGTAAACACAACCAAAATTCCAACCCAGCCTCATTTCAGCTCCAAGGCCCTCTTTTTTCTGAAGTAGCTCATGGCACCTGACTAGACCAGACTGGTTTTCCCCAAGGGATCTAATTTTTCATGGACATCGAGCTCCTGGTCTAATCCATCCCCTGCATGCTTGCCTCCTCTTCATTAGACTTGATGCATTCTCTCGGGAGCCCAAAAGATTCAGGACAGGCCACGACTAGATTCTACATCTGCAGAGAGCCACAGAGCCCTGCAGCAAACATTAGAATTTGTAAATACTCAGGGAAGGGAGTGGGTGACAAGGATTTAAAAAATCTAGTATATTGCTCACTGACTATTGTGTCTGCCTTGAAGATCATAGTCCAGAAAAGCAAATCATGACCAGTCTAACTTGAAAGATTCAGAATGACCAGAGAAGAGGTTTTACATATTGGGAAGGGAAAGAACTACTGTCGAGAATGTATATTTTGACTGATCGTGGGGGTCTTGAAGGTCAAGCTAAATATGAACTGTTTTATAAGCTGTATAAGGAGAACAATGGAAGCAGATGGTCAAGACCTAACTACGAAAATGGTGTTAACGCTGATTAAACTTGACATAGCATTGATGAGAGCTGGCCAAACTCAGAGGCAGGTAAACAAGTCCAGGTGAGCCTCACAAAATCATCCAGGTAAGGTGATATGGGCCTGAGGGTGGCAGTGATAAAAAAAAAAAAAAAAAGAAGAAATGCAGAAACCATTATGAAGATTAACTATTAGGGGCAACTAATTGTTTTTAAGAACAATGAGGGTGGATTTAAATTCTACCATGGACATTTTGAACAAGGGAAACTAAAATAGCAAAAATGCTACTGAAAAATATAGGCTATGCTGGAGGGTTCTTGCTTGCAGGGGGAAATGGTGATTTTAATTACATAACCCTGGGAAGGGTCCCACATAAAGGTGTCCTACTGAGACTGGCCAAGGTGCTCTCTGAGACGGCACAGGCAGGTGAGGAAGGGCAGAGGTGTCAGTATGTGATGCACTCCGAAGCCACTGGGGCTCTGAGTGGAGGCACCAGGCTAGGATGTGCACGCAGAGTCAGAGGGAGGGCATACTGGAATGCCGAGCCTGCTTCACACTGCGGCAGGGGAAACCCTGACCAGCATTTGCGTTACAGGGTTACACGGTGTTATCAGAGTCAGGGAACATGGAAGCCAATGTGAATATTTCAAACAGAGGGAATTTCATACTAGACACTGTGTACACAGGTGATATAAGGGTCAACAGGAGATGGTGAGCAAACCCAGAGACTAACCACAGCAGGAAACTACCAGACCCTAGAGGCCAGAGGGACACAGAGGAGGTGATGTTGCCAGAGCCCAGAAGCTGGGACTGTGCAGTGGAAACTGGAACCACAGTGTGAGGCGCTGTCTGCTGGGAGCTGGAATCAGGGAGGAGACAGTTGATGCCAGCAATGTCACTGGAGGCAGAGAGGAGAGAAATACCCTGACCCTACTCCTTAGCCTGCCCTCCAGTCTCCCATCATTGCCACCCATTGGCCCAGCCAACCTCATGCCAGAGGGCAAAGGGGCCTAGGAAACGTGGTTTCCCACAAAGCAGAGCAGAGGAAGGGCAGCGGAGCAGATCTGGGCAAAAAGAGGCACAAGCAGCCAGTGTACCTTACGTACTATAGAGTATTTTAAAGTTCTGAGGGCTCCCTCTCAAGAGGCTTTTGGAACATAAATATAGATAAATGTGTTGTATTTCTTTCTCCTCTGTAACCAGTGCAAAAAAATTGCAAATGCTATTGAAAGAAGAGAATTTAATGGTCATCTAAAGTAAGATATGTGAGAATCCAGCTGCCAGACCAGACTAGCCCTCAGTCCATCCTTCCCTCTCCATTTATTTATCAGTTGACATCACCATGTGCTTCTTATCTAGTTAGCCCAAAGCTGCGCATATGCAAAAAAAAAAAAAAAAAAAAAAAGGATATGTCTGCCATTTTAAAAAAGATCAGATGAAAGTTTTATATGATGCAAAAATGGGTTTTAAAAGATAATTGTGTTCCTCCGTTTTTTCTAATTGCAACTGAACTTATTTTTTATTCTGAAAATGATTTATAATCTCCTTGCTAGAGGACTGAAAAAGAGTTATATTTTTAGATGCTTTGCCTTTGAGTTTCTATGGGTTTTTTGGAAGGTCATTTGTACTATCAGAGACTGTGCTTACTTAGATATAACAGAGTAGAAATACAGAAAAAGAGAGATACAAATAATAGAATCATGGTGCCCCCCTCCCCCCAAGGAATCAATGTTCCCTGTGGTATTTGCTCCAATTCCCCTTTTGTAGCACCATGGGGCTGAGACTTGTGTTCGGTTGAAAAAAAAAAATTATTGAGTACTCGCTATTTACCAGATAAAAATTTAAGTGCTTTACACATATTACCTCGTTTAATCCTCAAAACAAACCTGTAAGAGTGGTACCCATGTAACCCTGGTTTATAGGTGAACCAAGAAGCAGAGGGCATGTCCCAGCAGTCACATACCTGGTACGTGGCAGGGACAGCATTCGAACCTTGCAGCTTGTCCCAGAGCCCATGCTGTACCCGTGTTGCTGAGCAGTCCTGTCTCAGGCAGTCTCAGACACGGAGACCTGGAGAACTAGCAACACAGCACAGACTCCGCCACCAGCAGGTGCCGGTGTCAGGAGGAGGTGGTGAGCAAGGCTCTGGTCCGGCTCCCTTTGGACAACAGTGGGGGAAGAAGAGTTGTCTGGTGTCCAAATGGGAGGCAGGAGAGAGTAGTAGTCAAATACATGGAGTCGGTTTAACCTGGCTTCTTAGGTATTTTACATAGATTTGGGGTATTACTTCATCTATAAAACAATAGGGCAGTTGTAAGAATTAATTGGAATGATATAAGTAAAGCACTTGTCACATAGTAAGTACTGTACTCAATGCATAGTTGTTATATTTATTACTATTATTGTCAAATGAAGGAGGAATCAGTTTGGAACCCAGGTTATCCCCTGCCTATATTACCGTATAAGTCCTAATCAGCTGCTGATTTACCCTCCAAATCTATCTTACCACATGGGTGTCTCATATTAATGAGCCCGTCCAAAGACTATATCTTAAAACTATGGAATAATTCTAAGTTCTCTGCCCTTATTTAACAGCAAAATAAACAAGAATCAGCTCTCCACTGAAGACCTCTTTGAGGACTTCAGAAACAGTAAAAAATCCCTTACAGCTTTCAAGGCTGTCTTCAACATGACCCCCAAAATTTGTTCTAATAGTAGCTGCAAAGAGTATGTGAAGTTCTCAAAGAACTCAAACGATGTGATGTTGCCCAGACTTGTCTCATGCCTCTGTCCTCCTGGTCATGGATTGTTCTTGTTTTCCCTCTACCTAGAAAACCACCCCCTCGCTCAACCCACCCAAATCTTCTTCCTTCTTAAGTCCATCTTCCATAAATGTATTCCAGAAAGCCTGTTCTGATCTATTCAGATAAACGTGATCTCCCTTTGATCTCTGAACTCCACAGCGGTTGTTTGCGCCTCACCTAGGCAGGTATCACTTACCACTTTGTGTTTTGTGAACTTGTCTTAGCCTTCCTTATGAAGATAAGGGCACAGGAACTAATTTTACAACCGAGCATTCCCTGAAGCAACTTTTATTGTACCTTTCACAGAGTAGTCATTTGAAAGTATTTCTAGAATTAAATTAAATATGAGAAATTTTTGAGGAATACAATTTCCACTTCAGTCCCCTCAGTCTCGGCTCTGCTTCTCTGCTCAGCTGTGCTGTGGTTGGAGACTCTCTTCCTAGTGTCAGTTTAACCATTGCCCATGTAACTGTGCATTGCAGATGCCTTCATTGAACAGCGATCTTCAATGAGAAACAATGTGCCATTCGTTTGGCTGTTAAATAGGGCCAAGAGAGTTTTGAATTTAAACCCAACCTACTACAGCCTATGGAATGGCTCTTTCATGGACCGTTAAGCATGTGTAGGCAAATATAAACTCTCTTCAGTGAGTTGAGAAATATGCCACCGAACTTACTTTTTCCAGCTGCCAAGGGGGTAAGCATGTTTTGACTGAATCAATATCTGTACTAACTCCTTCCCTCTGCAGGAGATCCTGTTACTTCAAAGGAGGTAGGACACCCAAAAGGCATAGCTCAGAGCATATGTACACAAAGCAGATTTCACTTTTTTTCTTTTTATAATTCATAGATACTATGGAAATTGGCAAGATGAATCTAAGGTGAAAAATTCTGTGTTTTTTGAATTTTATGTGTATATCATAATAAAGATGAATGTAATAGAAAAGTAAACACATTTTGAATCAATGGGCCATAAATACTCTCATGGTTGATGTTTGGCAGTAGGGCTTGCAGAGAGTGTGTAAGTGTATAATGTTAAGTAGTGTGTTGAGAACCTCTCATGGAGGAAAACAGAATGAAATGCCAAGCCCCCACCTCTTAGATTTGTGTACATTGAGGGTCTCTGTGACAGTGTGGAAAGGCTCTAGGCTTTAACTACTTGGACATTGCATTTGGATTTTAAAAGATTCCAAGCCATAAATTCTGGCTACAATTAGAGCTTGTGAAATGAAAAATGTCCTAAGAGCTATTAATATGTAAATCTAATAATTTGGGAAATGGAGTGATCTCAGGTTAGGGTTTTTTAATTTATGCAATCTAATTTTAACCAAAATGACATCACACTTCAACAGTTCTGCATACACTGACAGCAAATTGCATAAGGTTTTTTTTTTTTTTTTTTTTAAATTAGTACAGAAAAGGAATGCTTAAGGAGAGCATAAGGCAATAACGTACTTGTGGCTACCATGTTTTAGACCAATGATCCACAGTCTGAACTCACATTCCCAAAGTAGCTAATATCATGTTTTGGTAGAAAAAAAAAAAATCCAGTGACAGAGGAGATCATGTCTTTACAAATGGGGCAGAATGTTTCCTTTAGAAATATTATCTTCTTCCATCTTTGTTGAACTTAGACTATTTTACCTCAATTCTTGTATAAGTAGAATAACCAATTTTTTTTTTTTTTTTTATCTCTGCCAATAGTACTGCCATTGAGAAAGATAGTGTTGATAGGTGGAAATATTTCTTGGAATTGCTTAACAGCCAAGTCTGCAGACAGCTGGAACCAATCGTGAAATGGGGTACATGGCTAATCAGTTTACAATATGGACATGAGATTTGACTGCTATTTCCCTGTTTAAAAGCATTTAAAACAATCTCAAGTAACCTGAAATAATTTTTTGTTTTCTAGTCACATAGTTCTTTTGCATGACTAAAATAATATATTGGTACAGTTAGGAGCTACACTAATCAATTCATATCTTCTTAGTACCACAAACACCGAGGAGGGGCATGTCATTCTTTTATCAGGCCCAAATCTGTTTGAATCATATACTGTTTCAGACCTAGATTCATGGAGCCCAATATCTCTTTGATAGCCACACGAAGGGTAGCTTTGTGAAGAAGAGCATGGCTTTCTCAAAGTAGAGAATTGTTTTAACACTTTTGTTTTACCTTAATCTTTTGATTTATGTAGTTATTTGTATTTAAGGCTCATTACAGTTCTGCCTCTGTGTAGATAATTATGCCTCTTTCTTTTTAAAAATCTAGTGAAAGCTCCAAGAGTGTTACCTAGTTTGAATATTCAAGGATTTGGCAACGAAGTTCAAGTGAGTCAGTTTGGGAAATGAGCATAACTTTGGAGTAAGAAAACCTAAGTTTGAATATTCGCTTTCTTACTGATTGGTTAGCTGGATAGGAGCAAGTAATTTACATTCTGAATCTCATTTTCTTTTGCAACTTGGGTTAGTAGTCACTACCATATGTTCATTCATTTATTCTTTTATTTAGTCAATATTATTGACCACCTACTACGTATTGGATACTTTACTAGATTCTGGTGATATGAAGAGTGAATAATACGTCCTTACAGTCCCAGAATTTAACCATAAACAGGATTATGTGTAAAAAAGTAAGTAGGGCACCATTGTGAGTGCTATCGTAATTGAGATAGGATCAAAGTGACAGGATATTGAAGAGGAATGTAAAATTATTTCTTTGCTTTGGGGGAAGATTTCAAAAAAGAAGATATATATTTAAGATATATATATATTTAATATATCTTAAAGAACCAAGAAAGGGCGAATAGACATGGAGATATGAAAGGGCATGGTTTATTTGGAGAATTGTGAAAAACATTGTGTAATTGTTACAGAATATGAGAGACAGAGTGAAAGGAAACAGACATTCCTTTGCCACCAAAGTCTAATAACTATACCACAGGGTCCCACATCACTTTAATGACTATCTATCCCTTTAAAGAAATCCAGTGGATTATTCAAGCATTTTTTTCCCCTTAAAAAGCATGTTCCTTTTTCTCATATTTTTTTGTGCTTTAATTTAAATGTTCAATGGTGCTATTTCTTCTTATGGATTCAACCAAACTTCCAAATATGGGGAGAAGGCTCACCAATCTTTATTTTCCAGAGTCTTCCTTGGAAATTATCTTAGGGTAGGGAGTTGTACTGGCCATCTATCATCCTTTTTAACATGGTGGTCTGAACTGCAAAGATACCTATGTTGGCCAACAATGCTATGATTTCAGTATCTAGTCCTTATAATATTCTTAGGTGGATATCTTTCAGCCCCATTCTGTGAACATTCAGGTGGCAAAAATTGTTCATAGCTGTATGACCCAAGAAAGTTCTATGTAAGATGCAAAATTTTATCTAGGTCTTAAAGGATAAATAGAAAGTGAGTGGCATTCCAAGCAGAGGAAACCTCATAAATAAGTTACAGAGGTAAAGAAACTCAGAGCAGGGAACATAAAAGAGGAAAAAGTAAACATAGAGTCATGAAATGAGAAATCATGATTTCCTACTTGCATTTGGGCTTTATTCAATAGATCATCTCGGGTAACCAAAGACTTACATCATAGAAATATGACTAGAGTTTGTCTCTAGGAAAATGAATAATAAATCAGACTGTAGAGGGAAGATTAAGGAAAGGGAATCCAGCTTGACTATTTAGGAAAAAACACATGGCAAGAAAGGAAGGCTTGAATTGTGATTGCAATACTGAAAACAAAGAGAACAAGTTAGAGATGTATTCTAAAAGTAGAATCAATTAGCAAGCAACTGATGGGTGGGAGGGCTAAAATGATTCCAAGCTTTGGAACTGAGGTAATGCTAGTTCCATTAATAGACAGTGAGAGCACAGGAGAGAGGAAAAAAATGTTTCAGGATGAGTGATATGCTGAGTTAATTAGCTACACGTATGTAGTATAAATGGAGATAATAGACTACTTATAAAATTAGACATGTAGGTCAAAGGAAATAAAACCCTTGTAATTGTTTGACATTTGTGTCTGCTTCTCTTTTTTTACTATAATAGACTGAAATGAAAGGAAGATGATTTGACTTTGGGTAGTAGGCCTACATACCCAGTGTATCATAGAAATGTACACTTGAAACTTATGTGATCCTATTAACCAATGTCACTCCAATAAATTAATTTAATGAAAAGAAAGGTGAATTATGACCACACAGCTATCCTTCCAAGTTTATTGGGCATTAAGTAGAATATTGTTCTAATCTAATTATACAACACTCTCATCAATGTAGTCTCTTCTTACCCTCATCTGTGTTCTCTAACCCAGGTCTCTAACTCAGCAGTCTCATTAGATCCTCAGCAAATGATCTGTTTCCTCCCTTTACTCCTGTATGACAGCTGGAAAAGGTTTTTGGCTCTGAACTCAGATAGCTTCTCTGTAAGTCTTTCTCTTTCTAAACTCCCATAATTAATCTTTGCAGACTGACAATAATTCTACTGTCTTCATTTCATGGACCTAAACTCATATGGCTTTGCAACACTTCAGATAACATATTACTAGGTTAAAAAGGAATGGAGATACTCCTTCAGGCTTCTCCAGTTTCGCCGTGTGCTGTCAGGTCAGCATTCTCAACACAACTAAGCAGGGACAGATGGTGCCCATTCCCTCAGTGACAGAATCATCCAGCAATGTCAAAGGCATTTACATCCTTGAGGCAGAGATGCTTTATGACTAAAAGTTTCCCACCATGTGTACACTCCAGAATACAGAAATGAGATTCCAGTAACAATTCATGTTCAAGTATATAAAACTTTAATTACATGAATTATTTAAAAATAAACTCAGTTACTTTGTTTTCTTATTAATTTTCCAAGGACCTTTCTAAAAAGACATTTGTGTGCTGGACTTAAAGTTGTCTATACTAATGATTATGCAAAATTCAAAATTGGACAGAGTCTTCTATTATGAATTCTATGTATTTTAAACCACTGTAGTACATTTGAAAATGGCAAAGTGAAAGGTTGTTTAGGAAAATGGCCATTAATTTTGATAATATAAACTATATCTTGTGTTTCCATAATCACTTTTTTTACCCTTTATTTATATATTACTACACTGAATTTATCTTATTGGTTCTATAAACATGGCCTTAAATTATCTGCTTAAATAACTTTCATTTTGTTGTTGTTGTTGATACTATTACTGACGTTTGATAATAAAGACATTTTAAACGTTTCCCAGCCTGTCCATTTCTTCTCTACTTTAAGGATAGCTAGTATGAGTTTGTAAACTATAATTTAAAACTCTAACAGAATCTGGTGACCTGAATTTCAGTCCCAATTCCATCATTAACTATTTGCATAATCTTTGCCAACTGTATTATTTTCTCTGAATCTCAAGATTCCTCATATATAAAGGGCAAGGGTTACTTAGGGAAGCTCTCTTCCATTTTTGAAATTCTATTGTTGAATGATTTGCTCAGATGAAAATAGTAAGCAGATAATCATATAAATATAAATTAAAGTTTAGTGAGATTACAAGTTTGTTTTTCCTCATTAAAGTTATATTATCATTTGATCTAAAAAAATAAAGTATAAGACCTGCAGCATTGGAGATGACAGTATTTCCATTTTGAAAACATCAGACCTGAGAACACATCTTCCTATATTTTATATTTCTACTTCTGGGCATTTCTACTCACAGGGATTGTATCCTCTGAAAGTATCAACTTCAATAGTTGAGCTAGAATTATGTTGAAGGAAACACATATGCATTATGTGTATTTGTTCAGTTATTGTTTCTTTGTTGATTTCACCTTCATAAGTAGGTTTAAAATATTAAGGAATGAAGAGGAGCAAAGCAGTAGCTCTTTAAACCTGTGGACACCAAAGGAAGTTAGCTGGAAGTGAACAGCTTGGTCAGCAGCACATTTCCATTTCACTGTGTTGGAAAAGGTCACCATTTGCTCCATTCTCTTTAAGCCCCTCTGCCATTGAGTCTATCTTTGTGGTCTGACCTCCTAAAAAGTCACCAGCTCATTTTGTTGGTATTGGATCATGGTGACGTAATAAAATATTTAAAGTCAAAACTTAGAACCTAAGTCTGAGTTATACCATGAATGCTTTTATTTGATAAAATCAGAGGTCATTGAATTTTTAAAACATTGAAAATAAAATGATTTTGAAAAAAAAATTATAGCTCATAAATGTCTAATTGCTTGAATTTCTTTTTTCCATTTTAAGGTATAATTTACATGTAGTAAAGTTCACAGTTTTTAGTGTAAAATTCTGTGAGTTTTGACAAACTTATATGGTTGTATAATGACCGCCAAAATCAAGATATAGAATAGTTTCATCATCCTGCTACCCAGTTTCCCATGCTCCTTAGTAGTTAATCTGGCCACCTTCCTCAGCCCCTGACAACCACTGATTTGTTTTCTCTTCCTATCATTTTGCCTTTGCAAGACCCATCATATAAGTGGAATCATACAGTCTGTGGCTTTTGTGTTTAGATTCTATCACCTAGTATAGTGCACTTAGCAGCCCATGCTGTTGAATGTATCTGCGGTACATTGAGTAACTATTTTTACTATTGAGTAACATTCCATCATGTGGATGTAATCTACTTGGACTACCCATTTCTCAATTGAAAGACATTTTGAATTGTTTCTATTTTGGGTGATTACCAATAAAACCAATGTAAATATTGACATCTATGTGTTTGTGTGATCATAGGTTTTCATTTTAGTTGTTAAATACCTGAGAATGAAATTTCTGAGTGATATGGTACATTTATATGGTTAAATTTAGACTTTCCACTTCCAGTGTATGGGAGTTCAAGTTGTTCCGTATCATTGCCAGCAATTGGTATTGTCATTTTTGACACGGCTAATATATTGGTATTAGCCATTCTAATAGGTATGTAGTGGTATGTCAGAGTGGTTTTAATTTACATTTCCTTAATGTCTAATAGTGTTGAGTATTATGATTCCATTTGCCATTTCACACATATATATATGTGAAATAACTGCTCAAATCTTTTGTATATGGTGTAAGGTACAGATTGAGATTTATTTATTTAATGGACAGGAATATTCAATTATTTTTAACCCTATTTGCTGAAAAGACTATCTTTTCTCCAACAGTGGTTTTGCACCTTTGTCAAAATCAATTGACCATATAAGTGAGAGTTTATTTCTGGTTACTTTATTCAGTTCTATGGATTTATATGTCTGTCCTTTTCATGATACTACACTGTTTTGATTTCTGTGTAGTAGGTCTGAAAATCAGGTAGTGCGAGTACATTACCTTGTTCTTCTTCAAAATAGTTTGGCTATCTAATTCCTTTGACTTTCCACATAAACTTTAGAATCAGCTTGTTGATTTCTAAAAAAAATTATTTGCTGTGATGTTGATTGGAATTGTTTGGATCCACAGATCAATTTAAAAATAGCTGTATTGAGATATATTGCACATACCATACCATTTGCCCATTTGAATTATACAATTCAATATATTCAGAATTAGACAACAATCACCATAGTACATTTTAGAACTTTTTAATATCCAATAAAGAAACTTCACACCTTTTAGTCAACACCCCCAACCTCCCGTTCCCTAACTGTAGGCAACCACTAATCTACCTTCTATAGATTTGCCTATTCTAGATATGCCACATAAATGGAATAATACAATATGCGGTCTTTTTTTCTGTTTGGTTTCTTTCACTTGATATGGTTTCAAGGTTCATGCATGTTATAGAATGTATCAATACTTGACGTTTTATTGCCCAAATATTTGACTTTAAGGATATACATTTTATTTATTCATTTATCAGTTGATTAACCTTTTGGTTGTTTTTACTTTTCAGTTGTTATAAATAATGCTGCAGTGAGCATCATATACAAAATTTGCGTGGCTGTATATTTTTATTTCTCTTGGGTGTATACCTAGGAGTGGAAATGCTGGGTTGTTTGATAACTCTACGTTTAACCTTTTGAGGAACCACCAGATTATTTTTCAATGCAGCTGCCTTATCATATAATCCAATCAGGGTGTGAAGATTCCAGTTTCTCTGCATCCTCACCAACACATGTTTTTTTCCACTCTTTGATTATAGCTGCCCTAGTGGTTATGAAGCAGTATCTCATTGTGGTTTGGTTTGCATTTTCTTGATGGCTAATGATGTTGAACATTTTTGTCATGTGCTTATTGACCACTTGTATATTTTCTTTGGAGAAGTGTCTATTCAGATTCTTTCCCTAGTTTTTGTTTTATTTTTCTCTTTACTGTTGAATTCTAGTAGTTCTTTATATATTCCAGATACATGATTTGTAAACATTTTTTGGTTAATCTTTGAGTTATCTTTTCACTACGGTGTCTTTTGAATACAAAAGATTTTAATTTTGATCACGTACAATTTATCTGTTTTTGTTTTTGTTTGTTATTTTCTTTTTGATTTGGCTTTTAGTGTCATATCTAAGAAATCATTGCACAATCCAAGGTCACAAACATACACATCTATGTTATATTATAAGAGTTTCATGATTTTAGTTCTTAAATTTAGATCTTTGATACATTTTGAATAAATATTTGTATATAATGTGAGATGAAGGATATCCTTTTTGAAGGGATATCCAGTTGTTCCAGCAACATTTGTTGAAAAACTGTTCTTGTCCCATTAAATTGTTTTGGCATTCTTATAAAAAATCATTTGATCATAAGTATAAGGGTTCATTTCTAGACTCTAGTTTTATTCCATTTACCCATAAGGCTATCCTTAAGCTAGTACCACATAGTCTTGATTAGTTTTACAGTAAGTTTTGAAATTAGAAAGAATGTGTCCTCCAACTTTTATCTTTTCCAAAATTGTTTTGGCTATTCTGGATCTCTTTGATTACTTCATGGATTTTAGAATTAGCCTGTCAATTTTTGAAAAGAAGTTGGCTAGAATTTTTATAAGGTTTACATTGAAACTGTGGACTATTTATAAAACTATTGGCATCTTAACAATATTGTCTCCTGCTTCATGAACATGGAATATCATTCCTTTTATTTATATCTTCTTTAATTTTTCAACAATGTTTTGTAGTTTTCAGAGTATAATTTTTATTTGTTTTGTTAAACTTAAAAATATTTTGTTATTTTTAAATAGAGTTGTTTTTTAACTTAACTTTTAGCATGTTCATCGACTGTAAAAAATGCAATTGATTTTTTAAAAATATTTTTTATTGATTTTTAGAGATAGAGGAAAGGAGAGGGAGAAATATCAATGTGAGAGCAGAACATCAATTGGCTGCCTCCTGCACACCCCCCACTGGGGATCGAGCCTGCAACCCAGGCATGTGCCCTGACAGGAAATTGAACCTGCAACCTCTTGATGCATGAGTCGATGCTCAACCACTGAGCCACACCAGCCAGGCACAATTGATTTTTATAAATAGGTCTATATCCTGTAACTTTGTTGAACTTGTTTATTAGCTCTAATTGGTTCTCTCTCTCTCTCTCTCTCTCTCTCTCTCTGTCTCTCGTGTGTATGTGTTTACTCCTTAGGATTCTCTATCTACCAGAATTTTGTATATGATGTTTATAGCAGCATTATTTATAACTTATTTTACTTATTTCTTTCCAATTTGAATGAATTTATTTATTTTTCTTGTTTAGTTGCCCCAGACAGAACTTTAGATACAGTGTTGAATAAAAATATGAAGTCAGATATACTTTTGGTCCTGATCAGTAGCAATCCCTTCTTTTATTTTTTAATCCTCACCCAAGGACATGCTCATAGACAGGAGAGAGAGAGAGAGAGAGAGAGAGAGAGAGAGAGAGAGAGAGAGAGAGAGAGAGAGAGGGAGAGAAGCAGAAGCAGAAACATTGATGTCAAAGAGAAACATTGATTGGCCACCTCCAAAAGGCACCTCGACCCTGCAACCCTCTGGTGCCCAGGAGGACGCTCCAACCAACTGAGCCACCCTGGCCAGATCCCTTCTTTTATTCTTGATTTTAGCAATTTAAGTCTTATCTCTGTTTTTTCCTGATCAGTCTAGCCAAAGTGTTCTCAGTTCTATTGATCTTTTCAATAAACCAAACTTGGGTTCCATTGACCTTTCTCTATTGTATTTATATTCTCTATCTTATTAATTACCACTATAAACCATATAATTTCCTTTCTTCTGCTTCTCTGGGATTAAAGTTCTTTTTTTCCAGTAGCTTAACTTGGAAGATTACATTGTTGATTTCAGATCTTTCTCTTTTTTGATGTAGGTATTTGTACTATGAATTTCCCTCTAAGCACTTCTTTAGTTTCATACCATAAGTTTTTGTATATTATGTCTTCATTTATATTCTTCTCAAGGTATTTTCTAATTATCCTTGTGATTTATTCTTTGACCCATTGGTTATTTAGTACTATGCTGTCTGTTTTACATATGTTTGTGAATATTTATAGATGAGTTTTGAGAGAATTGACATCTTAACAATATCGAGCTTTTCAGTCCATTAAGATGGCATATCTGTTCATTTATTTATATCTCCTTTGATTTTTTCTTCAGTGTTTTATAGTTTTCAATGGATAGATCTTACATATATTTTGCAAGATTTTTATTGAAGTATTTTATATTTTTGGAGCTATGGTAAATTATATTTTATTTTAATTTTCAATTGTTCATATATAAAGTAATCATTAATTTTTAATATTTAGCCTGTATCCTGCAACTTAGCTAAACCTACTTAATCATTTTAGTAGTTTTGTCATAGTTTCTTTGGGATTTTCTATGTAACAATCATGTCAGATATAAAAAGATATAGTTTTATTTTTTCTTTCAATTCTGGTGCCCTTTCTTACTTTTCTTTCCATATTGCACTGGCTAAAACCTCCAGTATAATTTTGAATAGAAGTTGTGAAAGAGTATATCTTTGCCTTGTTCTGTATCTTAGGGGGGAAATATTTAGTCCCTTTCTGTTAAGTATAATGTTGGTTATACCATTTTTCTTCTAGATATTCTTTATCAGATTGATGAAGTTTCTATTATTAATTTACAGAAAGTTTTTTTTTATCATGAACAGATGATAAATTTTGTCAAATATTTTTTCTGCATCTACTTCCTCATTAATTTATTTTTGGTTTGAACTAATCTTGCATTTTTGAGATATAATGTTTCACTTGGTCATGATTTATATTATCCCCTTTATATATTACTTTATTAGATTTGCTATTATTGTTACAGATTAATGAATGTGTCTACATTTATGAAAGATATCGATCTGTAGTTTTCTAGTAATGTCTTTTCCAATTTTGATATCAGAGTACTATTAATGTCATAAAATTACTTTTAATTTTCTGAAAGAATTTGTATAACAGAGTTGGTATAATCTCTTTTAAATTTTTGGTAGAATTCATCAGCGAAGCCATCTAAGCCTGCATTTTTCTTTGTAGGGAAATTTTTTTCAGGTGTACAACACAGCAGTGAGATAATCATATACTTTACAAAGTGTTCCCCCCAATATTTAAGTGCCCACATGGCACCATGTGGAGATTTTTTAAACTACAAGTTCAATTTCTTTCATCTATATAGGGTTATTCATGTTAGTATTTATTTTTCAGTGATTTTTAAAATTGTATCATCAAAGGGATTTATCCATTTCATTTAAATACTCAAATTTATTGGAATAAAATTTTCATTATCCATATAATCCCATTAACAATCTGGAATCTATAGAGGTGCTCCCTCTCTCATTTCTGGTGTTGGTAATTTGTTTCTTCTGTAGTTTTTCCCTGACAGTCTGGCTAGAGGTATATTAATTTGATAGATCTTATTAAAAAATATCTTTTGGGCTCATTGAAGAGCATCTTGAGGTGTTGGAGAGAGAAGAGAATGGCCTTGCTACAAAGTTGCATAATTCCATGCATAGGATATTGATGATATTGTGGGAGGAATGCCCCAAAGGAGAAGCTTCTGTTCACATTTTATCTATCTGGAGTCAATGATTTTAACTTTCAAATTTAATATGGAGGAAAAATATATCACCAAAGGCAAAGAGAGTTCTATCTTCTTAAAACAAACAAACACAGCATCATCATATGATCTCTTTGAGAAGATGATTTGCTGAAAACAAACAATGAAGCAAATCACCTAAGCCCTTCTGTAAATCTAACTGCAAATAATAGCTCCAAGAGGGAAAAGGTTATTGTTATTTTATAACTCCTCCAAATCAAATGTGTTCCTAGTGTTCAGGGAACCATACTCTCTCGATAACTGTTTATTCTCTTAAAGTATTATCATACAAAGTACTTGCCATACTATAGATTAGGGGACATAACCATAATTGATTATGGGAGAATTTATAATTTAACTATAACAATAGAAGAAATATTGCAATCATATTTGTCAAACACATGCAAGTTAATTATTTTAAAAGGGGGATGAATAGAGTCCCTTTCCTCTCAGGACAGCATGGGACTGCAGCGTCATCTTTGCTTAGTCCCAAACTGAAGGAGATATTTTTCTGACTCTTGTTCAGAAGGCTGGGAAAGATACCAAGTAGTCCAGGGGTCAGGGTGGAGAGTAGCACCCAGAGTCATCTATACTCTCCGTGTACAATCATGTAGTAATTTCTCCCTCAAAATAAACCCATATCACATTGAAAATAAATAGCCTCTTTGCTTCCTGGTCCGAAGGCTCCATACTGGAAGAGGACTGCAAGCTAAGTTTGGACAGTAATATAGTTGCCAGAGCGAACAATTTAAGATCTAGTGGGCTAATCGTAGTTCTAGCATTTGGGCCAGCTGACCATGGCATCATTTCTAAAGGGGATGCAGATTGTAACTTTGAGGCCAGGGAGACCCACAGAAGAAATTGTCAAATAAATGTATGTTTCCATGAGCAGCTTCCTATCTCATTCTATCAGTGTTGCTGTCCCTTTCCTATTTTTGGTCTAGGGTGCTTTCCCGAGTCGAGGAGAGCCTGAGACTAAAAGAGAAGTGACTCCTGACTTTTGAGGCTTGGTCATAAAAAAATCAATACAGTTTCCCCCTGGCTCTTTCTCTTGGGATACGTACTTTAGGAGCTCTGAGATTGTATGGAGTCTGAGGCCACCATCCTGGAGAGATCATTTGGGGAGATACATAGACATCGAGATGTTCAAGGAAACCCAGTTGTTCCTGTCCCCAGCTGTTTGAGTCCTTGCAGCATCAATCCAGATACGTGAGTAAATGAGCCTTCAAATGTTATACCCCCAGACTTCAGTCAAAAGAGGCCCAGACATAGTGTGGCAGAGGCAAGTGGTCCTTAGTCTGCCTTGTTCTAATCCCTAACCCACAAACTCCATAAGCATATAATGGCTATTTTATGTCACTACAATGTTGTGTAACTTGTTACACAGCAATGGGTAACTAATACAGGCATCTGACCTGCGGGCAGCCGGGTCATAGAAAGAGGAGGTGATTTACCATAAGAACTGTTTGATAGAGACACTTAGATGTTCTCTTTCTGAAGTTTTGACTTGAGATATAGAGATTGAAGGTAAGTT
Organism: Tadarida brasiliensis; assembly: GCA_030848825.1. Classification (NCBI taxonomy): domain Eukaryota; kingdom Metazoa; phylum Chordata; class Mammalia; order Chiroptera; family Molossidae; genus Tadarida; species Tadarida brasiliensis. The sequence goes on from CM061265.1 coordinate 61,976,494, forward strand.
GTTGGTGGAACAGGAACATCAAGACACAGAGCAGAGTCAGAGGCAGGGCTGTGAAGCATAACCCCCCTAACAAGCAAGCGTGCGTGCAATACGCAGAGCGGAGATTGAGGTGGTTGGGTGGTAGTGACAAAAGACAGAGAAAAGGTAATTATAATAAGAATAGTAAAGGGCTAAAAGTGAGGGTCCTGGAGTGAGACTCCATGTTCAAATCTTGGCTCCGTGAACTCGGGAAGTCACTTAAAATTTCTATGCTTTAGTATCTTCCTCTTATGTACAAATAAATGTAAAGCATTTATAATAAATGACTAATACATAGTACATGTGCAGTATTATTCTCAATACTGATGCAGCCCTTTTGCTGGGATGCAAAGATTAACAGAATAGAAAGAACCACCCTGGAAAATTGAGGTACTTCTTGTCCCCATAGTTTTTAGGGACTCTCTAGGCTCAGCTTCTGAGACTCCTGGGTTCCCATGAGACCTGGCTGGTTGTCTGAGATTCTTGTCTTCCCTATCCTAACATCTAGAGAGCTGTTCTTTGCAACCAAAGAAGTTATAGCTGATAGTAAGGTTCTCAGGGTATTTGTGGAAAAATGTATATGTGTGTGTGTTTGTTAGCGACCAGATAGGTGGATAGACAGATAGGTCTAAGGGCTGTTTACATGACTAAGGACCCCTTTTCTCTTTTGCAAACCTCTGTGAATTTGAAATCTTTAACATTTCTTTTTAATGTGGTGTTTAATGTCTTTCTGATCACTGAACTGTAAGTTCCATAAGGGCAATGGCTGTCTTTTGTTCACTGCTGTATTACCAGATGCTAGCTACAGGAAGAGTTCTCTGGCAGGCCTGAAAGTCTATCCTGCAGAGTGCACATGCCTGGGACGTTTGATTCCATGAGTCTCACAGTAAATGCTTAGGAATTTGGAGGAGAGTTTGGTGTTGGTTATTTGACCTGGTAAGCAAGCAGGCATAGAGCCAGCCTCTCTGGAGCAGTCCTGAGACAGGGAGTTTATATAAAAAGTTGAGAATAACAAAAGTGAGCATTTCTAAGGATCTGACAAGCTCCTCTCCCCAGTCGGGTGATACCTGTGCATTCTATGGGGCTCTGAAGCGTGTGTCCTCCACTGGGAGTCTCCCACTGTGTCCCCAGCTCTGGGGAGCTGTTCCTTCACAGAGGAATCCTTGTATTCTCTGCCTGGACCTTTTTTGCTCTTGGCATCTTTCTTTCTGTCAGTGTGGCCTGTGACAGCCTTGTACTAGGGCGGGTGTGGACAGAGAAAACAAACTCAATATATATTTGTGAGCTGACCAGCTGCCAAGGAGGTTTCTTTAAAACAAAATCAGAGTGCTGTAGGCACTCCAAGGCTGGGTAAACTCATCTTTCCTTCCTTTCTCCTTTGTCCATGTTCGTATGGGTGCAACAATTTCTCATGCAGGAGAAAGCATCCTCCGGATTTCCCAAGAAATCTGCTTTATTTGAATAATGCCCCATGTATACATTAAAGAAAACTGCTAAACACAATCAAAACACCAGAATTTGCATGTAACCAAGGAATTCAGTCTTGGAGCTCAGCCAAGCAGATCCAGTGAAGTGCTCTGTGTCTACTCCCAGATTTGTAGTGGACAAGAGAGCTGTAACCTGGCCACCCCTACTGCTACACTGTGCTCATGAATGGAAGCTTGGAACAATCATACTCTTCAGCATTTTGATCACAGTCCCTGTGCATTTCTGTTGTATTCAAAAGGAGAGATTGCAGAATGTGGAGTCAAGTGCAAACCTGACTTTTTCTCGGGAAAATCTTCTAAGTGAGAATCCTGGCTCCTTTCAGCAGGAGAAGCAGCCACAGAGTGTGAGGAGCAGCTCGTGCTGTGGTCTTGGGAAATCCTTTGGCTCCTCTGGATCTCAGTTTTCTCTTCTGTTGAGTAAGTCAGTTCCATATAGTTCCTTATTTTTATACTTTTATTAAAATTTTCAAACACATGTAAAAGTAGAAAAATGGTTCAGTGGACATCCATACATACATCATCTGGGTTTAATAATTTCTACCATTTTGCCATATTTGCTTCATCAATGCATATATATCTCTGAATTTTGCCAAGTCATTTTAAAGTGAATTATAGATGTCAGGGCATTTCATTCTTAAATACTTCAGCTTGTATGTTTAGAAATTAAGAACGTTTCCCTCTATAACTATAAGACTATTTACAGGCTGATTCTAGAATTCTAGCTCTGGGAGTCTTGGTCTTGGTTTTCACTAGAGATTATGAGAGGACAGACAGGAACAGAAACAGATGTATAGCATGAAGCTCATGCACTACACCTTCAGGCCCTGGCACTTACACAGGCTCCATTTAGAGCCATTTATATTAAAGGAAGACTACCTGAGCCATAATTGCTTAAGACCATTACTTCTTTGCAGTCTGGCTTCTCTTCCCTTACAACCTCCCCTCTCCCTCAACCCCAAACACACACACACACACACACACACACACACACACACACTCAATGCACATACACACATTCTCTCTCTCTCTCTCTCTCTCTCTCTCTCTCTCTCTCTCTCTCTCTCTTTCTCTCTCCTATCAGGTGGGATTGGAATGGCTATGAACATATTGGGGATTCCATTAAAAATACTGGATAATTAATTTTGTTTGTAATCACTGCTCTGTGCCAAGTGAAGTAATTGCTAGCTCTACTGATGACTTCTAGGAATACTCTTACTATCCATGGCTAGAAGTCTTAGAACAAGCTGAACTATGGTGCCTGGTGTGGAAAGTGTGAGGGACTGGAGGAAACAGGTGAGTTGAAATGAATGAAGCCTCAGTTAATCTGGGAAAAACCATCCAATCAGAATATGTCTAAATTGGGAACTAAGGATTTGCTTCTCATGTATACCTAATCAAAAAGCAGGTACTGTCCTGTGAGGAACATACAGGCTAGTGCTGCATATATAGGGGAATTGTACAAAATAGAATTTATCAGAAAACTTTCATCTTTTCAGGTTCAGGTGAAGTGTCATGCAAAATGTCACTGGTACTGTGAAATGACAAACATAATATACAGATGAAGTAAATATGGCAAAATGTGAACAATTGCTGAATCCAGGTAGTGGGTACATGGATGATTATTGTGCTAAAGTTCTATATTTGAAAGTATTTGTAATGAAAAGAAAAAAATTGCCCTATAAAATCTATTTAGTTTACATAAGTGGAAATTGATGTATATGATAGAAGAGGAATTTGATTACACAATTACAATGCTCAATACTGTGGAGTAGCAATTTGAAATTGCATTTTGGTTTGACTTATTTTAATTTAAATTTTTATATTTTTCATAATTTTTAATCAGATCAATATTCAAATATAATTGGAATTAAGTATGTTTGTGGAAGCCAAACAAAAAGTGAAAATACAGGAGACTGGCAGAAGGTTCAAAATGTCAAAAGCTTCCTCAGCATATCATAATGGAATCTGAAAGCTCGGATGTTAAAATCATTAAACTTTTTTTATGTTATCAATAAAAATAACTTTTTAATTATACCAAAGCAAGAATAAATTATCTTTTTATTTTCTTTATGATAGTACAAAGTTATTATTATATAGGGAAGGAATCAAATAGTATATAGCCAACAAATTTAGGAAAATAGATATGTATCAGGTGGATAATTAATAAAATGTGTTATTGGCATATATATATATCCTCACCCAAGAATATGTTTTATTGATATTTTAGAGAGAAAGGAAGGGAGAGAGAGAAAGAGAGAGAAAGAAAGAAAAGAAGAGAAGAAAAGAGAAGAGAAAAGGAAAGGAAAGGAAAGGAAAGGAAAGGAAAGGAAAGGAAAGGAAAGGAAAGGAAAGGAAAGGAAAGGAAAGGAAAGAAAAGGCATGAAAAGAAAAGAAAAGAAAAGAAAAGAAAAGAAAAGAAAAGAAAAGAAAAGGAAAGGAAAGAAAAGAAGAGAGAAAAGAAAAGAAAAGAAAAGAAAAGAAAAGAAAAGAAAAGAAAAGAAAAGAAAAGAAAAGAAAAGAAAAGAAAAGGAAGTGAGAGAGAAACATTGACCCATTGCCTCCTGTATGCACCCTGACTGGGCAGGGATCAAACCTGCAACCTGGGTATGTGCTCTGACTGGGAATTGAACTGGCAACCTTTTGGTCTACAGCACAACGCTCCAACTACCGGAGCCACTCGGCCAGGCTCATATTTTTTGTATTTTTGCTATTTAACTTTTGAATTTTGTAATCTGTTGTAACATTTTTATCATTTAAAACAGTGGTTCTCAACCTTCCTAATGCCGCGACCCTTTAATACAGTTCCTCATGTTGTGGTGACCCCCAATCATAAAATTATTTTCGTTGCTACTTCATAACTGTAATTTTGCTACTGTTATGTCTTAGGCGACCCCAAGAAAGGGTCATTCAACCCCCAAAGGGGTTGCGACCCACAGGTTGAGAACCGCTGATTTAAAATAACAACACCTTTGTACCTAGTTCTGAATTTATAATTCTGTAGTATTAAAGAGGACTGCAGAATTCTATATGCCTCAAGTCCTAGGATCGGTCACTAGTCATCACTCTGGATTTTATACAATGTTCAAATAGAAAAATAGTGTTTTCTACTGTTCGCAACCTGATTTTTTTCTAGTAACAAGGTACAATTTAAAGCTAATAGAATATCCAAAATACAAACCTTTTAATATGTTAGTGAGGAAATTGAAGCTCAAAAGGATGGCACCTGGTCCCATGTCAGATAAGTATGTATTGACAACAGAATGCTGAGGAATTAGGGCTCCTGATCCTGGCCCCTGTTCTTCTCATCATGCTTTGTAATCTCTCTTAAGGAAACATGTTATAAAATATTATGCTCAAAATATGGCATTGATGAGATGATTCTGTGAAGTTTATTCTATTGATTTACTCAGCCACTAATTTCTGCTTCAAATATTCAGTGAACACTGGGGTGGCCCCTTACCTTAAGCAACTGACCTTAAATAAGCTCATAGGAATACGAATCTAGACTAATACAGAGAAAAGATACAAAATAGAGAATATTGTACACATGGAAATCCAATAGGGAAGGAATGTATTTTATAATCCGTATATTTTTTTGTTCACCCCTGCCCACCCACATATTCCTTGGGCTGGTCCTGGCTTCATCAGCTACAATAGAAATACTCTCTGTAGTCAAGCTTATTTCACCCTACTCCCCATTCTTACTCTAATTCAAGGGAAGTGAAGAATGTCAAAAATGTCTTCACTTCTGAATCCTCCTCTGTATCAGTCAGGGCTCTCCAGAGAAACAGAACCAATAGGGAGATGTGTGTGTGTGCATGAGCATGTGTGCATGTGAAGAACTGACTCATGCAATTATGGAGGCTGAGAAGTCCCACACTCTGCAGTCCAAAGACCTGAGAACCAGGAGAGCTGATGGTAGAAATGCTAATTCAAGTCCAAAGGCAGGAAAAGATTGATGTGCCATCAGGCAGAGAGTAAATTCTTATTATTCAGCCTTTTGTTCTATTTTAAGCCTGCAACAGATAGGATGAGGCCCATCCACACTGGGAAGGACAGTCTACTGATTCAGATGTTAATCTCATCCAGAAACACCCTTATAAGCACAACCAGAAATAATGTTTAACCATCTAGCTGGCCACACTGTGGCCCTGTCAAGTTGACACATGAAATTAATCATCACATCTACCTTCCTTCTCTCTTCCTCCACCTCCTTCTTCACTGTCTTAGATTGGGGTTCCCTAGAAGCAGACCCTCAGATGAGGATTTGTAAAAAAGTGGTTTACTAAGAAATACTCTCAAGAAAAAACAAAAAAGGGAACATACAGTGGGACTGGAAAGGTGAGGAATCTGAATGAGTATTTATATTCTCACAAGGTCTGTGGCCATGGGCTGTACCTGGAGGAAATAAATCTCCAGGTACTTTTTGTTTTCTGTCCATCCAGGAAAAGTAGGCTTTGGCAGCCTAAGGGTAGTCCTCTGATGATGAGGTGTCATAGGTGTGACTTTTGGTAGTGAAAGCACCGTACCCAGGAAAATCTAATGGGATTCGAGGGAGTTGCAACGACATGTGCCACATTTGTGATCAGAATTCTTAGCAATGGTCAAGATAGCTCAATGTCATCAAGGACTCATGTCCGAAATATTGGACTGTGTGCTTTCCAGACATAACAGTGTTCAATCTTCATGTCGAATGTAAGATAATCAGTATAATCTCCATTCTACTGGTCAGAAAACTGAGGCTCAAAGTGAGTAAATGAACTGCAGGATCAGCAAGGGATGGACACAGTTCTCCTCTCCCCCAGATGCTGTCTGTCCTTGGCTTCACTTCCTTGTCCACCACCCCAAATTATCCAGTGCAAATATTATTTGCCATGCGAGATAATGAATAGAATGCCAACTTTCTCCTTGTGGTAGAGAAAATCTGTTTCATCATTTATAGTTATACTTTCCTGTGTCTTGGTAACTGTCCATGGCGTAAATCTACATAATTCAAAGTAAAACTTCCTGATACGGATGAAGAGTAAGTAGGTCTGAGCTGGTAGACAAGAATATCTTCAATGTCTCTGAAAGTTTATCTTTTAAGCTACTTATAAGATACTTGGCTAATGGAATGTTTTTACACCCATGTTTGCACTCTGGGTTTCAGAAATTTGCTGAATATAAAAGAAGTCTTTAGATGACAAAGTGTAGTGTAACTTTTCAGTAACAAGATAGCATTTTCAAATTTAGCCATTCACTACTAAATGTAAAAAACATGGTGAAAAAAAAATTGTGTGTAAGACATAAATGCTGGGAACTTCCTGCATTGGTGAGTCATATAACTTCACTTCCTGAAGGCTCTCAAAGGGATAGTTGTGTGTTTTGCAAACAAAAATAAATAGGTTTGTATGCTTCACCACTCTAAAGTAGCAATTACTGTGAGTTCTTCATCAAAACTGCCTATATGTGAGGATATAATTAGGCCAATTTAGAAACCTTTATGTATTCTTTAGTTACTGTTTTATAAAAGAAATGCTATCAAAACAATTTACCCCTCTCTCTTAAATATTAATTTAATGTGCCTTACCAAGGGATGTAGTTCAACCAAATTACAGCATTGCTTTAGAATGGATTTCCGGTTGTTTTTCATGAGTGATTTCCTCACCCACCGTCATTCAATTAATATTTTCAGTTTCTGGAATTTCTCAAAGAGTTGAACAATTGCGAAATTGACATCGCCCAAATTAGAGCTTTCCAATTACATATGTAGAGAGAAACTAGAAGTTTGATGAATTTGCACGAACGCACAATATTGACTATGTTAGAAAGTTACTCTGAGAATTTTTTCTTATGAATTTTCACCTTGTATTTTAACACGTTTGGTTTCTTTTCTCATGGTGTCTAGCATTATTTTACACAGAGGACTGCACTGCAAGGAATACTTTAGCGTGTGTGCACACACTTACAGTTGCCTAGAATGGCGTTGAGAAGAATTCACACGGTAATTAGGAGAAAGACAGCTTGAAGGCACCTAAATTATGTGGCTCTAACTGGCCTTGTTCTAATCACCCTCATTATGAGAAAAAGAGCTAAAATAGGTTATCATCTTGGTTTTGTGCATATGTTTTTAATTTTTAGAAAAAGTAATGCTTCTAGAAAGTTCAATAATGCAGACTCATAGAAGAGCAGTCATTTCCATATAAGACCCTTGAACTTTTTTGACGTATTTACTTGTTTGTTTCTGGACTTTGATGAGTGATAGTTACTGTTTTCACATAGTGGTATTATATGTATGTGACTTCTGATTCTTCAGGAACCCCTACACACACACACACACACACACACACACACACACGGGACCCACACAGTTCTTTCTATACAGTGTCCAACCCTAGGAAATCTCCCTCGTACCCCCTCTGGTCTTCTCAGAACCACCCAATCACCCAGCAGAATCTCCTCAGGGAGTGAAGGAAATGATTTGAAGATTCTCTGAGACTAAGAATTTAAAAACCTGTTTACTAGCTAGATGATCTGGAAAGGGCAAGTATGTGAAAAGAATTTAGTCAGTTATTTAGTATATGCTGTATCTTTTACCTCCATCCACAGTACTTCACTGCGAGGGCTTCGCCTTCCAGGTGGAGCATATCCATACCAGTCCCTCAACCATCTCCCTCCTCCTACCTGTGCTGGGAGTCGCCTAGATGGAGTTGAAGGAGACAGACAGTTCTGCCTGATCCCCAAAGCCGTACCACACAGGAGGGCATGGTGCCCACATCACTTGATATGTACAAATGCCATGTGTGCAGCAAGCTCAGCTATTGGGAGGACATAGTAATACCGTAATAATACTTTATATCGTCCTGCACCACCTCTGAAAAGAGAAGCCAGTTTTAGACAAAGAACTATATAAACCCTTTTTTCTAATCCATAGATTTCCTCTCCTTGATGATATAACTTTTTTTTTTATGGAGTTTTATGCACAGTAAACTAATTTTTAAAAATTCCTTATCTTTAAGAATAAGGATGGAAATTTCAAAGCCTTTGCAGTCGGAAACCTTTGGATAAAAAATTATAGTAATGAGCAAAAGGGGTAAAAAGGTGAAACATGTTGCCCTCAGTTCAAATTACAGCCAGAACCCCACTTTGTGATTTAGATGATGTACAGTCTATACAGGTATGTGTAGACTGAAAAAAATTCTCCATGTGAAACTTGACGTTTTTAGATTGCGAGACCCTACTTTCTAAATGCAACCAATTGATTATGAAAACAGAAATCTCTTCCTTTTTCTTGGAGATGGTCTTCAATGTACAGACCTTGATATTAGTCAGTGCCTCATGGGAAGGAAAATAACTTTGAGGCCCGTGCATGAAATGTAAAACTATGAATAGAAACTTTGAAAACATTTTCATAAAGAAGAATAAAATACATAATACAATAATAAATAAATAAATAAATAAATAAATAAATAAATAAATAATAACACAAGAGTAGACACTCTGTTTCATATATTTTATACATTCTCATGTGGGTTCCTGACTTTTCAAACATTAAGAAACTGTGCTGGAGAAGACAGAGCTCTAACAGTAGGAGACAAGTCAATTTATCTTAAATAAAAATGAACCATACAACCCACAAAAGCTTTGCAAGTAGCCAAAGTGTAAAGCAAAGTACGTGCTGTGTTTATGTCTTCAAACAAGTCAGTACAACAACTCCAGTAACACAGTTTTTATTTGGATGGACATGTTAGAAGTTCAAGCAATTTGTCATCAGACACCCTCTCTTTACAATTTGAACAATTTAAAGAGCCATGGGAACCAGCCATAGGTTGCGTTGTGTTGTACATTATTGGCAAGTACTTAAGAAGGAGCTGAGGAGTGAAAGGAAATGAGAAATAAATATGGGCTCAGCCTGATGATCAAGGGACTTTGACATGAATAAAAAGAAGGAATCAGATCAAGTACCAGGTTGTGGGTTGCAAAGTACCCAGCTAAATTAAATGCAGTTCAGTTTAGACATAATTAACACGAACTGTTAATCGAAATGTGGCCATGTTATAATTTTTCTTGTTTCGACACAAAAATAACTTGAAAAATAAGTTAAGAAGTTAATATTTTGGGCTTTGTTTCTCATTGATAAGAGGATGTCAGCAAGTAACAACTGCCATGTGGTGGATTTACATTATGGTGATTTAGCTAAGTTGGAAATAACTTTCCCAGAAATCCCTGCCTACTTACTTCTAGGTTAAGGTGAGAGGCAACAGACATTATACGTGAGATCTGGTAGGTGGAAGTGAAGGAAAGGCATGTGCTTTTATGTGGAAGGTCAGTGCAGGGCTCTGTGCCCTGCTGGCAGCTGGGACATGGTGCTGTTCATTTGCTGACTCACCTTGCTGGTGTGGGGCTGTGGGGGCCTGCAGCTCCTGCCAGATCTTCAGCTGCTCTGACTCCTGAGCCAGCTTCTCTTGCAGGACACCCAAACCATTGAAGCTGGAGGCCAAGAGAGACGAACTTGGGTTCCAGTTTATCCTTGCCCTCTCCAGTTCAGGTCCATCTTTGTTTCCTTCCTGCCATCTTCAGGCCTACCACCAGATGCAGGAGCAACTGTCCTACCAAGATTGTCTAACTGGCTCCCACAATTGCATAAGATCTAACCCCCATTATAAATCTCTTGTCTGTGTCATTCATAATGGTTCTGCTTTTCTAATTGATGTAATATACCCATATGTACCCATATAACAAGAGGGATATGCACAGAAAAAGAATTTAGAATAGGGGATCAATTGTTGAAGTCAGAAGTAATATTCTTATACTTTTTCAAAAATTTTACATGCCAAACCATTTTCCACACTAATTTAATAAAATTTATAAAGCAAAAGCATTTTAAAGTAGTTTTGTGCTTCTCGGGGCTTAGGAAATAATTAGAAATAACAAAAAGTCTTATGAATCCATTTTAGTTTCCATCACCTTTTGATAATAGGTACTTTCTAATAACAACTAGTAGAGCCAGTCCTTACTTTCTGCAGAGATAGAGAAAGGGAAAATCTAGGATCTGAATGGAGTCACTCTCTAGACTCTTTTTATTTCTTAAACTTGACTGGAAAGGACAGTGATCTTTTTTAGAAAAAAAAAAGTCACATTTTATTAAATGTAATTGGTCAGAGCCAATATTTATGTAACTAGATGACTTTTTATAGATCCCCTTGTCTGCTTTTGCAAATGTTTGTAGAGTTACTAGATACCCCATTGGTCCAGTAAAAGAGGGTTTAGGAGGAGAATCATGGAATGAATTAAAGTCAGTGGGTCTTAAGGAAGGATTTGTTACACAGAGTAAAAATCAACTCAAATTAGATTGAGTTAAGGAGAATTTATTGGAGATGTAGATTTTTAAAAATCATAACCCAAGGATAAAAATGTATCTCTCTTTGTCTCTCCCTTCCTTTCTCCTTTACCTCTTGATACTTTGGGATGCATACGGCACTCATTTCTAGGCTACATGGCCTTCCCGCATGTGTGCCACTCACCAAATGGCCATTGTCTCCTGACCGTTATTAGGATTATTGATTGTAAGAGCTCAGCCAGTAGATTGACTGTGTTTAAGGAGGGCTTTCATTCTTGGTTTAATCAACCAAGGTCAGGGAGCAAAGTACAAAAATGGCTGCTAAGTGACATTGGGAGGAACTTCTCAGAGAAAAAAAAAGGGAGGGGGGCTAGGCAGATATCCTGAGATAGTTCCTTCTATAAAATATTTTCTTCATTACCTGGTAGAAAGCAGCTGGACTCAACTGCTGTTCTTAAGCAGAGAATCAAGTAACTTTCTTGGTGTGTTAGCTCCATCACATAAAAGAAACCAATTTCTACTCTAGAATGGAAGATTACTTAGATTATATTTTTGAAAATACTGAGTCTCTTGATAATAAATACTACATAAAGATATGGCCATTATAAGTCTTTCAATATTTTTTATTGTCTTGAAAGGCCAATTAAAAAAATCTTTATTCTAGATAGCTGTTTGACCAATCAGAATTTAAAAGTTTAGGTCCTCTGTTCTCACAATATGGTCATGATAAATAACTGCCAATAATGTTTCTCATCTACCATCTACCTGGGGTTTTGTTTCTTCCTTCTGAATAACAGGAAAATGTTATGTTTCCTAAGTGTTAATGCAAAGAAAACATTCCTTTTAACATTGAGCCATAAATAAAATAAGTAAAACATTTCTGACATGCATGAAAATTAGCACAGTGGGATTTAGAAATTATAATGTACAAGAAGAATAATGAAATTGCAGAATGCTCAAGTAGAAGAGACTTTAGGAAACATGTAAGGAGTAAATGGTCCAATCCAATACTTTTAATTTCCAGATTAGGGATTTGAAGGGTAGTAGAGATTAGATAGCTTTCTGAGAACTAGTTTGTATTTAAACCAGTACTGGACCTTGTAATCCCAAATACAACCAAAATAGCAAAATCTTGACTTAAAAAGTATATCAGAGAAATGAAAATCTTCATTTTTTTCTTCATTAAGCATTATTGTCCACCTAGTAATTTGCCCATATGGCCATATAATTTAATGATGTGGGAGAGAGAAATTGGTTGAATCTTCCCTATGAATAGAGAAAATTATTCTATCTTTTGTTCATAGAGACTCTGTTTTTATCATAAGGTGGTGCATAGTATATGTTTTTAATAAAATTAATTGAAAGTGATATTCTTAAGGATACTCATAACTTTTATTGACATAATTAGCCATAAGTTGGACTTTTACAAAAACAGAATTAGAGATTTCAAGGGTGAAGAGAAGATTGAGAGAATCGTACAAGCCTTAATTTCCTACACATATTGGCACTGAATACCAAGGACAGGAATCCTATTTAATTTACTGTGCATGCCTGAAATATTGGGGATGCTGGCAAGAACAGAGAAAAAGCAATGAGAGCTTTAAAGCGTTCATGCAGAAAGAATCATAATTCACTATGCTGAAGTTACATGAGCCTGAAATATTATCACTCTATGATTATCCTTGTCAAAGGGTAACATTAAAAAGTTCTAAGATTCAGAGTAGATGAAACATAAACTTAATAGGCTAAATAGTTGTATCAATATGTCAAGGGAAATAGGCAGAAGTCATTTCCACATTGAATCATGTACTTGTTTGTGTACTGCCTTTTCACTCCCTAGAGCCATTCTGGTTGCCTTCCCATTGGTCAAGTCTCCTGGCTCATTTGTAAACTTAAATTTCATCCAGGGAAACCTTTCGTGCCTATTTATATCACATTCTGCTTTCATTTGGTTTATTTGATGATTTATTAAATGCATTAAGCACAGTGAAATTTCCTATGAGAGCTGGAACATGTGAATAAAATTATTTTAAAATTACCTTTATGTTGTGACTTATAGAATTGCAAATTGTCAAAGACATAAGGGATCATGGTAAAGTAGCACACTGCTGCTTGGCGCCCACACACTACTCCAGCACCTCACTTGAAATCTGGAAATTTTTCTGAAATAGCCCATAGGGGAAACATATACAAGGTAACTCACAGCCCATGTTTGAATAGATGTGCCTATACAATGAAGTGCCAAACTGAGGAAGGTATTGATAGAGAATACGAACACAGGAGCAACTTCTTAACTTGATTCAGAGACTGACCGCATTTTTATCCAGTTTTTATCATCTGTCTAACTGAAGGGAGGAAGAAGTTTTACTGAGGATCAACATTTGCCTCTTTAAAGTGTGAGCTAATGGGTGTATGTGAAGAGCAATGCGATTGCGTACCTCTTTTATTAGGTGATGGATTTAGAAAGTTGTAAAACAATGTTGGGCAACCACCGCAGCTAGCATTGATAGTGAGCAAGTCACTTTTCTCTGCATCAGTGTCTTTAAACAATTCAATTATTGTTCCAGCAAACACTGATTGTCTACTAAGTGTAAAGCGTTTTGCTAGTCCCTGGGGTGGAGGAGTGGAGTGAGTGACAAGAGGTCAGGCTGGAAGGGTATGCAGATGCCAGATATTAAAGGGTTTTGTGTGACATATAAGCAGTTAGGATTTATCCTTTTTAGGTGTCATTAAAGGACTCTAATCAGGGAGGGACATAATTAGGCCTGCCTCTTTAGAAATAACACCATGATGGTAGTATGCAGGGTAGATGGAAAGAGGGCAGACCTAGACTCAGGAGACAATGATAATTAATTGGCCTGGAGATGATATGAGAGCCTGAACAATGGCTGTGTGAGTGGTGATGAAGAGAAAAGGATGGGTTTGAGAAATTGTTAGGGAGTTCAAGCAGTAGGATTTATGATTGATTAGATGCAGAAGCTAAGAAAGCAGCATGACTTGGTAGTGATTGATAGGATGACAGTGAGTTCCAGCTTGTACAAATTGAGCATATCTGGAACTTGCATAGCCCTGATTCACTTTTATAACAATAGAAGTAATTGTTAAAGAAAATGCTTAACTTTGTCTATTAAATTATACATGTAAAGCAATGAAATGCATTTTCAGACTACATACGTAATACAAGCAAGGTTAAAACTGGTTTCTGTTGTTTCACTTTTGCTAATGAATAGTTTGAGAAAACTGGTATAAATTGCCAGTCTTTGTGGTTCATGTTTTTAAGAACAGCCTTCACTTCCCTACAGGCCTATAGAAAATTCCCTACAGAGCTTTGAGGTCTAACACGACATGACTTGATAGACTAGGGCATCTGAAAATTCAGTTTCTAACCCCAGAGAACAAATACTAGAAAAGAGAATTGATGAATACTTGACTTAAGCTAATTCCTTGAATATCTAATCATGCATTTTATGTCATCTATCACTGTGCTTGCTCAGCACTCAGAAATATGAGCCCTGAATAAAAATGTAGAGGACCACCTGTCCTCATGGCTGTATTCCAAGAATCCACAGTCTAGTTGACGCTTACCACTCACAGGAAATGGAGATGGCCCCCTTCCACTTGCCATTCTCAGATTCATTTTTTTCAAAGGACAGTACTGCAAAGAAACTAACTTTATGTTAAGGCAGATACCAGAGTGCACTTCTGGTACATGGCCACTTAGAATGAAGTGTTTGGATCTGCAGGGGCATATCAGGTAAAGAACACTCACTATAGATATCCTGTAACATCTCTTTCAGCCATATGATTTTGGAGTCTAACACAGTTTGAGTTGGTTAGTGATAAGGTAACCCAGTAGTGAAGCAGACCAGGAATATTGCATTTTAGTCTAGAGTGATTAAGTAAATGAGAGTAATTTTTTGTTTGTTTAATCGGTAGTTGTTTCTTGATTTTTGTTTTAAGTTGACATTTTTTTTTTTGTAGTTTCCTTTCTCACTACTGTGGACTGAGCTCCTGGACTGTGTGGTAGCAAGTGAAAAGAGAGAAGAAGACATGTGGCCTCTGCCCAGTGGAATGAGTATTAAGCTGTATTTGTAAGAGACAGATATGGATGACTGAAGATGGAACATGAAGACTGATATATAACAATGGTTTGTTTATGATTTCAAATAATCACACTGTCAAAATTGATAGAATTTACTGGTCTCTTTAATATCACAGTGTTTGAAATTTACAACATACCACAGTGGTTAGTGGATGAGATTAAAATAGGACCTAGGACCAAGCTTTGAAATCTTCATCTGACATTTACAAGCAGTGACACTGTGGATCATCTATTTAACCCCTCAAACTCCCACTGCTTCCTTTATAAAACAGAAATTATTATAACTGTCTCACCTGATAATTGAGCTCGAATGCAAATGCTCACTAAATTGTTGCTGGTTAGTACTAGTACCAGTACTAATAGACTAGAAGTAGAAAACCCTTCTTTGTCTAACAAAATACTTGAAATTAACTACTTTAAAATCTTAAAACTAATAAATACAAGATAAGAATATGGATTATTTTAGTATATAAGAGAGAATAAAAAGGGAAGCCAGGCTCACTATGTGTGTGTGGATGCGGGTGTATCTGTGTGGGTTTGTGTAGAATGTAGTCTTTGTACACTGTTAGGACAAACATGGTAACTTCATTTGGGCTTCAGATTTGGATTTAAGATTCATGACTGCCATTTAAAAATAGGAGTATGTTCAGTTATATAATTTGTTAGTATCTAGATGGAAAAAGTATAGCAATTATTTAGGTAAACTAGTTTTCCTTCATAATAATTTTTAAAAGGAGTTTCTTATGTGAGGACTTATATATGGGAAATTTCATGACTGGATAGGTCACATTTTCAAAAGTATATGTCTAAAACAAAGATAATAATGTGTTGTTCTTTGTTTGCTCCTTTGACAAAAATCAAAGTCTTATTAATAATAGATAACTCAATAAAGGATAGAGTTCATT
Source organism: Tadarida brasiliensis (assembly GCA_030848825.1). Classification (NCBI taxonomy): domain Eukaryota; kingdom Metazoa; phylum Chordata; class Mammalia; order Chiroptera; family Molossidae; genus Tadarida; species Tadarida brasiliensis. Next base: position 61,992,325 of record CM061265.1, read on the forward strand.
CAGTTTGACCATGTAGCCTTTTCATGGTCCAGTTCAATGACTCAAAGAAGAACTTAGAAGAACTTAAGAGCGAGATGCAGCCATCTCATTTAAGACAGTGTTTTCTAGTGTCTTAGAACGAGAGCCGAACTTCTGAGTTCACAACCCTTTTTGTTATCCACGTAAGTACTACCAAATGTAGTGCCTCCTCTGAAGTAAGGGTGGGTTCATGCCCTTGAGGAACTGATGAACAGTTTGGGAAATTGACACCAAAACCTTCAGTGGACTACTCAAAATACAATACTTTAAATAATGATGGAAAAGAAAAATTACTTGTACTGGGCATTACTTTCCTTTAAAATAGGTTTAAAATTGCAAAACATTGCTTTCTGATTTTTTTCCTGATGTATCAGGCTGTTTTATTAAATTGAATATGTACACGGCTTCAAAATCTCCATATGAGACAACTGAGGCATGTCATCAAAAAACCGAAGGCCAGGAAATCTTAATTATATAAGTAGCAGTACTGCATGTTAAGAATTATTAAATTGTTGTTTTGAAGACTATTTGGGAAATGAGATAAAGGTTGGGAATGTGATAACAAATATATTTCTTTTTTTTTAAAATCCCTACCCAAGGATATGTTTTACTGATTTTAGAGAGAAGGGGTGGGGGAGGGGGGAGAAAGAGAGAGAAACATCAATGTCTAATAATAACAGTATGAAACATTGCTATCTATGGCTTTTAGTAATCAATTTTTACTAGCATGATCACTAACAACGTCATAATAATAGATTATTTGAGAGAGAAAAATGACATGAATTAGCCATTCTGTTTCTTTACTGTTGCCCACTGAAGAAGTGTAAAATCAGCGCATATCTTGAGAGTGTTTGCTGAATGAATAGTTTTAAGGCATGTTGGTCAAGTGCAATGTTGAACAATTAAAGAGATTAGGAAAGAGTTTCCTAAACCTTAAACCCTGTCTATAAGAATCACCTGGGGTCTTATAAAAACAGATTACGGCATCACTCGAGCCCTACTGGATCAGAGCTAGGGCAGGGAAATGCCATTGGGAGTCTGTATTTTTAATAAGAGTGCTAGGTGATTCTCGTATTCACACAAGTGGTGGAACAATGCACTAAGCCACTTCTTTTCAGAACCATTTTGGAGATGAACTTTGCTTTAGAAATATATTACTCCATGTCCTCACACCCTTACCTTTCAGAACCATAGAACAATCCATATATTCTTCATCAAAACATGGTTGCCAATACTTGCCCTACTTTTTTTTGCTCACAGAATTTATCAGATTACAATCTGCATAAGTATCTACACAGTATGACTTTTTGTCACAATAGGACTTGAGTACATATTTCACTAGACACTCCTGTGGTCTAGGAGTCATGTTGCTGAGCCCTACCTTTAACTTTAAGGAAATACAGAAGATTAAAAATGGTTAATTCAGGATTTTTACATTTATTACATTGAGATATGTCTGTTAATCCCCCCCCTTAATAAATGGATATAGGTTATAAGATATTGGAATGTCCAAACTGTCTTCTTTTTGTTATCCATTTAAGTACTATCAAATGTCAAATAGTTACTTCTTGTTTTTTCGTTCATTTTGCACATACTAAGTTATTTTTTAAAAGGTATAATGTTTTAATTTGACATGTAAAAATTCACTATCAGACCTTTCATGTACACCAACAATATGATGTTCCTATGGGCTCAAGCAACCAATGCTGTAGTCTCATCACTGATACTTACTATACACAGAAACAAAAACAAGTAATTTCTTCTTCAAAGTGATCTTTTCTTTTAAAGAAATACCTTTAACTCTTCTTAAATAATCTTGGTTCATATAAAAGAAAAAGATTTAATTTTTACAAAATAGTTACAAAATGCATTGGCAAAATAATGTCAGGAGAACAAAACCTTTCTCATATCTCTACCCCATAATATCTTTTAATGTAGGTGTACTCAATTCTTCTTTTTTTCTGCTAATGGATAGAGAGGATGAAATAATTCTTTTTGGCTAGTTAATTCAGTATTAAGCAGGAGGGAAAGTAGCTAGTCATTGAGTCACTCAATGTCTCCTTATTTTGTGACCCAACACTTTTTAGTGCTGAAAGCTCATAGTGCATGTAATTTTTCAAATTATTTACTGAATACATGAATTTGGAGTCAAAACGGCAGGATTTTTCTTTTCTTTATTGATTTTAGAGAGAGACTAAGGGAGAGGGAGAGAGAGAAACATCAATGAGAGAGAACATCCATTGGCTGCTTCCTGCATGCCCTCCCCACCCCCCCGGGGATTTGGCCCACAACCTGGGCATGTGCTCTGACCGGGAATTGAATGGGTGACCTCTTGGTGCATGGGTCAATGCTCAACCACTGAACCACACTGGCTGGGCTAAAATGGCAGTTTTTAAGGACTCATTGAGAAGTCGAGACATGTCTTGTACGTACATAAGTATAATGCTCTTACAAAGTCTAGTCCTGTTAAAAGCCAAACTCCTCATACCCTTGAATGCTCAGTCAAAATAATGTTAGCAGCATATTCCTGGAAGTCACTGCAGGAATTTACAAAAGAAACATTACTATTTATAGTTTAATACACACTTCCATGGTAAGGACACTATTTTCGAGAGAGTAACTTGGTGCAAAATAACGGATCCTTCGATCTGTTGTTTTTGTGATTTTCAAATACATATATTAATATTTCTGCGTGTGACTTCAGCATAATGCTGTTGGGCTTTTGGTATTTCTTTTCAAAAGATATAACCAATCTTTTTTATTAAGATATCCTTAATCAAAGGGATCCTTGAAACATGGCCACCTGACAGTTGGCGGGGACAATTGTCCACCTCAGAGAGGTGAGCACTTTCCATGTTATTAGATTTTTCTTGATAGAATGGAATGATCTCCTTTAGAGTCGATGTGGTCATATTTCATAACACACTAGTGCAGAAGAGCGGGGTGGAAAAGCAGCAGGTCGCACCTCGGTTATAAATGTTTCTTGTGGCAGTGACCCTTTGTGAATTTTAAAATTGAATTTAAGACCCCTTTTGTTATTTTCCATATTTTCAATCTTGGTGAGTAAGCCTTCCCCTAGAGTCGAGGTGTTTTATTATTTGACAAAGAATTTAATTATGTGTTTGCGAGCCCAAGTATATCTAAAACAGCCTGTGGGAGTGACGGCCTAAGTTACAGTTTGCTGGAGGCATTCTTGTAAAACAAATGATTTTTCTTATGTGATCTTCGAATACACCAATTTCAGAATACATATGTTAAAGGTATCCAAGCTGTGTGTGCATGCGTATGTTTGTGTATAATTTGCAGTTTATAAATTTACTTAAACTTGTCTTTACCAAAGACAGCAGAATAAAAGCTATGTTTATGTTTGAAAATAGAAAATGTCCGAAGAGCTGCATTATTGACAAAATCTAAAATTGTCTTTTTGTTTATTATTTGAAATAAGTATATTATGGAGAAGTATAAGTATATTATGCACACTTTTACAGCATTAATTTCTTAATATAATAGGAGCTAGATCTGAGCTACAAAGCCTTATCATTCTCAAGACTTGCTAATGAAACAAACTTGTTATTCAGTTGAGCCATTATTTATTAATTGTTCATGTGAAGAAATTCTATGGGATACAAAAATGGAGCCAGCTCTGTATTAGGGAAAGTAGAACCCACAATAATTATAGTTCATCTTTTGAAAATAATGAATAACTTTTCTGAGAATTAATAAAATGTCCTATATTTATATTTCTCTTTTATTTTGGTTTTTGGTGAGAATAAAGCAAATACATGTCCACAATAAAAATAATTCAAGCAAATACTGCTGTGTGGCATAGTAAGGGAACCTCTCATTCTTCCTGAACCTCCTCACCTGTCAACCCTTTCCCTCCACCCCACCCCCTGCTCCACTCCTCCCACTCCACCAAGGTGATGAAAGTCTGATGCATGTGTACATGTACATACGTGAGTATGTGATTGCACATGTGTGTGCTTGCATACGCAGCACTTGGTGTGTAGCTTACTTAGTACTTGGCACTAAGTAGTAAGCACTCAATAATGTAGCTAGATTATAATTGATATGTGACTCAGTTGCATATTTAGTTTTAAACTTTTTTGCAATTCATATATTTTACCCTATTATATGGCAGGAATTTCTTTTCACATGCAATCACATAGATGTCTCTTACATGTTTTAGTAAATAGTTGGCATTTATTTTATTGTTTTATCTTTTTTTTTTTAATCCTCACCCGAGGATATTTGCCCATTTATTTTCAGACAGAATAGAAGGGAGGGAGAGAGAGGAACATCGATGTGAGAGAGACACATCGATTGGCTGCCTCCCTCACAAACCCAACCAGGTCCAGGGATCGAACCACAACCAGGTCCAGGAATCTAACCACAACCGAGATGCGTGCCCTTGAGCAGAATCAAACCTGTGACTCTTTGGTCCATGGGCTAACGCTCCAACCATTGAGCCAAACTGGCCAGGGCTTATTGTTAAGTCTTAATTTGTTAGCTAAGTCCCTCTAGGTGGACATTTCAGTGGTTTAAAAATAGTTTTGCAGTAATAACAATTATAATAAATATTGCCCTCTAAAATAACAAGCTAATTTATACTACCACAAACAATGTATGAGCAAACCTATTTCCTTACACTCTCATCAATACTTGCCTTTAACAGTACTTATATATCTTTGCTACTCTGATGGATGAAGGATGCTATCACATTAATTGGCGTTTTTGTTGGCCATATTTTATATAATTGTTGGCCATTGATTTTCTTTGTAATTGCTTTTTCATGTATGCAACTACTTCTTCCTATGGAATTGTTTCTATTTTTCTGGTATGTGCTACTTCTTTATATATTATGAATATTAGCTTCATGTCTCTCATATAGGTTGTAAAATTTTTTTCTTCAGTGTTTCATTTGTCTTTTGATTTTATATATTCTTCCATACAAATATGTAGTCAACTCTATTTTTTATGCCTTAAGACCTGTTGATATCAAACTAGAAAAGTTTTCTACTTTAAGATTTAGATAATACTTGCTCTTATGGCTTTAATATTAAATTTATTGGGTTGACATTGGTTAATAAGATTATATACATTTTAAGTGTACAGTTCTATAACACATCTTCTGTATATTGCATTGTGTGTTCACCACCCAAAGTCAAATCTTTTTTTGTCACCATATAGTTGATCCCCTTTGCCCTTTACTAACCCCCCCACCCAAACTTCATCACCTCTGGTAACCACCATACTATTGTCTGTGTCTATGAATTTTTGTTTATTTGTTCATCTTTCTTGTTCATTTGTTGTTTTCAGTTTTATATCCCACATATGAGCGAAATCATATGGTTCTTGATTTTTTTTCATTCGACTCATTTCACTTCACGTGAATGATATTCTCAAGATCCACCCATGTTGTCGCAAATGTCAGTATTTCATATTTTCTTATGGCTGAGTTGTATTCCACTGCATATATGTACCACATCTCTTTATCCAGAAATCTATTGAAGGACACTTTGATTGTTTCCATATCTTGACTACCATGAATAACGCTGCAATAAACGAGGGGTACGTATATCTTTACAAATAAGTGTTTTCAAATTTTTAGGGTAGATAATCAGAAGAAAGGTTGGGGTCATATAGTAAATCTATTATTAGGTTTTTGAGAAACCTAATAATGTTTTCAATAGTGGCTGTACCTGTTTACATTCTATAGCAGTGAATGAGTGTTTCTTTTTTCTCCACAACCTCTCCAACACTTGTTATTTCTTGTCTTGTTGATAATAGCCATTCTAACAGGTGTGAGGTGGTTTCTCATTGTAGTTTTGATTTGAATTTTCCTAACACCTAGAGAAGTTGAGCATCTTTTCATATATCTGCTGATCATTTATATGTCTTCTTTGGAGAAGTATCTGTTCAGTTTCTCTGCCCATTTTTAAGTTGGATTGTTTGTTTTTCTGTTGTTGAGTTATATGATTTCTTTATATATCTGGGACATTAATCCCTTGTCAGAGGTATTGTTTGCAAATATCTTCTCCATCTGGTTGGTTGCCTTTTTGTTTATTGGCAGTTTCTTTTGCTGTGCAGAAGCTTTTCAGTTTGAGATAGTCCCATTCATTTATTTTTGCCTTTACTTCTCTTGCCTTTGAGGTCAAATTAATACAATTCTCTCTAAGATGAAGGTCCATAAGTTTAGAATTTATGCTTTCTATGTAATTTGTTGTTTAAAATCTTATATTTAGGTCTTTGATCCATTTTGAGTTAATTTTTGTGTATGGTGACAAACAGCAGCACTTTTACAGTTTTTTATACTTAGATCGAATCCATCTCTTCTACCTGAACTATTCTCATGTGTTTATCCTTTCAGATAAACTAAACATCCTGATTATATCTGTTTATTTATTTTAGTCAAAATAAAAAATATAAATGGATTAATTTAGAGAGAATATTTTATCAATTTTGAGTCTTCGTACCCGTAACAGAAATATGGCATGCCTTTTCATGTATTTAAGCTTTCCTTTATAGTCTTCCACAAAACTTATTAATTCTTTATATGGTTCCTGTATATTTCTGAAATCATACAAAATGTTTGCAGATATTCCTTCCAAAACTCTTGGGAAGAATTGGCTTTGGTCACATTCTTCATCTCTGAACACATTATTATGGCCAACGGAAACTAGAATTCTGTTGGGGAAAGCCCAGTGAGACTGCCAACCAGGAACTCCAAAGGGGTCAGGAAAGGGGAGAGCATACAAGCTGGTGGTACACCCAATCCAGATCACATGACTGAGTGGGATTATTGTGGATAGGGTTAAGTTATAGTCCTAAAAGAAGAGATGCTAAGTACACAAAGTCAAGTTCTTGAAGAGCCAGAGAATAGCTACTACATTGTTTAGACAGTTTTATTTAGACATTGAGTCAATTACTTGAGCTATCTGGCATTGGAGATAGTCTGATGATACACCAAAAGTTATAAACATTTAATTCACTATTTCCCACGTGTTTCGGATTATATAACAACACAGATGTGAATGCTATGGGACCATAAAGTAAGAGAAGCATTTTATACTAAAATGTTCTTTCTTTCTCTGAACTATGATTAACCTAAAATACTAGCTCTTTCCCACCTATGCACTTTAATGTCAGCCACTACCCTCCTCAGTCCACCTTAGTAATCATTACTTCTGCCTCCACTGTTTCATCGAAATGAGCAAAGCTGGAATAAAGAGACCTAGACTGTGACAGCAAATCACCACCTTCACAAAGTTTCACACCGATGATACTAGTTCGGAGAATGCATCTCTCTCCATTTTTCTATTTTATTTAACATTAATTTTTGCTTTGTGGTTTTTCTTTTTCTTCACTTGGGAGAACACAGATGTTCGAATGTCTTCTTTATCTTGTTCTCACAGAAGAGCTCTCCTTTCTTGTGCATGTGCGTCTCCTTTTTTTATGTGACACTGCTCTGGAAATTTTCTTGAGGATACATTTTAACTATAGAGTTCAAATTGACTATCATTTGGGGACAGTAAATATATGTCAAGAGACTTAGGAGAGAGGTTAAAATTAAATCAATATTTTCATTTCCATCTTGGGTCAGACATAGCAATGAGGAGAACAAATTATACAATGCCTCAGGTTTAAATAAGCGTACTATTAATGGTTAATTGCTTCTCCCTGGAAATAAAAATGATGAATACCAATCTATAACCTGACTTATACAGATCTGCAGTGATATACTAATACTTCTGAATTATTTCTGAGGTGTTTTGCTTGTGCTTAACAATCAGATAGGAACCTAAGGCAAGTAGCAGTTTACAGAAGAAAATCATTAATTAATATAGATTGATTTATAAGGTAATTGTTTATATCCTTCAGGGGACAGGGACTGATAAAAATTTAATGCCTAGTACACTTTATAAGCTATAAAAGAATATATCACTTATCTGTGTATATTTGAAGGTGTGCTACCTCAAAACACAAGAGAGAATCCAGAAATAATTTTCCCTAAGAAAAGAGAATGTTGTGAAATATTTAAGTATCAATGAAAATATTCCTTAAAAAACCAATAATTATAGAAAGTCCAATTTTTGGAAGTGATGCCCTTAATATCATCATGTGATAACAGACTGACTATTTAACAGTGTTAAAATAGCAAGCAATAATAATAACAAATAATGTTGTATGTTAATAATCAGTATTTTCTTTTGTTTTGTTTTTGAAGAAAATAACACAGTTGTAGTTTACAGGCATTTGTATTTTAATTAAATACAAGAAAATATTGGTTTGGGTTCTTTCTTTTTTAATTAATAAAATTTATTGTCTAGAACAGTTTTAGGTTCACAGCAAAATTTATTGGAAAGTACAGAGTTCCCATATACATTGTGTCCTTATACATGCACAATCCTATAAAGATTCCTCACCATAGTGGTTCATTTGTTATTGTAGATAAACCTACATTTATACATCGTTATTACCCAAAGTTCATGTTAGGGTTCACTCTTGGTGTACATTCTCTAGGTTTTGACAAATGTATAATGGCATGTATCCACTATTATGATATCACACAGAATAGTTTCACTGTCTTAGAAATCCTCTGTGCTCTGCCTATTCATCTCCCCATCCCCCAAGCCCCTAGCAGTTACTAACCTTTTTAATATTTTGCCTTTTCCAGATTGTCATATAGTTGGAATCATACAGTATGTAGCCTTTTCAGATGGGCTTCTTTCACTTAAAATGCATTTACGTTTCCTTCATATCTTTTCATGGCTTGATTGCTCATTTCTTTTTTGTTTTTCTTTACTGATTTTAGAGAGAGAGGAAGGGAGAGGGAGAGAGAGATAGAAACATTTATGAGAGAGAACATCGATTGGCCACCTCCTGCATGCCCCCCACTGGAGATTTGGCCCACAACCTGGGCATGTGCCCTGACCAGGAATCGAACCGGCGACCTCTTGATGCATGGGCATTACCGTTCTCTTCCTACAGAGGAAGCCAAAGTTCAGGAAAGCTAAATAATTTGTCCAATTCATACAGCTAGTAAATGATGGAATTGAGAGCTAAACCTGTAGTTGATTGTGCCAGGGCTATACTCTGCTAAATCTACAATCTACTTTTCTCTTCTCTTTCCAAATTAACACCATCTTATCCACTCAGTCTGAATATCTATCTAGTACATTTATCTGAAAGCACTTATTATTACTGCCTGTTATAGTCTAGGTACTTTTCTAGATGTTGAGTTTATGTAGATGAATAAGACACAGTCTCTGCATACATTCTTATCCCCAAGGAGCTCCTAGTTCAAGGAAGATAGACAAATAAACTGTCAAATTATAATACAGCAAATGTAATACAACAGTCTTGCAGTAACCTAGAGGTTGAAAATTTATAACAGATTAGCCCATTGATATTCAAGATAGATAGAAAGTTAATATATTAAAATCATCTGTTGTACATATTATAATACATATTATTATACACAGAGGATAGAGAAAACATTTTCTTTCATTTGGACTGAATAGAAATACTGGACCATCAGACCTGATCACAGTCATCATGGTTGTTCATCCAGTCACACATCTTTCCACTGCAGAAAGGTAAGACTAACGAAGATAAATCAAACCAGTTGGAATGTATAGGGGATAGCTAATGTGCTTTTTGTTTTCATTCTAGGTGAAAATGATTCCTTAATCACGAAGAAGCAATTTGAATCCTTTTTGGATCAAAGCAAGGTGTTTCCCTATCGTTTTTTTCTGAGTCTGAAAATTACTCTATTTTTAAAAAAAGACAATTCCTGAAACTTTCCATTTGCTTTACACTTTATTAGAAACACAGCTAGGAAAACACTTTAAAATATCCAACCTTGTATGGTTTCTTAACTCTACAGTAAACTAAGACTTTCAGAGTCAGTTCCTGCCTTAAATACTCTGAGAGTACATGTCATTTTGGTTTCTTTTAGATCCAGGGAGAGTAACAATACCTTAAGACACCAAAGATTACAGAAGTGTTTTATACCCACACCACCATAGTAAGCATTATATCCTCATTATTGCCTTTCTTCAGAAACAATCTGACTTTATATTAAACATATTTTATGTAGTAGAACTTAAGACTGTAGCTGAGAAAGAGGATTCAATGGCTTTTCAACAGTCAACTGTAGACTATATGAAAACGTAAATGAAAATTAATTCTAAGTGTGTGAGGCTGACAGTGGGTTAGGCATTTTCATGAAGCCACCATGCTTAAGAGGTAACTTAAAAAACAACTGCAACATTAACTTGGAACCCTAGCTTTAATGACAAAGGTAGGAGTTGTTGATGAATTAGATATTATGAGACAATTCAGTTTTTTGAATATTAAAAGATTTTGCCAAAAGAAAATGGACCGATCTCATAATTTTATATAACAACTATTACAATGCAAATGGTCTCAGAAAATAACTTAAGAAGAATTGTGTATAGTCATATGTATGGCCTGGGATTATTTTGTTTGTGGTACATTTGTTTAGTTTAACATTTAATTCATAATCCATGCATGGAATCCTGCTTCTTTGGTAAAGTTCAATGGAGAGTTTAAAGTTTGCAGAATGTCTTTTGGAACTGATAGAATCAGACAAAGAGCAGAGATACAGATCCTGTGATTAGTGAGGTTGAAGTCTCTTAGAGGTCTTGATCATCAAAGTTTACAGAGGAAATTGAAAAAATGGGTGCATATAAAGTGCATATGATATAAAGTGCATATGATATCAATCATCTCCACAGGTAATTTTATCTAAGAGAAATTAGAAGATTTATATAATTCAAATTGAATTACTTGGTTGTGCACGTCTATGGTTTCAAAACACAAGTAAATAATGAGATGTGTGGGTAGGAGAATTTAACCTCATGCCACATGCTTGTTTGTGTGACATAAAGTAAAACCGATTGGCTTAAGAGCACAGGGAGTGAATGTGTGGTAACTTGAGGAAACCACACTGTGCAGCAAAAAAGGATGTTTAAAGCTTAAGAAAGCAAAGCTTAATGTTGATGTCAAACATCACTTTATGCTATCATAGCACATACTTTCAATATTTCAGTGTTTTAATAAGGCAACACCTCTTAGTGACCAATTTAATGATACTGAGAACCATTATCCAATGCTTTTCCCTCTCCTTGCTCTTCATTATTTTCTGGAGTGATCTTATGTACCTTCATGGCTTCAATTATTGCCTATGTTCTAATACTCCCAAATCTGTATTCCCAGTCTAGCTCCTTTCCATACCAATGACATCCTACTTACTAGATATCCTCATTTGGATGTCCCATGAACATCTCAGACACATCCCAAACTTACACTCATCTTCTCCTTCCTTCCAAACTCCAAATCTGCTTCTATTCCTGTGTTCCTGATCTCAGCAAAGAGTATCACTATCCACCTATGCAGTCAAACATGAAACCTGATCATCATGGTGATTCCTCTTTCTTTCCTGTATCCAATGGACCACTGAGACTTGTCAATTCCATCACCTAAACTGACTCAAAGCTGTCCACTTCTCCCCAATCTTAGTACCATTATAGTCATTCAGGCCCTCATCTAATTTCTCCTGGATTACTTCAACAGTTTTCTAATTATTGAAAATACCACTTATGTATAATTTTTCCATGATTCCTTTATAATGAATAAGTTATGTTTTCATACTAAAAAAAACTGCATCCTACGCCTTCATTATAAAAAAAAAATTTGGCATTGGTTTTCAGCTGTGAATAATAGAATTTAGGCATAAAATTCTATCCCTGTATCTGGCTAAACCTGTATATGTGTAATGTGTACACATTTCCCATCAGCAATGCTCCATCTGAACTGTTAAGTCAGCTTATAGATGTTCCTCAAATTTACCATCTGAGAGCTTTGATTTTTACTCAAGTTCTAATCTATGTCAGACTCTTTTGATAGCTGGAGAACCATTTTCAGTTTATGGAAGTAATGTCAGTTCAAGAGAGAAATAGGACACTCATTGTGCACGTGTGTGTGTGTGTGTGTGTGTGTGTGTGTGTGTGTGTATGTGAGAGAGAGAGAGAAAGAGAGAGAGAGAGAGAGAGTATGTGTGTGTACGTACATATGTACATTTTAAGGAATTTTATGTCTCCAAGTTGGAGGTTATATTAATTCCAAAGAAGCACTTTATTGGAGGAAATAGAAAAATAGTCACTATAAATATATTGCAAGTAGAATTTGCATCCTCACATAAGAAAATATTACCTTTCAAAATGTGATTGTTACTTTCTACTATTGAAAAAAAAGATATTCACCAAATATAACTCACCAAATGAGATTTTATAAAGCTAATGAAAATATAGGTGTGGCTAGCCTAACATGAAGAGCTAATGGAGAAATGGCATTTTAATATTTTTGTCTACATTTTAGAAATGCATCTGGACCTTTGTTATAGCATACAACATTTGTTGGTATTAAACATGCCCTGTACTTAAAAAAAGAGACTCAGTACCATGTACCTATATCTCAAATAGCATGATCATAACTTAAACACATCTGTATTGTTCAGCACCTTCTATAGTGGGCTGCACGTGTGGCCTTTCAACTTGCCCCGTTTGAGTTCACATACTTTTTTTTAATTTTTGTCCCTTTTACTTTTTTAAAAAATAATTCATTTATTTTTGTTACAAATGCTTCTCCTTTTTCCCCCATTGACACCCTCCTCCCTGCCCCCATTTCCCCCCCTCCACCCTTCACAGTATTGCTGTCTATATCTATTGGTTATACATATATGTATATACATACATTCTTTGGTTTATCTCTTCCCTCTCTCCCCCTACCTGCTCCGTCCCCCTCCTCTGAGGTTTGTCAGTCTGTTTCCTACTTTCGTGTCTCTGGGTCTACTTTGTTCATCAGCTTATTTTGTTCATTATATTCCACAAATAAATGAGATCTAGTAATATTTGTCTTTCTCTGATTGGCTTATTTCACTTAGCATAATACTCTCCAGGTCCTTCCATGTCATTTCAAAGGGTAAGAGATCTTTCTTTCTTACAGCTCCATAGTATTCCATTGTGTATATGTACCACAGCTTTTTTATCCACTCATTTACTGATAGACACTTCGGCTGTTTCCAGATCTTAGCTATTGTAAATAATGCTGCTATGAACATAGGGGTGCATATATTTTTTCTGATTGGTGTTTCAGGCTTCTTAGGTTATATTCCTAGAAGTGGGACCACTGGGTCAAATGGCAGATCAATTTTTAATTTTTTGAGGAAACACCATATTGTGTTCCATAATGGCTGCACCAGTCTGCATTCCCACCAGCAGTGTACTAGAGTCCCCTTTTCTCCACACCCTCGCCAGCACTTGTTGTTTGATGATTTGTTAATGGCAGCCATTCTGGCAGGTGTGAGGTAATACCTCATTGTTGTTTTAATTTGCATCTCTCTGGTGATTAGTGACATTGAGCATTTTTTCATATGTCTCTTGACCATTTGTATGTCCTGTTTGGAGAGGTGTCTATTTAGGTCCTCTGCCCATTTTTAAATTGGATTCTTTGTCTTCCTTTTGTTGAGTTGTATGAGTACTCTATATATTTTGGGAATGAACCTCTTATCTATGTGTCATAGGCAGTTATGTTCTCCTATACAGTGGGTCCCCTTTCCATTTTGATGCTTGTTTCATTTGCTGTGGCAGAAGCTTTTTAGTTTGATGTAGTCCCATGTGTTCATTTTTTCCTTTGCTTCTCTTGCCCTAGGTGATGTATCAGTGAAAATTCTGCTTACGTGTGATGTCTGAGATTTTTCTGCCTACATTTTCTTCTAGGATTTTTATGGATTCACAAGTGACATTTTAGTTTTTTATCCATTTTAAGTTTATTCTTGTGTATGGTGTAAATTGATGGTCTAGTTTCATTTTTTTCATGTAGCTGTCCAATTTTCCCAACACCATTATTTAAAGAGACTGTCTTTATTCCATTGTATGCTCTTGCCACCTTTATCAAATATTAGTTGAGCATAATGTCTTGACTCAATTTCTGGGTTCTCTGTTCTGTTCCATTGATCTATATGTCTGTTCTTGTGCTAGTACCAGGCTGTTTTGATTACAGTGGCTTTGCAGTATCACCTGATATCCAGTATTGTGGTCTCTCCTACTTTGTTCTTTTTCAAGATTGCTGTTGCTATACGGGGTCTTTTTTGGTTCTGTATAAACTTTTGGAGTATTTGTTCTAGATCTGTGAAATATATCGTTGGTATTTTAATAGGGATTGCATTGAATCTATAGATTGCTTTAGGTAGTGTGGACATTTCAATGATGTTAATTCTTCCAATCCATGAACAAGGTATATGCTTCACTTTTTTATATCTTTCTCTATTTCTTTTCTCAATGTCCTGTAGTTTTCTGCAAACAGGTCCTTTACTTCTTTGGTTAAGTTTATTCCTAGGAATCTTAATTTTTTTTTTGTTGCAGTGGTAAATGGGATTTTTTTTTTTTTTTAGTTTCTCTTTCTGTGTTTTAGTTTCTTATTGTTAGTGTATAAAAATGCCAGTGATTTTTGGATGTTGATTTTGTATCCTGCTTCTTTGCCGAATTCATTTATGAAATCTAGTAGCTTTTCTTTGGAGTCTTTTGGGTTTTCTATGTACAATATCATGTCATCTGCAAATAATGACAGTTTCACTTCCTCTTTTCCAATTTGGATCCCTTTTATCTTTTCTTCTTGTCTGATTGCTGTGGCTAAGAATTCCAGTACTATGTTTGACTAAGAGTGGCAAAAGCACCAGCCTGTGTGGCTCAGTGGATTGAGTGTCATCCCATGGACTGAGAAGTCCTGGTTCGATTCCTGGTCGGGGCACATGCCTAGGTTGCGGGCTTGATCCCCAGTAGGGGCTGTGCAGGAGGCAGCTGGTCAATGTTTTTCTCTCACAGTGATGTTTCTATCTCTCTTCCCTTCCTCTCTCTCTTAAAATCAATAAAAACATATTTTTTAAAAAAGAGTGTCGAAAGCAGACATCCTTATCTTGTTCCTGTTCTTAAGGGAAATGCTTTTAGTTTGTGCCCATTGCGTATGATGTTGGCTGTATATTTGTCATATATGGCCTTTATTATGTTGAGGTATGATCCTTCTATTCCCACTTTGCTGAGAGTTTTTATAAAAAATGGGTGCTGGATTTTGTCAAATGCTTTTTTGGCATCTATTGATGTGATCATATGATTTTGATCTTTCATTTTGTTTATGTATGTATCACATTAATTGATTTGTGAATATTGTACCAGCCTTGCATCCCTGGCATAAATCCCAGTTGGTTGTGGTGTATAATTTTAAAATATATTGCTGGATCTGATTTGCTAAAATTTTGTTGAGGATTTTGGCATCTATGTTCATCAGGGATATTGGCCTGTAATTTCTTTTCTTGTAGGGTCTGTGTCTGGTTTTGGGTTTAGGATTATACTGTCCTCATAAAAAGAGATTGGAAGTCTTCCTTCCTTTGGAATTTTTGGAATAGATTGAGGAGAAAAGGTTTTAGTTTTTCTTTGAGTTTTTTGTAAAACTCCTCTATGAATCTGTCTAGGCCAGGATTTTTGTTTGCCGGTAGTTTATTGATTACAGCTTCTATTACCTTAGTTGTTGTTGGTCTGTTCAGATTTTCTGACTCTTCCCAGTTGAGTTTTGGAAGACTGCATGATTCTAGGAAATTGTCCATTTCACCTTGGTTGTCTAATTTGTTGGCATATAATTGTTCATAGTATTTTTTTTATAATCCTTTATATTTCTGGCCAGACATTCGAATGCCCAATCCCTGCCCTTGGAGTGCAGATTTCCTGCCTTCCACTGTTCCACAGGGCGGGGCTTTTGCTCAGGCTTTCTTGGGGTCATATGTCCTATTTCCTAGCCATCAGGCACTGCCTGTGGGGTGCTGTTCTTCAGCTCAGAGCTGTTCCCTGGGTAGGGGGAGAGGCGCCTCCTCTCTGGAGGTGGGGAGGACCGGGCCTCTTTCCCCAGGCACCGTGTGTGCTCCCCTTCCCTTCTCTGTTGCTCTCCTTTGGGGATCTCTATGTGGGGCTGAGAGTTCCCCTTTTCCCAGGGGCTGGAGCTGAGCCACTGCACCCTCCCTCCGTCTTCCAAGCTGCTCTGCACTTACCGTCTCCTCCTCTCTCCTCTCCAGGGCCTCCTAGCTGTCAGTGTTTCCGGTCCTCACATACTTTCACTTATACACAATATATGATGCATACTCTGGGGATACAGGTGAATCACACATAGCTTCCACTCCAGAGGAAACAAAATCTAACAGTTGATTAAAAGTAAGAATAAGATAGCAGTATACTCCTTCTAACCCCTAGGAAAGATGTCATATCATTGGGTTATTTGATTTCATTCAGCGCCAGCATGAAAACATAGTTCTTCAGTTCTTTTCACTTCTATAAATCTGACCACCAGCCATAGAAAAAGCTATTGTTTTTGAGGTATATAGCTTTATATATTGTAAAAGTCAGATGTTGGTTTGGTCTGTTCAGTAAAACATGTGATAACTTTAATGAGTAAAACACAAATAATCATTTAAACTAGATTTTTTGGTATGGTTTTGAGTAAAATAATCATTGATTTGATATTTTGTTGTTGTTCAGTTGGCTCTTAGGTTATAATTATATATTTTTCTCTTTCTAGGCATAGTCTACTTTCAAATATAATATTAAAAATACACATAAAATATCCCATGATGCTTCAAATATAGATGTTCAAATATCAATAGATTCATCAACAGAAACATGACACTGATTTACAGAGAAGAAAAACTAGAGCCATTTGTCTGACCTGCAGTTCTCCTGATTGCAAACAAGAGTGAAGAATTTTGAAGTTTACATATACAAGACATACTGAAAAAGTTCTAAGGTAAATTGAGAGTCCCTATGTCCTATGGCTTTATTATAAATTATCCTCTCACAATATTTTTAATGAATGAAGGAACCACATCTTATCACAAAAACAAATGTAAAAGAAAATATATTTGAAGACCACAAGTATAGTTATTTCATTTTAAGACCACATCATACTTTTTTTTCTTTATGTATAGTTTGTTTAGTCAATTACTCTACTTCGTGTGGCCAACTTTATAAGATTTTTATTAGTTGAAGATAGTTCAGTAAAGATGACATGTTGATAAGAATTAATAATAAATAATTAATTATAGGATAGAAATGTTATGAGATACACAAACACATTTTATTTTCATATACACACACAGAGTAAACACTTTTTAAACCTGATCTTGACACTGATCATGCTTAAAAGTTGAACCCTGTACATTAGCATCTTAAATAAAGTAGATAATAAGCAATGTATAGTATATGTGATTTATATATTTACATAGTTCATATAATTATATAGTATTTCAATATACACTTAGATATTTAATTAAGACTTTTATTAAAGTAAATAAAATATTTCAATCATTAAAAGCTTGGTTGTCCAGCCCCTTGCCTAGTTGAAGACTAAGATTTTGGCATAAATCTGAGATGATTTTCTGAATATCTTGGTGCTAGTTATGGGGGGCATACTATTTTAATTTAAGAAACTCCATGAAAGAGCTTCCTATGGACCAGCCAGTGTTCCGAGTACTTTACAAATATTAACTCAGTTAACCATCCTGACAACAGGGGAGAAAAGTAAGCTACTTACCCTAGGCCAGAGAGCTAAGTGGCAGAATTGGGGTTCAAAATTACTCTGGAGTTACATGCCAGTTTGGAAAGGACTGGCACCCATCACTGAGCAGTTTTCATTTATTAATTTGGATTTAAGAGCACAGAAAAGATTATCCAACCCTTGGTAATTTGGTGGTGAGACATCCGGGGACCTGGAGTCTGAGCTTCCGGTTCCCGTGCTGCATGTTATCAGAGAGCTAGAGACCGTCTTACCCGCCCTCTTCCTTGAGTCGTGTCTGCAGGGCACCCAGACACAGGCAGTAAAGAGAAAGTTGGCATCCAGCAGCAGCCCTTTACTTTATGTGACACAGAAATGACCCCTTTGTTATCTCTGACTGATTCTACCACAGCTTGGTATTCGGTTAGCCATGGTTACAAACTGGTTTTTGTGGTAATGATGACTGTTGTATTCTTTGAAGTCTCTGCTAGAACTGGAGATTGGAGTCTCTATATCAGTTACCCCCATTAATGATGTAAAGTTAGGAGTTTAGCTATACATTTTCAGAGGTTTGAGTTGGAGCTGACTCTGACAGGAGGTCAGGCACTTCCCTTGATTACTGCAGGATATTTTTCACCATCCCAAAGTTAAGTTAAAAAAAAATGTAGTTTCTGTTTGAGTAATGATGCTGAATTTCAGATTTTTTACAAGCTCAGGGAAACACATTAGACTTTTCTGGCTGCAATTGAAGGCTCATTCTACTATAAGGAAAAGCAGGGTTTTAAAAGACAATAATTATACTTATTATGTAGCTTTCTTTTCTTTTTTATTTTCATTTTACCACTGAACCTTGAATACGAGAAGTGTTTTTTGGATTTAAATTATTCCTACCTCTTGAATTGCTGTTCAAACACCATGTATATTATTTCAAACAGTGAAGAGCCCTAAAAATTGCCTCAGAAATTTTATTTCTTCATATTATAATTTAAATTTGGTCATTTGCCCAAGAATAATAGAAAAATTGTTCAAAAATAAACCTTGTGAACTTAGCTGTTTTCCACCATAGGGAAGAAAGCTAACATTTATTTATTGCCTGTCCATGCTATGGCAGGCATTTGACCTCACTTAAACACCACACCAAATGTGTGAGATGGATATTTCTTCTTCACACTTTATTGGTGAAGAAATTAAATCTCAGAGATATTAGGCAAAATTGTCTAAGGCCACACAGGTCCTAAATGGGATCCGAACTGGGGTTATCCTGACCTCAAAAAATGTATGCTTTATCTATCACAATACCATAAAGTTTGAGATTTAAAAACATCTTGGTTATTGTCATCTTTAAATCAATCAAGAAGGGGAGCATTTTTTAGAAAGAGGGAGATTTTACTCTTTTCATTGGAGGTATGGAAATCATGCTAAATGTTGAGTAAAATTTACCTTGGCAAGTGTCATGGTTTAAACTGAGAAGTACCAGTGTGCTTGAATGCCTCTTTTGAAACAATTACAAGTGTAGATTAAAGTCCAAGTGTGAAATGAGAGCCTCTGTATCTTGACTCCTTGTGGACCCAATGCACAAAGCATAATAGCATGAAACTCAGCGTCTTCTTTGGATGACTGGGAGGGATTATTATACAGAAATTTGCAGCTGAGAGGTATCAAAGGTTACGGCTCACATTTTCCTTGACCTTCAGTCCAAGGCAGAGGCTCTGAGTAACTGTCAACAGAAAAGAAACCATTGTGTGAGAGAATTGCTTAAAATACTTCAGTTGCTCTGGAAGGCACTGTTTGCGGTTTGGAGAGCCGTGGAGACAGTTTGAAACTGTTGTGCCAATTATGCATATATATATCTCTGCAATGTGGTGTGCTTTCTTATCTGGAAGAGCATGCCTTCAAACAGTTGAGGAATGTTGACAAAGTGGGGTCTGGAAGGAAAGCACAGGTCTTGACATTTCCTTGCTTCATAATTTGTGTTCAGTTGGCAATGTGAGTGTTGATAAAGGACAACGTTAGTGCCTGTTTGTGATGTGAATCTACCAGTTAGAAGATGATCAATTATGGATTCATTTCTAGTATTCTTCATCTCTTGACAGCTATGAGCAAGGCTGTTCCAAATTTCCATTAGATTATAGGAAGCGTGTTACTTCATGAATAAATAAAATACAAATACAAGTTTACTCTGCAAGGAGATTATTAAATTAAGGTTGCAAAATACTTATTAATCTTATTATAGTTAAAAGGTCATAGTACCGAACAAGGAAACTCAAGACAACTTGTCTTGCAAATCACATATTAGGTACCCAATAAATACTTGTGAAGTATATATACATGAATATAATTATTGCTGAGAGTTCTAATTTCTCTGTTTTATTTCCATTTTTATGTGTGCAGTGGAAGTACTTATTTCTGACAGTTGGGGCTTATCTTTTAAAGATTCTTGAGCACTTTCACAATACAAAAATCACAATACTATTCATTACACTGATTTCACACACACACACACACACACACACACACACACACACACACACTAGCCATGAACTTCTTTCATAAGAGGGGGAGATAAGAATATTTGTTTTGCCTGCAGCTTACTAATCAACATCTTCTACCTTTGATCACAAGAGTAGGAAGTGCCCTACGTATTATTTACCACGGATGTTTACTATCTATTTTTTTAGGTCTGGTGTATCAATCTTTTAGGAGGGCTCTGGAAAGGACAAGTTTCCACAAATGAGCCACATTTAGGTAGCACTGTCCTAAACAGCCAGTTTATAGGGTCCACAACAAGTCTGCCATAATTTTTCTTTAATATCCATTATTTTAGTATTTTTTGGTCAGGATTGATTAGACCCAGAATGCATACTTAGTCCCTTACAGAGAACTCAGTCAAAATGCTGATGCACGTTGGATACATAGTTTGGCAGATACGTCAGAGTTTGTATATTATTTGCCCTCTTTGTTGATTCAATGATCAATTCTACCTAAATATCAAACTTCAAAAACTATTTCCTCTTAATTTATACCTTAAATGTGCCTAGTCCGAAGCTTGATACTGAATAGATTAAGTAAGTGCTGGGCATTTAAATATTAACATCTCACCCGAAAAAAGCATCTAATTCCTAACTCCTAACGAGTTAGGTGCTCCTGATAAGGAGTTGGTTTCTATTGCAAGGAGATGCTTTGTGATTTCATATATGTGGAAAGTGAGATATGGAGACTTTACCATGGAGCAAAGATGGACAAAAGAGAGGACATGGGCAGAATGGGATGAATAATGAAGGCAGATAAATGAGGGAAGGAAAAGAACTTTTATTATTTTGAAATTTTTCTGTAATGTAATTTAAGGGAATTTTTGTCCACAGCTCAAAAGATATTCAGAAATGAATCACAGAAAAAAGAGAAATATAAAAGGTAATGAATTATAGGAAAGAGGGAAAAATGGGAAGGAAAAAATGATATAAGGGATGTGAAAGAAAAATGTCCAGAGGAACAAAGGTATTTGCAAAACGGCTATAAATTTTCTGCTCTTTCTTCAATCTTGAGAATCCTCTGGTTTCATATTCTCTGCTTCTTTAGACAGGATGTACATTTATAGGCTGTTTACTTAGTAACTGAAACCTTTGCTTTTTCCTCTTTGAAAAAAAAAAAAGTCATGAAATTTGAAGCTGGAAGAGAGGTTTGCTCCCAAGCACTTAAAAATGCAAACCTCATCTGGGGGCAGCTGTAGAGATTTGAAACATTCTTTAGTAATCTAAGGTGACAAAATTTAAAATAATTAGGTCATTCCTACTTACTGTTGAGTCTGAGCGTGCTTAGAACTTTTTTCTGTGTACTATTTTAGTTACATCAGTGACATTTGAGTGAGATATGCTTTTAGTGCCAGTAATGGCAGTTTTTGATTTACAATTATTTTAGAATTCTTCCAATAAGTCAATAACCACACATAACCCAATAGATCTAAGTAAACTATGGCTGTGTTCCCTGCATTGAAGAAGTATCACTCTACTTGAAAACTGGATTTTTAGAATCCTGTCTCTTTGATGAGGGCACAATGGCTCAGCGGTTAGAGCATTGGCCTGAGGACCAAAGGGTCTCGGATTCCATTCTGGTCAAGGGCACATACCTGGGTTTCAGATTTGATTCCTGGCCCCAACTGGAGCTGTGTGGGAGGCAACCAATCAATGTATCTCTCTCGCATCAAGGTTTCTCTCTCTCTCTTCCTCCCTCCCTCCCTTCCACTCTCTCTAAAAGATCAATGGAAAAATATCCTCGGGTAAGGATTAACAAACAAACAAAAAAGAAACAATGTGTACACTTAAGCTTTTCATTTTCAACCCTGGTTGCACATTAATATAATTCCACCCAAGAAAATATTATTTGACTGGCCTGAGGTGAAGCCCAGACATTTATGTGGTTTGAAAACTACTGAGGTGATTCTAATGTTTAATCAAGGCAAGACTCTCTTGTATAAATGGTCAGAAAGGACAAGGAAAAATTCCAGGCAGAGCTTGTAGGGAGAGGGGTGGTAGTGTGGGGGATTTTGTATAGGGCCATGGAAAGATGTGCAGTGGTTCAAAAGGGAGCATCACTAGCTTAATATTGAAGCAATCATGTCCTAAACTGGGGTGCCCTGGACAGGGGTGGAAGTGACAGATGTATGACTTTCTCAGATGCTGGGGGCTTTGACTTTAGACAGACTCAGCTTAAATCCCCGGGCTGGTTGCATAGTCTGTATATACCTTATATTTCTTATCTATAAAGTGGAGGTGGCTATGTCATAAGGACCACAGGGACAGATGGGACATGGTGAAAGGAAGAGCTGAGTTACATGAGTTACGATCCTGGGAAAATGCTAATGTCATGACAGAGGCCGGAAGATGAAAGTGCCCAACAGGGAACAAAAGCAAGTCACGTGCTTCATGCGTTTATAGGACGATTTCTAGAGAAATAAACCATTCAAAAGATCTCCAAATAAAATACGTTGTGGATCAGGAAGTTGCTGTGTTATGGAGCAAAGTAAATATCCTCCCCCTAGCTACTCACAATGAATTCACCCCTCAAAACTGGTATACCAACTCAGAAATGAAACTACAGATGTGTAAGGCAGTTTGGGCAAAATAAGAAATGACCCTCTTGAAAGTTTACTTAGTGTTTCAGATGTTCATGTTAGAAGCGGAAGTATGTAAGTCCCGTGAGAAAAGTTAAATGAAAATAGGAAGTACTGCAAATGAAAGCCACATACATTTTGTAAAAATTTTATTTCCAAATTCTCTTAGTGGACTCTTTAAACATAAAAATAATTGAACTTGTTAGACATTCTAATGAATGTTATTCACATAACAATACGTATTAATATTGCAGTTTATAAATTAAAGAAATGCGGTTGCTTAGAATCATATTAAATGACCATATTAAATAATCATATTAAATAATCATACTAAATAACCTTTTGACTTAGTGTAAAAAGTATTTATTGAGACTTAAAAGATAAGCAAGTAGTAAATGAGGAAGAGTGATCTAGAGAGAAAAGTTGACCTGTGATCAAATTGCTTTTTTATCTGAAGCTATTATATTAATTTGCCAGATCAGCTTTAAAAATGGCTTCTAGAAATCATTGGCTTAAATATTTCCATTACCTTTATGAATTATTACACATTTGTTCATTTTTTTAAAATATGTTTTTATTGAATTTTTTTTAGAGAGAGATAGAAACATCCATGTGAGAGAGAAACATTGATGAGCTGCCTCCTGCACGCCCCCTACTCAGGATCTAGCCAGCAACCTGGGCATGTGCCCTGACTGGGAATTGAACTGGGACCTCTCAGTCCATGGGAGGACACTCAGTCCACTGAGCCACACCAGCCAGGACCATGTTCATTCATTTTATTGCCACAAGAACTCTGAGAGAGAGAGAGAGTAGATATGTTACTCTGTTGCGTGGTAGAAGGCAAGTTACAGAGAGGGACTGACTGTCCCAAGAAAATGTGCCTGGCTAAGCAATAACAACCATCAGGCTGAAACCCAACTTTCTTGAGTTTCTATGTGATATTTTATTTCAGACTATAGTATTCATTCCAGTGGTTGTGGATCTTAGAAAAATCACATCCAGAAAAATCATCTCTGTATCTCTCTTCAGCTTGATATAACACTAGTGAAACCAAATGCATTCCCTTTCTGCAATTATGTATGACTTGGATTCTGAAATTTGTTACTTTTAAAAAAATTTTTTCCCCTTTATTGATTTTAGAGAGAGTATTTACAGATATATGGCAGGAGAGCTGGAGAAGGAGAGAGAGATAGAAACATCAATGGGAGACAGCATCAATTGGCTGCCTCCTGCATGCTCCCCATTGGGGATTGGGCCCACAGCCTGGGCATGTGTCCTGACTGGGAATTGAACCAGTGACCTTTTGGTGCATGGGTCGATGCTCAACCACTGAGGCACACCGGCAGAACTGAAATATGTTACTTTTTAAAGCAAGCAGTATTTCATATTTTCAATATGTGTAGGCTTTGGTTTTAGATGAATCCGGCCTAAGTATCCTGGAAAGTGGCATAGCCTCTATATACCTCAGGTTTCTCATTTATAAACTAGATAATAATTTGTACTTTATGTTTTTGAGGGTTTTATCAAGTAAGAATGCATGTAATGTTTTTAACACACAATAGGCTTAATACTTGTTATTTATGTAATTTTAAAGTTAAAATAACTTTCATAATGATGTAAGAGTAGGTTTTATTGATATGTTATTTATTACAAAAATTGTACTGTTTAGAGAAAGTACATTCCATGCTATAACTGAAGATACTCTGAAAAGAAATTCTTTTTATTTTTTAGTTATTTTTTATTAATTTACTTTTGTTACAGATGTTTCTCCTTTTTTCCCCCATTGACACCCTCCTCCCCCTCCCTCCCTGCCCCATCCCCAGTTTTGTTGTCCATGTCCATTGGTTATGAGTACATGCGTACAAGTTCTGTGTTCATCACTCCCCCCCCCACCCCCTCTTCTGGCAAATGTCAGTCTGTACCCTATTTCCATATCTCTGGGACTACCCTGTTCCTCACACTGTTATGTTCATTATATTTCAGAAATAAGTGAGATCATATGATATTTGTCTTTCTCTGCTTGGCTTGTTTCACTTAGGATAATAGTTTCCAGGTCCTCCCATGTCGTCGCAAAGGATAAGAGATCGTTCTTTCTTACAGCTGCATAGTACTCCATTGTGTATATGTACCACTGCTTTTTTATCCATTCGTCTACTGATGGACACTTGGGCTGTTTCCAGATCTTAGCTATTGTAAATAGCGCTGCTATGAACATGGGGGTACATGTATTCTTTCTGATTGGTGTTTCAGGCTTCTTAGGGTATGTTCCTAGAAGTGGGATCACTGGGTCAAATGGTAATTCAATTTTTAATTTTTTGAGGTAACACCATAGTGTTTTCCATAGTGGCTGCACCAGTCTGCACTTCCACCAGAGGTGTACTAGAGTCCCCTTTTCTCCACACCCTCGCCAACACTTGTTGTTTGATGCTTTGTTGATGGCGGCTATTCTGACAGGTATGAGGTGATACCTCATTGTTGTTTTAATTTGCATCTCTCTGATGATTAGTGAAGTTGAGCATTTCTTCATATGTCTCTTGGCCATTTGTATGTCCTGTTTGGAGAGGTATCTATTTAGTTCCTCTGCCCATTTTTTAATTGCGTTCTTTGTCTTCCTTTTGTTGAGATGTATGAGCACTCTATATATTTTGGAAATTAGTCCCTTATCTGATATATCATAGGCAATTATGCTCTCCCATACTGTGGGTTGCCTTTGCACTTTGATGGTTGTTTCTTTTGCTGTGCAGAAGCTTCTGAGTTTGATGTAGTCCCATGTGTTCATTTTTCCCTTTGTTTCTGTTGCCTTAGGTGATATATCAGTGAAAATTTTGCTGTGTATGATGTCTGAAATTTTGTTGCCTACATTTTCTTCTAGGATTTTTATGGATTCATGAGTCACATTTAAGTCTTTTATCCATTTTGAGTTTATTCTTGTGTATGGTGTAAGCTGATGATCTAGTTTCATTTTTTTGCATGTAGCTGTCCAATTTTCCCAACACCATTTATTAAAGAGGCTGTCTTTACTCCATTGTATGCTCTTGCCACCTTTGTCGAATATTAATTGAGCATAATGTTTTGGGTCAATTTCTGGGTTCTCTGTTCTATTCCATTGATCTATGTGCCTGTTCTTGTGCTAGTACCAGGCTGTTTTGATTACAGTAGCTTTGTAGTATAACCTGATGCCTGGTATTGTGATCCCTCCTACTTTGTCCTTCTTTTTCAAGATTGCTGTAGCTATTCGGGGTCTTTTTTGGTTCCATATGAACTTCTGAAGTATTTGTTCTAGTTCTGTGAAATATGTTGTTGGTATTTTGATGGGGATTGCGTTAAATCTATATATTGCTTTGCATAGTATGGACATTTTAATGATGTTAATTCTTCCAATCCATGAACAAGGTATGTGCTTCCACTTTTTTATATCTTCCTCTATTTCTTTTTTCAATGTCCTGTAGTTTTCTGCAAATAGGTCCTTTACTTCTTGGTTAAGTTTATTCCTAGGTATCTTAATTTTTTTGCCGCGATGGTAAATGGGATTGTTTTTTTAGTTTCTCTTTCTGTGAGTTCATCATTGGTGTATAAGAATGCTGTTGATTTCTTGACGTTAATTTTGTATCCTGCTGCTTTGCCAAATTCATTAATTAAGTCTAGTAGATTTTTGATGGAGTCTTTAGGGTTTTCTATGTATAATATCATGTCATCTGCGAATAAAGACAGTTTCAGTCCATTTACATTTAAGGTGATTATTGATATGTACTTATTTATTGCCATTTTTGTACAGTGTGGTTCTAATTTTCTTTCTATTTCTTCTGTTAATTACAGCAGTCCTTTTAACATTTCTTGCAGTGCTGGTTTGGTGCTAATATATTCCCTTAGCCTTTTTTTGTCTGGGAAGCTCTTTATTTGACCTTCTATTTTGAATGATAGCCTTGCTGGATAGAGTAGTCTTGGATTCAGATCCTTGTTTTTCATGACCTTGATTACTTCATGCCATTCCCTTCTGGCCTATAGTGTTTCTGTTGAGAAGTCAGATGATAGCCTAATGGGGTTTCCTTTGTAGGTAACCTGTTGCTTATTTCTTGCTGCCTTTAGGATTCTCTCTTTGTCTTTAATTTTTTGCATTTTAATTATTTTGTGTCTTGGTGTGGGCCTGTTTGGGTTCTTCTTACTTGGGGCTCTCTGTGCTTCTTGAACTTGAATGCTTTCTTCCTTCACCAGGTTAGGAAAGTTTTCTGTCACTATTTCTTCAAATATCTTCTCTAACCCTTGCTCATTTTCTTCTTCTTCGGGGACTCCAATGATGCGAATATTATTACGTTTCCAGTTGTCCCACAGTTCTCTTAAGCTATCTTCCTGTTTTTTTCATTATTTTTTCCTTTTGGTTTTCTGATTGATTGATTTTTTCTACTCTGTCTTCTAATTCACTGATCCAGTCCTCCGCTTCCTCTACTCTGCTGGTCAGTCCTTCCA
The DNA here is from genome assembly GCA_030848825.1 of Tadarida brasiliensis. Classification (NCBI taxonomy): domain Eukaryota; kingdom Metazoa; phylum Chordata; class Mammalia; order Chiroptera; family Molossidae; genus Tadarida; species Tadarida brasiliensis. The sequence continues at coordinate 62,019,533 of CM061265.1, forward strand.
ATGTGTTCTTTATTTCTGCTATGTCATTCTTTATTTCCACTTGGTTGGTTTTCATGGTGTCAATGTCCTTAATCATGCTGTTTAGTTTCAAGATCATGACTCGGAACTCTACCTCTGATAATTTGCTTAACTGCATTTCATTTATCTCATCTTCGGTAGAGTTCTCTTGTTCTTTCATTTGGGATCTGTTTCTCTGTTTCACCATTTTTGCTATCTCAGTGGGTTTTGGAGCCTGCCAAATTTTCCCTGTGGGTGTTGGTGTTCTGCTATTTGTGGCTCCCTCTACTGGGTTTGGATGAGCGTGGTGGGCCCTCCTTCAACACCACTGTCAAGTCTCACTTTCCTGGGTAGATTTGCTGAAAAGAAATTCTTTAAAATATAAAAAATATATTTTTAAAATACATAAAATATGAAAGACAAAAATATCAACAAACACTTTTATTAAGTTAGATAAGTTGATATTAAATTTCATGCAGAAAAAATGTACAACAATAACTAAGAAAACAGTAAAAAGAAAAGCTATATGGAGAGCCACATGCAAAAGAATGAAACTGGACCACTGTCGTACACCATACACAAAAATCACCTCAAATTGGATTAAATACTTGAACATCAGATCTGAAACTATAGAACTCCTAGGAAAAACCATAGGGGTAAGCTCCTTGACAATGGTCTTCGCAGTGATTTTTTTGGATTTAACAATAAAAGGAGAGGCAACAAAAGTAAACATAAACAAGCGGGACTACATCAAACTAAAAACTTCTGCACAGCAAAGGAACCATTAACAGAATGAAAAGGCAACCTACTGAATAGGAGAGAAATTTGCAAAGTATATATTTGATAAGGAATTAGTATCTATAATATATAAAGAATTCATACAACTCAATGGCAAAAAAACAATTTAATTAAAATTGAGGGCTGGCTGATTTTTATCATTCCAACCCATATTAATTCCATTACAGATATTTGGCAGGAGAGCTGGTCTCAGAAAAACAGAACCTCAGATGGAGGGCTCCACAGAGGACAACATTAGTTTTGAAAAGGAGTTTCTGTTATTCTAAAAATTATTCACATCAGATCTTCATGACAGTGTTGGGCAAAGTCAAAGAAGATGTTAAGCAGCATTCTGGAGTGGAAAGAGCTAGAGCTTAAGGCCATAGATCACTGAGTTGACTTCCAACTCTCCTATTTCTTTTAGCTGTGTTAGAAAAGTGACTCACTCGATTTCTCAGCATCAGCTCTTTATCTGGCAAAAAGGTGAAGAGATCACGTGAATGTGTAGTTTGGGGGATGGGATGAACTAATATAAGTAAATGTTAACAAAGGTGTATTTCTCTCTACTCTCATCTCCTCCCACGCTACCACTGCCCCAAAAAGGTTATTGTGTAGAGTTAAGAACACAAGAGCTGGAAAAGATTTTAGAAACCACACAATCAAATATCCTCTTTTTATAAATGAGGAAATTGAATATGTGATATATCAAGACAAAAGTGATACCAGCAGCCGACTATGAAAAAGGAAATGGCAACTGTCATGAGCATCACACCTGCACCATGCTCTAGCCACCACCTTTGCGATCAGTCCTCACGGCTGAAATTTCAGAGATGCAAGCACTCAGTGCATGTTTGTAGGTTTTCTTTTTTATGCAGTGATTTTCAATATTTCTTTTTTTTTTCTTTATCAAATGTGTTACCAGAATGGTTAACTTTCTCTATTTGAGCCAACAGTTATAATAATTTTAAATAAAATAAATAACTTCAACATTATTTTTTTCTAATAGGAGGCTAAGTTCTTTGCAATCAGTGTTGAGAATATTCTACACTTTTCTCTCTTCTAATGTGGTGCTTTGGCTTATCCTGAATTTTAATGCACACAAACAGCTTTCAGTAAAACAAAAACAAAAACAAAACAAAAAACTGTTTGGGTGACCTCATTAGCTTCATTGTCTTTTCTCTTGGTGGTCATGAGACACAGCACAGAGATGTGTGGCTGTGATAAAGGACCAGTAAAATCACACACTAGAGACAAAGACCACTTTAGTGATGTCAGTTATGAGAATTCATATTTTAGAGCACAGATTGGAGATGAACTATTGATGCATAGATCAAGAATTTGCTTATAGGCAAGTTCCCTAAAGCAGTAGTTTGGGGATTAGTTTTGTTTAGAGTTGAGTATGAATTTGATTTACAGCAGCTATAAAATCTCTTTTCTTTATTCTCCCTGTTCCCTGATTTGGATATTCTATTTCACATAGATAAATACATACACAACTTTTGTGTCAGATTAAATTTCTCACATAGAATTTTTGAGCTTAGCTACAACTTTACCTAATGAGAAATCATTTTAGGTGGGTATTCAGATATAATAATATAAGAGAAAGAAATGGAAAGAATCATGATTTTCTCTGTTATAACAGGCAATAAAACCTAAGTGCTTTGTATAGAAGAAATTAATATATAACTAATGTTTTACCAAATTTTTAATATAGCAAAAGTATTTTATTTTACCATTTTTAATACCATGCAGAAATGAATACAGGATTAAAGAATATGGATACAATTGAGACTAAATATAAAGTATAAAAATGTATAGTCTAATATATTTAACTTCTCTTGAATGGGTTTGTCATGATAAAAATTCTCTGTCATATATACACCCCTTTTATAACTGGATGGGTTGACTATTAAGATTCCTCATTTTATTTCAAGTTAAGTTATAAGAAGATTAAGAAAAAGTTAGAATATTGCTCAATGATGTTATTTGGGAAATGAACACACAGATTATCCCCAGGTGGCATATGACAGGTAGTTTTGTCCTTATGTTATTGGTGGGATGTGCTCAGTGTCCCCATTTGTTGCTGGTGGAAGTGGAATTCTTGTGATGTCGCAAGGAGAGGAATTTCCTGAGATTCACATGGGAGGATCAGTGATATTTATTTGCATGGAATTAAACCCTTGTGTTTCCAAGATCCTATTTCCCTCTGTCCCGCCGTGGAAAAAGTCCAGCCTTATCTTCAGCAGAGCTCAAATAAAGGCCACAGCCCAGAGTCTCTGCTGCACATGAGAGCACAGTCCAGCTCAGCATCTGGCTAGGTTAGCTTGTGTTCCCAGCTGCAGTCCATTGTGTGTGGGGTCGGCGTGGCCATGGGCCATGCTGCTTCTTAAGGTCACACGGTGGGCTAGTGCACAGGCCAGTGCGGGTCACAGAGCAAGAGCATGTCAGGGAGCAGGAGCAAAGCAAGGGCAGGACAAGAGGGAGTGAGTTTCCTTGTCTTGGGATTTTAACCAGGATTTTGCGTGCTTTGCAGTGGCTTCACCCCCTAGCCAATTCTCTTTCTCCCAGGTTAGAATGACAGGCAAACACCTTCCCTATCTCACCACCCCCCCGCAACTTCACTGCACATGTGCCCATCTCCCCCTGCTCTCCCCCAGCCCCCCTCCCAAAATCCAGGAGCAGGAAAGGGAGGGGTGTGAAGCTGCAGCTTCCTGGTGAAGCTGCTCAGATGACCATACTTATAATGTCTGGCTTCCACTTTGCTCTTTTCCTATTATTAATGTCAACTAGCTAATTATGGAGATAATACTTACACATTATTAGACACTCTCAACTTGTAAGTATTATCAACAATATGCTTTATTTTTCAGTGAGTCATTTGTGTCCTCATCCTTCCCTTCAGATATTATCCCTAATAGTTTCTCATACTTTCTTTTATTTTTCAGCCCTCTTTTTCTCATCAGCTCATACCTGCCATATTTATGCATATTTTTCCTCTCTATCTGTCTATCTTCCTACTTACCCACCTACCTACAACCTATCATCTATCCTATTTAAGAAGAACTCGTAATATGATAATGCTAACATTAATCATAAAGGAAGGAGGATTCCCAAAAAAAGTCTTTCATTCACAGTGCTAATTTTTGCCTCTTTATTTTTCCTTTACAGATATTTGGGAAAATTTCGAGATGAAACCTCTCCTGAACAACAGTTTGCAAAGTGGAGCTATTTTATAGTTGATTTTCTCAATAGCATGCACTGGTGTGACATTTCTGGGCGCTTAATCCCTCGCTCCTCAGCAGGAATCTCTTTCTTTTCTGAGAGCAACAAAGCCAGGAGGAAGCAGGTGTTCAAGGCTTCAGTGGCCACAACTGGGGGGAAAAAAAGAAAGAGAAAAATATGTTCATCCCCAAACTATCTAGAGCATAATCTTTGAGAAAATTTGCCTATGTATTATGTTGCTGAGTTTATTCAATTTGCCTAACTGTGAGTTCACGCGATGGCCTTGCCAGAACATTTCTGGGTCATCCTACTTTTTGTTGTTCTTGGTGATGAGAGGGAAGCCCTGGACAGCACACTCCCCTGGCACCGCTCTGCCCTGACCCAGGGTTAACAGGCCTGAGTAGAGTAAGGACAAAGGGGCCTTCCAGGCACTTCATCATTAATCCTTTATAATCATAGTCTGTAGGAACTCACGGTTCAGTAATCAAAAAGTCCAATTTTGAGACATTATTTTAATAATATGAATTAGTTATGAAACCCTAATGTTGTATAAATTAAATTATAATACCGTAGGTCCACTACTTTTATTTCCTAATTAAATGTAGAGTGATCCAAAATGATCTATAGAAATAATTAAACTTTTAAAAGTGATAAGTTAGTAAAATGAACTTGTTAATTATTGTCGGACATTGAAATATTAGTACTCTCCATTCAGATAGTGAAAATATTGGAGAAATCAAGTGATGATATCTTTTCTTACTCTTTTATCTCTTCTTAATTCTCCAAGAGTTCTAAGATCTACATTTTAAAATACCTAAAATAAAGTATTTGATGATTTTCCTTTGTTCAAAATCAGTTCAATATGCTTTTTACAGTCAGGCACAGATATATTTCTTAAATCAGGTTTTATTTCAGATGTCATTTTTAAAACACCTTAAAATGTTAATATCCTATGGAGGACTGATGAGCAAAATAGAGCCAGAGGCATGAATACATGCAACAGACCGACAATTGTCAGAGGGGAGGGGTGTGGGGGGTACTGGTTGAAAGAAGGTGAAGAGATTAGCCAAAGAACATGTATGCATAACCCATGGACACAGAATACAGTGTGATGAAGGCCAGAGGGAGGGGGGTGCTGGGTGGAGGTGGGCAAAGGGGGAGGAAATGGGGGACATCTGTAATAATGTCAACAATAAAAAATATGTTAACATCCTGTGTAAGGAAAAATAGACATTGCCATATATTGTTATTACGGAGTGAATTGGTGAAGAGAAATTTAGCAACATAAATTGAAATGTAAAAAGCATATCAAATTTGCCCTAGAAATTCCACTTCTAGATATTTATCCTCTATAGATACAGGTTTATGTGCAAAATGATGCAGATACAATTATATGCACACAAGCATGTTTATAATACTGAAGATTAGAAACAACCCAAATGATGTCATTAATAGAAAACTGGTAAAATAAATTTTGCTCTGTCTATAGTATGGAATGACATAGAAGTAGTAAAATAATTAATAAAAGAATACTAATGAAATAACAAAGCTATTGAAATCATAATACCTAATCTTTATTGAATAATTTTTATAATTTTATTAAATCCTCATAATATCTTTATGATATCTATCTATCTATCTATACACACACGCACACACACACACACACACACATATACATACAGAGGTGGGTAAAAGTAGGTTAAATTACCAGACATCATTACCTAAAAAATAAATCATAAGTAAGGGTATGAAATAATAATAAGACAAATATTACAAGAATTAATACATAAATAATAAAAGAATAAGCTGTGTTTTGCATACTCAAGATTATAAACCTACTTTTGCCCATCCCTGCATATATATACTATTTATATTTATTAAACTGAGGTATGGAGACATTTTCTATAGTGACCAAGATAAAATAGTGAGGCCATAATACAAACCTAGCCAGTCTTCCACTGTATTATACTATATGAACAATTTTAGCATTGTGTAGATGTGCACCCATTTGTAAGATGGATATAGATCTAAAAAACGCAAGAAGGGGAGGGAGCATATCCACATCACTAATTTATATGAAGAGCATAAGTCTTTAAAAATATTCCTTTGTAAATATTACACGGTTTGTTAGTGTTCATAATCTTTCTTCATATATTCAAAAGTAAATTGTTTAAATGATGATCATGGTTTTATGTCATACATTGCAAAGCAGTCATGGCGCTGATCAGTATGGGCACCCCTAGGCATGCGTAGCTCTTGAGGACAATATAGGCTATTCCGAATTGAGATATAAGTATAAAATTCTCACCAGATTTTGAATATTTAGTACAAAAATGATAGTAAAATATATGACTAATAACTTTATTGATGACATGTTAAAATAATATTTTGACTATATTGGCTTAAATAAAATGTTAAAGTAAATTTTACCTAATTTTAGTTTCATAATGTAGCTTTTATTTAAAAAAAAATTCTTTTCTTTATTGTTTTTTAGAGAGAGAGGAAGGGAGAGGGAAAGAGAGACAGAAACATTGATGATTGAGAACATTGATTGGCCACCTCCTGCATGCCCCCAAACTGAGGATTGGGCCCACAACCTGGGCATGTGCCCTGACTGGGAATCGAACTGATGACCTCTTGGTACATGGGTCCATGCTCAACCACTGAGCCACACTGGCTGGGCCATAATGTAGCTTTTAGAAGATTAAATATTACTCAGATTCTCTGTTGGATACCAGTGATCCAATGCACTGAGCTTTTACTGTATTTCACTTGCCTCCCCTTCAGCATTGTTGCTGTAGCTTGGTGGTTATCTACACTTGATGTGCTTTAGAATCACTCGAGAAACATTTAAAATACCCTTGGGCCCCACTGAGAGACTCTGGACTGGGGCCCCAGCGTCCTTTTTTTTTTTTAAGACTTTGCATTTTGATATGAAACTGGGGTGGAAAACTACTGCTCTAATCTTCTGAGCCTACTATGGTTGTGCAAGGAGCTTAATGACATTTCTTCCAGTAATATTTTAGAAGTTAAGTTTTGCATTTTCTTAATTAGGTAAGGATTTTTATTTTGTTGAACACTGCCAAATAAATTAGAAGGTGTGGAAATTTTTAGTTAAAGGAATATTTAGAAATTGTTTTGAGTCTTTGCTTAGTTAAGTTTATTTAATCATTATTAGAACAAAGAAGTTTTTATCCATATTGTTTTTTGTCCTCCAAATTTGGCCAAGCAATGCACTTAAAGCACTTTGAATAGAGCAAATAAAAGTTCCAAATCTGTTTATAGTATGGCTCTGAAAACTAAATGTGGCTAACAGTGCTGGCTCAGAGATTGTCTTTACAAATCACAAGGTAGATTTTTCGGGCCCCAGATATTCCAGTGCCATATAAATGGACTATGGTAAACATACTAATAGAATCTTTTGTGCCCATCTGCATGTGCCCTAGTTTTATAAAATGCCACTAAAAGATGACTTTTATCATACATTTTTGTATTCCATGGAGTCAATATTCAACCTCAGTTTTTATATCATTTTTTCATAATTAATTGCCTTTCTGCCATAGTGTTCTCCATATTTTGACTCCCAGTGTTTATTGGATAGGTGATAAAATACTGCCAATTCAGAAAAGAAACTGGAGGAAGATAAAAGTGTGACACAAAACTGTCAGGAAGGAAAAATTATTTATAAAATCTGGGATTTTTTTTTCTGGCCTCTTTAGTATTACATAATTGTTTTCTGTTTGTAAGACACTAGCAAGTGAACCATAGGACTCAGAGTTTTAGTAGCATTTAAGCTATTAAAATATTACTTCTATATGATTTTATCTTTTCCCAAATTACTGAAATTCTCTTATAGGTTGATTGTGTTGATAAACTAGAATGTAAGTTCCTTGAGGACAGGCACCTATATATCTTGTTCACATCTCCCCAGTGTCCAGTAAAATAACTAACACATGCATTTTTTTATTGAAAGAAAAATGGAAATTTGTGACAGAATACTTCAAATTATAATATAATACCACTGTGATACAAATTTCTTAATGATGAAGTTGTAATTAAATCACTCTGAAGTTTTCACTTTTATTGTTTTGGAAACCTTGTAATTATTTCACAGGGAACTTCTACCAGGAATACAAAATGTTTAGCAAAATAAGCCTAATGATTGCTGAGAATTAGTCAAGCCTCTCTGTCATTGGTCATTTATAAATATATAAGTATATATATATTTGTTGTTGTTAATCCTCATCCAAGGATAGTTTTCCACTGAATTTTAGATAGAGTGGAAGGGAGGGAGGGAGGCGGGGAGAGAGAAACATTGATATGAGAGACACATTGATTGGTTGCCTCCCATACGACCCTGACCAGTGCTGGAGATCGAATCTGCAACCCAGGTCATGACCTTGACTGGGAATTGAACCTGTGGCCCTTCAGTCCATGGGCCAGTGCTCTAACTGCTGAGCCAACCTAGACAGGGCTGTCATTAATATATTTTAATAGGTGTGCTTAAAAGTTAATAAAACTTTCAGTAAAGAGAAATTCATACATTTATTAACTTTAAATCAAATAATCTAAAATTCATCTTAAGTAATTATGAAATATTTAATTTTTCAGAAACCCCCAGTATTTTGGAAACGTGGTTCTATTAGATAAACCCTAGTGTTATTGAAGAATTGCTTGGATTGCCCTTCTCTGTTGCTAGTGAGAGTAGGGTTCTTGGGGTACTGCTGGAATAAGCATTTCAGGAGGTCCTCACAGGAGGATGAGATGTGGTAGGAAGCTCTATTTGCATGGAATTACATCCCTGGGTTTGCAAAGTTCCATTTCCCTTCAACCAGTCCTGGAAGAGGTGCAACTGGGGATTCAGCAGAGCTAGAAGCAAAGCCAGCATCCAGAGTTTTTGTTCCATGGTGGAGCTGGGTCCAGCACAGCATCAGGCTAGTTCCAGTCCATTGGTCCACTGTGTGTGCGGTCCAAATGGCCATGGGCCATGTGGATGAGTGCAGAGCATGAGAGCCCTGCAAGTAAGGAGTCAGGTGCAAGCAGCAAGAGCAAGAGAGCAGGAGAAGAAACTCCTTTGTTCAGGAGCTTAAATATCCAATCTTCCTGCACTCGCAGTGGCCACACCCATTCTGGCCAATAACCTGTTTCCAGGTGTAACTGACAGGCAAGTATCTTCCCTGTTACCCAGAGTTTACTGGGCATGCTTTTATTCTTCCCTTTGCTCCTTTCCAGTTAAATAATAATTGGGTTAATTTACAATGGTATCACTAGGAAATATTGTTATGCAGCTAAATTCTGGGCTTTGTTATCTGTTAAATGGCAACACTTATTTCCTGGGATTATAAATGAATTGTGTTTGAAGCATAGTTGTCCTAGTTACTAGCTTTGTGGTTATGAGAAAGTTACGTAACTTCTCTACATCTATTTTATTTATTTATTTATTTATTTATTTATTTACTTACTTACTTACTTATCTTTATTGTTGAATGTATTACAGATGTTCCTCATTTTCCCCCCATTGCCCCCCTCCTCCCCATTCCTGCCCCCCTCCTGCCTTTCCCCACACTGTTGTCTGTGTCCGTTGGTTATGCATATATACAAATAAGTTCTTTGGTTTATTTCTTCCCACCCCCCAACCCCCCTTCCCTTTGAGGTTTGTCAGTCTAACCACCAATTTGTACTTCTTAATCCCTTCACCTTTTTCACCCATCAGCCCAGCCCCCACCCATCTGGTACCCAACAAAAGTTCTCTGTATCTATGAGAATGTTTCTGTTCTGCTTGTTCATTTTGTTTGTAGATTCAATTGTTGATAGATATGTATTTATTGCCATTTTGTTTGTTCATATTTTTTTATCTTTTTCTTCAAGAAGACCCTTCAACATTTCATATAATACTGGTTTGGTGGTAATGAACTCCTTTAGCTTTTCCTTGTCTGGGAAACTCTTTATATGACCATTGATTCTAAATGACAGCTTTGCAGGATAGAGTAATCTTGGTTGTAGGTTCTTGCTTTTCATCACTCTGAATATTTCTTGCCACTCCCTTCTGGCCTGCAAAGTTTCTTTTGAGAAATCAGCTGACAGTCTTATGGGAACCCCCTTGTAGGTAACTAACTGCTTTTCTCTGCTGCTTTTAAGATTCTCTCTTTGTCTTGAAACTTTTGCATTTTGATGATGATGTGTCTTGGTGTGGGCCTCTTGGGGTTCATTTTGTTTGGGACTGTCCGTGCTTCCTGACTTGTATGTCTCTTTCCTTCACTAATTTAGGGAATTTTTCTGCCATTATTGTTTCAAATAGGTTTTCGATTTCTTGTTCTCTCTCTTCTCCTTCTGGGACCCCCAAGATGTGAATGTTGGCACTCTTGAAGTGGTCCCAGAGGCTCCTTACACTATCCTCATTTTTTTGGATTCTTTTTTCTTTTTGTTGTTGTGATTGGGTGTTTTTTGCTTCCTTATATTCCAAATCGATGGTTTGCTTCTTGGCTTTACCTACTCTACTATTGAATCTGTGTAAACTATTCTTTAGTTCAGTTAGTGCCTCCTTCATTTCTAACTGTGCCTCCTTCATTTCTGACTGGTCCTTTTTTATGCTCTTGAGGCCCTCACTGAGGTTCTCACTAAGTCCATTGAGCATCCTTATAAGTAGTGTTTTGAACTCAGCATCTGTTAGGTTGCTTAACTCCATTTCACTTAATTCTTTTCCTGGAGTTTTGTTCTGTTCTTTCATTTGGGACCTGTTTCTTTGTCTCCTCATTTTGGCTGCCTCCCTGTGTTTGTTTCTATGTATTACTTAGCGAGAGGTATGGGGCTAGCTGAAAACAGATGCTGCTTGTTTGAAAGAATTTAGGAAAAGCTGAAGCAGGATCCAAGACAGGCCAATCCTATGGTAAAGCAACTGGCAACAGCTTGGGTGGGCCTGAAAGCTGGGTGGGGCGGGGTCTCAGGGAATCACCAGGGCGGGGCAAACAGTGTAAGCCAGGTTGCTGGAGTCCCAGATATGTCGGCGTCTGCCGGCCCAGGGCAGGGCTCACCAAAGGAACAAGAGCCTCAGCCAGCACGTCTGTCCAGGAGAAAGCTGTCTCTCCAGCCCTCGCTCCAATGCCAAACAGCTCAGTTCTTCCCCATATGATTCTGGTGCCTTTCAAGCTGCCTCCCCCACACTGGAGCCTGGGAGTCCGAGTGAGTCCGAGTAAGTTCGTGCGCGGGCCCTTTAAGAGGAGCTGCTGGGGGCTCCAGCCGCCTCAGCCTCAGTTCCCGCTGGTTTTTCCAGCCAGAAGTTATGGTGACTTCTCTTCCTGGCACTGGAACCCTGAGCTGGGCGCCTGGTGTGGGATGGGGACCCCTCAGTCCTCAGGGAGGACCTTCCCTAGCCGAGGTGTCCTCCTAATTTTTATCTGGCACACGTGGGTGTGGGACCAGCCCGTGGCGCCTCCGCCCCTCCTACCAGTCTCGATGCGGCTTCTTCTTTAATTTCGTAGTTGTCGGACTTCCATTCAGCTTGATTTCAGGCAGTTTTGAATGATGGTTGTTCTGTAGTTTAGTTGTAACTTTGATGTGGTTGTAGGAGGACGCGATACCGCGTTTACCTACGCCGCCATCTTGACCGGAAGTCTACATCTATTTTATTTTTGCAATTTTTATTACAGGTGTTTCTCCTTAGACACCCTCCTCCTCCCAATCCACCCCCCCCCACCACATTGTTGTCTATGTCCATTGGTTACGCATACATTTACATCTATTTTCAAGATTCCTCATCTTTAAAATAGGCAAAGTAATGGAGCACACTCAATGTGAGGAATGTTGTAAGAATTCATTTCAGTTATAGCTATGAAGCAGCTAGTATCATCCAGTGCTCAATTAAATATGAACTATTGATATTATTGGTTGCATGATCATGGCAAATTTTGTAACTATTTATGAAAGTAGAACTGTGCCAAAACCTTGACAATAGAAAGTTCAGCTTTAGTCATAAACTCCTCCAGCTAAAAGTCATTTTAGCATAGCCTAGCCAACTTGGTTTCTGTTCTCTGATGTGCTTGCTGCTTAATTTCCTAGGGACTGGAGTGATGGGCTGATACGCAAATACAAATCCTAATACTCCTTGTTAACAGCAGCAACTAAAGCCTATGAAAATGTAGTGCTTCGGGGTGCATGAGGGAGGCAGCCAATTGATGTTTCTCTTTCTCTCTCCCTTCCTCCCTATCTAAAATAATTTTTAAAAATGTAGTTCTTATGTCATCATAGCAGTTAAAATTTATTAAGAATTTATTATCTTCTGGGCACTACACATGTAAAATTTCATTTGACCTTCACAATAACCCTATAATAAAAGTACTGTTATTTATTTTTTTTTATGAGTAAAAGAACTGAACATTAGAGAGGTTATATAACTTGCTTCATGTCATACAGTTAGTAAGTGTTAGAGATAAAACGTAATCACAGAAAACCAGACTTTAGTTCCTACATTTTAACACATTATATAGTATTTCTAAATGTATGGTATGCACACTATAGGATTTAGGATAATTTATATGGTAGATAAACTTTATATTTATTTATTTTATTTTTATTAAATTTATTGGGTGACATTGATAAGATTATATAGGTTTCAAGTATAATTTCTATGATATATGATTTTTATATTGTATTGTGTTCCTGCCACTCCAAGTCAAATAATCTTCCATCACCATATATTTGACCCCCTTTACCCCTTACTGTCCCCCATCCCCTTTCCCTCTGGTGACCACTATACTGTTGTCTGTGTCTATGAATTTTTGTTTGTTTTTCTTTTTTGGTCACTTTTTTTTGCTTTCAGTTTTATATCCCACATATGAGTGAAATCCTATGATTCCTTAACTTTTTCTGACTTATTTTGCTTAGCATGATATGCTCAAGGTCCATCCATGTTGTCTCATATGGCAGTATTTCATCTTTTCTTATGGCTGAGTAGTATTCCATTGTATGTATATTGGATCACATCTTCTTTATCCAGTCATCTATGGAAGAACACTTCAATTGTTTCCATGTCTTGGCCACCGTGAATAATGCTGCAGTGAACATAGGGGTGCATCTGTCTTTGTGAATAAATGTTTTTAAATATTTCAGGTAGATACCCAGAAGAGGTGTTGCTGGGTCATATGGTAACTCTTTTCTTAATTTTTTGAGGAAACTCCATACTGTTTTCCATAGAGGTTGTACCAGTTTACATTCCCACCAGCAGAGAATGAGGGTTTCTTTTTCTCCACAACCTCTCCAACACTTGTTATTACATGTCTTGTTGATAACAGCCAATCTAACAGGTGTGAGGTGATATCTCATATGGGCAAATAATTTTCAACAAAGGAGCTAAAAAATACAATGGAGACAAGAAATCATCTTTAATAAATGGTTCTGGGAAAATTTAAAAGCCACATACAAAAGAATGAAACTAGACTACTTCTTGTCCTGATATATAAAAATTAACTCAAAATGGATCAAAGACCTGAATATAAGACTTGAAACAATAGGTTACATAGAAGAAAACATAGGTACTAAACTTATGGATCTTGGTCTTAGAGAAGATTTTATGAATTTGACCCCAAGTCCAAGTTAGTAAAGGTAAAAATATGACTGGGACTATATCAAACTAAAAAGCTTCTGCACAGCAAAAGAGATTGCCAATAAACAAAAAGGCAACCAACCCTGGTCAGAACTATGGTTTGCAAATATCTTCTCCCATTCAGTTGGTTACCTTTTTGTTCTCTGTATCTATGAGTTTGTTTCTGAATTTTTTTTTTGTCATGGCATTCTTTTCAGTGATGCACATACCTATCATTTTAAATCGCAAACTATCAATTATGAATTGCACTTGGAACCGTACACACTTTGATTTCCTTTCCTCTTGAATTATCATGGATCAGAGCTTTATAAATAAGTCCTTTAAAGCATAATGTTGAAGATACTGGTGGAAATCTAGGAGAAGTGCTGATTGTGATGGAATCAGTAATGTACTTTCAGAACAGTAGGAAGATCAAATTGATGAACCATCTGAAACTACCAGTTGCTGATGTAAAAACACCAGCTGCAAAGAAAATAATATCATGCAAATATAATAAAAATTATTTGAAATTTGGATTTTAGTGGGCTGACAATGAGCATAAACTTTTTTCATGAGGTACAGTGTGTGTAGGGACAATAACAATAATGCATGCTATCTCAAATATCAGCTTTGAAATGTACAAGGGCTACCATGAAAAGTATTGAATTTTTAAAAGCAAAGCAGAAAGACATTCAAGTAACAGAACATCAGCCCAGGGTGGTAGGAGATGAAACTGCAGAAGTTGCAGAAGCCCTGTTTGTAGTGCTGGGGTCCACTGCTAAGGTTAGGGTTGCTCATGTGATTAGCAAGACACTCATTACTGTTCAGCTGCAGCACAGTGCAACTGATGCTGTCTGGGACAAAACAAGGGGGAAAAATCTGACGGGGCAACTCTATCAAATACAAGAATTTACCAAACAATGATATACATGGCCCAAATATAGAGCAGATTTGTTATCCCGGGTTCAAAAATGTCCATAATATTCCCTGGACACTCTAAGATGAATACCCTGATATTAACAACTCAGCTGATCTTGCAGTGTTTGTCAGGTATGAGCTAAATAAAGGAGCTCAAGGAGACATGTTGTTTGGCCAATCTTTATTAACTCTTACAACTGGTGAAGAAATTTTAAAATTATTGATCAATACAAGAGAAACAATAACGTGTGAGTGATGTACTGGGTTAACACAGATGGTATAAGGCAGTGGCATCCAATGAGAAGAACTTGTTCCATGTATTCAAGCTGTTTTACTGGAAATGAGATCTACCCACTATTTCCTGCATTGGGGAAGCTCTCACCACCAGGAATGTTTATAAAATTTTAAGGAAAAGAATCCAATGAAGCTATAAAGATGGTCAATTACATTAAGGACAAGCAAGTTGAATTCTCTGCTTTTTCTTAGTTTGAAGAAACTATCAGCATGATTACAAACAATTACTGTTTTCTGCAGGAACTTGAAGAAAAAGTTCATGTCTTTTGTGATAAAAATCTACACAATAAGAACATGATCATAGTTTGGATTAGCTTTGAAAATCAGCATATTAATGACATACATTTCTTCTTTGAGTAAACTAAAGTTATCCTTTCAAGGTAAGCAAACTTCCATCATTATTCTACATGAAATATAGAATGTGATGGGTGCATATCTGAATCTGTGGGACACATAACCTGTTGGAGTGAGCTAGATTATAATATTGGTCTGAATAACCTTGTAAAAAATTCATTGAAAAAAGTAATTGAATATATTCTGAAAATTATGAATATTCACTTGATAAATATCTCCATAAATACTTAGCCAAGGAGAGCGACTGGTGAGTGGGTAAGCTCCACATTTTTCATTATCCTTGACATAGTCATATAAAATACATTCTGCAAAGGTTCTTCCAAAAGTTTGTTGAGCTGAAGTTACTTATGGAATTTTGTTTTATCATGATCTATGAAAATGGCTCATATTATGTCTACTCCAGGATATTTGTAATGGTCGTTTTGGAATTAATACATATAACCAAGTTTTTGATAAATTTTTCAGACACACATGAAAACGGGTGAATCCCCTCATTATAGAGTATATACTCGTGATATATCTATTAAACAAACCTTTTAATGATATTATTCTTGTTCTCTATATTCTCATTTATTTTTATGTGCTTGTTCTTTCAAAGGCACAGAGAGTTATACAGTCGGCCCTCGTTTATCGCGGTTAATCAGTTCCAGACTCTACTGCGATAAATTAATTTCCACGAAGTAGGATTCTTTATGTATATACAGTCGTCCCTCGCCACTTCGCGCTTCGACTTTCACAGCTTCATTCTATCGTGGTTTTTTCAAATACAATACTATACTATACTATACCATACTATACTATATTTGAAAAAAATGCGATAGAGTGAAGCCGCAAAAGTCGAAGTGCGAAGTGGCGAGGGACAACTGTAGTAGTTTCCCATTATTTTACTGGTTTTTCTCTTTTTTCCTCTCTTTGTCTTTTTAGGTTTGCTTCATAAATACTTTGATACTAAGTTATTCAGCATTTTAAGTTTACAATGATTATACTTTGATTATAGACTGTAGCCATCTTTATAACAAGTTAAACTTTTTGTTCCATAAATAAATAAATGTCCAATATTCCTTTCATTCAACTTTGAGTTGCTTTTGTTTTATTACATGTGTCTCATATAAGTCTTATATATTTAGCATATAGATTTTCATTTTTTAATCAAATTTTGGGAATCAGTTTAAATAATGGATTTATGCTCTTCATTTTTATTGTCATTTTTTTTTATAGCCTGACCCCCTCCCATTCCTTATCTGTCTCTTTTACCTTACTTTCATCCTTTAATTGTATTTGCTTCTGTTTCTTTATTTTCCCTAAACTGTATTATCTGAGATTTCTTTTGTTTATTTTCTTCTCTAGTAATTTTAAAGTATAAGGTTTGTATTTAGATGACCAATCATTAAACATTTTTGAAAATTCTGAAGTGCTTATTTTCTAAATTATTAGCTTTAAAAATTAATTAACTCTGCATGTGAGTCCACAGCATCTCACCTTCTCAGACTAGTGATGCTATCTATATTCCTCCCCCTTTTAAAAATCTTACTTATCACTCTTCCTTCAAATGTATAATTCTGAATATCAGCTTTTATGTATGTTTAAATATCACTTATAAAGATAATCTTCTTTCCTTGACCACACATCTCTCTACTGCAACTGCTTCATCTCCTCCTCACTACCAAACTTGTCCAAAGAACTGTTTGTCCCATCTGTCCCCATTTTTCAGCTCCCTAGCTTCTACAAAATTACTACTCCAATTTTTCTCTTACTTATTGGGGACCACTCATCAGTCTCTTTTATAATGTCCTACTCCTCCACCAGGCCCTGATATGTTGTAGTTCCTCAAAGCCTGGTCCTAGGTTCCTTATCTCTTCTCTATGGGACACCATACCAAGAGTTTCAAAGGACACTGTTCCGATGACTTGAAAACATATATCTCTAGTCCCAGACCTCCCCGGTGAGACTTCAGATCCATATTGCAACTGCCTTCTTGACATCTCTAGGACATGTCAACAGTACATAAAAATCAATGTGTCTATAACTGAATTATTGATTGTCCTCCCTGAATCAACTTACTCTTTGGTCCCTTGAAAAGACAGAGCCCTGAGAAAGGCAAGACTGAGTAATGGGAAGAGTGGTAGGAGATGAGATTGGAGAAATCGCCCAGGACCGGACCATGAGGTCATGGCTAGGACTTTGGCTTTTACTTTGAGATGTAAAGCCATCTGAGACTTTTGAATAGAGAAGTAATAAGATTTGTGTTTTAAAGGATTCCTCTGTCAATGGAGACAGTAGGCAAGAATGAAACCGTGAGACCAGCCGGAAGCCTAGTGCAGAGCTTTGAGTCATAAATAACAGAGGCTTGTAAGAGGGTGGTAGCAGTGAAAGAGATTAGATGTGGTCAGATTCTAATACTTTTTCAAGGTAAGCAGTATTTGTTGGTGGATTCGATGTAGAGTATAAGACAAAGAGAAGAGTCCAAAACAGCTCCTGGGGTTTTGTTGTCGTTCTCTGATGAAGTGATCTTAGGGGAAAGGACAAATATGAGTTGGAACTGGAACCAAGAATTGAGTTTAAAACCTGCTTATCTGAGATGCTCATTTGACATCAGCTTAAGATGCTGAGTGGGCAGTATGATTCATAAGTTGAGTTCAGAGTAGAGGTCAGAGCTACAGATACACATTTGAAATCATCAGCATACAGATGACCTATAAAACCACCAGGGGCATCAGTGTAGCTTACAGATAAGAAGTCCAAGCACTGAGCAAAGACAACTGGTCAAAACAAAACAAAACAAATTTAAAGATTGGGTTTCCTCTTTTTTGTGGCAGCCCTTACGATTAGTATTGGTTTGTGCCAGGGAACACATACCTTCAAGTAGGGTTTGGTCAACGTTTCTTTTGTAGCCCACCTTACTCATTAATCTTCATTTCTCCAGAACTGGGGCTTACCTTACAGTTTAAAAACAGCTTCCTAATATCTGAGGAACTTTTCATAGTATGGTGAATTCAAGTCAAGAAAAGCCATGACATCCCAGGCTTCCAGGTTGATAGGTCATGCATTTCTCTCTCTCAGCTCCAAGGGGAAGTTTAAGAATGATCTTGATTCACATGAGAGAGAAAACTTATTCATGGTCTCTGTCTTTCCCATGGCCTGCCCTTAACTCAGCTCTTAACCCTCCAAGTCAAAGCTGTCAATGAGTATCTTCTCAGGTTTGCTAAAATGTATCCCATTTCTTTCACACATAATCCATTATTGTTTTAAAAAACAACATTCATTGTATTTAACCATATTTTCTAAAGCAAGGTTTTTTGTTTATTAACCTTGGAGAGGCTTCCTAAGCAGATGAAGGTTTGTGGTTTATTAATCCTGTTCTCTAGTGTCAGGCACTGAGTTAATCTCCTTAATAGATACAACAAACCTGTGAGAAAACTGAGACATATAGACTACAAATAACTTTTGTTAATATCATATACCTAGTAAGGAGACCTTGTTAGACTTTGTATTCTACAAAGTCAAAGTAGGTGATTAATTTATAAAAGGTAAAAGAGTCCTATTTCTACTTTTCAGAGATTTTTTTTTCATTGATGTGACAGAATGTAATCCCCCACATTCTACAAACATGCTAGGATATTCCCTACCTCTGTGCCTTGATTCATATCATTTCTAGGAATAACCTTTGCCCTGTTTTCCCCTGTGTGATATATAATAATAATATATGTAATGTTCACCTTCCAAGGCTAAATTCAATCATCATCTGCTTATGAAGTCTTTCCAGTCACGATTGCTCCTGCTCGTACCCTATAGAACTCCCTCCCATACCCTGAAAATGCCCCAAATGTAACAATCATGACATTTTATTCCACTCATTTCTTTTCTTTTTTTATTTATCCTCACTCGAGGACATTTTTCCACTTTTTGGTCAGATAGAGTGGGAGGGAGAGAGAGGAAGAGAGAGAGAGAGAGAGAAACATCGATGTGAAAGGTACACATCGAGTGGCTGCCTCCCACACGACCCAACCAGGGCCAGGGACAAACTGCAACTGAGATATGTGCCCTTAGCAGGAACCGAACCTGGGTCTCTCTGGACTGCAGGCTGATGCTCTAACCGCTGAGCCAAACCGGCCAGGGCATATTCCACTCATTTCTTAACATGCCTTTCTCTTCCACTAGATTTTGAGCTGGAGGGCTGGGATACCATATCTAATTAGCACAGATGCCCCTACACAGTTCCAGGTATATAAAAGGTGCTTAATAATATTTAGTTATAGTCAGAGGTGTTTTTCAAATCTTCAATAGCCATACTGAACAAGAAATGACCAATCTAAACAAGTGTTTAGATGGTCATAGGATCACCATAAAGCTGAATATCAGCTCATCAAAGTTTGCTTTATTTCCATTTTATACCTTCTTTATTATTTTGATATTTGTGAATATGGCAAAATAATATATAACCAAATGATTTTAAATATGTAGTTCTTTTCAAAACCCAGTTTCCTAAAACAGATTTTTTTCTATATTCCTACCATGTCAAATTACATAGTAAAATCTTACCAGACCTTCATATTAATGCATATTCCAAATTATTTAAAAGAGAATTGCTTTTTGCCTTCAGAACTGATGGTTCTGACATTCCCAATGTAGTTCTGTGTCACACGAAGTGCAGACACACAAGCTGCATCACTGGAAACGGTGAAATGATAAACCTTTTATTGTGGGATTATTTATATAGTGGCCAGAACTCTCTTAACCCTTAATAAATATTAGGAAAAAGCCACAGACTGTCAGTTTAAGTCCACCTATGCAAAGTGAGAAACCAGCCTGCAAGACCAACGCAACCTGGATGCGGCTAGAAAAATGCTAAACTGCTCAGTGAAGGTGCTCGTTTCTGATTTAGGGACACACTTTTCTTCTTCTGAAGACACCTAACAAGAGTTAAGTTGAAACAAAAGTGGAGAAGTGTATGATGATATTTTCTATGATTCCCCAAAGAAAGATATATAGATAGAGGTTTTAGCCATATTATGAGACAGTGCCTTTTAGAATTTCAGCATGTAGGACCACAAATCATCTCAAATGCTACTTAATCTGTAGAAAGTATTTACAACAAGCCAATGCCCCCTAGAATAAAAGGGAATATTTAATGTGGCAGACCTCGATGGAGGGGAGGCAATGAAAGAGAAGGCCCAGCTTGCAGTACAGTGGAACTGGGTGACTTACACCCCCCCTGCTGAAGGCAGCAGACTTGCAGTTATGGAACTGCTAATCTGTTCTACTGTTTTTTAATCAGATGTTGGCATTATCTGCCACTAATTGCTTTTTCATTTCCACTTGTAATTATTCCATTGCATGTTTGTAGTGAGAAGCTGAAAATGAGGCAGATCACTGAGAAAGAATTAATTGTTAATGAATAATCATCAGTAGGAAGCCAATTTCATTATCTTCAAAGAGGTAGCCAGAGATTAACCACTAGCTGTGGTTCTCCTACTTTCTGTGCATGACTGTAAAATAATCACAAATAATCACGCCCTCCAACTTCATCAATTATTTTCTATTATGTGGATTGATACCCATTTTTGTCTTTGTTGTTTAATGATAATGGCAGCATTCATGCTGGGGAGTGCTAATTGGAAGGTGTTACATTCAGTGGGCTCTAGGCCTAATTATTAGAGCATCTTCTTCATTAGCACTTGATCCTACTAGGGTTGCATGGTGGGAGTGACTGATTTTTCCAAGTTACAAGAATATTGTATTAAAAACTTTTGCGTGTTCTTATGCCAAGTAACACACAGACAATTTTATATCTGGTCAAAGTTTTATACCTACTAACAGAGACTTTCTGTTTAAGTAAATAAAACAATGTTTTAACCTAATATGAGTCTTTGAACATGAAGCCTACTCCTGGCCTATAAGCAGAGTCTGCCCAGGGCTGTTGATGAGCTTTCATTTCTGCTTTGTTTCTGCCATTTACCAATACTCGTTCCTTCAGATGGGCTCATACAGCCCACTGGGATTATTATTATATGCAGCTCTCCATGGAGCTTTGCCAGTTATTAAAGGAAACATTATGAAACGAGTCTAAACATTTCAGTGGTTGGGTGATGTCTCTCTACACAGACTTAGGGATGAAGTAAATACATAGTCCTATTTCACCTTTGTGTAGGGCTGCATAACTTCCCAAGGCCCTTTCATGTGTTTTGGCTGCTGATATACCCGATGTGGCCCCAGAAATTCCTATGGCACAAAACCTCGTGTTCAGCTTAGCACCAGAACATTCATCTGCATCCCTTCCCATGGTGCTACACAGTTCTTTAGTGAGTGTGACTAAATAGGCTGCCCCTTACATCAGAAAGGACGTCCTCAGGGCTCTTCATCACTCCCAGGCAACCAAGGCACTATATCTAACTAGACCCACAGCTAAAGAAGGACATAGCTTGCTGCAATCTCAAGTGTACTGGACTACAAAGCAAGTTTTTGAAACATCTCCAGGAGAGAAACTTGCAAAAGAAAGAGAAAAATTGGGTGTAGTTGAGAAGGTGTGGATTTTGGTGTTAGTCCTAGCCATTTTGTTAGTTGTGTGAGCTAGTGTAAATTATTTAACCTCTCAGAACCTCAGTTTTCTCATTAGGTTGTTATACAGATAAATGAGAGATGATATATAAAGTGTTAAGCTAAGGCCTGGCACCTATCGGTGCTTGCCTTGGTTAGGAGCAGATCATGAAGAACCTTAAATGTCTGAGTAACAAGTTGTTTTCTGGAAATGAAATGAAAGTGTCTGAGAAATTAGGGTAAGTAACCCCAAGTCCTGCAACAGACAAATCTTGAAAAATCAATGATTCAAAACAAAAGAGTTTATATCTTGCTCATAGAAAGTCTGCTGTGAGGTGGTCTTTCCTCTATCCAGTGAGTTGGAGATTCAGGCTCCCTGCACCTGGTGATGCTGCCATCTAAAGACAAGACTTCCAAGATCATCAGGGAAGGAAAAGAGAGAGATGGCAGAGGCATACTGTCTCTCATGTGCTAAAAAATAATAATAATAAATTGGGCTTCCTCTTTTTTTGTGGCAGCCCCTTCTGATTAGTATTTGTGCCAGAGAACACATACCTTCAAGTAGGGTTTGGTCAATATTTCTTTTGTAGTCTATCTTACTCATTAGTCCTTACTTCTCCAGATTAGGGGCTTACCTCACCAAAAACAATGCTTGGGTCAACTCATATTCCTATATGCCAGAATTCAGTCATCTGGTTCCAAACCAGTGGCTGGGAAACATGGCCTGGGAAGAAGGCACAGTGTGGTAAACACAGTATTGTATATGCTATGGTGTTCAAAGAGTGAAATAATTAGGAGATCCATTCTAGAAAGATTATACCGCAAGTGCTTAGAGATGGTTGGAAGCTGGGAAAAGACTATAATCCAGGATGCCCTTTAGAAGACTAGTAGTATATTCACAGAAGGAAAAAGGTAATGGATGCCTGCAGATAATTTAGAAACTGAATGGAAATGTCAGACAAGAGATAGAAGTAAAAGAGATACAATTCCAAGATTAAATGGTGGTTCTCTGGAGACATATTAGCAATGTATGAGGAAGACTAGATTTAGAGGATAAGAATGGGGAAAGTATATCAGATAGTATTCAAAATAGACTAGGTTATAGCTGGTATCCATTGTTATGATCAGGGGAGGAATAAGCATAGAGAACAGAAAAATACACCTACAAGAGACGTGGGCATTCAGATGTCTGGGAGAGAGGTTCAAATGTCTCCATATATTTATTGTGGTCTCACTAGTGAGAAGTGCAAAGCCTCCACACACATCTTTATTAGGGGTCCCTAAATTGTTGCTTGGTGAAAATTCTACTCACAACTTTTCTCTTGAATACAGTAACATAATTATTCTTTTCCACAATGACCTTTACCCAGGCATAAAAATAACTTTATATTTTAAGGACAATACCACCAGATTCTTGGTTTATCTATTGTTAAATGAGAGGTTGGGAAGGAGATGGTGAGATATAGAGTAAAGATGTAGAATAAAAGTAAATACACAGCTATACCCACATTTTACAGTATTTGTAATGTAGTTTGAGAAAAATGATTACCATAGGTTTTCTAACTTATTAATATGTGACTTTTTTTTAGCAAGAGAAAGTAGCCAAATTTGATACATACATATGTATGGGAACCTTGCCTACATGAGAGAGTCAGAGACCCCACATGTAGGAGAGGTTCAGAGGGAACATGGGGTATATAAGTTATCCTGAGCTAGGGATCAGGTATGCCTTGGGTCTTCAAAAGGTAATTGAAGGATAACAAGCAGAGTATAACTTTAGTAAATAGAAGTTTGCCCTGCCCTATAGATAGGTCAAAATAAGTTATCTCTGATGATCTCTTTTAGGCAAGACCTCTAATTCAATTTCTTCTAGGTATTTGGGGAGGAAGGGAGAAGTTTCTCTTAAGCCTATGGCTAAAGTTGCTTTTAGCTCAAATCAATCTGCATACCACAAAGGCATATCTTGGGATAACTCGTTCTGGACCCCAGAAATTGGGTTGGTAAATTGATGTATCTTTCATTAAACCAATCTCAGTCTTGAGGAAAGTTCAGTTCAGTTAAACAGTGTGTCTCATTTCAAGAGGCGGTGATGCAGGTGGGCTCCCAAAGTGAAGCCTATGGTGCAAGCAGTCAAATCTTTCATAAGAGGCATCTTTTATGGAAACAAAAGAAAAACATACTGGTTTCAAAGTTCCGAAGACAGGCAGTAAAGATTTCTAGACGTCTGTCTTGTATCATCTTCAGATGAAATGAAGGCAGTCAGTTACAATGATAGATTCTCCTGGTCTGCAGTTTGAATATATCTGGTGATCTCTTTGCAACAGCCAGAAATATTGTCCATATGTGAGCTGTTGTGATTTCTCTGAAGTCTATATTAAGTAGTCCTCATTTACCTTGCATGTCCTTGGGAAACAGCGAGCAGATTTAAAAGGAGCCTATGTGGTTAAACAGGCAGTTTTAGTTCTCAGTGATTCCAAGGCAAAGGATGGGAAAATGAAAATGTTAATTTGTAGGGTTATAGCCAAATATTTAAGAAAACTTTAAAAATTCTGAATCCAGTCTAGTTGATAGGTAGGAAATTAAAAAAACAAAACAAAACAAAAAAGCACCTGGAAAGATCATAAACAGCACTAGAATCTAATATCCACAAAGGTATTTATAGTTTCTATTGAAACAACTTTTCTTTCTAAAATCACCCCCATCTTTACCAAAGATAACCAAATTAAGACTAATTTATTTTGCAAAATAAGTCTAGTTCCCATAAACTTTGCCTAGTTATTTGTATAAGCCCAGCAAGAATTGTAATTAACCATATAGGCTCCTTTTAAATTTTCTTGCTAGAATATTTCATAAGGAATCTTCATATTGAACTTAAAAATGCTTCTCAGGGCTAAGAAGTCAAGTCACATACTTGCCATCAGACTTCACCTGTAATACCTATATATTTAGAGTTAATTCCTCTCTTCTTGGGATGACCATTGTATCAAGGTTCTTTCTTTATATCTTCCAGTAAGCAGCTTTTGCTCCTTACCTGGAAAAACTACTGTGAACCATTTAAGCAAGGTACTAGGCAGTTTTTCCTGGGGGCTTTTATTGGCTTCCAAAGTCAATCTTAATTCTTTAAAGCTTTCTGGTCACATCTGAGCCTATGCATGTATCTCTCAAATATGACATTCCAGTCAAAG
The DNA here is from genome assembly GCA_030848825.1 of Tadarida brasiliensis. Lineage (NCBI taxonomy): Eukaryota > Metazoa > Chordata > Mammalia > Chiroptera > Molossidae > Tadarida > Tadarida brasiliensis. The sequence continues at coordinate 62,044,394 of CM061265.1, forward strand.
CCTGGTAATATACCTTATTAATAGGTGACATTATTTTGACATTTTGGCATTGGATTATTCCTAGATGGTGAACTATAAATGGATGCTGTGGCATAAAATGCTTTCTTTTGAATAACTCTTAATAACTAAGATCCCTTATTTGCAAGCCTTGTCTGACTTGTCACTTGTCTGGCTTGTCTTACTTATAAATAAGACATTTCACAGGGCATCAACCATGCACTTCAAGATTCTAACTTTATTTTGATACAGGCTTTAAGATATGGTTTACCAATGCTTGGCTACTATATCCGAAAGTTTTGTTTCTACCTCTTACACCCTTCTCATCTACTTGACTAATGCCTTTGATGAGAAAAGCACCCTACTCTCCCATCTTCAACCTTACCATTTGCTCCACTATGGCTAAGACCATGCTTTTGTTGCAAAGTTAGAAGAGGAAGATTTTTATTTTATTTTATTTTATTATTTATTTATTTTCTGCATAGACTAAAGGGATGTTCAAGCTGGAGGTAGTATAATAGGGACAGTTACCAATCTTCAGTAGCAACTTTATTTTGTTAGAGGCTAGATAAGATAGCCTCTAACTTGAGAGCAAACCTGAGCCCTTTAAGTAAAAAGGTATCCTGGAAGTAGGGCATGGGGAATCAATCAACCCTAAAGACATTTTCTTCAAGACTCAAAAGTAGGAATAAAATCCAACATGCTTTATTTATTGGTATTTAATATTTGTGTATAATAATAATGTTACTATACATTTAACACTTAGGGTACTTTTTTCATTAATTCGGGTGTCTGGTATTATGCTAAGGATATGAAAATGAAGAAGATACAGTCAGAAGTTTAAACTTATATATATTATCTCTTAATAGTGGTCCTGTTTCTGAGTGTTTCATGGATGAGCAAGAGAAAGCCAAAATAGAGATTTTAGAGGGCTTTAGTGTCTTCAGGGATAAAAGTAGTTTTAAAAATAAATAATATAATCAAATATTATGAAATTTTTTCAGATTATAATCCTAGACTTCATAGTAAAAATATCTAATTACATGGCTTTTAAAAAGAGATTAGTGATAAAAGTAGGTGGGGCTAGCTATAATATTTGAAAATAAATCTTGATTAAATTAAGGAAACTACTACTGTATCTTAAGGAGCATTAATTCAATCAAGTCAGCCATCACTTATTCTTATAAATGTGATCTTTCTAGTAATCAATACATTTTCTGTACTTTATGTAAGAGATAAGAGCTATTATTTAACACCAGGCTCACATTCTGTACATTCCATGGGAAGAATTAGTTTCTGAATCAAACATAAAGATTAGCAGAGAGCCTCAGAAATGAGGCCAGAACAGAGACAGTCCTCAAGTGAAAACTTTATGCCTATAATGCTATTCTCCCATTTTGTCATCTCATATCAATTTTAATGCCTTATGTCTCATCGGAGAGCGGTTATATTCTGACATGTTCCCTCCTGGTGTGAGATGGCAGCTACTAAAATATAAATCACTGCAGAGAATTGCTGGATTTAGAGCCAATTCTTCTAATCGAAAACAACAGCAATGTTAATTTCAGCTTGAGAATGATGGCTTTTGTATGGTGATATAATGGTACAGACTATAATGGTGTCAACTACTGCAATAAAATATGTTTTAAATGGGCTACCTTTTTTACATTTAGACCAGGGTGACTTCTGTCACATTTCTCTTTTTGGCATGGAAACTGACAATCTATTAAATAAATATTAATCCCTAGCAGTCTTCAAAGCAGTCTCAACCATATCAGGATTTTAAATAACTCCATTAATTGCTTAACTACCTCTTCCCTAAATTCCTAAGGGATCTTTTGATGCTAGTCACTCTAATGAGTTATCAAGTGATTCATGACTTCAACCTGTTATCATGCAAAATACATTTCCAGTTGGAAATCTTTACAGATGGTTTTGCCAGAAAGTAAGTAACCACTCTAGACATTCACGAGGCAAGTTTCATTTATGCAGTGTATAGAGAGACATGATTTGTTTTGTTTTTAACATTAGTACCCTAATGTGTCAAAAATTTTAATTTGGTGTCCTGGCCGGTTTGGCTCAGTGGTTAGAGTGTTGGCCCACGGACCAGAGAGGCCCGGGTTCGGTTCCTGCTAAGGGCACGTACCTTGGTTGCAGTTTGTCCCTGGTCCCGGTGGGGTCGTGTGGGTGGCTCGATGTGTCTCTCTCACATCAATGTTTCTCTCTCTTTCTCCCTCTCTCCCTCCCGCTCTAGCTGAAGATAAATGCAAAAAGTCCTCAGGTGAGGATAAAAATAATAATAATAATAAAAAAATTCAATTTGGACAATATATGATCAAATGAAGAATTCTGTTTGAATGATAAAATACAATCTGGATTATCTGTGGGCAAATTATTCATTACAATAGCAGCAGCTATGGCTAGTCTTTACCTTCCTGTAAATTTTCATATCACTTCTACTTGATTTCCCTAAAGTAAGCATTAAAGACACAGAATGTTTTTTATTAACTGAGACAAGACACAATTGAGAAGGTAATCCAATTTTCAAAAGCCGTGTTTCAGTTTCTCTCCCCTGAGTGATAATTAAGCACTGAGTTATTTTTATTTTTAATAAAATTTATTTTTATCATATACATGTACATATTTATTTAAAGTACTGTAATGAGGAGAAGCATCATTCCTGGAGAAGCCCTCCTGGTAGCCCTCCGTTCTTGGTCAAATTCTGCACTGGCTGCTCTCTGGGAGTAACACAGAGCGACCAGGTTAGGATTTCCTTCTGCTTCGGCCCAGTGTTAAGTCCCCCTTTTGGTGTTCTGAAAGCTAAATAGAGAAGGAGGGCTACAGGAAAGCACAGCTTTCTTTTAGCCTTCTTTTACAGGAAGATATCTTTGAGCCTGAGGCCACACTAGAGATTAAGCCTTCTATTTCCTGGAAAGATAATTCAGGGGTAATTGCTTAACTCAAAGAATCCTCTTTTTTATAGCCCCTATTTTTACTCCCACCTTCAGTACTGAAAACTGAATTCCCAAGCCTTTCTGGGGTTCTGTAGTGTATGTCAGTTCACTTTTCTGGGACCTACAAAGTTCAACTTATTATCTTCCCAACATCGGCCTTGGTCTCTCTCTCTCTCTCTCTCACTTTTATTTTGTTTTATTTTTTGTGTCTGTGGATGATGACGATGACTTACTGTCACTTTAGGAGTGAATAGAGCAGTGCTAAACATTTGTTTAGCCTGCCATGTTCACTAGATGTTGACAATTGTCAAGCCTTGTCTTTTTGTCAGGAATCTGGGGAGTCAACAACCAGGAGGTTTAATTTGAACAGAAAATATTTCCAATCTATATGATTGAAATGCCTATGTTTCTTTTTAAATTGATCTTGAGAGCATTATGCTAAATGAAATAAGTCAGAAAAGGACAAGAACCGTATGATTTCACTCATATATGGGATATAAATAAAAAGTAACAAATGAACCAACAAAACAAACAAAAACAACAAACAAACTCATAGATACAGAAATGGTGGTCACCAGTGGGGAAGGGAGGATGGGGAGGATGAAGAGGGTAAAGGGGTCAAATACATGGTGCCTGCAGGAGAGTAAACTTTGGGTGGTGAGCACACAGCAGAGAGTACAGATGTGACACCTGAAATGTATACAATGTTATTACCAATATTACTCCAATAATTTTTTTAAAAAAGAAAAACACAAGCAAAAATAAAAATTTAAAATTCTCAACAAAGAAACGTTGCAGTCATATAGTTCTCAGAGCCACAGCAATTCCACAGAGCTCTCCCAGGGAACCACCATGCAGGAAAGGAAGGAAGAAAGCTGCTAGCACGTGGGACCTGGGCTGCCAATCCCATCTCCCACCCAAAGCCTAAGAAGTTTTATTTTTACCTATGTCAGATACTATATTTTGTATTAGATTATAACTGAAAACATTTTTCTTCAAAAAACTTTTTTTTTCTTTATTGATTTTAGAGAGAGGAAGGGAGAGGGAGAGAGAGATAGAAATATCGATGAGACAGAGCATTGATTGGCCGCCTCCTGCATGCCCCTCACTGGGGATTTGGCCCACAACCTGGGCATGTGCCCTGACGAGGAATTGAACCAGTGACCTCTTGGTGCATGATTTGATGCTCAACCACTGAGCCACACCGGCCGAGCTGAAAACATTTTTCAAAGACACAAAATATTTGAAGCCAGTTCAAACCAAAATACAATTAAATGTAGACTACGCAGATCTCTTGAGAATGATTGATTGAGTTTTATGTGACCTATTGCAGTATCACCCATTACATGCTGAAATATTTGTTTCAGTGGCTTTGTCTTTGCTGTCACTTATATACAGGCTCTAGGGTAAGCTTCTATGTGAGCACACAGGCACATTCAGCAGAGGTTCTTGGCACCTTAAGGAGATGTTGACTTGGAGCACAGTGGTGATGGGGTTTCTCAGATTGTACGGCTGCTCTAATGTGTGGCTCTCATTGTCTCCTTCTTTTGATTCTTCTTTCTCTTGTCTTCTTCACCCTTACGACAACTTATCCAGAAGTTCGTTGTTGTTTTTTTTTGTTGTTTTTTTTTTTTTACATTAACTGCCCGGCATATTCAGATACCACAGTCAAATAATTATTTTATTCCATATGGTAAATTGTCATTTAGCCCATATTCCTTTTATCATCAGGTTGTTTCTATATATTCATTGCTCACTTAAATATCAAAGAGTTTATTTACCTGGGTATCGAGCCATTTCAAAACTTATTTTCAGAAACCTAGATTGTTTTCTTATCAGAGTTAAATTGATGATATGGGAAAATAATTCATATGGGTTCTCTGTTTTATAGAGTACCAAGACAGAGGTAGGTAAACACCTAATTTATTTCACAAAGCAGCAAATCTATGGCCTTCTTACTCTTGTTGGGAGTGTTATCATTGAGGAGAAACTAAGCAGTTCCAATTCATATGCCAATTCTTTGTCTCTCCCTGGTCAACTTCAGAATCCACCTGTATCTGGGATATTTAAAAGGCAAGGAATTTATCCCTGACTCAATTGTTGGTCAGCCCTTTGAAATCTCATGTTTATAATAAGTAATTTCTCAAATACAGAAAACTTAGTGGACAAATATTGTTTTTTTTTAAAGCCCAATATATGTAGTGTTTAGAGGCCACTCAATTTTTACAAGAGAATACCTGTAGGCCTTGGAAAAGGATAAAAATTTAAATTTTTAAAGACTCATGGCATGAATTAAGCTTTGCTCCTGTGTCTTCTTTATGCGTTGATGTACCCTGGGGGAGAAGTACATATACAAGTTGACTATATTCATAATTGCTGTAGTATAGTCAAGTGATGCTTGATGTTTTTCTATTTAAAGACATAGACGTTACATGAGAAAATTGTATGGTATTGAAAAGACAGGTTTCTAAACAAGCAGGGTGTTCTTTTGACATTTTATAACAAATTTTGCCCATAGGTTCTTAATTCCTAGACTACCTTATTCCTCTAAAACAAATACTGATAGATGAAGTTCTGGAATGCATTTTCTTTTTCTCCCAACACCGTTAATGAACTGCTCCGGGAGTCAGAAACTCTGCCGGCTGTCAGGTGGGCCTTGTCCAGATAACACTGGTGTTCTTGCGGCTGCTGTGGCCACTCCCTGAGCCGCATCAGATCCAGTAGTGACTCAAGGGGAATACTTAGTTTCAGTGTCCTTCTTTTATATATATATATATATATATATATCTTTCATTTGGGATAGATGATACCAATTATTTTTTCAGACAGCATGTACAGAGTGGAGCAAAAGTTGATGTACAGTTTGCATGCAAAATAATACAATAATTAACAAATGATAATACAGGAGTAAAACTGTGTTTCCCATACTCACAACTGTCAACCGACTTTTGCCCCACCCTGTGTATTAATAGATTGACTCCTTTACTAGAAACTAAATTACTAAGCAGTATATTCTTAGTCTGATAGCATAAACAAAAAACCAAAGAACTTATATGCATGTATGCATAATCAATGGACATAGACAACAATGCTGGGGGTTTGGGGGGATGGGGAGGAGGGTGTCTGGGGGGGAAAAGGAGAAACATCTGTAACAAAAATAAATAGATAAAAATTGAAAAAAGAAAAAAGAAGACTCTTTCAGGTACCAGGAAAATATGCAAGTGCATTGAAACTAAAATGAATCAGCTTGAACTGTACCCCAAGTCACATTTATAGCCAGCATCAAAATACAATTCAAGTTCTGATTGCAACATTCTTGTGCGGTTCTGGTAACATCACGTGTGGCTTTACCTGAGCACGTTGACTATTTACAGCTGTATGACGGTTGAAGCAATTCATACATTCTCGTTTTCGTGGTTTATGTGTTTGCTGTTGTTTTTGCAACTGAGAAAATATATTGTGGTCTCACTACTCAAACCCTGAACAACTACAGATTAAGTATTCTAACATCTGGGTGACTAAGCATTTTGAAGGACAAATTGTCGTTACTCATACATTTTTGAAAAGACTGATGTTAAATAAATAGAAAATAAAGAGAAAGGTCAAACCAATGAAATAAAGATTTATTTTTAGATTAAGACTTCATCATCTGTTCTAATAACATAAATTGGTGCTAAGGGATTTGAAAAAAAAAGGGGTAATGAAAATGGAATGACTTTTAAAGCCAAATTATTAGATGAGCAAGTTTAGGATATGGATTCTTTAGTTATTTAGAAAGTATTGATTAGGTACTCATATAATTCATAGGATTGTCAAAGATACTCTAGTACTTTGAAATAACTAAGCATAATCCTATCCTCAAGATAGAAGGACCTGATACTAGAAAACAGAAAACTGTCAACATGAATATAAACATATCATTACAATAATTACAGAGCTATGTAGAAAGAAAACAAAGCCCTTTGCTGAGAATGTTCTTTCCTCCCATCTTTTCACAAGCCACTATCACCTGCCCTTACCAATGCACTTATAATTACCCACCACATCCCACGTTTACTTATAATTTCTATAAAGAGAACTTTCTTGACACTTTAAGTCTTTGATGGTGGGATTCAGTTACTGCAGTGGGTGCCCCTTCTGTTGTCTTTCCATGTTTGCTTGTAATTCTCACTAAGTTACAGTTCATTACTGAGAGTACAGTTATCTTGTTTACCATTAGATTGTATCCCCAACATGTAGCATGATATCTGGTACTTAAGAAATAGCTATTGGAAAAAATAAGTAATAGATATTTAATATATTCTTCTACAAAGTTTTGTTAAAAAGGAAGCAAAAACTATACTAATGTTAAGAGACAAATTAGCCACACTAAACTTCTCTAATACTCTTTGTAGATAGTTTTTTGGTTCTGTTCATATTTGGTTTTCTTTACTAAACAAACTTTAACCTAGCCAAACTAAAATTTATGATAGCTAACATTTATTAAGTCCATACTATCTGTCAGGCACTGTGTTAAATTCTTTACAAATAGATCTTAGTTCATTTTAGTTACTCAATCCAAAAACATGTCAATCATCCATCCACTTCTTTTTTCCCCAGCTTTATCGAAGTAAAATTGACAAATAATGTCATAAGATGTTTAAAGTATACAACACGATGATTTCATATACATATTCATTGTGAAAGGATTCCTCCAATCTAGTTAACACAGCCATCACCTCACATATTTAACCTTTTGTTTTTTGGTGAGAACATTTAAGTTCTACTCTTAGCAAATTTAAATAATACAATATAACGTTATCAACTATAGTCACCATGTTACACATTCAATCCTCAGACTTTATTCATCTCATAACTAAGTCAGTACCATTTCACCAACCTCCCTCTACATCTGCCACCCCCAGCTCCTAGCAACCACTGTTCTACTCTCTGTTTCTCTGAGTTTGACTTTTTAAAAAAATTATTGATAAGATTCCATATATAAGGGATACTATTTGTCTTTGTCTGGCTTATTTTACTTAGCGTGATGCCCTTCAGGTACATCCATGTCAAAAATGACAGGATTTTCTTTTTTAAGGCTAAATAATATTCTGTTGTATGTGTATAAAATGTGATATATACATATACCATTCAATTGTTGACTGATATTTAGGTTGTGTCTATACCTTGGTTATTATAACTAATGCTGCATTGAACATGGGAGTACAGATAATTCTTCAAGATAATGGTTTTGTTTCCTTTGGATAAAAACCTACAAGTGGAATTGCTAGATTATATGGTAGTTCTAGTTTTAATCCCATTGTGTGGTACCAATTTGCATTCCCATCAATAATTTACAAGAGTTCCCTTTTATTCACATCCTTACCAGCATTTGTTATCTTTGTCTTTTTCATAAAAGCCACTTTAACAGGTGTGAGATGATATTTCATTGCAGTTTTGATTTTGTACCTCCCTGATGATTAGTGATGTTGAGCACCTACCTTTCCACGTATCTGTTGGCCATTTGTATGTCTTTTTGGGGGGAAAAAAAAACACAAAAAAAACGTCTATTTAGGTTCTTTGTCCATTTTAATTGGATGATTTGTTCTTTTGCTGTTGAGTTATATGAGTTGCTTATGTATTTTGGATATTAACCCTTATTGAAGAGGTGGTTTGCAAATATCCACCCCCCCCTTCTATAGGTTGCCTTTTCATTTTGTTGATGGTTACCTTTGATGAGCAAGCATTTTAGTTTGATGTAGTCCCACTTGTTTATTTTTGCTTTTGTTGCCTTTGTTTTTGTTGTTAAAATAAAAAGAAAATCATGGCCAAGGCCAGTGTTAAACAGCTTACCCCCATGTAGAATTGTGTATGGAAGCACTGTTGGCTATGAGAGACAGATCCTGGGGGATCTGTTTTTGTGGGTGGCAGCTGCAAAAGCTGGGGTGCAGACCTGTGTACAAGCTCCTTCCGTGGAGATACTAGTGAGTAGGAGCAGGCTGTGGGTAGACAGTTGGGGAGGTTTTCCTCCCTCAGGCAGCAGCTTTCAAAGTAAGCAGATGGATGCCTTTCAAAGAAAGACTGGGAGATGGGTGGATTTCACCTGTTCCCTCTGCCTTGAGCCCTGGAAGAGGAGCTTTGGTGAGTGCTGGCTTGCCTGAACAATTGCTTCTTTGTTCTATAGTCTTGTGGGTCTCATGGATGCAGGACTCATTGGCTTTCAGAGACAGGTAGTTTGGCAGGCTGTCCCTCTGGTGGGAGTCTTAAAAGTTGGAGCCCTAAATGTGGTATCCAAACCCTTCATTCCTCAGGAAGAAGCTGGGAGTCTGGAGTTTCCTCCTGATCCTATGACACTCTGTGGGTGTTGGGGTTTATGCTGAGAGTGTGTCTCAGCCTTTCCTACCTGTTTGGATGTGGGTACTTTCTCATGTATCCTACGTGTAGGAGTTACTCAGCTAGTTTCTGGATTTCTCAGAGGTAATCGCACCATGTGTTGTTGTACGTTCGGTGCATCCATGGCGAGAGGGGCGTTCGGGAACCACTTATGATGCCAACTGGGTCAACTGCCCACCCATTTCTTCACTCCTTTCCTTTTTCTCTCTTATGACCCTGGTCTAAGCTACCGTTGCTTCTTTATTTTTCTCAAAGATCAGGTTTATTAAGATAACCTACATAAAATAAAATTCTCACATTTCGTTCTATAGTTTTATGAGTTTTGGCAAATGGAAACAGTTGTGTTATCACCACCACTGCTGAAATTCAGAATATCTCCATTGCCACAAAAAGTTTTCTCTTTGTAGTCATCCCACCACCCTTCTGTTCTGTTCTGTTCTCTGTCCCTATAGTTTTGCCTTTTCAAGATCCTCATATAAATATAATTTTGAAGTATATATTCTTTGTTAACTAGCTTGTCATGGAGCATAATATTGGTACATGTATCAGTAGTGTATTCTTTGTTAGAGCTGAATAATATTACATTTTTTGTATATACTACAATTTATCTCTGTTACAGTTAATAGACATCTGGATTACTTACAATATTTGGCTATTAAAAAAAGTTGCTATAAACATTATGAAAAAAACTTGCTATAAACATTCTCATACAGGTCTTTGTATGGACACATGTTTTCTTTTGAGTAAATATTTACAAGTGGAATTGCTGTGTCAAATGGTATGTGTATATTGAATGCACAGGAAACTGTAAACTGTTTTTCAAAGCTGCTGTACCATTTAGCACTCCCATCAGCAATATACAAACATTCCATTTGTTCTGCATTCTTGCCGACACTTGGCATTATGTAGTAGTATCTCATTGTGCTTTTAACTAGTAACTAATGATGTTGAGAAGTTTTTCATGTGCTTATTTTGCCACCTGAATTTCTTCTTCTGTGAAGTGTCTGTTCAGATCATTTGTCAAATTTTTGAAATATTGTATTTGTCTTCTTTTTATGAAATTGTAAAAATTATTTTTATATACTATAACTCAGCTCCTTTAAGAGGCAGTTGTTTTGCTAGCAATCTTTGGCTTGTCTCTTTTTCAAGCAGTGTCTTTCAAAGAACAATTTTTAATTTTGATAAAGTCCAATTTATCAAATTTTTTATGGTTCATGTTTTTTTGTTGTTGTCCTATCTAAAAAAATCTTTGACTAACCTAAGCCCATAAAGATTTAGATCTTTTGCATATGGTGTGATATAATGCTGATTATTAATTTTTTTTTATAAGAGGTTCTTTTTTTGCAGGCCATGGGTCTTTGCACTGTACCAGAATTGCCTCTGTTTTAAAGGAGCTGATAAGGTCTTATTTATATCATCCTGAGTCCACAATTATTTACTTCTTTGGTAAGTACAGGCCAGGACTGCCATGTTGACGTGCCCTAGACAATATAAGTAACTAATTTTGGATGTTGTGGGCTAGCCAGCATTGCTTAAATGCAATGTGGCTGTGTATGGTTATGCCAAATCATTGTTATATGGCCAACGGGCCCTGAAGCAAGATGGTGCTGGCAACATAGTGAGAAATTAGATCCAATGATGTAGTTTGGTCCCTTCTCTTGAACACTCATGGTAAGTGATATCAGAAATACTTTCACAACCTTCCCTATAGAAGGTGGTATGTATAGTCATAATTTTATATAATATAGAGAAGTTACCCTTTCCATTTTGTAGCATCGACCTTTATCAGAACTTAAGATACTAAATAACCAAAAAATGCATAATGATTTATTTTACATATATATGTATATACATGTGTATGTGTGTGTGTGTGTGTGTGTGTGTGTGTGTGTGTGTGTGTATATATATATATATATATTTGTTTTTAAGATGCTAATGCAAATTTCATGGTATATACGGAATTTAGTTTTTAGAGTTTTCAGAAAACTGAAAGTGAAGTGCCCTTGTGACTAAAAGCCTGTTTGGGTTCCTGACTCCCCCTCCCACAGACTTCCTCTATATTTATTCTGCCTTTACTCCACATGGATTCTTAGATTTGATCTAAACTGCACCGACTTACACAGACATATCTACCCTAGAGAAGTTTGACTCTTTGAACATGCTATTCATTGCTAATGTTCCTTTTTCACTTGGACTTTTAAATTTGGATGAATTCCAAATTACTATTTATTTTGATAGAAACACTACTGATTGCACAAAGCATCTTAATAAAGAACGGAAATGTTATTTAGAGCACCTTCCTTGTGGCATTCTAAGGCCTAGTAGCTTTCAAACAGCACTAAGGCATGTCTCTGCCACAGCTATTATCCCGTGCTGTTAAACTCGTGCTGCTTGGAGTTTTCTCATGTTGAGCAAACTTTACATTTAAGGGCAATAAGGAAAGTTCTTAATCCTTCAGATCCTTCTTAAATTTGACCAACTAGCAAAGTTTAAGCAAACCTACTAACTTGATGCTGAGGTTTTAAAATAAGTCATTATAGTAATACTAAACACAGAGTATGAAAATAAAGTAATAAACTTGACTTTTTTATACTGATGCTCCTCAAATTTTGTTATTGAATCCCAATCTTGTGTTTCTATTACTACAGTAGATTACAATTGCCTCGATTTCTTCTACTCCTCATATCCCCACCCTTTGCTATGTGGTTTTACAATTTTCCTATCAAGAGGTGAGCTGGGTTTCTTACCTCTTGAGTCTGAGTTCAGGTGTGTGACTGGCTTTGTCCAATGGGATGTTAATAAATGTGACACAAGCAGAGTCTTGAAGAAGCACTTCTGAGATTGAGTCATTGCCACAAAACTAAAGCCCAGATTAGCCTGCTAGTCCCAAAATGAGGGTGAGAGACACAGAGGCAGAGCCAGGCTGACCCAGCCAAGATCGGCCTGGATTAGTTTACGGCCAGCTGACACTCAGATTCATGAGTGAACCCAGTGTAGATAAACCAAAACTTAAAGACACATGACAGATATTTACTGTTGTATAATCGCTGAAGTTTGTTGTTATTACATGGGTGTTTTTAGAACAAAACCTGATACAATCATCAACCAGGTGAAAAACCTTTTGAGGACAGGGCCTTTGTTTTATTCATTTTGTCTAACACTCAGTAGGGGCTTATTTAATGAATATTAGATGGCTTCATGAATAAAGATCAATTGAAAATCATTTTTCTCAATTTCGTTTTTGTTATTCTGAGAGATCATGCTAATGGCCGCAATTGAATGCCTCAAAATCTAATACCAGAGTGCAATTCAGTGAACTAATCTGTAATTAACCATCACATTTTTCCTCCCAAGATTATCAGGCAAAATTTCCTTGGGTCTCTGCTAATCCCCTGACATGGTTAGTGTTTAATAACTCAACAATAAGGACTTCTGCGGACAAGGTTAAGTAGCCATCAGTGAATGATCTGCAGACAGAAAACGGGGACTGAGAGGAAACCTTCTTACACCCCAGCTCAACACGGGAGGTAGCATTTGTCAAAGGTAGTTCTAGAGCAATTGAGGAGTAAGCGTTTTTAATCTCACCTCCTCCTGTTTCTTTCCCAAAATAAATATCTTTATCCTCTTCCCTATGAAACCCTATTCTTAATAATGGATCCAAATAGTAGCTAAATGAGGAATTGCAGGTAGTATTGCCTTTCATGAAGAGATTTGCATATTAACATTCATTCATTTCCTTTGCTCATTCAGTACTGCTGAGTGGCCACTCTGCCCAGCACCAGAAGTGTTGGGGATGGAATGGTGACCAAGGCAACATGGTTTCGCCCTCCGTGGCTGCGGAGGAGAGCCTGTGGGAAGGCAGACACCTAACAAGAGTAGCGTGTGTTTAAAAACGAGAAGTGAAGGGAACAGTGGCAAGTGTGGCGAGTTGCTGACCTACTCTACAGAGGCAGGGAATTCCCCTGGGAAAATAATAGTTACACTTGAGGAAGAAGTTCAAGTTAGTCCGAAAAGTATGGGGAAATCATTCCTGGAAGGGGAACTGCCTACATAAAGGTCCCGAGGAGAAGTAGATCCCAGCTTGTTCTGAGAAGCGAAGTTATTTAAGCTGGCAGGAATGGAAAGCGAGCAAGGATGATCCTTGGTGGTGAGACTTTGAAGTGTGTTCAAAGTTTTGTTAAAACAGTGTGTGAGAGCAGTGCGTGAATGACCTGCGATGCTTGTGAAGCTGATCGGAGCTTGTCCCAGGGCCACCCAGTCCGAATCTCCCATCGGAGCCTCTGGGCCGCCCTTCACCTTCAGGGCACTGAAATTCTTAGGCCCCCAAATTTTGAGAACCACTGGTGTCAACCAATAAAGCTCCCGAGGCAGCATACTCTCAGGTAGCAATAGTAGCTGAAGGATACACATGTTTGAGTGAAATTCACAGGATTTCTGGAGCTCTGAAAGGAATACCACATGGGACAGCACCTACTACTTTTTGGCCCACAGAATGGTGGATTCTCATTGTTAAATAGGAAGACTGGGCCCTGGCCAGTTTGGCTCAGTGGTTAGAGCATCGGCCGGCAGGCCAGAGAGTCCCGGGTTTGGTTCCCGCTAAGGGCATGTACCTCATTTGCAATTTGTCCCTGGCCCCACTGGGGCTGTGTGGGTGGCAACCACTCCATGTGTCTCTCTCACATCATGTTTCTCTCTCTCTCTTCCTCTCTCTCTCCCTCCCACTCTATCGGAGGATAAATGCAAAAATGTCCTCAGGTAAGGATAAAAAATAAATAAAAATTAAAAAAAGGAACACTGGGCCATCTGAGTAGGCCCCATAGCCCTGAAATGTTCTTTTTTGAAAACGTCTATTCAGTGTGGAAATAACAAATAATTTTAAAACAAATTTCATTCTAATTTATATATCACAATAACTCTTGAGAAGCACCTGAAATATAATAGTTACCATGGACGTTCTCCTAGTAGACCCGCACACTTGACCTGCTCGTGGTCTTGCTAACCTGTCCGGGCTCTCTGCCCCGCAGCACCCAGGCGCTTGTGGGAATGGGCCCTTTAAGGATAAGCACACACCTCTGCTGCTACTTAATGAGTTTCATTCATAACATGTTTCAATTATATTTATTCTCCAACTTCTTTATGCCACTTATTTCTTGTTTGTAATGATAAAATTTAGTTAAATATTTAATAAACAGTCGAGGTGTAATTGTTTTTGCTTTTTTTTATTCTCACCCGAGGACATTTTTGCACTTCAGCTAGAGCGGGAGGGGAAGAGGGAGGAAGAGAGAGAGAGAGAGAAACATAGATGTGAAAGAGACACATCAACTGGTCACCACCCACACGACCCCAGCCAGGGCTGGGGACAAACTGCAACCGAGGTGTGTGCCCTTAGCCGGAACCGAACCCAGGTCTCTCTGTTCCGTAGGCCAACGCTCTAACCACTGAGCCAAACCGGACAGGGCTTGAGGTATAATTGTTAAAAGGAGCTTTAATTTCTGTGGACACTACATTTAATGCTTTGGAAAGTTTTGAAAACTTCATTAACATTGCTTTCCAATTAAGTGCAGGTGAGAAAACAGAAAAGTTTGGGGAAAATAAAAAAACAAATTGGACTCTGCTTTGGATGGCTTCATCCACGTCTTTAAGTTCTCCTTTCACATGTGCCAAATGAAGCACAGTAACTGTCACCTTTGAGGATGTGGATGGATTTTTTTGGATCATCTCAGATTTCCTGCCAGTGGCCCAGACCAAAGAAATGATCTGTCCTACCTTTGAAGTTTGGCAAATGAGTGGGTATATTTCTTAAGTTACATTAACATGTTAAGATATATGTGTATCATGTTTTATGATTCCCAGCTTTGACCTACTTTTTAAAATTAAACAAGCAGTTGTGGGTTCCAGTCACATCAGATAAGAAGCCTTTTACTCTGTGGAGAGTATGGGGATTGGTGCTCTAACCACTGGATGGCTGTTTACTGCGTGAGTGGAAGGTGGGTCATGATCAATTCCAGCTCTCTCAGAATAGAAATGAGATAATATATGGTAGTGAAAACCCGTATAGACTAAAAAGCACTGTCCATATGTTCGATATTATTGTATTTTTGGTGGCAATAAAAAGAACATTGTAAAACAAGAATCTTTATTTTTAAGGGGGATATATTATTTGTTTCTTTGGTTTATTTATCTTACAATGCAAAATCAGAAGCACATTTATTTCTGTCTGTAGAACTCCAAGATTATGATACTTTTGATAAGGGATTTCTTGCTCTGTTTTTAACTCTGATTGTAATGACAGGTATAGTGAGAACAGGGGACTTCCAAAAACTGCTCCCTTTATAGGACCCAGATTCAGAAAAAAAGAGTCTCCTTTCTGACTAAGCCAAGGTCTCTCTCACAAGCCCACTATAGCCTAAGAAAGAAATGATCAGCAAGAGGTGCTTGGAATTCAAGAACACCAAGAAGAATAATATATTTGATTCAACTCTATAGCAAATGCAACTGAAGAACCTTGATGAACATATTGTTTCAAGAGCAACAGTAGCCTCCACTTCCTAGTGGTGAGGGAGAGGGAAGGACTCATAAAATCTGGGTTTTGTTTTCTAGGATTAAGTTTCTTCTAGTGGTATATATTTACTAACTCCTCTTTTTCTCATTTATTTCGAAAGAATTTATACTATAAAAGCTACCTCAGGGATCCTTAGAAATGGAGCATGTGAACAAATGATCAAAGCTTGCTCCCGTTACTGTATCGTTTGCGGCTGGTCTGGTAGTCATGTTTGTGTAGCCCTGTGATCGTTTATATGGTCTACTCCTAGTTTCTTTCATCACCAGCGTCTCTAGTCTTTAGCCATTACTATTTAAAGGATTGTTTATTGGCAATTCTAGATGACAAGTGGATATGTATAAGATGATGTTCGCACTCATCTGATTTTGCTAAATATTCCACCGTAAATGAATAAATGGACATTCAGAGAATATCTGCACTGCTGTATTGAAGGTGTCTGTGCCCATTTTGTTTAGCATTACAAATTGTCTGTCTAACAGAATTAGGTAGAGGAAATATATATCAGATCCATGATGCTTTGTGAATAATTGACTAGCCACACAGGTGCATAAGATTTCAGATGAGATTTCCTTCTTTTTATGGACAATATGTATTATTGAAAGATTGTAGGGGGGAAAGTTCCAGAGATTCCTTGTCATTTTTATAACAAAATTTTATGCATAGTTTATCATACAGCTAAAGTTTTCTAAGTTCCTTGCCATTGTTGTGATATTGTTTATACTGCTGTTTCCCAAGAAAATAGAATTTCGTAATGTATTCTCGTGTTAATTGCTATGGTTTAAAGGACATCAGCTGTATTTTCTTCTGTTCTGAGGATGGTTGTCTAGTAATCCTACCTGAAAGCACGCTGCACTTTCGCCCTGTGGCATTGGTCACAACTGTAGTGATATGACTCATCGTGATTTCTTTTGTGTTTGTCACCCCCACTAGATTATCAACTGTGAGCAGCCAAGGTTGATGGCAGACGTTCATGTCCCCAGCACAAAGCCGGTGATCGATATGTGTTTTTGAATTAAGGAATGCATAGGCAGAGGGGATGGGGAGTCCTCTGCTCTCCTCCACTCATTCTCTTCTTGGCTTTTCTAGGGTGGCTATGCCTGGTGGGGACCTGAGGAAGTAGAGGGGACCCAGGTACTGAGCTCCTCTACTGTCTTCCAAACCCCTGCTCGGTCCATACTCAATTCCTCCCCCTTTGGCTCTGGTGTCTGATGGCCTGCTACTGTGGACATATACAGGTGGGGACATACTTTATTCTGAGACGAGCAAAGGTTTTTGGGCACTGCCTTCACACATGGCCACGGTCACCCTCACTCCGCTCTTCATGTAACACACGCTCAGACCCATTCATAGAAAAAACGTGTGGTGGAAAACCACACAATTTCAAGTACATCCTTAACCTTCTGAAGTTGACCTCAGAGAGGAAAATTGGGTACTTCATATAATTCTCGTGAGTGCCACTATCAGAGATAAAACATGGGGTGATTGGGATACAATTCTAGCAGAATTTTACATTTCAATGTTGTTTCTCTCATTATTTTAATATAATTAACTCACAACATACAGTAAAGCTATAAAATCAATCATTAAAAAATACATATGTAACATACTAAGTCTGGGAGAAGTCTGTTCAGCAAACAGTGAAAATAGATAAAAATGAGCATTGACACTATTTAAGGAAGTGCATGTCCAAAATCACTTAGTAATAATAAAAATAATATTAAACATTAGTGAAGATAGTAATCAAATTCGATAATGGAATGTGGGCATAATACCAAAAGATTCAAAAATTAAAGCAAGAAAACTAATGGGATATAAATGCTAACTGTTAAATAATAAAGAAAATTGCATGTTTATGATTTGGTGATTCAAACAACAAAATATTGTATAAGCGATGACAGAGGATCAAGAAAGTTGATGTGGCCAATTGTAATTTTAAAGTTAATCAACAACTATCTGGACCCTACTTTGACTTTAGCAATAATCTTTGAAATGACCTTCCCGCTGTCTGATCTCTCCCGCTCGTTCATCAGGCCCCTTTCCTGACCGCCATGAGCTCACTCCCTTGTTCGTGTGTTCATATCTTACAAGGCCCCGTTGAAAGTCGGCTGTTTTCTCTGAGGGCCCTCTGATAACCAGCTAGAAGTGACGTCTCCTTCCTCTAACCTGCCATGGAACTTGATTAGCCCTTCTCTTGTAGCTTGAAATACATACATTCAACTTATAAATTTGAATGATCATATCTTTAATGGCTAGGAATACCATCAAAAAGAGATTTTATTTATTTTATTTTTTTCAATCCTCACCTGAGGACATTTTTGCATTATCTTCAGATAGAGTGGGAGGGAAAGAGGGAGGAAGAGAGAAACATCGACGTGAGAGAGACACATCGAGTGGCTGCCACCCACACGACCCCAACTAAGGCCGGCGACAAACTGCAACCGAGGTACGTGCCCTTAGCGGGAACCGAACCTGGGACTCTCTGGTCCGCGGCTGATGCTCTAACCGCTGAGCCAAACCAGCCAAGGCTCAAAAAGGGATTTTAGATAAATAGAACAGAAACAATAGGAAGCTAACATTTTAGACACTGAAGCCTCAAGGATAGGTTTGGTTTTGCAAAGTAGCATTACAATGATTTTTCCTTGGTAGACTCATGGAAAGAAAGAACAGGTAGATTTGGATTGTATGGTTTCTGAACTTTCTATTTTGTATTTTAGTGACTAATGCACATTTTAACAGCTTCCTTACTAGTCCAAGGGAGTCGCTGTGTCAGGCAGTCTGATATTGCGTGGTACCTCCTGTGTTGGGTCACCACTTTTATGTGTGTCAACCCCCCTCATTCAAGATTGTAAACTCCTCCAGAATAAGGATCACATCTTATATATATTCGTACCTATTGTCCGGTAGCACTTACTCCGTATTTAGTGGTTATTGTCACCCCTGAACAGTGTTTCACATCTGTTCCTTCTGTTTGTTCCCGATGTATCCCAAGCATCGAGAACACCATCTAGCATGTAGTCGATACTCAATAAATATCTATTGACTGAGGTCGAATAAGTATTCAGTAAAAGTTTATTTCTAATAACTCTGAGTGAAGGTTGACTCTTTCGGCAGCAGCTTCCAGGAGCTGATTTCTTGGCTTTGGAAAGTAGAAAGTGGTGTGTAGTCCAGGCAGGCCCACCAGCGACAGACAGGTGAACTGGGCTCTTCCACAGGATTTCCCCGTGGTCCTTACTTCACTTTATCTGGGCACACCTCCTGCGGGAGCCACTGCCAGGTCAGAGTGGCCTCCCCTTGGAAACGCTCATGATGTCATCCGTTGTGCGGTGTCCCCTACAGCCAAGTGACTGTTGTCTGGCTGTCCTGAGTAGGTACTGGCAACAAGCTTCCTCTTCAGAATTTTCCTTATTCGTGTGATAATTTCCAAAACGCATTTTAGTCAGCTTGAATAAGGTGGATAAGCTTGTCTTCCTTCGGTTGTTATCAGCAGCGTGTGGGAGTCCACCTAAACCGGGAGGTGTGCATGTTTGGACGTTTTTGCTTCCTCCAGGGAGGAGTGACTTGGCATCTGCTTCCCTGACTTCCCACCATTATGTTCATAGAACCAAACTGAAGATGCTAAAAACCCTTAAGAGTCAGAATCTATGGATCAATGTTCACTGCCAAATTCATGGTTACAGAGAGCCTTTATAATAAACAAGTATTCTAAATTAGTAGAATTTCTTTTTGTTGTTGTTAATCCTCACCTGAGGATATTTTTCCATTGATTTTTAGATAGAGTGGAAGGGAGGGAGAGGGAGGGAGAGAGAGAGAGAGAGATCGAAGGAGAGAGAAACATCAGTCTGAGAGATACATCGATTGGTTGCCTCCCGCATGGGGATCGAACCTGCAACCCAGATATATGCCCTTGACCGGGAATCAAACCCATGACCTTTTAATCTGCACGCTAACTGCCAAGCCCAATAGGTCAGGGCGAAATTAGTAGAATTTCTTGATGTTACTCAGCAATTTAAGGGGCAACAATGTTGACAAGATGGGATTCTAAATAATGACATTTGTAAAATACCACAGAGAAGGAAGTCACACTTTTTCTTTAATATTAGTCATCTGATAGGAGGCTTTAGAGACAAGCTTGGCAGATTCTTTAAATTCCAAGAATGAGAAGGGAACCTGACATTTCATGACAGGAGCCAGCCACTCATATCATTTCTTTAGATGCTTTACATTACCTTCACTGAAACTCAGCGCAGAGTGGTGACTTTAATAGCAGAAGACTGTAATCCAAAGGAGAGTCACAAGTTCAGTTTCTCACTTTCCAAGCCCAGGAGAAAATAAACTTTGTATCCATTTTGGGTTAATGAGAGAAACTAAACCATAAAGGGATTTCTGTTTTCTCTGTAAGTTGAGTCATGGTGAATTCTGGCCTCTATGTCACACAGGGGGTTTTAGACAGACCTACCCTACCCTTCAAGTTAAAGTGACTTCTCTTTAAAATAATGCATTAAATTCTGTCACTGTATACCTCTCTAGGTTCCCTCCTCCTCCAAATACATTCTATACACAAACTCAAATGGATTAATATTTTATATCTAATTTAAAATAACTCCAAAAATTGTCATGTCACAGTGGACATACATCAACAATGTATTTCAACTTGAACTCTAGAGAAAAAGGATCTCAAATTATACACATGAATATGCAATGAGTCTATGAATCTTTCAATCACAAGTTAAGGTTCAGAAAGGAGGATGGGTGCTCATGTAAGAAAATAAACAGATAAAATGGAATTCTGTGTTACTGTCAAAGCCACAGAATGCCTGTTTTTCTTTCTGGGTTGTATCTACACAACCTAAATATCTAATTGAAAAGGTAAAAAATACAATTCAATTATTTTACCCTTATTATTGAGCAACTTTTAGACATTTTCCTCCATCAAAGATACAGAAGTTACTAGTCACTTAAATATATGCAATGTTATATAAAAGTCCTATATGAGAGAATTATTTCTGTTATTAGAAATAAGATAATTTATTTTCCAAATGATTTCTGAAAAATATGATCTATTTATGCTCAGTGATAATACAAAAAAATAAGTCATCATTTGTTTGGAGAGAAATGGATGTTTTTCTAACTTGTAGCTTGAAATACACATATTCAACTTATAAATTTGAATTATCATATATTTAATGGCTAGGAATACCATCAAAAAGGGATTTTAGATAAATAGAACAGAAACCATAGGAAGCTAACGTTTTAGACATTGAAGCCTCAAGGATAGGTTTGGTTTTACAAAGCAGCATTGAAATGATTTTTCTTTGGTAGACTCATGGAAAGAAAGGACAGGTAGATTTGGATTGTATGGTTTCTGATATTGATCTGGACAACGAAGCTGTTTGGTTAAAGAATCCAGAAAAAACAATAGGGTTCTTTTGTGAAGGACCTGGAAAGGCCTCTGGGAGAACCTAAAAACTTTCCTTTCTAAATCCAATACACATGACATTCTGTATAAATTAACACCAAAACTCAGATAAAAAGTCATAATCTTAACAAAGACAGTTTGGATTCTGATCTATTTCATAAAATATCAATCCTATCCAAGTTGTTGGAACTTGTATAATGAAACACAGAAATGAATTTAGTCTAAGAAGAGAGTGACCAAGAAGATCATGTCAAGAGTAGACTGGTGACCCTTCCATAGCTTCACAAAAAGATTGGCATTAAATCGACAAAATGTGTATCTTTGTTTACTCTTATTCTTATCAATATGTAGTTTTCCCCAGATTGAAATGTTTGCAACTGCTTTGCAGACTACAGTTCATTAAAGATACATTTTTGGGTTAAATTCTCTCACAACGCTCCCGCTTTAATTCAATGGGAGCCCTCACAAAGGATACTCATAATAAAATATCGTGCATCTATGCAAATTAACTTGCATTTTCAGTGTGTGGTTATTGGTCTACTAAAATTTTAGTCATGAGATAGTTTATCTACATTACTGTTTTATTGTTCTGTACTTATGAGCAAAATGATAGGGAATTTAAAAAAAAAAAAAAGGATGTCAAGTTAAAGAATCCCAAGGTATTTAAACAAAGGAATATGTACAGAATCACATCCTAATTTAGACAATAGTAGTGATCTTTGTTTTGATTGTAAAAAGATATGTTGGGAAGTGTCTGAGTATTGTGCCAGGATTGAAGAGAAGATGGCGAAAGGCCAGAACCATGTGTCTGCGTGGCCACTTATTTGCATTCCAGCTGTGGAGCAGAGGAAACAGTTCCTTTTCAGAAAGGACTACTGTGTGTGTCTGCTTTAGAAAGGGCAGCATGGAATAGCAGGTTGGGGTTTAGAAAGGCAGCTCTATACAGAATCAAGCACAGAAGCTAAATGGTTTATCTTTTTACTTAAGAATTATTGTCTAGCAGGTTTTAATTTGCATAGTTGCAATCATGTCATACAAAGGCCTCCCCCATGGATTTACATTCCACGGTCAAGAGCTGACAAAATGGAATATAAACCACAGACAGTGGCTTTGGTTTGAAGGAAAGGAAGAAGGAGAGATGAACAAAGAGAGGAGGCGATTGTTAAAAACAAACCAACCTCTCTGAGGTGAGTGTTTCACTGTTACAGGTTCTCTAACACTAGGCAGGGATCATTATTATTATCATATTTTAATGTTTTGAAAGGTATTTGGTTGGCAACCTTAATTCCTAAAATCTCTTTACCAAATCTATTGTTTTGAAAGTAATTTTGGCAGAATCATCGTTTAGGTATACTATGTTTTTCCATCTCATTTCTGGGTGGACGGGGTACCCTGTGAACTGGGGAGTCTGGAACTGAAGAGTAGCTACAGCTTCTGTGCGAACAGAGTTCGGCGTAGTGTGAGCCCTCACTGTGCCCAAGGAAAGAATTAGACTATTGCATTTGTCGGAATAGGCTGAAAAACATCAAAAATATATGCTTTTAATCATTTTAATTGGAAACAGTCAAAATTCCAATAAAATAAACCTTAAGAATACTGTTTATATAACAGATTTAAGTGACCTTGAATGTTTTTTTAAACTCCAATTTATCATGGACAAACCCATACTGGGTTCTTATGCGATGCATTAATCATCAACCATATAAAATAAGCTACATAATAAAACTGAATTAAATCTCAATTTACCAAAACATTAACATGCTAACAACCACCAACTTTGTTAAGTTACATTGTAAAGACAAAATTAATAAAACACTAAAATCATTACACTAAACAATGCAATTGAAGTTAAAATGCTATTTTTGGTGGTTCTTTTTAGAGAAAATAACAAGTTATTTACTTCAATGCAGTGACATTTTATTTTGTGATTAATTTTAAAATAACATTGTAAAAACTACAAACTCATTTTAATTTGACAAGCATTTGGTAATTAATTTTCAAACAATGCTATGGGAACCCAGGAAGCACTCTTCCTTTGACATATATTTTATAATTTATTTTAAAACAATGCTGCACAAATCTGCAAAGGCATAATTCATTTGGGAGTTCATTAATTATGCAAATGAGTTGCAATTAACAAATCTGTTCCTAGGATGGCATTTGCATAATAATGAACTTCATGTTTGTGACATTATTTAATAAGATACCTTTGTGCATTTTTAAACAAAACACTCCTGTGAATACTATATGATGAGATGGGGTTGAAAATGGACATCTAATCAATGAGATTCAAGACTCTACCCAGAAAAATGTTGTTAGAATAAACAGAATTATGTGTAATTCAAATAATAAATATGGATATTCTTTTTAAAGCACAAGGGTTTCGATTAATCTCAGTTTTTCTAAATAGCATAAAACTTTAATTTACATTTATAAAGACCAATATACAAATTAAGTTTAAGCAAAATGAAGCAAAACTATAAACTTCAATTACCACTTCAAACAGAGGTAGGTCATCACTATACACATGAATCTCACACATATACGTTTCAATAGGAAGGAAAATATAGCATTGAATCAAAAGACTCCTTTCTAGGGAGTTAAGGCAAGATAACTACAGAACTCGGTTAACTTTCGTTTATTTAATCAGTAATCATTTATTGAGCATTTACTCTACTCAGGTTAGGGCAAATAAAAAGATGTATGTCTACTTTCAAGCGGCATGAAGCCTAATGAAGAACATGGACATATAAACACTAAAATTCAGTGGAAGGTATGAGAGCGAGAGAAATGCAAAGTGTTAACAAGTAAAAAGGGTAAGAAAAGCTAACTCTGTTTGGTGGGATTCAGGAAGATGCCATAGATAAGGGCTGAAATGTTTTGAAGGATGGGAGGAAGTTCACCATTGGGTAAGAAGGTCAGAGTATTTGAGAAAAAGGAAACCACATATACAAAGTCATGAAATAGTAGATGATGGGATGTGTTTTAAAAAATGCAGAGAAGATCACTGTGACTTGAAGCAGAGGATATAGGTTGGAGTATAAATGCTTTTGGAGCAAGACTGTCAAGTGTCTTAAAGATCCAGTTTGAGCCCTGGCCGGTTTGGCTCAGCGGTTAGAGCGTTGACCCGCGGACCAGAGAGACCCAGTTCCCGCTTAGGGCACATAACCTTGGTTGCAGTTTGTCCCCGGCCCTGGTTGGGGTCGGCCCTGGTTGGGGTCGTGTGGGTGGCGACCACTTGATGTGTCTCTCTCACATCGATGTTTCCCTCTCTCTCTTCCTCCCTCTCTCCCTCCTGCTCTATTTAAAAAAAAAAAAAAAGACCCAGTTTGAAATTGTAGAATGATAATGAAAATGGTGTTATAGTAGACAGGTTTGGAAGGGACAGAGCAATGGGTAATTTTCTCTACATCTGATCAGTAGCAGAGTCTTCAATGATGGGTGATGTTTGTCTTGAATATAGGATGAGATCAGGTGAGTTTATGAGTCAAGCATTTGCCATTCCAAATTGCTGTGACTGATGAATGTAAGATTCTATGAATCCGTCATATGTTTTCCCTATTTGTCCTTGTGCTTTTAAGCTCTCTGGTCACATTTCAGTTTGAACACAAGGATCCCTTAGGAATTACTCCATGCCCCCACTGCACCAACTTTCTAGAGCTGGAGAAGTCCTCCAAACTAGTCTTGTCTATTCTCCGCTTAACTAAATTCTACCCAGCCTACAAAACTATATCCACATGGCTTTGAAATTTAAGTAAATACATCACCAAATGGAAGATACTGCAAAAGACAGCAGCTCAACCAGCCAAGCCAGCTGGTACTAGCTTTGGAGCCACCTAGCATTCCTTGCTCAGTTTTGTTCAGAATCAGAAAGTAAACAAGGGGAAAGAAACAAAAGGAAATGTTCGCAAGACTAAAATTTAATAGCCCCACTTGAACTAAGGGGCATGTTTTGTTTATTTTCTTTCATTTTCCTTTAGTATAAAAATACCCACCTTCATCAGCTTCAGTTCTTTTAATAAGCCTTTGCTTTTCTTTGGTAATATGCTCCTGCTGATGGTCCCCAGGTTTTGTCCCCTCTCTTACAAAAGCGGAAATAGGAAGGTGAAAAGTTATTGCTTCTTGGCCATCCAACATCCATTCTTCATTCTTAGTATTCTTTCCTTTGGGGGATTGTCTTTCTCCCTGTTGCATGCAGTTTACGTGCTGTGGTAAAGCTAGGTGTGTTCCCTTCTATTCCTTTCACTGGATGTCATTAGGCCTTGAACCAAATTTAGTCAATAAAACTCTTTCTCCCTGGTCAGATGTTGCGAAGACAGAAGAAATAGTGAGGCTTCGTTTCCTTTTGTGGCAGCTGGACAGGGGACAGGCTTGTTCTAAACCTCTTGAATCTCAGGAGCTACCTCACATCCTTTCATAAAATTCCCTTTTGCTGTCCTTACTGAAGAACTCTGAAGCAATATAGAAGCACAAAATGGTAATGTTACCCTTGCCCCCCAAATAAGTTTTCTTTTGGGTCAGAAATAGACAGAACTTCTAAAACGACGTAAGAAAACAATCTAAGGGAAATGCTACTTAGAACAAATGAAGTATAAGCAAAGGACTCCAGGTAAGGACTCTATGTTCGCGTCAATTGGTAGTTTCAGGTAATGGCATTGGTCCCTGGTGACCGAAGCAGGGGCTGAAAGCCTTCTAGAAGTTTATGGAGATACCGAGAATTCAACTTGGTCTGCTCCCTCTATCTTTACATTGTCTTCCCAATGCAGCTTTACCCTGCTGCCTTCAAGAGGAATAGACAAGCCAGTATTACGGCATCTCAAAACCAGGAATGGTTGCCTTGGCCAGATGGTCATGATCCTAATATTGGAAACAGATATATCCTGTGTCAGCCACAAGACCTTGAACTTCAGCATCATTATATTTGCCCAGAACACCTAGCTAGCTAAAAATGGCATCCAGCCGT
Source organism: Tadarida brasiliensis (assembly GCA_030848825.1). Classification (NCBI taxonomy): domain Eukaryota; kingdom Metazoa; phylum Chordata; class Mammalia; order Chiroptera; family Molossidae; genus Tadarida; species Tadarida brasiliensis. The sequence goes on from CM061265.1 coordinate 62,070,658, forward strand.
GTCTGAAATGTAGCCAATATAAAAGTATAAAAAGAACAAAAATAATATTTTTAAGTTATAGCAGTGCAATAATTGCATTGGCTATAGCCATTAAAGTAGCATGATATTAGTTTATGTTTGATCCTGGCAGGAATTATATGGTTTTATATACAAAAAAAAAAAAAAAATGCTTTAGAATGAAAACTTCTATCAAGCACTTGGATTTTTTGAAATATTTGGATACAGGGTATTGTGATGAAATGTGGTATAGAGAATTAATAGAGAAAAAAACATTGCTAAGCAAAGAAAAATATTATCAGGGCAAATACTGTCCTCATATAGGTTATATTAAAGAGTATATGTAAAAGGTATGAGGAAAAACCTTAAGAACCAGGTATTTTTCTAATGATGCCATACAAAGTTTAGCCAGGCTTTGACATTCTTTTTTCTCTATTTATCTTTTTCAAATTCTCATAAAGCATTCCCCAATTTTCAGGATGTTGTCGATGCTGAATTCTCTATATGCCCACAAACAATGAGGCAGTGACCTTCCTTTTCCCTGGCAAGGACATCAGCCATAGTCTATTCGGAAGGATTTCCTTCTCATGTCCCTTCTGAACCCTTTTGAAATCCAGTTGCCAGAAATGGTTAGTCTCTTGGAGTTGAACCAGGTTGCTGTTAGCAGGCATTTTAAAGTTTGATATCTGAGAGCTTCATGGAATATAAGCATTTTCTCTGGTTTGACTTTGTCTGCATATAAGGCCAAAGGAGGTTTAGACTTAACTGTTACTAGATGCAAGTTAATGAAAAAGAAAGTTGGATGATGTGCAGTGCCTGATTATTTCCAGGCGCAAGCCTCTTAGCTAGGGCTGCGGAGATTGGCAGGTCCTCCTCCTCTTTTTCTTCCTCCTCCTCCTTCTTCTTTTTCTGTATGTAGCCTTCAACACCCTGATGATAGAAAGGACTTACTCATTTTAATGGTTTATTGTTCTCTGTGTATTTTCATGGTGTTCAATGTCAAATAAATAGCAGCAACAATAACAAAAGTCAAAACAACAATGGAGGAGAAAGTACTGTCTTCTGTGTCATCACTAAGTCTTTTATCTTCAGCAAAACAATAAGAGCATGCCCTCTTACACTTTACAGTTGGAAGACAAAGGAGCTCTGAAGAGATTTTATGTTTCAGGGATGCTCACACAGGTTCCCAGGATTGCTTAGTGTCAGTGTGTGATTACTGCCTTGCTTACGCAGACCCTGAGTAGGATTCTGGAAGACAAACACGCAGTTGTTGGTTGGTTTTCTACAGTGTTAGGACACTTTCTATGCCACTGAGCACTGTCCCTTTGGCTTATCCTCTCCCCTCTCCCTCCAATTAGGGCTGGCCATGTAGAGTCTAAGGGGCCACTTTGCCAAGCTGGTCGTTCCCTAGGGCTCTGTGATTAATTCTCTTAGGACAGGACTAGGAATCAATATGCACACGTCCTAGTCTGCATAGTTTCCACCTTATATCAAAAGGGTGTCAGTGGTAAAGGAATGAAAGATGAACTTATACTATTCTCAGGAGAGAAAAATGCTCAGAAAATGTCTAGGTCCTTCACTGGGAGGCAGTATAACTTCATGATGAAGGCCATAGACTTTGGTCCAGGGTTCATTTCCCAGCTCTACATTTTAAAAGTGGCTCCCTAACCCTCTCTGTTTCCTTTTTCATGAAACAGAAGTCACAACAGCACCAACTCTTCAGGTTTGTTTTGCTACATTTATAACCTACACACTATATATATATATATATATATATATATATATATATATATATATTTAATTAATTTAAACAGAACTTTCAACAGTGACTGACAAAGTTTTTATCAAGTGGTAACAATATAGTTATTACTATTATGTCCTGTCACATGCATTCCTGTATTTAAAGAGAAACTGAAGATCACACATCCCCTTTCCAGTAACAGTAGAACTGAAATAAAACAATTTCTCTTATCATCTTGTATTAGATGTGTGTAATGGAAAACCCTTAATAGTGACTTTAAAAACATATAAGTTTATTTCTCTCCCAAACACAAGAAATCTGGAGTTAGGTGGTCCAGGCTGGTGTGGCAGCAGCACAGTCATCAGCAGCCCATGGTCCTTTTATTTTGTTGGCTCCCATTCCATCCTCAAGTTTACCTCATAATTCCAGCTGGCAGCCAGAGCTCCATCCATCACATCTGCAGTCCAGACAGCAGGAAGAAAGAATGAAAAGCTAAATATCCCTTTAAGCAGTCTACCCAGAAGTCCATTTCATCTCACAAGCCAGAACTTAGTCATTTGGTCACACCTAACTGTAAGAGAGGAAGAAAAACGTAATCTTTAGGTTGCCTGCATTTTTACCACAAATAAAAATGTATTCCTGAGGAAGAGGGAGAGACTGGATACTGGGTGGCATCCAGCAGATTCTGGTCCTTCTTCAGTCTTGATAGGGAAGGTAAGAAGTAGAATGTGAGCATGGATAGAAAACATTGAATTACCAAAGAGCTGACCCTGGGCCCAAATGTGGGCCTCAGGCTTCCTCTACATTCCAACCACTTTTCCTGACTTAATCCAGAAAAAAAAAGGGGGGGGGGGGTACAGAGGAATGTCCATAATATAAAGCAGAGACCAGAGATTACACACTTTATAAATCAATGACCCCCTTGTATTCTTTAGCCACTTCATGATGGGTTTTCACTATATTGCTCAGAGCATTTGGCCTTGTTGACCCTTGACAAGTTATAAATTAGCCTATTCATCCTAAGAAGAAAAAATGATATCTACTCTAATACAGTATGTTCAATGTAATTTTTATTTGAAATGTAGTACTTTTCCAAAGGAATGTGTTTACTCACCTAATTATGTCATTTTATTGAAAGTATCCATAGACTTAAGAATGCAGGTTAACTGATGCAGTTGCAAAATACTGTCACTAATCATTTTTTTCCTAAATATTTTTGAGTGTTGATAATCAAGCTTAATTCTTCTTTGCTAAATATACATTACCAAAATGTTATTTTATTTAGATTCAAACATGTAATCTGAGAACAGAGACTTCAATTTCAGCTTTTTCCTAAAGGATGCTTTGAATCAGGAAGAAGTAGTAAATATTTTTTTACACTTAAATATCAAGAAGGACTTTTAACATTTTATTATTTTTATTTGGCCTATATAAATATCTACAAACTATCTTTTGAGGAAGAATTTGGTGCCAATGACCTCAAATGAATAATTATTCAGGAATTGTGAATTAATAAATGAGATATATTATAAAAGTGATTTATAAGATGAAGAACAATATACATATTTGTAGCTACTTCTGGTTATAATAATGTTGGAAAATATTACATTCATTTCATAGCAACACAATTGGAACTGAAACTAAGCATCTGAGTGAAATGAACAGCCTATTAGGCTATTTCTACAAAGTTGGAGGAATCACGTTGACTATTTGTTTCTGAAGATCCACAAGATGGGGAGGGGAAAAATCATCACGCTACAGTGTAAATCAACTTAAGAGACAAAAATGAACAAAAGAGCCATTATCATGGGGAAAAAAATCCCATAAGGATGAAGCGATCTTAGTACAGAAGTTAAAGGCCTTCTCTGAACATGGCCCTTTACTTCCTGAGACTCTACCACCCTGTGCTTCCCCAACAAAGGGCTGCTCTTTGATTGGATCCCCACTCTTACTCTGTGAGCCCATTTTCTTCCCCTGAAACAGTCTGACCTTCCTTTCAAAAGGGAAAACGGTTAGCTCCCCGGAATCTCTCCCAACTTCGGTCTATTGACTAGAATTTCTCTAGGAAATTTCTTTTGACTCTGAGTTCACATATTCTGGCAAATCTCACAGAATGTTAAGAGAACCATTTAAAGTCTCAAAATTCAGTGAAGAGTGATCTTGTCAGATATTTGGAGACAGGTGGAATATTTTCTGGGTTCTGGGCCACCTAACTCCTTATCCTTTGTAAACTCCGTGTAATCCATAAAAATTCAGTGACAACTGAAAAAGTAGAGCTTGATATATTGGATAAATTCACTCAGGTTAGATGTTGAATGGGCCCAAAGGAAAATTTTTCTGATGACGAAAGTCTTATCTTTCATATAACAAAGGCTGTTTTTACAAGCCAGGGGACCAGCCCTGTTAAGCAGACCATCCAGGACAGCTGCAGAAGTTCAGCAGTGAAACAATCAGACATTCCCCACCGCCGCCATTTGATATGAGGGGCCCAGACACGGTTGCTGAGACAGTGAAACAAGGGTTGATAACACAATGAGAGAAAAAAAAAAAACAACTGTGTGAATGGAATGAGTAATACTGAATGGAATTAAGAGTCTGCACTTGCTTCACCAAAGAAAATCCCAGACCTAAATAAAGGAAGGCCTGGAATGTTAGAAAGCTTTCAGAGATGCGAACATGTGTGAGGCTGCCAAATGGGTCATTGTTTCTAAAAATGATGTATCCCAAGATGACAGCAAACTTGTTTTTCAGACAACTGGCATTCACTTATGTGATTCCTCTGGTACTTCTTCCTTGATTTGTCCAGAAGAGGTTCTGTTCTGACAAGGCTGGAGAGGAGTCCACGTGTCTTGCCAAATAGAAGACTATGACTGTCTGGGGTGTTTTGTATTTGATGGATATCATTTTATTTGATAAATGTTTCTATGATATTTAGGGAAGGAAGAAGAAATGGGTCAGGTTGAGTATTTCATTCAGTAGCCAGTTCCAAACCTCAGAACTCAGAAACTATAAATAGCTGCCTATTTATAAGCTTTTTTTAAGTTCAAAAGAATAATTTATTATTTGTATATTTTAGTTATTTTTCCTCCTGATTTTTTATTAAAAGGAAATCTTTTCAGTTGCATTTGCCTTTGATAAGCATCTGTTAGATTTTGCTTGTTTCCTTTTTTATTTGTTGGCTTTGCAGTGATAGTTGGAGGAGGTATTATTTTCCAAAAACCAGTGTCTGGGAAATTCACATGTTGTCCTTGCAGTTCCCTCACTCCTACAGTTACCCCAGCCAGCTGTTTTTGGTGTCCCTGTCCTAATGAAAGGCTTGGCCACTTACACAAAGCAAGGAGTCACCCTCTATCACATATCTTTTACCCTCATGTGCAATTAGCCACCCCATCTTGACAGCTCTGTTGCAGAGATATCTTCAAAATATGCTGCTTCTTCTCCTTTCTCATTGTCTCTACAAGGCTATTCAAATAACCTTCTCACTGGCCTTCCTATCATGGTTCTGCACTCCCTCTCTCTTCCACCCTTCCTAGCCCTAGCCCCATGCTACTGGTCCTCATAGGCAATACCCATTTCTCTGCCTAACGGCTTCCATTCATCCCCCGTTGCCTGCAGGGTAAACCTCTCAGGCACTGGTATGGCACCCAGGCCACTTCTCCTACCTCAGTTCACCTTTCCAGTCTCATCCCCTGCCACATTCTCCCATGCCCTCTGCTTCTAGCCACTGGCCACCTCACTAGTCCCTAAAATCCTATGGCCTTCTACTACTCTGTATCTCTACACCTGCAGACCTTGAGCCTTAAAAACGTTTCCTCACTCTTTCTGCCAGGCCATGTTTTACCAAAACCCAGCCCACATGCTTTTTCATTAGGACGCCTTTCCCTGCAATACCAGGTAGAGTAGGCTGGTCCTTACAGGTAACTGAAACCTATATTATAGCATGTGCCAAGTATTCTTGAAATCACCTTTCCATATGGATGTTCTGAACATCCTATGATAGCAAAAACTGTGTTTTATTCATCTTCTTAGTCCCACCTCCAAGCAGAGGACCTGGAACAAAGCAGGAGCTCGGAGAGAGTTTATTAACCAAATTATCCCGTAACGTGGGCATTTCTGATTGCTCTAAACTTTGAGAAGAGCAAGTCTTTTGTCAGCGTTCTCTGAGGAAACCCTACACACAGGCAATGATTTTAAGCAGTAAGGAGGTTCTGCAAAAAATCAACAAATGGAGCTACAGTAGCAAGGTCATCAATGGGAACACACCCTGTCTATCCATCCATCAGTCTATCCATCCATCAGTCTATCCATTCAACAGAGATTTTTTGAGCATCTACTCAGTGCCGAGCACTATGCGAGGTGCATCAGCTATAACAGCTCTGGGGAAATATTGAGTAGTCTTTAGAGGCATCGCAGAAAACTCAGCTAATTCTACCAGCAATATTCTTTGGGAAAATGAGCAATGGATTTTGTATGTGTGTACATTATCCATATATATGTATACAGAGTGATATTCAGAACGTTTAACCACCATCAGGACACAAACGCTTAGCATTTATTTTACCCTGAAACCCTTACCCACAGAGAAAGTGTACTGGAATGATGTGGAAAGCCGTGGAAGGAACAAGAAAATGATCTACCAGCAGACCTCGGTCCTAGGGTGCAGCTTTTAAGAGAGATTTTGTTTCTCCATCTTTATTTCTTCTTAATTTCATAGGGAGAAAAATCAGCAATGAATAAGAGATTGAAGCATCTTACTTTTTATTGTTTAAGTAACCACACACCATTGGTACCTGTTCTCTAGACACTATCAGTCTCTGTGCCGAGAATCATGGCACTAGATAAAAAAATTTTTTTTTAAGTTGCTTTTTGTGAAAAGCAGGGCATGGTCAACCAAGAGAGATGATAAAACCCAACCGTAGCTGGCAGAGCTGATAATGATCAGTCCGTTACATGCTATTTCACAGCTGATACCTCTTCCAACAAAAAGGGAAAAAAAATGGTATTAATTGCAAAAGTTTCACAGATGTCTGCAGCAGTTGACCAGAGCTCCTGGGTTATTGCTTGTCAGACTATTAATGGGTTTGGCTATGCATGACAGTCATTACTTTTCCCCCTCCTGCGAGCTACTTTCTGTGTAATTTATGCATAGGTTTTGCCAAGAATTGACAACTTTCGGGATATTAACATAAAATTAGACTGCAGAGCTGAACAATGGGTGGCTTTAAAATGAGCTGTGGTGAAAACCAGTCAAACAGAGTTGGCCTTTCCTTTGCATCACTCCTAACTTTATTATCGCCGTCTTTCTCTGCACACATCCGCATCCACATCAGCCGTTCTGCACAGATTAGAGGAAGGAGGAAGGGCTGAGGGAGGCGAGACATCCTATGACCTTGCAGACGGGGTTCTTTGTAACCCAGGCAAGCTCCTGCCAGGTAGAATGCCTGCCAGCAGCTTAAACGAATTTAGGCAGCAAGCATTCCTGAAATTTAGCAAAGCATACCCACGTTTTGAAGCTCATCTGAGAGGAGAAGTTTCCCGTGCCATCTCTGGGATCCACACAGCTTGCTCTGTGAATGCCGTTACAGAATGCGCTGTGCGTGTTAATAAGCCAGGACATCTGGTAACCAGCTTTTTTCTGATTCATTAACTGACTCTGCTTCTGTGGCCAGGGGGGATGAGAGGAGAAGCTGGAAGGTTTGCTTTTAGCAAATGGGAACTTGATATATGCTTTACTTCTCTGGTTTTGCCTCAACTTAAAAAATTTTTTTCTTTATTGATTTTTCTAGAGAGAGAGGAAGGGAGAGAGAGATTAGAAACATCGATGAGAGAGAACATCGATTGGCCGCCTCCTGCATGCCCCACACTGGGGATCAGGCCCACAACCTGGGTGTGTGCCCTGACCAGGAATCGAACCGGTGACCTCTTGGTACATGGGTCAACGCTCAACCACTGAGCCACACTGGTCAGACATGGTTTTTCTTCAACTTTTAAATGTTACTTCAAGGTTAGCATTTAAATGCAAACAACCTTTGGTATGTCTTGTCCCATGTAGAAAACAAACAGTAGTTACATCATTCTGTGTAGTCTGAGAATTCAGGAAACAAGAAAGGAATCTCGGAAATCTTATAGCCTAAATCCTATTTCAGAGCAGAAGAGGAGGGAGGCGACGAGCTGCCTAGGATCACACTGGTTAATTGTGGCTAAGCGGGGGCCCATCTCCAGGTCTCTTGAGCCTCAATCTAGTCTTTCTACCTCAACACATTGGTTTCACTAACTTTTTTTTTTTTCTGCCTTACTGTTATTTTTTTAGTTCACCAAACATTGTCCGCTTCATTTTTCTTTTTTGACCACCTATTCATCTGCCTCTAGAAGATTTAAGCAGACACGAGTGCCGAATCAATTCTCCTGCCGCCTCTAATCAGTGATTAGGGACTCATTCAAGCATTCATAAGAGGTACTTAGGGATAGTTAATTTAAACTTTTGAAGAATGAACAACTTCAATCCAGGTTGTGAGCAACTCTAGGGAATAGAATTAACTAACGAACGCACAATGAGAAAACTCAAACGGAAACGAGAGCAAGGTTATGGAAACCTTCCTATGATCAAGATGTTTAAAATAAAAAATAATATTCCATCAGAATTAAAACACACACACACAAAACCTTCTTTTTGAAGTAAATCAGATCCAAATGCTCCAGAGAGTGATGTGAGTAAAAGAAGTCTGACTTGATGGTACATGTTGAGAGATGAAATGGACAATGAAGTTTCCATATGTTGTTTTTAGGCAGTAATTAGAAACTGTCACACACCGTTTCATTTTTTCATTTCCCTGGGTTTATTTGCATGTTGGAACTTCCTGTGGAGCAGAATGGAGAGCATCAAACTGGCCCCCCGTTGAAATGAGGGGCAGTGCTTGTGGGTGTCCTCTCCACCTGAGAGGCAGGAAGGAAGCCAGAGGCAGGCAGTGTGGGGCACAGGGACCACGGGGCTTCGAGCAGGGCAGCTGCCCTGGACACTGTTCACATGGTGTGTCGTCCTGCCTGGGCTGAAAAGCTGGCCAAGCCCTACAATTAGTCATCATGGAACACTTTGGCTTCCCTAAGCTGATCTCCCTTTTAAAGAACTTTCATTCCACCCCAATTATCTTTCCTTTCCTGAGCAGGCTTCAAGGCAGGTACCCTAACTTCCCTGTTGCCAGGCACACTGTGGTTCTCATGGGGTCTTAGCAAATCTAAATAAATAACAATTTCATATCTGGATCCTCATAATTTCTCTTTTCTAGAAATATTTAGCATTGTAAAACAAACAAACAAAATAACACAATAGACCAAGCACTTTTTATTTAATAAGGACTATGACTAGGAGATGTAAACTCCAGAAGTCTTTTGAATGTCAGCCGTGTTCTAAAAATCTGCTGCTTTCTACGACTAAGCTGTTACTAGTGACATGAGAAATCCTAGGAAGCTGGAAGTAGAAACGTCATTTGTCTAAGATGGGTTATCGGTCTGGACATCTGTCTATTCAACTGAATACTTAAATAACCTGGAACCATAAGAAGAATTGAATTACATGGGCATGATGTGACTTATAACTCAGTAAAAGGCTTTCCAAAAATCACATTGTTGTCAGATAGAAATTACTTGAGAAGTTTAAAATGCCATCTTAATTAAATCCTTTAAATACATTTGTTTAAAAATTGCCCTGGCCAGCGTGGCTCAGTGGGTTGGGCATCACCTCATGCACCAAAAGTTTGCTGGTTGAATTCCCAGTCAGGGCATTTGCCTGTTTTTCAGGCTCGATACCCGATAGGGGCATGCGGGAGGCAGCCGATCGATGTTACTCTCTCACATTGATGTTTCTATCTCTATCTCCCTTCCTCTCTCTCTCAAAAGAAAGCAATAAAAAATTTTTAAAAAATAGCCCGGCCAATGTGGCTCAATGAATTGAGCGTCATCCCGTGGACTGAAAGGTCCTGGTTCAATTCCTGGTCAGGACACATGCCTGGGTTGAGGGCTTGATCCCCAGTAGGGGGCATGCAGGAGGCAGCCAACTGATGTTTCTATCTCTAAAAAATCAATAAAAACATATTTTTGAAATCTTTTTAAAAATTAAAATTAAGATAAATGTAAAGAAAAAAGAAATTCTAATTAATCCCATTTCCAGAGGCAAGCATTATTATTTTGATATATGTCCTTTGACATTTTAGTATGATTATAAATGTATTGATATATAAAATTTTCAGAAAAAAATGACTAGTGATGCAGTAGTGTTCTATAATACTTAGAACCACTTTTCATGACATGTTTCTACCAGAGCATTTTAATGGCTGCAGTGTCCTAACATATGAGTATTCCATATTTTATTTAGGAAATCTATTTTTCAGACATCTGCATTGTTTTGCATTCTTTCCTATTACAATCAATGTGTTGATCATCATTGACTATTCATCTCTGGCATGTCTTTATTCCCTTGCGGCATATTTTCAGAAGTGGAAGTGCTCTAGTGAAAGTCTATGCCCATTTTTAAGGCTTTTGATACATACTGACAATTGCCTTAAGGGAAAAGTGGTATTAATTTAGAATCCCACCAGCGGCCCATGAGGCACTTATTTCCTTGCTCCCCTGCCAACACTCAGCATTATGGTTCTTTTTAATCTTTGCTAATCTGAGGAGTGAAAAATGGTGTCTCTTTGTTGTTTTAATTAATTCAGTTTTGAAACCAGTATTTCTGAAGATAGAATGGCACCCACTTGCTCCTTTACATGATTGCACATGTCAGTAGTTACACCTAGAATTCATCATTCCTTGTATTTTATAGTACTGTCATGCTTTTACAGCAGGTAAAACTAGACCACAAGGCTGTTCGATCTCCCAGGGAAATACAGATTTATGTAAATAAAGCATTGGGGTTTAGCTTCTTCCTTGTGTCTGGGAAAATACAAAAGACAATGAAATTTAAAAGCCATACTTTGTTTGGTGCTGAAGGGGAAAGGAGGGAGCTATTTGGAAGGTAACAATGTCACTGGTCAGCCCAGTGGATGGCATTCATTGGCTACTGCACAGCTGGGAGGTGACTGTGTTGGTATCTGTAACATGTTGATGTGTGAAGTGAAAAAATTAATCCTATTCCTCAGGAGAGCCCTACATATGTCAAGTATATTGTTTCATTAAGCCAATCCATTTATCAACCCACTGAATGCCAATTAAATTGCACAGGATGGTGCAGGTATATGGTGGGCTGTTGGTGCCAAACTTTATTACAGCTGAGCTTTTCTGGCTCAGTATGTTCCACCCAGCAAAATGGCAGGCATATCAAAGCCAAATTAAATGTTCTTGAAATAATGCCTTTAAAGAGGATGAAATGCCACAGCCTGGCAGAAGAGAATGTGAAATGTAATGTCAGTTCTTGGTGTAGTTTTAGTTCCAATGAAGATGTCAAGGCTCAGATCCAGCCAGTGCCAAATGTCTTCACAGCGTGCAAATTAGATCAGTGTAATTTCATCAGGAGAATGATCAGACTCAGCTATAGTTATGGCTGAATTCACTGCTTCTGCCGAGGGCTGGGCTGAGGAACCAGGGGCCCAGCTGAGCTCACACTGCCATCCTCAGAAAGAGAGAACCTGATTTAATGTATTGTCCTCTTGATGCCACTGTTGGAAGTCAGTCCCACCTCTCAGAAATACTGCTAAATGAGCATCTAACATAGATTACAATGATTTTGTTTGTAATTTAAAAAGAAATCTGTTTAGTGGAAATTAAACCCCAAGTAAGTGAACTGCTAAGCCAGCTGTTAGGAGGGTCTTAGAAGCAGGAGAGTTTTTGTTTGTGATTAAACATAACATTTTTATTTAAAAAAAAAATAGATATTGGTATTAAATACTGAAAGTATTAAATTCCAGGAATATTTAGAAATATATATCTAAACTAATACATTGATATAGTGATACACATTCTTAAGAGGCACTAGCGGTAAATAACTAATACAAAATAAAGAATCCTAGTGATCTCTAACTAACAAACAGAAGCCCAATGAGAATGCTGTGACTAACTTTCAGTGTTAAGTGTTGGAGAAATGAGACAGGGCATATATCTTGGGAAGGAAACTATAAATGAAACTGAAATAAATCAATTTTATAACAAGCGGTCACTTATCATCATGGACTTGTTTCCTATTTTGAAATTGTTTCTTAATGCAGTGGTGTTAGATATACTCCTGAATTATTTTAGTTTAAAAGTGGATTTTTCTTTTCCTTTTCACATGTAGCTTTCTACAAGAGCAGTCGTATCAGGATTCCTCTTTGAATTTATTGTTGTATCCTCAGTAAAGATAAGAAATCCCAACACTTGGTGGCATTGCCAAGAGCAGCTGGAGAATTTTTGGTGTTTCATGTTTAAAGAAGTTGTGGTTGATTTTCAGCCTTTTCAAACCCTATGCATTCTGCTAATACTATAATAAAGCACATAGTTTTAATTTCTATTTGCATAATACTTTTAAATGGTTATTGTGTGATCTTTATAAAGTGTATAAAAAATAATAACTAATGAAGATGAAAAAAGAAATTACCCATAATCCATCATTTAGACATAGCAATACTAATAGTTTTATATATTTTTTCTAGTACTGAGTCGGAATACACCTGATTTTGTTTTTTGTTTTTTTTTCCAATTCGGGTCCTATTTTTTATATAGTTTTGTCTCTTGTTTTTAATGGCATTTTTCTATGCCATTAAACATTCTTAAATTTTTTTTTAGTGCTGCAGAATACTTTATTATGTGTAACATCCCCTGTGAATGGATATTTGTGTCAGTATTTGGCTATTCACCTTCACAATGAGCATCCTTACAAATAAATCTCTGTTCATATCTAATTAATTTTTTTGGACAGATTCCTGAGAAGTGGAATTAATGAGTTCAAAGTATGGATTTTCAAGGTTCTAGTTATTACCATGCTACTTTTCAGAATCTACCTATAAATATACAAGAAAATAACTTGACAAAATCAGGTCCATAAAACAGTCCTTTTTTATATTCCACCAACCATATTATGGTTTCAAACTTTACATTTTATAGAAATGCGAAGAATACTTCAAAGCTCTCTGAAAGTAAGTGAAAGCTGAGGGTAAGACTATGGGGTGCCTTCCTTCAGGTGTTATTTACCTCTGAAAGATGGGCTATGCATTCTCAGTTACTGGAAAGTAATTCAGCTGATTGATACAATTGACTTAGAGCATGCTTAAAGCCAAAGGAACATCATTATCTCAAGCCTTGAAACTATCTTGTCATTCGCTCAGTATAGACAAACCAATAATTTACTAAAAGCTGTGTTACTTTGACTTACTTTTTATTCCTATGCATGTCTTTGGAATCATTTAGAATTTCTACTGTGGAATTTTCTTTTATTTCCTATTTTAACAATAGACACAAGACCCAAGGCTATCTCTGGAGCTTGCCAATAACTAGATGCCAAGCCTTGGAACATTCTAGTAGCAACATCTGGCCTTTTGGTGAGCTATGCAGGCATTTGTACAGTCAGCTTAGAACTGTCTCTGGGGGTGTCACTGGCCAGACAGTCTACTGGTATTTGGGCTGGGTGCTCTCTAAGGAAACATTTGTCTTCCTGCTCACTTTGGATATGTAGCAGATAACATTACAGATAGTAATTATGTATAAAAATACTCTTTTCAACACAAAATAATTTTATCTAAAATCTTACTTCATTACTTTGTTAGTGTTGCATTCCAGCCTCCTTTCTAGCTGTTTGTGAATTTTTTTTAGGATTCGGGAGAGACTATTTCAGTTTTGAACTGCACTAAGTCAATGAAAAGTGGCCAGATTTGCATTTAGGAGTACTTCAAATTATTGATAATTAAAAAAATGTTAATACCTACAAGTCACTTCCTCAAAGTATAACATTCCTAATTTATTGTGTTAAGAATATGTCCTAAATATGTACAATGCTATGACCCACTATAATTTGTTTCCTATCATTAGATGGCTAAAGATTTGTTGTAATGTCTTTTTAATCAAGAGATTAAAATCCATGTTCAAACAATACCATTGACTTATGTAAAGTTTTTTATCAATGTAATATGAATAGTATTCCCAATTGTTTCCCTTTTGGAGTATGTAAGGTTATTCCAACACAAGAAAAAAATTCAATCAAGTTAACATATTGCCTCCAAAAATTTTCTATTTTCCAAGGAAAAAGAAAACAGTTATTCATGAATATTCGCCTAGAATGTGGAAGATAAGATCTAACACCACATCAAAACTCATGGACTTCAAACACATTTTTATCCTCTCATTTTTAGAAATTGCTAGATTTTGGCTTCTTAATAAGCTCTGTTATCATGACATTATTATGTGGTTCATTTTCTTTTTTTTAAAGATAACATTTTTAAAATTTTTAATTAAAATTTAGTTGGCATACAGTATTATAATATTAGTTTCAGGTGTACAATGTAATGATTTGACATTTGCATACATTAACTATTTTTAGATGTACAATGCAGTGGCATTAATAATATTCACAATGTTGTACAATCATGACCACTATCTAATTCCAAAATATTTTTATCACCAAAAGCAGAAACTGTATACCTGTTAATGTAGTTCATTTTCATCGATGATGAAATACTCAAATTTTCACACTTCTTTAAAACTATATTTTCCATCAAAGTTTATAAGCAGAAATTTGCTTTCATTTATTTTGAGTGTTTGGTATTTTAGCCTTTTTAAAGAGAATTTAACTTGTATAATCTTGGAATTAAACTACTAAATGAGTGATTAGTGTTTTCTACCATAGATTCCAATTTTGACATGTAAAGGTCTTATTTCTGCAATGAAATCAGAGGAATTTCCTATTAGATATCAATTAAATATTTACCCACTTCTTTTAAAAAGTAGGAAAAATCCCTGTTACAAGGACTACTTAAATGTGGTTGCCCTACAATGTCTAAATGACTAAGATTGAGAATCAATGTCCTAGAATGTGGATAGACGGTTCCCAGGTAAAGGCAACGCGGTGGGAATTGTTGACTGGCTAGTAAAACTGCAGCAAATAGTCAGTTGAAGACATTGAGGTTTTGGTTCTCCTGCTTTCTTATAAAGAGGATAATTTCTTTTTTAACTAGGAATTTTAGAAACAACCAAATTAGCCAAATTGGTATGGGTTAATACCCTGTTTTGTTTAACTGTCAGTTTAAACAAAACTCTTAACTGCGGTATGAATCAGACAGCTGAGAGAGAGGTCTTTTGGTTTGCACTTGGCATCAGGCTCTGATTCAACAATGATACAGTTAGTCTGAACAAACCGGGAAAATCTTTTATTCTGTCCCTCTAGGAAAATAAAAATATTTGGGGGTTGGAAATCAGCAACCCAAATGTGGGCAACACCGTAAGTGATGTGTCTGTGCTCTGACCTGCCGCGGAGGGTCTCTCAGGCCCGCTTTCCCTCTGCCTGGGAGCAGCGGGGGCGGCCGAGCAGTCTGCAGGCAGTACTGCAGACCAAAGTATGAGCTGCAATAGGTGTGGGTGGACAGTGGAGCAGGGCGCCCTGGCCAGTGTGGCTCACTTGGTTGAGCGTCACCCCATGCACTGAAAGGTCACCGGTTTGATTTCCAGTCAGCACCTACTCATGTTGCGGGTTCAGTCTCCAGGGTCAGGGTGTGTATTGGGGGCAGCCGATCCATGTTTCTCACCTTGATGTTTCTCTCTCTCCCGCTCCCTTCTTCTCTCTCTAAAAATCATTTTTTTTAAAAGACCATTAAAAAAAAAAAGGAAGTGGGAGCAGAGATAGAAACATGGGTAGGAGGCTTGCCTAACTGGAAGAATGACTACGTAACTCTGGAAAAATAGAGAACTATAAAATAGTAAGCTTAACAGTGAAAAAATATTCAGGTCTTGAAATTCTGCTAGTAGGGTTGGGATTAAGAAACAATTGTAACTGTATAGAGAAGTGATATTCATGCAAATACAGGCTGCTTGGAAATTTCTACTTTGTCCTCCTTGTATCTTTCTCTGCCCCTACCCTTTTAGGCTTTGCCTCTTTTTTCTCTTCTCTTAAAAATCTCTCATCAGATAACATTAGCAAAACAACAACAATAAAAAAACTAGCAAATAGAAAACAGGCAAAAATAGTCAGAATCAACTTCTTTGAAACTTTGGAAATTGACTAAAGGCTTTCAGCAATTCAGGAAGTGTTTATTTAAGAAAAACAACTGATTCACAGTAAGAAAATCAAGTTTTGTGGCATTCTAACTTGCCCTGTTCTCATCCTCACACCCCAGCGCGGTGGTAGCCTGAACACTAACAGCTCACGATCACAGTGAAAACCTGTGGTCTGGCAGCCACTGGAGGGAATGGAACAGAGCTGGAGCTCCTGCAAAGTCCCCCGCCCAGAGAAATGTCATTAATTGACCTGCATAGTGGTTTTCTAGAAGACATTACTTGCAAGGTTGTCTTTATTTTACCTGACTTGGAGCTCCACCAGTGTGAAAAGTCTCTCTCTCGGGCTTTTGTAGAACCCAATGATAGGAAATTGTTAGCATGTGTCATGTTTAACAGTTGGAGCGAATAATAGGATAACGAAAAACTTAAAAAGGAAAGTTGGGAAATGAGATGTCCATAGGGGGTTTCCATAAGTTTCAACATATCCCTATTATTCTAGAAAGCTCTGCACATGCCCAGGGCAGTGTACATTCTCAGCAAAGACCCACAAAGCCCATAAGTTCTCATGCTTGGCTAACCTTGAGACTCTGCACAAGCTGGAAGTGAAGCTAAGGCAGAGTTCTCAAACAGCAAACAGCAATAACACAAACCCTGTGGAAGGGGGAGATTCTGATTTCATAATCGCCACATTATATTATTTAAAATGTCAAGTATTCAACAGAAATTTAGGAGACATGCAAAGAAATAAGGAATTTGGCCTAGAATGTGGAAAAAAAGCAATCAGTAAAAAAGGTCCCTTGGGAGGCTCAGATATTAGACTGACTAGGCAAAGACTTAAAATCACCTATCATAAATACACTCAAAGAACAAAAAGAAAGTATGTACAGAATTAAGGAGAGTATAGGAATTATGTCTCATTTTGAAGGATAGTTTTACTGGATATGAGATTCATAGCTAGCATTTCTTTTTCTTTTAGCATTTTGAATATGTCACTCCTCTGCTTTCTGGTATTCATAGTTTCTAATGAGAAATAAGCTGTTAGTCATATTGGGGATATTTTATAATAGATGAATCTCACTTCTCTTGCTGCCATAAAGAATCCCTCTGTCTTTGACTTTTGAAAAATTAGATGCATTGAGGTGTATATCCTTAATTTTATCCTGTTTGCAGTTTGTTGAGCTCCTTGATATATAGGTTAATGTTTTTTGTTTGTTTACATTTGGGTAGATTTAAGTCATGATTTCTTCACAAATTTTTTTTTGCCTCCTTTACTTTCTTCTGTCCTGCTGGGACTTCCTTTAAGCATATGCTGATATGCTTGGTAATATTCTATAGGTGTCTGGGGGTATGTTCATTTTCTTTTTCTGTTCTTCAGACTGGATAATTTCAATTGACTTACTATTAAGTTCACTGGTTCTTCTGCCTGCTCAAACTTGCTATTGAGCCTTCTCATGAATTTTTCATTTCAATTATTGAACTTTTTAATGCCAGACCATATATTTAGTTCTATTCTTATAGTATCTATCTCTGTATTGGTATTCTCTGCTTGAAGAAAAGACATAGAGTATCTTAATATATCTGCAACAAGTAGAGAGATTAAATTAGTAATCAAAAACATCTCACAGCCCTGGCTAGTTTGGCTCAGTTATTAGAGCGTCAGCTTGAGGAACAAAAGGTTGCGGGTTCGATTCCTGGTCAAGGGCATGTACCTGGGTTGCAGGTTTGATCCCTGGCCCCAGTCAGGGCCGTATGGGAGGCAACCAATTGATGTGTCTCTTTCACATCAATGTTTTTTTCTCTCTCTCTCTCAGTCCCTCCCTCCCTTCCAATCTGTCTGAAAATCAATGGAAAAATATCCTCAGGTAAGGATTAACAAACAAACAAAAAAAACCCCTACAAAACAAACAAACAAAAAACACAAATATCTCACACAAAAAAGCATAAGACCATGAAAAAGCAAAACTCTTTCATTTTCAGGTAATGTAATCTTACATATATAAAGCCCTAAGAAGTCCACTAAAAAACTATTACAGTTAATAAATGAGTTTAGCAAGATTGTAGGATACAAGATCAATATACAAAAATCAATTCTATGTATGTACACTAACAATAAACAATCTGAAAATGAAATTTCAAAAATAATTCTGTTTAAAATAGCATCAAAAAATAAAATACTTGGAAAGAAATTTAACAAAAGAAGCACAAGCCTTGTACACTGAAAACTACAAACATAATTGAATGAAATTTTAAAAGACTTAAAGAAATAAAAAGATTTCCCCTGTTAATGGGTTGGAAGACTTAATATTGTTAAGATGGTAATATTCCCCAAATTGAGCTACAAATTTAATACAATTTCTGTCAAAATCCCAGGTGCCTTTTTTTGTTGTTGCGGAATTTGACAAGATGGTGCTAAAATTCATGTGGATGTGTAAGGGACCAAGAACAGTTGAAAACATCTTTTAAGGAAGAACAAAAGGGGAGGCCTCAGATGTTTCCATTTAATACAAAAGTGCATTAATCTAAACTTTGTGGGATTGGCATGAGGATATACACACAGATCCGGAAATAAATCATATATTATGGTCAATTGATTTTTGACAATTCAGTGCAGAGAAAATAGTCTTTCAACAAACTGTGCTGGAACAACTAGCAAAAAAATAGAAATTGGATCCCTTCTTAATATTATATTAAAAAATTAAAATACATCATAAATATAAATATAATTGCTAAAAGTATAAGACTCGCCTGGCCGGTGTGGCTCACTGGTTGAGCGTCGACCCATGCACCAAGAGTCACCGGTTCGATTCCTGGTCAGGGCACATGCCCAGGTTGTGGGCCTGATCCCCAGTGGGGGGCATGCAGGAGGCGGCCAGTTGATGTTCTCTCTCATCGATGTGTCTATCTCTCTCTTTCCCTCTCCCTTCCTCTTTCTCTAAAATCAATAAAGAAAAAAAACTTTTTAAAATAAATAAATAAAAGTATAGACTCTTAGAAGCAAACATAGGTGTAAAGCTTCATGAACTTGAACGAGACAGTACTGTCTTGGATATGATATCTAACACACAATCAACCAAAGAACAAAAGAATGAATCCAAATTCAACATTGAAAACGTTTCTGCTTTAAAGAACACTATCAAGAAAATGAAAAGACAACACACACATTGGGTAGAGCACCCACAACACACCAACCTTTTATACAATTAAAACCATGTTATTAATGCCACAGATAAGCTAGAGAGAAAATAAATATTTAAAAGTCAATAAAATATGTTGTACGTGAAAAGAACTTACCAGAATCTTCCTTAAAATCAGACTGATGACATCACTCTTGCTTTGTGAACCTTTTTAGACTCCCTGTTACCTTCAGGAAGCAGTCCACATTCTTTATTGTTTCCCCTGCAAGGCCTCTACAATTCTGGCCCAACTTTCCTAAATCATATATGCACTTTCTAAACTCTGGTCACATGAACTCTCTCACTACTTTCTGAACATACTAAGTTTTTTTTATGAGTTGCAACTCTTAAATGTACTTTTACTTCAAACTGAAAAGTAGCATGTCTTCACTTGAATTGCCTTAGAGCCATTTTATAGGTTTCTTTTAAAACACAAAATAACAACTCAGTGGTTAGTATGCCTAAATTAACCAATGAATTTTAGGTCTGTTTTCTTTGGTAAACATGATCTTTATAGATTGCCAGGCATAGAATATTATCATTCTAAATATTGGGTTAAGAAAAATTATCCAAAATTTAGGAATAAGACAAAGTAGGATTGCAGGTTCTTTCAAGGTTGCACTGGAGTATTGTCCACAGGACCTCTCAAAGATTAATTATCTAGGAGAATGGTGTTTCATTCATTTTACTGTTAACTACCGATTAAGGCCCAGACTGGGAAGTTTCATGTTAATTTATAGATTTGTATTTAGTAGATATACAAATGTTTTTTTTTGGTAGAAGATTTAACCACAAATATTATGGTTTTATTGACTACAAAATGTTATGTTGTTTTATATCTAACCTGGCAATGTGATTCTGACTTTCCTCATTTCTTATAAATATTCAGATCTTCAAATACTCTTTGAACCAATTTTATCACCCTGCTGGTTCCCTCCTTAGTGAGTTCAAAAAAAATTAGACATGTGTGTATTCTATATTTATATAAGAGTTATGTTATTTTATATTACATTTCACAGTTTTACATTAAGTACTAAACTCAGTTGTCCAGTTTTCAGAAAAATTGTCAAGACTTGTGTCATAATTAATTTTTTCACCTCCAAGAGATTTTTCAGAAAAATCTATGTTTAAAGAAAAAAATGAGACTTGTGCATTTTAAAACAACCTACTTTCTTCTGGCCCAGTGCTTTAAGTATGGGTGATGAGCAGAGAGCCTCTCAGACACATGCCCCTTTCTGCATCTGCCTTTTTTTCAGAGTAATGTAAATTCTATGTCATATTTTCACACACAGCCAGGTCCTGGAAGAGATATGATTTACAAAGTGGGGAAATAAAGGACTCCAAGTGATGTAACAGCAAATATGATTAATGAAATTCATGTGAGATATTTGACATTAATTTGCCTTAATTTAATGGCTAATCATGACTCCCAAATGTTGGATGTTAGACTTTTAAAATTTTTATTTTATTTTATTTTTTTTGTTAATCTTCACCAAAGGATATGTTACCTATTGATTCTTAGAGAGTGGAAGGGAAGAAGGGGATGGGGGGAGATAGAAACATCCATTGGTTGCCTCCCACATACGCCCCACTGGGGCCGGGGATCAAACCTGTAACCCAGGTACATGCCCTTGACCAGAAATCGAACTTGCGACACTGCAGTGCGAGGGCCGATGCTCTAACCACTGAAGAACACAGGCCAGGGCTAGACTTTTCTTAAATGTTGGCATATAAAATGTAAATTTTTGGTCTTTCTTTTTCTTTTGGAGATTTAAGTTATTATCCATTGTGGGAGCCCCTTAAATTGAACTGTATTTTCAAACCACTTCTTATACAGCAAATTTTAACAAAAGTGCTTTTGAATGAAATGTATTCACTAGTATTGAAAAATGCTGAAATAATAGAATAACCAAAACTATGCAGCTTGAATTTTTAGGGTAATCATTTATAATTAATACCCTGAGAAAAAGTATTAAGAAACTAATTAATATGTAGCAAAAAAAAAAAAAAAAGGAAAAACATGCTTCCCAAACTGTGTACAAAACTGAAAGCTGAGAGACACAGTGTACGTGGGCTGTAAGGACGGGGAAGGAACGGCTCTGCCATCGGTTTTGTTAAAGCTGTGGGGCTTGCGGGGTGTCGTGTAGAGCCAGGTAGCCCTAAATTGTTAATGCTCTAGTTCTTGGCTTATTACCATCGGGTCGGTAACTACAGACTTGTTCCTGAAACCTTATTTATTTTTTAAATACTTCTGCTTTATGAATTACCTGAATTTTCAACTTTTGGTTTTATATTTCTCTAAACACCATTATTATTATACTTTCTAAGTTTTCCTTTGAGTTTGTAAAGTATGCTTATTTCCTATTTGTCTTTTATTTAAGCATAAAAATATCAATCAATGCATATATGACCAAGTGAAATTTTAAGTTCTTCATGGAAAATAATTGCTGTTTTTATGCCACAATCTAAATAATGGGTCAAAGAACAATTCTGTTTTAAATGAATTTGCATGGTTTTGATAACTTTGGGGGAAATGGATCTTTGATTTATGCTTTGGTTGAGATAGGAAGCAAATGATTTTCTGCATAAAAGATTTTTTCAATACGCTTAATTGCTACAGTTGAAGTTTCTTTTATTTCCTTAATGAATTACTTTCATAATATGAAGAAATGACTCTCTCAGAGGAAAATCATTCATTACACCTGAGTCTTTCTGGTCCCAGTTGTACCACATGCTGCTCGATAATTTGCAATGATTTAGGAAGATTGCCATAACCACTCAATTAAACAATGGTTTTGGATGCAACCTATAGCAGGAGGCACATCCTTAGTACATATTTAGAGCTGCCTTGTTAATGAGACAGAATTCAGCAACCACTGTGTTTTGAGTATCCCACAGACAGCAGACAACCTACCCTGGAGGACGAAATGTAGTCACTTGCTTTCTTTGGTCCAACTAGGCAGATGCAGCATTGCCATAGGGTGGAAATGAAGCCAGTGTGGAGAAAGAAGTAGATAAAGATTTAGGAAATCTAATTTCTAGTTCGGGGTCTGTTCCTTTTTAGGTTTTGGTCCTTGAGTAATGACATTCTCTGAGCTTCACTTTCCTCCTCTATATGGAATGTGAGCTATAGCTGATGATTTTTTAGACGTTTTCCTAATTAATGGCACACCTCTATGTAATTTATGTTAAAGGTAGAAAATATTTTCCAAAATGTTACCAGGGTGTTTATGAACAGTCTCAACAGCTTATTTCCATGCAGTATCCTGAAGCAACTTGATGAAAAATCAGTCAAACACTATTAAGACAGGATAACGAATTTAAAATTGTCAAAATTTGTAATTGCTTCTGGGCCAATGATACAGAATTGCCAGGCACTGTACTTTAACAGTAGATTTTATAACATAATCAACCTTCCTGTGGGGGAAACAGACAAATGTCCCTATGTCTAGGAAATGAGATTTGAAGGATAAAGGGAAATGAATGAGTTCTGAAGACAAATTTTGCTGAATTCGTTAATTCTGACTTGGACCAGTCTTATATTATTAAGGTTAGAAATAAGCCCCTTCTGACTATGGAAAGTAAGTAGAATGTATTTAACTAACAGCATAGATATAGTCCTCTAAATAAATGAATTGTCTTTGGTACATAATTAGGACAGATTTAAAGTGAACACTTTAATTTTGAGCTTTTTTCACTGTATCATTTAATAATATGCTATTTTTGAAATCCAATGTATAGTAGTCATTATTGTTTTTTTACCTTTATAGCTCTGTTTAAATGAAGTAAAAGAGTATAATTTACATAGACCATAATGTCTAAGGCAATATTCCTATATAATTATTTTTGCATAACACATACCTGGTATTGTACAAAACATTTGAAATGCTTTGCAATGCTTCCTAGTATACTGCAAAGATCATAGGTTTTAGAGTTCACACATTTAGTTTTTTTTCCAAATAATTCTTGACTGATAATGGACAAGGCAGTTAGAGTTTTTGAGACATTTTCTCCATTTATAAAAATAGGCATTATAATATTATCCAGGGTCACCCTGGCCAGTTTGGCTCAGCAGTACAGTATTGGCCCTCACACCAAAGAGTTGTGGGTTTGATTCCGGTCAAGGGCATGTACCTCGGTTGCAGATCAGTCCTGGCCCTGGTTGGGTCATGCAGGAGGCAACCGATCAATGTGTCTCTTTCTTTCTCTCTCTCTCTCTCTCTCCCCCACTCTATCTGAAGATAAAAAATGGAAAAAAGTATCTTCCAGTGAGGATTAAAAACATTTTTTTCCAGGGTCTTTTTGATATGCAATGACATATGATTCATTTATTTTCAGGGTAGTATCTATGCACATCCATTCAAATAAATTATTATTCTCATCTCCATAGAGATTTCTTGAGAACTAGAGATTTCCTGGCCAGTTTGGCTTAGCAGTCAGTGTCGGCCCTCCGGTCTCAGGTTTGATTCCCGGTCACAGGCCCCTGTCAGGGTTGTTCAGGAGGCAACCAATTGATGTGTCTCTCTCACATCGAAGTTTCTCTCTCTCCCCCTCCCTTTCTCCCTTCCACTCGCTCTAAAAATCAATGTAAAAATATCCTTGAGTGAGGATTAACAAAAGAAAAAAAGAACAAGAAGAAGGGCCCTTGTCAGTTTGATCAGGAGTATGAAGGGGATGGAGGAGGCTGGAAGGACAGGGGCAGTATTTTGATTTTTCAAACTATGACATGTGCACTTCATCTCTTTTTTAAAAGTCCTAATAAAACGTATATCCCAGCATCTGTGAGTATTAAATGAGGTGTCATGAGTGCTTTGAGTTTTTTCTTTACAACTTCCAAAATAGAAATAGCTTGTTTTACTTAATTATGAAGGTTACCTACTATTATAATTTTGATGCATATTTTTCAAAACCTTTCTATGCCTACAGAGAACAATTTCCCTCAAAAATAGGATTTTATATGTAAAATATTTGAAATCTGACTTTTTTTGGCCTCATATAAATTGAAGAACTCCTATGCAAGATACAGATTTACTATACATTTTGAATGGTTGAATAATGTTTCATTAATGGATGTATCACAATTTATTTAAGCAGTTCCCAATTGACATTATCCTGCTTATAAGAATAAAAAATTGGAAGCTGCAATTGACTTCCCTGTACGTAAATACTTATACACTTGTCTGAGTGCTTTCTTAAGATAGATTCATCAGCAGATACCCCCGTATTCAGGTTTTTGACATATGGGGCCAAAAGCCAGTGTATTAGTTACCTGTTAACTGCATTAAAAAATCATCCCAAAACTGATTGGCTTGAAATAACAATAATCACTTATTATCTCCTATGGTTCCTGTAAATGAGAAATCCAGACACAGGACAGCTCTGTGATGCTGGATCTCAGCTGGAAGACTGGAAGTTTGGGCCTTGGCCATTCACTCTATTTCTAGTTGTCCAGTGGTTGATGCTAGGCATCAGCTGAAGGCCCAGCCTCCTCATGACGGTGGGGCTGAATTTTAAGAAAAAGCATCTAAGAGATAGACCTAGAGAGAGAGAGAGAGAGAACAAAACCTTGCTAGAGTGAAACCATGTTACATCTGATGACCTAGCCTTGGAAGTCACATAGCAGCACTTCCGCCACATTCTACTAGTTGAAGCGATTACAGAGCTCACCCAGATTCAAGGGGCAGGGACATAGGCCCCATCCCTAGATCTTAGAGTGTTGATGTCACATTTATAAGTAAAAGAAGTGGAATGGGTTTATATTGCTGCTGGCGTCTGTAGAAAATACTGTCTGCAGAATTGGGAGGAGGGTGTCTATGAGGAAAAAAGGAGAAACATCTGTAACAAAAATAAATTAATTAAGAAAGAAAGAAAATACTACCTACCCTAGCCAGTATTAGAATTTTTGATAATATATCACCAAAGTGATCTCCGTCAATAATATAAAATTTGAGTAATATCTCTGCCTATCAGATGATATGAAAAATGGTATTTCACTATGATTTTAGTATTTATTTATTTATTTATTTATTTATTTATTTATTTATATATTTATTTATTTATTTTCAGATAGAGCGGGAGAGAGGGAGGAAGAGAGAGAGAGAAACATCGATGTGAGAGAGACACATTGAGTGGTTGCCAGCCTCACGACCCCAACCGGGGCTGGGGACAAACTGCAACTGAGGTACGTGCCCTTAGCAGGAACCAAACCCGGGACTCTCTGGTCCATGGGCCGACGCTCTAACCGTTGAGCCAAACGGGCCAGGGCTTTAGTTTGTTTTTATAATCAAATGTGCCAAACATTGTTTTGAAAGTTATTTACCATCTATATTTTTCATGATTTTTTTTTGTTATTTGACATAACCTTTATGTTTCTATAGATGCATTCATTTGTGTAATAGTGATTTATAAAACATCTTCATATACTATATTTAAAATATAACCCTTTGTTGGGTTTTTTGAAAATATTTTTCTCAGTGTATCATTTTTTACTGCTTAATTGCATTACTCATTCTTCATAAATTTTTTAATGTTTTCTACCTTACATGCCATGCTTAGATATGCCTTCCTTACTCCAGAATTATCTTTAAATTTTTTTACTTTTATGCTATTTATTTGTTTATAAATTACATTAGAATAAATTACATAGAGATTAAAAACAAGATTTAACATTTTTCCAAGTTTTTAGTTATGAGTTTTGTTTGTTGAAATAGATAGTCAAAATAACAACAAGTTTTAAGATAGTACTATGAAAGGAAATGGAGAAGAAATTCCACGCTGATTTTGTTCTGCTGAATAATCTATGTCTGCTCTACAGGTTAGGAACATCATATTTATCATGTTTTAATTCCCTCATGGGCTTGAGCTCCTTTCGGAACTCTTCAACATTGACCTCTGTTGCAATTCAGCATCACAATGTCTTAATCATTGGAGTTTAAAAAGTACAGTTTAAGACCTGGAAAGCTCCCTTTCTTTCAAAATGCCTTGTAATTCATGAAGAGCTGTTTAATACTTCATCCTCAGTCTGCTTCCTCCCTGGTGATCTTATTCAAGCTCATAGCTTTCAGAGTTCAACTCCTTAATTTTATCTCGAGTTCATGCCTCTCCTGTGAACTCCAAACGCAATTATTCCCTGGGAAGTTGAACAGGACTCTTTGTTTCAATCGGTCATTAAACCCTTGAGTTTTCTTCTTTAGTTCCTCTCTTCCTCCAGTCTTCTCCATCCCAATAAATAGCATTATACCAGTTACTCAGGATACAGTGAGAGGCAGATTTAATTTTGTGGGAGCCAATCACTTTATTAGAGTAGAAACGGTTGAATTCTTCTAACTTATCAATTAAAATAGGAAATGTGACATTTGGGGGGCAAGTTAGATCTGCACTGAATCGAGAGGTCAAATTTTGTACTTGATTTAGCATGTGAACAAGAGGTAAAAGGCCTGTCAAGAACCCTTAGAGGAGTTTATTTTTGTATTTATAGCAGGAAAGCTGGTATCTTCAGCTATTGTGGTTTCTTGCTAGTTTCTGGGGGCTACCCAACATTAATAAGTTTGCCCACAAGCCAAGAATGTACGATCACACTTCTACATTTCTCATAGGGTATTTTTTTGAAAATAGTTGATGTATTTTTTCGTGTTTTAAATAAGTAGAGTGAATATGTAGTTGTGGTTTAAAAAATTGAAGGATCATAATGGTCCTGAAAAGCATACCAAGTGGAGATGAATTACAGACTTCAATAAAACTAAGGTTAACATTAACAATCACACATTAATACAAGAGGAAGTTCTATTTTTTATTATTGTTAGATTAATTGTTTAAAGCAGCAACTCTAATAAGAATGTAAAATCAGTGAAACAATAGAAGATGGTTTTGAGAAACACTAAAAAATTGCCATACATGAAATAACATAATTGCAAACATTATTATTTGGCGATTGATAGGAAATAAATTATTTTGCATCTGGTGACCATCCTTATATTATTTGGTAAACGTAGAGTCACAAACAGCAACAAGCTTTATGAACAGTAATATCCAAAGGAAACAGGAAGGAGTCTTATACTGATGACCTGTCCTTCCAGATCCATTCTCTGCTCTTCTCCATGGTGCTCTGTGCTCCATGAGGCTGACGTCTATGGACTGTATCACCCGAACGCTCTCACCATCTTACTCCCCCTGGGTTCATCCAGCAGGAAGGATTGGTAGATTTCAGAGAGCAGGGGGCCAGGGAGAAGGAAAGCCAAGTAGAGAACCACAGAGAGAGTGAATGTTGGTAGTGAATACATTCTGCCTACATCACAGCTCAGTTAGTTGGCCCACACCCCCTGCTTAGCTCTCATCGGCCTCAGCGTGGCTGCCCTGCTTTGGCACTCTCGGCTTTGTGGTGGTAATGGCTTTTCACAGTTGATGCCCCTGAGTGCTTCACCATTTCTCGTTGGTTTCCTTAACTCTGCCACACTTCCATAAATACCCCTTCGTTAAAATCTCTCCAGTCACCTCTCTGAGAGAGCCTTCTGTTTCCTGCCTAGACCTTGATTGATAGGTGTTCCACTTTGGTTTCTTCATAAAAGGAAAAGGTACAGTGTGTGAACCCTGCTTTGATCTTCCTTACAAAGCTATTCATGATCACTTACTACTCTTATTAAATCATTTGTTCCCATATAAACTTCTTTGGGGTGGTTTTTCATAAGCCAAGTACCAAGAAAATACTAGGATGATGAAAAGAAAAATAAGACAGAGTATCTATCCCTCAAGAAGCTTAGCTTGTTCAGGAGACAATGTATAAGCATTTGAAAATTTTAAACAGGATTATGTATGACAATGTACAAAAAAGAGACATTAACAGACAGTAAATATAGCGGAAAGCAGAGGATGATGGTGTGAGGTAGCAAGAAAGGCTTTGTTGAGGAGGTGAGACTTTAACTGGACCTTGGAGGAGATAAATATGCCCTTGTTTAACTCCATCACTAAATGTTTCCTGTCATTTTTTACTTCTACCAGCAATAAATGAGAGAGCCCATTTCTCAAATTTTGATTTTTGCCAGTCTTCTCAGTAAAAAAAAAAGATACCTCAGTGTAGTTTTTCTTTTCTTTTCTTTTTGACTTTGCCATAGAACCATTTTTAAAAATTATGCTGCTGAACTTTTTTTTTTTTTTTTTTGTTAATCCTCACTCGAGGATATTTTTGCATTGATTTTTACAGACCAGAAGGGGAGGGGGAGAGAGGGAGAGAGAACGTGGATGTGACAGAGACATATCGATTGGGTGCCTCCACTTGAACCCCAACCGAATCTTGGCTGACCCTCAGTATAGTTTTAATTTGAATTTATCTTAAATCTGAGTATTTTTTTCATGTACATAAGGATCATATTTATCTTTATATGGACTATTTATTTCTTTTGCCCATTTTTATGATAAGTTATTTATGCTTCCTATCAATTTCTAGCAGCTCTGTACATATTAGGGAGATTAACTATTTGTCTGTGATATGAATTGCAAATATTTTCTGGTTTGTCATTTTTCTTTTGATTTCTGTTAAGTTTCAAGATGTTTGGGTGTGTGTTTTAACATGCATATATATTACATATATGTAATAGTCAAAGTTATCATTTAAAAAATTATATCTCCTGCCCGGCCAGTGTGACTCAGTGGATTGAGCATCGTCCCATGGACTGAGAGGTCCCAGTTAGATTCCTGGTCAGGCCACATGCCCGAGTTGTGGGCTCGATCCCCTGTAGGGGGTGTATATATTAGGCAGCCAATCGATGTTTCTCTCTCATATTGATATTTCTCCCTCTCTCTCCCTTCCTCTCTCTCTCTCTCTCTTTTTTTTTATCCTCACCCAAAGACATTTTTTTGCATTTATCTTCAGATAGAGCAGGAGGGAGAGAGGGAGGAAGAGAGAGAGAAAAACATTGACGTGAGAGCGACACATCGAGTGGTTGCCACCCACACGGGGACAAACTGCAACCAAGGTACGTGCCCTTAGTGGGAACCGAACCCAGGGCCTCTCTGGTCCACGGGCCGATGCTCTAACTGCTGAGCCAAACCAGCCAGGGCTCCCTTCCTCTCTCTCTAAAAAATAAAAATAAACATACTAAAAATAAATGAATAAATAAAAAAAATATCTCCTGGATTTTGAGTCATAGTTTAAAAAGGCTATACTTCTCTAAGATTATAAAGGAATTATCCCTTGTATTCTAGTACATTTTAAATTTTTTATATTTTTAATTTAACTGAAACTTATGTACAGGTGAGGTATGAATCCCATTTTTATCAATTCTGTTAATCTTTTAAATTTGTCTTCTCTTGCATAGTAGCCTCAAAGAACTGTTAAATTAATAAATAATGTACTTTCAAAATATCAGTCAAATACACAGACATAATTTAATTACTGAAATTGAAGAGTCCATTATTTCTTTGAAGCCAAATTACAAAGCAGAACTAGACCTTAAGTCATGAATTTAATTTTTTTATTTTATTTATATTTCCTTCGTGTCATTTACTATTTTTTCTCAGAAACCACTCCTACTTGAAAAACTAAATCAGTTTTAGATTTGTTAAGTCTACATTTACAGAACTCAAATTGATGAGGATTTTCCATAACCTAAAATGGCTCGGCCATTCAGAATAGCACCACTAAGATTTCTACCTTCTGTAGAGATCTTGTCTACCACAGAAAGAGATGTAAGTACAATTATAGCCCGACTTCTCCAACCCAAACGTGCTTGTTAAGTCTGTTTATCCAGTCAGACCACATGCCACACAGCTGCACACTATTTAGAGGTTTACTAGATACTCCTCTGTCTAGGAATATTTTTTTCCTTTGGATTTTCTGCCATATATCACACTGCAGACAATTTAATGGGACTACGCTAAGTGTTTTCTGAACTGCTGCTATTTCTAAATAGTTCTGATGTCTCTGGGGGCACACTTCTTCAGAAGACAGTTTCCCTTGGAAGGCATTCTGGTTCAATTATTAATGTAGTATATGGAGCATGTAAGTTGATACAAACAAGTACAGTTGTTATTTTGTCTAACAATGGCCTAGGTGCTGGGGCTGAAGCAGGGAATATGGCACACAGATGACTGTTTGTATGGAGAGCTCATTTATCAATAAATCTCCAAATAACTAAAGGAGGACATTCCAGAGAGAAAAGATAAGCACATAAAGAGTGATTGAGTGACACTTTCCTAAGAGGCCGTTTACAGGTTCGTTTTCTAAGCACTCTAGAAGAGCAAAATTCATATCAAGAGGAGGCCAGCCTCAGTGATGCCCTCTGGCCCTTGTGGAGACTTTATAGGGAGAAATAAAGGATGGGGAATCCACAAAGAAAGGAACAATGCAAAGATGACAGTTAACAATAAAATCACCACTGAGCAAGAACACCAGGACAAAGGTGGCCGGGAGACTATGTGGCTGTAGGAAGCATGGTGGGCATCTTGCGCTGCCAGCCCCCTGACCGAGGCTCTAGGTCTGTGGAGCTGGAAGTGATCTTTGATCATGTGCTAGAACCTTCCTGTCTTACAGTTGGAGTGACTGGCACCGGGAAAGTGATGAGGCTCACTCAAATCAAGGTTAGAGATTTAGAACCAGAACTGAAGTTAGCCTTCTTGGTATATTTCATTGACATCTTTGCCAATATTTGCTTTCATCTGGGTTATTTGCGATGAGGGCGCTAAAAAATATGATTCCCGAGCTAGAGTCAAGAAATGATAGTGTGGGCCCTGGCTGGTGTGGCTCAGTCGGTTGGGTGTCCTTCCTTGTGCCAAAAGGTTGCTGGTTCGATTCCGGGTCAAGGCACATGCCAGGGTTTCGGGCTTGATCCCTGGCAGGGGGCATTCAGGAGGCAGCCGATAGATGTTTCTCTGTGTATATCCCTCTTCTGATGGGATTATGGAGAAATGTGGGTCCTGTTCCTTTGCCCCCAAACCATGAACCAAAGAAGCTTTCACATTTAAAAGGTAAAGGGACTACTGCTCTGTTGAAGGAGAGGTGCTTGAAAAGGCTCAAACTAGATACAAAGAAAAACAGACTCGGATGATTAGCTCCTTAGTTATTTGGAAGGAATTCCTGTGAAAATGAAAAGACACCATGGTCTGTAGTTAGGCCCCATGATATATAATTTTAGCGCTCCCCTGGGAGACAGCCAATGGTGGGGTGTAATCATGGAAGTGGTGACACAGCAGAACATAGTGGAAACCAAATTAATTTTCAACATGTGTACCCAAGACCTAATAAGAAACTTCCGTCGATGATGAGAGAATAACTGGGAAATAAAAAAAGTGAGTGAGAGTATGTGAGTAAATATAGAAAATGAGCTGATTTTTCATTACTCGTCTCTGCTCTTTCCAGTAGCTCTTTGCTCCCTAATCTGAGGAAATAATGGCATCGTGAGGGTCTTCCCAACAAGTCCTCTGAGTGAAGGTAAGAATCTGGACCCATGTGTCCAGGAACGTTTTTATGTAACCTACTTCTGCTGACATGGGGAGAAAGCTAATTAATAAGAAAAATACCTAATGTATATGTGTAAGTTGTTTAAAAATAGCATTAAATAACAACTGTAACAACCAAATTTACCATGGGCCGGGTTATTAGCCCAGGAAAACGATAAAGGCACACATGAGGATATGGCTCAGAGATGGCAGCTGCTCTGCGATCCTTTTAGAAACAAAGGGAACAAGGAAGTAGCAAGTCGCTCGCCATTTGGAATTTAGAGCTTCAGATCACCTCTCTCAGACTGCTGCCGAAGGCCCGAAATTTCTCCTGCTAGAGTCTGCCCCAGGAAAAGCCTATAACCCTCTCATTGGCAGAAGGCAGAAATAATAGTAAACACTTGGTCAGATAGGAGGTACCATGTACAGGCCTAGCAAAAAGGAGAAGCAGCAGGTGCACTGTGTGAGATCTCAGTTCAGCTCTAGCAACAGAAGTTTCAGAGAAGAGGAGAAAAAACAAAGCTACCCGTGAGAAATGGTATATGGGATTCTCTACTGCTTCCCAGTCTTGATCATGGTACTCTATATCTGTTATTGGTTCTAAACTGCTGCTTAGCAAACCACCCCCAAATTTAGCATCTTAACAATAAGCATGTTTTAGCTCACACAGTTTCTGTGGGTCAGAAACTCAAGAGAGGATAAGCTGAGGTGGCTCTGGCCCCAGGGGTCACACAGGTTACAGTGAAGATGCCAGCTCACTCACGAGGCTACAGGCAAGAAGACTTGGTTCCCTGTGGGCTGCTAGCAGGAGGCCTCAGTTACTCAGCTAACGGGGCCTCTCCCTTGGGTGCTTTTCATGGCAAGGCAGCTGACTCCCCTCAGAACAAATGATCAAAGGTCAAAGTGCAGCCTCAATGACTTGCTCCAGCTTTGGAAGTTACACTTTTTCATTTCCACAAGAGCCTATTGGTTACACATAAGCCCTATTCAGTGTGGGAGGGGATTTAACGAGAACTCGAATACCAGGAACTGAGAACTACTGGAGCTATTCTGAAGGCTAGGTACACAGTCATGCACACACCACCATCACATGTTTTGCCACATACCATTTATTTATTTAATACTGTTCCTTATATGAACTTTATTTTGAAATGTATTGATTTGAGAGAGTAGAGAGAGACAGAGAGAGAGCATAGATTTGTTGTTCCACCTATATATGCATTCATTGGTTTCTTCTTATATGTGCTCTGACCGGAGATTGAACCCACAACCTTGGTGTATAGGGACAACACTCTAACTGAGCTACCTGGCCAGGGCCTATATAAACTATAACTAACACATCTCAAGCAATAGTATCCATGAAATCATGGTTTTGATGTAGTCTTTATACTTATCTTAGTAATTTCCAAATAAAAATACAACTGTTAAAACAAAATACATGTTTTCTTGTATCTCCTAATAGCAACCCAAGCATTACGAGTGTCAGACGTACTGCCCTTTGCAAAGCACCACTAGCACGGACTTGAGTGGGTCTCGCTTGAAGGAGACCCTTAGAAGTCTAGTGTAAGTCAGGAGGCATTTGTTTCCTGTGACATCCTCACTTACGCTAAATTCTCTAGGGGTCTAAGATAATAGTACTCCAGGGTAGACTGCAATGCTACAACAAAGTCCATTTGCTTCAGTGGTTATAACTGTCACTTGCCAGCTATCGTTTGTAATTACTTAAAACAGAAACAGTTTAGAGAATTGAACCATAAAAGTAAAGCAGATTGTTCTCAGGACATAAAACTAAACTCACCTTATTATGTATTGTTACACTGCTGTCCACTCTCATTACCAAAGGCCATAAAGCAATTTTAACTGTTCCCTGGAATGTCACCAGCAATAAGTGTTTTTGCTTTACTGTTCTTTTGAGCTGAATGGAATAGTCATATTTTAGGACTCTTTCTTACAGCTGGGAGATCTAGAAATACCTTCCGGTCTTTGTGAATTCATTAAAATACTTGATTTGGGTAACCTTGGTGTTACCTTAAAAATGACTGGGGAAATCATGTCATAATCACTGAATTTTATTAGCAGCCAGCCCTTTTAAATCATAAAATTCAATGTTCTGAAGCCTAGCGCCTGTTCTGTCCCATGCTGGTGACTTTCTTCTGTTGGCGGGATGTCTATGAGTCCTTATTATGCTTTCCTGAGGGTGCTGTATTTGCTGGTGTCCTTCATGGCCAAAGGACAACATGGACAATGAAAGAATGCGGCTGATGGACAGAATCTCTGCTGAGTCCACAGGGTGACTCCACACTTCAGTAGGCAAAGCCAGTGCCCGTCTGCAGGGTTAAGATCCTGCAATTTTATCATATACCTGTCAGCTTTACATTTCTACTTCATTTGAGAAGACAATGATCTCTTTTAGTGTAATTCTGAATTCTTATCTGAATTAATATATTCATTACATTCTTAAATTTTTTCACCATTCTGTTTCTTAAAATGGGGGGATTGTGGGGAGATGCAAAGCAGTATGCACAACTATCACGCCATTATTTTCCTCTTCCTTCACCAGTTTCCTTTTATTAGGATATTTAACCTCCAAGAATAAATGTTTTGCAACTTAAACTTCTATATATGCCCAGCCTCTGCTTCATTAAGACTAGGGAGAGAAACATGAGCCTGATCTCTGTTATTCAATTTGTAACTTTGGCATATCTGAAGATGATTTATACAGTTACTATTTCCCCTTTTCTTTACAACCAGGTAGAAGGTGTATTTTCACAATAAAAACTCATTAAAGCTGCATTCAATAAAAAGAGATGTACTGTAAGGCTGTGAAGGACCATTACGCAGGTATCTAAGAAAGAGTCCAGCTAGATCTGGAGCTGAACGTGGACCTGAAGGTCATGCTCAGGGGTGTGCTGGCTGGCTCTCCAGCCCAGTTGCTCTCTACCATCCTTGTTTCTCTCTTTGCTTGTCCCCGCTCAAGCAGCTGCCTCTGCTTGCCACAGGTTGCCCACCCCTTACACTAAATGACTATTTCAGTGCCAACCATCCTCTAACTAATATCTCTGTGTGTCTCCATTTAAATTAGAGAAAGAGAAGGAGATCTGAATGTTATTTATACCTTCCCTGTGTAGATTCTAAGGAAGATGATATTAATGAGAGTCCATGTTTACTGAATGGAATGAGGAATACAGAAATACAGGATTACCCAAGGAGAGAGATTTTAACTTGCTCTGAGAGAAGGAAAAGTTAAGAGAGAGATGAACTGTCTTGGTATCCAGTGAAAACCTTGATGAGTCATTGAAAAGGACACACATATTTAATCAGGACCTTTGTTACGGTTTGCTGTGTATTGTGTGAAGTAGTTCTCTTTTTTGTTTCCCTATCCAATCTTCTGTAACATCTATTTTTGCTAACTTTTATATGGTCAAGATTCTCTTCTGGGGATTATGATTAAGTGTCAAGATGAGTGGGGTAGAAAGCAGAAAGTCTCCACTCAGCATTGCAGTCCCACTTGTGGAACAGAAAAGGGACCCAGACTCCTTAATACTTCTGTGACTTCCCTCATGTCATTCTACCTCCTAATCAAATATTCATTTCAGCAATACCAAATGCTACTCTACATCAACGCAAATGCTACTTTCTGCAGCCAAAATTAACTTCTTCTCAACTCTCATAGCACTTGGCTTAGTACTCGTTTGGTACCTCTGTCCCATTGCGTCTTGCACTAAACTTACTAATTGCGAGCTTCACCTACCCATGAATGAATGAAGCAACATCCATTCATCTCAGGTTCCCCACAGAGGCCAGGCATGGTGCATGGCGCATGTGCGCATTCAGTAAATGTTTCTTGAATTGAATGAAATGGTCAGTAACTCAGCTCACTGTTTGGTTTGCACTGGGTGTGTTCTATCCAGCTTTTTACAGTGCAACACTAGAAAATAGCAGGTCAAAACATGTGCACTTAAATTAATGAAGATATGTTGGCTTCTGCTGATAAAATAATGCACTTTTATCTGCCTGCCACATAGTCTGTCCTAAAGATAAATGGGAGCGTGAACATGCCAACACGTTAGGACATAAAAACATGCTATATAAATGAAAGATACTGTTTATTTCTGTAGCCACTATATGAAGTAGGACCCCTATAACTCAATGTCTGTCTGTATACTGTGGGAAATTATCATAGTTTTTAGTTTATTCTGAATGGTACTCAAATTTTGAACTGCGGACCAGTGCCAATCCATGAACTGTTACTGTAACAGTTCTATAATAAGATAAATAGAAACATTGGGAGTAAGCATTTAAAAATTTTTATGGCAATTTGGCAGGACAGTTTAACTGAATTTAATAATAAAAATGTGCCTTATGTCTATATGCCTGTGTTCCATAAATTTCACTTTGCCAGTAATTTATTTTCATTGTTATACAATAGAATTGACCCACAACAGACTGCAGACAAAAACAACACAGCAGAAGAGTCAGTCCTTCAACATAGACTGTTTGAGAAGCGTGGCTCCCAGTAATTCTCTCCAGAACGACAGACGCCCACGCTATATGCATGGGAGTGTTGGGGAAAAGAGAAACATAAACGTGAAGATATTATAAAATGCTAATCTCAACAAAATATCAACGCAAGTTAATATAAATATCAACAGCATTGATATAACAGAATGCTATAGTGAATGGTAGTAAGAAAAAAAGCATTTAAAAAAGGACGGTTCCGATTCATAGAATTCATTTTGATCAAGGTCTTTCTGAAACCTTTTGTGCATCTTTGACAGTTCTCTCTGCAGACTCTTCTCTGTAGTAAACGCGCTTGCATTCTACACCTTCTAGAGAAAATAGCACTTTCTCCTATTGTTAATTAAATTGGGTTTGCTGGGAGAAAGCATCTATGCATCCATTTAATTGAATCTTAATCAGAATTCCCCAGTCATCTGTAAGTCTTCTGTATGAAAAATTCTTTCAGGAAGTCAATAAGCCAGTCTCTTGAAAATACAACTGAGCTTTGGTAATTCTTTGCTTTTACACAAGTTTAATGCTGACTTTTTATTTTTATATTTTTTGGATGCTAACTTTTTATGGAAAGTCTTCATGTGCTTCAGGATGGTATTTTGAGCCAACAATATGTGGTTCTCATTGACAGAGCATCTTGTTTTTCCCAGATTACCAAGAAAATACATTTCGCAGGGGTTTAGAATATGTTCTATAGATTTCTCATCCTATCAAAAATAATATTTGCTAGTGTCTTACAACGAGTATTCATGAAGCATGTTGCAGGCCTTCAGTGCGGGAAGCCTGGCTTCATTATTTAGATCACAAAGGTGGAGCTGGGGCTGGGCTGGGTGTCAGGCTTCGTGCTGTGCCCGATGTGGGGGTTGCTGAGAGGGCCCCTCCCCTCGTGCTTAGGAGGCGGCGTCCTTGACCTTGCATCCATCTAGGCAGAGCAGGAGGGGTTTTATTGCATTTATGATGCAACTTTAACTTTCCTATATTTCATTTTGGTTTTCTTTCCTTCCCTTGCTCGTCACATCTGGCTCTGGGCTGCTCAGGTTTGATGTGAACTGTAATTAGGAACCTTGGCAAACCCTGGGTCATGGTCCTCTGGGGTGCACACTCCATCCCTACCTCTTCCCTTCTGCTTTGCAGTCTCAGACGATCTCTACTCATTTTGCAAGGTGGATTATAATTTTTCCAGCTTTTTTAAAAAAAGGAATTGAAAAGTTATATGAAACTAGTGATGTTCCAATAAAGAGAAAGTCAGTTTCCTGCTAGCCAGATTGCTTGAGGTAATACCTTAATATCCAAATCTGTTCTAAATGGTGTATATCTAAAATTACTTCTTCTGTAACTGTTTGTGGGGGTAAAGAAAGTAGGTTAGAACACTCCTGTATAGCCTTGTCCCTGAGGACATTTCTAGGCCCCCAATACACTCAGCCCTCCCTCACCAGCTTTCCTGTCCTCTGGCCTCTACCTTCCCTCCCAGGGACAAAGCCATTGTTTCTGATTCTAGATTTTTCTCTCTACTTGCTGCTTCAATAAGATGCTTTAATCTTCCCTATCTTTCCCCTGTCCTGGTTGAAAAGTCAGCCTCCCTAAATACATGTGCCCCCTTTTCTTTTAAGCTCACCTCCACTTCCAAACCCAGTTCTGGCTCTAAATTCTTGAGCAGGAAATATTTTCCATGAAACTGAGAGCCTGAGAGTTTGGTGATTTCAACAGTGGCCAAACTTTCTCTAGCTCCTTCCTCTAGCTCTCTCCTGTCCTTGCTGAAATTCTGGGTCCCGTTTTGCTGAAGGTCGTTGTAGTAATGGCACTGCGTCACCCACGCCTGACAGATAGCAGAACGTAAGTAATCCTGGAAGCTCAGGCCCCCACGGAGGCAGCAGAGTCGGGCAAGCCTGGCGTGTCCTGTTGCTTGTTCACAAAGTGCTTGTCAGTCTACCTCCGTCAGCTCTGCTTATCGACTCTTGATTTTTAAAAAGGTACCAATTCAGGAACCTGAAATATCATTTTCTACCGTGCTTCGGCTTTCGGCCCTCTGCGTCCGCGCTGCGCTGTCTGCCCGTTGGCATCCCACGTGAGTGTCTCGCGTGGCACCAGCTGCTCCCTGTGGCAAAGCAGCTGTGAGCGGGGACCTGCCAGGAGTTTTCACTTGAATCAGTTTAAACTGAGCACAAAAGACGTGGCAGACATAACTAGACACGTTTTCTAGCCATTTCTTTCGAATGTACCGTCTTAGCCTTATGCTCGGAGCAGCGTGTTTATCTGTGGCTTGGGTATTTGGAAGAATACCAAAAGCCTCCTGTTACAGATAACACCCTTTCCCACGTTAACCCTTCAAATCTCAACGAACTTTCAAAGAACAGGTAGAATTGACTTTCCCAGGGTCTGGCTTCTCTCTCGGTGGGTGACACTATAACACGTTTCATCTTTTCTGAATTGAGCTACCTGTCTGTTTCAATGTAGCATTTCTCTTTTCCCTCCATAGTTACATCTGTCGCCAGAACTGATTCTTTTCATGTACCAGCAGCTCTCAAAAGAATTCGGTCTTTTATCTATCTACCCACTTATCTGTTTATTTATTTAATATAGTCACTGCCTTACCATCCGTGTTTTGAATGATTTCATACGCTTTCTTTTCTGCTCACTCTGACCCTGTCCACTGGACTCTGTTTTTCAAACGTGAGGGTCCACTCCTGCTGGCTTTCACCAGGCTGTCCCAGACCCTCTTGCTTTGCAGCTCCCTCCCTTCTCACCTGTCCCTGTGTTCCTAGGCTAAGGTAATTCTATTTGAGCCTTTTATTGTATTGTCCACTGCCACGTGTGAGCCTCCTTTCTGACTGAATTTCATCTCACAGGTGCTAGTCCTATACAGCTCACCTGTACAGATCACCACTGCGGAAGAAAACAGAGCGGGATCCTGTCCACCAGTCTCGTCTGGGCCGTGTCCTTCGGGAAGTCATGTCAGTGTGATCCCGAGCGTCTCTAAATCTGTGTTCACGTCGTGCTTACAGAGTGCGGGCCCTGATCTAACTGCTCCGTGCACAGACTCTTTGGATTCTAACAATGCTGGGAGATAAGGAGCATTGTTGCCCCACTCACAGGCTGAGACATGGAGGCGCAGGGATACGTGACTTGCTGGTTGCACAACTCATCGGGAGAAACCAGCTTACTCCGGCAGTTTAGCGGCAGAGCGTGTGCTTTTACAAACCACGCCCCCAAATCTCTCTGCTTTTCAGCTCTTCTCCAAGTCCCATTCCCTTCTTCTACATTGCCAGGCTCCTCATTCAGCCACATTCTGACAAGCCGGGGGAAAATAAAGATTCTTTCTTACGCTCATGAAATCTTATGACTTCCTCTCTACTCGCCACACTTCCTTTCATTTCTTTGTGCAAACTGAACTCAATTCCTTTATCCCATGGCTTTCCCCCAGAGCCATGCCTCCAACCCACTTTACCAAATATAGATAGACGTTTGTACTCCTCTTACTGACATTTCCTGTCACGAGGGGCAGCTGCACAGAGAACACAGACTCCTCCAGGGGTGCTCACAGCCCTCATCTGAGGTCCCGACTCTTGAGAGTCCACAATGGAATTCCTTATTTTCCTCTTTAGTAGTTTGTTAACTGAGATGCAGTGTAGGTCATTTTAGAACACAGACTATTTGCAATCCTTTACCTTCTCAGTCAGGGCTGAAATTCAAGACCACGCTGAAGCAGACTCTTAACCAGCTGGTGTGGTGGCAAAGGAAAGAGCACACGGAATGACATGAACTTAAAATGACTGAATCAAATGTTTAATTTTCAAAAAGTGAACATTGGAACTTGATAATCCAGTAGCCATATGTTGTGCAAAAGTTTAGTGGCATGAGCTGAAAAGTCTCCGACCCATGTCAAGCTACATAACTCCTCCTCATAAAAAGGCAGGCCTCTTCTTTTCTACCTTTTCTTTGTTTGTATGACGATGAGCATGGATGCAGTTGGTGATATTGAGGAGTTAGCTTGATGCCTCCTTTTCATTACCCATCCCCCTTCCAATCCATCCACTTAAAAAATGAAAAAAGTTTTTCTCTGGTTTATAAAGCCCAGCAGGCCCTGGCCCCTGACTACTTCTCTGACTTCAACTCTCCCCTCACCATGCACTCTACCCACACAGGACGGCTTTCTGTTCCACGACCATTCTCAAGTCAGCTCTTTCTCTGTTCAATGTGCTCTCCCCCATTATTTATTTATTTTTTTTAATCCTCACCTGAGGACACTTTTGCATTTATCTTCAGACAGAGCAGGAGGGAGGGAGAGAGAGAAACATCAATGTGAGAGAGACAGACACATCGAGTGGTTGCCACCCACACGACCCCAACCAGCGTCGGGGACAAACTGCAACTGAGGTATATGCCCTTAGTGGGAACCGAACCTGGGACTCTCTGGTCCACAGGCCGACACTCTAACTGCTGAGCCAAACTGGCCAGGGCTCCCCCCTTATCTTTTCACAGCTCATCCTTTCTTGTCAATAGAAAACTGCTTGAAAACTGTCCAGTGAGTCTGTCATATCATCTGACTTTAATTTTCTGTATTGCACTAACTATGGTTATAAAACCTTAAATTGGGAAGTTTTACCTAAGTTGCAGCTGAGTTCACAAAACAAGAGGTGAAAAATCATTCCAGTGTTCTAGAGTGAGGTGCTGGACTACCTACCTATACAGGGCTTTTCAAGGAGGTGAACAACTTGGTTTTGCAGCTCTTGGTTAACCACCAATCCTCAGTCTGTAAAATGGGTTGGAGGAGTCAAGAGAGATTGGAGATTAGAAATTAATTCTTCAGAGGGAACTGATGATGTGCTATGAGCTGCTCCCCCCAAATATATACACTGAAGAGGAACTGGATAGGGGATACATTCCCACTCTTTGTTGTCAGCTGGGGAGACTTTGGTAAGATTACAGTTAGTTGCAAAGGAAAAAGAAATCTCTACTCACAGACACTTGTTTGGAAGATTTCTATAATATAACAGGATGTTTTGTCTACTAAATGCCCAGTAACCCTTAGATATTATATGTTTATAATTTTCCTACCTCTTCAATTCAGCATGAAAATATCACTCTTTTAGAGATTCTGCCACTTCAATTAGATGTTAGTGATCACTTCCTGTTGAATCACCATCATAACTAAGATTGTCGTTCCCTTGAAATAGGATCAACATAGAAATTGTAAGAAAAATAAAGATCTCAGATTTTTATTTTGGTATCAAATTACAAATATTTTTGTTGCTAGAAGAAAGTTGAAGTCTCTTCACATGAACATTTTTTTTTTTTAAATCCTCACCTGAGGACACTTTTGCATTTATCTTCAGATAGAGAAGATAACGGGGCCAGGGACAAACTGCAACTGAGGTATGTGCCCTTAGCGGGAACCAAACCCGGGACTCTGGTCCATGGGCTGACGCTCTAACCGCTGAGCCAAATTGGCCAGGGCTCTTCACATTAACATTTAAAAATTAAGCACCATCTTAACAACAATAGTTAAACATTAAAAATAACTCCAATTACTTCCTTGTAATAACAGACTGGGGAGCTTTCCTATACATGTGCTTTATCAATTCAGTCAAGAAATAGTTATTGAGCTATTTTTACAAGGTGTCAATGAAAGAGCATCCAACCTAAGAAATAGTCTTATAAGATTTGATTTGAGCCAAACTGACAATTGCCAGGAAGCAAAAGCTCAACGGATTGAGAAAGTGCTCCAGAGAACAGCAGCTCCACAGTTGACTTTATACAGTACAATAAGGAGGAGATTTAAGAGGTTAGATGAAGTTCATTGGTGGTAGATTAGGGAGGTGGGAAAAAGGAAAGTGGGGAAATCTCTGAGATTGGATAAAAAGTGAAACAAGAAACATACTTTTTTTTTTACATTGGTGGGTACAGGATAGTTAATAGTTAACATTTACAGCACATAAAGATGATATTGGGGGAACAACATAACAATGAGGGGATCTGTGCTCTTATGCTCTTGTGCCCTGAGGGGTCTGGAAAAGCAGATTACTCTGATATTTCAAATGTATGTTATCTTAGATGCTAAAAAAGGCAATAGACAGGCTCCGTAAACATTTGACCTTTGTCAAGGAAGCTACAGGCCTAGGGCTTGACTACTCACCATGACTCAATTTTAATTAGGAATTTTTATGTTCAGACCATCGTATGTGAGTTTGTCTCTGAGTCTGTAAATCCCACCATGTAGGCCTCCCCTGAGCTTGTCAGGTATAATAGGTGGCCCCTTTTTTGTCCATAAAGGTACCAGACAATGTTCAAGTTCTGAGAACAGAGCATGGAACAATCCAAGGTTCCTGTTCTCACCCAACAAAGCTCTTTTCTGACAGTAAGAGCTTCTGTGAAAATATTAAGATATTGATGGTGCAGTTTTCCAGATTTGCTTGACAGTAAGATCCACCTGGGTAGCTTATTAAAAATACAGATTCCTGGGCTTGTCTCCTGGAGCTGCTGATGAATGAAATCCATTCTTTTACAAGTGGCCCAAGTTTGTTTTAGGCAATTGAGGGAAGCATTTAATAGAGAATCCCAGCCTAGGGGTAGTCTGGAAAAGCCTACCAAGGAGGTGGTATTTAATTTGAGGCGTGAATTACGAGAAAACATGGGGGAAGTGGATTTTCAAGCCCAGGAAATAGCAAGGGCAAAGGACTTGAGGACAGTATTAGGTGGCGGCTTCCAGGAGCAGAGCAAGCCAATAAAGTCATAGCTTCACCAATGAAGAAAAGCTTGGCCAAAGAAGTTAGAGAGGAAGGCAGGAGCTATGCTAAGGAGGTTGGAAGTTCTCTAAATCAGCAGACAGCCATTGAATCATTTTAAGTAGAAGAATGATGATCTGATAAACATTTCAAAAAGATATATTTAAAAAGACTATTGAACTAAATAGACACCTCTCCAAACAGGACATACAAATGGCCAAGAGACATATGAAGAAATGCTCAACTTCACTAATCATCAGAGAGATGCAAATTAAAACAACAATGAGGTATCACCTCACACCTGTCAGAATAGCCGCCATCAAAAAAGCATCAAACAATAAGTGTTGGCGAGGGTGTGGAGAAAAGGGGACTCTAGTACACTGCTGGTGGGAGTGCAGACTGGTGCAGCCACTATGGAAAACACTATGGTGTTACCTCAAAAAATTAAAAATTGAATTACCATTTGACCCAGTGATCCCACTCCTAGGAATATACACTAAGAAGCCTGAAACACCAATCAGAAAAAATATATGTACCCCCCATGTTCATAGCAGCACTATTTACAATAGCTAAGATCTGGAAACAGCCCAAGTGTCCATCAGTAGATGAATGGATAAAAAAGCAGTGGTACATATACACAATGGAGTACTATGCAGCTGTAAGAAAGAAAGATCTCTTATCCTTTGCGTCGACATGGGAGGACCTGGAAACTATTATCCTAAGTGAAACAAGCCAAGCAGAGAAAGACAAATATCATATGATCTCACTTATTTCTGGAATATAATGAACATAACAGTGTGAGGAGCAGGGTAGTCCCAGGGACGTGGAAGTGGGGTACAGACTGACATTTGCCAGAAGAGGGGGTGGGGGAGGGGAGCGATGAACACAGAACTTGTAAGCATGTACTCATAACCAATGGACATGGACAACAAAAATGGGGATGGGGCAGGGAGGGAGGGGGAGGAGGGTGTCAATGGGGGAAAAAAGGAGAAACATCTGTAACAAAAGTAAATTAATAAAAATAAATAAATAAATAAATAAATAAATAAATAAATAAATAAATAAATAAATAAATAAAAAGACTATTGATCATAATGAAACTTGAGAATATGCTTCAAAACCACCTGGGATAATTTCTTTAAAATGCTGTTTCCTACTCTATACCCCAGATCTTCTAAACTAAGGCCCAGACAGATGTACTTCCAACAAGCACCCAGTGCTGAGTAATACAACCTCAGACTTTTT
This sequence comes from Tadarida brasiliensis, assembly GCA_030848825.1. NCBI lineage: Eukaryota > Metazoa > Chordata > Mammalia > Chiroptera > Molossidae > Tadarida > Tadarida brasiliensis. Next base: position 62,114,646 of record CM061265.1, read on the forward strand.
AAGCCCCATGAGGGTCTAGACTCTATTTTATTCATGACTGAATACCCAGTGGTTAACATTGAAGTAGTGGTGATGCTCTTAATTCCTGAAGATCTTGTAAAATGTTCTTAATGAATATGCAAAGAAAGGAAGAACCAAATCTTTGTTATTTAAAATCAATGTGACTGGCTTTTCCAAAAAAAAAAAAAAAAATCATGTATTTTTTAAACTAATTAACAATATTAGCAGTTCTTACATATTTCAAATATTCCCTAAACAAATAAGCTATAATATAAGGTAGTGTTTTCATTAATTTATGAATATTATATTCTGATTCTTCTAATTTACCCAGATCTCATTAGGTCTCATCACAGAAGATTATTGGGTAGTTGATTGTTATAAGCCATGAAAGGTAACAAAGAAATAATCATGCTTGAATAGTTTCAGTTGCTCAGCGCTTACAAGTTGGTCACATCTATAGCATCTACAACCTGTAATTGTTGAGGGGAAAATATATGAATCAAGGCAAAACCCCATAGTTGGAATATCAGCATTTTCCCCCTAATATTTCTAAAATTCAGCTCATGTACATAGACATGAAGAGTGTTCATATTTATATTGTTGTATTTGTAAATGGTTGCAAATATTTTGTCCTAGGATCAAAAGAAATGCTATAAAATGCAATAACAATCCATAAAACTTAGAAGAAAATACAAATAAAATATATATTAAAATACGCTCTGGGTCATTACAAAGGACAACTTAGACATAGTTTTCATAAACTTAAATAGGAGTAATGTATGAAAATCAGTGTAATTTATAACTAAAAACTACTAGAACTTATAAAAATTCTTGGGAACAGCATAGATTGGTTTATAAAAAATATTTCAAGTATGAATATATATCATTTTGACAGGTAATATATGAAACATTAAGTGTAACTAGATCAGTTACAAACCCAATCTATATTGGGCAAACCCTATATTTTACTCACTTTATCTTCAGGGATTAACACATAGTGGACCTTCAATAAATGTTTCATGAATGACGGACTGAATGGTCGTCATGGTTGATTTATATCACGAAAGTAGGAAGATCAAATTCATGTTCATTCAGCTGAGCAAATCTGTTTTTTTAGGCACCAAGACACACTGTATCTTTCTTTATTTCCAGCCAGAAACCCAGTGTATTCTTATTCTATCACCTAAGTTACTCAGTCATAAAAGAAACTGCACAAGAGAATGCTTCCAGTCTAATACAATCCTTCACAACTCTTCAGCAAATGTTGTTAATGTCACCTTCATATACCAAGTCAGTAAGTGTATATATCTAGATCTAGATTGAGACACAAACACACACAAACATGTATAAATATATGTATACACGCACACACACAATGCCATATATATGTATATATCTACAGATTCTAAAGATGTGAATCAATATTATCAATATTATATAATAACTTGTTATGATTTCAGAGGAAAAAAGTTCAGGCCCGTTATCATAGGTCTGATGCAAATTATTGGATTTTGAGTGTGTTTCCAAAGATATCTCACTAAAGAGCTAAATATATTTAAAGCTAATAAAAATAAAAGGTTTTTGAAAAAAAAATTATGTTGAAACTTTTTACACAACCACTTTATTCTACTTTCTGTCAAAGCTTATGTGCTTCCAAGGGAGTATAGTAATTTGTGCATTTCTCTTTTTAAATCCTTCATTGTTCTAGTTAAATATTATGAGTGTATGGTGATTCCTATAAGAGTCATGCAGAGATAGTAGGTGCGATTGTGTTGTACTCAAAATAAATTCATGGTTAAAGCAAATATTTTACAACTGTCAAATACTGGATTCAACGTAAAAAAAAAAGAAAGAAAGAAACTAATCCTGCATAGGTCTTAAAACTTCAAACCAAACCTTCCTTCTGTGCTTTATAATTAGAAAACCAAATGAGGAACTTTCCTGGGCAGGCTGGTGTAAGAAACCCACCTGTTTTCTCTTTGTAAAAATATTTTTTTGAAGTTAATACCTTGAAGTATTTAAATAACTCGGAAAACTGAAATTGAATTGTAAAGAGTAACCCTCCCACATTTAAATATTACTGTGTATATTTGTAAAATACTGCAATTTGATAAATGACTTGTGAGGCATTAATTATAAGTAATGTACACTGAAAAAGCATCAAGTTCAAGCTGTGAAAGAAGACGTGTGAGGAATGGCAACCATCCTAGGGATCACCCATCAAGCCTTGTGTTCAATGACTTCTATATTTTCTCTACCTCAGCCACCCACCATCATGGCTTCATCTGGGACCTTGTCAGAAGAGCTATTCTGAAATGTTATTATTATTTGGGGGAGGGGGGTATGCTATTTTATTATTTTATTTTTAATTTTTTTATAAATTTATTTTTGTTACAGATGTTTCTCCTTTTTCCCCCATTGACACCCTCCTCCCAATCTACCACCACCCCCTCCCCCAACCCCATCTCCAGCATTTGGTCTCTGGTGACAAAACCACTCTGTTAGCTCCACCACATCTGAGTTCAGTCTCTCAGGGACATTTAGTCTCTTGACTCCTCTCTTCTCTCTCTATCACGACCTTACCTGTCCAAATGAAATTTCATGCTTCATTATTTCAAATGCTTGCTTCGTAATTCCTTTACCCTCTTCTCCTATTTTCCTTTAGTCTGAGTACTTAGCCTGGGTTCAGTCTAATTCTTCACCTTTTCTGACAGAATACCTACACTACTCAGTGCCTCTGGAGAAATGTCATGCAAACTTGCGGATTGGGGTCAGCCTAAATGCATGAGGTTCAGACTCAACTTCATCCTCAAACAGTTATGCCATTTCTATGTTTGCTTGTTTGTTTGTTTTCAGAATATTTGAACTCCTCTCTTCTTTTCAAGTCTCTTTTCAACTCTGACTCTCTTTTTCATCAGGTGACTTTCCTTTAGCTTCACTAGGAAAAGAGAAGCCAGCAAAGTAGAATAGCCCTAATCTCCCACTCAAATTATAGATTTCCCTGCATGCCAACCATACCTTCCTCCTTCCCTCCTATGGAACAGGATCTCTTCTAAGACTAGCCATTCTGTCAGGGGAATCCCATTTCCTCTCATCTTTTTAGGGGACCATACTCAAGTTGCTAGCTCCTTTTTCTACTTTATCCTCAAAATCTCTTCCTATACTAACATATTCTCACAAATAATGACATAATCAAGTCTTTCCAACATAAAAGGAAAAAATATATAAAACCTTTCTGGATGTTCTTCTGTGGCCCAGACCTTTTTTCTCTGTAACCTTTCATACCTAACCTTTTAAAAAGACAACTGTATTTGCTATTTCCTGTTTTTCATCTCTTATTTATTCTTTGACATACCTGTAGTCTGGTTTCTGCCTCCATTACACCACTGAAAAAACTCTCACCGAAGTCACAAATGATGATTGTGTTCATCAAGATTCCAGCAGGAACAAGATGGGACATCCAAGGAGGAATTATTTGAAGAGAATATAATAAAGAGACTATTAAGGGCCATTGATAGTGTACAGTAAACCCTCAAAGGATGGCCCAACCCTCCAGAGCTGATAAGTGCAGAAAGCACTTTCCCATCCTAGTTCTAAAAGGGTGAGCAGAGAGAGCTGCCTGATAGGAACTATGGCTTAAATCAAGGAATGCATAGCCTGCAGCAGATTCACAGAGAAGGAACTGAGGGAAAATATTCCTATGCATTCTCTCAACCTTCTTCTCTCCTCATCTCCTACCAGTGCTCGCCATTGCCCTAACTCAGACAGAAGGTAGAATGCAATAGATGTCATTGAGGTCATCCGTGCTGGTCAAACTGCTTGGATATGGAGCAAGATGATCAGGGGAGATAAACAGGGAGAGCTTATAGCTAAATCTGTTGTGCAGCTTTGGGTCTTCTTCTCACTTAACAATGCTGGTCTTGAAACTCTAGTTTTTTTGGTCCTTTTATGTTACTTCAATCTATTCATCTTCACCTGCAGTCTCTGTATCCTATGCCTTTTTTAAAACATCCTGGTGATTTTCAGGACTATGGCTCTTTAAAGACTACTTTTTCTCTCATTGCCCCTCAGTGGCCTCATTTATTTTTATCACTTCATTCTCCATCTATAGCTTCATGATTCCCAAGACTATGTTTTAAGCCCAGATCTTTCTCCTGAGTTTCAGGCCCACTTCCTCATCTGTCTCTAGTGTATCTTTACTTAGAAATCTTGTAGATACCTCAAGATCACCATGTCAAAAAAATAAACCATCATATCTATTTCTTGTGCTTCCGATTTTAGTAAATCATACCATCATCCTTGCAATTGCCCAAAGCAGGAATTTGGGATTCACCTTGATTTACCACATATACAGTTAATTAGAATTCCTATAATTTTTTTCTCAAGTATTTCTCAATTTCATTGATTTACATTCTCTCCACCACTCTTCAAATCTAGGCCACCTTAAACTCATACCTGGGTTCTAGAAGTAGCCTCTTACCTGGTCTTCTGCCTCTCTTCTTGGCCCATTCAGCACCCTTCAGCCAGAGTGTGCTTTGTATGACAAATCTGCTCATTGTAATTTTCTTCTTTAAAAACTTCCAATAGTTCCACATTTTTTCTTAGAATAAGTTCCAAATGTCTTACATTGGCTTTCAGGACTTACCTTCTTCTGTCTTATGCACCACTGTACTACCTTCCAAAAGAGCAACATTTTTTTCCGTTGCTCAAGCAGGCCATGCTCATTCTCACCTCTGGACCTCACACATTCTTCACCTTCTTCTTGGTGCATCACTTGGCTGCTCTTCACCAAGATAATTCCTGCTTTGCCTTCAGGCCTCCGTGTAAACGTCACTTCCTTTGAGAAGCCTTTGCTGATCCAAGCCTGGGTACTGTGCAGCTGCCCTGTCCTCTAGTATATTGTCCTTCCCCATGTGAAACTTGTTTGACTTGTGTGCGTGCCTCTCTGCAGACTCCAAGGGATTGTGCTTAGGGACGGTGTCTTTCATTTTCATTTGTGTGTCCCCAGCATCTAGCAGTTGCAAGCATTTTAAAATAATGAATGAAATTGCCTTTGAGGATATGAAGGCATTTAAAGATAAGGAATGAAGCATATAATTGACAAGGTTCAGAGAGGTGGCATCATAGATAGTTCTGTCTGAAGTTTTATGGTTATTCTGAGGGCAGTGGTAAGCCACAGAATATTCTTAAATGATGGAGCGATAGGCAGAAGTTATGTTTTAGAGAGTAGTTTTCCTGCTGTTTGTGTGATAAACCGAAAAAGGAGAACTTGGAAGTTGGGAAAACAATTTTGAAGACTTAACAAATTTGGGCAACAGATTATGCTTGATAAGACTGCAGAGAAAGAAACAGCTTTGGGAGCTGTTTGGAAAATAGAAAGAGCAACGTTTGGACATAAGGGCAAAGTAGAGGAAGAAGTAAAACATGAATGATTTTGATCCTGGTAACTAAATAAAATAGTTCTGCCATTTACCAGAAGAGGGAAGTTGGAAAGGGGAATTTATTTAAGGGAAACATATAGAGAGAATTAGAAAATGTGATGGGGTCATTGCATCTAAGTAGAAATGTTCTAAGAAATGGGATATAAAACGAAACTGAACCGTCTCTGGTTTCTCAAGGGAGAACACCTTTTTCCGTCCCTAAAATAAGTGTTCTGGCACCAAGAAAAACACTCTAGGGCCTGAGGATTTTTGATGTGCTGCTGCCTAAATTTGGAGTCCTAGCAAGGACTATTAAAGACAAGCCCTGGCTGGTTTGTCTCAGTGGTTAGAGCATTAGCCTGCACACTGAAGAATTGCGTGTTTGACTCTCCATCAAGGGCATGTACCTGGGTTGCAGGTTCAATACCTGGCCCTGGATGGGATGCATGCAGGAGGCAATCAATTGATGTGCCTCTCTCACACTGACGTTTCTCTCTCTCTCTCCTCCTTTCTCCCTCCCTTCCACGCTATCTAAAAATCAATGGAAAAAATATCCTTGGGTGAGGATTAACAACAATAACAAAAAATATGATGGTGGACAGAGGACAGAGAAGCATAAATGACATTGTGTAGTTGTGTCGCCTCTCTGATTAGAGGCATAGTTGAAGAGAGGTCAAGAAAATTCCAATTCTTGCTTTTTCTACTATGCATCACCATTTAGCTGAAACTGCTTTCCAATGACAACACTAGTTCTCTGCTCGCTGACTTTAATAATGCTTGTTAATTGATAGAGAGCATGCTTAACATGCACAGAAAGCGTTCCTTAATATTCAAATGTTGGGAGTCTGTGTACATGTGTGTGAGGCATGTGACACAGCATTTTGTAAACGACCGCCCTCGACTTTCTCCACGTGGTAAGAATGCAATCATCCTCTGCAACAGAAATGCCCACTCTACATAAGGATATTTCAGTCATTTTTTAAAACAAAGTAAAACATATTTTAAAGTCATAAAACTGTATTCTTTTTCCTCACAGTTACTCAAAGCTGTTTTGTGGGGCTAGCCCTTTCCCTCCCCCGAAGTACGTATGACTTTTCAATTCTCTGTATTTGGCAGGTGTTTAGAGTGACTCTTCTATGTGGATTTCCTTGGGCTCTTCTAAGATCCCTCATGACTAGAGATGCCTCATTTACATCTCTCAGCTTTTCCAGCTGTCATTTTTCTTTCAGTTCCTGGTTATCCAGGAAGTCATCTCCAGTTTCTTTCTGCTAAAGCTTTTCTGACCCTCCAATAGCCTTGTTGGGAAAAGACCTTAAAAAAAACCAGACAGCTGTCATTTATGGCCCCATCTGGGCCTCTGTCTGTAGGCCATGCAGTTACATCCAAGTGTGGCACTCTCTGCTGTCACCATGGGTCACTTCAGCCAGCCACCTGTCCTCATGAGATGCTCAGACGTGACTGCAGTCCATCATGCTCCCAAAGTTCCAGGAGATTCTCTGTGTGGCCTCCTTGAAGCCTCTCTCACTTGACTTGAAGTAACAAGGACACACCTCTCCAACCTCTCCTCAACAGAAAGAATCCAAGCACTCTGGAGTGCCTTTCTAAAGAATCCTCATGGAAACCCCTTCTTCTCCCGTGAGCTTTCCAAGCTTCTTTATAAGCTAGAATTGGGTGGTTAGCTAAGGGTTTCAAAAACTCCCTTCTGTACGAGTCCAGCTGAAGTTGGTTCACACCTCATATGTGAAGTGGGTGTACACTTGTCACTTCTAGTTTGTGCCTCAGCTAAACCCCAAACAGGAAGAGCCCCATTTAACACCCTGTTACCATTGAGATGTAGATATGTATTAAACCCCAAATCATAGAATTAATATTTGACAATAAGACAAATCTGGATAAAGAAAACCTAGAGAAGGTTAATGAGAAAAGCTATGACCAGCAACATGACAGACAAATCTCAGTGCACGGGATACAGAAAAGTCATCTGACCCCACCTGTGGTGCTTGTTTCCATAGAAACTATGCTTTCAACCCCATATTGCACTTCAACAGGAAAATAAACTATTCTCTACATCTATGAAACATAATTACAAGAGAAAAACTGAGTTGTATGCTTTCATTTCGGAATATTTGTGTGTGTGTTTTGTGTAAAAAACTAGAGAACAAATGATGGATGTTTATTACAATAAATATGAAGTATGTTTTACAGAATTATTCAGATTTTGAAGGAATAGAAAAAGATTACACATTTCTCTTTCAGCTTCATTTTTGTTTTTGTTTTCTTTATGTGTAGGAGGACCTACATGATCTGAGAAGAGACCTGACCACTTAAAACCTCATTTCAACCTTGACATATGACCTCAGAAGGACTCATTTACTCTTTGGAAATTTTTAAGCTTTATAATAGAGGCATATTCATGGACTGAATGATTTCTGAAAAGCCACATTGCTGTGGGTTAAATTATGTCTCCTCAAAAGATATGGTGCGGTTTGATCCCCTAGTACCTGTGAATGTGATCTTATTTGGGAAAAAAAGTTTTTGCAGAAGTAATCAAGTTAAAATGTGGTCATATTTCAATAGGACAGGCTCTAATCTAGTATGACTGGTGTCCTTACATAGGAAAAAGCCATGTGAAGACAGAGACACATGGGGACTTCTTGTCAAGATGGCAGAGTAGGTAAATGCTGGGCTTGCCTCCTCCCACAACTACATCAAAATTACAATGAAACTACAGAGCAACCATCATCAAGAACCTCCTGAACAGATGAACAGAGGTCCTATAACTAAGTATATACAGAGGAAGGCACATAAACACTGGTAGGAGGGGCGGAGACTCAGAACAGGCTGGTCCCACACCCACCTGTGGAGGTTAAAAATTGAGAGTGATATCTTGGCTATGGAGCTCCACCCTGAGGAATGAGGGCTCCCAGCCCACACCAGGCCCTACAGCTCAGGGTTCCTATGCCAAGAAGAGAAGTGCTCCTATTTTCTGGCTATAAAAACCATCAGGGATTATGGCTGAGGAGATCTGAGCTGAGTGAGATGAAGGGCTGCTAGAGACCCTGGTGTTCCTCTTAAAGGGCCCACACATGGACCTACCTGCTGATAGACTCTCTTGATCTGAACTCCAGCACTGGGGCAGCAGCTGGAAAGTGCCAGGAACATTCAAGGAGGAAATGAAATGTCTGGTTCCAGGGTGAGGGCTAGAGGGGCAGCTTTCTCCCAAACAGAATTGCTGGCAGAAGCCATTGCTCCTTTGTTGAGCCCTCCCCCAACCCAGCCTGCATACTCAAGCAGGCTCTAAGTCTGAGACACTATCAACCTGGCTAACACTATTCACCCAGCCCTGGTGATCCCTGCTACCCTGCCATACCCAACTTGCAGGCCTACCCATGATGCTTCAAATGGATTTTCCATACAAATGGCCTGTCTTGGATCATACTTCAGACTTTCCTAAAATCTCTTAAAGGTTCACAAACCCCAACAAGGTTAAGGAGACTACACCACTGGGCTCCATAAGGCACCTATTATGTAAGGCCACCCTTTCAAGACTGGAAGACATAGTAGGTCTACTTAATACATAGAAACAAACTCAGGGAGGCATCCAAAATGAGGAGTCAAAGAAACATATCCCAAATGAAAGAACAGAACAAAATTCCAGAAAAAGAACTAAACAAAATAGAGAAAAGCAATCTACCAGATGCAGAGTTCAAAACACTGGTTATAAGAATGCTAAATAAACTTAGGAGAATAGTAGATGAACTTAGTGAGAACTTTAGCAAAGAGATGGGAAACATAAAAATGGAGGTAAAAAAACATAAAGTACCAGTCCAAAATGAAGAATACATTAGAGGGAATCAACAGTAGATTAGATGAAGCATATGATTAAATCAGCAATTTGGAAGATAAAGTAGCAGAAAACACCCATTCAGAACAACAAAAAGAAAAAAAGAATTCAAGAAAATGAGAACAGTTTTAGGGGCCTCTGAGACAACATCAAGTGTACCAATATTAGCATCATAGGGGTACCAGAAGGAGAAGACAAACAGCAAGGACTTGAAAACCTACTGGAAGAAATAATAATGGAAAGCTTCCCTAACTTGGTAAAGGAAATAGACATACAAGACTAGGAAGTTCAGAGAGTCCCAAACAAGATGAACCCAAAGAGGCCCACACCAAGATACATCATAATTGAGAAGGAAATCTCACCTTTAATGATAGCATGAATGGACCTGAAGAGTATTATGTTAACTAAAATAAGCAGTCAGAGAAAGACAAGTACCATATGATTTCACTTATATGTGGAATCTAACGGACAAAATAAACTAATAAACAAAATAAAAACAGACTCATAGATACAGAGAACAGACTGACAGCTGTCAGAGGAGAGGGGAGTTGGGGGACTGGGTGAAAAAGGTGAAGGGATTAAGAAAAAAAAAACAAAAAACTCATAGACACAGACAACAGTATGATGATTACCAGAGGGAAAGGGAGTGTGGGGAGGTAGAAGACTATAAAGGGGGAATAAATGGTTATGGAAGGAGACTTGACTTGGGGTGGTGAACACACAATATAATATATAGTTGATGTATTATATAATTGTCCACCTAAAACCTATATAATTGTATTAACTGATCTCACCCCCAGTAAATTCAATTTTAAAAAAAAAGTGTATTCCTCACAGATTCTATGTTTAAAATGGAGTTTTATCAAAATTACATAAAGTCATAATATTTTCAAGGTGACCCTTGTCTTTCAACTTTCAGCATCATGCAATTTTTTGAAATTAAAAATTGTACATATTTTTTAATCTTTATTTTATTCCAGAAAAATCAAATTATTGCAGGATTAGTTCATTTAATTTTGTTCTTTTAATCTTCACCCGAGGATATTTTTCCATTTATCTTCAGATAGAGTGGGAGGGAGGGGGAGAGAGAAAGAGAGAGAGAAAGAAACATCGATGTGAGGGAGACAAATCAACTGGCTGCCTCCCGCAGGACCCTGACCAGAGCTGGGGACAAACCTCAACTGAGGTACATGCCCTTGACCAGAATCAAACCTGCGACTCATTGGTCCTCAGGCTGATGCTCTAACCACTGAGTAAAACCAGCCATGGCAGGATTAGTTCATTTTTAAATGCATTTAATACATTGTATAAAATGGGAAAGCTAAATATGCACATTTTAATATACTCCCTCTAGTTGAGTGTGAAAAAATAATGCCAGTTGGTGGGAATGCAGACTGGTGCAGCCACTGTGGAAAACACTATGGTGTTACCTCAAAAAATTAAAAATTGAATTACCATTTGACCCAGTGATCCCACTCCTAGGAATATACCCTAAGAAGCCTGAAACACCAATCAGAAAGAATATATGTACCCCCATGTTCATAGCAGCGCTATTTACAATAGCTAAGATCTGGAAACAGCCCAAGTGTCCATCAGTAGACGAATGGATAAAAAAGCTGTGGTACATATACACAATGGAGTCCTATGCAGCTGTAAGAAAGAAAGATCTCTTATCCTTTGCGATGACATGGGAGGACCTGGAAACTATTATCCTAAGTGAAACCAGCCAAGCAGAGAAAGACAAATATCATATGATCTCACTTATTTCTGGAATATAATAAACATAACAGTCTGAGGAACAGGGTAGTCCCAGAGATGTGGAAGTAGGGTACAGACTGACAATTGACAGAAGAGGAGGTGGGGGAGGGGAGTGATGAACCACAGAACTTGTACGCATGTACTCATAACCAATGGACATGGACAACAAAACTGGGGACGGGGCAGGGAGGGAGGGGGAGGAGGGTGACAATGGGGGGGGAAAGGATAAACATCTGTAACAAAAATAAATTAATAAAAAATTAAAAAAAAAAAAACACAAAGAGAAAAGCAATTCGTTACCTGCAAGGGAGCTCCCATAAGATAGCTGATTTCTCAACAGAAATTTTGCAGGCTAGAAGGGATTGGCACAAAATATTTAAAATAACGAAAAACAAGGACCTACAACCAAGATTATTCTACCCAACAAGGCTCTTATTTAAAATCAAAGGACAGCTAAAGAGCTTCCCACACAAGAAAAAACTAAAGGAGTTCATTTCCATCAAACCAGTATTATAAGAAATGTTAAAGAGTCTTCTTTAAGAACAAGAAGAAGAAAAAAAAAAGATAAAAAATATGAATAATAAAATGGCAATAATTATTTTAAGTGTAAATGGATTAAACAACTTGGGTGTGTGAATTGATAAGAAAACAAGATCCATATGTTGCCTACAAGAGACTCACTTCAGATTGAAAGAGACACACAGACTGAAAATAAAGGGATAGAAAAAAGATTTCATGCAAATTGAAGTGAAAAAAAAAAAGAAGCTGGGGCAGCAATACTTATATCAGACAAAAAAGGCTTTAAAACAAAGGGTATAGCAAGAGACAAAGAAGGACCCAGAAATTTCACTTGTGGGTATTTATCTGAAGAAAACCAAAACACTAATTTGAAAAAAACATATGTATCCCTTTGTTCATTACAGCATTGTTTACAGTGGCCAAGATCTGGAAGCAACCTAATTGTCCATCAATAAATGAATAAATAAAGAAGTGGTACATAATATACAATGGAATATTACTCAGCCATAAAAATGAATGAAATGTTGCTATCTGCAACAACATGGATGGTCCTAGAGGGTATTATGCAAAGTGAAATGGGTCAGACACAGAAAGACAACTGCCATGTGATTTCACTTATATGTGGAATCTAAAAAACCGAATAAACAAAACAGAAACAAACTAGATACAGAGAGAACATTTTGATGATTGCCATATGAGAGTGGTGTTGGGGGCTGGCTGAAAAAGCGGAAGGAATTAAAATGTGCAAATTGGCAGTTATAAAAATAGTCATGGAGATGTAAAGTACAGCATGGAGAATATAGTAAAAAATAATGTAATAACTGTGCATGGTGTAAGATAGGCACTAGACTCATTGAGGTATCACTCTGTAAGTTATACAAATGTCTGATCAATATGCTGTACACCTGAAATTAATATAATATTGTGTCAACTGTAATTGAAAAATAAAAAAATTATTTTAATAAAACAACAGACAGCCTGGCCAGTGTGGCTCAGTGGTTGAGAATTGATGCATGCACCAAGAAGTCACTGGTTCAATTCCCGGTCAGGGCACATGCCCAGGTTGTGGGCCTGATCCCCAGTGGGGGGCATACAGGAGGCAGCCAGTCAATGTTCTCTCTCATCGATGTTTCTATCTCTCTCTCCCTCTCCTTTCCTCTCTCTCTCTCCTCTAAAATCAATAAACAAAAAAATATATGTTTTAAAATAAATAAATTAAAAATTTAAAAAAACAACAGACATACACACAGGGAGAATGCCATGTGATTGATGACAGAGGCAGAGATTAGAATGATGCAGCTGCAAACTAAGATACACCAAGGACTGGCAGTCATCTTCAGAAGCTAGAAAGAGGCAAGGATGGATTTTATCTTCCATCAGAGAGGGAGCATGCCTCTGCTGACACCTTGGCTTCAGATTTCTAGCCTCCAGAACTATGAGAGAATAAATGTCTGTTGTTTTAAGACACCCAGGCAATGGTACTTTGTTAGGGCAGCCCTAGGAAACTAAAACACACAGAAAAGAAAATTTTAGTTGCAAATGTAGAAAATGTAAGGTAGTTTTCTTATGAGATTCGAGCCTCCGCTGTGTAATTGCTTGATTGAGAAAGTTGCTTGGATTGATGGTCTTTTTCTGGAGGAGTGGCATTTCCAATTTGATGCTGATATACTGACTACTGTTGGAAACAGTTGTTTCAGTTCAGCAACTGGTCTTGTCCTCTCTGGCTTGAGCGTCTATCTTAATAGATTCCAAGCCCCATCGCTCTTCTGCAGTCATAAAGGAATATAATCTCATTTCTCAGAATGATGAAAGAGGGCCTAATAAAATTATTTGTAAAGATAAGAATTTTTTTTTTTCTGTCTGGCTGGTGTGGCTCAGTGGTTGAACATGGACCCATGCACCAAGAGGTTGCCAGTTTGATTCCCAGTCAGGGCACATGACCAGGTTGTGGGCCCGATCCCCAGTGGGGGGCATGCAGGAGGCGGCCAATCAATGTTCTCGCTCATCGATGTTTTTATCTCTCTCTCCCTCTCCCTTCTTCTCTCTCTAAAATCAGTAAAGAAAAAAATAAATTAAAAAATAAAAAAAAAGAGAGAAGAATTTTTAAATATTTGCTTTTTCCTATTTCAGGAAGGAAATTCTTTAGCTTGGGGGCAAATTCTTATGTGACATAAAAATAATTCAGTTAAAAGTGCAGTCATCGCTATGAGTTAGCAGTATCTTCACAGCAACCACATTACCCATTCTGTCAACTCAGTGAAAACCAAGAATTTGGGGTATTACTCTAACTGCAAAAATCCACAAATTAAATAATAACTGTTTCCATGAGAATATTTATAGTTATATTTTTGCATTGTATTCTTAAATAGGAGTCATTTATTTGTGCTTATTTTACAAACTTAAAGATCAATAAGTCTTTATGGGATGGTAAGAGTATTCCAAAATCGGGTTGGAATCACAACACTGTAAATTTATGAAAATCATTGAATTATACACTTACAAAGTGAAAGTTTTTGCATGCAAGTTATGTTGATAAAGCAGTTTAGAAAAAAAAGATTCTCTGTTCCTAGTAGGAAAGTATCTGCAGAACCCTTGCAGAGCCAGGGTTTAGTCAATGACAACTGGTGGTGATATTCACATTGCTCTGGTAATAGTCCAAGCAAAACAAAGATACCTTGTGTATGTTGCAATTTTGTCTTGCTCAAAGATGAATGTGGCTAAACCAGGACCCTGTTGGATGAAAGAAATTCCAGAGACAGTGGTCCTCCAGAGGAAGAATAAGGGTTTCTCCTGCAGTAGATCGGAAGCCTGGGATTAATCTCCTGGCAGGAGATGAGTGAGTTCAGGGGAAAGAAATGGGAGATTTTATTCCATGGCAGACCTTGGGCTGTCAGCAGCTTGGTTTCTCAACAAGAAAATCCTCCTATGGGGTAGCTCTTCACCAGCTATTGCCCCATCTCTGAGACCCAATAACTGCTTCCTTGTCTCAGCCTTTAAGTCTAGTGGTGATACTTGCCTCACTGTCTTTTTACCTATCTGTAACCCTGGCCTCACACCTTTGAGTAATTCCTTGATTGATTAAATTATCTTTATTTACCCTTTTTGAGTGTGACATCCCTTTCCTGATATGCTGAGGACATTCTTTCCATAGAAAATTTCTGTTTGCCAAATTCCTCCTTGGGTTGATCATTGGAGTTTCGTGAGCCTTTGAATACTTAGAATTCAGTCCAGTGTCAAACTGCTTAAGATAGCATTTTCAAGAGGGTAAATTGACTTTGTGTGTATCTGTAAAATATTTTCCACAAAATTACTACGTACAGCTAAGCTGGCAGCTCATGGATGTGGCACTGCCCCTGTTCACATCCTGCAAAGGACAAGGAAACGCTAATCCGAAAATCATCTTCCAAAATTCAAAGCAAGCTTAAAGGATATTTTTATTTTAGGGACAGAAAAAAAATCCTCAATTTTGTAAATCCCTCCATGTACCCACCCTTCTAACCCTCATGGATTTTAATGACCCACCAGGTTGGGAGGCCAATGCATTAAACGTCCTTGGAGCCTTGCAAGAGAGGATCAAGGGAAAACACTGACAGCCACCTGTAAGCCAAATTTGTTAGGAGGAAAGTGTTGTCTGAAAAAGCAGAAGTGTTTTACTCCATAAACCACCAGCACCTAAGGGGTGCTGTCTAGAAATCCTGCTTTATTAAGAGAAGAACTGGTCTGGCCGGTGTGGCTCAGTGGACTGAGCATCGTCCCATGGCCTGAGAGGTCCCGTTTCCATTTCTGGTCAGGGCACATGCCCAGGTTGTGGGCTCGATCCCCAGTAGGGGGCATGCAGGAGGCAGCTGATCGATGTTTCTCTCTCATATATATGTTTCTATCTCTCTCTCTAAAAAACATCAATAAAAATATATTAATTAAGAAAAAAAGAACTGACTTGCAGTTTCCATATCAAAAGTCAAGCTCTGTTGAGCATGGTGGTCTTTGTGTGGCAATGACAGTGTTTGCATACTTCTCAAGTGTTTCAAACAGTCCTGTGCTAAGCGGGGCACTATCCATTCGCTTGGCAAGTGGCTCTCCTTCCTCCCCTCTTTTCCCTCTCGTCAAAAGACAACAGAAAAAGATAAAGTGCATTCTAGGCCAAATCTGAGTAATCATAAATTTTATATTAGAGAAGCATGTAAAATGCATTTTAGTTTCTTTGCCCCTCTTATTTTTTGCATATTTTCAAATACTCCTCAGCTCACAAAAACTGAGTGTCTTAGCACAAAATTATTTATTTCATGATGGAGTTTTAGGGATTACGTGAAGCCTGTAGATTATTTAAAGACCATTTTTTAATAATATATAGGAAAAGGGGAAGCAGTTTCATAAAGCTTCCAAATAAACAATGATGAGCTTTCAATTGAAGTGTTACTACCATGATTTTTTTTTTTATTCCTCACCCGAGGATATTTTTCTACTTATTATCAGATAGAGTGGGAGGGAGGGAGAGAGAGAGAGATAGATAGAGAGAAACATCAATGTGATAGAGCCACATCGACCGGTTGCCTCCAGCAGGATCCGACCAGGGCTGGGGACAAACCGCAACCAAGATACGTGCCCTTGACCGGAATCGAACCCGCGACTCATTGGTCCGCGGGCTGGCACTCTAACCGCTGAGCCAAACCGGCTAGGGCACTACCATAATCTTAAATAACTAAAATCGTTATAACTTATTCTTAGGACATGGGTTTTAATATTTTATATATATTTTTTCTTTTTTAAGTTGGTATTTTTGAGCAAATTAGATTTCTGAAAAGCAGAATATTTTGGAGTTAAAAAGTTAAACCATTTTTCATAGCAATATAAGTATTTTGATTTGCTCACTGCTCAATCATGCTGATGATCAAATTTTTTTTCACTGTAGAATAGACAATGGTGCAGGTTATTAGTTAAGCTACTGAATATGATCATTCATAAGATAAAGTAGTGTGTCAGTATTTCTAACTAAGGCAATCAGTCAGGAATTTCTCCTTTCCCTTGATTTATGTTTTTGAGTGTGTTGGCAAGTGTTTTATACATTTTAATATGTACAATAATTAAACAAATGAATCTAGCTATAAATAATTCCATCTGAATATAAACAATGTTATACATAAAAATCTAAAATCTAAATGCAGTAAGCAATTTACTTTACACTAAGATGTTTAAGTTCTACCAAGTAAAAGGTATTTCTTTTCTTTTGCATTTGGAATATAAATACTTCCCTAACTTCCTTTCCCCGAAAGATAATCTATACCAGAATCTACAAATAAATTTGAGAATAAAGCTGACCAGATTCCTTTTATTGCAATAAATAATGTATCATCTACAATGTTCATTTGTACATTGCTGCTTTCTTGGAAAGGAACTGCATGAGATTGTCCATGATTAGGGAAAGTTAAAATTAGAGGCCATATGTTTATCCTATGTGTTTAATTCAGTTAGTGACCATAGATAAATTTACACTGTAGGGGCATTTTTTTCTTTTATAAACATTGTTCTTTTTTTAAAATTTATCTTTATTATTGAAAATATTACATGTCTCCCCTTTTTCCCCCACATTGACCTCCTCTACCCCACCCCCCCCCTCCACCCCACCCACCAGCCTTCACTGCACTATTGTCTGTGTCCATGGATTATGCATATATGCATATAAATTCTTTGGTTAATCTCTTCCCACTCACCCCTTCCCCCCTCTGAGATTTGTCAATCTGTTCCATGCTTCCCTGTCTCTGGATCTATTTTGTTCATTAGATTTCACATGTAAGTGAGATCATATGATAATTTTCTTTCTCTGACTGTCTTATTTTACTTAGCATAGTACTCTCCAGGTCCCTTCATGCCATCTCAAAGAGTAACAGATCCTTTTTTTTACAGCTGCATAGTATTCCATTGTATAAATGTACCACAGTTTTTTTATCCACTCATCTACTGATGGACACGTGGGCTGTTTCCAGATCTTAGCTATCTATTGTAAATAGTGCTGCTATGAACATAGTGGTGCATATATTCTTTCTGATTGGTATTTTAGGATTCTTAGGATATATTCCTAGATGTATTCTTAGTAAACTGGAATAGTGTTGGGGTTTGAGGGTTGATTTTTACATAATAAGAGAGAATTAGTCTGGCCGGTGTGGTTCAGTGGTTGAGCGTTGACCCATGCACCAAGGGGTCGCTGGTTCGATTTCCGGTCAGGACACATGCCCAGGTTGTGGGCCTGATCCCCAGTGGGAGGCATGCAGGAGGCAGCCAATTGATGTTCTCTGTCATCGGTGTTTCTATCTCTCTCTCCCTCTCACTTCCTCTCTCTCTAAAATCAATAAAGGGAAAAAAATTAAAAAGAGAGAGAGAATTAAATAATTTTGCAGAAGGATGGCCCTGGAGCCAACTTCCTGCTACACGATGTGTAGTTTATGACTCCATAGCACTAGAGCACTTTCAAGATGGTTACGAGACCCCATTCAAAGACACTAAGACAAGAGGCAGGCACCCAAAAAGAGGAGCAATCTTGGGCTGAAGCAAGCCTTTTCAAACTTTAATAGTAAGACAGGGTTTAGCATCACAACCCAGTACATACTCACACACACACACACACACCCCCCTCATATTTATATACAGTTGAAACTAAATTACACAAAACAATATTTATTGGAATTAGCAAAGCACTATTTTATTCTGCTCATCCTATTTTTTTCTGTGTTAATCATGACCTAATAAATTATGTCATGTCCCACTAAGGAGTAGCATCCAGCATTTTGGAAAGCAGTGTAAAGTGCATTATGAGGAATGGCATGTACTGTGAGCACCTGTTATTCTCTAGTTTCCAAGTAGAGGTGGCCAAGAGAACACGAAGTTCCTTTGACCAGTGCTATCTACAAAATCTTCCACTTTTAGCCTCACAAAGACTGATTGAGTTGGACCTAAGGCAGTACTCAGAAACTCTGAATGTCTGATGCACTGGGACACGTAAATGGAAACCTAAGCTGAGTCACACAATCTCAGTTAAATCTACTTACAGGCAGTAGGTAGTGATCAATATTTATTTAATTCATGACTATTGGGCATTATAAATGACACCTGTGTTTCTCAGATTGAAAACTGGGATACTCTCTTACTTTTAGATGCCAAAGAAACAGTGGTAAAGAGATGAGATGAATGGGCTAGCTTCCGTTTTTGCTCCTTCTCTCTTGGAAGGGGAGGCGTAGCCCTGCACTAGCCTGAGAATCTGAGGGGAAAAGAGTCTTTCCCTTATGTCTAGCCATATAGAATATAACTGCACAGACACTGGAATGGTCTTTGGGCTTCTGCCAGTAAAAATTTCATTAATTTGCATTAAGTCACAACTCTCAGGAAAAATAAGTACCTTTAGGAGAAGTAATGGCCTATGAGCTTCTAAAAAATTGCCTGAGTTTATCTGAGTCCTTTGAAAGTGTCAGATCTCTAAAAGTAAATGCAACAGGACTCCGGACTTACAAGTCCAACAAGCCAAGAGCACAAAGGAAAGAACCAGAACAGAACGCACACAACTCTCCTGAGGACCTGGGGAGAGAGAAGGCACCAGGAGGACGGAGTAGAGCATTAAGGGGGACAGGGTGGGCACCAGAGATGGCTTTAACCCCTGTATTATTTAGCGTAAAAGGCAAAGCTATAATGCTGTCCCAGTGAGTCTCAACAATAGAGAGGCTTTAAAAAGAACCTTTATTTCTTCCTCACACATCAATCTGGGGCCAGTAAGCAGGCTGTTCTGCTGCACACAGTCAGGAATCCAGGCTCCTTCCAACTTCTTTCTCTGTTATCATCTGGGGTGTTTCCCTTATTCCCGTGAGGAATGTTTTCTAAGGAAGATTTCTTTAAGTAAAATTTGTTCCCATTTGGCTATGGGAGAAAATGCATGAAGAAACATATGCTCAATGTTCTAACTCCAGGGAGTGGAAGAGGTAGAGGGCAGTTCCCTCTATTTCCCCTCATGAACATGAAGTCACATAGCCGTGTCCAGCTGCAAGGAGGGGTGAGGAGTGGCAGTGCTACAAAGTTTCGTCCCTGGCCTGGTGGTGATATCCCTGGTCTAGCTGTATTCCTAGAGGAAAAGGGGAGAATGAACTTGGGTGGACAGCTGGCATGCCCTGCTGTAGCGACTTTTACTCAGCCCTGGCTTGTAGAACACTTCTGTGCCTACTGTCCACAGGCAGACTGTGGTGCACCCAGGACTCTATGTATAAAGCATTCTTAATGGTGCAAATTTTACTTGAACATTTATTATCAGGTCATTGACATAAGTACAAAGCCTTTTGAAAAATAACCTCATATTAATTGTAATCCAATTTTTCTATTAGTTTGGAATGCTTTACCATTCTTCTGGGACTAAGGCCATAAGTTAAAAGTAAATGTCTTTAATCAGTTCCAGATTTCCAATCTAAGCTCTAATATAAATCTTGCTCCTTGAATTTAATATATACTGTAAGAGACAAGGTAGGATAGATAAGCCATACACTTTAAACATGTTGGTTTGAACAAAAATCGGGCCACGTCTGACAATATCATCTGTACTGAAAATGTCCTTACGTATAAGAAAAATTAATTGGGTTCTTTGTATATAAAACAGTGCAAGGCCCAGATAAAATTGTCTGGCAAGTTTATGAACAATCTAGCCTTGAATTTTAATGTCTTAGAAGATGTTTTTTTTAAGGAGGATTCCTTCAAATAGGATTTGAATGTAAAGGAAGGATTGGTTTTGGGCTAAGTGGAAAACTGGAATTCAAAAACAAAAATGTGGAAGACACCTTAGATTCTGTCTAATTTAGGGGTGTTTCTTTGTCCATTTTAATCTGTGATATTCTCTAAGAATCGGTGCCTCAGTCCTAAATCTTTGTTAGGTAGCTCTCCCTGACACCGATGAGAAAAGTCTCTGATTCTAACATCAACGTGGTAGTGTTGGCGATGTGAGCGATCTCAGCGGATGGCTCAGGTGGGGTTTCTAATGGAATCAAAGGCATAGAACTTCAAAATCAAGCTTTGCAAATGCAGTTTTTTAGCCTTGCTAACACTCTGAATTATCCTCATCCCTGGTTTAAAGGAGATCAAAGATGTCAACAAGGGCTTTGTTATTCAGTTTTCATTATAGAGGTCTCCAAATGATTTCTACCGCTCTGCAATGTCTTTTCCAAGCAATCCATCCCTTCTCTGTTACCTGGCTGGACTGGTTTTCTCTTTTAACTTTGTGGATTTTATTCATTCATTCCACAAATATTTGCAAGCCTATTGTGTGATGTACCGTTCTAAGTGCTGAGCATACAGCACTGGATAAGATCAACTCATGCTTTTATATCCTAAGGGAGGCAGCAGAAAAAAGATAAGTATGAATGTATGTAACAAAAAATATAGCCAAGAAAAATAAAGCAGGTATCTTACATAGCCCGATCAGAGAGGATCTCCCTGAGGAGGTGACATTGAGCAGGGACTAAGGGAGAAAGTCACATGAAAATCTGAGGGAAAAATAATTCTGGGCAGCAGATTGAAAGTACCAAGGGCACAAAAATTTTTTTTAAAAGGCTGGCATTTTGGAGGAATGGCAGAAAGGCCAGGACTAGAATGAACTGAACAAAGCATGAGGTGAGGTGGCAGGACCTCACCAGGCCTTTTAGCCATGACCAAGGGGCTAGAGATTAGCATAAATGACATTGCTACATGAACTGAAAACCCACTGGAAGGGTTTGAGCAGGGAAGTAACATGACTTGGTTTATGTTTGAAATGATCCCCCTGGCAGCCATGCAGAGAACTGATGTAAGGGGACAAGAATGGAAGCATTAGGAAAACAGCATTTACAGAAACGGAAAAGATGGTGACTTGAACCAGTTTGAAAATGGTGGAGGTGGTAACCACATTTAAAAGTCTCCCACAGGCCTGGTGTGTTGCCTTCCCAGAAGCTATTTGCACTTTCATTTTTTTTGCTAACAGGGCTCTGATCTGGGGCACCAAACCCTGGTAATGAATTACGATTGGTCTAACCATATCCTGACCGTCCTGCCCCACCGCACCCCTCCTTGTTAGATGTTCACTTGCCCAACACAGCTCAGAGTATCTTGGTTATCCAAAAAGACTTCAGAGAAAGTCATCTGGGCACACTTCTGTGAAGGCTTTCTTCTTCTTGACAATGGAAGGAAAGGCATTCTGTCCAGCTGTCCCTTAAACCAAAAACTTGATCAATATGGAAAAAGATAGAAAATGGGAAAATGAAACATTTTCCTAAGTGTACTCTATGAACACATGTATTGGAGAAACACTGTGATAGAGTGCAATAGATTTATTCTCCAGATTTAAAAAATATGTATGTGCTTTATGGATGTCCAAGAGAAAGCTAAAGAACCCAGACTTTCCTAAACTTATATAACCATAGAATTCCCATTTGAGAAATTATAACCTTGTTCACAGAATTAGTCTTCTTCAGAACACCATTGTGGTAATATTGGACAAAGGAGTGAATTTTGTAGAATCAAATAATATTCTTCAAAATGTTGGTGCACCATTTTTTGATGTACTCAGGGAGCCCACAGCAGGCTGTAAACATCTAAAGATTTAAGTATTAAAGTCTTCTGAGATAAAAACAGATCAACTACTTGAGAAAATCTACCAAAGTAGATGTTTCCTGTTAAGATTTGGATTTTCAGAAATCTTATGCATTCACAAAATTTAGCAGGCTCATTCAAATAAAAGTTTCAACAAAGATACAGATAGAAATTTGCTTCCTGGATTCCCCCCCTATTACATAGGAGTTATTATGAACTTTAGTTATTATGGAAGCTGCTATCCTCCTAGAAGGAAGGAATGAAAAAGGAAGGAAGAAAACTGCTAACAGTCTTCTTTCCAAGTAATTTATTCTGTTAGTATTTAAAAGCATTTAATTAAATAAAGAATCTAAACTACACTAGAAATTTTACCATAACAATTTACAGTTATAGAGAGAGATAGGATTTCAAACTATAATTCATTGACTGGTAGTAAAAGATAGCATGCTGCAAAATTTTATCTCGTAATAAAAAAGGATTAATATGGCTTTGAACTAAATGTCAAAATATATTTTCATTACATAGTCTAATTTAATTCCTCAACCACAAGATGTTGGCAGAAAAGAGTGATTTACACTCAGCTGCTCAGTTCAGATTTTCTCTGCTGGCAATTCTGACAGACTTTATACTTTATTGGTGTAAGTGTGTAATGAAACTCATTCAAGAATATTCTTTTAAAAATCTTACGATTAATACTTAGAGTGTGATCCATAGCCTAGCATCTTTGGCATCACCTGAGAACCCGTTAAAAATGCAGAGTCTTAGGCCCCACCCCAAATCTACTAAATCAGGATTTGCATTTTAACAAGATTTCTAAATGATTCATAGGCACATTAACGTTTAAGAAGCACTGCCTTAGAATACATTTTCCAGGTGTTTTGCTATCATTGAAGGTGGTTCTGCCACCACCTGGGGTGATGAGCAGGTTTTGCTAAGAACCTGACACTGGGATTACAGCTCACCCCCTTCACTGTGTACCCACTTAAAATGTGTGATTTGCAATAGACCAAAAGTGCTTTTCAGAGTGTAATACATACCATACTTTGTGCATATCTGACCTGCAAATGCTGAATAATAATTAATTTCACATCCTATCTATGCTCACTTTAGTGGGGCACAAATTTACAAAGCATTGTGTGTGTGTGGAGAGAGAGAGAGAGAGAGAGAGAGAGAGAGAGAGAAGCACTAGCACTTGGAACACATAGACGTGCACAAGTGTGCTGCCTAGGCTCCGAGTTCACCAATTTGCAAAAATGCAAATAGCCAGGTCTTTTGCCACTGATTTCCCTAGTATAAGACCTCTACTTTATTGGAATTATTTGGCCTCTTTGAAATACTTCCATCCTAGATTCTGAACAAAATTTCTGAATCAAGTTTCTCTAAAATCCCCAAGTTTATTCAAAACTCAGCCCACTCTCAAACACATCACCAGACTACCTGGGTGGTATGAACTCACTTAAAACTTCAAGAACTTCTGCTCTTCTCAGAACCTGATCATCTCTACACACCAGTCTACAGTGTAACAACATAATTACATGTTGACCACTCAGCCCAGCACCATACCACAGGGCAATGATACTGGGAAGATTTGACATCTGACAGTAGGGTCTGGTGTGTTAAGTTGAAGTTCAACCATGTCCCTGGCTGTCTTCATTCTTCTCCTGAGGATCCCAATACTTGGCCTTCCCAAGTAGACCTTCTTGCTTCCCCTCCTTTTCCAATACTCCATGCTAAAGCTATGTTCTCCATGTGAGGTTTGCAAGCCCTAAGATTCATGAGCCCATCACCTCCTTCAATAAACCAACTCCTCCTAAATTTGAAGAGACTGAAGTAGCTGGAATTTGGGGCAGTGGTCATCCTTAGTTGCCATCCTTAGAGGAGGAGAGAGGGAACTAAATGAGAGGACCACGGCTTGTAGAGTAGAAATTTGAGAGAACCTTGATATCTGGTGGTAACATGGGAGAAAGATGAGGTGTACACTGGCAGAAAAGGTGGGTAGGGAAATGAGGAAACCAGCTGTATGAAAACACCAACGTTCAGAGGAAGCAGTCTTCCTTTCTCAGAACTGATTTGGCCTTGGTACTAGTCCTGAGTATAGCATGTGATGATTTCAGAGGACCGTCACTCAGGCCTCCCTCTTAAATGGAATAGACATGCAGCCCTAGGGTACCCTCAAGACCCGTCTTTCTCACCCAGCTCCCCCTAGACACCCAAAGTGTAAGAAAGCATTCTTATAAATCATGTCTCTGAAGAACCCCTAATAGCTAATCCCCATACTACTTGGCCTATCAGTCCCATTTCACATATAAGCCACTTTCTTCTTAACATTCCCTACTGTTGGTCTTCTGAGCCATGGCACTACCCTGGTTCTCTTACCTCTCTGGTGATTCCTGTGTAGACCCCATGGTGAGCTGCTTTTCTTTGGCCTGACTCAGACTTTGATATCCTTCAAGGTTCTCTCCAAAGCTCTATTTTATTCTCTTTCCACATGCCCGCCTATATGTTAATGTGCTTCCAAAATAATATTGTCAGCACGAGTATCTCTCCTGGGTTCTAAAATTGTCTATATAATTGTCTCTGGAGCACATTGTCTTGAATGTCTCTCAGAAAAGTCAGCACTGTCAACCCTGCCGTCATTATCTTCCCATTGCAGTCTGCCTCCCTCCTTCACACTTCATCAGAACGACAAGGCCCATCACCCAAGAACTGGGGATGCCATGCTCAGTTCCTCCCATGCCCTCATCCCATTCCTTTCTCTTTAGGCCTTTCAGACTCATTTATTTTGAGCTCTTGGCATCTCTCTGTGATACTAATATATCAGTCATTTAGCTAGACTATCTGCTCTAATTTCCTATCACTCTGAACTCTCTAGACATATTATTCTATTGCATAACATTTTTTTCCGAATGCTCTAAAAATCCATACTCCTTATAATGGCACATGAGATTTCCATGATCTAAACCCTGCCTACATCTTCTGCATCTCTTCATACCACTCCTTGATCTATGCTGAACACTGGAGGTTCCCTGAATGCATCACATGGTCTCATGCCACCCCCATGCTCCGCTAACCTATTCAGTAAGCACTTTATTGTACTGAAAGATTAGCTTAGATGGTCCCCCCTCAGATAAACTTTCCCTGACTCAGAGTTGGCCACTCCTTCCTTGTTTCCATGTGCAATATTTCATTTTTTAAAAGTACTTTATTTGTTATATATATATACATACATATATATATCATTATATGATAATATATAATAAAATATATTCTACATTATATGTTATATATTAATTATATATTATTATGTATATAATAATTTTCTCAAGTGTGGGATCCTGTCTCATTTATGTTTGTATTTGTAGCACCAAGCACAATGCCTGGCATAGGCTAGGTGTCAGTCAATATTCACGGAGAAAAAGAGTGAAAATACAGGCATGGAGTGAATTCAGAACAGGGAACTTGCCTGTAGTTTACTTGCTGGTGCCTAAGTTGATCATGACAAAGCCAGGTTTAAAATAAAATGCCTCTGGTAGACCAGACAGTGTTCCCAGCAGGGCCTAAGAGAATGACCCCAGAGTCCTTGTGCCGGGAACCTGAGAGGAAGCAGATCTCCTGGGGTTAAGGGCCCTGACAAGGGGTCGGTTCCGAAAGAAGAGGGGCAGATTTTATCTGTTAACAGACATCTGAGTCACACATACAGAGGAGCCTATAAGAACAAGAAGGCTTTGCTCAGACAAATGTTTCTCCACTGTAATTCCCATACAGGAGACCTTTTGATGTTGTTTACAAGTCAGACCGTCATCTCACTTCAAACAATATCCGTAGCCTGCATACGCCTCCCTTCTTTTTTTGCTGAGTTCTCTCTTGTGAAAAACAAAGCATTTTCCTAAATTGGAATAAAAAAGCCATTTAGAAGTCCTGTCGGTGAGAGATTATCAAATGAAGTTATGATATCAGGGTTGTTGTTTTTGAAGACAGTTCTCATGGCTTAAAAAATAGTCTGGTGCTACTGATAATGTGACTCAGAATGCGAGTCTGTTCGGAGGGTGGTGGAGAGGTTTAATCCTGCCCTACCCTGTTCTGCTCTGTGGTTTTTATTTTATAAACAGCCAAAGTCAATTAGAATGTCCATTGAAAGTAATTACTGTCAATACTGACACTGATCCCCAAACAAGGATTCATTTCAGTCAAGCCACTAAAATTTCATTGGACTCCATGAAACTATTTTCAATGGAGCTATGGATGTATTTTTGCCCATTCCCTAAACTGCTATAGTTGGGAACTGAATTGGATTTCATAAAGATTTATGGGCACTTCCGAAATCCCCTAACAGCCGAAAGTCATATAGTCACCTTTTCTGTATCTGAATAAGACGACAGGCATGTAGAAGTGACAGTTGTAAAAGAGCGGGGAGATTAGATTTGGATTGTTTCCACCCAGCCCTCGCTCCGTCTGCTGCAGGGCCCATGGCTCTGCTGCCCCTAAAACGTACGCAAGCTTGCATAAGCCTTGGTGTGCAGCCTTTGTACTATTAACTTATTGGAGTTCAAGTAAATGTTAATATAACCCACCCCTAATTATTGGCAGAAATATAAAAGGGTGATTATGTCTCAAGCATAAGTAACCTGAAAATTATTCTGAATAAGGGTTGAAATAGATATATTTTTACATTTCTACCTGAATATAGGTAGGTCAGGTGATCCAGGAATTTTCAATAAAGTCTATGGTTAGGATCTGACTTACACGGATCTAGAAAGTCATTCTGTTTAATTCCATTCCTTCAGCCTCATTTCCAATAGTCAACTCATGGATGTGAAAAGCAGTAGGCTGGGCAGATGCTTCCTCAGAACTGCCTTGAGACAGTGGTTCAGAGTTTGCATTCCCAAGGCTCCCTTAATTTACAAGGAAAAACTCTGAATCTGAAATTGACTAAGCCAGAAATTAAGCAAGTAGGTACTGTCAACATTTAAAGACAAGATTTCTTGGAAGAATGATGGATGAATTCTCCGAGTAGTCTTGTTCTGATGTCTTCACATATTGAACTTCTCTTCTCTATACGCGGACAGCATAGGCCCTGAGATGTATTGGATAGAAATTTAAAAAACAGTGAATTTGAACATCATACCACTCCTCGAATCCCAGCTTGGTCACTTATTAACACTGTGGCATCCTCTCCAGGCAATCTCCGTATCTTTACGCCAGTCTAGACAAGCCATAGGTGCCCCACTCTGCTTCCAGCAATTGCCAGGAACATTCAGGCCTGCTCCTGTTTTGTGAATTTCCACCTGTTTCCTGAACCGTAGCTTTTGTCTTCTTCTTCTTCCACGTCTTTTCTTTGGTTGAATGGATTAATCTTGGTTTTCTAACTCAAATGTAAGGAAGGTCTTTCTATTTTTGTCCAATTCTGTTCCCAGAGACCCACTCTGATGGTCGTCCTGCTAGATCAGACAGCTCAGTCGTCTGGTAAGGGAATGTTAGAGGGTCATGGATGTAGTCACTCACCTTGAGCAAACCACTTCACACTTTGGGAGCCATTATTTCTTCTCTATAATGAAAGGAACCATCCTATCTAACTCAGCATTTTCTTCTAAGGATCAATGAAGTTAGTGTATGTAAACCTACAGTGCAGTAAACCTACATAGTTTACTTAAGTAGCCAGGAATAATCCTTAATAAGACAGCATTACCACTTAGTAACTGGTAAGTATTCTAAGTAGCAGAGTATTTACTGCAATTTATAGTTGAGATGCTTCTAGACCAGAACTCTATATATCATTAAAATTAGTATCCTGGTACTTTGTACTAGTAATAAAAGCATCAAGAAGGATTGACTAAACTCAGAGGAATGTGAACTACATGTAACTTATAATACTATTAACTTGAAAAAAATCAGCTAGTTTATAGACTTCTGATGTTAATTTCAATCTCTCCTCTCTGAAGAATCAGTAATAACCTTTACTAAGTTGTGGCCACAAAAATTGTTGCTAGTATGGTCAATGTTGTTTCTTATCTATTTTCTTGACCTGGTTTTCAACATCCTTTACGTTCATGCCCCAGTTTGTACTTGTGTCACAGTCATAGTACCTGGGGTGGTACTTCCTTTTATTAAGACAGTTCATTCTAAATGCAGAAACTTCTCAGTTTTTCAAATACAATTACTCAAAGCTCAGTCTCCATTAATAAATGTTCTAGTGTTCTGCAATTATACTACAAACTCATCTTTCATTAGGTCTGTATCACTCTAGGAATATGCTGTCCCTGATACCTGTGATCTGTCTAGGTGTCTTTGACATGTTGTCTCTGAGTTTTGAGTACTGATATTACTTGCTTACTCATTGATGAGAAGAACAACTTCCCCATGAAGCCTATGTGCAAATCTTGTCCCCGTGTTTGTTTGGTTTTCATTTAAAAATGTAGTTTTGGCTACCATGGTACATTTTATATCATTTCTTGTTGCACACAGTGCCCCTGGGGTCACAAGCCTTGCTGATAATCACTTCACATCTATTTTAGTGCATCTTGGAAAATGTTCTTTGTAAGTTGTAAAGATCCATACAAGTGCAATTTATATTTTGGTCATTTACCTGAAGGCCACAAATGTAGCAGTACAAAGGGAAATGCATCTTGGAAATGGCAACTATAAAACACTAGTAAACAACAACAAATGTTTCTTTTCTCTCTATCCATCACTTCTGACACCAAATGTGTGGGTTTTTCACACCAAGTAATTCTCCAGTTTCCTGAAAACACCAACTGGATATCCTAAGACTTAATTCAATTCTGACACTAACTACCCAGAGATAGCAGACCCCACAGGTTAGGAGGTCAGTCCCACAAAAGTGATGCCAGTCACAAGTCTGGGCCTCCTCTGCTTATGACCAATCAACTAAAAATTGGGGATTCCCATGACCCCCTCCTCGGGTTCAATAATTTGCTACAATGGCCCACAGAACTCAGGGAAACACTACTTATATTTACCAGATTATTGTAAAGGATAAAACTCAGGAATAACTAGATGGAAGAGATGCGTAGGACAAGGTATGAAGTCAGGGAGATGCTCAGAGCTTCTATGCCCTCTGTGGGCACGCCTTCCTCCCAGGACTCAGAGTGTTTATGAACCCGGAAACTCTCCACACTCCATCACTTAGAATGTTTATGGAGGTTCCACTATATAGGCACAGTTGATAGAAACATTGGCCACTGATGGCTGAACTCAGTCTCTAGCCCCCCTCTTCTCTCCTTAAAGGCTGGGGATGAGACTGCAAGTTCTAACCCTCTAGTCACATGCTTGGTTCCCCTAGCAACCAGCCCCCCCCCCCAATCTTAGAGGCTTTCCAAAGTCACCCCTGTCTATCCAAAGCTATTTCAGGAACTGGGGACAAAAACAAATATTGTAACAAAAGATGGTCCTTTCACCTTTATCACTTAGGAATTTAGAAAGGTTTTTAGAAAGTTTGGCCAGGAGCTGGGGATGAAGACCAAAATATATAATTCTTATTACATCATAGTGTAACAAGTAGAAAAGAGTGTCGTCCAACATTTCTGGAAAGAAAAGTTAAACTTTTCTATTCTGCATATCCTTCACTAAGCCAATATAAAAGATGAGTGATAGATAGCCAAGGATTGGTACTGGCATATAGACATATAGTTATTGACATTCAAGCTTCATATTTTTCTCCTTAGAGTTACATCATCTTGCCTTTTATAAAAATAATTTTTCTTTATTGATTTTAGAGAGAGAGGAAGGGAGAGGGAGAGAGATAGAGACATCGATGAGAGAGAACATTGATTGGCCTCCTCCTGTATGCCCCCCACTGGGGATCGGGCCCACAACCTGGGCATGTGTCCTGACCGACTTCTTGGTGCATAGGTTGATGCTCAACCGCTGAGCCACACCAGCCGGGCATCATCTTGCCTCCTTGAATAGAGTTATCAATGGAAATGACCTGCCTATCTCTCTGTGTGGTTCCCCAGTTCCTATTACAGGCTCTGAAAGAACAGGGGTCTCCAGCTCTGTATGGCAACTTAAAATGATAACATTGTTGTAATGAAAATCACTTTAGTGACAATCTAATTGAACTCTTTCATTTTATTAACAAAGAAGCTGTAAAAACATAAGGACAGTTCCATTATCAGACTTCATGTCTCCCAAATCACCGTATGGTTTCTAAAAGTGCTTTTTAAGAAGGCCTGTTGATTTGTAAGTGAAGCATGAAGAGAGTAAGGTATATCTCTATAATACACACACACACACACACACACACACACACACCATGTTTACATTATTATTGTATTGAATTAGTATTACCATCCTTTAAGACAGTAATAATAAAAATGAGTCTGAATTTGATTCTTTCACTTTTATCCACAGTTCTAATGAGTTTCTCATGAAAAAAGTGTGGTTTAAAACCAAAATAGATTTTCGAATTTCTGTAAACGGAGGAAATTTACTTTACTAGGTCAATATACTGCACAGCTGTTATAAACAAAGCTGATATTCAGTATGCACCAAAAATAGAATACCTAAGCATCCTGCTGGTCTTCCAATGCACAGATGTGAGATAGAGCTAACAGGATTTTTGTATTTGTAGTATTGTTTATTACATTTTACTAATCTAAATTAGAATTATTTTCCTAAAGTTTCTCAAAGATTTTAAACAGTTTAGGAAACTTTGGTGTCTTGCTTTATTTCTCTTATTTCCCACTATTGTCCTTACAAAGTGGTGTAGCCTCTTTTTATGTTTACATTCCTCCTGTTTACTAATGATATTTTAGTCTCTGATGTTTTCTTATCTCTTTTATCTGGTCTACAAAGACTAGCCTCTCTGTTCTTCCAGTTTGGTCTGGTTTGGGAAAACAAAAGAAAAGAAAAATAAATCTAAGATTAAATATTTTTCCTTTAAGTGTCCCCACAAAATATGTTGCTACTCTGAAAACATCACTATCCCGTTATATAATTCGTGCTATATTTACAACTTACTTTGTAAATTGCTTTGAAATTGTTTTCTGGTTTCAAGACGGTGTTGCCTGCTATTCCGTTGCCATCTATTCAAGAATAAGAACATATCTTTAACCCGCTTTGTGTCTGCAACGTGCTTGGGACATATGTACATAAGTGTCTGTGTGTGACATAACTTTACCTACAATTAACCAATTTCACACTGTTTATTCATAATCCCTTTCCAGAATGCCAGGAACCCTGTTTTTCAAGATGAGGCCTTGCATATGAAAGGTTGCAGATGAGACACTGTTGTGCAGCACTGTTACATGGACTCTGACCTCCAAAAATAAAAGAGCGGTGCTGTGAACTACCAGTGTCTTGTAAACCTTTGAGACTTTGCATGAACCAGTTGTTCAATTATTCCAATGCACAAATCCAATCTTCCAGATCAGATTCCTCATGAGATAAAATGTCACATAATAACTATGTGCTTTGGGGGAGAATGGTTTTATACCGGCTCCTTTATGCACAGTAACAAGAGGGGCAATTGTTTCTTCTTCTGAACTGAAGCATGAAATAGACTTGGTTGAAGTTATGAAGTATCAGTAGTTTCAGGAGTTGTGAAAAGACAAGTTAAAAAAGTGAAATTTCTCAGAATTGCCCTTGGGCTTCAGAAAAATTGTCCTGAACACAGCCGGAGAAACCTGTCTGTTGAATTTCTCTGCTATGCGCTATTTCGTGTGGCATTTGGTACCTACTGGCTTAAACAGTTCTTTCTTGATCTGTTAATTTCCCAAACTAAAGGGAACATTTCCAGAGGGAAGGAAAAGTGGGCTGTGTTTGGGGTGGGAAGAAAGAAAGTTTGAGGCCCCAGGCAAGACATTCTAATTGGGTTGAGCTGGGGGTGGAGGCAGTAAGCCTCCGAGTGGGAAAATAACATGTTCATAGTTGGGCTGTAGAAAAATCATCTGCCTATAAATGTCAATGTACTGAAAAAGCGACAAGACTAAAAACAGAAAAATTATTGAGCATTATTTTCTGCCTGGTTGCTCTATTGGAATGCACATGTAAGAAGGACAAGGGTCTCAAATGTGTTTATCATGTTATACACAGCATCTCTGAGTTATACATAATGGGTGCTCAATAAATGTTGAATGAGTGAATAGATAAATACAAATAGAGACAGAAAATGCCTCTTATTAACTTAAACAATCTTCCACATCTGGATCATTGATCCTGAGCTCAGATTCCTGTACATAGTTTATTTCTGTAGGTAGTATATTTCTATAGAAATTATATCATTAATGATGGTGATGATTAAAAAAAGAGGGATGAAGGAGGAAGAGCTACTATATATTCAGTATTAATTATGAGCTCAGCACTGTATTAACTATTTTACCCACAGTTACTCATTTTCCCCATCCAACCAGAGAAAACTAAGAGACTAAAAACCAATTTTGACTTTCTCTGACTGTCTTATTTCTCTTAGCATAATTCCCTCCAGGTTCATCCACGCTGTGGCAAAAGGTAACATTTCCTTCTTTTTTATGGCCAAGTAGTATTCCATTGTGTAAATGTACCACAGCTTTTTTATCCACTCATCTACTGATGGGCACGTGGGCTGCTTCCAATTCTCAGCTATTGTAAATAATGCTGAAATGAACACAGACAAATACCATATGATTTCTCTTATATGTGGAATCTATTTTTTTTTTTATCCTCACCCAAGGACATTTTTGCATTTATCTTCCAATAGAGCAGGAGGGAGAGGGGGGGGAAAGAGAAAGAGAGAAACATCAATGTGAAAGAGACACAACGACTGGTTGCCACCCACACGACCCCAACCGGGGCCGGGGACAAACTGCAACTGAGGTACATGCCCTTAGCGGGAACCGAACCCAGGACTCTCTGGTCCATGGGCCAATGCTCTAACCGCTGAGCCAAACTGGCCAGGGTGGAATCTATTGAACAAAATAAACTAACTTACAAAATAGAAACACAACAAAAATAAACCGCTATATACAACAACAACAACAAAAAAGAAACAGACTCATCGATACAGAGAACAGACTGACAGATGTCAGAGGGGAGGGAAGTTGGGGGGCTGGGTGAGAAAGGTGAAAGGATTAAGAAAAAAATAGACACAGACAACAACAGTATGGCAATTGACTGAAGGAGACTTGACTTTGGATGGTGAATGCTATATGAAGTATACAGATGATGCATTATAGAGTTGTACACTTGAAACCTGTATAATTATATTAACCAATGTCACCCTAATAAAGTTGATTTTAAAAACCCCACAAGTTTGAGCAACACTAAGGAACTGAATAAGGTGTCGATTGACAGTTGTGTAGCCTCCGTCAGTGCCGGGCCCCTTACACTATTTGAGCTCCCCTGCTGCTGGGAGACAGTTTCAGCATGTTGGCAGCTTCCCAGCTCAGTGCCTTTGTCCCTCTTCACCTGAGGACTCTGGTGCCTGGGACTGTGCCTGCCTGCAAACGGGTACCATCTGTAAGTGCGGCGAAGTTAACTCTCTGCCAGTAGAGGATGAGTCCTTAGAGAAATGCCCAGCCTCCTGGTCCATCAGAGGTGGGCGGTTCTGGGGTGTGTTTTCACACAGTCTCTCAGAAGGTTTAAGAATTGTAATTTGAGCCCTGGCCGGTTTGGCTCAGCGGTTAGAGCGTCGGCCTGTGGTCCAGAGAGACCCGGGTTCGGTTCCCGCTAGGGGCACGTATCTGGGTTGCAGTTTGTCCCCAGCCCTGGTTGGGTCGTACAGGAGGCAACCACTCGATGTGTCCCTTTCACGTCGATGTTTCTCTCTCTCTCTCCCTCCCACTCTATCTGAACAAAAAATGGAAACATGTCCTTGGGTGAGGATGAAAAAAAAAAAAAAAGATTTGTAATTTGGAAGGCATTGTTTCATGTTTCTTTTAAAGCAACCTTGTCATTGACATTTATATTCAAGCATCAGGGAATTTGAGCTAATATTATATATCAGGATAAAAGAATCGGAGCTTCTTGTTTCTGTTGGGAAATCTATTACTCTGAAAAAATCATCTCTCTTGATTGCATCCTATCTTGAGGGATCTTAGTTTGGGTCCCTCAAGAGAAGACCTTGAGACAAGCACTTCGTGGGGAAAGGGAGTGCCTCAAAAAGTTGGATTAGAGTAAGGCAGGGAAAGATTATAATCATTTTCTTTATGCATCACTAAATGTTTTGCATGTTACGTACTTTAATTTAGTAATTTAAAAATATCTAATAAGGAAAAGTAAAAAACAAAAATAAAAAATAAGCAATACTTGCCCAACATACCTATGAATGTTCCACCACCATCTCAGACTAATCTCTGGAACCCAGTCAGCATTATCCAAACATATGCTCCCCTCCCTCACCCATTCCAGTTCCGTCTTCCTGTTGCTTTTCGTTTTGTTTTGTTTTCATGATACTACCATTATCCAGACTAAAAATGCCAGTCATTTTTTACTTTTCCAGATTACTTGCACCTGACAATTCATATCAGTTTTTCCCAATGTATTATATCAGGTCTTTCATTTTCTCTGCCTTATACACTTATCCAAATTCAGGTCTCAGGCCTGCCCTTTATGCCTACACCACTGGTTAGCAACCAACAGTCTCTCTCTCTCTCTTTTTTTATTGTTGAAAGTATTGCAGATGTCCTCCTTTTCTCCCCCCTTGATTCCCTCCCAACTGTCTCTTCTTGCCTCAATGTATATGACATTCACATTAACTATATTCTCTGGTCCGCTAAGGCATATCATCTCTCTCCTTGTAAATTTAAGCTGTTTGAGAGTAGGACCCATGTTTTATACATCTTTGAATTTTTCAGAGGACCTAACACGTTGTTTTACATGCAATAATGCATCAACGTAAATTTATAGAAATATCCAGATTTATCTCAGTTTATGACATCAATGATTTAGTAGTTCAAATCATGAAAGGGCCATTCAAAAATACTTATTGACCACCTGCTGTTTGCCAGGAAACATATCAGGTGAGGAGATATAGTGGTGAGCAACAACAACAACACAACATGTGTTCTTCTCTCATATTCTAGAGAGGAAGACAAAATGGAATGGTAAATACACATAGAACTATAAATTAAAGAGCTCCGAAGAGAATGAACAAGATTGCTGGCCAGAGAACAATATGATGACCTATTTTAACTGGACGAGCAGGAATATTCTCTGTGAGGAGGAGACCTTTAAGCTAAGAGTGAAGAAAGAGAAGAATCATGAAAAGTCAGAGGTTGTGTGTTCAGGCAGAAGGAACAGTATGAGTTAAGACTCTGAGGGTGTAAAAACCTCAATGCACTTAAGGAAATTAAGGAAGGTCAATGTGGCTAAAGCGAAGTGATCCTGAAAGACTTAGCCAGGGGAGAGCTGGCAAAGTAGTCGGAGACCACATCACAACAGGATCCTTGCAGACCACGTTAAGTCTAGTTTGTACCAGAAGACCAATGGGAAAGCTTATTTATAGGATTGAAGTGAGGGAGTGGTATGCATGATTTGATTTAGAATTTTAAACGTTTACTTGAGCATCTATGTAGAAAATTGATGGTATGAAAGAGAAGCAAATAAGGAGAGCCAGGTAGTGCATTATTGAATCGCTCATCTGAGATTACTGCAGTTTGGAAGAGGATTGTAGCAGAGCAGAAGATAAACAGATGGGCTTGAGGTATATTCCAAAGGTCAAATTGCTATAACTTAATGATTAATGGATTATATGTGGGGAATAGAGAGAGGGAGGAATCATGGATTATTTTCCAAATGTCTGGACTAAATAACTGGGCAGATGGAGTGTTCTTTTCTCAAAGAAAGATCTTGGATAGAGGACTAGTTTAGATGCGGGATGAGAGAATCAGATCTCAGTTTTTTAGATATGTTATGTGCATAATGCGTGTTAGATATCCAGGTAGAGACGTCAGGTAGAGATGTCAGGTAGGCGGTAAAACATATAACCCTGGAGCTCAGAAGAGAGGGCCAGGCTGGAGACATGAACTGGAGACTCGTGCAGTATTTAATGGTATTATTTAGCTGGTATTTAAAGACATCGGAAATGGGTTAGAGCTCCTAAAGGAAGATATGGAAAGAGAAGGAAAGAGGGCCCACAACAGAGCCCTGGGACTTTCCAACACTCTGGTGGAGGGAATGAAGGCAGCAAAGAGACTCAGAATGGCCAGATAGAAAGGGGGAGGAGAGCTAAAAATATACTATCACAAAAAGAGAGGTTTTCAAGAAGAAGTGTTCACTCTTGATAACAACTAAGAAGTTGGGTGAGCCCATATTAGAATCCTCTCTACTAGGGAGGACTTCTTACCAAGGAAAGAGAGCTCTTGTATTTCATTTTTTACTTTTATTTGAGTCCCTAAAGCAGCTCCTGGCACACAGTGGTCACTTGATACATATTAATCAAATGACACATATTAATTGAATGAATGAATCTTTAAGT
Organism: Tadarida brasiliensis; assembly: GCA_030848825.1. Classification (NCBI taxonomy): domain Eukaryota; kingdom Metazoa; phylum Chordata; class Mammalia; order Chiroptera; family Molossidae; genus Tadarida; species Tadarida brasiliensis. Next base: position 62,151,187 of record CM061265.1, read on the forward strand.
TCAGTTGAGGTTATGGATAGGCATAAGTACTTTGTTTTATTTATTTATTTTTTTCTTTATTGATATTAGAGAGAGAGAGGAAGGGAGAGGAAGAGAGAGATAGAAACACTGATGAGAGAGAATATCAATTGGCTGCCTCCTGCATGCCCCCCACTAGGGATCAAGGCCCACAACCTGAGCATATTCCCTGACCAGGAATTGAACCGGCAACCTCTTGGTGCATGGGTTGCTCAACCACTGAGCCACATCAGCTGGGCAGCATAAGTAGTTTTTAAGTCTTTCTTTTCTCCCCCTTCCATGTACTCCCTTCCTACCGGATTCTCACACTTGCCTACAAAAGCATTGATTAGAAAGAAAGCAGTATCTACAGGCTTTGTCAAAGCAACATTGAACACCCTTTATTTCTGCTGACTTGGGAAAAGTGAACTGTTCTCTGTGCCTCAGAGGAAGGAAACTTGGGGCTAACATAATGTGTGAAGTAGTAAAGAGTGGTTGTTTCTGGGAAAATGGTGAGATTATAACTATAACCACAAGCATGGAAATAAGGTCCTGCCCCATTCATGCTCTGCTGGCTGCTACTGACTTTAATTATGCTATGAAAAGAATTGTGTTTAGTGGATTTCATCACAGAAGATTTTGGTGAAGGGAGACAAAGAAAACAGTGTGGGTTCAGATCCGTGGCTCTGACCATTGCCGGAGAGTGTGGAAGTGCCTTTGATACAAGTGCTTCCTGGGCCACAACTGGAAATGCAGCTGGAAAATTCGGATTGCTTATTTCCTAATGACGGCAACGTGAGCTAGTTGCAGAACTGGGCTGAAATCAGCATGTCGATCTGCTCAGAAAGAAAGAATCTTTGAGTGGAAAAACAGAGCAGGAGGACCATTTGCCATGGGCCCTGTTAGCAACTTTTCTAGAAGCCATTTCATTTCATCTTTACAGTAGATTTATCACACACCACTGTTTGTCTTTTACTTTGCTGCAAATAATAAGAGGATTACTAGTCCTCTTGTTTTGTCTGTTGACAAAAGAGTAAAAATGATTGGGTTGTTTTTGGCTAGAATATCCTATCATTCCACAAATATCTCAAACTCCACGCCTAAAACGTAATTCATCAGTGCCCCATGTGTGCCCACTCGGGTGCATACACTCACGCATAACCTTGTTCCTCCTGTGTATTTTTTTCTCTCTATGGATTTGCATCATATACCCAAACCCCAAACTCAGGATCTGGGCATCATCCTGACTCCTTCATCTCAGCTCCATATTTGTATTTACCAATACTATCACCAAATTCTATTAGGTTCTGTCTCTCATATTTCCTGAATCTGTTGTTTCCTTGGTGACTCCTTTGCTACTTCCTAGTTCAGGTCACTACCATCTCACTGTTCATTATTTACTACAGGAGCCTCCAAAATTAGGTTTCTGTATCCAGTCTTTTCTTCACACTTCTGGAACACACAGCTGACCAAGATAAATCTTTCAACAGCTTAATATCAGCCCCAGTAGAGAGGTAAAGTTTTCTAACCTGGCTTAGGAGGTCATGATGCGTCCCTGCTTCTCTCGTCAGCCTCATATCATACCAACCTGCGTGTGGACAACGAAATGTTCCACCCACACCACCTTTTCCAGGTCCTCTACCTGGCTGGAGCCCACCCTCATTCCTCCTCTCAGACTGCTTAGTCTAACCCAACCCTCCTTGCCCTTCCAATCTCTCTCTGAGTGTCCCTTAGGCGTTCAGAACTTTCTCTAGTTGGTAAAAGTTTGTCTATCTACCACTTGACTGAAAATTTTCCTGAAGGCTTACCCTGCCTTGCTCACCATGGTATCCTGTGGGGTTTGCAACTTGCTGGCTCAGTGAATATGCTGATTAAATGAACACGTATTTTAGTGATGTGTCAGCCATTAGAATTAAAGATGTGCTATTTCAGTATGGTTTTAGTGAGCACGCGGGCACACGCACACACACACCATGAAGAACTCTTTTTCTTTCTTCGTTTTTTCACACAGCAGTAATTAATAACTGGACCTGCATCTGCAAATATCAACCAAATCATCTAGGCTGTCTCTCTGGTTGCTCAAGAAAGAACCCTGAGGCACATCTGGATTGCATTAGAATGAGAATGTATGTAACCCAGTTCTGGTGTGCTGTGCCATGGGTGCCCAGTGCATCTTCAGAGGCTTATTATGGGATCTGTCCCTTAACCTCACACTGGGTATCTGGTGGAAACTGGTGGATGCGTGGAAAGGGGGAGCAGCAGGAACTGGGTTCTTGTTAAAGTGAGGCAAGTCACAGTGCTTCCTTAATAACCCAGCCTTGCTGTTGAACTCATAACAGCCTCAACCTGGCGCCTTTCAGACGGAGAGACTGGCTGCTCATCTGTGACCTCCCCCAGCAGCCCAGGACTTAAGAGGAAGTGTGGGGAGTACGGAAGTGGAAGTGGATAGAGAAGCTTGCAGGGCTAAGTCTAGAAGTGAACAGTCATAACGACTTTGTGACCAAAGTACCTCCACTACCCTCAGGAGTTCCTTTTGTTTGTTTTAAATCTGTGGCCCTCTGGTTAGTCTTACGCTAAAATCAGATAAAGCGCCTATCAACGCAAGATCTGGACGGTGCGCCGCAGCAGCCCCGGTGCCCAGGTTTGTGGCTGGCTTAGGACCACACGGGGAAGGCCCTGGATCTCTGCGTTCACAGTGGGGTCCGCGCGGGTCGGATTGAGGCCACACCGCCCGCATCCAGGCCCAGCCACGGTTAAAAGGGGAAGTCCATGCTCCTTCCAGCTCCACTCTTGTAAAACCCCCAGCCCCAGTCATCCTGCTCTCCTAGGAGGCGGGGAGATCTGGCTAGATGCGAGTCCAGCAGCAGAGGTCCCCCAGCGCCCCCTACAGCCGCTCGTGGGGGGAGGGGGAGAGACTGCACACAGTCGTGTGCCTCGGCACCACGCCCCGAACCCCACCCAAAGGCCCGCGCCCTGGACCAGGACAGCTACCGGCAACTCCCTGCCGCAGAAACCAGGCTCGGGGTCCCCAGGGCGGGCGCACTGCATCCCAAGCGGCCTCCGATCGCTCCGCCCGACTTCCCTCCCTCTCTCTGTGCGTCCCTCCCCTCCTCCCTCCCCCCTTTCCCTCCTGCCTGCTGGCACCCGACTCGCTGAACCTCTTCTCTTGGGGCCCTCTTCTCCTTGGCCGGAGTCTCATCCCGTACAACTTCGGGACAGTGCCTTTGGTGTTGAATGTTCCCCTCCGAGAGCGTATGGCTGAGGAAGCGAGGCGAGGGCAGGGTCCCCGAAGGGCCGCCGTCAGGGAGGCGGTGATGCTGCTGCTGTGCCTGGGGGTTCCGACCGGGCGCCCCTACAACGTGGACACCGAGAGCGCGCTGCTTTACCAGGGCACCCCTAACACCCTTTTCGGCTACTCGGTGGTGCTGCACGGCCACGGGCCGAACCGATGGTGAGAGGAGTGGGGCTCGGCGCTCTCGGCATCCCAGAGCAGGGAGTGAACGGTGCCTGGGGGTTCCCAGCCCGGTCCAAACTTTCCTCTCTCAGCAGGAGGCAGAAGGGGACCGCTGCCATGGCGAGCTCGCTGGAGCTGCCCGGGAAACTAACTTATCTTGGGGTGGCAGCGCCCGGGGTGCGTTCTGGCACAAGGCCCTGGAGCTGCGAGTTAGGGGGTGGCTGGTTGGGTGTGCGGGATGGTGGGCGGAGGAGGAGGTGGGGGCAGCGGGCCTGCTGCCAGCTGCTCCTCTGCTCAGACCAGGAGCTCTCGCCGACAGCTCACATCTGCGCGCACGTGTGCACTTTTCTCGCTGCAGGCTCGTAGTGGGGGCTCCCACGGCCAAATGGCTCACCAACACTTCAGTGGTCAATCCCGGGGCGATTTACAGATGCCAGATCGGAAAGAATCCAAACCGGACTTGTGAACAGCTCCAGCTGGGTGAGTTGGATCTGGGACCAGGACTGAGTGACCCACCCCACTTGTGGACTCCACGGTAACCCAGCTCCTGGAAGAACTCATGTTGCCTATTACTTCCACTGAAGTGGTCCCCTTCTTTCTGTCATTATTTTACTCCCTTTTGTTTATTGCAATGATTGCAGTGCTCTGACTAAACTATGTAGAGGAGAATTTCTTATTATACCATCTCCCCCCACCCCTGTCCCTTTTGTAAAACATTTTCAAATCTCTGCATATTAGGGACAGGATACAGCTAAGCCAAGACTAAAGACTTATTTCCATCTTTGACCTACCAGCCTTGTTCAAGAGAACAGGCTAAGGGGCAGATCAGGAATAGCAGTTGGAATTGATCCCATATTCTGTCATTTAGCCTAAGGGCTTTCTAAAGAAGAAAATGATACAGCTTTACTTAGAATATAAAATGTAAAAGAAGAGCACAGGAAACACTGGCATCTCCATTGTTAATATAATTAAAATGAGGCTTAACAGATAGTTACAGATACCTCTATTTGAAGTCATTTCTTCATGTCTCAGATTTGTGATGACTTTGGAAATGTGTTCTGAAGGGGGAGGGGAGAAAGATTATGTTTCAAAGCCAAAAGCAAATTTGCTTTGCACAGATACATGGGGTGAGGGGTGGGGTGGGGGTGTGAAAGAGGAACTAATATTAATTCAGATCTATCTTGTTCCAAACACTATTAGGCACTGCTATATATGTTGCTTAACTGTTTCCCCCTCAGTGCATCAGTGGGTCATGATGGGTAATGTTCCTACTTAACACACAAGGAGTCTGTGCCTCAGAGGATTGCAAGTACTTCTTCTAACACTTACTCAGCTAGTGAGTGGACGATGAGACCCCAGGTCAAAGTCATGTCTGCTTGGGTCCAAAATCCAAGCCCTGTCCTATATACTCATCTTCAGTACAAACAAAATTAAATGAAGTGTCCAACACATTGTCTGCTGAGCTGATGAGGTATCCATGAATGGTGAATAAAAGGTTACAATTGGGACCTTTTTCATATTTATTTTTGTTGTCAACAGACTTGAGATAAGCTATTAACTGCACCTTAAACCCCTTTTTATCATAGTTTTTGCTTTTTCTCAAACTGGGAAGCTGTTTCCCTTCATTTAGAATGAGTTCAAATAGAGTATGTATATAATGGGATTTTTTATTTTTAACTCAGAGCATCCATAAAAGTCCAGGGGTTGTCTGTAGTATGTAGAATAAGCGCCAGCCTCTCATTAAGCCTCTTCCATTTCAAAAGGCAGACTAGGAAAGCATAACACATTCGTAGACCTATCCATTTGGAGTAATTCTGCAAAACATAGTTTTCATTGTATGAGAGAGTTGTGGGATAAAGAATTAGAGAGTGGATCACGAAACCTTGGTCTGCCGTGGGGTCTTGACAAGGCCTCAGGAGGGAAAATTTTCATTTCTGTTGTCCTGTCATAGTTTTCTGATCCAAGATATTATAACCACTGGTATCTAGCACTTAGTTCCTGTCTGGAAGGGCACTGAATCTATTTCTAGATGTCTCTATTTTAATTGGAAAGATGTCATGGCCTTATATAAAGTTTCAGATAATCCTGTCAAAATGGAAGGAAAACCTAAATTCTTTAGGCATGTGGAACATAGGGATGGACTACAGAAATATCCTCAGAGAAGTGAGCACATGGTAAATGTACAACAAACACGAATTAAGTGAAGATTTATTGGCTGAAGATCAATGAATAAAAGCAGAGTGAAAGTTTGTCATCAACCTGATTGATGAATTAGAGAAGTAATTAGAAATGACAAGCCAAAGGAATATTTTTAACTTTTAAATTTTGGGTCAATAAAAACGGTATTTACTGAAATGAAAGGCAAAAAGGAAGACAAGATTTCTTTTCAATCACTGGTCGGAACACTAATAGCTTTAGTAATAACTTTGAGGATTTGCAAAAGAATTGACTGAAGTTATTTTTCATGCAGTGTTTTAAATAATATATCTTATCTTCCATTATAAAGAAATTGTGTCTCCCCTTTGCCTTCTTCTAGGATAAATAGTAATGGAAGGAGACTTGACTTGGGGTGGTGAACAGACAATACAATATGCAGATGATGTATTATTGAATTGTACACCTGAAACCTGTATGATTTTATTAACCAATGCCACCCCAATAAATTCAATAAAAAATAAGTTAAATTTATAAATTAAAAGGTAACAGTTGAAATGAAGCAAATTGAAAAAATTTTCTGGTTCACTGAACCAAAAAATCTTATAGTAACTAAAGATTGAGCTACAATTGCCATGTCAGTAAGGCATTTTCTTTCATTTGGAATGGCGTAACTTGCTTTCAAAGAGATGAAGTTGAAAGATCTTTTACCACGGTGCCCATCTCCTACACAATACAAAATACTATCCACATGGACTAGTCTTTAGGTCTCAGAATTTCAGATCAAAATTTGATTCAGATAGACAACTCCTGGTAAAGAGAAGTTCAATACCACACCCCCCGATGCCACCCGGCCTTTGTGGATCATGTTGGTGCATACTGTGTTACAATTACTGTATCCATAATCCAGAGTGAGAAACAAATGCCCATTTATCTAGAATGTTGAGGGTGTGAGATGTTGAAAGTAACACGCTTTAGTGAAGAGGAGCTTTTCTCCCTGCAGGCAGGCAGGCAGACTTCCTCCACCTCCCTGCCTGCCTGAGAAGTGTCTCTCCTCTTACTCCATTGGTACTTCCCTCCACGAGCCAAGGGGAAGATAGTCTTCCATCTGGAGGGGCTGAGCCCAGACTTGTTGGTGGAGACATATCTGAGGAGGCCTTAGTGATTGCCACACGTCCGGTTGCTTTTCCACTCACAGTCTGCATCCTTGCTGAGGCTTTCAAAGAAGAAATTTTGATAGCAGATGGTTGTTAAAATAAGGCATCACAAATAACAACTCCATTACTGTAGTTAATCATAGTCCATCCATGGATTAACAGTATTCAAAGAATTAGAACATAATAAAATGCATAAATGATCATAAATGTAGACTTTAAAAATTGTCTTTAATTGGTTATTCAAAAGACATTTCAGATCTTTCATTACTTTGGAGTTGCCACTAATAGCATTACACACACACACACACACACACACACACACACTTTTTTGGGTAATAGAGTCTAAAGTTATATAGTTATATTTCCCAGTACAATAGCCAGTAGCCACCTGTGGCTATTGAACATATGAAATTTGGCTAGTTTACAGTGCGAGGTGCTGTACTATGAGTTACATACTGGATTTCAAAGATGGTACAAAACAATAAAACACAGCTTATCCCATTAATTTTTTTAGATATTGATTACATGTTGAAATAAATATTTAAAAATGAATAGTGATACATATTTAAATGATAATATTTTGGATGGTGTACTAAGTTAAACAAAATGTATTGTTAAAATTAATTTCACTTATTTTATTTTACTTTTTAAATGCTACTAAAAAATTAAGCATTTTATATGTGGCTTGTATTATATTTCTACTGGACAGTGTTGCTCTAGAGAAACGTAACTTTCCTGCATCAACTAACACTAACTTTTTAGCAGGTGTTTTCTCGGTGTCTGTGCATAAATGGATAGGATTTTCACTTTTCTTCTTCAGACCAAGCGAATACAGTTACTATACCTTTAAGATCCCTGCTTGTGCCTCTCTTTTTCTTGCAAAGAGCAATAGTCCATCACAAGTTAGTCATCATTATTCCCCTTCAGATTTCTTTCTGAAAATTATATTACCTTAGTCAGTCTACTGGTTTATGTTACATAACCTATCTGGAAGAGGTTAAGTCAGTTAGTATTGCATCATTAAACTAATGATTATCTCACTTTCACTTCTGCCTGATTTGCAGTAACTGTTAGCTTAACATTAAGAGGCAAACCTCTCACTGTGAAAATTCCAAATATATTCTTGATAACTTTCCTTTTCTCTTTCATTTGCACTACTCTTTAAATTGTAGCTTATGAAGCTGAGTTGATACAGACTGGTCATTTTGAAAAATCATCTGTGAACATAGGTTGTTATGGTAATTATGCAGAAAATCAAGACAGAAAGCTTCATTAATAAGCTGTAATGTCAAGAGAATTGAGTTCCCTGATTTCCAGCAATTTCCTAAACTCCATCTAAAAGAATGGTTTCCACCTAATTTGAGAGTTGAGGTTTTCTAAATGCATTTTATTTTTTCCGTAAGTTTAGTTGATTATTGAGTACTATCCCTAATGACTAAAAAATATCTCCCCTTGGCAACAGTTCTGGGGTCAGATTTGGTAATCCATTGTACATGTGGGCCATTTTTTCATTCCGTCGCTTGTTGAGGGATAACAAAGGGCCAGAACCTGGACAAACAAAAGAAATATGGTCCTTGCCCCAAGGGGTTTACAGTCCATTAGGTTACTACAGGAAAGTATGGCGAAAAGATCTAATTGAGTTCAAATAATACAGTGATATCTTCCTGAGGAATTGATGTTCAAGTGGGGACCAATGAAAATTAGGAGTTAGTTAGAGGAAGAGGTTGTCAGAAAGGTGCCAGACAGAGCAGTGTCCACGAAGACCTCGAGGTCTTTGGGAGCTGGCATCTTTGAGCTGGAAGGAAAATGCATGCAGTTGGACTGTGGCGGGTGAAGTGGATGATAGGTTGGCGAGGTAAGCAAGGATTATTTTTGGTACAACTTCCTAAACACTTTTTAGGATTATGAATTTGTCCGAAGGTGATTAGAGCTAGGAAGTGACATGGTTAGGTTTGTGCTTTAAACAGGTACTTCTAGTTGCAGAGTAGTGAATACTTCGGAGGAAATGGGTTAAGAGAGTGGCAATAGGAATGGAAAAAAAACAGATTCTACAATTACTCAAAAGACAGATTCAACAGGATGTGATCATTATTAAATGAGAGAGATGAAAGAAAAGTTATCTTTTTAACCCCTGGGACTTATTTTTACATTAACCCAAAACAATACACTAACTTATACAGAAGAAAGATAGGTTTAGAAAAAAATTTCACAGTTGATTGTGTGTGACCACCAACCCAATCTCCTTCATTTGAGAACTATTAACACTATAAAGAAAGTATGCTTTAACTTTTAAGTATTTAGAGGCATTTTCAAAGATGTTACTGAAGGTTTTGACTTGGGCTGTTGCATGGATGATGGTGCTATGTCCTGTGATACAGAAGTAAATAGCTAGTAATCAGTTGGAGGCATGGATCAGGTGGGCAGGAGAGGTATATACGGGCAGTTCAGAGTAGAAGGTGATTGACATAGAGATGGCAATCAAAGCCCTGGAGGTTAATGAGTTTAATCTGGGAAATCACTGTGCTGAAAAGATTAGAGGGCCCAGGATAGATCCCAGAGGATGCTACAATTTGAGAAGTGGCTAGAAAAATGTTGCTCAACTGTGGTTGCTATTTAGATTCTCCTGCAGAACTTTAAGAATAGGTCTAGGTAGGTGTGATATTATGATTTATAAAAAGAAATATATATTTGGTTTTTGTCCCTCTTTCTGGAACAAAGCTCCTAAAATCCTTAGAATCTCCTGAGGGATAAGAGAGACAAAGATGTCATTGGTTATTTTAATGAGGTGGATTTGGGACCTCACTTAAAGATGGGGGCTAGTTACTAGTGGAGCTGACCAGGTGATTAAAGGGTGCGCCATTTTCAGTCCCACTCCCATGACCTCCAAGATGAGGAAAGAGGCTGCAGGTTGAATCACTCACCAATGGCCAATGTTTTAATCAGTTATTCCTATATAATGAAGCCTCCATAAAAACCCAAAGGGGCAGAGTTTGGAGAGCTTCCAGGTTGATGAACATGTTGGAATTGAGCACAGAATCCTTAGTAGGGCATCAGGATTCTCCATAGGTCCCCAAATGATACCAATATTCATCCATGGTTAAGAACCACTGGAGAAGACGAGCCCCCAAAAAATGACTGAGAAGGAGAAGCCAAAGGGATGGGAAGGAAGTCAGGTTGATGTGGCATTACGGAAGTCTAAGGATGAGGTTTTGAGAAGAGTGAGTGGTTGATTGTATCAAAAGTTGCTCAAGTTGGAAGCTTATCTCTTTCTTTTTCTAATTAATATGACTTAGTCCCTGTTGAGTTGGGTTGGGGGGGAAAAAGTTGCCAAGAGGTCAAGAAAGGTAAGAATTTAGGAGATTTCATTAGATTTAGAGAGAATCATCAGTTCATTAGTACCTTGGTAAGACCAATTTTAGTGGTGAAGCCAGATTAGAGGCTTGAGGAAAATTAAGGAGTGAGAATATACTGGTAGCAAGTCTCAATAACTCTTTTACCTGGATTCTTTCTTCATTAATTAAATCAATGTTGTCAGTTACTTACGCTAGGTACTGGGAATAGAAAGTTGAATAAGATATGGCTGAAGCGCTCAAAGAACTCTCTTGAGATGGCAGGAGAGACAGGTGGACAGATAATTATGAGAAAATGATGAGTGTGATGAGAGACACACACACCATGGAGGGTTTGGGGGGAGAAGGAAATTGATAATATGACATTTCAATACCTGTTTTTCCAGGAAAATACTTTGAGAATGGTCTCCAATTTTGATGTTTATTTCAATAGTTTGACTCTGTTTCCCACTACACAAGCTGGGGGCTATGGCTTGGAAGTTTAGAACTCTCATATCCATGTCTCCTCTAAAACCTGGGTGTTTTACTCTTTATTACTCAAAATTACTGTTATTACTATTGAATTCATAAACGTTACCATTATCTTTTAGAAACATCACCATGTTTTATTAGATGCATGGAAAAAGTAAGTAGTTTAATATGCTGTACGTAATATAATGGATTTAGTAGTTGTTAGGGTTTGATAAGAAAAACTAAAGGAAGGGGGCCACTGGGCTTAAAGAGCTGAAGGCTGCTGGTCAAATCTCTCAGCACTGTGAACTCCCTCTGCTGGTGTCGTCCAGATCAACATAATGTGGGTATGCAGGGAGCAGACTCATTCACCATTTAATGAACACCTACTAGTTGCCAGGCAGTCTTGTATGCACAGACCTACATTTCCTGTAATCTTCATAACTCTGCAATGGTAGGTTTTATAATCCTGTCATATTTGAATTGACTTGTTCACCTTTAATCCTACATGTTTGTCTGATATTCTTAATTTAGTTAGAGGAATGAATTGTATAATTATTTTCACTCAGTAATCATTGCTTCTACAAATAAAGATATCTTGAATGAATGGCTCTTGATATAACATAGAACAAGAGTCCATCATTTTTCAGGATTATTTAAGAAAAAGAGTGGAAGAGTCTAAAACATATAGGATTTTTAAATGGACTAGAACTTCAACTTAAAAAATAAAAATTGGTGGAAGTAAGGACTTCCACTATTTTTCTGAAACTTGAAATTACATCACATGTTTTGAAAGATCAGTTATATATATGGTCTTTGTAGCTAGAAAGCCAGAGTGAGTGCCCCAATCAAATGATGGGGAAGTCACAGCACAGGGCACAGCAGATAAACATGTTATTACAACCCAAAAGTCCCAGGCGCCCCGACCCACAGAGTGTTTCACTCAAGCTGTCAACAAGTTACAGAGAGAAGAACTTGAAGTCTGACTTTCCCTTTTGGTCTTTCCTCAGTGCAAATGCCAAGACACTGAGAACTGATGTAAATTGAGGAAAAGGGCAGGGCAAGAGAGGGACCAAGTAAATGGCATTTTTCGTGAACACTATAGAATTGAGTGTATAGTCTGTGGGCAGATTTGTGATATTTTACACATCTTCTGATTAAAAAATGAGAAAGTGACATTGTTTTCAGTTAATTCGTACATCTAAAATACTTGTGGACTTCTATTTTATATACAACAGGGTAGTGGGAAGTAACAGATCTATTTCTGACAAGTTTTTTATTCTAATCTTTTCCATTTACCAGCCCCATGGAGTTGGGCAAGTTACTTTATTTCTTTAGGACTTGATTTTCTCATCTGTAAAATGGGATTGATAAAATAGTCTGCTGCTGCTACGGTGAGAATTAAATGAGTTAGTGTGTATGATAAGGTGTAACTGATAACAGCATTGTGCCACAAATATCTTATGGAGGAGGACATATTCCATGATATATGTACAGCTTAATCATATGTTTAGATTAATCCTTAAAATAATAATAATGCTCACATCGACTAACATTTGTTTGCTTTCTCTGCTAGGCTCGGGCCCAAGTGCTTCACACATATCTCATTCACTTCCCACAATCCTTTCACAGAGGCTGGGAAATAGGCACCTCCTGTGGGCCCCAGCTGACTCTCAGTTTTAAATAGTCCTGCTCACATATCCCACTTTGTAAAGATCTTCAAACTTGCAAACACTGTTTCCCTTCAGACCATCTGTTACTGTCTTAAAACTTAAGGCAATATTTTGGGAGAGGGGTAAGGAAGAATAGTAGTGAAGAAAGGAGATATCTCCAAAGATTAAATTCCTGAGAGTTTGGTGAAATGTTTGCAGTAAAGCAGCGATTTTCGACTGGTGTGCTGTCAAGAGGTGTGAATGAATCAAGATTATACCTTTTTTTTTTTTTTTTGTCAGATTGGCAAAAAATACATTTTTTTTTTGGTTGCTGCAGAATTTTGGTAATTCGTTTGTGTGTGCCATGAAATGAAAAAGGTTGAAAATCGCTGCAGTAAAGGATTAGTACTTCTAGGAAAGGATTTGTGTGGTGCTATGATGTATTTCGGGATTCCCTTCCTCAGCAAACCCGTATTTCGTTGTTGCTTTCTGCATGGACAGCCCTGTCCTGTGCTGGGGAGCACCAGGCAGCAGAATACCTGCCCACGCGGAGGTGGATTGACTACCCTTCCGGAGTCCCTTTCGTATTTTGGGACTTGGAGCAATGACACTGAAGAATAACAATGACAAAAAAAGGGGGTGGCAAAAAATGTGCCTAATTGGCTTTGTGCTAACATCATTTATAGTCGTCTATCAAATTACTGCTGATTCACATTTATACACACATACATGTACTGATCCAAAATCAGTAGATGAAAATAAAAAAACTGAAGTAGTAAGCATACATCTTTTTATTTTGTTTCCCAAGTATAAAATAAAAAAGAGAAAGTTTTTAGAATGAGGGGTATGGTTTTTATGTGGCTTGTATTTTTAATGTCTGTTGGAAAATTGCATTCAACTGTGCTAAGAATTAGGCATTCTAGTTGTATGAGAGCATGGAAAATTATCACATGTTAATTTCTGCTGACCTCTTTTATGTTAAACCATGCAAAGTACTTTTTAAATTATGAAGCTGATTTGATTTGCTAAGAGTTTACATTAAGTAATATATGAGATGAGTTGAAAACCAGATTATAAATAATTTTGGCCTGACATGGGTCAAATATAAAGATAATCTGAGTTTATTTATGATGTTCTGTCGGGGAAATTAATAAGAATTAGCTTTCTCATAACAATTTTAATAGTCATCATTTCTGGCCAAATTAGAAATACTGGATTTCCACATGCAGAAAATTTGCTTAACATTTGATGTCCTATTTCAATATCTAGCAAAACCAAAGAGGGGAGAAAAAGGATTGTTATTATTATTTTCAAAAGGAAGTGGTTTCTTTTCAGATATGATATAACACAGGAAAAGGCATAACCATTTACATTGCAGAGCAGTTGCTGACAAGACCAACGGCACACTGCAACTGCCCGGGAGCTTTTCAGAAACTCTGATATCCGGGTCTCAACCCGGACAAATCAAACCTGAGCCTCTGGGAGTGGGAACCAGGCGTCAGTATTTGTTCAGAACTCTCCCCAGGTGATCCCAATGTCCAGTCAAGGCCAAGAACCACGTGATAAAGGAACGGACTTAGAGCTAGCAAGGTTAAGGAAAAGCTCCGGAGAAGCCCCTGAGCGTAAGCTGATGGGCTTATTTCTCTGCCAAGATTCTGCAGGCACTACAGAAGAAAACAGTAAAATAAAGTTCCTGGAAATTCAGAAAAGACCCAGAGCGGTAGTGGGACTTACAGGCTGTTCTTTGAACTGATCCTGTCTTGTAACCAGTGCTGAAAAGTATTATCGTGGCTGGCAGGTGTGTTAGGAGAAAAAGGAGAAACCTGTATAAATGTGAGTCTGTGTGTTTGTTCACTTATTAGGATTAGTTTTTATTTCTTATGTGGAAGGACATTTGTTTTATGACTCCGTTGTGTTGTGAATTTCCTCTTTGCCTGTGCATTTATCCTTTTGTACCCACATTTCACATTAAGAGACAAACCACAAATAGAAGCCGTGTAGTCAAAACAAACCAGTTGAGGCTTTGACTTGTTTTTCATGTATTGCCTTTCCATTTTCAGCACACGTTTCCAGGCTGTGCTGGGGATGGGCTAATAATGAACAAGATGTAGTACTGGTCAAGATGAATTAGATCATTATTTACTAAGCCTTGGAAGTAGACAGGATAGTTGTGAATAAATAATGTACTGTATTAGTCAGGGTTCACCAGAGAAACAGAACCAAGAGGGTGGGTAGATGGATTTATCTACCTATCTATCTATTTATGAGGAGATTTACGGTTGGCTCCCTCAGTTACGGAGGCTGTGAAAGTCCTATGATCTGCCATCTGCAAGCTGAAGAAGCAGAAAAGCTGGTGTGATTAATTCGGGCCAAAGGCCTGAGAAGTGGGGCTTGGGGGTGAGGGCAGGGGGCACGGGTGTAAGTCCCAAAGATCTGAGAGATACTCAGACATGGACAGAAAGATGTTTGAGGGGAGTGACGTTGATAAAGTGGGAAAGTGAACAGGTTGGTTATGATGTGCGTGAGCCTAAATGGGAGATTCTGAGCAGTGGTGACATCAGGATGACACCTGATGGAGCTAAAATGAAACAGAGGATACAATGTGGAATCATCTGTGGCTCCAGAAAACAGTGTAATCACACCCTCATTTCTCTAGTCGTCGTTTTAAGATTTAAAAAGACTCAGCCAAGGAACAGACAATAACAATTCACTATTTTTGCCCATAAAAACTTTTGGTCATTTTTCTCAAGCAAGTAACATGGTATCTGTGTGGTTCTAAACTATTGTGTGTTTACTCTTTTTAAACTTTTGGGAGGCATCTCTAGAACAGTAAAGTTGTTTCTAAATATTGAGTATAATTTTGATGAAACAAAGTGTCCATTATATTACACCACATTTTAATCGAGATATGTGTTATTTG
This sequence comes from Tadarida brasiliensis, assembly GCA_030848825.1. NCBI lineage: Eukaryota > Metazoa > Chordata > Mammalia > Chiroptera > Molossidae > Tadarida > Tadarida brasiliensis. Next base: position 62,166,321 of record CM061265.1, read on the forward strand.
TGACCTCCTTTCTCTCCTTTCCCTAATTTTTCTCCTCCTTGGGTGCCTGAGTGACTGTAAAATTTTAGAAGACTGGTATTTTCCTAGAAGATATTTCATTGAAGTATCTATCGTGGTAAATAATAGGAGCTTCAACTTCAGGTAAACAGAGTCTACCATTTATCATCTATTTTTGGCATTATTAAAAAAAACAAAAAAACAGGAACTGGTGATCTTTGTGAAAAGTCCAACTGAAAATTGCATCACAATGAAAATTAAAATTCCTTGTCATTCTCTTTCACTTTCCTTCAATTATGTTGCCATCATGTAGCCATAGTCAAATTCTGTATGAGACCTTACCCAATGCCCACAATACAATTCTTTCTCCCTCCCTCCTTCCCTCTCCCTCTTCCCTTTTTCTTTTTATTAGTCTTAATATAGAGACCTACGTTTCCACCAGGATCATCTTTTACCAAGGCTTGGGCTGCAGGGAGATTCTCTTTCTATTCCAAATAGACATTGCTAATCAACCCCAGCATTCTTCTTCCAGACCCACCCTCAGTCATCTTCCTCTCAGTCCAGTGCTCCAAGCAGCCACTGCAAATAGGTGGGACTTGTCACTATTCTGTAAGAAACCTGGCCAGGACAACATTATCCACATTCTGTCATAGCAATGTTCCAGATTATGTGAACCATCTGGGGTAGGCAGGGCCTCACCTGGACCTAATAAAGACGAATCTTCAGAGAAGGGGCTAGGAAGCTTGCTTCAGTTCAGTTCAGCTGTGTTGAGAGTTTTGCTGTTTTTTCTGAACAACATTTTGGAGAACAAACGAATGTACACACAAACACCTTCCTACCCAGGAAGATTTTTCTGCAAATAATTTCACTTTCAAAATGTTAGCCTTCTCAATATAGATATTCTGAGTTTGCCCAGGAAGTTTTATCTAGGGGTCAAGGTTATAGGAAGAGACGGTGCCTAATTTAAAGAATCGTTCCTATAAATGTATGAAAACTTGGGACCAGTGACCAGTGTTCAAAATGAAATAAACAAACCCAAGTTCCACGTTCTTCCAATCAAATTAATGCAAATGCATTTACTTGCCTTTGGAATTAAGCCCAGGTGGAATATTGAAGAGGGTGAAAACACAGACAACAAAAGGAATCTTCAGATACTGCATCTTATTCTCCCCTAAAATCACTTCACTGAAACCACTTTAATACAGGATCCCACCTATAAAGCAAAGACGCCACTCTTAGCAAAAGTAAAAAAAAAAAAAAAAAGGATCACTGTAGATTACTTTCTCTTATACAGTTTAGGAACACTGTATTGCCCATGAATAATATTTTATTTATGTTTGGCTTTCTGGCTATTCAAGCATTTGCCAAAGTGCTTATTGAAGTTTTTTATTTACTACTGAAATCTGTTTTTTCAAGTCTTTTTTTTTTTTCTTTGAGAACAGTCAATGAAATATAAACCATAGGGCAGTTGGTTTTCAACACTAGTCATTGTTACCATGCTAATTATATGCTGCCGATTTCCACATACTGTACTCGGTCATCACCTTCCAGCTTCAGTAATCTGTGACTTCAGTGCTGAAGACCATACTGTCTTTTATTCTTAATGTCTCCATACAAGCAGTGTCTTAGAAAGTGCTCTGGTAATGTTGCCAATAATGCCAGACTCATGGTCAAAACCAAGGTTTGAATTCTTTGCCAAGCATTGTCACTGCCATTGTCTTTGCACAGCCCATGTTGGAGTAAACTGGTCTTCTCCCCTCCCAGTCCTGTTGGTCCGTTATCTCCTCTGTCAAGGCCATTTCTTCACCATGTTATCAGTCATTTCTACAAACAAAAATCACCTTGCAAGAAAACAGGTTGGCAACAAGTAACTCGTCGTTATCCCCTGCCCCCAGGGTGAGCTGAATATAAGATGACAGAGAAGCAGGGGATGAGGGCATTTCGCACGTGATTGAAGGAGAAACACTGAGGATAAGCATGATGTGTTCATTTTCTCTGCTCTAGAATAACATGGTTTTCAAGGTAACTGATGATAACGTTGTTTTCAAATGCTGTAGGGAGCCCTGGTGGAGAACCTTGTGGAAAGACTTGTTTGGAAGAAAGAGACAATCAGTGGTTGGGGGTCACGCTTTCCAGACAGCCAAAGGAAAATGGATCCATCGTGGTAGGTTATTGGAATTGGTCCAATGAGATCACATCATGAAATCAGATATTCTGGGTGTGACTTTCACATCGTTTGGTCTACTCTTACGTTTTTTTCAGACTTGTGGACATAGATGGAAAAATATATTTTATATGAAGAATGAAAATAAGCTCCCCACGGGTGTTTGCTATGGAATGCCCTCTGATTTGCGAACAGAACTGAGTAAAAGGATAGCTCCATGCTATCAAGGTAGGGCATGACTTTGATATTAACTGGATCAAAACAAACAAGTGGATGATTTTTAATTAAAATTATTTTCAATTTTTGATGTGCAAGGAGGGGATTTTTGAAATAGCTGTGTACTTTGTAACTCCTCAAAGTATCCTTTGGTCAAAAACTGGTTGGTGGCAGAGCTAGGGGCCACCATTCAAGTTTTTTTTTTTTTTTTAATTTGTGTTCTGGCCTAATCACCTATCCTCCATAAGATAAAATTATGCAGATTTTGTCTTTATTTTTAAATGAAATCCTGAATTGTTTTTTCTACTTCATTTTAGATTATGTGAAAAATTTTGGAGAAAATTTTGCATCATGTCAAGCTGGAATATCTAGTTTTTACACAGAGGTAATAGTCCAAATAATAGCTATGAATGTTTACATATAGCATTTTAATTCTTCCGAAGACTTAGAAGACTGATGTTATGCTTTCCAGTAAAAATTGTATATCATCTGAATAATGTCTCTTAAATTTGAAAGTGCAATATTATAGCTTAATTTTTACCACTCAATATTTCACATATTTTGAGAAAATACTAATATTAGATGGCTGTGCCTCACAAGGTCAACTAAAAGTTTGTACTAAAGAATATTACTTTCATTAAGAACTTAATGGAAATTAAAAGTAGCTATAGTTATTTGTTTTGTTAACTTTGGCATTGAAAATATCTAAGTATGTTATCTTGTTGGGGGAAGTAAGCATATGAATTCATATTTTTTTCTTTTTAATCCTCACCCAATGATATTTTTCCATTTATGTTCAGATAGAGTGTGAGGGAGAGAGAGACAGAGACATTGATTGCTTGCCTCCCGCACAACCCAACCATGGCTGGGGACCAAACCGCAACCGAGGTACATGCCCTTGACTGGAATCGAACCTGAGACTCTTTGGTCCAAGGGCCAATGCTCTAACCACTGAGCCAAACTGGCCAGGACTGAATTCACACTTTCAATTAAAATGATGAGAATTGGGAGATTGAAGAACTTAATGTTTTAAATCAGATACGTTCCCAAACTGTAATTTTTTTCTACCGCTCTAGTCATTCTGTGGCTCCCAGTGAAAGATCACAGTTGTACTCAGCCTCCAAAGCTCCTAGTTTCCCTTACAAACCAATGATGAATTTATGAATGTTTTCTGAATCTATGTAGAAAGCCTGTATAAGCCTTGGATTAACGATTTCCATAAATATTACCTACTATGTAAAAAATGTTTTCTTTAGTGCATATTTAAATTGACCTTTTTTAAGTTCAAGATTTAAATTTACCTTTTTTTGGAGTTCAGGATTGTTTAGGAAATTTAGAAATATGTTAAATAGGTTAGATTGCTGAATGTTTTCATATTTTACTAGACAACTGTCTGCTCATTCCAACCTTCTGTTTCATTTTCATAAATTCATATTTGTCATCAAATATGCCCCAAATTTCACTGGACTTATTTTTTTCTAAGCTAATATTGTTAAGGAAACTAGTTAATGGCTTTTTGCAAATTGAAATAAATTAAGTCTATTTTTTACTCTTTGACAACACATGATTATCTCTGTAATGAGCACTAATGAATTACCCAGATATGATTTACTTTAATAGAAACCACATTGCCTTTCTCCCGAAAGCTTACTCTAGTTCAATGATTCTGCCTTTGGTTTCTAAGTTCACTGAGAAGTGTGAAGTGAGAGTTTCAGAGTGTCTTCTCTAAAATTCTATTTTTAGGTGAAAATCCATTAGCTAGCTTCTCTAGCTCTTTTTTTTTCTGGTGTGTTTTTAAATTCATAAGATGCGCAGATTTTAGAAATTTATTATAAATGTGTATTCTTGTCACTATTTATTTTAAATGTGTATCTGGAAGAGATTTGGAGTGGTGAGATTAAACTTTTGAATGATGATGAATTGTTTATTTTTTTTTTACAGGATCTAATCGTGATGGGAGCTCCAGGATCATCTTATTGGACCGGCTCTCTTTTTGTCTACAATATAACTACAAATAAATACAAGGCTTTTTTAGACAAAGACAATCAAGTAAAATTTGGAAGTTACTTAGGTACTGTAAAAATCGACAGACTCAAATTATAATCTTTCTTACAGATACCAGTAGTTATAAGTAAGGGAAATTGTATTTTCAAAGGATAAAAATGGCCAATGACTCTTAAAAAGGCCGTTTGTTTGTTTAAGAATATAATCTATGAAACTTTAGTTAACTTCCTACTTCACATATGTAACCACAGTTATCACTATATAATACTTGTACAACTCCTGGTTTACTGCCGTGTTTACTCTGAGCTGTATCACTATGTAGACAACTTACTATTATAAAGGTAGCATCTATTGAGTGCTTACCGTCCTGGCGGAACTTTAGCAAGAACGCCACATGAATTAGCTCATTTAATTACACACGAGTAAGTGTTTCTTAAAGGACCGACTGAAAGTCAGTCAGACTGTCGACAGCATTCTAGACAATGGGCAACATTATGAAGCCTATGGGTCTAAAAACAGCTCATCGACCTTTGCCTTGTAAGTTCTTAGAATACTTGTCAGAGCTTAACTATTTTTATCTTCTTACTCTTATTTATATTCTTGTTTAATAAGTCAGCAGTGGGATACTTTATCATCTGTTTCAATAGAAACAAAATTTTTCTGGCATTAGTTTCCCTGTTCTAGTAAAAGGAATGCTGTTCCTATAGTTCCTTAGAAAGTACAGATTAGCTTAAACCATCTGTGCTCCAAATGTGAGCAGCCTAGGCTCAGAAATAATTATAAGAAAAAGCAGTATTGTTTTTCCTATTTGAACCCAAGAAATTCATTTACAATTCAACATTTACTTGTTTATAGTTGAAGGTTATCTTCAAGTATTATAAAATGTAACTTGGTATTATCCCTTTTATGATATAATATAATAATATTTTCCCATTTCTACCATAAAATTTTATCACAATAGGAAGATTTCATGGCAAAACAAGTTGAAATTTAGGAAACTTTATCCTTAAAGTTTAAAATGTCATATTTTATATACTCTAAAATATTTCTATTGTAATCCTAGAAGTTTGCATGTCCTGCTACTACACAGAGACTAACCAAATGTAAAGGTGTTTTCTTCCATTTCTAGGACTTGGAAATATAAGCCATGTGACTAATTTCATAACACATTAATAACTGCTTAAAGTACATAATGAACGACCAATTTTATGTATTGCTTTGTTAAATATTATTAAAGCTCTGTTCTGTGTAGTCATTTGGCATTCAGTCTCATTTACATCTGAGTAGATTTACGGTAATATATTTCACCCATTGCAGAAGATTATTCTCATAGTTGTCTCGGTTTTCTTGAAGGATACTCAGTTGGAGCTGGTCATTTTCGGAGCAGGCATACCACAGAAGTAGTTGGAGGAGCCCCTCAACATGAACAGATTGGTAAAGTAAGAACTATGTTTTTATATTTATTTCTTTACAAGTATTCAACTCGATGGCGTGAGAAGATATTAAAGTAGTAGCAGCTAAAGTTCCAAGGAATGAAAGCTAGAAATGATGAGCAGTGTAGTGGAACTGGTGAACGTTGTATGGCTTCTAGATTAAATTGAGCAGAAGCGCGTTAAGGAAAATTACACAAGTCAAATGCAGCTTTTCTTTCTTGTGAGTAAATTGTTCTTGAGAGAACTATCTCAAGGTGTCTGGGGAATATATTTATTGGTTAACAAGTTTATAGCTAAAGGGAAATTGAGGCAGCTACATGTTTTAGGAAAGACTAGAAAGAATAGGATGTTATTTCTGGCTTTAGTTTTTGTTACATTGTTGTGTAAATGTTACTACATTTTTCTGAGCCTGCCTTTGAAAAGAAAGGCAAACAATACTTTCTGTGCTCTGTCTCCAGGGATCTAGAAGATAGTTCCTGAGAAGGTAGTTTTGCAAGGAAGTCATGTTAACCTGAATGTGGGTTCCTAAACCTCTGGTATCACTATGAAAAGGATTTTTAAAAATATATCTGAACAATTGCAAGTTATGAAAACTGATGTTTTGTTCAAATGAAAACATGTTTAATGTGATAGCAGCCTAACCTCTTCTAATTCTTTTCCCAATCGCAGGCATACATATTCAGCATTGATGCCAAAGAACTAAATATCTTATATGAAATGAAAGGTAAAAAGGTAATATGTCTCTACCTTTGGTATCATGGAGGGCTTTTGTGACTAACCCTACTTTTTTCTCAATGACTGCATCTGGTTTGTTTTGGAGCAGCTTGGCTCTTATTTTGGAGCTTCTATCTGTGCTGTGGACCTCAACGCAGACGGCTTCTCCGACCTCCTCGTGGGAGCTCCCATGCAGAGCGTCATCAGGGAGGAAGGAAGAGTGTTCGTGTACATCAACTCTGGCTCGGTGAGTCCAGTGATCCCACACTGGGAGCCACTTACGGGATTGTGTTTGGAACTTATTCCAGAGTTCTGAGAATGTAGATTCTTAGGTTTATTTTACTGATGAAAGGACCAATTCTGTCACTATAGTGGTGCTCCAAAAAAGCAATGAAACAGGATGATGAATGGGCTGCTGTCCCAATTTGATACTCCAGAAGGAGATCAGCCATTCTAGAGCTCTTCTGTTTACCTCTGTGTGTGTTCACTCCAGCAGATTGTTTCTTTCAGTTTATAAATGACACAGATCTAATGTGAAGGAAGATTTTTGTACCCCTCAAAATGTGGATTCCTTATTGTAGTGAATGTCCTTATATAATTTAATAATTGTCAAATATTACTAGAAGTAGAAGATAAAATATTTCATATTTCCAACTTCTTGATTTGACAATTGGAAACAAGACATGTTTTGATAAAATGTTAATTCACACAATTAATATAGATTACATTCTTGATGAGAAAATAAAATTGACATAGTTTATTCCAAAGTGGATATAGGAGTTGTAGAAATGCATACTCACTGCTTATTGTTGAGTTTTAAATTATGGAGAATATTTTGGAGTAGAAACTGAACACTTGACAGGTCAGCTCAAAGAGTTCTGCTGGCCCTGGCCAGTTTGGCTCAGCGGTTAGAGCGTCGGCCCACAGACCAGAGAGTCCCGGGTTCGGTTCCCGCTAAGGGCACGTACCTTGGTTGCAGTTTGTCCCCAGCCCCGGTTGGGATGTGTGGGTGGAAACCACTCGGTGTGTCTCTCTCACGTCGATGTTTCTCTCTCTCTCTCTTCCTCCCTCTCTCCCTCCCGCTCTATCTGAAGATAAATGCAAAAATGTTCTCGGGTGAGGATAAAAAAAAAAAAAGAGTTCTGCTGGCCTCATCTTGCCTGTCTGTCTTCTTGGCCTTAAATCAAAGCAAAGAATTGATAAGGACTTTAATGGGGTCTTGTTGGCCTGCCTTTGATTTAAGAGCATGAACGGGTTTGTGAGAACATTAATTCATTTCTTAAGACACAGAGTTTTCAGTCAGGATTCAACAAAGTAAAATCTGTTTCAAGAAGGTATTTGTGCCCTGGCTGGTTTAGTGGTTAGAGCGTCGGCCTGCAGTCCAGAGAGACCCGGGTTCGGTTCCCGCTAAGGGCACGTACCTCGGTTGCAGTTTGTCGCCGGCCCCTGGTTGGGTCGTGCAGGAGGCAGCCACTCAATGTGTCCCTTTCACATCGATGTTTCTCTCTCTCTCTCTCTCTCTCTCTCTCTCTCTCTCTCTCTCTCTCTCTCTCTCTCTCCCTCCCCCCTCTCTCCCTCTCTCCCTCTGTCTGAACAAAAAATGGAAAAGTGTCCTCGGGTGAGGATTAAAAAAAAAAAAAAAAAAAGAAGGTATTTGTAACCTTATTTAATCAATGGTTCCACAGCATTTAATAAATATCTATATTAAGCATCAAACTAAACTTTTTAAAATTTAAGAGGAAATACTCAGTCTTACAAAGCTGAGAGATTCTGGAAGTTCCAGATGTAGAGCAGGAAAGTGATTTATGCATTGGAATTTTCTAGACTGTTGTTTAAATCTACATTTAACCGTAAAAGCATATTATCTACAAAATGATCATGCCTAATTGGTAGTGATATCAGGCATAATTACTTTTTCCTGCAGAGATATTTCACATTTCCCTATCCAGAAATAGTCTCCCATATACTAGCTACATCCTCATTTGGCATACTTCTCTTTCCCTTCTTTTTACAATTAAACCTTTTGAGAATAGTTTGAACAGTAGCATATATGCCTAAAATAAGGCAATATAGGACCTTTTTTGTCCCATTGAAATCTTAAGCAATCCCAATATGAAAAACAAGGACGAGAGAGGAGCCCTACCCACGATCTACCCATTAGTCCTTCCCTCACTCCTACCTTGGGGCACCACTGTTGAACACTGGGGTTATATCCTAATTGATTTCAGCTTTAAAAACCTACTCTGGCATAGATTATTCTTCCTTTGTTCCTTTCTAAATTCCTGTTTTATGCCTCTCTAAAAAGGCACTAACCTCTACCACAAAGGCATGGTATTATGTACTTATTAGTTTGGTTTGCTAATATCTGTTCCTCCACTGGAATGCAAACAAACACCGTGTGGACTCTGAAAGAGCCCTGGCCAAGCAGGTGCTCAGTAACTGTTTTTGAATGAACTCAAGAAGGAATGATGCTTGAATGACTATAGCTTCTGCTACTTCTACTAAAATAGCTCTCAGGGGTCCCCAGTGAATCTTGGTCACTGTTCTCTGTGACTGGAGAACCCTCAAAGAGTAATCACCACATTTTGAAACTCTCCCCTGGAACGTCAGTGCCATTGCATTTTCTCAGGTCTGCACCTTCTCATCTTCACTGGAGTCTCTTCTGCGTTCTGCTCTTTAAATCAGGCAAAATAAGTATAGGAATCTTTTATTGGAAAGTATAAGGTGAAGGGCACTTGCCAAGGGGAAGAACATGTGCGTGCTTAGGGAATGATGAATAGACTTATTTGAGCAGAGGAATAAGTCAGTAGTGCATGGATTTTTTTTTTTTTTCTACAAAAGGGTGACATGATTGGAGTTTAGAGAGTCTAGTCGCTGTTCCTGCAACATTAGTGAATATCTTATTGTAGTAACTCATCTTCCAGCTTCAGGGATAGCAGTTGACCAGTTCCTGTTCCATTGCTGCTGGGACAAGGTTCCAAAGGCCAGCTTCAGTCACATCACTCCTCAGCTCGGACACCTCCAGTGGCTTCCTATTGTCCTCTAAGTTAAGAGTAAATTTCCCCCAGCGTTCACAGTCCCGCCCCACAAGGCTCCAATCTGAATGTTTTGGTCTCACTTGTTATATACACCATTCATTATAGCCAAATTCTTTGGAATTGGTGCTTTGCTGATAAATTTCTCTGTATATCAAAATTATGCCCATCCTTCAATAGCCACTTTGAATATCATTTATGAACTCTCTCCTGGCTCTCACAATTAGAGATGTTCTCCTTGCACCTTGATATTGCAAAGCAGTCTGTGCTTCTAAGTCATTTGCGTGCTTGTGCTTAGCCTTTGCTGCAACTGGGGGCTTCTTCAGGAAAGGGAGTGTGTCATGTAAACACACTGCCTTGCCCCCTTTCACCATTCAGTCTTTGCACAACACAGTGCCTTCACTAGGAACTCAATAAATATTTGCTAAATTGAATTATCAGAATGATTTATTGGATTTTCCAAAGCTAAGGATCATAAGCTGGACCATTTTTTTATATCCTTTGAGCTCTAATCATACTGTTATGTGTTGACATATACTTGACAAATATTTATTGAATTGAACTGAGATGTGTGTACTAAAGATCAGTCTGTAGTTTGTCCAACTTGTTTGGAGCATTAGGAAAAAATCCATATCCAATTACAACAGGAAATCATGTGTAAAGTTGTCAGGGAATGCTATAATGACACCTTTCCCGCCCTTTCTGTCTAGGGAGCAGTAATGAAGGAAATGGCAACAGAGCTCGTGGGAAGTGACACATATGCTGCACGATTTGGGGAATCTATAGTTAATCTTGGCGACATTGATAATGATGGCTTTGAAGGTAATTAAAAATACCCAATTTGGTACTTGATTTCTGCTTTTAAATGGTACATGGAAGAGAATATTGATTGGAGTTTTATCCTGTTTGTCTTTCTATAGAAAATGGAGCCAGAATATTATGCTAAGTTTTTTCCTTTTTTTAGTCTTACACCTGACTTTTCAGTTGTCACCTATTGATTCTTACTGTTGTTAGTAAAAGACGATATTCAAAATACTGTATGTCATTGATTCTAAGGCGCCATTGGTTATGAGTGGCATTGTTTGTGCCCCTAAAAATGCTATTAAATTGTAACCCACCATTCTTCTATTTTAAGAAGGATTCTTATTTGAGAAATGTTAAAATGTCAATATATATATATATATATCATAGACCCATTGTACCATATTCTTTAACTATCAGTACAGTAAAGACACCGACAAAACCCAGGTGGCTGAGCTGGATGGAGCGGGGCTCCAGAAACCCTCTGCTGTGCCAGGAATTCCTTGTTCAGCTGTTGCACTGTGGGAGGATTTGAGGGATCCCGGGACTGAGTCCTGAGCAGTGGTGAGGGTGCAACTAGCAGACTCAGGGATAGACTCAACAGATATGAAACGATTTCAATAATGGAATAGATGGTACCGTCATAACTGTGCCTATTGCCTGGAGACCAGCCCAGCTGTTGAAGGGTTTGTCTCTACCAGCCTTCCCTCTTAAAATGTGCTTTTGCCAATGTAGCACCAAGTGCTAACCAAGTCTATTAAAACTGGGCATAAAATGATGACTAGGTTTGAGAGAGTGTGTGGTTCCCAGAGTCTAGCAAAAAAGTATTTGATATTTATTTTCAGAGCTAAAATTGTGTCTTTCTTCTTGATATGGTCATTGACAATTGGTATATTGTAATATGAGGTCAAAACTTACATGGATACTGGAAATTCATAAACTGAGTACTGTAAATTCTCACTTCCTTAATTTCTTTTTATGCCTAAGTGCTTCCTTGATTCTACTTCAAATGTCTGCAATGTTACTCGCCAAGGAGAAAGTTAGTGGGTTGTTGGACATATGCTTTTAATGAACTCTATTAAATGTAAGATAATGTAATTTGGTATACAAACATTACCACATCTGGAATTTTTTTTACTATATTAAAAACAAAAGGAGATAAGTATATGTAGATATTTTTATGGTTATGATTACACAAATAACCTTCTACATTAAAGTGTTTATAAAATATTATGATGGATGTTTTGAGTTAATTTTTGTGTATGGTATAAGATAGTGGTTTAGTTTCATTCTTTTGCATGTAGCTGTCCAGTTTTCCCATCACCATTTATTACGTTTTCCCCCATTGTATATTCTTAAGTTAATTGACCATATATGTGTAGATTTGTTTCTGGGATCTCTCTTCTGTTCCAATAATTTGTGTGTCTGTTTTTATGCCAATATCATACTGTTTTGACTACTGTAGCTTTTTAATACAGTTTGAAATCAGGATGCGTGATGCCTCTGGCTTTGTTTTTCTTAAGATTGCTTTGGCTATTCAAGGTCTTTTGTGGTTTCAAACAAATTTTAGGATTGCTTTTTCTAATTCTGTGAAAAATTCCACTGGAATTTTGACAGGGATTGTACTGAATTTATAGATTACTTTCAGTAGTGTGGACATTAACAATATTAAATCTTCCAATTCATGAGCCTGAAGTACCTTCGCATTAATTTTTTTCTTCATTTTTTTTTTTTTTAACTAATATCTTGCAGTTTTCAGTTTATAGATCTTTCACCTCTTTGTTGGTTAAATTTATGCCTAGGTATTTTACTCTTTTTGATGCAATTGTAAATGGGATTATTTTCTTAATTACTCTTTCTAATAGTTTGTTAGTGTACAGAAACACTACAGATTTTTGTATATTGATTTTTGTACCCTGCACCTTTACTTAATTTATTAGTTCTAACAGTTTTTGATGGAGTCTTTAGGGCTTTATATACATAAAATCATATAATCAGCAAATAGTGAGTTTCTGTCCAATTTGGATGCCTTTTTTTTTTTTTTCCATGCCTAATTGCTCTGGCTGGGACTTCAATATCATATGGCATAAAAGTGGCTAAAGTTGACATTCTTGAATTAGATGAAAAGGTTTCAGACTGATCTTAGCTACTGGGCTTGTCATACATGGCCTTTATTATGTTGAGGTGTGTTATCGCTAGACCCACTTTGTTGAGCATTTTTATCACAAATGTATGATGAACTTCGTTAAATGCTTTATTTTGCATCTATTGAGATGATCTTATGATTTTAATCTTTGGTTTTGTTAGTGTGGTGTATCATGTTGACTGATTTGTGAATATTAAACCATCCTTGCATCCCTGGAATAAATCCTATTGGTCAGCATGTGTGACCCTTTTAATATACAATTGATTTGGTTTGCTAATATTTTAATATTTTACAGAGGATTTTTGTACCTGTGTACACCAGGGATATTGGCCTATAATTTTCTTTCTTTCTTTCTGTGTGTGTGTGTGTGTGTGTGTGTGATGGTGATCTTGTCTTTTGATATCAGGATACTGCTGGTCTCATAACATGAGTTTGGAAGCACTTTTTCTCCTTTTCACTTTTTTGAAAGAGTTGAGAAGAATAGATAATAAATCCTTTAATGTTTGGTAGAATTTAAAAGCCATGTGGTTCTGGGCTTGTGTTTCTTGGGTGTTTTCGATTACCAGTTTAGTCTCCTTACTAGTAATCAGTCTATACCAATATACTATTTCTTCATGCTCCATCTTGGATGATTGTATGTTTCTAGGAATTTATCTATTTCTTCTAAGTTGTCCAACTTGTTGGCATATAATTGTTCATAATATGCTCTTATGATCCTTTTTATTTCTTTGGTTGACCCCATTGGTTGTTCGGTATAATGTTGTTTAATTTCCATATATTTGTGATTTTTCTAGTTTTCTTCTTATAACTGACTTCTAGTTTCATACCCCTGTAGTCAGAAAAGATGTTAGATAGGATTTCAATCTTCCAAAATTTATTATGACTTGCTTTGTGGCTTAACTTATCTGTCCTGGAGAATGTGCCATTTGTACTTGAGAAGAATCTGTATTCTGCTATTCTTGGATGGAGTGTTCTATATATATATCTAGTAAGTCTATCTGGTCTAATGTGTTATTTAAAGCCCATGTTTCTTATTGATTTGGTGTCTGGAAATCATTGGTGTAAGTGGGGTCTTATAGTTTCCTATTATTATATGCTGTCAATTTCTCCCTTTAGGTCTGTTAATATTTGCTTTCTATATTTAGGTGTTCCTATGTTTGTATAAATATTTACAAATATTATCTCCTTCTCTGTGCTTTATTACAATCTTTGTTTTGAAGTCTATTTTTCCTGATATAAACATAGCTACTTCAACTTTCCTTTGGCTTCCATTTATATGGAACATCTTTTTCTATTTCTTCCCTTTTAGTCTGTGTGCGTTCTTACATCTGAAGCAAGTCTCTTGTAGGCAGCATATAGATGGCTCTTTTGTTTTGTTTTCATTTTTGTTTTTAATCCACTGAGCTACTCTTTTGATTGGAGAAGTTAGTCCATTTACATTTTAAGCAGTTATTGATAAGTACATACTTATTGCCATTTTGTTTTGTAGTTCCTCTCTGTTCCTTTTTTCTTTTCTGGCTTTCTTCCCTTGTGATTTGATGACTTTCTTTAGTGTTATGTTTAGATTCCTTTCTCATTGTCTTTTGTGTATCTACCATCAGTTTTTGCTTTGTGGTATGGTTAGGCTCATAAGTATATATGTTTATAAAAGTCTATTTTAATTTGACTGCAACTTACATTTGAATGCCTTTTAAAACTATAATTTTACTCCCCTCTCCCATGTTTTATTTATATTTTTGTGGTGACAATTTACATTACTTATACTGTTTATTCCTTAATTAACTATTGTAGTTATAATTATTTTTACTGCTTTTGTCTTTTAACCCTTATACTATCTTTATAAGTGATTAATTCACTACCTTTACTTTTACTGGTGAGATTTATACTTTCATGTTTTCTTGTTACTTTTTGGTTTAAATAAGCCCCTTTAACATTTCTTGTAAGGGTGATTTAGTTTTTGACAAATTTTTTTAGCTTTTGCTTGTCTGGAAAACTCTCAATTCTGAATGAAAATCTAGCAGGGTTGAGTATTCTTGGTTGGAAGACTTTTTTTCCTTTTAGCCCTTTAAATATATCATGCCACTTTTTTCTGAACTACAAAATTTCTGCTGAAAAAATCTGATAGTCTTATTGGCTTTTTCTTGTACATAAGTTTTGTTTTTTTTCCCTCTTGCTGCTTTAGGAGTGTCTCTTTATCTTTAATTTTTGACATTTTATTTACAGCAGTTCCTTGAATAATGTCATTTTGTTATAACATTGATGACAGAAAAAATTGATTCCCTAGTGGGGCTGCTGTTTATGTGAAGTTTACACATTTTCCCTAGCTACTCTGGTTTCCTCCCACACCCCAAAGATGTGCACATTAGGTTAATCGGCATGCCTAAATTGTCCCACTATGAGTGAGTGTGGCTATGTGACCCTGGACTGGAATAACTGAGTTGGAAAATAATCATCTTATTTGTTTTGTTTGTTTAATTTTTAATCTTCACCTGGGGTTGTTTTTATTGATTTTAGAGAGGAATAGGGAGAGGGAGAGGGGGAGAGAGAGAGAGAGAGAGAGAGGGAGAGAGAGAGAGGAGAGCGACATTGATTGGTTGCCTGCCATACGTGCCCCAATTGGGGATCAAACCTGCGACCTAGGTATGTGCCCTGACTGGGAATCAAACCTGCAGCCTTTTGGTGTATGGCACAACATCCAACCCAGCCAGCTGGCCAGGGCTTTCTTATTTGTTTTTATTAATCTTTATTAAATGTATGTATAGTTCACATTTATTTCAATATTTAATATTAGAAGTGTTTAGGGGTCTTTAGAAGTTTGCTGATGTTTTTGTGAACTGAAATATGCAGTAGGAACTTAACTCTTATTTATATCAATTAGCCTATGGTAGAATTGGTTTTGTTATACTTAGGTTCTTGGAAACTGTAACTTTAAGTAAAATTATCAACAACACTAAGTAAGGACTTACTATATAATATGTCTTCATGTGGATGTCTTTGGGTTTATCTTTTTGGAAGTCTCTGAGCTTCCTGGATCTGGATATCTTTTTCCTTTTCCAAGTTAGGGGAGTTTTCATCCATAGTTTCTTCAAATAAATTTTTTGCCCCTTTCTCTCTTCTCATTTAGGGGCCCCTATATGCAAATGTTATTCTGCTTGCTGTTGTCCTATAGGTCACTTAAGCTGTCTTCACTTTTTAGAATTCTTTTTCTTTTTTACTGCTCCATTTGGGTGCATTCTACTGCCCTGTCTTTTAGCTCACAGATCCTTTCTTCTGCCTCAGTAAGTGTGCTGTTAAACCTCTCTCATGTACTTTTCAATGCAGTTCTTGTGACTTATGTTTGGTACCTTCTTATATATTTTTTTGTCTCCGTTGAAGTTCTCACTGTGTTCAGTGAGCATCTTTATGACCATTACTTTGCCTTTTATCAAGTAAATTATTTATATCCATTTCATTAAGGTTTTCTTCTGATCTTATTCTTTTGTTTGGAACATGTTTATGTTTTCTCATTTTGATTGACTTTTCATGTTTGTTTTTATGTATTTTATAAAACAGCTACCTCTCCCTGTCTTGAAGGAGTGGGCTTGTGTAGATGAAACTTGTCATTCAATCTTACCCTAGCTCTTTTTTCTCCAACCCTTTGTGACTGTCTAGGCAGACTGATTTAGTCTTGATAGTTGTTGAGAGTATGCCAGGACCTGTCAGTGTTCCAAAGGTAGAGATATCATTCAACACCTTGTTTCAAGCTGAATGGAAGTCAGACCCTGAGGCCACAGCTTTAAAAGTATGCCAGTGTATACAGTCCTGTGGGACCACAGTAGTAAGCCATGCTGGCCTCCAGAGCAGGCAATCTGGATGTGTTCTCTGGGTGAGAGTTGCAAAAATTGGGGCTCTGGACAAGTGTACAAAGCTCTTCTCTGAGAGGTACCAGCAAGTTGTATCAAGTCCCAGGGAGAGCACAAAGATGGTGTCCCCTGCCTATGCTTCCTGAGAGCAACTCCATGGCCTCTAGATGTATGGGAAACCTGAGGCCTGCCCCTCAGGCTGAAGCTCCAGGACAAGCAAATAGGCCTTTTTCACAGGAAGACTGGGATTGTGTTTCAGTCTGCTGTCTTCAAGAGCTGATTGCTATAGTTCTGTGAGACTCAGGAACACAAGACCGCAACCCACGAGAGCCAGGTGATCAAGGCTTTAGCAGTGCATCAAAAGACACAAGAACTGCACATACTTGCCAGCTTTAGCAGGGCACAGTAGCCATTTGCTTCTTCCAACTTCAGCAGCAGAGCAGTGGGAGAAAGCAGGACCCTAGCAAGATAGAGCCCACCAGCACCTCTTTCCCAGGGAGTCTCAACAGGTCCCTGCCCTCCGGCAGACTATTTAAGATTAGCAAGTGGATTTCTTTCCAAATAGTTTAGGCACCGTTCAAACTGCTGCTTTTGCCCTGGGCCCCATAGTGAGTGAGTTTGTGAGAGCCCTTGAAGAGCTATATCTCAGTTCCCAAAGCCCCCTGGGTCTCCTGGCTGTAGCCTCCATTGTTTTTCAAAGCTAGACACTTTGGAGGCCTGTCTCTCAGTGCAGGTCCCAAGTGTTGGGGTTCCTGCTTTGGGGAACAAATTCCTCACTTCTCAGGGAGAAGCTCCTGCTTTGTGAGATTCGTCTCAATGGTGGGTCCCTACTCCAGGGGTGGGGTTTTCAGCAAGACCGTGTCTCTGCCTCCCCTACCTGTCTCAGTGTGGCACTTTTATCCTTTATTGTGGAGTTGCTGTTCAGCTAGTGTTCAGGTCTTTTTCAGAGGGAATCATTTCATATGTAACTGCGGATTTAGCGTGTCTATGGGAAGAGGTGAGTTCAGGATCTTCCTGAGCCATCTTGTTGGACTGCCCCATCCTGTAACCTCTGTTAATGATTGTATCTAGCATAGGGACGGAGAGCACAGGCCCTGGAGCCAGACTGCAGGGTTTAAATCCCAGCTCCACCGTATCCTGGCTGTATGACCTTGAACCAGTTACACTCTGTGCCTCGCTTTCCTCATCTGTTAAAAGTGGGGTTCTAAAAGTATTTGGTACATTAATATATGTAAAGCCCCCAGCACAGTGCCTGCCTTGTAAACATTATATAACTGTTAACTCATGTTAAGGTACGTATTATTATACTAATGATAATTATGATTTATGCTAACAGAATGAAATAAAATGTTCAGATGAAAAGTATAAACGGTTGTCAAATATCTCACTGTTTTTTCTGTATGTTGTGTTCCAAATTGAGTTGCATAGGTCCAGAAAGACATTTTATTATGGTGTGTGTGTGTGTGTGTGTGTGTGTTTCACATGTGTTTTCCTCATTTCTGTAATAATAGCTAGAATTTTAGTATGTTATAAAATGGATCCAAGTGTAATCCAGGAAGTAAGAGTTAGGATCTCTATATAAGATAGACAGACTATACCCAGATGTCTTCTGCTTGGAATTTAATTGATCTGAGTCTTTCTTATATTTCAACTGAGAAGGCTTATCTGTATTGTTTCAAGATAGTGTCTCAAAATAGATCACTAGTGCTACTAATTAAATACTGCAAGAATTTTGGTGTATCAACAACTTCATAATCCAGACTTGTTATCTTTTCACATATCATCATCAAGAAGCAAGGTTTAGAATTCTAGTTGCTAAGGAGTAGCCACATTGTCAACAAAATTGCTCACTGGTCTTATCTTCAGTGGCTACAGGATAGTTCTCCCGACCACTTTTCTTGACCTTCTTCTCCTCTTCGTCTTTCTTTTTCTCCCTCCTTGCTCTTTTCCGTTTTGTTCCCATATGCATTTAGTCAGCACACACAAGGCTCCAGGTATTCCAAACTAATTTCCAGTCTCCATGTGTGCTGTGCTGTCTCTTGTTCCCCTACTTTGCACAGGCTGTTTGTTCTAAATTTTCCTTCCCTTTTGTTCACCAGGCTATGACTTATCAATACTTGAGTCTGCACTAGGATACCATCTATGAGAAGTCTTCCCCAGTTTCCATCACCTTCTCACATGTTGCTTTATGACTCTGTTTTTACGTGTTCTTCTTCCCCATTGGCTATCAGCTCCTTTTTGTGTCCCTGCCCTGTATTGTCAGCTTCTGGCAAATGCTTGGAATACAGTAGGTGCTCAATAGTTGCCCACTGACTGAACCAGTGAATGGGTGTATTTGAATATGAAAACTTAATTTGTACAAGTCGAGGAGGATAGCCTTAGTAGGTCTAAACAAAATAAGTATAAAGTGTGTCAATTACTTATTTTTAGATAAAAATAGAAAAGCCTTTGCAGTTTTAAAATTGCACAGTATTTGGCCTAAAGTTATATATTAAAGATACTCTTTTTATTTTATTTATTTTTGTTACAGATGTTTCTCCTTTTTTCCCCATTGACACCCTCCTCCCCATCCCCCCACCCCGTCCCCAGCTTTGTTGTCCATGTCCATCAGTTATGCATACATGCGCATAAGTTCTGTGGTTTATAAAGATACTTTTATTTGCATTGAAATAGCAGTCAAAAATTACCACTGTAGTTGTTAGAAAGGTTTTAGATCTGATGAACACTGATAAGAAATGACTATCATAAAAGCAAACTTTCTGGATTTTAGGTTTCTATTAAAGTAATAAGAAAATATTGCATATAAATAAAAACATGAATATAACCAAATAAATACACAATACTTAGTAAATAATGAAGTGCTCTTGGAACTGTAGATGTTTTTCCTTTATGTACTATATATTTATAGCATATAAGCAACCGTGTCATTCCTAGCTTCTATTTTCTCTTAGCTTTTTTTATGTGAGTTGATCAAATCTTTTTTCTCCTGGTGTCATAATCTGATGTGAATCTCCAAATCATAAGGGTGATGCAGTCATTACTTTATAGAACAAATGCATTTTTTGAAATCTTGTGAGTGTGTGTACAGATACCCTGAACAAACACCTTAATTACTTTCATTGGAACAGGAGTTAATTTAGAAGTTATTTTGCAAATAAAGTAAATCCTAGAATTCAAAATAAGGATTCTTTTGTTATGCTTTTCATAGATGATAATTATCTGCTAGGCATGGCTCTGAGCACTTTATTTGTTAGAGGGAGTGGAAGGGAGGGCGGGGGAGGGGGAGAGAGAGAGAGTGAAAGAGAGAGAGAGGGGAACATCAATGTGAGAGAGATACATTGTGTGCCCTTGGGATCAAACTTGCAACCCACATATGTGCCTTTGACCGGGAATCCAACCCGCGACCCTTTGGTCCGTGGGCTGACACTCTAACCACTGAGCCATACTGGCCAGGGCTGCTCTGAACACTTTAGATGAATAATGTCCTATGCTGAGGGAGTGAGTTCTCTTATGACCCTGTGTTATATGTGAGGGAACAGATGAGACACAGAGAGGTTAAGAATTGGGCCCAGCGAAACAGCACAGCCTCAGTGCTAGGGTTAGGCCCCAGAGGTTCAGCACCAGAGCCCGTGCCCTTAGCCGTTCTGTTGGACTGCCTCTCAGACCCATTCACTCTGCTGCTTCCACGCGCCCACTCTCCTGCACTGCCCTGTACGTTGTTGTGATGATGTTAGTATTTTGTAATTTGGGGATCTAATGAGAAAAGTGTTAGTTTTTTTTTCATAAAGCGTTTCTTATATTATGTGATGTGAATTAAGGAGCATGAAGGTTAGTTTTCAGAGTCGCAGTCTTTGTATCGAGAATTTATTTTTCCACCGTTTTAATTCTTGAATAGATGTCGCTGTTGGTGCTCCACAGGAAGACGACTTGAGAGGCGCTATTTATATTTACAATGGCGGAGCAGATGGCATCTCACCTGCCTTCTCACAGGTAGGAGTCGATTCTATTTTCAAAAGAAGCATTGGTAATAAAAATTTTAAAATTTCCGATATTAATGTGGATTTATTTTTCCTAATTTGATAAATTAAGTTCAAGTACTTTTCTATTTCACCATTTTTTAAATCATTACAATAGATGGTCTCATTTTTAAGGGCATTAATAAGTCTTTGGAATTATTTTTTTCCCCATAAATAAGAGTTCTAGTTCACTTCCATTCTAGTTCGTCTTTAACCTATAAAGCTTTCTCTCTGCATTTCATTAAATTTATGTTCTGAGGTAATATCTATACGATTCCAAAGAAGCCCATTTGGATTTGATTAACTGTGTCATATCTTGTGGCCAAAGTTCCATATTTCTTGGAGATCACACAGGGAGCGCAAACACTCACAGGATACTCTCTGTTCCTTTCAGTGCAAAGCAGTAAGATGATAGCACTTTAATAAAGTTCCTGATCTAACTCTGACTTCACTTTTACATTTTGAAAAATAGTCCACTTCAGTGCATAGAAAAAAACTACCTACACATGTGGAGAAGAAAAGCTTTTTCGAAGATACTTTTATGGAAACATTAGCTAATACTGTTATTTCTGATTAGGCAAAAATAGGCATGTGGCTTTCCATATTTAACATGAAAGGTATGTATTTGTCTAGTAAAAAATACTGATTTTCTAAGTATGGATAGCAGCCTGATACTTACAAATTACTATTTAGACTTCGTGAAGTTGGACCCATGCAGTAGAAAGCAGAGAACTTGAGCTGTCCTTGTCCAATGCTAGGAAGAAACCTGACTAATAAACTGGGTGGCTTTCATCATAAGCCTGAGTTGTAGGCTCCACTAAGTTATTAGAAATGCCTTATTTTCCAGATGACTTGTTTGGTAATTCATGTTGGTTAGGGAAATGAATACAGAGCCTGAAAGAACACTGGGGAGGGCAGTCAGGACTGGCATAGGAAATCTGGACTGCATAATCTCACTTTGCTCAAAAGCAAAGAAAGTAATATTTTCTTATCACAAAAGAGATGTCAACTGTCCACTGAAAGATGGAAACTTTTGCTTCTCTTAGGTATAAGTACTTGACTTAACTAAAATACATTTTGTAGATATCTACAGAGAATTACACCCCAAAACTGCAGAATTTACATTCTTCTCAAGTTCACATGGGACATTCTCAAAGATAGACCACATGTTAGGACACAAACTAAGGCTCTACAAGTTCAAGAAGATTGAAATCATATCAAGCATCTTCTCAGATCACAATGGCATGAAACTAGAAATCAACTGCAACAAGAACATGCAAAGACATTTGAACACATGGAGGCTAAATAGCATGTTATTAGACAATGAATGGGTTACCAAGGAGGTCAAGGAAGAAATTAAAAACTTCCTGGGAACCAATGAAAATGAACACACAACAACACAAAATCTATGGGATGCAGCGAAAGAAGTTCTGAGAGGGAAGTTCATAGCACTACAGGCCCACCTCAAGAAACAAAAATTTCTAATAGACTATCTAACCTCACAACTTAAAGAACTAGAAAGCAAACAAAAAAAACTCCAGAGCAAGTAGAAGGAACGAAATAGTAAAGATCAGAGCAGAAATAAATTACATAGAGACCAAAAAAAACAATTCAAAGGATCAATGAAACAAAGAGCTGGTTTTTTAAAAAGATAAACAAGATTGATGGACCCTTAGCTAGGCTCACCAAGAAATAAAGAGAGAAAACCCAAATACACAAAATCAGAAATGAAAGAGGAGAAGTAACAACTGACACCACAGAAATACAAAGGATCGTTAACAAATACTATGAACAATTATACGGCAACAAATTGGACAATCTAAGCAAAATGGACAAATTTCTAGAAACACACAGTCTCCCAAAACTGAACCAGGAAGAGATAGAAAACTTGAACAGACCAATAACAACTAAGGAAATTGAAGATGTAATCAAGACTCTCCCAGCAAACAAAAGCCCAGGCCCTGATGGCTTCACGGGGGAGTTTTACCGAACATTCAAAGAAGAACTAACACCCATTCTCCTCAAACTATTCCAAAAAAATTCAAGAAGAAGGAAGACTCTCAAACTTGTTTTATGAGGCCAGCATAATTCTAATTCCAAAACCAGAAAAAGACACTACAAAGAAAGAAAACTACAGGCCAATGTCCCTGATGAACATAGATGCCAAAATTCCAAACAAAATACTAGCAAATCGGATCCAGCAATACATTAAAAAGCTATTCACCATGACCAAGTGGGATTCATCCCAGGGATGCTAGGATGGTATAATATTCACAAATCAATAAATGTGATATACCACATAAACAAAATGGAAGATAAAAACCATATGATCATATCAATAGACGCTGAAAAAGCATTCGACAAAATCCAGCACCCATTTCTGATAAAAACGCTCAACAATGTGGGAATAGAGGGATCATATCTTCACATAATAAAGGACACATATGAAAAACCTACAGCCAACATCATACTCAATGGGCAAAAACTAAAAGCATTTCCCTTAAGAACAGGAACAAGACAGGGATGCCCACTTTCACCACTCTTATTTAACATAGTACTGGAAGTCTTAGCCACAGCAATCAGACATGAAGAAAAAATAAAAGGGATCCAAATTGGAAAGGCGGAAGTGAAACTGTCATTATTCGCAGATGACATGATATTATACATAGAAAACCCTAAAGACTCCATCAAAAATCTGCTAGATTTAATAAACGAATTTGGCAAGGTAGCAGGATACAAAATTAACATCAAGAAATCGACGGCATTCTTATACACCAATAATGAACTCACAGAAAGAGAAACTAATAAAGCAATCCCAAATTACCATTGCAGCAAAAAAATTAAGATACCTAGGAATAAACTTAACCAAATAAGTAAAGGTCCTATTTGCAGAAAACTACAGGACATTGAAAAAAGAAATAGAGGAAGATATAAAAAAGTGGAAGCACATACCTTGTTCATGGATTGAAAGAATTAACATCATTAAAATGTCCATACTACCCAAAGCAATCTATAGATTCAATGGAATCCCCATCAAAATACCAACAACATATTTCACAGAACTAGAACAAATACTTCACAAGTTTATATGGAACCAAAAAAGACCCCAAATAGCCACAGCAATCTTGAAAAAGAAGAACAAAGTAGGAGGGATCACAATACTGGACATCAGGTTATACTACAAAGCTACGGTAATCAAAACAGCCTGGTACTGGCACAAGAACAGGCATATAGATCAATGGAATAGAACAGAGAACCCAGAAATTGACCCAAAACATTATGCTCAATTAATATTTGACAAAGGTGGCAAGAGCATACAATGGTGTAAAGACTGACTCTTTAATAAATGGTATTGGGAAAATTGGACAACTACATGCAAAAATATGAAACTAGACCATCAACTTACCCCATACACAAGAATAAACTCAAAATGGATAAAAGACTTAAATGTGACTCACGAATCCATAAAAATCCTAGAAGAAAATGTAGGCAACAAAATTTCAGACATCATACGCAGCAGAATTTTCACTGATACATCACCTAAGGCAACAGAAACAAAGGAAAAAGTGAATACAGGGGACTACATCAAACTCAAAAGCTTCTGCACAGCAAAAGAAACAACCATCAAAATGGAAAGGGAACCTACTGTATGGGAGAGCATAATCACCAATGATACGTCAGATAAGGGGTTAATCTCCAAAATATATAGAGTGCTCATACAACTCAACAAAAGGAAGACAAAGAACCCAATTAAATAATGCACAGAGGAGCTAAATAGACACCTCTCCAAATGGACATACAAATGACCAAGAGACATATGAAGAAATGCTCAGCGTCACTAATCATCAGAGAGTTGCAAATCAAAACGATGAGGTATCACCTCACACCTGCCAGAATGGCTGCCACCAACAAATCATCAAACAAGTGCTGGTGAGGGTGTGGAGAAAAGGGTAGACTCTAGTACACTGCTGGTGGGAATGCAGACTGGTGCAGCCACTATGGAAAACAGTATGGTGTTTTCTCAAAAAATTAAAAATTGAATTGCCATTTGACCCAGTGATCCCACCTCTTGGAATATATCCTAAGTAGCCTGAAACACCAATCAGAAAGAATATATGTACCCGTATGTTCATAGCAGCACTATTTATAATCGCTAAGATCTGGAAACAGCCCCAGTGTCCATCAATAGATGAGTGGATAAAAAAGCTTTGGTACATATATACAATGGAATACTATCAGCTGTAAGAAAGAAAGATCTTTTATCCTTTGAGACAACATGGAAGGACCTCGAGAGTATAATGCTAAATGACATAAGCCAATAAGAGAAAGATAAATACCACATGATCTTACTTATTTGTGGAATATAATGAACAAGGTGGGCTGATGAACGAAATAGACCCAGAGACATAGAAAGGAGTATGGTTCAGACTGACACACCTCAGAGTAGGGGGCTGGGGGTGCGGGATGGGGAGGAGGGTGTCTAAGGGGGAAAAAGGAGAAACATCTGTAACAAAAATAAATAAATAAAAATTGGAGAAAAATAAAATAATAAAAATAAAAATAAAATACATTTTGTTCATAAATGTGCCAGGGCATGGGAAGGTTTATTATTTAACCAAATCATTGCTTCTCTGGGATAGTAGATGTTCAAAAACACTTCTCACTCAACTTATCTATTTTTCAGAGAATTGAAGGGCTTCAAATCAGCAAATCCTTAAGTATGTTTGGACAGTCTATATCTGGGCAAATCGATGCAGATAATAATGGATATGTAGGTGAGTATAAAATTTCCCTTATTTTTTATATTGAAATAGGCTCTATTGTGGATACTTCTATTTATTGAGAAGTACATAAAAGAGTTCTATTTACTGATAATTTTTTCTTCATTTTAAAAACTGTTTTGAATTCAAGGATTGGTCTGAAATGATCAAGTAATTCCTGAGCTTTACAATGTTAGTTATTTAACGTTTTATTCCTTGTTCTTTAAAAAATTAAAAGCACCCATAAAAGTAAATGAAACATAGGATGATAAAAAAAAAAAAAGAGAAGTCTTTTTTTTTTTTTTTTTTTTTTAATTTGAAAGACTTCTGGGTGAATGTTTCTAGTCCAAAAATTGGATTTTCATTTTATATCATATTATGTTTATATTATATTATAAAGGATGAATGCCATTGTAGCTGAGTAGATTCAGACAAATGTGGAATGAATCTTAAGATGTAAGCATATCCTTTCTAATTAATTTTCTGTAAATAGTGTTTTGATATAGTCAAAAAGTGATATGTAGTTTAGTTTTTCTGACTGAAAAGTCATTCTCTTTGACTAATGATGATCATTAATCCGTGTTGTTTTTTATCCTCCAGATGTAGCAGTTGGTGCTTTTCGGTCTGATTCTGCTGTGTTGCTAAGGTAAGGTTGATACATTTCACTGCTTAATGACAATTGGGCTTAATTGCAATTGATGGGAGGCAATTTTTAAAATCAGCAATGGTGGTGACCTTATAATGCTCTTTTTGGTATTCTGAAATTTAATTATTGAACTCTAGGATACTTTTCCCACCTTACATAGATATAATTAATATAATCAGACAAAGTCAGTATTTTCAGATATTTAAATGAAAACCCCTCTTGATTCCTGCATGGAGATTTAATTGAGCTTTTGTGCACATACTAGTAATAAAGCAGTTTCGTGAAATTACTTGGTCACTGGAAACTGACAAAACAAGTACAATTCTTTTCCTAATAATTCTTCAATTAATATTGCTAATTTTATTTTCTCCTTAGGACAAGACCTGTAGTGATTGTCGAAGCTTCTTTAAGCCATCCTGAGTCAGTAAATAGAACAAATTTTGACTGCATTGAAAATGGATTGCCTTCTGTGTGCATGGATCTAACACTCTGTTTCTCATACAAGGGCAAAGAGGTTCCAGGTTATATTGGTAAGGGCGCCCTTACAGAATTAATAGAATGCATACTTTACTCATTAATCTTAGTCATCTTTTGAGCCCGCACTCTGTTTCACCATCGAGGGCTGCTGTAGGCAGGAGGGAGCAGCCGCCTGATAGCACACCTTTCCTACCCATATTTCAGATTAGCTTGTTATTCTAACTTATGCATGGGGCACATTAAGAGGCTACAGTTGTTTAGAGGGTGTGATAAGCAAATCAAGAGTATCACTTGCTGTATTATTTAAAGTAAAAGAACTGAGTTTAATCTGTAAGAGCTCTTTAGAATAGAAAGAACATCACCACCACTCCTGCTCTGTTTTTACTGGGCTCCTTAAAGCCTGGCATTGGCTTAGGTTGGAAACCCAGAGAGAGAGAGAGATTCTTTTCTTTATGTTCTATTCTGTTTGAGTGATTGAAGAAAACGTATCTGAAGTGTAGACCCTGATTGCACCTTTAATAAATAACACACATCTGTTAAGGATTTATTAGAACTCTCAGCTCCTGAGCACCCATGCCCATCTTTCCACACGTAGGTAACTGTCGGTGATCTGCTCTGCAGAAAGTAGCATTGATATGGCTCATCCAAAATTCTGGTTAACCCCAAATCACAAATATGACTTCATAAGTACTACATTTTTTACTAGCAAGTTAATGTTCTAATTATGTTATATTAAAGCTAAAATGAGAATGACTACTAATGAAACTAGCCTATGTTAGGGGAGAAGCATACCTGGGTTTATCATTTGGACATCAATAATTCACCAAGTTCATGAGCCCCACAAGACCTATCAGGAGTTGACTGTACTCATGACCCTGCAGGCTGTCCTCATCAAAACATCATGAAGGGCAGCAAAGACTGAACTGAGCTATGGATATGTAACAGATGTCCCGGTCTGAATTAGCCTGTAGTGAGAAGTACGGAATGAGCCTAGCAGCTCTGCTCGCAGTCAGACTCACGTTTATAGCACTCTGCAAAGTTCTGGCTGGAGATGCAGTGACGGGACTGGAGAAGCGACAGTCTGGGAGGGTGACCCTGGTAACAGAGGAACACAGACAAGCTGATGGGTTATCTGAAGGATGCGTGTTAAATCGATAGGACTACTTCCTTTATGTAAAATCAGAGTTTGTTGTACTACCAATTCCACTGTGACCAGATATTTTTTAATTGGTTGAAAACAAATATATGAAATTCATAAATAACCAAAGCATTGTTATAAAAACATGCTTTAGAGTTGTCATTAAAATGACTCTTTAGGAGAAATAATTCACATTAAGCTTGTTGATTAAAACCGGTACATGTTGCCTCTTGCTGTGAAGGGCTTTTTATTCGCCTTTCTTCGTTTACTTGTGTCTGAGTTTGCAGAGGGCTGTGTCCACTGCAGCTGCAGCTCTCGGGCATTGTCTCAGTGCCTGGGGTGTTGAAGCTGGCTGATTCGAACTTTATTATTTATTTTCTAAATAAAAGGAAGGTTGACAGATTTATTTGAAATTCGTAGGCGTAGTATAGGTTTTATGCTTAGATTTCCTTGACATAGTAGACAAAATCCTTCCAGAAAGGTAGATAAAATCCTTCCAGAAGAGTTAGATACTCCGAAAATGTAAATGAACACTAAAGGAATTTTCTAAATTCTTCAAAATATCACTTACTGAGTTATTGCTCCTTTATGACGGACATCTCAGCAGACTATTAGGTGTAGATTGTTTTGCAAAGATCCCTTCTAGATTCAAGAAATGACTCTTTCTTGATAAGATCTGGCTTGGAATTCTTTTAGTTGCTTGTAAATTTTTCTTATTTTTTTTGCTTCCTGAGGATCATTAGTGGATGATTATTTGCTATGTCAGATTTGAAATAAGTTCTTACGAAACTTCCAAAATATTTATTGAGAGAATGTCTATCTATATTAGTTTATTTTTACACAAATCAGCACTTGAAGCTCAAACTAGAAACCGATAAAACCATGCAGGAGACTAATCAGGGCCTAGGGCTGCAAAGAAGATGTCTTTGAGTAAACTGTTTATATAGGCTTGACTTTTGAATCATGTGTTCACTTTACAATAGGAAAAAAAAACCAAATAAATCAAAAGAAAATATGAACCCCTCAAATTGGAAACAAATGGAAATAAATGAACCTAACAACACATGAAATTAATTATATACCCACACAAGACAGAAATATTCCAAGTGACAGTTGAGCACAGTACTGTACTTCTGTAGCTGGATGTTCGAAGGACAGAAAGGACTCCAACGAAATCTGCCACTTGACTCAGGACTTCCATTATTAGTAACAATGTTAGGATTGGAGTTTTGAAACATTTACATATAAGTGGATTAAGCAAATAACTACAGATTTTGATATTGTTAAAGATAGAAACCTAGAGAAAGTTTACACATTTTTTATTATTAAAAATAACTTGTGAAATTTGTATTTTTAAAATGTTCCCTCCTTCACATTTCAGGTTAGTTTTTAAAAGCTATTTATGGAAGAGAATTGAAGACATTTCCAATGACCTCTATAGCTTTGACTACCATCACATCAAAAATAACAAAATAAATGCTTTTCAAAATGATTTATATTAATTGCAGGTCTCTCTACATTTTTGCAGTTTTGTTTTATAACATGAGTTTGGATGTGAGCAGAAAGGCAGAGTCTCCATCAAGGTTTTACTTTTCTTCCAATGGAACTTCTGATGTGATGACAGGAAGCATGAAAGTGTCAAGCGCAGTCGCTAACTGTAGGACGTATCAGGCGTTTATGCGGGTAATGTAGACCAGTTTTTATTAATGAATGTGTAAACCTCAGCATTATCAGGACAGTAAAAAATCTTAGTGCATTGATATCTTTTTATAAAATATGGTTCAAAGCAAGTGTTATCTTCTCCTGAACTAACTGGCCTATTGCTCCAGAGTCAAAACATTTGGTAACCTGTGGCCTGGATAATTCAAAGTCTACTTTTTGCATCTTCTTTATTTCACATTTATTACATTTTACTGCAAAAGATTTGCCTTTTCCTTTCTACAATTGCAATTTTTCTACCTGTGTGTATATGCTTGCCTAGGAATGTACATATTGAACAGCTCTGCTGAGCTCAGATCTCTTCCTGAGTAGGGTTTTTTGGGGGAGCATGAGGAGGGGGCGGCAGGAGGTGGGGAAGTTGTTTTTTTTTTTTTTTTTTATGTGACTCTAACAAAGCAGAATCCAACATGACTGCTCTTGGATTATGTCATTGTCTCCGTGCCAGCATTGTCTGATGTCAGTGGGAGCGTGCTCAGTTGCAGTGGGGTAGGGATCAGCTGTGGGCCAGGATGACGGCCTTCATGATGGTTTGGGAGATGTCCTGCCAAAGCACAGCCGATGTCATGTTTCTTTTATTAAAACACTCATTCCCAAACTGATCGTCACGTTCCTTGCATTGGTCAGATTTTGTCATAGGAAGCAGTGCCAGGTCTTGTTCATTAGGGAATGATGTACTTCATCAGAAAAACCAATTGTCACAAAAAAGTCAAACTATTCCTGGGAGCCCTTTCTGGGATTTCAAATAGTAGCCTCGTCTTAGAACTCAATGTTCCCTTAGATATTATTCCAAGCAAATGCAAACAAGTATCAGAACTCCAATGCACGATTAAATGCTAAGAGCACTAATCCCTATACTATTTCCTCATTTCCCTTAACAGTTTTTATTGTTGTACTGGAATAAAGCTATCAGATGGCCGGGAGCCAAACGTATAAAATGATATTCATGTAACCATCATTTATGGTAGAGATCAAAGAAGTTATTTTTTTCAAAAAATTCTACATAGTTATGATCACTTGGGTTAGTCAATTTGAGCGACCAACATTGAGACCATTTTAAAGGCAATAAAAGGACCAGCTTTAGACATTCACAAAGAAACATAGTGTGTTGAATGTGTATAAATTGCAGTAAATTGATCTGATTTATTTAGGCCTATGTTTCTTGGCATTGTTCCTATGAGTAAGTGTTCATCAAAATTGTACACTTTCTTTGGAATAAATGTGTAGTAGAAGACATTTTAGCACAGGTTTCTATGTCTGTTGCTTATATACTTGTAAGAGTTACCATGGTATCAAGGGCAGTAGGTTACAGCCATTGACTTTGGGCCATATTGTCAATGTCAAACAAAAACACTTAGCTCTGGGGTTGGTACACAGTGGGGATTAAAAAAAAAAATGATTGTTTCTTCCAATGTTTTTTCCCCCCTTTTCCTAAATGACCTTGCTTTTGTTTGGGACATTTTAAAACTCAGATATAGAAAGGCAAAAAGCTGCTGTGACCCTCTCACAACAAACCAGGGGGGATGTGAGAATCACAGAAGCAGCTTCCCCAACCTGAATTGTATCAGGGAGCTCTAGCAGTTATTTAGGAAAGTGTGGGAATGCAGTGAGTGCCTTGCCCACCCCCACCTGCACGGTACCTGAGGGGAGGCATTCGGAAACATTAGCACCGCTCTGCTTCTACAGTCTGAAAGAATAGAACAGCAACCTGAATTCTGCTAAGACATCTTCCTAGTCATAGAGAAAAAGAAAATGGACATCGGTCAGGATGCCTGGATTGTTCCTTTGTTCTATAAAACCTGTCCAGTGTCAGCAGTGTTAATACACATGTGCTTTCTACCTTGGCACCCCGACAATGAAATGGGGTGTTGCTTGTTAATGACCTACTCAGGCCCACAGACCCCTCCTCTCAGAGGACTCGTAGCCTGCTTTTGATTTTATGCTTGCTCACAATTCCTTGGTTATCTCAAGTAAATGAAAGTGTTTAAACTTCTTACATTTATTTACAAAACCCGTCACATTCTTTGATGGTAAATAATTTAGCTATTTAAAAAAACCCAAATCTCAAAAAAGATGGGCTTTATTAAATCTTTTTCTTTTAATCACACATTCTCCAGTTTCATACACTGGATCTTCGAATATAGAAGACATTTTTAACAATCTAATAAGCATTTGCGTCTCTAGCATGTGCATTTTCTAGAGTATTTTCTATATGGTCTATATGGTCATTTATTTGGTTGGTAAGAACATCAGTTTTCTCAAGTCTATCTAATCTAATCATAATTAAAACAGTTATTACATAGGATTGTTTTATGTGAATGGTCAAAACGTGTTCCTCAAAAAATAGAAAGGAAGGCAGAAATTGTTTATTTTTTCTTACTAAACTCCATTGCAATTTAATTGCTTATATTTATGCCAAGTTTTAATTCTTTTGCTATCAGAGCCATAAAACTATTAGATTTCATGAAAGCAGAATGCAGAATTTAGAGCTGAGAGTTCACAAAAGGTTTCTGTGATATAAGTGAAGTGATTCATTTTTCTATACCTTATAGTGTTTTGTGTGTTGACATTCTCTTCTGCTAGACATCACTTTTGAGGATGTTTTGATTTAGAGAAACCTGATCGACATTTGGTAGCAGATTGTAGAAATATGTGAGCAGCCATGGGAGTGAGATGTCCCTTGAGGTTTTCCTAGATGACACTTCTTGATTGAGCTTGATGGAATCTCTGCATCAAAATATTCACTGATGTTTGAGAAAAAGGGTGCTACATTGGGATAACAAACAAAGTAACAGGATTCCCTTCCTGCCTGTAGTATTTCCAATAAAAGCTAGAAACATCTGGCTCAGTTATCGGACAAGGAATGGCTGTCGGTATCCAGAGAGCCAGTGAGTACAGAGCCTAAGCATGGTGTGTAAAAGTCATGAAATCAACCTGCCTGCCTGTTTAGTGAATTAGTTCATTCTTTTCTTTCCCTTGGTTTTCCTAATTTCTGTATTTTAAATTTCTGAAATACAGGAATTTTATTTTGTTATATAGCTCTTTGGGTAATTTCTAAAACCCATCTTTTTCAGTAATAACCTCAAGGAAATGAATGAATATTTGATTAGTACATATAAGCTCAAGCAAACTATATAACTATGCTGACATTATGTTATTCTGGAAGTGAATTGATTATCCCAACATATGTAAATTCTTTTTTAGGTTGCATGGTCTTTGGAGACAGGATATTATCTTTTGTGTGTTTATATTCTTCTTAGAACTAACACATTATATAAGGCAGAAAATTCAATCAATATTTAAGCAGTTTATGGATAATGTCTTCTTGGTGCTATTTAAAGAATTCTGTGAGGCAAAATCTGAGTATGTCTGTTGATATAATGATTAGGGTACCCGTCTTGGGGTGTGGTGTTTTCTCAGGAAGTTGTAGTGCTGGATGTTTGATAGTTCTCCACCTCCTGACCCAAGTTTACTAGACCAAGTCGCTATAAGCACACATAATCCTGCTGACTTGGGTTCCAATCTATGCCTCAGTCTTAACTTCTCTTCCTCAACCCCTTCATTGGTACTAAAGTGGCATTTCAAAAAACTCAAATCTGATCATACTCCTTGCTCAAAATTATTCTGTGTGAGAACCTTTAATCCACTTTTAGGTGTAGACCAGGTGGCTGACCTCCTTCTGGACTTGTGTGTTTATATACACTCATTCCTACACTCTGTGTGGGCTTATGGGCTACAGACTGTGAAAGAGATACCAGCTTTCAGGTTTATGTCCCCAAAGCCTTGCTTGTGCACAGTAGATCCATGGGTGGATATCCTCAAATGTTTATACCTCAACATCATTTTCCGTTCAGTAATATTTTATAAATATTTTTGGCCTCACGCTTTAAATGAATTCCTTCGCTACATAAGCACAATGAGAGTTCATGGGCCTATAGCTCAAAGTTGGCCATAAATACAAATGTTCATAAAAGTCAAACAAGAAGGCAGACTTTGTATAATTTCAGGCATGTGCTAATTTGCATGCTTGTGGGTGCCCTGTTTTATGTAATTGTCCATAAAAATGTGGCATGGAATCTTCATTATTTTTAATATAGATAGCACATGCCCATCCAAATTAAAAATTTTAAGCAAATCTACTTTTCCCCTCCCAAATACTTAATTAGTCCCTTTAAGACGTTTTTTATATTAACAGCATTTGTCCTTAGGTGGGGCCGTTCAAGTTAAATAAGTGTGAGTATCTGTCAAGTACGGTTCTTACGAAAGTGCACGTACGTTTTATATATTGTGAGAAAAGCATAATTAATAGCTAATTAGGATAATGAAAGTAATATACACCAGATGTAGAGAAGACCTTGTGGAAAATTAGTATGAATTAGATAACATGTGATTTGGTCAAAGCAAGCTTGTTGAGAAGAATTAAAACAGTGGACATGTGGAGGGACAATCAGTGGCTGTCTAGCTCCTATACCTAGGGGATAATTTAATCAAGTTTGCTATCGTAATACTCAGGGCTTCAAGCTGTTCCATTTTCACAAGTTAGTAACTTGGGATTTGGGCCTTGGTTTGCAGCATTCCTATATGGTCAAGGTTTCGTATTGAGATGATCACTTATCAAGTAATTTAATAAAGTCATCTCCATGTATAAGATTGGAAAAGTAATGAGAGATCTTGAGTGCTATGATTCATGCTCCAAATCTTCTAGATAACAATTCATGCAAGTCGAATATTTGTATGTAACTCATTTTCGTTTTCCTGTTCATCGGGTGGCAGCAGTCTAAGTTCCTTATTCCTTCCAAAGTTTACCAGAATTTTTTATTAAAAGAAACCAAAATTCAGTAATTCCTTATTGACTTATATAGCTACATTTTGAATAATTATAATAATTATTGTAATGTCTAACATCTGTTGAGACCTTAAGGGCCAGGCATTGTGCTAAGTGTCGTATGGACATGGCACCATTGCATTCTCACAAGAAGGTGTAGGTGTCATCACTACTATCATTATCATTACCACCGTTTTCAGATGAGGTAGCTGAGCCACAGACAAAGTAACTTGCTTACTGTTACATAGCTGGTAAGGGACGAACCTGAGATTTGTACCCCAGTAGTCTGCCTCCAGACCGCTTGCTTTTCACCCCTGCATACATATATTGATAATGTTGTAACTGGTGAGAAGGAAGAAAAATTACATATTTAAAAAACTAATTACATAAAGACATAGAATACATGTAGTCTTTTATGTGATATATGTGTCTTCATTTTACTTCATTGATGGTATTAAGTTACTATAGATGTAATTAGCACAGCAATAATCTGCATGGTAGGTATTTTATCATCCATTAGAGATTATTAATTTATGAGCTTTGGAAATAATCTGTGCTTTTGTTTGTTTTGCTTTTAGACAGTCATGTTTAAGCCATATTCCAAACCTGAGGTGTCTATAGATAAATAGAAATCTGGCCCACTGATATTACTCACTAGGAAGTCTGTTAATGACAACTAAAAATTAGTTGAATATTAAATTTAAATGATAATTTCTGTGTAATTGATAAATAACTCTAAGAACCCTTTCTGTAAAGTGTAAAAAAGAACCTAGAAAAAAAGTTATACAACAACTAGCAAGAAGATTCAGTCAAGTGCATAGGATAAAATATTAAATATACAAAACAAGTAACTTTGCTAAATAACATTCATAACCTGTTAGAAAGTGGAATTGAAAAAAATCCATAAAGAATATGTTTCATAATAAACATGAAGTCTTGACCTGGTGACTCGGTTGGTTGGAACATCGTCCCCTACACCAAAAGGTTTTGGGTTCTATTCCCGGTCAAGGGCACAATCCTAGGTTGTGGGTTTGATTCCTGGTCGGGGCACCTATGGGAAGCAACCCATTGATGTTTTTCTCTCTCTCTCTCCCTCCCTCTCTCTCACTCCCTCTCTTTCCTCTCTCTCTAAAATCAATAAAAACATATCCTCGGGTGAGGATTAAAATAAATAAGAAATCAAATTGTATTAAAATGTACTGAAAGATCTAAAAAGAAAACTTGAATAAATTGAAAGGTTATATTTCTACAAGCCTACTAGAGGACAATGTTAAGTAGAATAAAATGTTCATTAGTCCTTTGAAATGATTTACAATGAGTTTATAATGGAAAATGCTTATGTTACAACATCAAATTATAAAAAGTATGCATAGAAAATACCATGGAAGAAAATATGCCCAAACATAGACCTTTATCTTTTTATGCTATTTTTGTGTTTTTTCCTAAAAACATGAATGTTTTTGTAGTGCAAAAAAATATACACATTCGTTTTTAAAAATATATTAAAAGGTAAGAATGTTTTTGACTTCCATGTGTTGTGTTTGGCCTTATGCAGGAAAGGAAGAGCTCTCTATTTTTAAAATTTACATGCTTCTTTTTATTTTTAATTCATATGGTTTTAAATTTCCTTAGAAAGATGTGCGAGACATCCTCACCCCGATTCAGATCACGGCTGCTTACCATCTTGGACGTCATATCATCAGCAAACGGGGCACAGAGGAATTCCCACCACTCCAGCCCATTCTTCAGCAGAAGAAAGAAAAAGACATAATTGAAAAAACAGTAGGACTATTTTCTTTTATTCAAAATTGTGACACATAACTAAAAAGTTGTTTTTAAAAAATATTGCATAAATCTAGGAAAATGAATTCTAAATATCTTTTAATTTTATAAATTTTTTATATAAGAAGAGATTGATGATATGCCTTTTTTTTTCCATTTTTTTATTTTTTGTATTTCCTTCAGGATATTGAACTGAATACTTAAAAATATGCATTTAGTCATAGCAGTGGTTTCCCATAGACATAAAATGTTAACTTTCTCTCTCGATGCCTTGCCAGCGAAGAAAGTAGATTACTAGCGAGCTCTCCTAGTGGAAGTGAGTTGCATTCCTGAGTTAGTTATTCCGTGTCGTCCTGTGTGCTCAGAGCATCTTTCCCTTCCTCGCTGTCTGTCTCCTCTCGCATTGTCTCCCTCACACTCACCCACCCACAATTCATTCCTGTCTTGTTAGTCAAATTCCCTTGCTGGGTTCTACTCATTTATAGACATAGGTGTTTATGTTACACAACAGTTTCTCTTTTAAAATTTAACTGTGTGCTTTCTAGCCTCATCTCAGGACCAACCGCATTTGGGGATGGATCCTGCAGTCTAACCGTGAACTGCTTTTTCCAGTTTATCCCCAAATCTATCGTCTCACGGACTGTGTGTTTATTGCTGGGAGTCCAGTTGTTCAGAACTTTTCTATCCAACAACCACAGACATAGTCAATGGGACGTTTTGGGGTATGGTAAAAGCATTCATTAAAATGTTGGCTAATGCACCCTGAATATGAAAGGTAGAGGGACACTTAAGGTGTAGTTCACATTCTGTCCCAACAAAATTGCCCCTAAGTCACTTTAAGATATTTGAGCTTAGTCTACAATATTAGATTGAATAAAGATAATAACTTCAGAGCAAATTTTCTTTATACCCATATATAAAAATATTTATGGAAGTCCATACTTTTCATTCTTCACTTTCAATATCAACTATCTTTTAATGTCTTTTATTGTAAGTATGCAAGCCCAAACCTAACCAATTTGTAGTTATATTAGAATAATTCACATTTTTGACTCTTAGAACAACCTGTTTCACACATAAGAGCAGTAGAAAAAGTCATATTTATTCAGAGAAAGATTTACACTTGCCTTGCGCTCCCCAGCGACAGGCAGTCTGTGAGCCAATGTGCAATTTGACAACACTAGTCGTTTGCCATTTCGTGTACCTGGCTCCTTCTCTGACTGGCTAGATTTTTCTTTTCTGCATCTCACCATTTTTCACCTTTGCCTCTCATTTCTCTCTCTCTCTCTCTCTCTCTCTCTCTCTCTCTCTCTCTCTCTCTCTCTCTTTCTTTCCATTTTTTTTACGTTGTCCAGCTCCTCAGATCTTCCCATGTAACTTGTAGTATCTCTGGGTCCTATTAAAATGCTCAGAGGTAAATTTATTCTGGATTCTGGAACCTCTGTGATAGGTTATCATTTAATTTTGTTCAATGTGTTCTTAAAGTGAAATTTCTAAATTACTGCAATTTGTTATTTTTAACAATCATAAAATCGCTGTCCTACTGTCTGCAAACTTAAGTGCCGTGCTCACGTGTGATAAGTGGAATCAGAGCATCAGAAGACTGAGAGGAACTTGACAAGGACCCTCTTGGCAGCATGGGTTGTAAATACCTATGGACGTCACTACCACAATTTGGTTAAAATTTTTTCTTACAACTACTATGAAAGAAAAAGTCATTTTTCCCACCTAACAAATTTAGGTTTAAATCTGCCTATTGAAAGAACTTAGTTCTTTTAGCCCGGTAATTATTTGCCATTTAAATGACAAATTCTACTGACTAATTCTCACATTGAACTCTTTAAACAGTGATACAACAAGGAGTTATCAATCTGATTTTTACTTTTATTCTTCTCATGTATCATAGATGGCTTAATCTTTGAAAAACAGAAATATACCTACTTATTGAACTAAAAATAAAATGCTGTCGTATTTTATTTCCAGATAAACTTCGCAAGATTTTGTGCCCATGAAAATTGTTCTGCTGATTTGCAAGTTTCTGCAAAAATTGGATTTATGAAGTAAGTGTAGTTTACTCTTGGTTATTCATCAAGATGGAGCAATGGGTGTGCTTGTGGGTTTCAGAGAGACTAAGAAATAATTTGGGTGTTAGCAGCATTTAAAGAACTGGGGAAGGTCAACACTGTACTAAGAGAAGTTAAGGGCTCTGTACACCATTCACATAAGCATACATTTAAAGATTACCACTTTCTGAAAGAGCGAGAAAATATGCGAACACCAAGGCTTTATGAAGCGTGTTTTAATCTTTTATTGGTAACTGAGATGTTTCAGGATTGAACTGGGGCTTAGGTCGTCATCATTAGAATTTAGTTGTGTTTTAGACATTTGTTCATGCCTCTTACTAGAGTGTTTTTATTTATTTATTTTTTCTTTATTGATTTTAGAGAGAGAGGAAGGGAGAGGGAGAGAGAGATAGAAACATTCATGAGAGAGAACATCGATTGGCCGCCTCCTGCATGCCCCCCACTGGGGACTGGGCCCACAGCCTGGGCATGTGTCCTGACCTGGAATCAAACCGGCGGCCTCTTGGTGCATGGGTTGACGCTCAGCCACTGAGCCACACTGGCTGGGCTTACTAGAGTTCTGATGACAAAATGAGCTAACCTTCACTACATAATGCCTAGATTTTATCAACCAGAAAAGTGGTTACATAATTCAGACTGATGTATAAAACAAAGAAATTCCTAAATATATATGACACATTTAAAAGGGTATAAACCATCTTGTTCTTCTAAATTCACAGCAGGGGAAACAGTAAAAAGAAAACATATGCAATGTGCTTAGAATAGTGCCTGGCATATAGTGCATGCTAGATAAAATGTTGACTGCTGTTATTATTTTACTGTGGGAAATAAACCATTGTAATTGTGTCGTGTCTAGATCCCCGATATTGAAATTGTTTTGCATATCAGAGGGAAGCTATGGAAATGAGGACCAGAGGGATAGAATGCACAGCTCAGGTGGAGGGATGACTGTGTGGGGGAAATGAAAGGGGAAGGAGGCATCAGTGACGGGGCAGGAACATGGGACGCTGTATTGGGGGGTGAGTCTATAAAGCAAGCAGGTGGTGAGTTAGGCGGGACGTCTGCACGTAGCTCTCCAGTAGAAAATCCAGTTCAGGGTTGCTGTGGAAGTCGTTCTGCACAATGCTGACGTGTGAGAAGGCTTGGGATGGAGGAGGTGGAATGTGCATTTCACAGAGAAAAGAACTAAAGATGAACTCTTGGGGGAACAGATTGATTTAAAGAGCGTAACAAAAATAGGGAGTCCCTGTAGGAGATCTAAGATCTGAGTGTGCTGTGAAATAGCCAGTAAGTATAAAAAGAGGTACTTCATATTGTAAAATTCTGTAGAGAGACCAGATAGCAGAATGCCTGAGGAAAGGTATGGGAGTTGGCGTTTAAAATGTGACTTGTGGGTAAAAAAAAGATATCACTGGCAAATTTTAAGATAGAAATTTCAGTGCAGTGGTAGCTGAATAATAGGGTAAGTGCTTGGGGGAAGAAAATAT
Source organism: Tadarida brasiliensis (assembly GCA_030848825.1). Taxonomy (NCBI): domain Eukaryota; kingdom Metazoa; phylum Chordata; class Mammalia; order Chiroptera; family Molossidae; genus Tadarida; species Tadarida brasiliensis. The sequence continues at coordinate 62,205,604 of CM061265.1, forward strand.
ACTGGGAACAGGTGGATTTATCACATTATTTATTTCACTATGCAAAAGCAGGGAAAAGAATGAATTGGAGAGAGAGATTTTTCTACTTAAATCCAGAAGGCACTGTTCATCCCTATTTGAACTCTCCTCTGAAGCATTTGACAGCTTTTCCTTCCTCTTTGAATATCTTTTGCTATAATTTCCATGATGCCATCCTACGCCCTTCTTTTCTAGCCCCTCCTTCTCAATTGTCTTTGGAGAATCTTTGATTTTGGCTCTTGACTCCCCAAATGATTTTCTCACCCCTTTCTCACACTCCCATGTTTTCCCTGGATAATCTTACCTTCAACTGTGACCTCACCTGGCCTGCCTACACCGCCAATGCCCAAATCGGTTTTCTGACTTCCACACCCACACATCCAGTTGTCTGTTGGCCATGTCCTCTTGGGTGCCCAGTCACTGTCCACCAGTGATGACACAACAGTTAGTTCCCCAAACCAACAACCTGGAGTTCAGTCTGCGTTCTTCTCTCTTTCTTATCCCTGACATTCAACAAATTACCAAGTTCTAGAATACTACCACCTAAATGTATTTTTTTGTCCATCATAGTTCTCTGTCCCATTATTGCTTCAAACCAAGCGTTCCATATTCTACTTAGGCCCTGGCCAGTGTGGTCAGTTGGTTGAGCATTGTCCCATGCACCAGGAGGTCACCAGTTGGATTCCCAGTCAGGGCACATGCCCAGTGCGTGGGCTTGTTCCACAGTGGGGGGTGTGCAGGAGGCAGCTTGTCAATGTTTCTCTCTCATTGATGTTTCTCTCTCCCCCTCGCCCTTCCTCTCTAAAATCAATAAAAACATTTAAATACGTGTGTGTGTGTGTGTGTGTGTGTGTGTGTGTATTCTACCTAGATCATGGGCTTTCCTGCTTTCTGGGCCATTGGCCTCTTATTTTACATTATTCTAATTCCTCTGCCAGGACATTTCCAGAGCGAGCTCTCTCACGTACACCTCTGGTAACACCAGTGCTTCAGTGGTTCCTTATGACCTTAACCTCTAAAAACTCCTTAGCATTCTTTCTCACCAACTCCCCGGGGCCTTTTTCCATTGATAGCACACTACTCAAGTTGCTTGGCCACACCAGGGTCTCCTGAGCCTCACTATTGTTGCACTTCTTCCTTTCACTTCTCCAGCTTATTTGCTTGATTAACTTTTGTTTTGAAAATCTCCTGCTGTTTCCTAGGTGAAGCCCCTTTTGCCTCCAGGTACAGAAACCCAAGTCCCCTTGTGCCCCTGGTCCCACTGCCTTGCATTCACCACCATTACCATCTGTGCCCACACTGTCCTGTACGCTGCGTCAGGCAGGTTCCTGTGTCTTCATCTCTGTGTTGCCAGTGCCTACAACAATGTCTGGCACACCGTGGGCGACTCACAGATGTTTGTGGAGAATGGAACAAGGTTCTAAAGAAAATGGCATATGATGGGATGGACTCAGGTGGGGGAGTGAGCCTTAGAAATTCAGACTGCCCTTACCTTGAGCTGAGCAGCTGTGAAAAGATGCTTGACGTGATTAAGAAACTCAGTGTGAAAGGAAGTAAAATGTAGAGAATTCATGGTTGGCCAGGATAAAAAAGCAGGTTCATATATATGGAAAGTAAAAGTCTTTAGGGTGGATCTGGGAACTTGATAGGCATGGGGAAAGATTCAAAATAGCTGTTATGATAAATGGGATAGGAAGTCAGCTAGGAATGAGTAAAAGGGTTGATAGTGTGGAGTACCCTGCTGGGTGGGATCACACATAGCAGAGAATAAATTAATTCTTTGCACTTGGGCAGTGCACGTAGAGCCTTGCACACCCACAACTGAGGGCCAAGCAGCCCTAACCTATTTGATTGATCATTGGACCTTATACTTAAATTATCTGGATTGGCTACTCAGCTAGTCCCAAAACAGCGACTACTATTTTGTATCCCAGCATGTAATCTGGTGCCTTCGTCGATGTGTTAGTTGAAAATTTTATAAGCTTCCCATTTATGTATTTATTTCCTTCCTAAAATGCTTAGTTTTCTTGGTGTTTCTGCTGTCATAGGCCTTTGATAAGTAGAGTTGTATGTGGGAACATTTATCTAAGCTACAAATAAGTAGCGTTTCATTTTCTTAAGTCAGTAAGTCCCACTGTCCCCTCTGTCATCTTTCATTTCAATCCCTCTGGCCTACGAGGATATGGGACATTGACACTGGTACAAAAATATTACCAAGAACACTTCTTTCCTGAATAATGAGAACACATCTTCTTGAATTAAGATATCGAATTATTAACTTAATTGAATTATTTTGTCTTCATTACATTTTCTCGCACTAAGCTATTACATTATCTGCTTTGCCTTTTTAATTGCAAGTGATTCTATTGTCATCTAAATATCAAGTCCATTATGATTTTAAATGACAGGCAGCTGAGGGCAAGCGGTGTTCCTCAAGGTGTGGCCTTTGAGTCACTTTCACAAGAATCACCTGGAATGCTTGACAGCCGTGCAGGTTCCTCGGGCCCAGACCATCCAAGTCAAAGCTGTGGGGACCATCCAAACAGGGCTGCAGGGCTTTCTTATTACACTGAAATCTGAGAACCAATGTGGTGGTGATGAAGAGTTTTAGATTTGAAATCAAACTTACCTGGGAAGTTCTGTGTCTACCCTTTTCCTGGCTGCATGACCTTTTCAGAGAAGCCTCTTAACCTCTGTAAACCTTTTTCCTCCTCAATAAGGAGGTAAAATAGTACCTACTCTGTGAAAGGTGCTTTAAAGATGAAGTGCAATAACGCCGGCCAAGTGCATAGTGCAAGACCGGCTACATACGAAGCTTTGATAAAAGTTGTTATTTTTGATCAATTATGTTTGGAATATTTATAGATTGCAATAAAAAGAAAGTTTTAGATTGGCCATAGAATGAAATAGTGCCAATGAATTCTAAACGTTTTCTGTAAATGTACTAGTTATTTGTCCAGTGTGTCCTTTTATGTTCTCAAAGTGCTTTATGAGGTCTGAAGCCGCATGAATGCCAGTGGAAAATACAAGCCCACAGCTTTTGCATCAGTGAGGAAAGTTGCAGGTGATTTCTTCTTGGGAAATGATAGCTTATTTGAGCAATTCTCTCATGGAAACCCTTCTAATCAGTTTTTTACCCACAGTGAAGGATTCTGACAAACTGCTTTGCATTTTTAGTAAATTATACTCAGTCAGACAGGTAAAGGCCTGTCTCACATAGGTGTCCTCTCTCCCTTCTCTGTAATAATAGGCAAATCGTGACCATATGTTCCATGCATTCTCCCGCCCATAACTGCACTGGCACTAATGGTATTTGTGTGCCCCAGAGCTACAAACCCGCTTTAGGTAAACGCGTTTACTCAGTAAAGAACATGCGTTTCTGAAGACTGCGGTAATAGACTGCCAACAGCAAACTAAACAGTGCTTATGTGCTCTGTCTCATGTTTTCATTACGTTGAGGCTTTCTCCTGAATGCCTAAACACTCAGGAGAATTAATCATGTTCAAAGGGACTTACACTGCAAAATGAAGATGAACAAATATGACTTTATCGAGATTACACATATAATAGCTAGTGTTAGTCATCCCATAGATGGTTTGAAATCAATCTTGAGTATAGATCCTGGTGTAAATGATACTTCTCTTCTGTTCCCCAGTCACGCTTCCAGCCGATGTGATGTAGGCTTTTCCTGAATGATTGCGTTCACTTCAGTTAGGAATACCTTTACCTGCAAGGAACAGAATACCTGACTAATAGTGACTTCAACAGGAAAGGCATTTAATTTTTTTTGCATACTATGCAATCTGGAGGAGTCAGTAGCAGGTTTAGTGAGCACCTGCCAATATCTGGACATTCACAGTTATCTTTCCAGGTCTCTTGATTTCTCCCTCGTGGTCACTAGATGGCTGCAGCAGCACCAACGTTCCCAGCAAGAAAAAAGGGCATGAGCAAAATTCTGTGTCCTCTTGAGGCTGCCTTCCCAGGAAGGGCAGTGCCTGAGCAGACTTCTTATTCTGATTAACCAGGCCTGTATCACATACTCACCCCTGAACCCATCGGGGTTGAAGGAGAATGGAGTCATCGTGATCCTATTAGATGGATCATGATTCATTCTGTGAAAATGAACTAGGGGCTTGTATCCTGTAGTATCAAGGGAATGCTGCCGAGTGCTGGTTCTGTTAGCAGCGAAAAAGGGCAATCACTGTTGAGCAGACAGCAGCGCTTGTCAACATCAGCCACTACGCTGTTAGCCCCTAAAGGAGTGAGTCTAACAAAATTGCCCATTTTAAAAATGGACATGGTAGGAATATACCAGGTTGGCAAAAGTAGGTTTATAGTTGTTTGTCTGGAAAAAGACATGCAGATTATGATTGTTACAGTGGCTTCATTAACTTTGTGTTTAGTGGACTCACAACTGTGAGCCCACTGTGGCCCACCCCTCTTGGCCTCACTGATGCACAGAAGTTGGGGGAGATGAATCATCCGGCTTGTGCACTAAAACATGCTCTTTCCTTCTCAGTCTTCTAACCCAGTGTTCCTCTAGACTTCAATGAGCTTGCCTTTATTCAATAAAGTCTTAAATGTCGCTTAACTGGTGTATTCCAGTAGACAAGAATTTTCCAGTATTTTCCCCCCCTGAAGTCAGTAGTAAAAAAAAAAAGAAAGTGTCTTTACTTGGGCCTGTAAGCCACTGCTGCAGGCTACGTTTTGTCAAATAAGTGACTCGTGTACCTTGACACAGGCATATATCAGCTTACATTGTATTTTATTCTAGCATCTTAAAAAAAGTTAGCCAGGAAGCACTGACTCATGTTATCAAGGCAAAGTGCATTCATTATACTAAGATTTGGGGAACATTTCTCACAAAATAAAACAATATCATTCATTCAAGAAAAGCATGGAGCCTTGGTGCTGAAATCCCTCATTTTTCTATTTTTCTTCTTTCACTTATGAAGTTGTGATTCTGTATGTACACAGTACCTTGATTTGTTTAAATTACATGGATTCTAGGCTGTTTTGTAAATTTCAAGTCTGCATTATGCATGTTTTAATGAAGAGTGAACTGTGATTTCTGGGGGAAGCTCTGGTTCAGCCTTGTCACACTTCCAGATGTGCACCTGGTCCTCGATTATGTCTCCCATAAAAAGCTGGCGGGTATCTTTCCGACGGCACCTAGTTAATGAATCAAGATGCAATAAGATGTATATTGGGGCGGGGGGAGTAGAATCGTAATTATGATTATGTGACAAAATAGCTTAAAAATGGAAAATAAACCAGGAGTCTTGCTGCTGAAATGTGAACACTGTGTTCTCTTTAATTTGCTGTTGTCTTGGAACCTGGCTGTTTATGCGCTGCTTTCACCGGCTGCTGCTTGTCTCGGTGCCAGCTGCTTTCCCAAAGGTGTTCAGTGACTAATGCTTTGGTTGCATGCCAGAATATTGTATAAATGTCTATTTCTAGGCAGCTCTTCTACAAGTCTTAATTAAACTTTAATGTCAAGCCGAAGTTTACTTTTAGAACCTCCTGGGCTCCTTGCATTGCAACGTGATTAGGGAACAGTAGGGGGAATGGGGGACAGCCATGTTCCTGCACATCCTTCTCTGCCGGTTAACTCAGCGCCACCACGCAGATGCATGCTCGTGCAACACGAAGGTTACGACTTGGGAATGAGTAAATCACAGCCGTTCCCTAAAACACACTCTCACTGCATCAAATTTTTCCCCCTTAAATGATAGCCATGGTTTAGAATGACCGTTTGCTAGTTACTATATATCCTTCCTGAAACATCCAAATTCTCAAAGCCAGGGATCAGGAGCTAGAGAGCCTACTAGCTCCTTTCTCCTTGATGTCTCAAGTACCAACCAAGGAATGATGAGGACTGGAGAATCCTTTTCTCTAATTCTGTATCCTAAGCTGCTTGAAATGAGTCCCTATGTCAGAATAATACAGAGTAGACTTTAAATATAGTTATACTATTTTGTATGCTTATTTTGAAACTAATTATGTTTATACATTAGATTGCTCTATGGCAGAAGCTGGCAGATTTTTTTCATAAAGGGACAGATAGTAGATATTTTAGGCTTTGTAGGTCAAGATCGCTCTCTCTCCAGAGCAGGGGCACAAATGAATGAGCATGGCTTCATCCTATTAAGCCTTTATTTACAAAACCAGGCAGAGTTCTGAACTGAGCCTTCAGGCAGCAGATTTTGGACCCCTACTCTATAGAATGCTTGCTTTTTCTATGACAGTTCTGTAGTCATCTTTATTTTTGGTTATTTATAGTTCCTTGTGGTATATTTTGTTATTTAAATACAATTTATTAGTATAATTTAAGCTGGTTGCTAAAGTAAGCCAAGATTTAGTGATTTTAAGGAATTAATTCTGGGTTAAAAAACCATAAGGGTCTGCTCTTAGGCCCAACAGAATTGTGCGTATACAGTCGTCCCTCGTTTATCGCGGTTAATCCGTTCCAGACTCTAGCAGTTGCACCTGGCGCTGAAGGATTCCTGGGGTGCTCGAATACATAGGCCTACAGTCCATACATACAGTAATTTTAATTTTAATTGTAATACAGGGGTGTATAATTGACTCAGACAGCCGAGCACGCGCTGTATCATTTTCACTGTCTCGATCAACTTTTTAATGAATATATTTGAAAAAACTGCGATAGAGCGAAGCTGCTAAAGTCGAAGCGCGAAGTAGCGAGGGACGACTGTATATGTTCACCAAAAGACTATAATAGAGTCAAACTAGAAATTGCCAATAATAGTTGCATGGATAAATACAATGTGAATGGATAAATAAAATGTATATTTACAAAATGGAATATATACACCAATGAGAATAAATAATTTACAAGTACATGCACCAATGTAGATTAATTTTACAAAGTTTTGAGTAAAGAAAGCCTGATTATTTACATTTTGAGTAAAGAAAGATTACATACTCTGAGTTCACTGACATGACATATAAAAGTGGGCAAAGCCAATCTGCACTGGTAAAGGCGAGGTAGTGGGTGGGGGCAGCAACTGGAAGGAAGTGGGCACAGGAATATTTCTGTGGTGCTGGTAATATCTTCTTCTTGACTGGGTGCTGGCTTCATGCATGTACTCAGTTTGTAAATATTCACAGGCTAAACACTGGGATATGTGCACTTTTCTATGTGTTCTACCTTGATAAGTAAGTTTAAAATGGAAAAAATCAAAATAAGAGGGGAAGAACTTTGAGGTATTAAGAGAACTGTTCAATTTCTTAGAGTTATATTATTAAAGGTATAAAAGTGGAGTAAAGCATCCAAAATTGTAATAATTTTGTTTTCATTCTGAGTTCATGAGAATTAAGAATTTACTTCTCAAAACTACACACTCTCCAGTATAGATGTTGCCAGTAATTTCTTGCTCGGTTCAGTAGTTGTGTTGTCACTAAAATATTAGGTTGTGCAGGTGGAGTACAGATCACATGAATGGGGTAGTAATAGATGATGCTTACTTTCTTAATGAAACATTTGCAATTTGTTTAACACTAAGAATAAATAAATACTGCTACAATTGGATAGAATTTATAAGGAGTTCACGAAATTTTACCACTCACTTATCCAATTATTTTCCCCAATTTTTCTGCTGTGTTCCCTTAGTGCTACTCCGCTTTTAAAAATGTTTTAATGTGCCTGGCTAGTGTGGCTCAGTGGATTGAGGGTCGTCTCATGGACTGAGAGGTCCTGGTTTGATTCCCAGTCAGGGCACACGCCCAGGTTGCGGGCTCGAACCCCAGTGGGAGGCATGCAGCAGGCAGCCAATCAATGTTTCTCTCTCACATTGGTGTTTCAAACTCTCTCTCCCTTCCTCTCTCTCTAAAAAATCAATGAAAACATATTTTTTTAATTAAAACATTAAATGTCTTAATGTATGTAGCACATAACATTTTTTTTTTTAACACTAACTGTGTCAATAGGGTCTGAGAAAACAGGATAATCATGACTCAACGTCTTCTCTCCAGGAGAACTTAGTCTAATGATAAGAAAAATCAGACAGTGTGAAAATATTGCATTATAGGGGTGCCCAGTGTGTTTTGGGTGAGAGAGGAGCAACACCTCACTTCTGTTAAGGGGAATGCTGGGTGAAGGGGGTTAGCAATGAGGATTTGCTAGAAGAACTTCTAAGACTTGAAGTTAGCCAGGTGCATGAAGAGGGAAGATGTGGAAAGTAGAGGGATAGCTTGAAGTAAGACAAAACACCATGGAGTGTTTGGACAACTCTTTGTAGATGAGTATGGCTAAAACAGAGGGATGAGTTGTGCAGTGGAAAGAAGTCATGGGCCCTTGAAGGCCATGCTAATGAACCAGAACTCTATCTTGAAGGCATAGAAAGATATTAAGCAGGCATGTGACATTATCAAGTTTGCTTTCTAGAACATGACCCTCTTTGGTTGTGTGAAATTGCACTGGAGGAGGAGGACTTGAGATATCAATTAAGGGTATAATTTAAATTAAGGTTCAATTGTGAAATTTTCAGACCTTTTATTTTTCGATTACTGTTGACATCAATATTATTTTATATTCATTTCAGGTGTGCAGCATAGTGGCTATGCAATCATAATTTACAAAGTGATCCCCTGATATTTCGTACAAAAAAGAATGAAATCAGATCTTTTTTATTTAAAAAAAAATGTATTGATTGATTTGAGAGAGAGAGGAAGGGTATAAGAGAGAGAAAGAAACATGGATTTGTTGTTCCACTTATTTATGCATTCATTGGTTGATTTTTGTATGTGCCCCGACTGGGGATCAAACCCGTAACCTTGTTCTATCAGGATGACAGTCTAACCAACTAAGCCATCTGGTCAAGGCTAAAAAGAATTTTTTAACTCTTTGTTCAATTCAACCTAAATTATCAGAATGGTAGAAAAGCAAGCAGCAACATGCTTTTATTGCTCCCAGGCAAAAATGATTCCCTGCCCTGGGTTCCCAGAGCCCTTCATTCATCTCTTCCCCACGTATTTATAATGTTTGCTTGCATGTGTTTATAAAGCTTTACCATGTAAGCTCTATAATGGTGGGATTTAGGAAAAAAACCTTGTTGTGTCAGGGAGTCATGAGCATAGTATCTGATTTATTATATAGGTTCTGTCAATTATACTCAATCTGAATTCATGAATCAAGTAATACTTAAAAACATAAATTTTGAAACTTGCTCTTAAATTTTGTGCTTAAATACCCTTAGTCTTAAATTAATTTACAAATAACTATTAAATGCCTACTAAGTATTTAGCATTTTCAGAAATAGTTTATTCAAACATTAATCTTCTATATGGGTGTTGATTAGAATGGTACAATGTAAATATTATTAAAGAAGCTTTCTAAACTCTAAAGTGCTGGTGAATGTTTTATTTACCTTCCATATAATTATGATTATTCTCACCTGATATTTTGCTTTGGGTCACATCCTTCTCTGGGTAAACTACTTTTCCTCAATTCTTGGATATCCATGAACATCTGCAGTTTCCTCATATATAAATGTGTTGTTCTGAGGATTCCATGGAATGCACACAACCCCAATCTTCAGTGCATAGTAGTTGTTATTGCAGAGGAGGTGACTGAGGCTTAAAGATGTTAAGTAAGCCCCCTCCTCCCCACTGGGGCTAGAGCCAGAACTTGATCTCACTCATGTGTCTAGATTTGCAGCGCTCTTCTCTTTCCGGTTCACAGCACAGTGAAGTATTTCTGCAATTCTGTTCATTTGCTCTCATTACTGATAGAGGTGATCAGCCTGTGTTGTGAAATGAATTCTACTCTAACAGATTTTAGTTGGATTCACTTGCTGGGAATAGCAGTCATTTCTCATGCCATGCTAACTTCCATTAAAACATCTTCTATTTTGGTGGAAATACTCTGTTCTCCTTTTCTTCCAATTACCCCCATTTCCCTCCTTTGGGTTGGGGAGCAGGTAATTCAATGTCCATTCAAGAATAAAGAAAGAGGGGGAAAATATTTTGCTTCTAGAAATATATTGCCTACAGTGAGGAAAATATGTTAAAATTATAGAAGCAAGAAGTTAAGCAGAAAAAAAAAACAAAGTATTTCTTGTTGTACATAAAACAAAGAATAAAATATTTTCTTTCCCTGAAAAAAAAAAAAAGTTAACAGAGAAGAAGTATAACACAAAGCAAACTAGTTTAATTTTAACTAGTTTAAAAACTTTGGGTAATAGCTGACCAAATTTCTTTGACCTATGGGAAATTGAGTTCTTTTAAAATTGGATTTGCATTTACTTGCATGTGGTCATTTCCTTCTGGTTGTTTTTACAAATTAATAGTTTATGTTCAGGATAAATACATGAAGCGATGGGATTTTTATTTCCCAAATAAGAACTATATAATATTACTTCATTTTCAGGCCACATGAAAATAAAACCTATCTCGCTGTTGGGAGTATGAAGACCTTCCTGTTGAATGTGTCCTTGTTTAATGCTGGAGATGATGCATATGACACAACTCTGCATATCAGACTACCCACTGGTCTTTACCTCATTAAGATTTTAGATCTGGTGAGTACTGAAAACCACAACAGCATGATACTACATGGTATTTTACTTAATTAAAACAATTTTAAATGGTACCATTCACTTCATCAATTTGAGGTTTAAATATTTGGGGTTTCTTTAGACTTATCACTTGGGCGATTTTAAGACTTTCTCCATGCCCCTGATCAAAACGACAAGTTCCTTGGGATCTGACTGAGATGAAAAGAGTCAGCTTCCTACTTCCAAGAAACAGTTGTCCAGTTATCCACGCAAGCTGCGTGGCTGCCATTGCTTTCTCACTAGCCCATCTTTCTGGTGCTCTGTGCTGCTGCTCCTCTTGGCTGGGTCCCCGCACAAGCACTTCTGGTCCTCCCTGCTGGACTCCCAGAGTAACCGCTCTGCATTCGAAGTTCATAAGCCCAGTCTTGTTCCCAAAGGACCTCAACATGCCACAGATCCAAATTTCTGGTGTCGGCCAGGTTGTAGGCAAGTTTCTCCTTCCCCGGAAGAGTCTGAAGCAACTGGAGACCATTTCTTACCTCAGTGCCTCAGGCATGAGCCCTTCAATCCACCAGTGAAATATGAATAAGGTTGAATTTCAAAGACAAAAGCCTCAATGTCTTTCTGCTTTGATGCTTCTCTATTCCTTAGCAAATTTACCCAGATCTTATCCAGGGACCACTTCCTCACATTAAGAGCATTTAGAGAGGCCTCTGACCTCTCAAAAATATCTATTAATCCCTTTCTCTAAAGCATTAAGAGCCTATTTGCACTAGTAAGAGGAAAAACTCAAATATTCAGGGAAATACATATCTATACACATAGAGCTATATATTTCCCTATATATAGATGAATACATATGTGTGTGTATATATACTATTGTGATTCCAGTTACTGCAATTATATTCCTTAAACACGTTCTCACATCCCACACAGAAGAGAGGTGTGAAACACAGACCTTCTGAATTCCTTGTCTCGTGGTTTTGCAAGGAACTGGATCTTGAATTGAACAGGGGATACACAAGTCCAGGCATTATTCTGTGGGAAATTCACATGACTATTAGAATAAACCCATACACATCTATACATATTTATATCACTTATTTATCTTTGTATTCCAAAAATAGTTGTCTAGGAAAGTAAATTCTTCAGGGATGATTTTTTTTTTTTCCAAAAACCATTCTTAAACATGAGTGACAAACTTCTTGTTCCCTTTTCTACCTAAACCAACTGATTTTGTTTTTAAACATTTTTTAGGAAGACAAGCAAATAAACTGTGAAGTCACAGACAGCTCCGGCCTGGTCAAAGTCGACTGCAGCGTTGGTTACATATATGTAGATCATCTCTCAAGGGTGAGCGTTTTAACATTTATCAGTTTTGTTTCCTAGGATGAATATAAAATGTTTCTGTTTTTCTTAAGTTTTTGCTGCATACAAATATACTTTATTATTTTATTTTATTTTTGCTTAGGGTACATAGCTAAGTGATAAATAAACTAAAACCAGCTGGGCTTGAGATCTTTGAGATTATGTTTATATTCCTGGCAGTGTTCACTATATAAAGGGGGGCACATGTTTTGTCAAGATGAGCAGGTGAATGTGTCAATCAGAATTCTCCCCGTCTCACCCTTCCCCAACACTCCCCCCACCCCGCCACAGGTGGTCCTATCTGCCAGGCATGTTACCTCTGCTGTACAAAAAGGTGTTTTTGGCAAGAGTCCCCACCCAAGTTGTTAAAGCACCTCTAATTCTGTCAGTCTGGACCTGCCTGTCTCCACAGTCACAGGGGGCTTTGTCTCCGAATGTCACTTGGAAATGCCGGTGCTTTAAAATCGGCACAAACCCAGCAGCTTCCCTGTGGCGCGCTGCTCGAGTGAGGGGTAGTCTATATTTCTAGAACAGAGCTTCAAATCTGGATCCTACAGGGTATAAACTACTAAGAAAAATTAAAATTCAGATGATAAAAAGTGTATTCGACTATTTTTTAATGAGCTTTCTTGCTCTGTGTTTTGCAGGTGGATGTTAGCTTTCTCCTGGACGCGAGCTCACTCAGCCGAGCAGAAGAGGATCTCAACATCACGGTGCATGCCGCCTGGTACGTCCCACTGTGGAAAATACCTGTGCTAGAGGCAGCAGACCCCTGGCATTCTGGGGGGAGGGCCTTAGGCAAACCACGGAGCGTGTTTCATTGTCTACAGGAGAAAACTTCTCTTACATGATCTAAGAAACAAACCTTTAACCAGCATAGAAGAAAGTAATAATGAAAATAAAGAGAGCAAATTTCGGCCAACCCTGTCATAAAAATTTGTTACTATCCCATCCACTTTTATCCCCACTCTCCGAAAGGCTTTTTTTTTTTTTGGTTAACCCTCACCTGAGGATATTTTTTCCATCTATTTTTTTAGAGAGAGAGGAAGAGAAGGGGGTACGGGGGAAAGAGAGAGAAACATTGATGTGAGAGAGACACATCAATTGGTTGCCTCCTACCCAAGCCCTGACCGGGATGCCAGGGATCGAACCTGAAACCCAGGTATGCGCCCTTGACCAGGAATCGAACCCACGTCCCTCCAGTGAGCTCGTAGACTTTCTCTCTAACCATTGAGCCACATCAGCCAGGGCCTGAAAAGTATTATTTAAACCAACCTCTGTTTATTAGGTTTACATGGCATATAATTTGTTCCCTCTGAAGATGATTTTTTTGTTGGATGGATTCTAACAGGGTGTTTTCTATTTGCTTCCATAGTGAAAATGAAGGGGAGATGGGCCATCTGAAACACAACAAAGTGACGTTGGCAATACCTCTGAAGTATGAAGTCATGCTAACTGCTCATGGGTGAGTAGATACTGCGGCGTCCTCTGAAGTCGAGAGCTGATTTTAAATTTCATTGCTGCATACGTTGTTAGTCAAAACCATACTTAAAAACTTTTGTTAAGATTCGGTGCTGTTGGTCTTAACAATTACCTCGGCATTGCAGCCCCCTGCCCAGCTGTTCGTTATTTTAATCCATCCTATCATTGTCACTGAGACCACATCAGACCAGTGCCCAGCTGGAGGAGATTTCTCACTGGAAGAGCCTGGAGGGGGCCACGTCCAGCCTTCCAGTTGTGCACAGCGCGGCCCAGGACCCCGGGGGTTGGGCAGTGCACAGTTTGCTTGATCACACTCAGTGGTCGTGGCAAGTGTGAAGCTTAAAGAATTACGAGTTTGACCAAATCACTGCTGTAAAGCCTGCGTCCCCCCACGTGACAAGTGGACCGAGAGACGAGAGCGCTGGCTGCAGGGCGTCCCTAGGAATCGCAGAGCTCCTCACCCACAGCCCCAGTATTCGCCCCCCACTCAGAATTTTAGTAATTGCTTACGTGGCTCCAACTCTGATTCAAGGAGAACATGTATGGTGAAAGAATGAAAGGAGTATTAAGAAAACCTTTAATGGTTTCATTGGAAATCATTTAGGCTATTAATCTTTGTGTAAAAACACATTTTTGTTGTTGTTTATCATCACCAAGGATATGTTTCCATTGATTTTTAGATAGAGTGGAAGGATGGGAGGGAGGAGGGTTGGAGGGAGAGAGAAACATCTATGTGAGAGAGACACATCGATTGCCTCCTGCATGGCCCTGACCAGGCCGGGGATGGAACCTGCAACCCAGGTACGTGCCCTCCACCAGGAATTGAACCCGTGACCCTTCGGTCCACAGGCTGATGCTCTAACCACTGAGCAAAACTGGCCAGGGCTAAAAATACATTTTTAAAGCAATTGAAAATAAATATAGAATAGACAAATGAGCTTTCCTTGTTGCTCTAACTATAAACCATCCCCAGTAGTTTTTAACCACCCATAAAGATGGCATATAATTGTATAAAAATAAAATATCAGTGTCTGAAACTGATGAAATAGAGTATCAAGTTTGTGAGATGTAAAAAGCAGGGGGATAAAGGCAGCCATTCGAGGGAGATGAGGACCTAGAAAGTCAGAAGCAAAGAAAAGCCGTTGGGTGTTTCCTGGTTTTGAATGTGGTCTTGCCTGCCTTCCTTGATTTTCCTGTGAAGAGTATCCTCCCTTTTTTTATTATCCACATCTTATTTTGAGCTAGGGTTGTTCTGCCACCATTCAGCTATGTGGTCTGCATGTGAATATTTCTAACTGCTTTCCTGTGCAATGGTTCCCTAATTTGCATTACCTCATATCAGCTGCCAAATACGAGTGACTTGTGCAGTCAGGATTTCCCTAGGAAAGTACTTCTGAAAGTTCATTACTGACCACATGTATAATCTCAGGTAAAAGAATAACTTCGTATTCTAACAAAAATTGTACCATACTTACTGGTATTTGAATTGTTCCCCAGATCTGGGGTTCACTACAAAGTAGCCAGCAGGAATTACAGGATGGGAAAAAATAACTCAAAAGTGGGTGAGGCCCTGGCCAGTTTGAGTCAGCGGTTGGAGCGTTGGCACTCAGACCAAGGAGTCAGGGGTTCGATTCCAGTCAAGGGCATGTACCTCAGTTTTGGTTTAGTCCCCAGCCCTGGTCAGGGTCATGCCGGAGGCAACTAATCAATGTGTCTCTATCACATTGATGTCTCTCTCTCTCTCCCTCCCTCCTCCCACTCTATCTGAAGATAAATGGAAGAATATCCTTGGGTGAAGATTAAAAAAAAAAATAGGTAAGATAGATTGAGGTATAGGGATATTGGAGTCACAAGGAAAAGCTAAGATTGTATCTCATATTTGCCAGATTCACATAAATCAGTAGAATGAGCCAGGCAGTGCTGGAAAGCAAAGGATATTGGTGGACAGAGACACTGTCACCCAAGTCAGAGCACATGACTTTCTAGTTAATTTCACTATATTTTGACTAAAATCATCTCACCAAGAAACCACAAGTATTCAATTGTGCTTAAGGAGGCACCTATAGTCTGAAGGGCATGTTTAAGAGATATGCTATAATCCAGACTGTAGAGAAAGACTATTTATAATACCTCACCAAAAAAGACCGTGGAAGTTCAAGTAGACTGTACAAATCTCGAGTGGGGCCATGTGTCTTATGAGTATTGGTATCCTTGCACCTGGCACAACCTGGCACCTAGTACATGCCCGTATTCACTCTGTAAATAAATGAAGAAGACTGTAACACTGAGAAAAAAAAGAGACAAATTTAATTTGAATTTGTTTCTGTCAGGTTTGTAAACCCAACTTCATTTGTATATGGATCAAAGGAGGACTATGAGCCTGAAATGTGTGTGCCAGAGAAAATGAACTTCACTTTCCACGTAAGAAAAGTTGATTGTGTTGTTATTTGTAACAAACTGACAGAGTGTTTCTGATGCGCTGCTGGAGAGGACGTCGTGTACCTGCGGTGTCCCTCAGCCTGGGGCCCAGCGCAGCCTGCTCAGTTAGCAAGGAGCTGCCACAGGCTACTCGTGCCCTTTCCTCTCAGGCTGCTGCTCCTTTTCTCTTGTCCCAGTTCTTCAAGCCCACATCTCCTTACAGTGTAGGTGAGAATGAGCAAGTAGGAAGAGAGGGAATGCCTGAAATGAGCAAAGTTATGAGGGGAAGAGAATCTGCTCGAGATGCCTCCAGAGACAGGATAGGCCAAGGGAAGGCATGGTTAGGTGCCAATCAGTGACCCCTCTTCTTGGTTGAATGACCAACTAAAGTCAGTTCTTACCTCCCGTATCTCCATTTAAGGTCTACTGGGCCAGTCTTTCAGGCTATAGGTATCTGACCTGTAGCCAGTGATGTATCATTTATTCAATAATCTTTTTAAAAAGTAAAGAGTAGTGTCATTATCCAGAAATATTAATATAAAAATATAAAGACAAATTAAAAATCTTTTACTATTAACTGAGATTGTTGGTGCATGATGGATATTGATGATTAGTAACTAATTAGAGATAACATCCACAAAAATATTTTTTTAACCAAAAGTGCTGACCAAATATTCTTAGAGCTTTATAACAATCTATGTAGTGTGAGTCCAGATTTAGGTACATTATGATATTTTGTAAGACAATGCTTTTCAAAATGTATATCAGAATCACTGGGGATGCTTATCCAAAATGCGCATCCCTGGGCTCTAACCTAGATCTGTGGAAGAAGAATGACCTTGAAATCCTGTTGAGTCTATGTATATTCAAGTTTTTGTGACACTAGCATATAGTAGTATTGAAAAAATTTAGCCCTCTATTTTGAAGTCCCAAGAAATGGTCGTGTAGGTTTGGTAAGTCTTTCCAAGTATGAATATGTTCTTGGAATACCTAGTTTTTGTCCCAATTTTTGTCACTGTTATCTTGGGCACACCACTGATTAATACCTCTTAGCATTTTTTTGAGCTGGCAAATAATTACATGTTTCACCACCTCATGGGATAATGATGAGGACCAAGTGATGGTGGTTTTTATATATATATAATTTGCCATACAAATATGTATTGTTAGTGTCTCTTTCTTTAGACTGTTTCTACAATAAAACATCTGCCAGGACATTTTGACCCAATTAATAACAAAAGGAGAGAGCTGGGAATAATGACCAAAGGTCTTAATTATTAGCAAACTTTTTAAAGTTCTCAATATAAATATTCTGTCTCCCTTTGCTGTGCAGCTGCCAACTACAAACCCCCACCGCTCTCAGTGTTGCATGAAACATACAAGTTCACCTGAAAGCTCATTTATATCTGTACGTCCATTTATGAAAACCTTTAAAAGTTAAAAAAATTGTCTTCCTTCCTATCAGGTTATCAACACTGGCCAAAGCATGGCTCCAAATGCTAGTCTGGAGATAATGCTACCGAATTCTTTTATCCCCCAAACTGATAAGTTGTTCAACGTTTTGGATGTCCAGGTAAAAATGTGTCCCTTCCTTTCTCGTAATACTGCTGAAATGGAGATGTGTGTTAACTTATTTCAGTCACACTTACTCTCGGCTATGACTTCACCCTGCCTTCATTGAGCACACCGTGAATATTATACATCGCATTAGAACTGGAGGATTCCAGTAGAACCTCTGCGCCTGACTTACACAGTAACAGAATCAGGCCCTACTTTCTTCAGTACATTCTCTGTGACATGGACCTGTGGAAGGAATTTCATTGGCAGAATTTGCCATAAAACTTGAGACCACTGTTGGGGGGAAGAAGTTAGTATTTCAGCCCTTTTTAAAGAAAGAATATTCAAATCACTACTTAAGAATAAATATTCTTATGTTGATGATTCCATCAGAATTGCTTTTACTCTTCCAAAATCAATCAATAAACCTACTAAGTAGGTTTTTTGAGATCTAATTTTTTAAAAATCTTACTTGAAGTCCACATTAGATGGTAGGACATGGTGTTAGGACATGGTGTTATAACACATTGTTTTGTGTCTGAAGCCCAAGAAATGTTGAATTCCATGCTAATGTTCAAATGTCCATTTTCCACCCTGCCCTAATTCCTGTAAGGTTAAGGCCAGTTAATCAGTTTAGGACCTATATCCAACCCTCTAAAATATTGCTGAGTTTTTGTTGCAGAGATTTAATCTCTCCAAATAAATCTGTCAAAACTATTTTCACACTTTCAGAAGTACTTGATATATTTTAGAATAGGTAAGCAAGCAATTGGAACTTTTAAATCCATGTAACTTTTGTTCTCTCTAATATTTAATTACAATATTTTTCTTGCTTTCTATCTTTATAGACTACTGCAGGGGAATGCCATTTTACAAATTATCAAAGAGTGTGTACATCAAAGCAGAAAAAAGGCGCAATGGAGGCCCTGAGCGACATAGTTACATTCTTGTCAAAGACTGATAAGAGGCTATTGGTAAGTTTGCGTTTTTCATGGTAGTTTTGTTTTCCAACGTTTGGAGCTGAAACACTTAAAAGCAAGCATCGATGGATTTGAGCTGACAGTTGAGTGTGGGAGAGAAACAAGTTCAGGTAATATTCTTGCATGTGAGGAACAGACATGATTGGAAATTTGAGATAGACTCAGGGTTAAACATATACATTTTCATTATTTATCTAATAAATGTCCCTTTTGTGCCAGCCAGACATTTCTCCATATCCTTGTTCGCTGAGCAGCCTTTGTGAAATGAGATTAATTTGGACCCTTTTCATTTTAGTGAATTTACTGGGGGAAAAAAACAAAACAAACAACTGGGGAAACAATCTTACCCTTCAAATTATCCAAGATTTACAATATACACAGAACATCCAACTTAGCAAGATTCTGATTAGAAGTCTTTCTTTTAAGTCTATCCCAGAAGGTTAAGTTCATAAGAACACATGTTCCAATTCAAATACTTTGTTTTTGTTGTAATTTAGAAAATAAACATGTGTTTTATTTAATGCCACTAACAAGAGCAGACTTAATTCTGTGTAAAATATTTTGGCTGTCTTTTTTAAAAATGTTGAAATTTTAGCCCGGCTGGTGTGGCTCAGTGGTTGAGCGTCGACCCATGCACCAAGAGGTCGCCGGTTCGATTCCTGGTCAGGGCACATGCAGAGGTTGTGGGCCTGATCCCCAGTGGGAGGCATGCAGAAGGTAGCCAATCGATGTTTTCTCTCTCTAAAATCAAAGAAAAAAAATTTTTTTTGAAGTTGAAATTTTAATGTAGCTTTTTTGTATTCTTTTCAAGTACTGCACAAAAGCTGATCCACAGTGTTTAAGTTTCTTATGCAATTTTGGGAAAATGGAAAGTGGAAAAGAAGCCAGTGTTCACATTCAGGTGGAAGGCCGGCCATCCCTCTTAGAAATGGTAAGTCTAATACACAGTGACAGCTTTGTGGATGAGCTCATACAGAGTCTGCAAACTATATAAATAGGATAATATGTAGGGAAGCATTCAATAAATTAAGAAGGTATTAATAAAAATAAAATTTAGAGTGAAACTTTAAACCTGTTTTATTACTTTAGCTGAATACTTTGTCTAAATGACATGGTTTTAGTAATTAAACAGATAATTCAGACTCTAAAATAGCCCTGGCTGGTGTTGCTCAGTGGTTAGAGAGTCGACCCGTACATCCAAAGGTCATGGGATCAAATCCCAGTCAAGGGCACGTACTGGAGGCAACCAATCCATGTGACTGTCTCTCTCTGTCCCCTTCCCTCCCACTCTCTAAATATGGAAAAAAATATCCTCTGGTGAGGATTAACAAAAATAGACTATGGAATAATTAAGAGGTTTATTTTAGGAAGCATGTTTAACTGCTTATGGACCTTGATTAAATCAAAGAAATTAGCTACCTTAATATTTTGTATAATTTTAAAGTTCTTTCTGAACTATTTCAAATTATGCTTAAGATCTAATATTTAAGAAATTAAATTAAAACATCAAAATGTATCAAAAATAAGAAACAAAATTTTTTTAAGAAAATGAACTTGGAAACATTGAGGTAAAAAATAATTTTTAGAACCTCTTGAAGAATCCAATTCAAGAATATATTCTCAGGAACCAGACAGGGATGCCCACTCTCACCACTCTTATTTAATATAGTACTGGAAGTCTTAGCCACAACTATTAGACATGAAGAAAACATAAAAGGAATCCAAATTGGAAAGGAGGAAGTGAAACTGTCATTATTTGCAGATGACATGATACTGTACATAGAAAACCCTAAAGACTCCATCAAAAATATACTAGATTTAATAAATGACTTTGGCAAAGTAGCAGGATACAAAATTAACGTCAAGAAATCGACGGCATTCTTATACAGCAACAACGAACTCAATGAAAGAGAAACTAAAAAGTAACCCCATTTACCATTGTGGCAAAAAAATTAAGATACCTAGGAATAAACTTAACCTAAGAAGTAAAGGACCTATTTGCAGAAAACTACAGGTCACTGAAAAAAGAAATAGAGGAAGATATAAAAAAGTGGAAGCACATACCTTGTTCATGGATTGGAGGAATTAACATCATTAAAATGTCCATACTACCCAAAGCAATCTATAGATTGAATGCACTCCCCCCCAAAAATACCAATGACATATTTCACAGAACTAGAACAAATACTTCAAAAGTTCATATGGAACCAAAAAAGACCCCGAATAGCCACAGCAATCTTGAAAAAGAACAAAGTAGGAAGGATCACAATACCGGATATCAGGTTATACTACAAAGCCATTGTAATCAAAACAGCCTGGTACTGGCACAAGAACAGGCATATAGATCAATAGAACAGAACAGAGAACCCAGAAATTGACCCAAGTCATATGCTCAATTAATATTTGACAAAGGTGGCAAGAGCATACAAGTGAAGGAAAGACAGCCTCTTCAATAAAATGGTGTTGGGGAAAATTGGACAATTACATGCCAAAAAATGAAACTAGACCATCAACTTATACCATACACAAGAATAAATTCAAAGTGGATAAAAGACTTAAATGTAACCCATGAATTCATAAAAATCCTAGAAGAAAATGCAGGCAACAAAATTTCAGACACCACACGCAGCAGAATTTTCACTGATACAACACCTAAGGCAACAGAAACAAAGGAAAAAATGAACACATGGGACTACATCAAACTAAAAAGCTTCTGCACAGCAAAAGAAACAACCATCAAAATGGAAAGGGAACCCACTATATGGGAGAGCATAATTGCCAATGATACATCAGATAAGGGGCTAATTTCCAAAATCTATAGAGTACTCATACAACTCAACAAAAGACAAAGAACCCAATTAAAAAATGGGGAGAGGAACCAAATAGACATCTCTCCAAACAGGACATACAAATGGCCAGGAGACATGAAAAAATGCTCAACATCACTAATCATCAGAGAGATGCAAATTAAAACGACTATGAGGTATCACCTCACACCTGCCAGAATGGCTGCTATCAACAAATCATCAAACATCAAGTGCTGGTGAGGGTGTGGAGAAAAGGGGACTCTAGTACACTGCTGGTGGGAATGCAGACTGGTGCAGCCACTATGGTAAACAATATGGTGTTTCCTCAAAAAATTAAAAATTGACCTGCCATTTGATCCAGTGATCCCACTTCTAGGAATATATCCTAAGAAGCCTGAAATGCAATCAGAAAGAATATATGTACCCCTATGTTCATAGCAGCACTATTTACAATTGCTAAGATCTGGAAACAGCCCAAGTGTCCATCAGTAGATGAATAGATAAAAAAGCTATGGTACATATACACAATGGAACACTATGCAGCCATAAGAAAGAAAGATCTCGTATCCTTTGAGATGACATGGAGGGACCTGGAGAGTATTATGCTAAGCGAAATAAGCCAGTCAGAGAAAGACAAGTATCACATAATCTCACTTATTTGTGGAATATAATGAACAAAACAAGCTGAGGAACAAAATAGACCCAGAGACGTGGAAGTGGGGTGCAGACTGACAAACCTCAAAAGAGGGGGCTGGGGGGGAGGGAAGAGATAAACCATAGAATTTATATGCATGTATGCATAACCATGGACATAGACAACAATGCTGGGGATCGGGAGGAGGGTGTCAATGGGGGGAAAAAGGAAAAACAGCTGTAACAAAAATAAATTAAATATATATATTCTATATATATATTCTATATATATATATTCAATATATATATTCTATATATATATTCTATATATTCTATGTATATTCTCATCCACCCCAGTGAATACACTGTTTTGCATACAATTTTATAAGTCCTTAGTATTTGTGGATTCTGGGTTATAAAGTCTCTGCATTAGACAGTAAAGCTCTGAGTTCATCTACTGATTTTATATTTGAATACTATAACTTATTTGTACCAGATTTTTCCATTACAGTATTAGGTAGACTATATGTATTTGATCAGAGCAGTAAGATGACAACACTACTTGGAAAGAAGCCCACGTAAAATGAATATTAGGAAAGATTTATCAGGTGGGGGAAGTCTTATTTGGGGATAAAAATTCAATACCTAGGGAAAAATATACTGCTAACTAACAAATAGTATTTAAATATTATAAATAAAAGTAGCTATGTTTAACAAAAGGACTTCAACAAAATGATGCCATATAAATTAAGACCAAGCCCATACCTTTAGAAGCAAAGGAAGCGTTGCATTGCAATCAGTTACAGATGGTGAAATAAACTGAGGAAGATAAATTGTGAAAACTTATATAAGGTACATGAGAAATTAGTTCTGTGAATATGTCTTCATGAAATGAAATTATGAATCAGGCTACAGTGATCTTCCTTTGTTAAACAGGATGAGACCTCAGCACTCAAGTTTGAAGTAAGAGCAACAGCTTTTTCAGAGCCCAATCCGAAAGTGATTGAACTCAACAAGGATGAGAACGTGGCATACGTAAGATCACCTTTTTTAAACTGTAAGATAGATTTTGACTAAATCATCGAAGGCTTGAAATACTTTGCTGAGAGTTGGTATTTTCCCCAACTGGAAAGAGGAGAATGCATTTTCTTAGGGGGTGAATACGGTAGGGTGAACTGGAGGAAGAACCACAGGAATCCATCATGCTTACTATTTCTGCTAAACAGCTACCAGTGTTTCCTATGGTTATGTTCTAACCAGCAAGAGAATGGGATGGGTTGTTCTAAATACTACGGGAGGCATGGAGGGGCTTCAGAGGAAGTAGGAGCACATTTTTAAACTGGTGGTTCTTTATTTTGGTTAATTTATGTAGGTTTGGCTTGAAGGACTACATCATCAAAGACCCAAACGTCATTTCACTATAGCAATTATTTCCAGTAGCTTGGTCCTTGGACTTCTTTTACTTCTACTTATTTCATATGTTATGTGGAAGGTAAGTCTTTCTTTACTAATTATCAATGTTAAACCACCCAAAATGCCATCCCTGATTTTCTTAAATGTGTGACCCCCCCAAGTGAATATACTGTACTGATGAATCATATTTCTCCTTACTTTAGTACAAAAGTCCTTCTAGAAAAATATGCCTTCTTAAAGAGAACTCCTTTTGACAAACACTGCACGTTATGTCAAATGTCAATTTTAGAAAATTTACACATGTATCACTAAGTCCTGCAGTGATCTAAAAAAAAATTTCTCTTTAACCCAATATTTTCCAAATTAATTTTTACTGACTCCATGGGACACAGTTTAAGAAATACAGCAGGTCCTCATATGATGTCATTTCATTCAATTTTGTTTTGTTCTACATTGTTTCCCTTATTGTTGATCAAGTCACAGAAACTGTTGTTGACTGTTTATAGTTTATACAAGTGTAATAACTACATACTAGTGACTATGCAATAATTTTTTCAGGCTGGCTTCTTTAAAAGACAGTACAAATCCATCCTACAAGAAGAAAACAGAAGAGACAGTTGGAATTACGTTACCAGTAAAATCAATGATGATGACTGAAGACTTCTTTTAAATGGAGAGAACTAATAACAGACTCAAGTATCTAATTTAAGACATCGTTTACAAGAAGCCATGAACTTTGCTCGGCTCAGAGTTCTTTCAAGTACTTCTTTTACTCATAAGATCCAGTATGGCACAAGGTTAAGGCAAATGAAAAGTCCAAGCTATGATACTCCGTAAGACAAAATAACTGCAAAGGCAATATTTAATATGTCCAACGATATTCTTTCAGTTGTTAAATGGATAGAAAACACTAAAACATTCAAGATAAGTGATCCTTTGGAGAAATCTTGGATTTTCAGCAAAATTTTTCAGAGTTATTTCCTAATGAATAAAAGAGGACCATTATCATTTTACAGAATGTTTCACCTTCAAGACCTTTACTTATAATACTTTTCCTATGGGCTTTGATCAACAACCATTCAGCCGTCGATGATTATTTTGGGCCTGAAGAGTGAACTTCAGACTGAACTTTTATACACTGGAGGATGACTTCTAGGTAATTGTTTATACAGCTATGGATTTCTCTCTGTATATACCTAACTTCAATATATATATTCATATAGATATAAATGCACGAGTCTTCTTGTAACAATTTTTCAAGGGTGCCACAGAGTAAATTTTTAAAATCCATCATTAGTCAAAAAAGAATTTTTTTTTTTTTTACAAAACAACCATACTTAATTGTAACATATTCTGAAGCAGATGGTGACTGTTGCACTTTAGCTGATGTTTGAAGTATAAATACACTGATATCTGTAAAATATGAAAACTATACCTCGCAAGTAATTTTTAAAAAATCAAAGCTCTGCAAAAACAATGATTATCAGTATAAAATATTGCGTCCTAATTACTCTGTAAAATACTAACTGGATGTTCTTCTTTTCTACTCAATATAAGTATCAAATATCTTTTCATCAGGTCTGTAAGAGCATTCTCTTCTACAGGGAAATGGGAAAACAAAATTCAGAAATTTAACTATACATTTATAGATATAGCTTGTATCCAGTGAATATAAATATAACATCAACATTTCCATGATATGTTTTAGTGATCAGTGAAATATTTTAAATTGTTATTGGTTATCTTATTCTTTTTTAATAGTTTCTGGAATTTAAGTAACTTGTGTCATTACATTTGCAAATATAATCTTTCTGTAATATTTATTCATGCATATGAACTAGATGCTGAATGTAGAGAATAATTGTATCTGAAATGGGCTAAATCTGTCTTTATATGGATATAAAGAAGTCTGGCCAAATTTTGAAAATCTGTTACAGGCTGTGATCAAATAGATAAATTAGAGGTCAGTCTTTACTAAGTTATCCATCACAAGCCTGCAGTCTGTGATTGGTGGGGAGGGAGGGATGCATGGAGATTTGTGAAGGCAGTTGAGCGGCGAAACCCAATCGCAATAAAGCCTCCTGAACTCTGTACCAGTATAAATTACATTTATATAATATTTTAAAGTATACTTTTTTTTTTTTTTAGCAGAAGCTATTTTTGTTATAAAAAGCCATGTATTTCAGGAGAATGTACAGAATCATTGGTAGAAAATCAAACCCAAATTTAGAATTTCTTTCTCAAGGGTGAACCCTGAGGAAATTTAAACTTGGTTCTTTTCTCTTCAGAAAGGACAGCATTTCAAGTGTTATTGAAAACAACGTGTTATAATTGCCAGAAGACATGACTTTGGGAGGAGCAAGAACACAGCTCCCTATTGGCCAGATTCTGCATTGTTTAAAATAAAATCTGTTATAAGTTTATTATGAATTTTAAAAGTCTACCACTTTTAAAAACATATTCATAAAATTGGTGCCATAACAACTTTAAAAAACAAAGGATTCCTTTTTTGGCAAGTAGGCTAGGTAACGGAGAAATTTTGAAAAGTAATAGTTCTGTTTCTGGTTATATCTAGCTGTTTAATTGTGAAATTTAACCTCACTGGATTAGGTACCTCATTAGGAAAATCAGGGCATTCTTACATGAACTCTGTGGTCTGTCTGTACCAGGCTATAGGACATTTAACATCAGAACTGATGGACTCAAATGAAAGAATTTACATTCTTTCACTTTGGAATGATCTAGGTTAAATATACATATATCATGATGTTTAAATCTTAAGTATATAAAATATTTACTTTTAGTTCCAAGAAAACCCCAAAAAAACAATTTAAAATCTTGGTTTTTGAAAGCCCTCAAAGCTAATTTTTAGCAACATCAAAAAATAAGATTTTTTTTTCCTGTTGGGATATGGTCATGTTTAAATAGATATCCTTTCATATTAAAATTTTAGTTCATACATTTCTGCTACAAACAATTACATGTTACTTTGGAATCATTCATTTCTTCCAAGCTTTCTCCATAAAGATTGATAAGTCTTGGGTGCAGTCTGTAAAGAATAAAATAACATGTAATTGAGTATTTTATTTACCTATCATTCTGTTACTTTTCACACATACACCAATTGATAATGGCGCAAAATACCAAATAAAAATCTAATGATAGCCAACAAAAACATACACATTCATGGCAGAACCGAAATCTAGAAAAACTGGGGCAGGGTGTCTAATCAGCCCTGGAAGTTACTATAAGGCCTTGTAACTGATTTCCTTGACTAATACTCTCCATTGCTTCTGTAAAATCCAGTCAATTGTGCCTATAGGAACTCTCATCTACTGCGCTACCCACTGAGTCATAAAGCTTACCAAGAATGATTCTGCATGTTCCTAAACCTGTCTATGCCAGTTGCCCTTGTTACTTAAAAGATATGTAAAGTACGCTGAATGCTTTGGAAAGACTTGATCAAAGTGAACTGTTGAACACGAAGTGTTACAGTATTAATTACTGGTGAAAGGAAATTTTAAAAGACTAATGGATTAAATTGTAATAATCTGCTACTCAGATGGTGTTACAAGGTTTAAACTTTTGACCAATTTTTAAAAATTCAAAATGGAAATTGTAGACATGCATTATCTGTATAGTTTATTAAAAACAATAATTAGGAAAGCCTGTATAGACTTATAACCAAAGAAAATGCTTTGACTCGCCGTAACAATTGATGAATAAATGTAAAGTCATATTTTATTAAAATTGTACCTTTATCTGTTCATCCTACCAATTTAAAAAATTTATCTAGCCCTGGCCAGTTTGACTCAGTGGTTAGAGCATGGACCAAAGGACAGCAGGTTTGATCCCCAGCCCTGGCTGGGGCACTTTCAGGAGGCCACCAATCGATGTTTCTCTCTCTAAAAAATCAATGGAAAAAATATCCTCAGGTGAAGATTAACAACAACAAAAATATATATAGCCAACTGCTTGCTTTGATAGTTACAGGAAGAAGGCTTCCATTATACTGTTAGTTTTGTGTCTACTGATGGACATATAAGGCCGTGAAATAATTGGACTTACTTAACGTGGACCTCTGATGTAACTTCCATTAAATCGCCATCTACATTCCAAGGGAAACTGTTTTCTGAAGCAATTTCATGTGGTCGATCCTCTTCCTCCTGACTGTGTGCACTGATTTTATTCTTCGGGTAAACTTTTACTTCTTCAACAGTGTAAGTCTCAACGAATGGAAAATTGAACTAAATAAAACAAATGCAAATAAGCATGGTACTTCCTTTATCCCTAACTGCTAATGCAAGTTAAGAAAGTTCACTGAGCTCTCTTGCAAGTAACTGTCAACATGCATTCTGATGTTTCCTTCGCTTTGAAACTCTAATTATGACCAGAGATCCCTGATTTCTCTGGAAGAAGGAACCCTTCTTCCGAAGCTTTCCTACTTCTGAAAATCACATTCAATTGCATTTTTTTTGCCTTCATAAATTTAGACCTAGGTTCTTCCTAATTAAATCCCAAGTGTGAGACTTACCCTAGAGTTTGCTTTATATCAGCTAAACTGTTCAAAGACGGGGCTGTGCTATCACCCAGGAGAAGGTGTCACGAGAAGACAAGAGGCTGCCAACAAATCCCTGGGGAAACACTAATACTTAAGGGTTTTAAACTCCCTACCAAAAATGATGGTCACTGTGAATGTAGAAATGTATGGACAGTGAAAACTCCAGATACAGGATGGAGTTGAAAGAAACTGAAGGAATTTTTACCTTCTATCAACTGTACACAGAGATGGGGGAGGCTAGATGAGTCACACCACAAATGATGGTTTTCAGTATGTCCTACGATTATTAGTTTTATGAACATTCAGTTCAACCTGGCAAAGATGGTTCAGAGACCTAGACAGTTGCTCTCCTGAGGCTGCAATTTCCTTCCTGGATACCAGAACTGCTACTATTTAGATAGTAGATTATATAATCTTACACTTATCTTGTCTTTAAAATATTACATAATGTATATAAATATACATTTTTGAAAATGTCATACACGTGTATGTGTGTCTGTAATTTTTTAACAAATGTACCAAATTAACATTGCTTGAAAGTAGTCATCTTGGAAATCAATCTATTCTTAATGTATATCATTATGAAAAACATTTTATAATTTCACAAAAAAATTACAGAGCAATAGCATGGACTTTACATTTTGGAAAGAGCTAGTCAATCCATGTTAAGCCTAATGAAACACACACACACACACACACACACAGGCATTAGTTTTTATATCAAAAGCAAAATATGACCGATAGAAAACATGGAAAAAAACAAAACATCAGTTGTACTATAGCTTGCACGACAAGATCTGATTTTTAAAAACAATTATTTTTCTATAAATACAGAATTATATTCACTGTGTCTTTGTCTTTATTTTATCTAAGCATCTATTACTTTTAAATTCATATGAAAAAAGGATGTCTATAAAATTTGTCTTAAAAATTGGCCCCTTAGGCAATTCCAAAAGAGACCTTCCATAAATTGTGCAGTAGGTGCTGCCCTAAAATAAATATAGAGCTTCTCGGAGTAATATGGTAAGGTTAATATTCATTTAAGTTCACGTTTATTTAACAAAAAATAATTAGAAGAAATGTATACCGAATAATGGCACTAATTATCTCTTGGAATATGGAATTTTGAGTGCTTTTTATATTGTTTTCCTGTTTCTATTCTCTGACTTAGGAAAAAAATAGCCAATACATACTATTTTGGGATTAAAAAAAATAATAAAGTTTTAATGTTTAGACATTGAGTAACATCTGAAAAGGCTTACATTCCTTTAAAAATCAATAAAAATCAATCAACTGCAGTATTTCCCAAGGCATATGTAAATAAAGTTATTACTTAGGCTCATGACCCACTTTGTATTTGCTTTTGTCTATTTTTTCTCCTTAGAGATTTATATTTAAGGAAAGTGTGACTATATCTAATTTTTATGATATAATTTTCTAAACACTTCAGTTGGCTGCTCAATACACATTGCTCAAGTAACGTAGCAGGCCAAAGAGAACTGGAAGTTCACAAGGACTGCCTAAGAAAGTCCAGAATTAGAGCGAGACAAAGCTGGCAGCCTTGTGATGGCTGCCTATGGAATCCAGATTCCCTGCTAGCCGTCGGCGGGATCCACTCCTCCTCCCGTGTGTCCTCTCCCAGCTACATCCTGGCACAACTTTATACCTTGAAGAGGGTGTGAGACTCTGGGTTTTACAACTATGTCTGTGTACTTCAAGATTTACAATTTCAGAAATTCATATATTTCTAGAATTAGTTTCCTAATAACTGGATCAAAATATCTGTCAAAAGAATTTGGCTTGTGATAGTTATAGCTTCTCTCTCTCTCTTTTTTTTTAATACTTAATTTATTAGCTTTTTTATTACAGATGTCTCTCCTTTTTCCCCTTTGACACCTGCCCCTCCCTTCACTGTACTATTGTCTGTGTCCGTCGGTTGTGCATATGTGCATGTAAGTTCTTTGGTTTAGCCCTTCCTGCCCCTCCCCCTTCGCTCTGAGGTTTGTCAGTCTGTTCCCTACTTCCATGTCTCTGGATCTACTTTGTTCATTATATTCCACAAATAAGTGGGATCATGTGATATTTGTCTTTCTCTGATTGGCTTATTTCACTTGGAATAATGCTCTCCAGGTTCACAAATCCCTTCAGTGGAAAGATCATTTTATCTATGTATCTATCTATGTTTGTCTATCACTACAAACATTACCACACATTTTAGTTTTGAATAAAATAAATAATTTCTGCATATTTTTAAATATTTATCTGAAAATCTATTTTAATCATTGAAGGTAAGCAGGGAAATCGAAAAGTCATAACTTTAGAGACAGCCTACTGCCATAAAACCAGGATGGCTAAAAAGCTCAGACTTCACTACTTCTCATTCTGAAGAACATCTCTAGCATGTAGTTTTATCATTAACTTACTTTATATTTCAATACAGACTTAAATTTTCTACTTTCTCTTTGCACAAAAACCCAAACACAAAACCCACATATATACTGACCATGCCATAGATTAAAAAAGGCCAATCTATATTAGTACTGGTGGACGCTTTTCCAAATTTGGAGGAAACCCAGGTTGGAAAAAAGATGTGTGCAGAAGAAAATAAAGCCTTTGTATGAGGCAGGACTTGATGTCAACTCTTGCAGCATATCTTTATCCATGATTAATAACTTTGCACATAAGTAACAAAAAGCATTTGCTATACCTGATTTTTCACACTGGCGTATCTTTTCAGGTGTTTTATGAATTCTGGTCGAGAAGTGTTCCGTGCAATTATAAGAGCCATACTTCCATTATTTAATCTGAAATTAAATATTTATACTTGACATTAAGTTTATTAAGAGATTACATCAGAAATGACTCTATATCAATCCTTCTAACAAATACAATGTTTACTAGAAGTTTTAGGCAAGATAGATAAATCATCATTATATTAAATTTATTTAAAATTCTTAAATCATGTTTTGCTGTGTAATTTTTAAATGACACAGCCTTTCAAATTGGTTTTATTAAACAATTGGCTTCCTTCTCAGCAAGCTCTTACATTCAGGGCTTTTTATCAAATGAACCATCATGCATCCTATTCATATATCAATATGTAATTTAAAATCCAATGTATTTACTTCAGGATTCTAAATGTGAAACCACATGTTTTTTAAAGGTGTATTGTAAAACAGTTAATATGTACAAACGGCATTAACAAACAACTCAACACTTTCTAAAATCTGAAGTTGACTTAAATATTTATTTAAGGGCAAGTCTAAGTGATACAGGAAACTGAATCAAATGGGCCCTTGGATGGATGACACGAAATGAACAAATGTTGCCACACATGTTCAGTTAAATGACCGAGCATTTTAATTTTGCATAACTGTTTGGTTCAATAAAAGAGACTGCAAATTTAGAGTGTGTGATTTAGTGCCCAAAAAGCCACTCACAAATGTATGTAGCTTTAGAAGGTCGTTTGCAGAAATAGGTGCAAATAAATGACTTCTAGCTCAATTTCAGTGCAAATACAAAGTTATTCCAAGAATAACAACAACGAAATAAAAAAGAGCTCTTTAAATCTTATGGATGCTCAGGTTAGAGCTATAAGGGACCTTGGAGATAATCCATCATTCACTCGGTTTATGTAGAAGGAAAAGAAGACCCCCAGCTTTGTTCAAAGGTACACAAAGAAAAAATGATCGTAGAACCAGAGCTCATAATTCCCAGGGCCCAGCGCTCCTCTGACCTATCATACCATCTCTTCCCAACCAAAAATAACACCAAAACATGATCATTTTTAATTGCTTAATTTCTACTCATAAACATTGAAAGCATTTTACATTCCACTTTCCAACACACTAATAATTAGAACACATCCTATGTATCTGGCATAAATTAATAAAAGTATCTCTTCTTCTCTAACTTTGGATAGTTCCCTGTTTATTTCTTTCATATCAATTGCCAAGTAAAAAAGATCAATCTCTTTTGCTAGATGTTCATCATTCTGGTTAAATATTTTACAGGGAAGTCGAAACTAGTCATTAAAATAATGTTATAAGCTGCCAAAATACATCAGTCATTCTTGTATTCCACCTCCACTGAAAATCAGATTTGACTACATTACACAACATTCATGATCCTTTCTTCTAAGCTCTACAGGAATAGGCGAGAAATACTTCCAGACCAGTAATGGAGAGCCACTGGGAAGAATGCGCAAGAGATGGAATAGCTATATCTTATGGATAAAACAATATATAAAATGTCTCATGATATTTTATAGAAAATGTGGGCAGTAGATTCAGATGTACCACTATTCACATTAAGTATAACTGAAATATTTCTTTTGATTAAAGGTATCAAATATACATACATACATACTTTTCATGCTAAGAGCATTTATGTCTGCACTAAAATTGGAAACCAGAATTAAATATAATAATCTCAACAACTGGTAAATAAACATAAATAAATAAAGCAAACAAAGTGACATAAAATAACATAATAAAATCATGCCAATAAAACCCAAGGAATATTATTTGATCCTCAGTGAAATTAAAAAATCAGTGACTGATCATTTTCCAGTTTAATAGCTGTTCTGAACCTACTCTGAAGACAAAGTCCTTAAAATTTCTAATATTACACAGCCAAAGACAGAACACCTCTTCATAATATATTCTAGCTAGCCAAGAGCTGGGGTGGGGGAGGAGGGTGGTTTACTGAAAGAAAATTTTGGTTTATAGGAAAGTATCAATGATTCAATTAAAATGCTTACTAACCTGGTATTAGGTGCCAAGCCTCTAGGTGCCACTGAACACAGGCAAGGAATTGCCATAATGCTGACATTCAAGAACTGACCCTGGATCATTTGCCACTGATCATTACAGTCTAAAGATAATGAAAGTGATTGGTTACCTTCCCTCACCAAGGCATAATGTCAATAGAAGGCTCAGTTCTCAAGGAGGTACCTTTAGACTCACCAGATTTGGGAGATCCCTGTGGCCTCCTAAAAATAAGAAAACAAAACAAAACAAAAATCACAAAAAAATAACATCTATTGAATACTAGAAAAGTAAAGACTCCTACATTACATATATCAAATATTTTCTTATATTAGATAGTAAGTAAAAATATGAAAATAATTCCATTACTAAATTATATATTTTTAAATATGTTTTTAGTGATTTTTTTTAGAGAGAGCAGAAGGGAGAGAGAGATAGAAACATCCATGTGAGAGAGAAACATTGATCAGCTGCCTCTTGCACGCCCCCCTACTGGGGATCAAGCTCTCAACCCAGGCGTGTGTCCTGACTGGGAATTGAACCAGGATCTCTCAGTCCATGGTCGATGCTCAATCCACTGAGCCACAGTGGCCAGGCCATTATTAAATTATATTGTATTGATTCATTTACAGGTAGTATCTTCAGTAAAAATGATTTTCATTTTTTTAAAGACTAAAATACTTCCTTTGTGTGACACTTTTTTTTTCCTTTGTGTGACTTTGATTAATATTTGTATTCCACGCAACTGAAACTCTCGTGAGTTCAAAAACTAGGGGTTTTGTTTACATGTCTTTTTTTTGGCTCATATATCCAAGGTGCTTGGATTATATTAGGCACTCAATAAGCAGCAGTTGGATGGATGGATGTAAAGAAGAAAGAAAGAGAGAGAGAGAGAGAGAGAGAGAGAGAGGGAGGGAGGGAGGGAGGGAGGGAGGGAGGGAGGAAGGAAAGAAGGAAGGAAGGAGGGAAGGAAGGAAGGAAGGAAGGAAGGAAGGAAGGAAGGAAGGAAGGAAGGAAGGAAGGAAGGAAGGAAGGAAGGAAGAGTGGATAGATGGATGGAATGAATGGTTGTTTCTGAAGACAGAAACCAAACTACATGGCCTACTAGAATCTGTAGGATTCCATGATTCTATATTATTCAATAGCATGCTAGAAAAGCAACCGAAGGTCACAAGTCTAATAAATAGTTTATATCGAACTATTTTATGTTTTAAAGCAAGATACAGATGTAGATATTACTTTGAGCTTTTTACCTACCTTTCTTGTAAATCTGCAGAGCTGTTAAATGGTAAAAATGATATCTCACAGTCCTCTGGCCTAAAATACAATGAAATTTGTCATCAGCAATCACTGATTCTGGAATATAAAATTATTGGTTTAAGAAAAAAGACTTACTTAAGTTTTGCCAGTGCCTTAATTACAGCAAAATCCCTCCGTTGGTTAGGAGACATCCATCGATGTTTTTCTGCCAAAGCCAAAGTTCTTCCACCAAAGCCAAACATGGCTGAGAACCCAAAGCGAAGAAGCTTGCCAGTGGAGCTAAAGGTGCAGACATCGACGGGTTGTATGTGCCCTTGAATATTATATTAATATTAGTCAATCAGTGAGTGCCCAATAGTGCCAGCTGTCCAAATGGCAAGCACAGAAGAGCATATTTATTTACTTATAAAAGATCTCAAGCTACTTCATACCGTCAAGAATACCTTTCTCTTCATCTCTCGTTACCTACAACTACTGCAATTGCCATTTGCAACTTTTTCAGGCACTAAAGGAAGAAACACAAAGCAGTCGAGTTTATAGCTTATAGCTGTTTCATATAAAGCATGGTTAGGAAGTGATGTCACACATGTGCAAAGTAAATGTAGATTTAGCAGTAGTTCTGCATTGCACTTATCTGAGTTTATATGCTTTTCAACAGCTGGAATAATAAAAGGTCTAGTGGGTTTACACTGGCTGAAAAGTGTTATCATATATTTCTTTTTCTTTTAATAACATAATCCTGGCCCTAGAGTCTTGGTACAGTCCAACAACAGTATCTGATATATTCAAATAGTATGCATGGATTTTCTTGACCTGGTTATAAAATTGTGACCTTACACATCATCACAATATTTTTTTTCTATAAAGATTATGCAAAACTTTATTTACTGCTCTTTACAGCATCTGTATTCTGAAAAGATAGGCAATCCAAACAGTGAAGCTTTGCCAAATTGACTTTTGGGTTTTAATCCAACGTTTCTGTTTTGAGAGACAAAGAACCTGTCCTTCCTCACGCAAATCTGACGGAAAGAAAATAGCCTCCCTTATATTAATATAAAAACATCCTTATAAAATACACTTCTCTGAAATAATTCTTACCCATTATAATGTGCAACGTTGCAGTGACCACGTGAGGGACTCCATGAAGAGAATGTGCCAGTACATTAGTGGAGCCTGCCAAAGCAATTTTAAGACACGTACTATCAATGCAGCATATCAACCATTTGCTCTCATTATATACAGGTGTCATTATGTAATATTCAGAAGAACACTTAATGGAAATGTATGTTTCCATTCACAGCTTAGATGTTCATCAAAGGGATACTGAATGATTGTTTAATCTTCAAATGACTTCAAAATTAGAAAATCATGTATAGTATCTCCTTGCTTACAGCTTTTTTCCATCATGAATATCTATTTTCTACCAAAAACTACTAGCTATATCAAAGCCTACTCCATCCAGCTTTAATAAATGGGCTCCTGCCCATTTATGGGTGGAGCCCTGGTGTGGCTCAGGGGATTGAGCGTTGTCCCATGGACTGAAAGGTCCCAGTTTGATTCCTGGTCAGGGCACATGCCCAGGTTGCAGGCTCGATCCCCAGTAGGGGGCGTGCAGGAGGCAGCCGATCTATGTTTCTCTCTCCCATTGACATTTCTCTCTCTCTCCCTTCCTCTCTAAATAATCAATAAAAACATATTTTTATTTTAAAAAAATTAAAATAAATAAATGGCCTAACTTCTTTACCAAAAGAAGCATGAACAGCGGAAGGGTGTCTCTGGGGAGCAGAGACAAATGCATAAATACATTAATAATAATAAAAAAAATAATAATAACTTAAAAAACATACAAAATCACTGCAAAGTACAACAGACATGCTTTAAATACATTTAATGAATCTTAGAGATAGGCTCTCATCCAAACAGGAATTCCCCTTTATTATCTGACAAATGGTATCCTAGATGAAGAAAATATTCGATTCCATGGTATTTGCCATAGTATGAAAATCTGTATTGAGACATGATAGATTTCCGATTTTCATAATTAAGATTGTTTAAAATCCACATTAATTTTTCTTACCTACATAAGAAAAGACCTGTCTCCAGTCAGGCCTCCATAGCATTTATGTCTCTGAGATCTCGGGGTAAAGGCTGCTTCTGAGGGGACATGCAGCTAGTCCCTGCTATTCCCAGGAGGGGGAAGGGGGTTAAAATTAAGAAGCTACAAAGTTTCTTCAATTAAAGAATATGAGAAAGAAATCTAGTAACTGCCCAGGGCTGTGCAAACATGGATGTGTTATGTACTACGGCTTTCAGGGCAAAGACGGTCGCTGGATTTGTCAGCCAGGAACATTCCTGTGTGGTCATATGTTCATCTCTTCAATTTGTGTCACTTGGAACCGATATGTGCTTGGGTGGCTCAGCTGGAAAAGCTGAGGTAACTCAGACATTATCAACAAAGACCATCATTAAAATAAGAATGCTCATTAGGGATCTGTCTAAGCGTTAACGATTTCCAGACCTCTAGTAATACCAATGCAAAGAAAAGTCCACCTTGACCAACTGGTGAACTGGTTCTGATGGCTTGATCCAAAGGCAAGTTAGGCTTGTTTCTCAGAACATGGCCCAGGGTCCAGCAGCAATGACAACACCTGGGTGCTTACTCAGATCCACTCTCAGGCGCCACTCCAGACCTGCTGGGCAGAGTCGGCATTGTATGGGGCCCTCAGCCTTTGTGGGTGCACATTAACCTGGAGAGGGCCTCTTCTAGAATGCAGGCTCCAGGGATCAGCCATCAACATTACCTGGGAGCTTCTTACAAAGGTAAGTTTCTGGGTTCCACCTACAGCCCATGGAAGTGGAATGCCTGGGAGTAAGGCCCACGTAGGTATTCCTGTTTTAGCAAGTTCTCGAGGTGATTTGCATGCACCCTAAGGTTTGAGAACAAGTGGTCCAGAAACCAGTTACTCAGTGGATCTTTACCCAGGAGTCAAATGCCTAGTCCTTTTTAATAAACCTTTGACCCTTTACAGCCTGCCCTTTGGCCATCAAATTGCTAATCAGTCTGGACTGGTGGCGGGGAGGAGGAAACAAATCAATCTATTCTGCTTCCCAGTCAGATTTATGGTAAAGATTTTGGAGAAGGCCACATAATTAGAGGGAGATATTTAGGATTATCAATGGATTACAGTACTCCATGAAACACATTTCCTCCATTACCATGGTTAATTAGGAATGGCCATAAAAGCATTCCTCTAGAAAGGTTATTAAAAAGCATAATGTAATGTTGTCATGTGCAATAGAGAATGACACATATCATGACTCAAGAAAATAAAAACTATTTATTCCCTGCGAGTCTGAAGTATGCTAAGCATGTCCATGCACAAATGCTTTTAGAATGCTAGAGATCGCTTTGTATATTTTTATGTCTTCTCAGGCTTTGCAACTTTGCAACTTTCCCTTAATTTTGTAGGACTTGGCAGTGATGATAGGCATGCCCAGAAGTCAGAAAATTATGTGTCATCTTCTATTCTAATTAACCTGTACCTTAGTCCTTAATAATTGTTTTTTAGGCTCTAAAATAAAAAGAAAAAATAATGTAGTAACTATGTATGGTGCCAGTTTGGTCCTGAAATATCAGGAGGAACACTTTGTAAAGTATATGATTCTCTAACCACTATGCTGCACACCTGAAACTAATACAAAATAATATTGAGGCCTGGCCAGTGTGGCTCACTGGTTGAGCACTGACCCATGTACGAAGAGGCTGCTGGTTCAATTCCTGGTCAGGGCACATGCCCAGGTTGTGGGCGAAATCCCCAGTGGGGGGCATGCAGGAGGCGGCCAATTGATGTTCTCTCTCATTGA
The DNA here is from genome assembly GCA_030848825.1 of Tadarida brasiliensis. NCBI lineage: Eukaryota > Metazoa > Chordata > Mammalia > Chiroptera > Molossidae > Tadarida > Tadarida brasiliensis. The sequence continues at coordinate 62,243,251 of CM061265.1, forward strand.
TTTCTATCTCTCTCTCCCTTTCCCTTCCTCTCTCTCTAAAAAATCAATAAAGGAAAAATATTTTTTAAAAATAATAATAATAATAATATTGAGGGTAAACAGTAATTGAAAAATTATATTTTTAAAAAATTTAAAAATAATTCTGGCCAGTGTGGCTCAGTGGGTTGGAGCATCTTCCCGTACACTGAAAGGTCACGTGTTCGATTCCCGGTCAGGGTGCATAGGGGGAAGCAACTGATCAATGTTTCTCTCTCTCATTCTCTCTCTCCCCCCTCTCCCTTCCTCCTTTCTCTAAAATCAATATCCTCAGCTGAGGATTAAAAAAGAAACTTTAAAAGCAAATCAAGTCCATGGGAGGTTAAAAAAAAAACAAAAACGGAAAGTTCATGAGGAAAGTGGACTTAAAATTGTAAAGCTATAGACAGCTCTATATTTTTATTTGGATAATCTAAAAGATTGAGTGCAATTTACTGAAACAAAATCTGATTCATGCAAAAAGGTGCTTACCTGCTAAAAGAACAGGCTGCTCACATAAATAACAACTCTGTAATTTTAGCCTTCTCACGAAAGCTCTAAATGTTCTTCCTTAAGGCAAACATTTTAATTAGTCTGAAAAGTTATTTTTCTCGATGCTACCAGCGACTCTGCTCACTCGTCACCACGTCCGAGGCCTGTTAGAACGTGCCAGCTACAGAAGAACAGAAGTAGCCGCACATGTAAAGCATGACTGATGGAAGCACCAGGCAGAAGCCACAGAGGCAAAGAGAAAAAAAGAAAGAAAAAATGTCCTTGGAAGTGCAAGCACTTCTGCAGAACAATTAACTTAATTAACCAGACACCATGAATATTCATAAGGCCGTTAATGTCTCCCACATCCAAACAGATAAATGTGATGTAACGACTTCCTAGTCAAGCGTATCTAAAATTCTCAGGAAAACTGCACCTACACTTGGTTCTATGCCCGAAATATCAGAGAAATTAACAGTCCCTTGGCAATATTTTATTTTCCTCAAATTAATTGGAAAGCATGAATTTATTTATGTAAACTCTATAGGAATATATGGTTTGCAGCCATCAGTAAGTGGATTGAGCCTTGTTTTACAACAACTGGATTGCTTTTTTTATTTTTATGTCCTCTCGGGCTTTTTCCTCTATCCTCTCCCCCACCCCACACACGCACACCCTTTAATCCGAATCTCTCGGTATAGTTCCTTAGCACCAGTTCCCATAGCAACAAACACCATTGCTAATGGCCAGCAGTTCAAATATAGGCTTCTCCACATCTGATCCATTTGAGTCTGACCATAATTCAGCAGCTTAGTCTGTTGGCTCAATGTAGTAATTTACTAAACACCCTCCCTCTGGGTGTCTCTCTCCAGGAGGCAAATGGCTTCAAAGGCAGACTGTCTTCTATGTTCAGCCTGGAAACTTCCTGCCTCCCTCTTGCTCTCATTCTGTCAAAGCCCCGAGTAGACAGAGTCCTCATATTAAAAACATCCTACACATGGCTTCTTCCTCCTATTAGATGGCATCCATAAGCTGGAACTCCTATACAATGACCAGAGTTTTTGGCAACAGGCTGTATTTTCTAAACAATAAGTATTTAAATGGCATTTCTAGCCCAGCCGATGTGGCTCAGTGGTTAAGTGTCAACCCATGCACCAAGAGGTCACTGGTTCGATGCCCAGTCAGGGCACACGCCCAGGTTGTGGGCCCAATCCCTAGTGGGGGGCATGTAGGAGGCAGCCAATCGATGTTCTCTCTCATCCGTGTTTCTATCTCTCTCTCCCTCTCCCTTCCTCTCTCTCTAAAATCAATAAAGAAAAAATTGTTTTCATAACAATAAATAAATAAATGGCATTTCTACATATCCACTGTACATAGAACATGCTTTCAAAATCAGAGATATACTTAAAAAGAGTAATAGTGATAAAACTTGATGCTACTCCTTTATAAAATCTGATTTACATATTAAAAAGATAAGCATGGCCACCAGTTTTTCTAGCTAACTATTACCTCTGTGTCAAATGTATACCTGTGGGACACCTATCTTTCCACTTTTAATGCTCGGGAGTCGACGAGTGACCTCTCTCGTGAGTGAAAGTACTAATGAAGAAAAACAGTGACCTAAGCATATCCATTTTGCGTGGAGGAAAATGCTGAAAAAGTTCCACTGTTATAGACAGAGAGCTACTAAATTGCCACAAAAAGGTCCAAGTGCCTGGCCCCAAACGCATCTTTGTTTTCTTTCTGAGTTGAGGTTATTTCGTTCTCTTCTTAAAGACCACCACTGGTTTTCTCAATACATTTTACAATGATCAGGGTATATCCGAATATCCTTTTAAATTCCTGTTTGTATGACAGACTTTATACTATAAAAGGACATTTGTATATCTTTTGTTCTTTGCCAATTAACACTAACTATACTGAAATCGATACTAAAGGAATATGATTATCAAATGGATAGAATATTGATTTTTTTCAACCATGTGTATTATTTTCTGTTTTCATAGGAAACAATAATTGTTTCTGCTTTTCCTTAGAGATAATGTGTGATTCCTTAAAATGAAAAGAAATAATCGCTTTCCTTCACTGCTGTTTGTTTCAATAATAAATATGGAAGAATGACTCCTATAACATCGTAAACTCACAAAAGATGTGTTCCTCTCTTTTGGACCCCCATATTCTCCTGCTTCCTTCCCCTGATCCTGAATCTTCCGAGAACAGGCTCCCAGAACTTGCTCTGAACCTCCCACTGATCCCTATTGCTTATCAGATACCACTCAGACACCCTCCTGTGGCGTGCAGGGGTCGCCATAGTCTGAGCCTATTTTGATACCATTATCACCCAACACATGGTCCACTTTCCATTCCTCAACACTCCTGGTTTTTGCCTTGGTATTTATTACTTTTGCAGGCAATAAACCAACTCATTCTCATTTTTTTCAGGCCAAATCCTATCCAACCCATTTTTAGGCCTAATTCAAGTGTTGCTTACTCTATAACATCATCTTTACATTCGTTCACTTCATAAAACTAATTATTGAGTGTTTACTGTGTCACGTTGGATTCTATTCTAGTTGCTGGAGATACAGCAGTCAAAATAAATCCTTTCGGTGTTTTCAAGGTTATCTGTTTATACTTTGATTATGGGGATGAACACATTTTACCTCCCATTAAATTATGAGCAGTTTGACTGGAGTGACCCTGTTTTGAAATTTCATTATCTGGGACTGTGTGATCATTAGACCTTCATATGGAAAGGTAGAATAATAATAACCCCATTTATTGATTGATTCACTATGTATTAAACTCTCCGCATATACCAACTAATTTAATACTACAATAATCATGTCATGAAGTGAATATTATGTGGGTTATCTCCCTTTAATGGATTAGAAAAATGAGGCTCAGAAATATTAAATAACTTATCTAAGTCTCTCATTTGCTAGCGGAGATGCCAAGCTTGGGTCTTTCAGACTCAGAGTCTAAGCGTTCAACTCCATGTTTCACTGTCTAGGTTAGGAAATAAACAGGGAAAGATAGAAAGAGAGCTTCCATCTGGCCAATTCATGGCTATCCCTTGCCTGCTGGTATTACACCGAGTGGGAGCTGGGCTCGGACCGGGGTCAGGAAGCTGGAGGTTTCCATGCCAGCATTCTTCTGGGCTCTGAGGAGCAAAGCATGGGCTACTTCACTGGCAGAACCATCTCCACCAACACAGACGACACTAGGAAACAAGAAATTAAATAAAACAATGCCAAACTTCAAAACAATCGATAATGACTCATGAAATCTAGACTTCAAAATATTAATATTATATATATTGTGTACATGATAACTATACACTTTCAAACATTTTAGTATGTGTCAGTGGATAAGAAGACACTAGCACTGCACTGATAAGCTTTACTTTGTGAATGTAATACCTAGATGATACCCACAGACAAAATATTTTTAAGTGGTAAAGAGGTATTGAAGATGTGAATTCGCATCTGACCTGCATTTTGCTCTGTTGACATGCAAAAACATATTATTCTCATTTTGTTTGTTAATAACAGTGATGGGCAATTCATTTCACTAATGCAAACCAAAGTCATAAAATCCTAATTTTCAATATAGCTCTGAAAAGACAGCAATGAAAGTCATGTAAAATATGAGGCTTTAATTTAAGGAACTGCTAATTATCATTAGTATGTGGATGTAGCAATTGCAAACCTGAACTTGTTTTCATCTCCTGGACATTACTGCTAAATGGTACTTCTAAAATTAGTGTTACTACCCTTGGACCCTAGGCAGTACTGCTAATCTTTTTAAACACTTCACGATAAGTAGACTATAAGGGTGTAGAGGGGAGACTCCGTGAAAGTAATATGTAATGCCCTGGCCGGTTTGGCTCAGCGGTTAGAGCATCGGCCTGCAGTCCAGAGAGACCCAGGTTCGGTTCCAGCTAAGGGCATGTACCTCGGTTGCAGTTTGTCCCCGGCCCTGGTTGGGTTGTGTGGGAGGCAGCCACTCGATGTGTCCCTTTCACATCGATGTTTCTCTCTCTCTCTCTCTCTCTCTCTCTCTCTCTCTCTCTCTCTCTTCCTCTCCTTCCCACTCTATCTGAACAAAAAATGGAAAAATGTCCTCGGGTGAGGATAAAAAAAAAGAAAGAAATACATAAGATATCAGACATTTGTTTCCTAACCATTTGTATTTAAAAGATTCAAAATCATCTCAAGTAGCAAAATCACCTCAATTTTCACAAAAGCAAGATTTTGGTATTGAAAGCAGGTGTCACGACTTAAGGTCAGCAAGGACTGAGCAAGAATGGAAGAGTGTGTTCAGTCTCAGGGAGAGGCACTTCTCAGCCCCTCACATCACGTGGGAGGCAGGACCACATCTTCTGTCTTTTTCTAGAGCAGCCACAGATTCTGATTTGGGGTTGCATCCTAATTGGTAAATGCTAGCATTCTATCTACTTAAAAACTGTACGTGCCCAACAAAACAGCCCGCAGACCATAGTCGGCAGGGGTCACTGGTCCCCTCAGCTCCAGAGGTTGGTGAATCCAGAGGCTGAGGGAACTTTTCCATCAACTCTGTCCACCTTGCCCTCAGCCTGCCAGCCACTGCACCCAGCTGATGTTCAGCTCTGTGGTTGCACGTAGCCTGAGCCATCCAGGTCCACTCTATGAGAAGAGGCACTAAGATATGCAATATGACCCAGGACCTTTTTGGCTCAGGGTATTATTTTATTTCTGAGCTAATTCCACGGGTTCACATTGGGCCCACTGATTCAGAAAACGGTGATTATATCTATTGGGGGTCAACTGTATGTCAGTTGAGATCTTTTCTATGAAATCCTCAGAATTCTGTAAAGTAGACATAAGCCTCATCCTTAGAAATGGGGAAAGCCAAGGTATGAGTTGAATCTTATCTGTATTATTTTAAAAATCTCTATGAGCAAATTTCCAAATATTTGATCAACTTAATTATAAGTTCCAGATCCATGCCTGTCTACCTGCTGAGGTGTGTGTGACTCAAAAGCAGCACATAAAGTCATCCAACAAGGCATCTAGCTACGTAACAAAGACCTCAGCTCCTCCATACAGCATGGTAACGTGGGACCCCTGGAAGCCGCATCCAGTTACAGCATCGTGTACACATTAAGCATGGCTGGAGAGTAGAGCTGGCCTTTCTAGGAACACACTCTGCTACCTTGCATATGTTATCATGCTCTGTAAAGTATTTTGAAACTATAACCAATGATGATAATTACAACAATAAAGTACCACTTAGTGAATAATTACTATGCACTGGACACTGTTCTCAGTGCTCACCATGTATTAACTCACTTAACTTGAACAATAACTGCATGCAACGGATATACTTTTACACTCAATTTATAGACTAGGAAAATAAGGCATTGAAAGATTAAGTAACATTTCCAAGGTCACACTATAGTAAGTGATGGAATGAGGATTTGAAACAAGATAGTTTGGCCTTAGAGACTGCACTTTTAGTCAAGATATTATTTTCCTTCCCTATACTATATAAAACCTAATGAATATAGCCTTATGAGAGTTTTATTATTTTGAAAATCAGTTTACCAGTATAATGAATATGGAATTAAATGAGTTAGGAAGGTATATATCTATTGATGTTGACCACTACTAGATCATTAAGATTATCTCTAGATGTAGTTACTCAACCTAGGAAATATACTTAATACAAACACATCACAAGGGTCTGGACACTAAAAGAAAAGGGGGGAAAAATCAACCTTTTATAATGAGCTAACTTAACCACACTTACAAGTTACCCTATAAACCTTAACATAACTAATATTTTGTATGTGGTTTATCTTATGTTTTTAGAATAAGTCAATTTCTTCTTGCCATGGTCCCAAGTAGAATGATTCTATCTAGAAAAGTACAACTGGGAGCTAATATCTTATTTCTCTCTTTTTTTTTTATCCTCACTCGAGGACATTTTTGCATTCATCTTCAGATAGAGCAGGAAGGAGAGAGGGAGGAAGAAAGAGAGAGAGAAACATCGATGTGAGATAGACACATCAAGTGGCTGCCACCCACACAACCCCAACCGGGCTGGGGACAAACTGCAACCGAGGTACATGCCCTTAGCGGGAACCGAACCCGGGACTCTCCAGTCCACAGGCCGACACTCTAACCTCTGAGCCAAACCGGCCAGGGCTCTTATTTCTCTTTATAAAAGTAAAATGAAAAAAAAATTTTAATGGGTGTATGTGTATTTATCTATCAACCAACATCATCTTTGAAATGTTTAATATATTATTGGATTTTATTTAATTTTTGTTTGTTTGTTTGGAAAAGAGATACTTTTCTCTAACCTTAGTTATACAGATATCATGGTCAATGTGATAAAATGTCAGTATCAGCAAAATGGTGTCTAAATTATTGTGGGTCTAAATGATAGTGAAATTAACAGAAGAAAAATATATAATAAATTCAAATAAAAAACACTGTGAAACAAAATAGGAAAATATTAGTATATTTATAATAGCCTACAAGCTACTGATTAGCTTAACTGTTACTGCTTCGAGTCTTTTCTTTGCCTTTACAAAACTTCCTGTCGGTGTCCAGTATAAACACAGGCCAATATAGAAACTGACACTCCTAAAATTCTAGCAACAAGATCCGAGTGTTTGCTAGAACACACTGGAGTTGCACACCAGCTGTCATGAGCACTGATACACTGTTCCTGTTGGCTTTAGAAATATGTCACAATGTGTCCTCATAGAAACATATGGAACTCATTAATCTTAGCAAATAACATTTCTTAAACAATACTTACCAAATCATCTTTGCTTTCCTGAATAATATCCATAGAATCCTTCTTGGATCTTAACATGTCTGTCTGTCTGTGTCTAAAATCCTTTAGGTGATTTCCTAATCTCTCCCCTCGAGTCAGGCAGAGGTGCTCCAAGCTCATTCTTGAAGGAAGGACAGCCCATCTCTCATCAAAATCCCACAGAATATTGAGGTTACCTTATCCCACCCTTGATTCTTCAGTACATATTCTTTAAAAAGTGCTCCTATATAGCCACTCTTTCAACAGGTTCGGGAACAGGGAGCTCAGGAATGTAGGGCATTCCACTTTCAAACAGTTCTACTTGTTAGAAAAGCATTCTTTTGAAGTGCCTAAAGGAACTGTTTCCATTGTTCTCCTCATACACCTCTCTATGTAATTCTAAGTAGAGTGAATAAAAACGACCATTTTATTAAGGTCCCAACCACTGTATCAGTTTCTACTGGAAAAATTGAGCCGAAGGAAATAAATGAGCTATTTAAAGGATCTTAGAAAATAGATAACTTTCGATAGAAAATTTAAATAATAAATCCTAAATAAATCAGCAGTCTAGAGTTTAGAAACACTTAATTACTAGAACTCAATTCATATAATGGTTAGGCCAAACTATTTGATTTTTTTAAAAATGTGAGTATTAACTAAAGGATCTCTCTATATATATTTTAGTGCCACACTGCAAAATAACAATAAGAATTAAGTAGGTTCAGGTAAAGAGGAAAATATTACCTTACGGCACTTGAGCAATACAATAGTCTTTCATCATTCTGCAAAATTCTTCTTGATCCTTGCAAAGTATAATTACCAGTGGAACTTAATTATAGATACTACATTTAGCGGAACACTTCATAATGCTGAAGGTCAAGACCAGGTCTAACACCTACGATATCTGTTATTATTCACGTAAGCATGAAGCAAGAGCATATTTGAAATGCAGCCACACTTGCACATACTCACAAGCTGTGTTTCAGAACTACGCAGCATATTAAGGTATGTAGTGGTGGGCGTGGTTCCCCCAATTACTTTTCTTAAATTGTGCACTTGCGAGATAATGTCCTAAATGTACCTATTAATTAACCTGTCTAGCTCTGAGTGTGAATCTCCTGCCCCCCATAGTCCTCATCCTCAGTATTTATATAATATTGCTATCTAGATTTACTCCTATTAAATTACTTTTTGAAAAATCATTTTATTTACCAAACTTTCTTCATCCTCTAATATTTTTTCCCACCAAAAATTATTAAGCACTTTGAAAAACAACCCTCCAAATGTCCCATTTTGATTAGATCACATTGCTCCCGTAAACTTTCTAACAGTTCTTTGGGGAGAGTAAAGCCTTTCACTTCGGTTGAAAAACCCAACTGCCCTTCCCGATATCAGGAGTCTTTTGTTGTCTCCCTTACACATTACCGTGCCACACAAATCATCCACACCCTTACCACCTTTTAAAACTCCGAAATATCCTTGCAAAAATATAGTCCCTAACAGAATGTTTTTGTCTTAAACAATCCAGCACTTCAGCAAGTTAATGCACCCGATCTTTTTAAATGGCAACTAAAGTATGTCACTTGCCTTGTTTCCAATGTTTGCATCTCAGTGAACAATGTCTGCACACTCCAGCGTGTACTGCAAACAAGTTTACAATGTCTATGGTGAATGACACACTTACTGGGTAGCCACAAAATTGGAGAAGATAATTAAAAGTAACATCTGTTTTTATAAAATATGTGCCTTCAGTCAATCACAGTCAGATAACTAGTGGGTCGCTATTAACACTTAACACATTTATAAGAGAGGATCACAGTACAGTTACGCCATATGACCAATGTAATACCTTCCATCAGTGCTGTTCTAGAAACTCACATGTTCAAGGCCAAGGATTCAGGACTACAGACGCGAATGTCTGCGTGTTAGGTAAGTACAGGACGGTACCCTGGGAGATCCAGGAACTTGCCATTAGAGTTCTCCTTTTGCTTTCTATGCCTGATCTTAAGAGGTAGGTGACTATATCATATTATTATGATTACCATTAATTGTTATTACACAGACATGAAAGAAATAGAGCCCAATTACATACATCACATGTAGTTAAATATTTAATAATATAACCTACCCATCAAATCCCTGCAGTTCGCATTCCTTCAGCAGGGACAGAGCATGCCCTTCATATTCTGTGACTGTTAAAAAATAAACAAACAAACAAACACAAAAAGTGAGAGTTTTAAGCAATGGTCGATACTTTTTAACTCATTCTGGCAATATAATATAATAAACATATGGTCAGGTCATAAAACAACATTTATTCTCGAATATTAATATTTTAATCATGGGAAAGAGGATTAAGTGTTACTTGCCTGATGTGTTTTATAGCTTCTTGTAAAAGAGAGTCATGTATTTGTTCCAACTACATCAGTCATTTGGGGATATCCCACACAGAGCAGTTGGATCATTTATCTTGGTGCCTGTCTATTTAGTGCTCCCTAAATAAGACCCATTTCTTTTACATCAGAAGCCCAAGAGCAGGAGTATTTTGAAAATAAGGCATATTGGCTGGCATCAAGCCGTCAATGTTAAATCGCTTTGGCAACCTTACATGAATACATTAGTTGAAAGGTTAGAGTAAGATTTACATGCTAGAAGAATGTGTATCTGGAACTGCTAGACTACAAGGAGGAGGAGTTGGATGTGAAAATATGAAGCCAAGCCAACACCAATGATAACAGATCCAACGGCGAGGAGGGTGGCACAGGCCCACCAGAGCTGGGTCCTCGAGGAAATGAATCTGTCACTCCCTGTCGCTGCTGCTCCAGTTATGATGCCCCATGCAGCACTGTAAATGCCAGTGAGGACAGGATAAACTGGCACACTGCAGATGGCACCGAGCATCCCAACCACATTTAGCATTTTCTAGGGCAGCTCTGCCAGAAGAGACAGCCCAGCTGTATCCACCCATCAAAGATTTCTGCTGACTGACATGACATCGCAGGTGGATTTCTGTGTAAGAATGTGCATTATTATATGCAAGATTACATTAATCTTTCATGCCTGTCTGTCCCTGGTGCCAGCATGGTTCAAGCTTTTCCTGCAATGTTTTTAGATATTGTTAAAAATTATTAGTCTTGGTGTCTAAAAGACTCATTCTGTATCCAGCAGTGTTACATTGTAATTCTCCCATAGCTTATTCAAATGCCGTTATATTCACATGAATAAAACCTCTCTATGTTAAATTCTAATCAGAAGAAGGCTACAAGCTTGGAAGTTGAAGTTATCATAAATGACTTTATGTTGATCATTTATTCATAACCTCAGTAAGTAGTTGTAATCTTAAATGCAAAATAATAAAATATCTACATACACACATTAAAAATAATTAAGAATATTATGAAGAAACATTCATGCTGGGAATCAGTTTATCAAGTCTTGCTTTTATACCAAAGCTTACTATGGAAAAGCTTTTCAAACTCAGTACAAACTTAGCTTTAAAATTATGTTATGGCTGAATGCTATTTTTATTTAAGTAAAATTTGAAATAATAGTTTATTTTTTCCTTGTTTCTTGCTGGTGGAATTTGACCATACACTGATGCAAATTATCCAAGAAGAGTAATTTTTAAGTGACACTGTATATAAGTTAAATAAAATCACTGAGCTGAAATAAAGAGATGGAAAAGATGAAGCAAATCTGACCTCAATATATTAGGACAAAAGGAATAAAATCCTTGGCCTCGGAATTTACTTACTGGAAACAGGCAATTTACACTAATTTTTAAAAATAAGTGTACAATATAAAGTAATATGAAGTAGTAATAAGTAATTATAAAGAAAAATAATATAGGGAAAACGGAGTAATCTGGACTACTATTTAGATACAGTAGAAGGACTCAAAATATGTATTTAGAAGGGATATTTTGGGCTCTAGAATCAGAAAAGGCCAGATTCAAATCATGCCACTCAATGAACATCAGAGTGGACCACTGGGCAAATGCAGTTTCCAAGGGTTACCAGCTCCTTCCTTCGTCTGTCCTTTTCCCATGAGTCTGATACCCGATACTCCTTCTATATAGGAAACTTGGAGTTTCTATTATTTCCAAGTCTTCAAACATAGTTCTCATTGCTGGGATCCCCCACCCTAACCTTCAGTTTAAATATTACTTCCCCAGGAAGACAAACTGGAAGAGAGTAATATCTTGAGGTTGATATTGAATGTGGATGAGAAAATGGGATGAAGTAAAATCAGATGATTTCATTTGGATTTAAGGAAACATGGTTGAGTCTGGTGATAAATGCTACAATTGGATTAAATGCTGAAATGTCCTTTTCTTTCCTGTCTTATAGGTCTTCAAACTCAGTAAGCTCCAAAAGAAATCCAACACTTCCACCTTTAAATATATTTCCTCTCAACTATATTGTTCTGTTTGTGTTCCATAATCCACTCCCCATTTTTCAAAACAAGAAAATGAGTTCTTCCCAGATTATCCCTCTCCTTCCCTCCCCACAACCACTCCATGGCCAAGGTCAGTGGTTCCTGTTGTTAATTACGCTGCAGCACCCTGACATTCCTACAGCCGGCACCTTAGATGGAGTCACCCCCGTCTGAATGTGTACACCAGCCTCTTCTCTCTTCTCTCCAGCCTTCACCGCACTCCAGCCAGAACGACCCTTCTCAAACGCATTTAGTCATATCACTTCCTGACATAAACCCCATTCATGATTCCTCCCTGCCCCCAGGGATGAAGTTCCAGCTTCCTAACGGACATCTGGTTATAAGAAACGGGATGGGCCATTACATCCACAATTATTTAAGGGATAATAAAAAGAACCTTTCACCTAGAATTTTCTCTCACTAGCTGGCTAAAATGCAAGAATATTTACTATCCAGAATTTTGATAAGAAGCAGGTAACATTGGACAGGAGTCATGCCTCAGCCTGTTAACATCTTTGGTGACTCTGTTTTTTCAAATTGCCTAGCTTTCTACGGGGCGGGATAAGGAATGACAAGAGGTATGTCCACGGAAGGCAGGGCTTCAGTTAGAGATACAAAGAGCCAGAGAGAAAAAATTCAAAGAGGAGAGTTGGTAAAAGTTAGATGCAGGAAGAAGAAAAAAGAAGGAAGTGACAATAAACTTCACTTTCTTGACAATTCTGCCCAGGGCCAGCCAGGAAGTAAAACTGATCTGGTGACTGGGCACTCCCAGGGGCCCTGAGCTGGCAATGATCAAAGCTGCACTCACAGAAGTGTCCTTGCCATAATGCTGATCATGAGCATGACAAGGTTTCGCAGTCCTCTGTTAATACAAAGATTGAAGGACATGGAATCGCATGTCACGAACAAGCGAGATCAAGGATAGTTATTATATCTGTTTTCAGATATCTCAATGACTCATATACAAAAGATGGGACACATGTGTGCCATTTATTATGTGTTACCACAAAAGATAACATTAACTCTAGGAAATAAAAATTACAAGGAAGCAAATGTCAGCTCACAAATTCTCCGTGGTGTGTAGTTGATGCCTTGTACAAAGGCATCTGGCCAAAGGGGCAGGTGGGTTTACAATCCAGCCAGGACACCTACCAACCTGCCAGGTGACCTTGAGCTGAACCAGCCCAGCAGTGTACCTTTTTGTAAATCAGTGCAAAGGAGGTGTCCTTTTTTAATCTGCATAAAAACACAGTGGCCCTGAGTTCAAGATAAGACTGTCCATCGGTATTGTCCATCAATGGCATATACTGACTCAATCACAGCGTGCCCAAGCCAAGGCTGGGTGCTCACCCATGAGGAATGTCACATACCTGCACTCTACCGCATGGGGGAACTTGAACTAGATGGCCTCTAAAGTTCTTTCCAGCTGGATTTCTCTGCTGCCTTGATTTTTGCACTTTATTATTCTCAAAATTATCCTATGAATCTAGGATCTCTCAAAATTCCTCTTCCTTTAATGGTCTAATTCTTAAAGTCTTCCCTTTCTGGGCAGGAAGAGAAAGAAATGGTATCATACGCCTGCATGGGCTTGCCACTTTCCTTGACTCATATACCAAGTTATTAGGAAAAATAATTCAGTTCTTTGCACTTTCTTCCAGAAGTGTTTCTGAACCATTATAAAATAAGACGCTGTATTGGTGATGGGGGGAAGCAACTTTAGCTCATCCATTTCTAGAGATGCTGATGTATTTCTAGAAGTGGGTAGGGTTTCAGCACAAGCAAAACGAAAGGGGTAAGTCTATTTTTACTAATGTGATGAGATGTTTAAAAAAAGTTATAGGAAAAATTAGTTTATAATGAATATATCTAGTTATAATTTTTCAAATCCTGCCTCATTTATATAGCACTGTCTTCTAATGACTTAATCACTGTGTAGAATTTATTATGTAATTCAAATTTCATTTGCACTCAGCAATGTACATAAGATACATTGAAACAATCACCATGCTGGACATGCAGAAAATATGAATTCTTTCTGGCTCCTCTTCAAGATATTTTTTCTTTCAAATGAAGTGCAAACTGAATCTTACTATTGCATGATTTTATGAAGCTGAAATGCATAGCACTATGACATTTCTATAGCACTTTATAATACAAAAGGTAGTTTCAAATGCATTGCCTTATTCAAACGACAAAACTACACCATGAGACCAGGCAGGAGGATTCTAAAACTTTTCAAGTATCCATACGGTTATCCATCTTTCACACAAAACAGGAAACATTTTTTATATAAATATTTAGCCAATATACAAACTAAAATGGTTCTATAAGCAAAAGGTGCAATTTCATAATTTTGCCTGTAGGAGGAGTGTTAGGCAACTAATAATTAGCCATTTTGCACAAATATGTAAATTCTAAATTTGCCTTCTGTAATATTCTAATTTTATGTCAAACTAAACATATATTCAATAACATTAACAAATTTAGAAAACAAGCCCTAGAACATAATCTTTTTCTCTCCCATACAATTGTTTTAAGAAGGAAACCACATTCCTATCCTTACCTCTGCCTTAGGTCAGGCCTCTGTACCAATTTCCGTTCCTCCTATGTCTTTCTCTCTTTCTACTCTCTATTCTGCTGGCAGAATCATTTTTGCTAAACCAGATTACAACACTATGATAAAAAATTTATATCAACTCCGGATGAATGCCTGACAAGTAAATTCCTAAATGCAGCATAAAGATCCATCCACAATCCGGACTCAAACTTCCTGTCACATACACGGCGGGGAGCCTCTCCAGAAGCCCATTTGTCCTTTTTTCTCCCTAGTGGAACCCAGCTTCATTTCAGGTATTTTCAGTCTTCAGGAAAAGGGGGCCCCCCTTCAGCCCGTGGGAAGATTATGGAGACCTGAGAGTGATCAGTCCAGGTTGGGCATACACACTACACTGGGACTGTCCAACTAAACGGAAGAAATCTGAATCCTTGTTCCAGACTGAAGCATGCTGGATTTCTCACATCCATGTACCTCCTCCCGCCCCACTAGATATGAACAAAGAAAAATCCAGTCCACTGGCAACCATCTTATGATGATGGAAAAGACCAGACTTAAGATGAAAAACTGAAAGGCAGAGCAAAAGAACTCCTCAGATATTGTGGGTACAACACACACACACACACACACACACACACACACACACACACACATCTGTACATGCATGCTAGCTTGCCTTCCTCCCTTCACATTTCTCCTGCTGTGTACGCACAGAAAACCATTCTTTTGCCTTCTCTGACACTCCAAAACTTCCCAGTTCAAATCCTTGGAGTCTTCGGATCAAAATTAATATCACCCTTTGAGACACCATAGTTCTTTTATGTTATCCCAATTATGTTTATTTTAAATATCTATTTGAGTCCCCACTGAACTACAGGTCACTCAAGAACAGGTAGTATGGCTTGTTCATCTTCCGTTCTGCATAGTGTTTAACACGAATCATCAACAAGAGCTTCTTGAACTGAATGATATATAGTAATATCCATATAAAACTATGCTGGATAGTAAATCAAAATAATATGAAACAAAATAATTAGTTATTGAATTTGCCAAAAGTTTATTACACTTTTGTCTCATTGTAATATGAATTTCAAACTTTTCCTTCTGCCAGTCTTTTAACATCTGCAGTGGGAAGAAATGATAGATTGGAATGGTTTCTTTTTCTTATAAATCACTTAAGTAAGCCAAAAGCCACAAAGATGAAAGGCTAACTCCTACACTATGATTTTACTTATTTATTTTGAGATTTTAGCAACCAGTACGTTTTTTAATATTTCTTTGTTTTTATTGTTGACACTATTACAGATGTCCCAACCCTCCTCTTTGCCCACCAACCTCCACCAGCCCCCACTCCTGCCTCCCTCTGGCCATCACTTCTCTGTTGTCAGTGTCTATGGGTTATGCATATATGTTCTTTGGCTACAATTTTATTTTAATTCAGAAATTTCTCTTGTGTTTTTTATGGTAGTTTCTCTGGAACATCCATTGTTTACAGATGCCTTATCAGATAGTTGACCCTTCACAATGATTGCCTTTTCTTTCTTGTTTTCGTTTTATTTTTAGAAACTTCCTGCTACCCCCATTCATCAAGTCATGGCTGTGGGCTTCACTGAGCCCCGTAACACTGTGAATGCCCTCCTGTGGTCACATCTGAGCAAAGCCCGGTCATTCTGGATCCCGTCCCCAGGTGTCTATCGTTGGGACACAGCCATCCCAGGGCACTCTGGCCTGGCCTTCTGAGCAGGCTCATTCCTCAGTACTCTTCACAGATCCGCATTTGCTATAAATTCACACTGGGTGTTAGTAAAGCTACACGGAAATAAAACCAGAAAAGAAAAACTGAGGGATGATTATCAATAGCAACAACCCTCTTTCTCAGTCCACCTCCCCGTGGAAAAAATAATCTGCTCTCAAGAAAATAAAGGAATTTGGTCACCAAATTCAAAACGTTGAAAAGGATTTTACTAATCTCCTTTCTCTTCACTTGAGAACTAGCAAAGTTCTCTTTTCCTGGGTACCAACCTAAGCCCCGTTCTCCTTCTAGACAACAGATTTAAGCTTCTGGCTTCTCCAAATCCATCTACACCAGCAGTTCAGTGCTTAGTTTTGACCTGACCAGCAGGGGTCAGAGTCCGAACAAAAACCACCTAAGGAAAGACACGCAATGTTTGTTTAAGTGAGCAGAAACCAATTGCTTGCCAACTGCAGCCACCATGTGTACACAGCAAGCGTGTCAACAAAGGTATCAAAAGTGTGAAGCTCCTTTTCAATGATACCTAATAATTTTTAAAGCCTGGAAAAACATTCTAAGGAGAAAATACTCACATTCTAATAATAATATCATGAAAAAGAAAAAAAAAATTAAGTTTATAACCCTGAAGCTGGCTGCAGTAGAGGTTAGGGAAACACTTAAGCCGCTTTAGATGTTATGAGTAGCTGCCTAAATTTGGATTAAGAATAAATTCAGGTTATTTTGCTCCCTAAAGTGTAATTTTTTTTTTTAATGGCAAATTATATTATGAAAATAACTTACTTGTGACATCAGTCTTAATTCCTGCAATCTTCAACAGTGGTTCAACTTTCTCGTAATAGACCTGGGTAGCTTCTTTTTTGTGGCTTTGGGGGTTAAGGAGTATTTTTAACGACTTTGGTCTGTTTGAAAAACCTAAGAGGCAAACATAAAGACAATGTTACACAGTCTCGGTCAGCATTTTCAAATTCCCTTTAAAACCATATACTAAATCCAGTTAGAATGTTATATACCTATTTGAATAGTATTGGCTATTTTCATTTGAAATTCTTACAAGAGTTTTCCTAAATATGGCATTAGATTAAAACACTTTCATTTCCTAGCGGTGAAATCGCAATATCCCTCCTAACGTAAATCACGAGCTATAACAAAGCATTTAATTCATGAAGGAAGATGTGAATGAAAGAAACTTTGCAAAGATCAGGCAATGTGTTTATGTATTTATCAAATCACAAGTGATATATCCAATGTTCCTTTAGCATTTGTTTCTGGGGAGAAGAGCAATGGACTGTAACAAATAGAAAAGTCTATTTCCTCTCCTTGGATAAATATGCTCATAATGGAATGGGGCATTCTGGTGACCTCAGCGCTACCCAGGCCTGACCTGTGGGGTGGAAGACAGCAAGCAGGGCCAGGTCGGGGCCTCGGCCAGAGCAATGCATGCTGGGAGCTAAAGTGGGTTTAGGTGGAAGTTCAAGCCTGAAAAGGGGCCCGGGGAGAAGGGACTCTCCCCTGGGAACTGGGAGAGCAGCCCCTCTCGACGGGGATTCGATGATAGTGCTGCCTCACAGTTGGGGCTGAGATTTGATACTACAATTTTCTGGGCCTGCAAGATGTTTATCACTTAGAACCCAGTAGGAGCAGGTGCAAAGCAAATTTTCTGTTGTTAGGAAGGGACAGGGGAGCCCAAAGAAAGCTGCTGAGCTGCTCTCATAGGGCCACTAGTCAAGGTGAAAAAAGCAGTTATAACATCCGTTTCCAATAAAACCATTACTAAAGCCAAAGGAAACAAGTTCACTACACCAAAGTCATTTTTGTGTGTCTTAAGTAGAGACAGTATTTCATTCCTCATCATATTGGATATAACTGAATCTTTCAACAGCACATAATGTTTTGAACTCAGGGAGAGTTAGGGATGAAGTGACAGGACCATGCTGAACTCCCCACATGCTCAATCATTGCCCCAGGGTCCCTTTTAAGAGGCTGACCTCTGTCAGTCTTCTGTCACCCAGTCCTGAAACCTCAAAACCACATGCAATTTCTTCCTTCTTTTTCAATTCCTACATTCAAATGCGTGCCGGTTCAGAGATGGTGACAGCTTCCTTCCGTCCCTCTGCCCCAGCTGGCTGTCACCCTCCGGCTCAGTGCTCATCGCTGCAGGCAGAGCAAGGCAAACCCCTGACGATGACACTCAGAGCCCTCCCCCAACAAACTCCTACGTCTCTTCTCTCACGCACAATGAGAAACATTTACTGAGCACTTGTGCTGAGTGCTGGGGAGAGGGGCAAAGCAATTCAGATGTAGTTCCTGCATTAAAGGAAGAAGATGCATCTACAAACAGAAGCAGCGGGAGACAGAACGGACTTGTTAGCAGCCACACAGTGCCCTGGGAGTGTATGAGAGGAGGGTGGTTCATTCCTAGTAGGGACCTGGAAAAGGCTTTCTGGAGAAGGGGGTATTTGAGCAGGGTTTTTGGCTCATGCTGTTTTCACTACTTAAAATTCCCTCCTTCCTTACACCTCACCCTAAGCCTTAGCAAGAGAGCAGAAGTGGGGCAACGGAGAAAATTCTAAGCAGTGCGACCAGCGTGGAAAATGCACAAAGTTGAGTAAGTGCTGAAGTTCTTCTGTCCCGTTTCAGCTTCGCCATCACGCTTCAGACCCACACACAACAAAGTCCCGGCCTTCTAGGCCCTCCTTTGTTCAGGTGGTTTTTCCTTTCTACTCCACCTCATCATCATTTCTGTAAAAATTCTACCACTTTTTCAAAGCTCACTTCAAATACAGTTTCTCACTGCAGCCTGTCCCAGTCGCCAGCAGAACTCACCTCTCTGGCTTCTCACCCACTTTCCTCTGTGTTCTCTATTAAGTATTTTATAACATGTATACAAAACAAACAAACAAACAAAAAACTCTGATGAAATGTTCACTATCTCATCTCAAAACTCCCACTGGCCAAACCTGGACGATACAAAATGGAATAAAGACAGTAATACAGCATACTAAAAGGGAGGAGGGGAAACTCTGTCTTGTGGTATCATGACCACTAATACATATGGGAGAACTTACAGAATGAGAAAAATCACTATTTTCAACCATCACAATAACAATGAATTCAGGCAAGAATTAGGAATGCATGTTAAAACCATCAATGGCAGTCAGTTGGGGAACAAAATATCTCCTTATTCTTAAACTCTGTTCCTCCTTATTGCTCTCATTCCAAAGGGTGACAACGTCCCTGTTTCTGGTGGACAGTACCTGAGTCACATGATCAAAGTTAACAACACCCCTGAAGAGGCCAGAGCTGAGAGAACTTTTACAAAATACACAGACTTCTGACAGCAGTCATGTGGGAGGAGTGAGGTGAGACAGGAACTCGGGTCCTCAGAACTGGGAGGAGGACACACGAGTGTGCACAGGACCACATCAGGTAGTGGGCTGGTGTGTCTGGCGGATGGGACTTCAATGCTGAGGGTTTTTAACAGAGTACACTGAGAAAATGGTCCCAAAATAGCAGGGAGATGCAAGGAAGACATGAAAACACTGACAACACCCCTAGGACCAGCTGTGTGGAATGTACGGCAAAGAAAACAGCCACCACTTGAGAGGACTGTCTACTGACAAATAATCCAGTCTCTTTCCTAAGTCAACGTCAAAATAAAAAAGATGAGGAGGGGAATGTTGTAGTTTAAATACATTTAATTCAACGAATGACCCCTGGTTGGACACCTGGTTGGTACAAATCAGCTATAAAAGACATTTTAGAAAACATGGGGAGCCCTGCCCCGTTTGGCTCGGCGGTTAGAGTGTCAGCCCGCAGTCCAGAGAGACCCGGGTTCGGTTCCCGCTAAGGGCACATACCTCATTTGTCCCTAGCCCTGGTTGGGTTGTGTGTGAGGCAGCCACTTGATGTGTCCCTTTCACGCTGATGTTTCTCTCTCTCTCTCTCTCCCTCCCACTCTATCTGAACAAAAATGGAAAAATGTCCTCAGGTGAGGATAAAAAAACAAACAAACAAACAAACAAAAAGAAAACATGGGGAAATTTTCATAAGGACCAGGTATTCGATTATAATAAGCAATTGTTATTCATAATGATATTTGGTTATTTGTGAAAGGTCTATTTTTAAAGATACATACTAAACTGTTTCTGGGAGAAATGTGATGATGTCTACAATTAATTTGATAGAATAAAATGCTTGAATCAAACATGGAAAAATGTTAAGAACTGTAGAATCTAGGTGGTAGAAATATAGGTGCCCATTGTCATGTTTTTTTAATATTTTCTATGACATTTTTTCATAATATACTAAAAAATATCTTGGTATCATCCTGGACTTTTTCTCTCGCTGTAGCTCATATCCAGTAAGTCAATAAACCCAGCCAATTCTATCTGCAAAACAAAGCCAAAGTCTGGCCTCTTCACACCACCTCACCTGCTTCCACCTTGATTTAAGTCACCATGTCTCACCTGGATTATGCCAGTCTCCACTTAACTGGTCTCCTGCTGCAATCTTTTCTCCCACTAATATAGTCTATTGTCTACTTGGCAGCCAGAATATCTATTTTAAAGGTAAGTTAGATCATGTTGCTCTTCTGCTTAAAATGCCCAAATGCCCCCCTGCCATTGTCTGCAGAATAAAAGTCAAAAACCACACAAAGCTTTCAAGACACTTCATGCTCTACTCCCGGCCACCTCTGTGACCTGGTTTCCCATAACTTTGCTCCCTGCCGACTTGACTCTGTGCAGGACTTTCTTGCTCAGCCTTTTGCACTTACTGTTCCCTCTGCTTGGAACACATTTCCCTTAGGTATCCATGTGGCTCCCTTTCCCCATTGCTTTCCACTCTCTTCTAAAACCTCACCGCCGATGAAGCCTTCCTTGACCACCTCTGTATAACAGCAAATATTCTCATCCTATTGCCTGGTAGTACCTATCATTTGACATCATAGAAATCTATGCTATATTTTTCCATTTTTCTTTCTTATACACTAAATGTTTGTGCCCCTCAAAATTTGTGCCACACACATCCTAACCCCCAGTGTGAGGTATTAGGAGGTGGGGCCTTTGGGAGGTGATTAAGTGATGAGGGTAGAGCTGTTATGAATGGGATTAGTGCTCTTATAAAACAGACCCCAGAGAGCTCTCCACCTCTCTTTCTGCCATGTGAAGACACAACAAGAAGAGGGCTTTCACCGGAACCGGACCATGCTGGTACCCTGAGCTCAGACTTCCAGCCCTCAGGACTATGAGAAATAAATCTGTTACCTATAAGCTACCCAGTCTATGGTTCTTCATTGTAGCAGCCCAAACAGACTAAGATACCCCTTTCCACTGGAATCTAAGCTACTCGAGGTCAAAGACTTTGTGGTTCTGCCCTCTGCTATCTTACTAGTTCCTAGAATAGTACCTGGCTCATAGTAGAAATCCAATAAATATATACACATATATACTGAATTAATATTCTTTTTAAAGTAAAGTAAAAATTAAAGGAAAATAAATTATAAAATTACAATTCCAATTGTATTAAAAAAACAAAATATCAATCTTTTAAAATAACCATTAAGCAAAAAAGCTTTCCTTTTTAAATTGCTATGATGTAAAAGAAGTCCAGAAATAAAACCCCTTATATTAATTCCTAAAATAAAACTAAAGGGCTAAGGCCAATAATTCACAAAGAACCAAAGATACATACATATATATATATATATAAAATAAGTTTTGCAATAGACATTTAAACCCTTTGAAAGAAATCTATATATATATATTTTTTTATCCTCACCCGAGGACATTTCCTCATTTTTTGTTCAGATAGAGTGGGAGGGAGAGAGAGAGAGAGAGAAACATCAACGTGAAAGGGACACATCGAGTGGCTGCCTCCCGCACGACCCAACCAGGGGCCGGGGACAAACTGCAACCAAGGTACATGCCCTTAGCAGGAACCGAACCCGGGTCTCTCTGGACCGCAGGCCAACGCTCTAACCGCTGAGCCAAACCGGCCAGGGTTGAAAAGAAATATTAAACATGAAAAAGCTAACAACCTCTTTGCTGCCAAGTTAAGCTTTTAAAAAATAAAAATTCAATCCCTATCTCATACTTACTCCCTATATCTACAAACTTAAAACCAATAGAAGAATTATACTTAAGAGCTGGTGAAACATTTTCTAAATTAAATTTTACAGTAGCAATGAAAGTAAATACTGACCTTTTCACTCAGAATCTAAAATAAATCAGTTTGCCTTCCAGAAACAAATCATCAGTTATAATAAAAATCAGAAAGTGTCCCTGGAAGAAACTGACTTTAGGGTTCATGGCACTGATTGGTTTTGCAAAGTAACCTCAAATGTCATACCCAAGGCTTGGACTCGGTGCTGTCCCTCGGCCCCATCAGGGCACTCAGTGCTTCATCATCTCACAAGAGAAAGGAAAATGCAGAGAAGCAGGCAGCTAGGGGATGGCACAGGTGAGGGAAGGTGATGCTGAGGCAAAATGCACCAGCTGCGGCTGTCAGATGAACAGGCAAACCTATCTTCCCTGGAAAGACGTGTAACAATGGAAAAGCATTTGGAGACTGTGAAAACTGGATTAGGAAGGTAGGAAAGAGGACAAAGTTCTTTGAGTTTTAAGAAATTTAATTAATTGATTTATTAATAAAAAAATTTTAATTTTGTTTGTGAGAAAATAGACATGCACATCCTGGCCCTCCTGCCCCAACAATAAACATTTCCATGTAATATAGAAATATAGTACACTCTAAAGACTGACATAGAATTACTGCTCTGAAGCACTCTATGAAAAATATTTTTAGAATATGACAACACAAAGCATCAGGCAGTCATGGCCTTGCTCTTCTCTCAATGACAAACTGTTTAATATAAAAAGCAGCATTGAGACACAAATTCCCCGAGCTCCTTGAAAAAAATGCATCTCCAAGTGATAATTATCATTTATCCATAATTTTACAGTAGTGCAAACATCCCCCAAATAGATGATCACATATTAAAATATAGGTATGATTCAACATTAATATGCAACCGACAGTTCTCAGTCCTTTGGTAACCTCTCAATTCATACTCTAGAGTATGGGCCTTTTAGCACGCCAGTTTGCAATGAACCAGCAATGTAAAACAGAATGGCCAACTGTTCCTCTGTTAGTAACAAATGTGCTAATATGTACTAGTTTAAACTTGATCTATCAGTGAGTCAATGAACCATGAAGGGTGGGGGTTAATCAGGGTGTTCTCCAAACAAAGGCTCCTGAGAGCTGCGGGGACGCCACTCCGACTCACATCTGTGCTGTTTTGAGTGCAGCATGATGGAAATTGGCATGGTGTTCCGCAAAGTTAAGAGCCCAGAACCTCGTCATAGTCTTGTGTATACTCGCAATCATTTTATATAGAAAAACAAGCAAATTGTTGCAAAGAACAAAACCAAACACAGGAAATAAAGACCTCAGTTTTGCCACAATTCTCAGGCACTATTAATATTAAACTATACCCAGTTAATGTGTAACAGTGATGGTAAAAGCCTAGCCTTTCACACATAAGATTTGACAACTTCCCAGCAGAGCTCAGAGTGGGAGATATTTTGTATTAGGTGATTTACATTAAATGCATCAATTTCACTTTACTATTAGCAAAAGCTTATTGATGCACTATGTCTTTACACATACAGATGAAAATAAGTCAATGCTATATGGTTTACTTAAAGCAACAAACAAGCCCAGGGACTTCTAAATTCACATGCAACCCACCAATGTGGCCTATCTTCCTAACGGCTGCAACAGACTGAATAGCAATTAATAGAGGGGAAAAAGCACCTGCTGTTGGTAATGCTCACCTCAATACTTCAGTATTTTAATAATAAAGGAGTCGAGACTATGTAGATAGAGCAACAGTAAAGCAGAAAGGAGATCAAAAAGAAAAAGAACAGCCCAACCAATTATATCACCCATTTATTTTTACCAGATTTTTATAATCTGATAAAGTGAATTTTAATTTATTTTGGAAGATGCTATACAGTAAACCTATTTCACTATACCACTTCCCCCAATTAAAAATTCAGACTAGAAAAAAACACACATTACTGGCTTTAAGAAAGGTTTTTTTCCTTCTTCTTCTTAGAAGTGAACACAGAATTAGTTGAAATAATTAATTAGCACTTACATATGATTATAAAAATCCCATTTAATAAAATAATTGTATATTAAGTCCATCACAAACTACACAATTAACTATAAAAATGTTCAAGAATAATTTCATGAACACTTTTCAATTTAATGATTTTTATCAGTTAGAAAGCTTTTTCACAGAATCCTCTCAGAATCATACATGTATGTGACTTTTAAGAGTTTTTAGTTGTCTGCAGGACCTCAAAATAAAAATTTTAAAAATCACAGTTTTTAGTGTCCCAAGAACATATGTTCTACTGCAAAAATAAACATTCTTGAAAAAGTTTATGATCTGTAATATACATTGTCAAAGAAAAACCTGAGCTGAATAGTAAAGTGGTAAAAACACATTTTATTCACAACTATTGCAATAGAGCCAGGTTCATTTCAGAATAAAGAATGGGCAACTGGGAATTTATAGCAGGGTGGGGGTCAGTAGATGGAAAATGACTAAGAAGAAACAGAGGTAAGATAGATTCTGGCTAAAATCACCTAACAGGCCCAGGTGAGGGTGGAGGGTGAAGAACCTGATCAGATGCTGAGAGTGATCAGATATGGAGGTGAGGGGTTCTAGTTTAACTAACTTAGGAGGGTTCTTGCTAAAAAATGGATTTTACAAGTGCACAGATGGGCCTACGAAAAGGTTCAGGAGCCTGATACTTACAAAAAAAATAAACCCTGCATTATACATGGTAATGATAATGTGTTTCAAAAAGCCTAACAATTCTATATAAGAAAGCTGAGAAATAATTCTGAGGGATAGTCTCCAGCAAAATGATACTGCTTTGAGATTCCATTTTGGGAAACTATAGCTGCTGCCTGAGAAGTTTTGCCACATAAGTTCTGGTCCAAGATGTCAGTTCTGGGAAGTTTATTTATAAATCCAATGTGCTTTCAAATAAAAATGTGATTTTTTTCTAGATCTGGACAAGTTGGTACTAAAGTATATATCTAAATATTAACCTGAAAAACAGATAAGGAATACACACACACACACACACACACACACATCTATGAGAGGAACTAATTTGTAGAGGAAACATACTACAAAACCTCTTTAAATAAAATACTGGCATGTGAAAAATAAACCAATGGAATAATATAGAAACCCCAGAAATAGACCCAAGTGCATAAGGAAATTTAGTATATGATAAAGGTGGCATCTCAAAAATCTGGGACAAAGACTTTGTATTGTAATAAATTATGTTGGGACAACTGGATTCTATATGAAAAAAAGATAAATAAAGCCCATAGCTTATACCATACACAAAATGACTCCAAATGGATTAGAGATCTAAAATGAAACTATACAAGTACTAGAAGAAAACATGAATGATTTTCTCTATAACTTGGTGTAAATGATTTTCTCCATAACCTGGTGTAAAGAAAGGCTTTGTATTATACTAAAATACAGATGCAATAAAGAACAAGAGTGGCAGATTTAACTACATACATATTTTAAAATAAAAACTTTTAATATGGTGACAAAAGGAGACGACTTTTTAGTGGTAAACACAATGCAATACACAAATGATGTATTACACAGCTGTACACTTGAAACCTATATAATAGTATTAACCAATGTTACCCCAATAAGTTTAATAAAATAAAAATAAAAACTTCAAATGGCAAAATCACTATAAGCAAAGCCAAGAGACAAATTGTATATCAGGAGAAAAATATTTGCAACATATATAACAGAAAAGGGCTAGCATCCCTACTATACTAATAACTATTAAATATTAAGGGGGGGAAAAAACAAAAGTATTATAGAAAAATGGGCAATTGGCCCTTAGACATGTGAAAAGATATTTTAAAATCATAATTTTTGAAAATTAAACTATATTGACACACCAGTTCTCACCTATCACACTAGAAAATTTATAAATGATAGTATAATCTGTTGGTGAGGCTGTGAGAAAACAGACACTTTCATATATGGTTGGTGAACATGAAAAATGGTCCAAATCCTATGGAAGGAAACTTGTCAGTACCTAACAACTACACATGCACTTTCACTTTCCTCCAGAAGTCTACTTCTATGAAGTTACCCCCAAGATACAATATGTACAAAATTACTTATTGCAGCATTATTTGTGATTGCAGATATTAAAAACAATCAAAATGTCCAGTCATTAAAATTGAATAAAGTATGGTACAGACCACGCAATGGAGTCTTACACACCTGTAAAGGCCCTGGCCGGTTTGGCTCAGTAGTTAGAGCATCGGCTGTGGACCAAAGAGTCTCAGGCTGGATTCCAGTCAAGGGCACATACTTCAGCTGCAGTTTGGTCCCGGCCCTAGTCAGGGTCATGCAGGAGGCGGCCAATCAATGTGTCTCTCTCTCGCATCGATGCGTCTCTCCCCTCTCTCCCTCTCTCCCTCCCTCCCTCCCCCTCACTCTATCTGAAGATAAATGGAAAAATATCCTCAGGTGAGGATTAAAAAATAATAATAATAATAATAAAGCTTTCTATAATCTTCAGTATATGTAGTTAGGTGAAAAAAATCAAAGTGCAGAAGGGTTTACATGATATGGTACTTTTTAGGCAAGAAAGGAAATGTTTTAAATGCACATATCTGGTAATTTTGCAAAAAGAAATATAAGTCATTTAAACCAGAAACCAATAGAATTAGCTACTTATAGAAGGATGAGGTAGAAAGCACACCAGATGAAAACATGTTTATGCCCTACACAGTCACAAAATATCATTAAATCAATGAAGGCGATGGAGAAGAAAAAAAAAAGCAAAACTTAAAAATGAATACAAACAGAAACCAAGACAACTGTATTTCAGATAAATGACATAATTATTATGAAGGGAAAAGCTAATCCATATAATTTTTGAACACAGTACTTGAAATACATGCCTTCAGTCTAGGGCACCAAATAGGGAACCACCAACAAATCTTGTACTAGTCTGAGAAGGTTTGTTTTTGATAGAGGATGGTCGCCGCTATTCTGAAACTATTTTGTGTATATTATAAGACGGAGCAAACAGGCAAATGTTGTCGTTGGGAGTCAGAGTTCCTACTATGGGAGAAGGGGGTACAAATACAGGAAGGAGAGACATCAGAAAGAATCCTGTAGGACTGGATTACAGTCTAATCAGGTATCATCTAGTAAGCCAACAATTAGAATGGGAGTGACCACTTGTTCTAAGAGGTATGAAAAGTGGGACAAACGTAAAAGAGGATGTGTCCGATTCTGCTGTGTGGCTCAGCTTTGCAGAGCATTTGCTGGTTACACCAGGCCTTGAACTGCACACTGGACTTCACTGGGCAAACGAGATGGGGAGCACTCTAACCAGATGGAGGTTCTGCTCTGCCACTCAGCCAGTGGGCAGGCACTGCCGTGCAAGAGAACACAGCCTGGCCTCGGTGAGCTCAGCCTGCGGAGACCCGGGAACCCGACCACACAGTAGGCTGCACCTTTGCCCTTCCTCCTCTTTTCACCCGAAAAACAACTGAAGTGTCTGACTAGTAGAAACAGGAAACATACTTTTTCAAAATACATAATTTTCCACTTAAGGTAATTTTTCAGAGAATAAAATTTTTCCAAAATAGATGTTTTCTCTTCAATGATGATAAATAAGGAGAAAATATGGTTGATTTGAAAATATCACAATGCTATATAGCATATAGTCTTTGCAAATTTCTACCTACCTGCCTCAAACAGCAGTAAATGTATTCGTACAAGATTATAATAAAATTCTTGGAGTCACATATAATATCTAAATAGGACACAATTTCATTACCATTAATGTTATCACCATTACCAGTAATGGCCTAATGAATGCCAGGGGGCTTAATAGTAATTTGTCACTTAATATGAAATATTATGTATTTCCTACTTATGCAAACTGTGAGAATGCTGCTTTATTACTTTTTACTTCATTTCTTTCTAGTGCAAAAGTTGTTAAATGACAACCCATTCTACTCTCATTTTAGGATTGATCCAATTTCTAATCTTTCTTGTATGCTGGAAGCATCTGTGTTTTGCAAAACTCAGCTAAAGATAAAGCCTGGAAATCGGTTACAAACCAGCACTTTAATATGTGTTTTTAAATTCCTTTAGGCTAGTAAAAAGAAATGTCTGCAATCTTTTCATAGTGCATGCCCAATTTATTCTAAGCCATTTGAGAAATCTTAATTAATAATGGTGACAATCATAATGAGTATTTTTTTAAGGATTGAGAAATACTTTGTATTATTACTGCTCACCCTAAATATTGAGGGTGATCTTTAGAATTCAAAGACTCTAGAGTTCTGAATTATAATGTTGAAAAAGGAACCCAAGAGAGGAATAATCTTCAAACAAGATGATGTAGCTCTTTTGCAACAAGAAAAGCGTTTAAAGTTCTTTTTTCGGGATAGAGTCTAAACTGTGCAGTAAATACAATATACTTAAGGACTGGAGAGTACATCACTGACCTGGTAGACAAGAGAACATGGGTTCAGGGCTCATGCTCCAGATTCAGATACATATAGATTTGTCCCCAGTTCCTCTACCATATTTTAGCTGTTTGACCTCAGATTAGCCAATTTTTAAACTATATTAAGCCTTAGTTTTCTCATGTATAAGCTAAGAGATAAAAATGAGAATAATAACAATAATTTACTTAATTCTACTACTTGCTAAGTCATATGTTATTTTCATCCTTCAAACCCAACAAAACACATAAGTATTATTCTTTTTCTATGAGAACATATTTGTAGTTCCTGATGCTAGTATTATGAGATTTAATGAGCTAATTTATAAAAATTGCTTACAAAAGTGGCACATAGCAAGTGATTAATAAATGTCAGCCATTATTAAGATTTCAATTTTAAAATAATGACTTTTCTGTAATTAGGCAAAGGAAAAATGTTAACTACTTTGTTTAATAGCATAAAAATTCAATATTTTACTGGCTATATTTAGAGAAATCCTTATTTAGCCTTTTGAATGTAAACCACATAAGATATGACAAAGCACACCTAATTTTTTTCTCCAAAAAATTTTGTTACACATAGGACTGTTATCTAGCAAAGATTTTGAAATATGTCAGAAATAACTTGAGAATGAATCTACCTCAACTCTTATTCTCAAGATACTCAGTGACTAAAGCTGGAATATAATTTTCTTCTATAAGACACCAACTTCTTGTTTTTAAATACAATTATAATAAATCACAGGCAAAAACAAATTCTTCCCTTAGGATAAAAATGCAGTAGAGGCCAGTGAGCACCATTTGGGAAGGTGGCCTGTATCACTCATCCCAGGTACAAAGAGCATTGATAGCTTGTAAAGGGATTGCTCTAGTTTGCCTTCAGCTAAAAGAGGAATGACTGTGAGTTAGAGCCCACGTGAGTAAGAAACCAAGTGCCAGGAGAAACCCTGGGCATGCCTGTCCGCCTCCAACAGGCTCTTGTGACGCAGTCCGTAGGAATAAGTGATAACACTACAGGAGACTCAGGAACATGTATTGGCTAACCTTTAAGAATATTTAACATAATAAGAATATATAATGTTCGGCCCCCTACAATTAGTCCCTGTAAAGGCAGCTTGGGTTAAGTGTAGAGTGCAGAGTTATATATAGGTCCATGAAATGAAATTATGTTCTTCAAATCTCTGACATCTGTGGCTCTGTGCCCTGGCAACACTTGAGAGTCACTGAAGGGACATCTCAAGGCAATGCATGCCTCCGTCCATCCAGACCTAGTTCATCAAAGCCTTCGAATTTTCAGACTCAGGAACAGCCCTGAGAAGGATGAATTTTCTAGAATGAAATTTACACATAAAACTTAGCAAAAGCGATCCTTTTTTACTGCGCTCTACAATGTTTTCAATTTCTCTTTTTGCTTGATCATTTTAAATGTATTTATTTCATATTCTCTGCTTGTTCCATCATATAAAGTTCTTAGTAGGAATCTCCTGCTACAGTTTGTTATGTCTGCAGACTCTTACTCATGGTGATTTTTCACACTGCTCATTGCTAGAAGGGAAATGGCTCAAAATGGAAAACTCTCTAAGTTCAAGATCATTTTTTCTATTCTTTATTAAGCAAATTTTTCATGATAAGGATATATTTTCAGTTACAAATTTCATAAAATTGGAGATTTGGTTTTTAAAATATTTTCTTTTTAATACGTTACTGTCCTTTTAAGAGCTAAACAGTGCTACTAATGATTATGAATTTAACAGAATAAGTTTAATTTCACTGAATGTTCAGCTTAGAAAGTTCGAGAAAAAACAAACAAAAGAACTTCAAGGTAAACTTATTTTTAACACGATTTTGAACTTTCATTTGATAAAATATATTTTTCTTATTTGCAAATTGATTAGTAAGCAATATCTCATAAAGTGAAAGAAAGGAAAATACATTTAAAAATAGATATAACAAGTAACTTCTCTTGAAAAGAATAAAATTACATGGACAATCTCTGACAGTTCAAAGTCTGATTGCCATAGTGAGGTATACTTGAGTACCTACAAACACCCTGGAGGTCTTCGTGTGCCTGGAGGTGAACCAAAACAGGCGTGACAGGTGAAAATACGCTAATAGGTTTTCAGGATCAGGAATATCTACCTCAGAGTTTTCAAATGTTTTTGTTTTGGAAGTTTTGTTTAAACAAAGCCTTACTCAGAACTACTAAATAGGAAACATATCAATGAGGAGCTACACTGGCTCAAGGGCCAGTGGCAGGTGTGGGTCCCCCCCAGTGAGGCCCATGGGGGTGGGGACAGGCCTCTGAGGCAGTTTGAACCTCTGAGGGAGGCAGGCATCACGTGATCTTTGTTGGACAGAATACTTCCAATGGGATTGGACTTCAGTATTTACATGGAAATGAGGTAATACATATTTAATCAGTTTTCACATTACCATAACATATATTGATAGTTAAAACATATTCAGAAGTGACGTGTGTGATTTTAACGTCCTGCTCAGCTGGTCAGACAATAAAGTCTCATAGTACTTTTTTAGCACTTCAAAAGAGAAACTACCCGTATTTCAGACATAATGTTCTTGCAGAAAATAACTTGTCCCTGAGGAGACAAGTGTTGCCAATTCAAAGAGTATACAACAAAATGTCTGAAGCTATCATACTTTCGACATATAACAACTGCTCATTTTTAAATAATCATCATAATGTTGATTTCCAGTTTATTTTTGCTTATAAAGTACATCATTTGGCAGCATATCCAAGTAAAACTTCACATCATTCTGTTCTTCTGCTAAGAAAAAAATCTTCCTGGTTCACGAAAATATAATTGATTTTTTTTTTTAAACACAAAAATTTGGACCATGATTTTCTTATACAAGACAACATAAGCATTAGACAAAATCAGTTTCTAAGAAGTCCAAATTTGAGCTACCAAGGAAAGTATCCAATTAAGACCAAATTAGTATCACATAGAAAACAGATTTGACATCTACAAGTGGGAAACTAGAAAAAATTACTCCTTAGGAATAAAAAACAAGTATTTAGGTAATTTTTCCGTTTTCTTTATTTTTCATAGCTGAAAACTGAGTGAGGCTGCTGAACAGGAACACAAGACAGGCTTCATTACCAGGACAACATGTATTAAGTAAATATGGCTGATTCATATTTCCCTATTTATGAACTTAGCAGTTAGAAATGAAACAAAAAATTATCAGAAATAACTCAAGTGTGTGCTAAAAATACCTTTGTTAATTGTCTCTGGGTAACTATTAAATATTAAAAGTAAATGAGCAAAACCTAAATATAATAGCAAAATTCAATGGTCCTATGCTATAAGGGTCTGTTTCCTTGACCATTTCTTTTTTTTCAGTTCTAGCTATTATCTTCTCTGTCTACTTTAATATGAGTATCCCCTAAGATTTTGTATTGAGTCCTTTTTTTTTTTACTCTGTATTACTTCCTTGCAAGCTTTCATCTATTCCTATCACATCAACTCTTCTTCTTCACCTCTTCATGTATTCCTCTCCAAATGCCAGCCTGCTAAACGTCTCCAACAGGATACTGTAATATATCCCAAATATGAATATGCTTTAAAGAATAGATTACAGTGTCTAGAAGAAAGGTTAGTTCTGGATCCAGAAGTACTTGCAAATCACCATTTCTAGGAAACCCAAATATGCAGAGACTGATCACACCCTAACTGAATAAAAATTAACATAAATAGTGTACACACATGATATTTAAAGGATGTGCATGTTTATCTTTGTATCAGACATAAAAAACACAGAAAAGACTGTGTTAAATGACTTTCACCACAATGACTGTGTATTAGGTCTTAATCAATTGCCTTTTTTAAAGATTTGAATTTCTGAATCAAAGATCAATGGTTACAATCCTTATTAGATTGTTCATATTTTCATTGTGGTCTTTAATACATTTATTTTTATTTATTTATTTTCAGATTATTTTCTTTCTTTTTTTTTAACTCATCTTTATTGTTGAATGTATTACAGATGTCCCCCTTTTTCCCATTAACCCCCTCCTCCCCAATTCCACCACCTCCAGCCTTCCCCACGCTATTGTCGGTGTCCATTGGTTACGCACATATGCACAGAAGTTCTTTAGTTTATCTCATCCCGCCCTCCCTCCCCCCTTCCCTTTGAGGTTCATCAGTCTAACAACCAATTTGTACTTCTTAATTCCTTCATCTTTTTCACCCATTCTCCCAGCCCCCACCCATCTGGCAAGCAACAAAAAGTTATCAGTATCTATGAGTCTGTTTCTGTTCTGCTTGCTCATTTTGTTTGTAGATTCAATTGTTGATAGATATGTATTAATTGACATTTTATTGTTCATATTTTTGTTGTTCTTCACCTTCAAGAAGACCCTTCAACATTTCATATAATACTGGTTTGGTGGTGATGAACTCCTTTAGCTTTTTCTTGTCTTGGAAACTCTTGATCTGTCCATCGATTCTAAATGATAGCTTTGCAGGATAGAGTAGTCTTGGTTGTAGGTTGTTGCTTTTCATCACCTTGAATATCTCTTGCCGCTCCTTTCTGGCCTGCAAAATTTCTTTTGAGAAATCAGCTGACGGTCTTATGGGAGTTCCTTTGTAGGTTACAGACTGCTTTTCTCTTGCTGCTTTTAAGATTCTCTCTTTGTATTTCACCTTTGGCATTTTGATGATGATGTGTCTTGGTGTGGTCCTCTTTGGGTTCATCTTGTTTGGGACTCTCTGTGCTTTCTGGACATGTATGGCTGGTTCCTTCACCAAGTTAGGAAAGTTTTCTGTCATTATTGTTTCAAATAGGTTTTCAATTTCTTGTTCTCCCTCTTCTCCTTCTGGCACCCCTATGATACGAATATTGGCACACCTGAAGTTGTCCCAGAGGCTCCTTACACTATCCTCATTTTTTTGGATTCTTTTTTCTTTTGCTGTTCTGATTGGGTGTTTTTTGCTTCCTTATATTCCAAATCGATGGTTTGCTTCTTGGCTTTACCTACTCTACTATTGATTCCCTATAAATTATTCTTTATTTCAGTTAGTGCATCCTATGTTTCTGACTGGTCCTTTTTTATGTTGTTGATGTTCTCACTAAGTTCCTTAGAGGTCTCCTTAAGTTCATTGAAGGTCTCACTAAGTCCCTTGAATGTCTTGTTCCTTGAGCATTCTTATAACCTGTTTTCTGAACTCTGCATCTGATCGATTGCTTATCTCCATTTTGTTTAATTCTTTCTTGGAGTTTTGTTCTTTTCTTTCATTTGGGACATGTTTCTTTGTCCCCTCATTTTGGCTGCTTCCCTGTGATTGTTTCTATGTATTAGGTAGAGTTGCTATGTCTCCTAGGCTTCGTAGGGTGGCCTATTGTTGTAAGTGTCCTATAGGATCCAGTGGCACATCCTCCCTGATCGCCCCAGCTGAGCCCTCAAGGTGCACCCCTAGTGTGGACTGCACACCCTTCTGTTATAACTGAGTCTTGATTGCTATTGGCACGTCAATGGGTGGGACTTACTCAGGCTCAACATCTGCAAGGACTGGCTGTGCCCACTGACCTCCGGCCTCTGACTACCTTGGAGGATCAGCTGTGTAGGGGCCCACCACTCAGAGTAAGATTTACTTCATCAGGGTTCTGGTACCCACTGAATCTACTCATTGAGTGTGTCAGGTGGTTGGGAGTTGTGGAGGTGGTTGGGTGGTGGTGTTTTGATGTGGTCTGAAGCTGTCCACTGGGTGTGCTGGCTCTGGGGCAAGGTCAGCCACTGCCTGTGTTCTATCCGGGGCCACCAGGCTTAAGCTACAACATGATCTGAAGATGACTGCTTCTTGTGCTGGGCTTGGAGTTACCCAGGAAAAGCCAAGTTGTGAACCAAGGCTGGCTGCTTTTAGTGCCAGGTCTGGGGCCACTTAACGAGAAGTATGGGACTCGCTGAGATCAGATACTGCTTGTTTGAGAGATTTTAGGAAACTCGGAAGCAGGATCCAAGACAGGCCAATCCTATGGTAAAGCCTTTGGAAACAGCTTGGCTGGGCCTGAAAATTGGGTGGGGCAGGGCCTCAGGGAATCACCAGGATGGGGCAAACAGTGTGAGCCTGGTTGCTGGAGTCCCAGATATGGCCCCAGGGAAGGGCTCACCAAAGGAACATCAGCCTCTGCCAGCACATCTGTCCAGGAGAAAACTGCCTCTCCAGCCTGCATCCTGAGGCCAAACAGCTCAGTTCTTCCCTGTATGTCTCTGGAGCCCCTCAAGCTGCCTCCCCTCCAAGCTCAGAGGGAGCAAGTCTGAGTAAGTCCCTGTCGGGTCCTTTAAGAGGAACTGCCTGGGGCTCCAGCAGCCTCAGCCTCTCTCTGCCTCAGTTCTCAATGGGTTTTCCAGCCCGAAGTTATGGGGACTTCTCTTCCTGGCACTGGAACCCTGAGTTGGGCTCGTGGTGTGGGACGGGGGAACCCTCACTCCTCAGGGAGGACCTTCCCAGCCGAGGTGTCCCTCCTGATTTTTATCCGCCACATGTGGGTGTGGGACCAGCCCGTCCTCGCCTCTGCCCCTCCTACCAGTCTCGGTGTGCCTGTTTCTGCTTCTTTAATTTCGTAGTTGTAGGGCTTCCATTCAGCTCGATGTCAGGCGGTTCTGAATGATGGTTGTGTTGTAGTTTAGTTGTAATTTTAATGTGGTTGTGGAAGGAGGCGATACTGCGTTTACCTACACCGCCATCTTGACCAGAAGTCTTAATACATTTATGATACAAGTTTCCTTGCCTGTCTCTCAAGACAAAAGTGTTTTATACAGGATTACATCTCACTCATTTTTATACTCCCAGCACTTAACACAGTGCCTGATACAAATGCATGTTGGATGAATCAGCCTATATGGCCTACTAGTGAATAAAGTTATGGTGACTTTCTATTACTAAGAATTTGAAAAGTGCTATGCTCAACTGTGCTAAAAAATTAGAATGCAAAAGGACTTAGAATGCAAAAGGACTTAACATATTTCAAATAAACACAGAAATCATTCTGAGGCTCCATTTTTATATTTACAAACCCATTTTAATCTGGTCAGTCTTTGTCAATTAGTCTTAAAACTTCAAGGATTTGAGAGTTGCGTTCCTTCTCCTTCTGGTGCTGCCAATTTGTTCTTTCCTCAAAAATTCATCACATCTTATTCAATGCTCCAGTTTAAAATACAAATGCACATATTTGAAAGTAATTCAATGTCCAAATATACTCAAATTATAATTGTTAGACTGATTAGACTAAAAGATGAAGTTGAGGCTTTTCATGTCTTCTTCATGTTTTTCTCAAGAGAGGAGAAAAGGGGGGAAATATGTGAAAGGTTGGCAGGAAACAAATTCCATTTGCCAATTAAAGATAACATTCAAATAAATCAATGTAAAAAAGTTTTTTTTAATCTGCTGGTCTTTCTACAACACCAGTTAAAAGCAAGGTCTTTGGACTTAAAATAGTAATGTCTAATATTCAACTGTGAGCCATTTTTATTTCTCCCTCTTATCCCCAACTCCCTCACTCCTGGCTTCAAATTTAAGTCAAGTCTGCTTCAAACACAAATTTTGGGGTAGAGACTTAAAAAAAAAGGGAAACCAATGAACAATCACCATCTGCCAAACTTGATGCAGTGTAGCAGAGAGCAGGGACATGGATGTGAGACAGGAAGGTAATCCACAAATAGACACTGGAAAGGACACTTAGGGCATGAAGCTTGAGCCAATCGTATTTGTCTCTCAGATGACAGGCACTTTAATGAACACCTGGATTACATGGATTTGAAAGTAAAGAAACATGTTCTAAGACTAACCTTAAAATGGAAGTATAGGCATAACAATGTTTGGTAGAGAGCTTTGTGTAGGATGGTGACATTAATCTGTCTTTGTGGGTGTGGGGAGGAGCTGGAGCTGGCCCCTCCTACAGGACCTGATGAGTCCACTTGGGGGCACAGAAGGATCAATCATTCATTCAGTCTGTCTTAGATTTCTTCATTTTTATTAGATGATTTCAATCCTGTTTTTTGCTTGTTTGTCTACAGATATATGCAAAAAATTAAAACTAGACCACCTTTTTTAAAAAAATGTTTTTATTGATTTTAGAGAGAGAAGAAGGGAAAGAGAGATAGAAACATTGATGAGAGAGAAACATCAATTGGCTGCCTCCCTACTGGGGATCAAGCCTGAAATCTTGGCATGTGTCCTGACTGGGAATCGAACCAGCGACCTCTTGGTGCATGGGACAATGCTCAGTCCACTGAGCCACACCAGTCAGGCTAGACCACCTTCTTATACCATACAAAAGAATAAACTCAAAATGGACTAAAGACAAGTGTAAGACTGGAAACCATAAAAATACTAGAAGAAAACATAGGCAGTAATATCTTGAACATTTCTCATAGCAATATTTTTTCTGATATATCTCCTCAGGCAAGGGAAATAACTAACTAACTTACTAACTAACTAACTAACTAACTAACTAAATAAATAAATAAATAAATAAATAAATAAATAGGACTACCTCAAACTAAAAAGTTTTACACAGCAAAGGAAACCATCAATAAAATGAAAGGCAACCCACTGAATGGGAGAACATATTCACCAATGATACATCTATCTGATAAGGTGTTAATATACAAAATTTATAAAGAACTTATATAACTCAACACACACAAAAACAAACAATCCAATTTAAAAATGGGCAAAGAATCTGAATAGACACTTCTCTAAAGAGGACATACAGATGGCCAATGGACATATTAAAAGATGCTCAACATCAGTAATCATTAGAGAAACGCACATTAAAATCACAATGAGACATTACTTCACACCTGTCAGAATGGCTATCATCAATAAATCAACGAACAAGTGTTGGCAAGGATGCAGAGAAAAGGGAACCGTCATGCATTGTTGGCGGGAATGCAGGTTGGTACAGGCACTGTGAAAAACATGGAGTTTCCTCAAAAAATTAAAAATGGAATTTTTTTATGACCCAGTGATTCTACTTCTGGAAATATATACAAAGAAACCTGAGACACTAATTCGAAAGAATATATGCACTCCTGTTTTCATTGCAGCATTATTGCAATAGCCAAGATATGGAAACAACCCAAGTGCCCATCAACAGACAAGTAAATCAATCTATTTTCTTTTCATCAATAAATCACTCTGTATGCCAGAGCCATGCCAGAGAATATGATCCCATTTATTATAGTGCCTTCAACTCTTATCAAAATCAAAGGTTCAAAATGCAATATTCCCAAAAGATGAGAGCCTAAAATATATGTCATTTGCCTAGATTTTAACCCTAGACCAAGCCAAAACATTATTCACTAAGCTGAAAAAAAATATTTGGGCACTGCTTTGGATTTTTTTTTTCTTTTTTCTTTGGACAAGTCCCTCTAACGCCTATAAAATTGCTTTTACTAAATTAAGCTTTGTTGCGATATCCTCTGCTTACTCACTCTTGGTTTTATGGGTGGGATATACTGAGGAAGTTGCCTCTCACACATCACTCAGCCAGCCCTTCACAAGCCCCAGGAGAAAAGCTATCCTCAGACCTTCAGTGCAAGGAAGAGCTTTGCCTCTCGCAAGATTACATATTCCTATTTTATAGGCTATGCAAGTCTCATGAATACCTGCCAATGTTAGGAAATTTGATTCAATTGATCTTATTAATTTTTCATTTTTATGCTCTATTTTATGCTCATTTTTATTTTCATTTTAGCTCTAAAAAATATGTTCTGACATGAATTTTAAATAACACTATAAAAGACCCACTGTTAAAGTGGAATGCTTTAAGTTAAATATACTGGGTGGGGCAAAAGTAGGTTTATAGTTGCTCATACAAAAACTGATACAACAGTAAATAATAAAACAAGAATAGACTATGTTTTGCATACTCACAACTGTAAACCTACTTTTGCCCCATCTGTATACATATATTCTCTATGTTTTCAGAGAGATGACTAAACTAAGGCCTCTGTGGTTTCCTGTCTTCTTAAAAGAAACTGGTCTCCTTGAAGGTCCCAGAGGGGCTAACAAGGAAACATGGGGGCACTTATTAACAGGGTCACCTAATTTTACTATGTCACATCAGCTTATCTTTTATGCGTGTAACCTTATCAGTTAGCTGCCCTTGACCAACTTAGGTCCTCTTAGGTCCTCAGTCTTCTTCTTCTTCCAATTACAGTTGACATTGAATATTATTTTATATTAGTTTCAGGTGTACCAAATGTACAGCATGCTGGTTAGACATTTTTATAATTTCTGAAGTGATCCCCCAATAAGTCTAGTACCCACCTGGCATCATGCTCAGTCTTCTTAATTAATGATGCCTGGCCTGAAGCTGTCTAACATCACCATGTGCCTGCTCTGTCTGGCACCCATCTCTGTCCTGCGTCATCTTCTCCAAACTCACTATCCACCACCCCAGCTGCCTCTACCCTCATCAATCTGGCAAAGAGAAAGAAATGAGCTAAAAAGAAAGCAAGATTTACAAATCTATGAGGAAAAAATACCCTAAAACTCAATTTGATTATTTAACAAGATTATCTTCTAAAAATCCAAATAGCATTGTATCTGTATTCATGCATTTTATTTAGGATATAAAATGTAAATAACACAGATTTTCAGAACATTGACTTCATTAGGAGATAATACTCTAGTAAATATGTTTTCTTTTTTCTGGATATTTAACTTTAGAAAAATCCAACCTGAAATAAACAATTAAAAGATTATCTTCAGAAAAGCTGTTATTCACAAGCCACCCAGTACATACATGCACTTGCCATGAAGTGCAGGGATGTGTAGGTATAAGGGGAAAAATTCTAATACAAGCTCAAGACATTAATAGAAAATAAACATGCTTTCAAAAACAACTCTCAACTGAACTAAATTACTTAAGAATTGTGTTGTTTCAGATTATCCAAGCTTCCTCATACAAATGGTCATTCAAGAGTTACTTCCTAACACGTTCTATGAGGCCAGCATTACCCTGATACCAAAGCCGGACAAAGATACTACAAGGTAAAAAAAACAAAACTATAGACCAATATCTCTGATGAATAATGATGTAAAAGTCCTCAACAAAATACCAGCAAACAAAATTCAATAACATATTAAAAGAATTATACACCATGACCAAGTGGCATTTATTTCTGTATTGCAAGGATGGTTCATTATATGAAAATCAGTCAATGTAATACACCACATTAACAGAAGGAAGGAAAAGACCATATGATCTCAATCTACATAGAAAAAGCATGTGACAAAATCCAAAGCCCTTTCATGAATAAAACACTCAACAAATTAGGATTAGAAGGAAACTATATCAATATAATCAAGAGTTTCTATGTTCATAAATACAATACAATTTTTAGATTAATAACCTGCATCAAGGAAACTAGACTCATTAAAAACTCCCATAAGGACTTACCTGCCAAAATTTTCTTGAACTGTCTAAACCATATGTCACAGTGGTCTTCACTTAAATTAATAAGATCAAGTGTAGAATCCTTTAATTTATTTTGTTCCTTTTTCAAACAGATGAAGAGTGTGATACCCAATAAAGTGCCAGTTCCACTAGCAAAATAACGCCGTTTCAGTTTGACAGAGAATATGTCCTTGAGTTCAAGAGATTCTTCTTTACATAGCAAGTCATACTTGGAATCACCTGAAAAGAAATGAAGTTTTCCAATCAAAACCATTATGTCCATATCTTCTATGTATAAATAATAGTAAAAACACAGAAAATCTTTCTCATTTGTAATTTTACTGATTTTCTTTCATGTCAATCTCTATACGAGATGGGGAGGAAAGAAAATAAAAATTGTGTCTATTTTCCCAAGAATGAAAAATAGAAAAATGTTAGCGAGTCTCTGCCCTAGCACATTCAGAACCCGAGGATATTCATTCTATGAAGAATTCTGAGAACATAAAGCAACATTTCAATAATAAAAAATGAGTATCACACAAGAGGCTCCTTGCTACTAATATGGACAGAGCAAA
Organism: Tadarida brasiliensis; assembly: GCA_030848825.1. NCBI lineage: Eukaryota > Metazoa > Chordata > Mammalia > Chiroptera > Molossidae > Tadarida > Tadarida brasiliensis. The sequence continues at coordinate 62,283,916 of CM061265.1, forward strand.
GTAATAGAAAGACTAGAATTAACTAATAGAACTGAGCTGTGACAGATGTTGAAGGCAATATGTATATATATATTTTTTTAATCCTCACCCGAGGATATTTTTCTCTTTATCTTCAGATAGAGGGGGAGGGAGAGAGAGGGACAGAAAAGGAGAGAGAAACATCGACGTGAGAGGGACACATCAACTGATTGCCTCCCGCATGACCCCAACCAGGGCTGGGGACGAACAGCAACCAAAGTATGTGACCTTGGCCAGAATCGAACCAGCAACTCATTGGTCTGCGGGCCGACGCTCTACCGCTGAGCCAAACCAGCCAGGGCAACATTTATTTTTTAAATATGTTTTTATTGATTTTTTTTTTTTAAGAGACAGAGAGAGAAGGGAGAAAGAGAGAGAAGCATCAATATGAGAGAGAAACATCGATCAGCTGCCTCCTGCATGCCCCCTACTGGGGATCGAGCCCTCAACCCAGGCATGTGCCCTGACCAGAATCAAACCAGGACCTCTCAGTACATGGAACGATGCTCAATCCACTGAGCCACACCGCCCAAAGGCAACATTTAAAGGAAAGTAAATGTACATTCTAAGTGAAGTAACACCTGTGCAAAAGGAGGCAGAGTAAGATTACTCTGATAAGAAAATATGAATCTCTGCCAATCTAGAAAGAAAGATCCACTGGAATGTTACCGCAATCAGACTTGATTTTATAGTGGCGTGAAACTGTATTGTTTAACCACAGATCAGAAAATAATCACTGTAGTAAAGGACCATTCCAATCAGCTTTCAAAGTAAGAGTGTCCTTATACTTCTGCAAAAGTACTTCTGAAACTTCTACTCTGCCAACATGGAATCGCAGGGACCAGTTTTACCTTCTGTCTGAAACAACTTAAAAAGCACACAAGATATATGAAGCTTCAGTTTTCAGATGTCAGACGAGGTGGCACAGGACAGTGATGGCTGAGAAACGGGCAATGGCAGAGCCATACATTGCCTCAGCTGACTGCCTGCAGAGGTCTCTAAGCCACAGTAGAGGACCCGTGGGGGAGCTTGTCTCCCTGAGTAGAGGAGGCCTTAGGAGTCCAGGAAAGCCAAGCTGACCAGAGTTCACTGGGCAAACCACTAGGGAGGAGAGAGCTGCCCCGGGAGAGAACTCTGTGGACCTGCAGAGGTCCCCCTTCAACCTTCAACTGAGTATGGATCAGCACATGTGTGAGGCCAGGGGAAGGACCACCTGAAGGAGTAAAGAGAACGATGCTCAGAGAACCCACAGGTGGAAAAATATTGAAATTCACAGGACATCGAGGAGAGTAGTACTTAGAAGAGTACTGTCTCATCAGTGAGCTGACTAAAGCCTGCATTGATTCCACCCAACAAAGCTCAAACTCAAGCCTCAAAAGGATTGAACTGTTTCCAACTAACTTAACTATATTCTCAAGTAAAGCCCAAGAATATTTCTAGAGCCCTGGCCGGTTTGGCTCAGCAGTTGTAGCATCGGCCTGCGGACCAGAGAGTCCCAGGTTCGGTTCCCACTAGGGGCACGTACCAAATATATATATATATATTTCTAGAAATACCAAAATATTCCGTCTACATAGTAAAATTCACAGTATCTCCCAGTCAATCAAAAATCATCTTACATGCAAAGAAGCAGAAAAATAGGAGCCATGATAGGAGAAAAAGGAAGCGACAGAAACCACCGTAGCAAGGACAGCAGTGCTGAGACAGCCCAGAAAGCAGAGGCCCCTCCCAGCTCCCTGAGCCCTTCCTGGCTCCACCGCCTTCTCAGACCGGAGCAAGGGCTCTCCAGTGCCTTAAAGAGTTCCTTCTTTGCATCCTCAGGGAGTATTTTGGCCTCCCCCAACCATTCTGCAAACCACTGCTCACAAAGCACTCCTACCACTGAAAAAGAAACAAAGAAACAAGCTCCCTTCTCAGTGTTTATGGGTGGGGTAGGGTGAACCCCCAAGCCAATTTTTCAGGCCTGTCACTTCCTCAGAGGGCTCAGGCTTCAAGTGGGTGTACAGTTCACTGGTGTTGTCACCCAGAACCCTCCAAGTACCAATTCAACAAGAAACAATGGTACATTTCAGGAAACAAAGCAAGCATCACTATTACTACAATCATTCCTTAAACTAATCAACAGAGTGAAAGTACTATATCATTATAAGCCAACATGTTCCACATGCCTTACTGAATTTAGTGGTTCACCTGCCCCGTTTCTGCACTACTAACAAATTAGCCCATGTTGCTCAGATTTACTTCTGTTTAGCATAATGGTTCTCAAACTCTTTGGTTTGGAACTTAACAGTCTTAAAGACTGAGGCTCCAAATAATTTATTTGTGCAGGTTATATCTATCAATATTTACTGTATTAGACATTAAAATCGAGACTTTAAAACACAAGAATACAAAACACATACTGCGTTAGCCATCAGAAACCACATAACTCATAGCCTCTGGAAAACTGCACTGTATCCTTGGGAGAGAATGACAGTAAAAACAGCAAATACGTTCTTAGTAATATTATAAAAACAGCTTTTACCTCACTAACTCCCTGAAAGGGTCCTGGACCACACTTTGAAAATGCTTCTTTAGCAAATGTTAGGTTATTTGTCCCCTTTAATCATATAATGAAGTTAAGACCTTTTACAGACTCAGCTATTCAATTAATTAAATTCTTGTCTCCATTTTAATACTCCAAATGGTCACACACTGGCCAGAGAGAGAGTTCCTCCGATCTGCCTCCTTTGTTACAAACCTCCAGAAGTCTTTGGAAATAAACCTTTCTTATAAGAGCATGGCATTCCAAGTTCATCTGGATTCTTCAAGGAGCCCTGGTTGATTTTAGGGAAGAATATACTAGAAACTAAAAGCTAGACAGTAGTTATTATATAGCAGGGAAACCAAGCTTATTCATCATTAATCAGTGTATACAGGGTTTGGCAAAAGTAGGTTTATAGTTGTGAGTATGCGAAACACAGAGTTTATTCCTGTACTATTATTTATTAATTATTATATTAGTTTCCATACAAACAACTGTAAACCTACTTTTGCTAAGCCCTGTATTTTCACCTGGTGAGCGTATAATAAGTTGTTTGCCCTTGTTGAGCTGGTAGGCGTATGGCCAGGGTCTCTAGAACACTTGGGAGGGACCAATAATTCTTCTACCTTCAGGAATGAAACAAAGGCCTGTCAAAGGTCCTGACAAATCCTCACCCAATGGTATGCAATGCTCTGTATTTAAACGGTACCCTGTGAAGTGGAAAGAAGCTTGCCTTCCATATAGAGATGTTGCTAGGTGTTGCTTCCTAGCTGAAATGTGCACAGGTAGGTTGTATCACTTACCTACCTTAAAACAATTTGAATCTTTGATTATATCTGTGGGTACTCTCCAAAAAATCAGTTAGTCCAACAATTAATGAAGTTGAACATCTTCTCATTTATTTATCTTCTATTTGTATTTCTTAAAAGAATTTTCTCTACATATCTATTTCCCTACTTCTGTTTGGATGCTTCTTGTCTAATTTGCAGGAATCCTTCAGGTATTCTTAAAATCAGTCCTTTACTATATATGATATAGGTTACAAATAACTTCTTCTAGGCTAATCTTATATTAGCTATGACCTTGTGTATCACATAAATTTAATTTAAAAAAATTTTTTTTTCTTTATTGATTTGAGAGAGAGAGGAAGGGAGAGGGAGAGAGAGACAGAAACATCGATGAGAGAGAACATCAATTGGCTGCCTCCTGCATGGGGATTTGGCCCACAACCTGGGCCTGTGCCCTGACTGGGACTCGAACCAGTGACCTCTTGGTGCATGGGTCGATGTTCAACCACTGAGCCACACTGGTCGGGCCATAAATTTAATTTTTTATGCAGTCAAATTTACAACAAATAAGAGCTCCAAGGAAAGAAGGAAGGACATGTGGAAAGGAAAAAGGAAGGGAGAGAGGGAAGGAAGAGGGGAGGGAACAAAGAACCACTGGGAAAGAGAAAACATGGAAGAGAGAAACTCTTTTCACTCAAAGTCCTACATCATAGTCTGAATGTTTTACCATGTGTACTTTAGTTTGGCAGCAAACAAATCAATGACTACTCCAATTTCAAACCTCTTGTAAATTGCAAATGTAAAGATACTAAATCAATAGCTAAGATCAAACTTAGTAGTGAAAAATGGAAGAATTCCTGGAAATAGGGAAAGAATACCTATTATCACTCTTACTATTCCCAATTATTCTAGACATTCTGACCAATACCATATGCAAGAAAAAAATACATAAAAGATTGGTGGTGGGAAGGGCAGAGAGGGAGCTGAGCTATAATTATTTATAGAGAATATCACAATATATTTGTGAAACCCAAAAAGAATCAACTTAAAATCATTGGAACTTAAAAGAATACCCAGTAAGGAAGCTGTTTACAAATATATTAATACCCAGAAAGAAGGCATAATGGGGATAAAGATATTCCATAAAAATTAGCATATTAGCCCTGGCCGGTTTGGCTCAGTGGTTAGAAGGTCGGCCTGCGGTCCAGAGAGACCCAGGTTCACAGCCACTCGATGTGTCCCTTTCACATCGATGTTTCTCTCACTCTCTTTCTTCCTCTCTCTCCCTCCCACTCTATCTGAACAAAAAATGGAAAAATGTCCTCGAGTGAGGATAAAAAAAAAAAAATTAGCATATTATACCTAGGAATAAATTTAGCAAAATAATCCTGGAGTAATATGTGAGAGGAGAGCCATTCAAAACATACTAAGTGACAAAGAATTGAATAAATGGAGACAGACCAATTTCCAAGATTACATATTTTTCAAGACAGTATTCTCATTATTAATAACTACTTATAATGCAATCCTAATCAAAATATCATTGGTATTTTCTTTGATGTAAGGGGCAAGGAACCTAATCAAATGATTGCAAATTTTCTTGAAATAAATATATTACATTAATGAAGAAAATGTTTTTAAAGTGCAGTAATGAGGAAGAGTGCATGCCTGATTAGATATAATAATATTTTATGAAGTTATAATAATGAAAACATTTGGATTATATAAGTGAATGGTTCAAAGAAACAACACTTATATATATTTAAAATGTCACTAATATATTAACAACAGCATCTCAGTTCAGTTGGAAATATTGAGTAAATGGTGATTTAGAACTGGTTAAATTTTTATTTTTATATATTTTTTTCTTTTTTAATTTTTAAAGATTTTTAAAAATATTTTTTTCTTTACTGATTTGAGAGAGAGAGGAAGTGAGAGAGAGACAGAAACATGGATGAGCAAGAATATCGATTGGCCGCCTCCTGCATACCCCCTACTGGGGACTTGGCCCACAACCTGGGCATGTGCCCTCACCAGGAATCGAACCAGTGACCTCTTGGTGCATGGGTCGACACTCCACCCTGAGCCTCACTGGTCAGACAAGATTAATCTTTTAAAAAAGAAAGAAAAAATAGAGCCCTATCTCATAATATATACCAATATGTCTAGTTTAGAAGAAACTTTATACATAACCATAAATAAGCAAAGCCCTAAGCATGACAGTATAGGCAGACATACAGACTGAGATATTTAACATAAAAGTTATTTAATGCCTATAAGTCCTAGAGACCCATAAATAGAAGTCACAAGCAAAGGACAACTGGGCAGAAATATGTGCAACATATGACAGTTAAATAATCTATTTAATCAAGGAAAGAAACACTTTGGTGGAGAAGTACATAAAAGACCCAAGACAGGCATGTCACAAAAGAAGAAATGCAAATTGACCAATGAACATATGAGAAAGTTCAATCTAATTAGTAATCAAAGAAATGCAAATCAACACAACAAGATATCATTTTTTGCCTTTTAGATTGGCACAAGATCAAAAATAGTGCTCAATGATGGTGTGGGTAAAGGGAGCCAGTCCCAGCACTGGTGGGAATGCAAAAATGGTAACTGCTGGAGAACAAGTTGGAAATAGGTATCAAACAGTTTCAAAATGTTAATTGCAGCAGTATTATAATAGCAAAATGATTTGAAGCAATATTCATGGTCTTCAATAGGAAGATGGTTGAATTCATCTTCCACAGCTAAATGAACAAGTTAGAGCTGTGTTCTAATCTGGAAAGATATTAATGTTAATAGGTATAAATTAGTGGAATAAAAGCAGTTTCAAAGGAACCTGAGGGATTTGACTTCACGTCCATTAAAAGGAGAAAAGAAATAAATCTAATGGAAAACACACAACAAACTTAACATTGGTTACCTACTAAAAGAGAGAAATATGGTAAGGACTATGAGATTAACATTTTCTTATAAACCTTCATAATTTTCCCTTTCTGTCATCAGCATTATATTTTATACATTACATTTTACAAATGTAGAAAAAGGAAAATGCTTTAAAATATGCATATTTTCGATCCAGCAATTTACTTCCAGTAATTTACTCTAAGAAAATAAATAATATGCACAATTTAACTAAAAGAATGCTTACCCAAGCATTATTTAAGTGAAACTTGGAAACAACCTAAATGTGCAATAACGGAGTATTGATTCTGTAGAATAAAGTATATTCATACAACAAAATGCTGTTCAACCATTAAAATGTAGAAATCTGACTAGAAAATTTATCTAAAATAGTATAGCACATTTCCATTACTGTTTTGTATATATTTATTGAACACATGTCTGTGTAATATATTTTCATATGCACATATATATGAATGTGCATATGAAAACTTGGAAGAATAGTGAGATTGTGATTTAGTTTGTATATGTGAATTTAAATTTTTTCTTCAATGAAAATATTTCTGTAATTAATTGAAAGAGATTATTTCCTTTGCTCATCCTAAAATAGCTCCTGATCATACTGTTTTAATTTTTAAAATTCTGTTCCCTAAAAAGTAAGGGTAGCTAACATTTAATGAGCATATGCTATATGCCAGACATGGCCCTAAGCACTTCATGTTTATTATCTCATTCAATCCTCACAACAACCCTATGTAGTAGCTGCATTTTCCTAAAAGAGAAGAAATTCAGGACAAAGAGTTTAAGTAACTTGTCCATGGTCGTACACCTGGTAGGAGGCAGATCCAAGATTTAAATCTGAGCACCTTGGCTGGTCTTGACTACAACTTCTCACCAATGTCTTTAAAGGGAAGTAAGGACTTCCAAGTAAACACACAGTCTCATCTGACCCTCTGGCTCTGATTTAGATAGTCAAACTTAAAAGAATCAGCCAACCATTGTTCTGCCACTAAGTATTAGGAAAACAGCAAGACAAAAAATGTGTCAATTAACTGAGTAGTATTTCATCAGAAACTGAAGTGACCTTCAAGGACAGGGAAAGTTGGACTGCAGCAACCAGGAGCTCCCCAAAATTCTGAAAATCCCCATAACTCTCTGAGAGGTATTTCCTGCTTTTCCCTGCTCAGACTTCCAATTTCTTTTTCCTCATTTGCCCAGAAATTCAAATTTGGGGTTTTCACATAAATGATCTCTTTGCCAATGTGACAAGAAGAGACTAAGAAGAAATACAGATTTAGAACAAATATTCTCTTTCTGTTTGAAAGGAAAATAAGGATAATACATCTATGAACAAAATAGTTTTGTTTTTTTTACCCATTTCTAACTATAGGCAAATGCTCTTCAGGACTCATTTTCTCAGCAACTATATAAATCTCTCAGGTGCCAATTTCCTACATAGAAATTCTGACCTAGTATTTATTTCTGCATATATTTGCTCATTTCCATTTCACGAGCAAATCTGCCCAGTTCTCTCTAATCACAGGATTCACTTGATTTTCAATATAACTTTTATAACATATGAAGATATGTATAATACTAGTTTTATAGAAAATTTTTTTCTTATTTTGAATACATTTCAGGAATAAAACTTGTTGGATTTCTGTGAACTTAAATGTAAAATGTTTTCATTTAAAAGCTTGGAACTAACTATTGTTTAATCACTCATCCGATTAGGTGCTGCTTTGCTAGTCTTTGTTTTGCCTTTGAAGTTCTTAGGATATGAGCCGCTGACCGGCTGGCTGGCCCGTGGGGCAGCAGGACCTTGGTTCCCTGGACTAGAAAGAAAGCTGTGGCCAAAACAAAGGTCCTCGGGTTTCTACTTGAGAAGCCCTCAGGCTAACCCTCAGTGAAGGTGAAGGTTCTGGAAATCATCTGATAGGCTAAACTGAAAATCTAAGAAGGTCACTGTTTCTCCTCAACCCCCATGCCAAAACACTTACTCTTTGGGACACACTTGGAATACACAAATATTCATGAGAAATCAGATTAAGGGGGGGGGGAATAAAAGAAACCACATTCAGAGAGAAGACTATTGTTTTGGGTCTATAAAAATTGAGCACTTATCCACCCCCCCTTTGTAGTAGTAACTTAACGATGACTTAGATTCACTTTATTCTCCATGTGAATCAGAAAAATACTGCTTTTTATGTATAAATTATTTTATTTATAAATGTATCAATGCTGACAAAAATGTAGGTCTTCTATCTCTGCTTAATTCTTCATCTAGGAGATGGGTGCTTTGATCCTCGAATTAGCCACCTGTTATAGTACAGCTAGTTTCTGCCACAAATAAAAGCAAATGTTTTCATAATTGTATGAAAAAGCGACAATTCCATGTACAACCTAACACACACCGATAGTATTTTAAAAGAGGAGTTAAAAAAAACAAAGAGCCTATTTGGGGGCTTGTATTTTAAATATAACTTTAAATTTTATATTAATGTAAAATATACTTTACTGGTGAAAAATATAAAGTAAAGCTTTATTCATAAATTGATATTTGATAACAGTAGATAAAAATATGGAAATCATCTATGGATACTTTTTTAAAAGAGATTATAAGAATTAAAACCTTACAGATGATATATAATTTTACATTGTGGCATGTGGTTTATTTTTTGAAATCTATTGGTTCATTACTATTGTATTGGTTATAGCTAGTTGTTTCAGAACATTAACTGTCCTCTCACATTACTTACAGAGATACTGGGGACCATCTGTTCTTGCAAGGGATTTAAGTATATGTCTATTGGATATCATGCTATTTATTTAATTCAGCACCCACTTCCTATTGTTGTATTTTCTTGGGGGAAAAAGTCAATTTAATTACAGGGAATAAAGATAACCTCTCCTGGCAGGTTACCCCGTCACCATGAGAGCAAAGCAGAACCTACTTAAAGTAGGTTACAGTTGTTAACAAGAAGAGTAAAACCAGCAACACTTAAGAATATTTAGCAAAGGTTTAACAAAAATAGAACAGTGAATGGAACTTTTAAAAATATTACTGTAAGCCGAGGGCTTGTCTAAATCAATCTTGGCACATCTGTCTGATGCAGACCGTAAACAGGATTAGAGCTGGATTTATCTGCTCGGCGCTAATTGTGCTCACAGTTTCTGCACATGTCCACTCTTTAAAACACTGCCTGAAAAACAAGCCCGCCTGATAGATGACTCCCAAGCACAGCGTATACACACATGTATATTAGATGGTTAAGCAATGTGATGTCTAACAATTTTTTTTTTTTTGGCTCTTCAGAATTACTTATCTAATCCCCTAATTAAAAATACAAAATTCTGTTTGAATACACCACATACTGAGATAAATCTGTGAAGCAAGGGACCAATAAATTTGAATACACTTTAATTGTAAGAAGAAAACACAATTTAATTGTTAATAATCAGGTTAAACTAGGGTTTAAACAAATAGGGCTGCTCCTGTAGCTTACTGAAAAACCATCACAATGCATTATTATCTTTAAGAATTATGACATAGAATTTGTTAGCAAAAAAAGTCCCTAAATACATACACATATCAAGAGGGACAAGAAATAGCATTTTTATCTAGTAAAAGAATTAGAGGAAACTCTTAACTTATCATTTACAGAAAGAAATGGAGAAACTGAGAGAAATTGCTACTCTAATACCCCAAAGTCACATTTTTATCACAGCAAATAAAAAATTAATGTTCAATTTCTATCTGTATTTTTTCCCCACTAAGTCATATGTAGACAGCTTAGATACTTTTGTTAAGAATTTAAGCACTTGAAGATATATAGGTATTTTTGCATGAAGTCCAAAATGAACTAATCAGTCAAAAATTTAAATATTATTCTTTGGGTTGAGGATTTGAAATATAGACAATAAACATGCAATTCTGTATACAAACCAACATTTAATGTCTATGCCACAAAGTGATATTAATAATTTTAAATGATAAAGTCTATGTTTAATCATAAATACCACATAAAATAGATTTTTAACTAATTGAAAATTTAGGCTGACTTCCAATCACAGACAATCTTCTGTTCTAAAGCTTTTTTCTTGATATATAATTTTTTCATGATCCAAATATCTCAGTGAGCTTTCAGAAATCAGTTTTCCCTCAAATCTCTACCATTAATAAAAGGTATGTCTATACTTACACCATTGTTTTATACCAACAAATAATCAGGAGAAAATGGCACGTTAAGTCAATCATTTAAATACTTAAACCAAAACACCTTCATCAGCAATTCTCAATGGGTAGTCTCAGAGGGTACACAGGGTTAAAATGATGTTTATAACGATACTATAGATGTTATTTGCCTTTTTCAGCATGTTAACATTTGCACTAATAATACTAAGGCTATAGTGGTTAAACCTCCTGATGTTAGCATGAATCAAGGAAATGACATAAAATTTTACTAATAATTGTCAAATTCAGTTAAAAAAACAGTTTCACTCAACTGTTCTTGATGAAGCAGAATACTTTAAAAAATTTTTAGAAATCTCTAGCTTTGAGTATATTCCTTTTTAATATTATATGATGAAATGGGAAATATGCATAAAGAATTTATGCTGGAAATGAAGGGGATGGTTCTCTCCAAGAAAAGCACTTACAACATTTTAGTTGCAGCTGAACTAGCTGTTTTTTTGGAAGACGATTTTTATCTGAGAGATCGACTAACAGACTATGGTATTCAGAACATGAGTATTTGGCAAACATTTTCTGGGAAATGAGCAAAGTCAGCCAGTCACTCAACAAAACCAACCAAGAATGTTTGTTGCCAATGATAAAATTCAAGCTTTTAAGCAAAAATTAGAATTTTTAAAAATGTTGTATCTGCTACAATGAAATTGACAGATTCCCAATACTTAAAGAACTTTCTGATGAGACTGGCAGTGATATTAATGTATTTGATATTTTTAAAATATTGTATAATGAATGAAATGTGTCAACATTTGGAAGCTAAGTATAACTCAGTACACCAAATTTTCCAAATATCCAATGCAGGATGTGATAAAATCATGCAGGAATGAAAAATTCATTCAAAGTGCAAGAAATATCTACAAATTTCAAATAGCAGACTGTAAAAGCTCCATTGATATGTTTTCCAATTCTGCATTGTAACTAACCTTTAAAAGATAGCACTTAAGTTTTGCTATAGTATCAAAGAAGGACATCCACAATTATCTGAAAATAGTATTAAAATACTTTTCCTTTTCCAAACTCCCATCTGTGTGAAACTGGATTTTCCTTATACACTTAAACCGAACAACACATTCACAACAGATTGAATGCAGAAGCAATCTTAATTCAGCTGTCTTTTATCAAGCCTTCTAGTAAAGATATGGCTTCTATTACAGAGATTTTAAAAAGTGTAAAAATAGTAAAGAAAGTAAATTGGTTTTTTGGGCAGTTTTATAAAATAGTTATTTTAATAAAAACATTATGCTAAAATGCAATAAACGTATAACTGTTATTTTAATGAATTAACATTTTTAATGTTTCTTTAATTTCTACTACAATAAATATTAGTGAGTATAGCTTATATAAACAAAAGCTCTTTGTGGTTTTTAATAATTTAAGAGTATAAAGGGGCCCCAAGACCAAAAGCTTGAGAACCGTGGTATATAGCATCACGGAGCTAGGCATAACCTTAAGAAAATGCAGCCAAAAGATGGTATGACTCATGCATTTTATCCTTCATCACCTTGTGTCAAATAACTAAGATTTTGTTATTAAATTAATATGTTGGACTGTCTATGCAACAAGTCCCTATTACTTCTGAAACACAGTAAAGAAAACCTCAAAATTCATATTCTATATTTCATATTCTTACTCCACATTCTACAGCATAGCTTGATCACGCAATGCCATTTTCACTTCAGCAGGGGTATACTGATGTGCTCCTTGCATTGGGGCTATCTGTTCCTTGATTTTTCTATCTAGACATTTGCCTCTGTCCTTTTGTACATCTACTTCCATCTCAATTCCATAGGAAAATCATAAATGGGGAGCCTCTGAGAATGGCACCAACAGAAAATATGCCTTATTTGATTCTCCTTAGTCATATAATCTAGTCATTTTAGGCATGATCAGTTCAGATATGTATATCAGTTCATATATAATATATAGTTCATACATATACCAATTGATCTTTATACAGATTCCCCCATAAACCTCAAAAGTATGGTAATTGGTCTTTTTCCAGTTTCTTAGCAACTTGTTTCAACAATATCTTCCTAATCTTCCTCATCTCTAATCTCTGTATCCCAGCACTTAGTTCAATGCTTCAAACACAGGCTAGGCTTCCCATAAAAGTTTGTTGTTGACTGTATTTATGATCAATCAGATAATATCTTAATCATACTGTATGTATTTCCACCTCTGAACCTTTGCTCCTTCATTTCCCAGTAAATCGAAGGCCTTCTTGACTCCAGTCTTTTCAAACACTAGCCATCTGTCAAAGCACTGGTAAGTCCCTCCTCCAAGAGACATCCGTCATCTCCCAGTCCCTCTGAACTCCTATGGCACAGTGCTACTCAGTGGAGACTTAGTCACATATCAGAAATTCCTAAGTTACCAGAAGGTGAAGGCACAAAGGTCTCTGTAAGTCTGTTAAGGTTGTATGAGTTTTTTCCATACTAATTAAATAAATGGTGGTTTTACGATATGGTGGTGGAGGAACGGGTTAGAGAAAGTTGAGATTGTAATAGTTCAGGGCAAGCCCCAAAGTTGACCTCTTTCATTTAACGTATTTAAACACCTACTACATTCCAGTCACTTCTGTGTGTATATTACAATGCTCATATTATTGTAACAATATTCATTGAAAACAATTGTTTTTATGAAAACAAAGGTTAAGGAGTTCTTTATCTTTTATGGCCCAGAATTTACTGGACTGTGAAAACAGGACTCAATCTCCGCCACAGTTATGGCTCCTACTGCCAGTGTCTAAGGACAATGCCTGGGTGGGCTTCCTGCTTGATACGGGCCCTTATATCTCAGTCCCAGCTGACTCACTGACACTCTTTTCTTCTGAGGACCTCAAAGATAGCCACATTGACTTTGCATTCACCTCCACCACTACTATCAATCAGTGCCCTGCCTGTGTAGGTCAGATCCCCCATGACTTAGAGTAGTCACAGAGAAGATGTCACACAGCCCTCCAGACAATCTGAAGTGTTTTGCTGCTAAAGGCTTCCTTTCATACCACTCTCATTCAGTTTTCTCCTCAAGACTGTCATTATTTGCTCCTAAGAAGAAAGTATTCCGAATAACTAGTCAAAGTCCAGAGTATCTGAGCTTAGCAAAGGCAGATCTGTGTTGCTGAAAGGGAGCAGAACCATTACAGGAGAGACTGAGGAAGTTTTACTCGCTGAAGATTGGTCCTAGTATCAAAAAGGAAGAAGTTCATTTTAGGAGCTTCAACAGCTAGAAACAGGATGCTACCAACTATCCAGAAATGGACTGAAAAAGATTCAGCTAATCAACCTCCAGGTCATCTGCACTAATCATCAGTCCACCTTCCTGAGGCCAGAGAAGGCCCACCTGTGGTCAAGGAAATCACTGGGGGAGTGGGGCTGTGGAGTGGGGAGGAGGATAAAGAGAAATTGCCAGAGGCTATATATATTGAACACACAAAAGTAAACTTAAAACAAACACACATAATTCAAGATATTCTAAAAAGTATTTGTAAACATTTGTGTATTTATTTGATGAGGATTTGCAGTCCTAGACTTAGTGGAGACAAAAGAGAAGTGATAAACAATTTTTCATATTGCTTATCATGGTTTTATTTAAAAATCAACATAATATTTAAGATAAAGTTCATGTTTATTTTTAATATGCTAGGCACATGGGAAATATAGGCCTTTATTTCATTTCCACCATTAAAAGCATCTACTTGACAAATAGGTTTCTAAAACTCTAGGTAAGTGAATCAAATGACAACTGACTCACTAAGAAAGAAAAATTGCCTATAAAATGTAGTCAAATTTCCCAATCATCTAAATTATTCTCAGTTGAATTTAGGCAAAATGTAAGGGAAAAATTAAGTCTTAACAAACACACATAAACACTAAATTATGCTAGTCAGTTGCTAACCATTTAGGCTCCTATTCACACAAAATATGATCCTTCACCTACATATTTGAAGTAAAACAAAATTTTAAATGCCATTTTGGAGTATAAATTAGAGCAAGTTAATTTTATTTTTCTGAAGAAGGCTTAAATTGATTCAAAGAGTGTTATATGAAAATAAACTCAATGTTTTGACCTTTCACTCTACATGTATGGGATTTATACACGTGTGTTCCCAATTGAAAAGTTTTAAACAAATAGTTGCTTCTCCATGCCTTTCATCATTACCTAATTTTTACCAGATAGTTAGTACTCTGATACAAGGCCAAAATTAAAGGTAAAGGTAAGAAAATATTACCTGATAATGTAAATTTTTTTTAAACTTAAAAATTTTACATCAAGTGTTTTATATATTTTGCTACCCTATATAACATGTAAGCAAAGTAAAATAGCTTATAGGATGACAGCAAACTGCCTTCTCTGGGCTGTAATATTACTGTCAGGATTTTTTTCAGAAAGATAAATTTGATATCAATATGATGTGACACAACTGCATCAAACCTTAATTTCACTCACAGTAAGAAGTCACAGGATTAAATAACACTGTGCAGTCTTTTAGAAAAGTTTATTGCTTCCAGATGGATTCAAGTTTCCTTTCAGCCCTGATTACATCTAATATGCACAGGGTGCCAACATCATAAAGGGCAGAGTCAAAAATACCATTTATATAGATAGCAAGGGGTGGGGTGGAGAAACTTTGGCTTCTAAATTAGTTGTGTTACTGAGGTCTTGACTATTTTTAAGAAATTATAATCAACATGTAATAACAAAACAAATATCATACTATGTAAATGTCTTAAATAATGGCTGTTTCACAGAAAAAAAACAAATTTACAGCAAAGTATCCATCAAATGACTCCCAGCTCGAGCTGCATGCTCTCTGCCCCATGTTGGGTTGTGCCATGTGTCACACCGCATGAGGCTTGCTACCAAGATGTCCACCTGTGCCTCTGTGGCAGAAGAGGTATGTTTATTTCATTTAATGGCACTGTTGAATATAAGCCACTGTGATCAGCTATATCAAGACCTTCAAAAACACTGACTACTTAAAGGCATGTTTGCTAAGTTTAAGGCTGCAAGTAATTACTGCTTATATTTAACATAGCATTTTCTTATGCAACTGAAGTATCACTCACTACCAGAATAAATAAAATCATTTCCATAAAGCCCAAACAAAGCTGCCCCCATAATGTGATTTAAAAAATAAAATCACATCTGCTCTATCTAGTCTATGAGAGAAAAACAATAAAAAATCATGATTGAAGAAGGACTGCAGTCTGTTGACCAAGAGCCAACATTTTAAAATATGGTAAAACTATAAGAACACATTTTCTCATTTTTTAAATTTAATTTTTCAAATGTTCTGAAAATATTATGCTAATTACAAATTTGATTGAATTTAAATGTTAAACAATTTATGTAGCCTTCAAAACAGATTAGCAATTTCAATACAATTATGCTCTCAAAGCTCAAAAGAAGAGAAAAATAATTACTTTCTGGGAGTACACAAATATTTCTTGCTGGAGAACCATTGGCAAAAGTGGTACTACAATAATTCCTACTCATGCCTAACTTTCTCCTAGAGGATCACTGGCAAAGGTGGTACTGCAATAATTCCTACTCATGCTTAACTTTCTCCTAGAGAACCATTGGCAAAAGTGGTACAATAATTCCTATTCATGTCTAACTTTCTCCTATGGATATTCAACCAGAATGAAGACAAATATCATTACTGTACCTTTTCTTTAAAGAGAAACAGGTTTATTTATGTAAAGAATATAAATGAATGTTAAAATTTCAGGTGAAGTTTATGAAAGTTTTTTACTATCTTTAATTTTCAATTAATTTTTAAGCGATACTTAAAATGGATATGAGTGTTAAAATTTTTAATTTTAAGTAGATTAAAATACTGGGACAATAGCCCTGATCAATTGCTTCAAAACTCTTGAATACACAGGGCAAAAATAAAAGGATCAAATTACACTAATATTCAACTTAAAATTATATGCCAAATCAATAACAGAGCAATTGAAACAGAGTCCGACCTGTTAGGCTACCAGGCACTAAAGTAGATCGTGAGTTTTGTGTTAGCAGATGACTCATCCATTACATATTTCTAATATTCCAAATACTAATATGCATTTGATTTAACTTTCATCATTGTTTTCAATAATGGTTCACTATTCTTAAACTAGTCACACTGTCTAAATAACACATACTTGGGTGAAAAATGATTTGAGCTTCATTCCTTCTTTCAATAATGGGAAACAACACTTTCCACATCCCAGACTTTATACAACAAAGCCTTGCAGATAGAGACCCTCTGTGACTACCCAACAAATAGTCACTGAATAAAGATCAGGAAAAAATAAATGAGAGTGTAAGCCATGTGGGTACAGGTCCAGCATCTCCCATCTGCAATTCCAAAACCCCAAAGCTCTGACAACTGTACTTTTTTTTCTTAAATCTTTTAGCAGCAAAACACAAGCTAACCTAAAGTTGTAGGCAAACTGGACCTGAATAGACAGTAAGATTTTAAGCTCTATTTATCCCATTTAGCATTGATATTCTTAATGTTTCATTCAGAAATTTAATGTTTGATTATGGAATGCTACCCAAGGCCAGCTGTGGATGTTACATAATATATGTCCTATATTAACTGTCTAAAATCAGACAATATCTGAATTTTAACACACAGCTGAGTCCAAGGGTTCTGGGCAGAGGAAACAATAAGTGTAAAGGCCCCATAGCAAGAGCATACTTGATATATTCAAGGAACAGCAAGAGGTGGTTGGAGCTGGTAATAGAGGAGGAGAGGGGTAAGACATGAGAACAGAAAGGTTGGAAACAGGAAATAGTATGAAGACTATAGCAAAGACTTTGGATTTTAGCCTGAATAAGATATGAAGTCGTTGGAAGTTTTTAAGCAGAAGAAGGGTGTGATCTATAGTTTAAAAGTAACATTCTATCTGCTCCATGGAGAATAGAGTGATAGGGGACTTGGAAATAGAGTGACTAGTAAGGAAGCTTATACAATACAGGTGAGAATAATGATTTCTCATACCAAGGTGGTGGCAGCAATGCTGCTCAATTTGGGGTATATTTTAAAGGAAGAGGAAATGAGACTTATTGATGGACTGGATGCAGAGTGAGAGGGGAGGTGGAATCGAGCAGATTTCCAAGTGTTTTTGGGCTTGAGTAACTCAAAGGATGACGTTCCCATGTACTGAAAGGGGAAGGTCCATAGGAAGTGCATATTTGGAGGCCGCAGGAGGGAATGTGGAATTTGTTTTAGAACATGAGTTTGAAAAATCCATTAGACCTCTAAGTGGATATTTCAGTTAGTTAGATTTATAAATCTGGAATTCTTAGGAGGGGTCTGGACTAGAGAGATAAATTTGAAGGTTATTAGCACTCAGTGTTTGGAGTAAGAAACTAGAAGAGGTTGAACCAGAGAGAGAATAAAAGCAGACAGTAAGAGATCAGAGGACAGACATGGGAAAATGAGCGCCAAGAGGGGAGACTGAGAAGGAGCAGCCAGCAGGCTAGGAGAACCAAAGGAGACACGCTAGAAGGTAAGTAAAGACAGTCGTGTCAAGAGGCACACTGTGATTAACTGTCAAACTCTCTTCATAGGTCAAGTCAGATGGGGACCGACCTTGACAAGTGGAATGTGGAGTGTAGGAGTCAAAAGCCTGATCAAAGAAGGTTCAAAAAAGATAAGAGAAACTGTGGAGACTGTGAATGTATAATAAGTCTAGCTAGAAAGTTGGGGGAGGGCAAAGAAATGGGACGAAGTGCTCTACATAGGTTATCTCAATTAATCTTAATAGTTCTATTAGGTAGAAATAATCTCACTTTGCCAGGCCAGTGTGGCTCACTGGTTGAGCATCAACCCATGCACCAAGAGGTCGCTGGTTCAATTCCAGGTCAGGGCACATGCCCAGGTTGTGGGCCTGATCCCCAGTGGGGGGCATGCAGGAGGCGGCCAATTGATGTTCTCTCTCATGGATGTTTCTCTCTCTCTCCAAAAAATCAATAAAGAAAAAAAATTTTTTTTAAATACTAATCTCATTTTATAGATGAAGATGTGGAAATTAAGAAAGCAGAATGCCTATGATTTTAATGAGAGTGCTAAAATTTTATACCAAACATATTTGATCATCAAAGTTCATCCTCTATACTACCATACAGCTTCCCATAACTTTACGTAGAAAATGTACATATTTTAGTATAGAAGATTATCAAGTATAAGAATTCTGCTACTTGATGACAAATAATGTCAATTATAAAATGAAATAATAATCTTAAAGGTTAAGGTGACAGCTAGAATCAAATTAACTTTGATTGATTTTAGTAGGTTACTTTTTATGTTAGATCCACAAGTAACCTTAAGTTAAAATATTGGAAAAGAACTGAAAGATTAGGAAAACTTGTATATCTTGTGGCAAATAATACTTGCATGTTAATAAAGGCTCTGTTGACTGAAAAAAAAAAAAAAGAAAATGGACAAATATTGAGAGAAGGGCTGTCTTACCGGAAAGGGCACTTTCTGGGAGTTAGGAGATCTTAGTTTTTTAGCTCTAGCTCTGTCACCAATCTTGAGGAAATTGTCTCAACTTTTGAGCTTGATAACTCATCCCTAATATAAGGGAAATGAAATAGATTCATTCATTTATTCACTCATTCATTCAACAAATATTTATTGAGTCATTTGCTGGACACTGTTTTAGGTGTTAAAGAAACAGCGGTGTGCCTGGTCTGTGTGGCTCAGTGGACTGAGCATCGTCCCATGGAGTGAGAGGTCCCAGTTTGATTCCTGATCAGGGCACATGCCTGGGATGAGGGTTTGAACCCTAGAGGGGGGCATGCAGGAGGCAGCCAATCAATCTTTCTCTCTCTCTCTCTCTCTAAAAAAATCAATAAAAACATATTTTTATAAAAAGAAACAGCGGTGAAAAAAACAGGAATTTACCCCTAGTAAGAAAAATGACAAATATTCAACCTAATCTAATGTAAATTTTCTTGCAGCTCTAAAATGCTATTAATAGTCATTTAACAAATATTAATAGACCCCTCCAAAAAAGTCCATTCTAGGCTAGTGCAAAAAGGTTTACATTTATTAGATGACTGAAACCTCACAGCACTGTAAGCTTGGTATTACTATTACATCCCATTATGCAGACAGGGGCAGGAAGAATAAGCTTAGAACTTTAATAGCATGTCCTATAGTCACAAAGAAGTGACAGTGCCCAAATTCTAACAGGCAGTCTGACTCCAGAAACCCATTCTTCAGTCACTCTCAAGAGTATAATAAGAGACTGTTATATCTCATTTTACTGGTGTTTAACTCTCCTGTTATTTTACTTTTCTTGTTGTGTGTCTGAATGTTGAAAATGGGAAACAAGGAGGAGAAGAATAAAAAAGAAAAAGAAACTGCAGAAGTAGAAGTAAGTAGCAATATAAAGAAAAACAAATCAAGAAAACCAAAGCAGTGGAGTAACAAAAACAAGTCTGACAAGCATATGAGGGAAAGCAAACCACAGCCGTCAAGATGATGGCTCAGGTCAATGGCCCGCCAGGTGCCCCGTGCCTGACTGTACAGGGCAGTCAACAGGCCTGGCCTCTATAGCTCCACCACGGTTGCTCAAACAGAGGCGTGGCTTCTCCCACTCTCGCTCAGATCCCTCAAACATGTTGTCTATTCATAAACCCTACTGAAAATCAAAACTTCTAATAAACCTAACAAAGTAAATATAGTTGTAAATATTACAGAAAGGAGCTCTGAATACGTTCTCATACTTTTTGGTACAACCATGTTAAAAAGGAAAGCAGTTCCTGAAGGTTAAGAAATGAAATCCTTTCAGAAATCAGAGAAGGAGACAGGAGTCAGAGTTGAGTCACCTGGTCTTAGGACCCTGAAGTCACCCTGTGGTTTTCTGCAGAGAGAGGGCCAGTATCCGGCTCCTCCCTTAGCATCAGGGATCTCCAGTCAGGACCAAGTGCACAGGGACCAACACCAGCTGGGAGACATTTTATCTTCACCAGGATTCAGCAGAGAAGGGTGGTATTTGAGCAACGGGCTTGTTCATTTTGAAGAGCTGTTCTTAAAGACAGCACTTTCTCTCCTAGTATACTGAAGATTATTTGGAGCTAATACTGCTTTATAAATTGTAGAGACAAGTATCTTTCACCAATACTCTATTTAGTTTCGAAATCTGAGTGCCTACTGTGCTAGGTGTTTTCTGGCATAAATAGAGGGTTTGAGGATGATCAGATATGGTTCCTTCCCTTCGCAGATTAGTATATTGGGGAATGGGGGCCCAGCTGGGTAGCTAACCACCATGTGGGACTCCACAGATTCTCACTTCCTAATTGCTGCTTCACAAAAGGACACTGGGACACGCTGGAGATTTTTAAGACACAATCATCCAGTCTGTCTCTCTATTCATCATACTAGTTTTCCACCCAGAGTATCTTTTCAGCATAGACTCAGCTTCATTCGTGTGCTCCATAGACCACTTCTTAAAAATTGTTCTGCAAATTAGGACTAAATTTCCCTCTGAGGAATAGAATTTTATTTATATGTTATTTTACATATTCTATATTAGCTGCACTTCTACATTGAGTACCATTTATATATAATCAGAAAAAAAAAACACATTTCAAACCTGTGGGTTTTACATTGCCTGGAATGAGTTCTCTGTTCCCACTGTTTTGCTTATTTCATTAACTTCCTTTCATTAAGCAAGCTAAGAATGACTGACTAGAGAGAAAACATTGCATTCTGAAGCTCAGCTATTTCTCAAGCACTCACTAAGAATAAAATTAATACTAAGTAATAAAACTTCCCTTTACATATTTGCCAAATTACCTTATTCATTCGCTCCCCTCTTCCCTCTGTTAGTGTGCCACCCACCTTTCAAGGAAGCAGCCAGTTTTCACTAGAAATAGCTTGGTACAGAAACACAGGGAATGAGGATCAAGATCAAGTGCCTGTCAAGCTAGGCACTAAATCAGATGCCATCTCTTTAACTATAAATCACCTTCAGGTTATGGTAAGAACTAAAGGATACAGGTACCCTGCTTCTCAATTTCAGGGAAAACCAAACAGATCCTCAGAGAAGTAACGGGGCTTATCAATTACAGATGTAAATGACAAACTTAATTGCAACCTGAGACTGGACTTTAAAGCTTATACTTTTTTCCTCTGTCCTATAGTCTAGAGGGACCAAAGAATCACCCTATAATCACAACTGTACTATTGTACTCTTTATAACTAGGCTTTGAGAGCATATAGTAGATTTCATAGAACGGGTTCACGTTTCAGATGATCTTTTGCTATCTTCCTGAAACCTCAAATTAAAAGCAGTGTGTCAGTTTCTATTAAGAAAAGGGCACCAAAGAGAAGCAAGAGATTAGTGACGAAAAGCATGGCCTCTTATGAAAGGGGTTGGGATCCAGGCTCAGCCTCCTCCTTCCTATGTGACCTTGGAGAAGTTACTTCGCCTATCTCTTCAGTGTTCTCACCTAGAAAATGGGGATCATGAGCCCTACTTGCACCAATTGTTGTGAAGATTCAGTGAGTTTAAATGTAAGATGCTTGTAAAATTTTCTGGCACATACAAGGTGCTATTGTTGTTATTTATTAAAATTATTATTGTTGTTGTTATTTTATCTGAACTAATTCAACAAATCATTTGCAGTCACCACACCAGTACCTGAATCAGATAAACCAGGAAAGTCAGTGTTTGTGACAGGATGGTAATAGGCAGGAATAATTCGAGTATTCATCTGCCTTACACTTAGAATACAAGATGCTCTTGCCTTGTTTCAAATTTATAAAGGTAGTTCTTATTAGTAGGGGGCATCCTAAGTGCCTTCTCCAAAGCAGACTAGTAAACCCTCCTTGGTATAAAGGGTCTACTAAGCAATTGAGAGGGTATAGAAAATACATTCGAAATAATAGCAAGAGGAAAAAAATAACCAGATGTTGTCATGTGCTACTGCTACTCTCACTGACCTTAGTTAGGCACAAATATTTTCCCAATAGTGTTGGGAATGCATCAAGTTCAGTGTGCACTCACCCAGAAAGGGTTTACGTGCCCCACTCACAATGCAAAGTTCTTCATCAGCTCCACCCAGGATGGCGTGACCATTGTTTTGGACAAACACTAATGATTACGCAGCATGGAACAGAAATCTGATCACAATCATCTGGTTTCATCCTGTGGTTTTTCTTTGGATCATGGGTTTTATTATAGAGACCGTGCTGAGAAGGAAAAGCTTTGCGCACTCTCTGACGGAAAGGAAACGTACATACATCACCGCCCGGAGTGCTGAAACGCTAGATACTGTGAGAGCGCACCAGCCCTGAGATGTGCCATTTTCCTTACTCATCATCTCAGCTTCTCAACAGATTTGAAAACTATGCCATAGCAACATGTTACAAGGGAAGGAGCTGCTAAGAATTTGAGACTAGGCGAGGCATGCCTGTAAGATCAACAGAAACAACAAAAATATACATGCCAATCATCTAAGATACACAAAATAAAATCCATGGCACAATTATTTCAGAATATTTTAAAAGTATGTCTTATGCTGAAGGTTTGTGTTGAAAATCTTTTTTTGTGAAAAGAAAATGTAAACAGCACTGTATTTTTAGGTGATCGTGGTACTAACTAGCTATTTAACCATGACATTGGACAAAGTTTTATTCAAAAAGCTTCACACTCCAAAAACTAACACTATCAACTTCAGAAATTTTTGTAAAAACCTCCACAACATTGTTGCTACCTATTTAAGAAATGGTTTATGCAGTGGTTCTCAAACTGACCTCCAGATCCTTCCAGACCTTCCATGACATGGAGCTAAAAAGCCCTGCTCTGCTTTATGTATTGCGGAAGGGGAGAAAGGGTGCTTTAAGATGTCCTTGGACAAAGAGATCAGAATTCCAGAAACCACTGCCTTGGTACAGTTGTTGATACAAATAAGCATGGTTCTCACAGTGTCCATTTGTTTCCAAGAGTTACCTGGATGCTAAAGATTGCGGATCGTTCATTTGTTTAAAACACCCTTTTCAGTGGGAATAATAAAAAAAAAACACAAAAGCAGTAACCTACAAAGACATGATTAAAAGCTTCAGTCTCAATATATTAGGATCTAGAGTCCTAGAAAACTTCTCCAAAAATTCACTGAAGTAACTTTCCAAAAAAAAGTAAAATTGAGGGCTTTTTCTGCTTTTTAACAGGATAGATAAGATGAAGTTTACATAAGTTCATTTTCCTTTTAATGGACTTTAGAATTACATTATTTTTTCAATACATAAATGTAGTTACCACCTACATAAGATTATTATAATCTAACCCAGGTAATTACTGCTGAGATCAGCAATTTAATGCCCTTTGTTTGCCAAATTTTTGTTTTTCCAAGAACTGATTCCACTCTATAAAGATGTGTTTCCAGGATACACATAATTATGCTGGGTATAACATCTGTTGCTTTGCATGCTCAGGCCTTACCAAACCAGAGTAAGAATACACTTCTATGTCGACTTTAGGGAGAATGGCTGAAGTATTAAGAGCTTAAATACTCCGAAGATTTTTTTAAAAGCAGTATTTGTCAAAAGTTAAAGCTAATTCTAATATAAATATGGGGTGGGCAAAAGTAGCTGTATAGTTGTTCTTATGGAAAAATAATACAATAATTAATAAAAATACAAGAATCAACTTTTGTGTACTTATAACTGTAAACCTATTTTTGCCCACCCCTGTATTTCTAAATGGAATTAACACATTTTGGTCCATTTTTAACAATTATTAAATTGTTAAATTTAATAATTTAAATTAGATACATTTTTAACAATTATTATATTATCTTTCAATGTCTTTATTTTATAATCCTGAGAATTATCTTACTGTGATTTCATATAGGAATCTTAGTGAATGTTCTACTTCAGTTATCTTTCAGAAGCAGACCATGTAACCAAAAATAGAAAGGGAGGGGGCAACCTATAGTCAAGGACATCAGAAGAAATAATACTGGTGACCTCTTTTCTGTATTTCACCCTTTAATAGCACAGTGGATTTATATAACAGATAGGACAGTATTGCACTTTTAAATGTAGGTCAGTATTTTGATTGCACCGTAAAATTGAATTGTTCAAACTTGAAAAAAAAGCAGAGCAATATCGACCCAAATCACTTCTCTGCGTGACCTTTTAAGGTTGTCCCAACAATCTGATAGTGCTAAGACCATCCCGATATGGGTAAGATAATTATTTATTGGCCAGATATACCAGGCATATATGAAGATAAGTGCACACTGATTTCTGTACCAAAACCTGAAATAATCCCTTAATACCTGAGAGAAATAATCAGACATGGCCATCTCTTACCAAACATTAGTAATCACAGACAAAAAAAAATACACTGAAGTTATAAGTTCATCATGCTTTCAGAATACTTTAGAAGGACAAACAAACTTGTGATATTCAAACAAGTGATATTAAAGTATATCTCACTGTCTTTCAGAACTGCTATTACTGCTATTAATCACTAAAATATTGCTATTTGGGCTGCATTTAGACTGATAGATACCCAAGTTCACAAAGATTTAGAGTTGAGGAAACTTACGTTAAATATTTAAAAAAAAAAAAAAAAACCTTCTTTCCAAACAATTGTAATTAGCTCACTTGACTCTCCTAACAATTCTTATTTCTTAGTGTTCTATATAATTTGAAAGTAAGTACCCATGTATTTATTAACCATTACATTAAACAATAAAAAAGAATCAAACAAAAAAATCTCACCTCACTGCTAACAGAAGTTTGGGAGAAAAGAGGGTAAAACACTCTTTCAGGCTTGGAAAAGATCTGGCCTAAGGAATAACCCTATTTCAGGCTTGGAAAAGATTTAGCCTAAGGAATACAACACTAAATCCACCTGTTATAGACTGAATTGTGTTTCCCCACAACTCATATATTGAATTGTGACTATGTTTGGAGACAGGACCTTTAAAGAGTACAATTAAGGTTAAACTAGGTTATAAGGATAGTGCCCTAATCTGACAGGACTGGTGTCCTTCACATCTAAGGAAGAAACACCAGAGAGCTCTCTCTCCATGTGTGCACAGAGGAAAGGCCGGCTGAGGGTGCATGGAGAACCTGGCCACCTGTAAGGTAAGGAAGAGTGACTTTCCCAGAAACCAATTCTGAGAGCGCCTTGGTCTTGGACTCCTAGCCTCCAGAACTGTGGGAAAATAAGTAAATTTCTGTTGTTGAAGCCACCCAGTCTGTGGTACTTTATTATGGCACTCCTAGCAGTGCCATAATCCTCATGCACCATCCTTCCTTAACTTGTCTTAAGTTTTCATTTCTTTAGAATCTCTGAATTTTCTATATTGGGTGAGCTTTTGTCTTATCCCCATACCAAGCAAAATATGGTAAACAGAGAAACTGATCATTTCCCCTTTTTCCCTTCTATGTTCCAATATTTCCCAATGTAGCCACTGAGGAATATTTAACAACAAAAGGAGAAAAATGTTAAATAATCACTCAGTTGATTATTCATTAGAATGCTAGAGTTACACTGGGAGGACACAAGTATTTTAGGAATGAATCAAGACAACAAGGGATGCAGTCAGGCCCAGAGAGGACAGATGAAGGTAACTAAGAAACTTGTGTAAGATTTGAAAGTAGCTTTTACAGTATTTCTTATGTTGCCTTCCTGCAGGATCAAACAGAGCATCTCACAAAAGTCCTTTGTATCTCTGTCCCACCTGTTCTTTAAAAGACATGATCGCACTTATTTGTGGAATATAATGAACTAAACAAACTGATGAACAAAATTGACCCAGAGACATAGAGGTGGGGTACAGACTGATAAGCCTCAGAGGAGGGGGTGTTGGGGGGGGATAAACCACAGAACTTATATGCATGTATGCACGACCAATGGATATGGACAAGAGGGCTGGGGATGGGAAGGAGGGTATCAATGGGGGAAAAAGGAGAAACATCTATAACAAAAATAAATTAATAAAATAAAATAAAATTCTGTACTGGAACTAGAAACTGTGCCTCCTTAAACCTCCAAACCCGGGAGGACCCAGCACAGCTACTCCTAAAAAGTTAAGGGTCAAGACTGACTCGGGATTAAGTGGAGAAACAGATCAGTTTGAAAAGCCCAAAAGTGACCAGCTGGATACACGGCCTCTCACCTACCTCACACCTCACCCCCTGCCTGCTGCCAACGCTGCTCCCTGGGAGCAAGTTCTGATTTCAGGGCTGAAGGAAGGGCTTTTAAAAGGTCCCATAGGGAGAAAAACTTTGCCTCAAGCACAACGCTCCTGCTTCTTACCACTCACCCTAAATGCTGTCCTCTCCAGAGCACACACACGATTTACAAGTCTCAGAAAGAGCTGGGAGTATGGGGACAAAAAAAGAAGAGAAAGAAAGGGGAACAGAGCTTATTCTGGGAATTTTTCCCCAAAGTAACAATAGTGCTGGACATTTACATTTGCTTTTCCCCTATATCATTTGATCCCTAACCATCTGTAAGCTAGATTACCTTCACACATTAAAATACCATTTAGGAAAGCATTTATCTGAAATAAAAAAAATATATAGTACTACATTTAGTACTTGAGAGAAGGGTTAAGTAAAATTACGCAAATGATGAATTTATATTTTTGAAAAATGTATTGCAAAGATCAATCCATCAACATTGAAGAAGAGTGTTTCCATAGCTTCTGTTGTTCTTAACCTGTTTCTGTATTTTTGCATTTCCCAAATCTAAAATAAGGTTTTCACCTTACATTATTTTCTATGTTGTCATAAAAATCTTTGAGAGGCATTATTAAAATTCAATGGTTAAGAGAACTACTTAATCTGAAAATATGTATTGTCCTAAGACACCATTAGATCTACTCTCATATACAGGGATCAGGGAAACAAAGGAAAGAAATCCAATTATTTAAAACAGTAATCTCTTAACACTGGGATTTTGTTTTAATTATAAAGAGTGTGTCTTATTAAAAACAAAACACAGCCTTGTCCTTTAAGGAATAAACCCCATGTTTCTCTAGTGAACATGCATGCAAGATTTCCTAAAGAATGTCCCGACAAATTAATTTTGTTATTCTTCATGATATAATTGACTTCTTAAAAAGAGCATCAAGTAAACAATTATGGGCCCACCTGTTCATGATATCATATTAGGCACCATACAATGTTAATGGAAATGCATTTCATTCTGTTCCCGACCTCCCCCGCCCCCGCCAAGATAGTACAGACAAAAGTCCCTGTATTAAAAACAAATAACAAAAAGTGCAGGAAGTAATAAGGATTAAAATGAAAACTCCTCAATAGTTTATACTTCAAATGTGACTCCAGACCTACCCACGACCTGAAAATCTTTTTTTATGAACATCCTCCCCATCCCTATGGTTTCTCCATTGCCATGAATAGACAGGGTAGGGGAACAGAGGAGTGGGAAGCTATGACAAAGTAAATGGCTTGTTCTACGAGAGGCAAGAAAAGTCATCGGGGACTTCCTTTAGTTGGTCCTACTCATCATCATACACAGAGGGAGAAACTAAAGCACAATTGGGGGGAAATTACATCCCCTTTGGGTCCAGCAACTAGCCCACTTAAATGGTTGAATGCTGAGCCCAGAAGGCTGAGGGAAATCCCTCTTTCTCAAGGGACGTTGAGGCCCTAGTTCTCCTATTTCAGGCCTAAAAGAAAGCAACTTAAGCATTCAACACAGCCTTGCTTGGGTTTTGTCACTGAAAAGAAAGCTTTCAGTAATCCTGTCACCCCTCACAGAACTGAGTGTTGGCGTAGAAGGCACATGGACCTCACTGAGGCCAACGCTGGACCACAGCAGATCCAGCACCCTAAGGTAACTGGCAAGGGCCTCAGCTCAGTTTCAGCCAAGTGATGACAAGTGGGAGACAGAAGGCTGTCCTAATGACATAAGTCACCCAAGGGACAGAGGGAGACTAAGAGCACAAAGATGTAAATGATGACATGCGTAGAGTCTGGAGGAGTCCAACAGCTGATGCATGGAAAGCAGATGAGTAGAACATAGGAGCAAGATGTTCAGTTATTACCTTAACAACACAGGTATATACTGTGATTAAGGACTAGAGCTCTTACATACATTTATTTTATTGGGTTTAGATCTGGTATCATGTGTAGGTAATAAACACTTTATGATAATGCTCTCTAGTAAAATAAAGGGATTTGGAAGGAATCTATTTATACATTTTCTACTAAAAAATATGGACAAATAATGCTATTCAAAGAAAGTTGTTTTTTTTGTTGTTGTTGTTCTTCATTTTGTCAGTGTTTCAGGTTTAAGTACCATTATTATACGGTCCTATTGCTTCCTTCAAATGTATTGCTATGTCTTTAAAATTAATTAGAGGAAAGCAGAAAAGAAAATGCCAGACAATGGAAATCCGTGATCACTGCTTCTTAGGCAAAGTCATACCAAAGCAAGTAAAAGGGATTTCCACCTATAATACAAGCAATGGCTTACGTTCTCTAGAAGTTTTCCAGTGTCCTCAAGCAAAGATTTCACAACTTTATAGAAACTTCACTTCCTTTTCCTTTGTTGGCCTTTACACATCCATTGAAGCTATTAAGAAGGACTAGCAATTAGCACAGGTTATGAACTGACCAATAATACACAACTACTACACACTTTAGTAAAATTCAAAGAGTAAATTCAGAACCATTCAGAGCAATTTTGGACCTAACATTTTGGATCTTAAAAGATCCATTAAAAGGGCACTTTTCTATTTTAAAGTATCAGTGACTAAAACTATCATGAACAGACATTATTGAAATAATGTGCACAGGCAGCTTCAATTTCTGAATTATGCCATTAGGCTGACTCATATTGTTAATTAATATCAATAGCATGAAAACCAGAAAGTGAGCCTACTCTAATGAAATACTGTATATTCACATTAAAAAGTGACTGGCAGGTCAAATTCTAAAAAAGAAACAGTAGATACCACCACAACACTGGCAGATGTTTCTTGGGGTCATTTGTACAAAAACATAAGCATATGTTAAAGAAATCTGACACTATCATGGAATCAGTTGATGTCTAAAATAATAGCAGCTCCTTATGGCAATACGGTAATATCCGTATCAAATGCACAACACATTATGTTGCAACAGTATGTGCAGACAAAAGAGCATCAGTGGCAGCAATAATGACCAGTACTTTTATTAAGGTGAAAAAATAAAATTGAAAGATTATATACAGGGTATAATATCGTTTAATAGTAAATTGAACATGACAGTATGTTGAATTTTCAGAGTTTGTGTTTAACTGATTTTATTGAGACTCTTATAAAGGCAGAATATTAGCCAATAAGAATACTAAAGTGTTTATAGAGGCCTTCAAGATGGGTTTTCTGATTTCTTCAGTCTACCCAAGAATGATGGTGAATAGTTGTTATTTTCTTTTTTTTTTTTATTAATTTATTTTTGTTACAGACGTTTCTCCTTTTCCCCCCATTGATACCCTCCTCCTGATCCCACCCCCACCCCCCACCCCGAGCATTGTTATCTATGTCCATGGTTACACATACATGCATATAAGTTCTGGGATGGGGGGAGAGAAGAGGGAAGGAATAGTTGTTATTTTCAAAGCTAATAATAATACTTGGTGAATTTAGTATAGGATTAAAAATTCTTCACTTCAAAATCAACAGTTTCAACTGGGTGTCCTATAGGCGATAGTAAAGCAACAGGTAACTACTGAATCATTATTTTTATGTAAAGCAGCTCATGGTTTAGTAAGTGTATTGTCAGCTTCAACCACAGAAGCCTGAGATCTTCTAGAATATTTATTTGAACTAGTCATACCACCCCAAAGTACAATCTATGCAACGGATGCTAATTAAATGTCATTGACTGAAGATCTTTGAAAAGTCAAAGCCAAAAGGCATTCCACAGCTTTCCAAACTAAGTTGGGACTTACTTTATACTCTAGGAACGTTAAATTTGAAAGACCACTTAGAACCGCAAGGCACATATTTTTCAGACGGATTTTAGTATAATTAGGTTCACCCATAAAATGTTTCCATGGCATAAAGCCCAATAACAGTAGGTCTGGTCCCCATGTAAAACATTCCAACAACCTGGAAAGTGATAGATTTGTCTTTCATTCAGAAGCTAGGATACCAACACATTTCCCCCAAACATGAAAAAAGTTAATTCTAAGAAACAGAAACAGAATTTCTAGAGACAAATTTATTCCTACTTTTAAAATAAGAACTTATTATAAATCAAATTATATGACAAAAATGTTATCCACAATATTTACTCTAAGTATTAAATGAAAAATCTAAAATAAGTGGGCTATGAAGGGGACTTTAAAATGCATTATATTCACCAAGATTTTCACTGTAAGTTCTCGTCTATATAATGAAAGCCATAACAAAACCTATGCTATCTTCCCTTTACACATTCAATACATGAAAACATACCTAAAATATAAGGAACCCAATACATCCTAACAGCTGCTCAATTTTATTGATCTTATTCTTTCTGCACAGATGGACACTAGAAAGTACTTTGAATTAAGTGTTTGTAACCTTTTCTAAACTTACGTTTTTTATTTGGAAAACATTATGTGTATGAGAAAAAAAAAAGCATAGAGGTTTTATAGAGTAAACAATTTTTTTGAGTCTAAAATAATATAAAAAGTTCTTTCCTACATATAAAAATTGACATACTTTAAATTATTTTACTTTTAATATTTCAATAATACCTAAATATTATGGCTGACTGTGCAAAGATCAATTTATTTACCAATATTTAATAAATAATGTTTTCTGAAAATAGATTTAAACTTTTTTTAAGTGGCCTCAACCTAATAAAAAGACAAGACACAGAAGAGAGAATCTGAGGCTCATGGAAACACAGATAGATCTTAAACATGATAGGGTTCAATTCACAATCCTTCAGGAGAGATTTCTCCAGCGTATGTATTTTTCAAGCTGTCCATTTCCATTCTGTTTGGACATTTTGCTAGTCACTGGCATCTTTAATACTTTGGAGAACACTTTCCAAGTAAATCCTTCTCATTTTGCAGATCTGAGAATTAATTTTAACAGTGTCCACGACCCATTTCATTGTCCAAGCTAAAACTCTCAGCATCACCATTGTTTCCTTCCTTTCCCTCAAGCCCCACATCCTCCAAATTCTTTGACAATATTCCTTCATTCAGACTCACCCCTCCGTTCACCCTGCCACATGCACACTGCCTCCTGGATCTTTTGATACATGGGTCACTGAAAGAGGCTACTCAATGCCGAGTCCATCCTGCCCCCACGCCTGCCTTTCTAAAACACAAACTCACTTACTTTAGAAAACAAAAACTTCATTTCTTCCAACATTTGGCCTTTGCCACCCCTTACTCCGGCCTCCGGTTAAGACATCAACTTCCTAGTATGATATTCAAGGCTTTATACAAACTATGAACTTAGCACAAAGCACTGTCATCTCCTCCCATTCATGTACACTCTCCCCACAGATTATGGTCTTATTTTCCAAATAGGTTAAAGCATTTTCTCCTGAGATTTTTTTTTTATAAAATATTATTTTTCTAGATTCATTTCCTTACTCCTTTGTGTTGCCAACATCAATCATTCTTCACGACACACATACACTGAAGAAAATGGGTAGAAGGATACGGACAAGAATATATGTCTGTGTATACATATGTAATGGAAAGAAAGAAACATAGTAGAAGGGACACAGATGAAAGTTATATTTGTCAGAATACAGCTTGTTTAATAGATTCGACTTTGAAAACATATAAACATTTTCCATAATTACAGAACAAATTTGGATTTTTAAAAAGTCATGTCCAAAAATCAAAACCAAAATAAAACAAGCAATTCTACACATTGAGTTGGAGGTATAACATCACAAATAGGAATGATTCCAAGTATCTTAAAATACAGTACTTGACTACACATAGCATGTACTTAAGGTGGCATATACTCTAAGAGCAACAACAAAAAATTACAGAATGATCTTAAATGGCTTTCAGTAACTAAGTTGTTGATGTAGCATTGGTATTGTTATTCTGTGACATACATGTATTGCAGGACAAGCAAATGAGTAATGATATGTTGCAGTTAGGGATTTTAGGTTAGGATTTTAGTCTTAAACCTGAACTTGAAGTATCAGCATAATTTCATCATAATTTTCTGCTTAGAAAAAAACAGAAACAGGACCATATAAAGGAAGTATTAAAAATGAGCACACGTGGTGCTCCAATTGTGGTCTCTAAACACCACTACCCAATAAAAGGAACTAGGCTTCCTTGATGATAGTGTTAATGCCATGTCTCAGGCATGAAATGTTCAAGATGAGCCTGGAATATCTTGCCATTTCAGAAAGCTATCAGAGATGGCTGAGGGAATGTTCAGAGAACTCGGAAGTCAACCTGAACGGGTTCTCACTGGTTCAAAAATCTAGAATTGGGACAATTTAAACGTTCCATGACTGAACACTGCTGAGATTTGGCCATTTCTGCCCAAGGCAAGACTCCTAAGGGGCAATCTTTTCGCTCAAACTCTCAACATAAATAAGTAAAGACTTTATCGGACATGCATCATCAGCTGAGGCTCCCCCCACCCGTCTGTTACACACGACCCCCTTTACAGGTGTCAGATTGGCATCGCAGACTGAAGGTTATCACTCTGAATCTGCTTCCTCCCCTTTTTATCTTTCACAGACATTTGCCCCCATATTTCTATGGGAACTACAGGCCAAACAACCCAGTTTGTTCAGAAAATAAATTGCAAGGGGGAAAAAAGAAAAAAGAGGGAGCAGAATCTATGGATTAGAAAATATAAGAGACACAGCAACCAACTGCAATATAGACTTTATTTAAATGTTGATTTATATTTAAAAAAAAAAGAAAGAAAAAGGTAATTAATCAGGGAAATATGAACACTGGATATTTAAGGATATAGAGGATTATTTTAAATCAGAATCATGGGGGAGGGGTGGTTAGGAGACTGGGTGAAGGAGGTGGAGGGATTAAGCCCAAATTGGCAGTTACAAAATAGTCACGAGGATGTAAAAAGTACAGCATAAGAAATAGAGTCAATAATAATG
The DNA here is from genome assembly GCA_030848825.1 of Tadarida brasiliensis. NCBI lineage: Eukaryota > Metazoa > Chordata > Mammalia > Chiroptera > Molossidae > Tadarida > Tadarida brasiliensis. The sequence continues at coordinate 62,317,497 of CM061265.1, forward strand.
TGATAACTATGCATGGTGCCAGGAGGTACTGGCAATATCAGGGCACATACTTTGTAAAGTATATGAGTGTCTAACCACTAGGTTGTACACCTGAAATTAATTCAAAATAATATTGAAAGCAAACTGTAATTAAAGGAGGAGGATTCAGTGGGGAAAAAAGTAGGGACATCTGTAATACTTTCAATAATATGTATAAATTTTTTTTAAAAGAAAAGGAAAAATGCAAAAAAAAAAAAAAAAAACCCTTGAAATAGTGATATTGTGATTATACTGTGTACAGGCAGCCCTCGTTTATCGCGGTTAATCAGTTCCAGACTCCACTGCGATAAATGAATTTCCGTGAAATAGGATTCTTTATTTATAAATCGAATATTTTCACAGTTAGAGCATAGAAAACCTGTTGACGACCTTCTAAATGTGTTTTTTAATATTATTAGATGCCTGACCGGAGTGGCTCAGTGGTTGAGCGTCGACCCATGCACCAAGAGTTCGATTCCAGTTCGATTCCCAGTCAGGGCACATGCCCAGGTTGTGGGCCCAAATCCCCAGTGGGGGGCATTCAGGAGGCAGCCAATTGATGTTCTCTGTCATCGATGTTTCTATCTCTCTCCCTTCCTCTCTCTGTAAAATCAATAAAGAAAAAAAAATTTTTTTTTAAAACAAAAAACATTATTAGAGGCCTCTAGACATGAAGTAACACCCTTTAGTCACCATTACACTCGTATTACCCAATATATTAGACAAAATAAGAGAAAATAAGACATATTAGATGTTACAAATATCATATTATTATTATTGTACATTTAATTGCAAACACACACAGTTCTTACACAGAACCACTAACCTATGAAAATAGTGCAACTTGTTCGATGATGAAGCGATGAAGATGAAGAGATGTACTGCACAGCAAAGAAGAGCAAGGTCACTGCTCCTCTGAAGGCACGACCTCAGTAGGAGAGTCTGCAGGTGGTGCAGTGTCTTCAGCAGGTGCGTCGTCGTCTTCTTCCACTGAAGGAGTACTAGGAGTAGGCAGTGGGTGTCTGGGTGCGCAGCTGAAGGACATCGTGATAGGCAGTTGCTGGTGCTCTTTTCATATGCGTGAGGAGGCTTTTGTAGGGTTCTATCACTCCATCAAGTGCATTCCGGAACCGCAGTGCACGCATCATTTGTGGGTCCCACTCACCAATCATGTCCTGTACTACCTTAATAATTCTCACGACTTGTGAGAGACGCTCAAGTGTAAGGCCAACTTCCTCCTCCTGACCCCCAGGAACCTCTGGCTGCTCTTCTCCTCCTCACTCACAGACTTAGTCATCTCCACCAGATCCTCGTCAGTTAAGGACACCTGTTCTGGATGATACTCGCCCTCCTCAAGGATCTTCTGGAACGTGTTGTTCACGTAGTCCTTTGCTGCAGGCTGGTCAGCAGAGGCAGCTTCTCCATGGAGAACGACACTCTTCAGATGATACCTCTTCTGGAACTTCTCAAACCAACCCTTGCTCGCTGTGAAATCCATGAACGTTGCAGAAGAGGGTCCTGGTTGAGGTTCATCCGCCGTAAAGCGCTGATAGAGCTGCCTTGCCTTCTCCCAGATGACCAGCGAATCCAAAGGAATGTTTTTCTTGTGGCTGTCGCTGATCCAAACAGCTAGGGCAGACTCCATTTTCACTAGGAACTTATTACAACTTGTCACCATGCGCTTTGCTTCCTTGTTGAAAGAGACAGTAACCGTTGCACGGATGTTCTTTTCATCTTTACAGATGGAGTGAACGGTAGACTCATTCAAGTCTTAATGGCCGGCAACCTCCACGATTTTCTTGCCATCTTTGATCATATCCAAGAGTTTCACCTTCTCCTGGATGGTAAGCATCTTCCTCCGGTGCTTAGTTTCATCAGAAGGCTTAGAAGACGCAGCACATTTAGGAGCCATCCATCGTGGGGCTTAGAAAAAGTTCTCAAAAATCACAAACGCTTACAAGGGCAAAGATGCTTCCAATGCTTAGCGATGTAGAAGCGTGTATGAAAGAAACGAACTTGCATGAGGCTGAGCCAATTAGTGGCCAGGATAGGAAGAGGATAGGATAGCCAATCAGTGGACAGCACGCTCTGATTGGCTTGGTTTCACCACACCCAATTTTTTGGAAAAAAGTTATTGCCCACACACACGGAGTGGTCGAGCGGTGGCACCTGGTGTTGAAGGATTCCTGGGGTGCTCGAATACATAGGCCTACAGTCCATACGTACAGTAATTTTAATTTTAAAACAGAGGTGTATCATTGACTCAGACAATGGAGCGTATGCTGTATCATTTTCACTGTCTCGATCGACTTTTTCATGAATATATTTGAAAAAACTGTGACAGAGTGAAGCCACGAAAGTCAAAGCGCAAAGTGGCGAGGGACAACTGTATTATATTGTTTAAAAATTCTTACCTCCTAGAGATACATGCCGAGATGTTCATAGACGTAATTATATGATGTCTAAGAATTGCTTCAAACTATTCCAGAAAAGAAGGGAAATGGGTAGCGCACAGCTGAAACAAGACGGGCCTGAAAACTATTTAAACTCAATCACGGGCTATATAGAGCCTTCCTCCTCATTGGGTTGAACCTGGAGCCTTTGTTATTTCTGCATTTGGGTATGTTTGATATTTTCCATAACAGATACTGGGTTTAAGAAAAAAACTTTAAAAACTCCCACTTCTCTATCCTATTTTGGTCATTTACTCATAAATTAAAAATGCCAAGAAAAAAATGGAATGCTCTCAATGGTGGAACTGTCTTAAAGGCCTGAAAGAAGTCAGATGATACTACTGTACTGTACAGTCGTCCCTCGCCACTTCGCGCTTCAACTTTGGCGGCTTCACTCTATCGCAGTTTTTTCAAGTATATTCATTAAAAAGTTGATTGAGACAGTGAAAATGATACAGCACACGCTCAGTTGTCTGAGTCAATTATACACCCCTGTATTACAATTAAAATTAAAATTACTGTACGTATGGACTGTAGGCCTATGTATTCGAGCATCCCTGGAATCCTTCAAAGCCAGGTGCAACCGCTAGAGTCTGGAACAGATTAACCGCGATAAACGAGGGACGACTGTATTAAAGGTGTTTTTTAAAATTTTGGTTTGGACCATGATACTCCACTATCACTAACTCAGACATCAGACAGATTCCTGGAGGCCTTAAGGGGTATTCTTTCTTGCTTGACTAAGGAAGCAGCATTACCCAATGGGTACAGTGTGGTTCTGGGGTCAGACTGCTTGGCTTTGAATCCCAGCAACTCCATTATTAGTATGACCTTGGGTAAGTTATTCAACATCTCTGGGTCCTGGGGATAAAAATCCTATCTAGACTACACAATCTTATTGGGAAGATTACACAAGATAAGATACTTAACACAGGACCTGGCAGAGTAAACATCAATAAATGTTCACTATTTTCAGTCAAACACTGGACACTGTTGTGTAGCAGCTGTGGCAGTTTCCAGAACACAGTTTCTGAGGAAAATCTTGGAATGTACATAGAAATTCCCTGATGCCAGCTGGTACATTATTTTAGACTTATCTTTGGGCTTACCATAAGTCCATAGCACTATGCCAATTAATTTTTATATTTTTAATTTTTGGTATGCATACCTGCCTACCTCAACTTCTTGTTTGCATACAAAAAGTTAGCATTAAGATTTAATTTCCTTCCAACTCCATTTCCCTCCCTCCTTTCCCTTTTATCTTCCTTCATCATGTACTGGTTTTGGAAAATACAAAACAATATACAGAGCCATGGCTACTAAGAGTTTCTTCACTTTGCTCACATCACATACACACACACATACCCCAAAACTCACTAGGTGAACATATACTACCCCCATCATTGGCACAGTACTTCTAAAACTTGGGCAAGAATACAGTCATATGGAAGAACTTAAGAGAGGCCCATGTTGAGGACTTTGATGTTTGTAGATTTGTCAATAGTTGAAATGTAATCTAATAACCTAGTCAAATAATAGACTAGGTGGGATAAACAATAAGGTTCAGAACGAGTCTTCTAGTACTGAGAACACAATGAATTATACTTACTATATCCTTGGCCCTTTAAACAAAGATGGTCCGTTTTCACAAATCACAAAGGGCACAAAAATGTGCAGTCTAGCAATAGCATCCCATCTGCCTGTGTGCCCAACCCATCAGTTGATTCCTATGTCTACTGCCCTGTCTCTTTGATTCTTTAGTTTCATCACGTTTCGACTTCTGCAGTGTACCTCAGGTCCACCTGCTTTGGACCATCCGGACTGGACCAAGTTTTCTGGCTTACTGACCTTGATCCAGCCCATCTGACTCTCAGTTTGCACATACCTATAGCCCTTGGCTTCAATGCAAGTACTGTTCCAACTCCTAGGAGGATATTTCTGTGTGAGATCCAGCCCCAAAGACAAACACCCACGTGGGGGAGGGGTGAGATAAAGAGGAAAACTGAAGTAGATCAGTTTTAAAAAGTACTTGCCTTCAGATGGTGCCACGTGGTTGTGGCATGTGTAAGAATAACATAAGTATGCAGACTTCCATGGGGTCAGGGTGCACAGGCTAGGACAGTTGTCATTTTGAATATGCTAATCCTCTAGTAAGAAACATTGTTTGCCAGATTTCAGGTTAAATAATAAATCACAATGACCATGAAGAATAATATAACGTCTAAGAACGTCACTATCAGCCAATTAATTCACAATAACAAATAAAAGCATTGTTTGTACTCACAAAATATGTTAAAGGGCTTTACCACCTTGGCATCTCTAGACTCAGCTTTTTTACCCTTAAATCAGCAGCTCAGACTGAGCAGAACAGTTCTACATTGACATTAATTATTTGAAAACCATACCTTTCAGTAGAAACTGAGATTTAATTTTTTAAATAATCTTTTAAAATAAATTTCCCTGGGAATAAAGGAAATAAACATTTTCAACCCTCCATGGGTTAGAAGCTGTAGCCACCACTAGCTGCATGCATATGGCTACTGAATTTAAATTTAAATTAAATTAAATTAAAAATTCAGTTCCTCATTCACAATGGCCACATTGCAGGTGCTCAAGCGCCACGTGTGGCCAGTGGCAATGGTGTTGGACGTCCAGACCCAGAGCATCCCACCATCGCAGGAAGTTTCACTGAACAGTCGTGCCGTAGAGATTCGCTCCACATCTGTTTTCCTGCATGGACCAATTTCCTTTAGTAAAAAGCTAATACTTACACGAGTTTCACACGATATGCATACAATAGGTTAACAGACCTGCCAAAGCATTTAATAACTTCATATGCAGAACATGCAGTTACTTGGTACGCTTGATTTTTCACAACCATGTTTTTCAAAGTTGACAGCTTAGAAAGACGCTACCAAGTTTTAAAAGTATTCTCTTCTTAATATGTAGAATGATGAATCAAAGCGTCAGGTTTTACTGAGTAATTAGTCCTTCAATAATTCACGAGTTACAGGTCATTTTGGGGTTTAACCCCTGCTTCCATTATTTCTGACCACACAGTCCGCCGACAGATGTCTCACTTTGGATGTACACAACAGAAAACTGGGATCTGTTTCACGTACATCTGTTCCCCAACAGTTCAGGCAGATTAGTCCTTAGAAAGCACCCAGCTCTGCTAAGTCCCACATAACTATTGTTGTTTTAAAATTTATTGTTTTTTTTCCCTCATTTTCACATTTTTCCACATTACCTTTCATCTTGCTATGTTTCCAGGAAATCACTGTTTATATAAATTTAAAGCACAACAATATCAATTTAACTCTCATAAAAGAAACACTTCCGAGACCTTATTTGGAAGCCCAGCTTCCTCAGATTTTCTAGTTACTGCTCTAATTCAGTGAAGCTCAGAGTTGTGGCAAGAATAACCCTTTGAAAAAACATAATGTGAAATTGTGTAACCTGAGGCAGTAAGTCTATGAAACAGAGAGACTTATAAACCATAACTAACATTTGAAATCCTCATTTTATTTTCAAAAATATTTAAAACATGACATTCTAATGCTAAGCAAACATATTATAAAATCCCTACTCTGAAATTTTATTAGAGGGTCCAGGAAATGAAATAGCAGGAAGAAAGGATAAGTTAGTCCTTTTGTCCATGATGGAAAATCTGCTTATGTCTAGCCTTGACCAACAATTTGTATAATGATTTCTTCCTTTCCAAAGACGGGGCCTGGACTCACTTCTCACCATTGTGCCCTGAAGCTGGGGAAGGGGAGCAAGGGGCTTGGCTCATATTTCTCATGTGGTTCTTCTAATTAGAAATTCATTAGGGCTGAAAAGCTCCTGCTGTAAAATGCAACACTCCTCCACACACCAGACGGTAGACTCCAGTGATCATCCAAACCTTACTCAGGCTTATTTAATTTATGAAGACATGCTAACACAAAGTCTGTAAAAACAGGTATTTGCTTTAAAAGCAGGTATTTTCCATAAAATGCAACTTCACAGAGTTGATGCTTCTTAGAGACTACATAATACAAGTGCCTCATTTTGCAGGTGAAGAAACTAACTCAGAGGGGTTAAATGACTTGCCCAACGTCAGCTGCACCCTGGTGATAGCAGAGACAAGAACTCAGGTCCTTTGGTGCCCACTCCTGAAACCTTTCCTACACCACAGAGGAGAGCACATTACAGACACCTGGAGTAGGAAGCCTATTAAAAAACCCTATAGTGCTTTTCATATTTCAAGGTGCTTTCCATTAGTAAATAACAAAGTTCTCACTGTGAGATAGGGGAGGGGGGGCGGAGGGAGGGAGGAAGACTGGTGGGCATCTGGCATTCCTGTCACAGAGATCCCTAAATTGACCATTCTTAAATGTACAAAAATATGAGTTTAATATAGTCTAATCCTACCCATTACCAATTCTCCCCATCAGTAGCTTTTCCTTTACGGGAAACAGATAAGAACATTATAACCCAGTCACACAGTACAGTAAGCAGATCCTGCTTTAAGGGTGCACAAAAATGCCTGTATTTATCTATTTCAATCTAACAGTTCAAATAGAAACCACTTGGTAAGCACATGTTCCTAGAAGTTTGTCCTTGGTTGAGATTTAGAATAATGCCAACAGGCAATCAGTGATGCTTTGAAATTACTTAACTCTGAAAATATCTGATTCAGTCACAGCACAAGCTAAGGGCTAAATTACAAAACAGGCAAACCGGTCTATGGCATCTGCTCATGTTCCCTTTCTGAGCTCTCATCTCAATTTTGACACGTGATGCCCAGTCCCAGGCACTATGCGGGGGCTACCCACACTGTGGCGTTTCTCTTGATCAGCTCTGCCTGGCCAGGGTGTCATGACCCAGATTTGTCTGAACTTTCTCATTTGGTCTCAAAGAACTAGCCCGATCCTTTTTCCATTTCTTCAGGTTGCTTCTTCCTAGCTCCCAGACAGTTAGGTTGGTAATTACTTTATATTAATTTGAATAAAACTAGATAGTATTCCACAAGTAAAATGGCTATAATTTGAGATTCCAATATAAAGTTCACTAGGCACCATTGTAGGTAATAAAGAGGATGTCTGCTGGCCAGATTATGTCCTTTTGTACACACAGTTTACATTACAGTGGGGGCATCCTGGCCAATCTATGCCCTGATCAGTGCCTCCTACGTGCCTCTGAGCAAGATGAACCCTCCCGACCATGACGCTAACAAAGGAAAAGTGGGCCAACTTTAGCTTAAGAATTTTTTTCCAAAGAGTTCTGATGCTTCTTTAACAAAAGTGGAGGGAGTGCTCTCTTCCAGGTGATGCCACTCTAAAGTAGCAATGTTGTAATTAGATTACAATGCAACAGGTAAAACTAAAGCTCATGAGACCAGTTAGCAAATTCATTCATTCAACAAATATTGATTGTTCATGCCTGAGGCACTCTTCAAGGTGCTGACAGTAAACAAACCAGATGTTCTGAACATCTTCCCTCTTCCTCATCTAGATCCAGTCTCCATCCTTCTCTCCCTGCTCTATACCTCCCTCAAGTAGTCCCCTTGCACTCGAGCTTCTAGTTGGCTTTGGATTATAGTAGGGACCAGAAAGGAGAGAGCATGGGTACTGAGTCCTTGCCTCCTTCCCCGTGGAATTGGTTGAGGAATCAGCCAAGCTGAAGCAAAGGTCATAGCTCCTATCTAGTGGCCCTCTCTACATGGTCTCTCTGAATCCAGGCTCAGGTAACTCTTCCCCTTTTGGTCCTAAGAATGGAGTCACCTACACCTCTATTTTTAGTCCCAAGAGTGTTCACTGTCCCTACATCTTGCTTACAGCTTTATAAATACTGGCTTTTAAAAAGTCATATAAAGTCATCCTAATATGAATGTGCCATTTATCTACCATTAGACTCTTCAAAACTGGGGTGGTGGTGGGGAAGACAGACAGTAAATATTATACAGTACATGAGACAATGCATGTCATGGAAGAATGTCAGGGTAATGGGAGCCAGAAATTTAGCAGGAGGAAGGAATTTAAGTAGGTGATGTTGGAAAGCCTTACTGAGAAGGTGACATTTAAATACAGAGGTAACAAAGTAGTCCAAGTAGAAGGTTATAATGGCCTGAGTTAGGGTAGAGACTGGCTGGATAGTGAAGGAAAATAGCAAACAGAGTGAATAGGATTGGTGGTTGATTAGAAATAATAAGTGAGGGACAGTGAGTCTGGGCTAGCCTTCAGAATCCTGGTTTAGATAATATTCCACATAGCCTTCTAAATGCCCCTTCTCATATTAACATAGCATGTTTACTACTTATATATACACAATCCTATATCCATCCAACATAAACTTCAAGGAGCCCCACTCATTGTACCACGGCTTACACACACCTAAAAAGCAAAGTTAAATATTCTGACAACTGACTAATTAGTGACTTCCAAAACTGTGTTAGGGAATACCAGACCAGATGTTATTTTTGAGGATCAAAAAAAGTTGCTTTTGTTGTAGACATATTAAACTTGTGGGATTCCCAAGTTGATGGGTACAGAAGTATTTGAGGTCAGGACTAAAAACAGATTGAATGTTAAGCCTGAAGGTAGATGAGAACAGTGGATGATATAACCCGGAGAGTACTTATGAGTGACAGCAGTTAGCAAGACCAGACTCCTTGAGAACACCAAAATTAGGCAGGCAAACAGAAAGAAGTGAGACCCCATGGGAGACTGATAAACTAGGTTCTGGTGCTGTCACACAGAAACCAAGACAGCAAAGTCAAATGAAGGAGAAATCCAAAAAGTTAAGGGCTGAAATTGGTCCATTTGATTGGGCAATTAGAAGGTGACCGCTAACTTTTGCCCAAGCAGTTTTATCAGAGAGAACAAAGCCAGGTCTCAGATGCTCGAGGACTAATTAAGAAGTGAACTAATGGAGGCAGAGAGAGTAAACTAATTTTGCTAGGAGTGTTTCCAAGAAAGTGAGAAAAGAAGCAGAGTAGCAGCCAAAAAGAGAAGCTTACAGGATCAAGGCAGGGGGTGTTTAGTCCAAGTGAGTCCTGAGTACATCACTGTGCTTAAGGGGTGGGGAACGTCCAGCCCGCAGGCAGTATAATGCCCACAATATCAATACCAGCTACCATCACACGCCTCACCAAATTAGCCTGACCAAATACAGCAGGCTAATTTTTAAGTTGATAATTTTGTACGGCCCACAAATGATGTTACAAATATCCAAATGGCCCTTGGCAGAAAAAAGGTTCCCCTCCCCTGGTTGAAAGTTAGCAGAGCAAGGGCTAAAAACCTAAGAAAGAGGGTATACCAGATGACACAAGTTTTTAGCTGAGGCTGAAGCAATGGAATGGGTTGCTTATGAAGATGGGTGACAAACATTGATGGTGTGGCCATGGGTGGAGGCCAGTGACATGGAATGAAGACGAACGTCACTGAAATAGAAGAGGTCTAGAAAGTCTGAAGCGTCAACATGATTGTGATACGACTATCGCCAATGGCAGGACTTGGGACAGAGACATTGTGTGTTAGATAACACGGCTTTAAATAAACATGAGGAAAAGCTGGGGTGGGGGGAGTGGAGTATCTTCATATTTTCTATTAAATAAAACCTGAATTCTTGACCTTTGTCTTCAGGCCTGTCTCCATCCTGGCCTCTGCTTTCCTGTGAAATACTCTTCGTCGGCTACCCTTTCACATATTACCAGTCACTGTTCCCAGAAAACTCGTCCATTTTCTGCCTTCATTTAATTCCCTCAACCCAGAATTTTTCTCCCATTCCCATCACACCTAGTTGAATAGTCCCCCCCACCCCTCAAATTCAGGTCCACCTGAATCTCAGAATGTGACTGTTTGTAAATAGGGTTCTGCAGATGTAATTCAGGATCTCAAGATGAGATCATCCTGGATGGAGGGCGGATCCTAAATCCAATGCCTTTGTCCTTCTATAAAGGGAGGACACAGAGAGCAGAGCGGGCCAGGGGACAGAAAGGCAGGCACAGGATGCGGCCACAAGTCCAGGAATTCCAGGAGCCACCAGAAGCTGAAAGGAGGAACATGGCCTGCCCAGCACCTTGCTTTCTGAATTCTGCCCTCCAAAACTACGAGAGAATAAATTTCTGTCGTTTTAAGCTGAAAGGCTGTGGTGATTGATTGGCACAGCTCCAGAAAACTAATACAACACCTAACACTTCATGAAATACTCTTTACTGTTCAACTCAAGCTCTCTTTGGAAGTGAAGACTTAAATAAACTAGAAGACTGATCCTCCATGGAGAAACTCCTGCCAAGAATAGATGTCTCTCCACTGAAATTCTTACAGGAAGCGCTCGCATCTAACTGATCTTTATAATGCTGCACAAAGCACATACAGGTGTTTCGTGTTTGGCGAATGACTGGTGACGTACAGTTTGACATTATGGCTTAGAGTCATATCTTTCCAAAAAAGGTAAAATCTCCTTGAAGGCCAAGATTAGGTCATCGTTTTGCATTTTTATAGCATCTAGCAAAGTGTTCTGCGACTAAGTTACCACCAAAATATTTAAGTTAAATTGTTAAGGGAATAACTGCTAATAAAAGTAATATCTTGATTGACTAATTCTACTATATTAAACTGACTGAAGACATTTCTTCCATTTAAAAAAAAAAAATTAAAAGAAAGTGCTGGTGCTTTTGTGCCTCCCATCTTGACTTGCACGCTGTCCTTAACAGTCCTCACTTCTATGGGGACGGGTAACAACCATTATTCCAAGCCACCCTTGAACCCAATAAAGGGAACCACAACAACTAGGGTCAAATTCATTTGCCCTGCCAATAAGACCATCAAGTAGTCACTATTTTGGCAGTGATAGCCCTCATAATGTACATTAGTGTCTTTGCTCATCACTCAAGATGGAATATTAGGGAAAGACTACATCGTGTTTTATTTCATTAGTGAAAACAATTAAAGCTGGGAGAAAATATTTGGAAAAAAATGTATCTGATAAAGAACTATTATCCAAAATATACAAAAAATCTTGAAACTCTGCAATAAGAAAATAACCTGATTGAAAAAGGGCCAAAGATCTTAACAGAGACCTCACAAAGAGGTTATACTGGGGGCAAATAAGCATATGAAAAGATGCTTCACATCATATGTCATCAGGGGAATGCAAATTAAAACAAGATACCACTACACACCTATTAAAATGGCCAGAATCCAGAATGCAGATGAGAATGTGGAACAACTCATTCATTGCTGGTGAGAATGCAAAATGGTATAGCCACTTTGGAAGATAGTTTGGCCATTTTTTGCAAAACTAAACATACTTTTACTATACAATCCAACGGTCATACTCCTTGGTATTTACTCAAAGTAGTTGAAAACTTACATTCCCTCAAAAACATGCCCAAGGATGTTTACAGAAGCTTTATTCATAATTGCCAAAAGTTGAAAACAAACAAGATGCCTTCCAGTAGATGAATGGATCAGTAAACTGTGGTCCATCTAGACACGAGAACATTATTCAACACTAAAAATACATGAGCTATCAAGCCATGGAAAGACACGGAAAATCTTAAATACATACTACTAAGTAAAATACGCCAATCTGAAAAGGCAACATAGCGTATGATTCCAACTATATGACATTCTAGAAAAGGCAAAACTGTAGAGACAGTAAAAAACAAAAAGGCAGTGGTTGCCAGGGGTTGCAGAGGGAGGAATGAATAGACAAAGCACAGACAATTTTTAGTAGATATGAAACTACTCTGTCTGATACTATAATAGTGGATACGTGTTGTGATGGTTAATTTTGTGTCAACTTGACTGGGCTAAGGGATGCCAGGATAGCTGGTAAAACATTATTCCTGGGTGTGTTAGCATTTGATCCAGTAGACTGGGTAAAGAAGGCCTACCCTCACCAATGTTGGCAGACATCATTCAACCTGTTGAGGACTGAATAAAACAAAAAGGTGGAGGAAGGGCAACTTCTTGCTCTCTTTTTGAGCTGAGACATCCACCTTCTGCCCTCAGACATCAGAGCTCCTGGTTTCTAAGCTGAGACTTACTTGAGTGCCTCCCACCCCCATTTCTCAGGCCTTCAGCTTCAGACTGGAAGTTACTCCCTCAGTTACCCTGGTTTTCAGGCCTTCAAGACAGTCGGAATTATACCACCAGCTTTCCTGGTTCTCCAGCTTACAGATGACATACAGTGGCATATCTCAGCCTTCATAATCCCATAAGGAATCTCCTTGAATCTATCTATCTATCTATCTATCTATCTATCTATCTATCTATCTCCTTGAATCTATCTATCTATCTATCTATCTATCTATCTATCTATCTATCTATCTATCTATCTATCTATCTGCCTTCTATCAGTTCTCTTTCTCTGGAGAACTCTAATACACGTCATTATAAATTTGCCAAAACCCATAGAATATACAACACCAAGAGTGAACCCTAATGTCTATGAACTCTGAGTGATAATGATGTGTTAGTGTAAATTCATCAATTGTAACAAATACACCACTCTGCGGGAAATGTCAACAACAGGAGAGGCTATGTGTGTAGGAGCAGGGGTACATGGCAGATCTCTGTATCACTGTGCAATTTTGCTGTGAACCTAAAACTGTTCTAAAAATAAAATCTATTAAAACAACTACTAAGGCACTATGATGTTTAAAAACAGATCTCAAAAACATCTCATATGTGTGATCTTATAATGCCCAGTGACCCCACCCTCACCCTTTTCTGGAACAGCCAGTCACTGGCCAACTTGCAATGGACATGGTCACCCGCCCCCCAACCTCATCCTCCCCCACCACATCCTCCCCAGCACAGTAACCTTGATGTAGTTTTTCCTCTATTTTTCTGGACCAATTTCATTTGTCATTTACTACTCACCTGTAAACTACTCCACAGCAGGCACTATTTCTCACATTTAAACAGCTCATCTCTTGAGACCTCCTTTTCTTTTCCCACCCTTATTTTGCTAAGTAAAGCATCTCTTGGTGTCTTCTATAAGTAGGAATACTAAGGTGCTAGGCTTCTGTACCTTTAAATGTAGGGGCCCAATGCAGTTTGCAAGTAGGTGTTAGTTACAAGGAAAAAATGGTAAGATGAAGAAAAAGAAAACCAAAGGATTTTAGGGCCAAATTAAACACAGTCAACACTTGCAATGTTAGAATTATAACTGTCAAGATGCCTTTTTAAATGCTGTGCACAGTAATGCTAATTAAGCTTACTTTTCCTCAATCACCACTCAATATAAAACAGCATTTATTTTTCAAGTCATTATTTGTCTTTTTGTTTACCAGCACTGCAGTATTAATTTGTATGACCTCTCATTGCATAATGTTTCATTTTAATTCTATCAGATTTCAGCTGCATTGTAGGTTAAATTGGCTCTTGTAGACTAACCAAAACTCTCATTGTAAACTTCTACATCCCCCAAATTCAAACTGACTTAAAAACTAAACAGAATAGTTCTGTCTATATTAGATATTAATTCAAAAGTGCAAGAAAACATTCCACCTTGGTTTTCAAAACACCCGAAATATTTAAATGAAGGTCAAAGGCAGCTTTAGTGAAGTGAATGAGCATGGCCTGTGGAGGAGCTCCATTCATACTCAAAACCAGTGCTGGGCCCCTAGCCTGCTTCATTTTGTTTTGTATAAGAAACAACATCACTAATCATCAGAGAGATGCAAATTAAAACAACAATGAGGTATCACCTCACACCTGTCAGAATGGCTGCCATGAACAAATCATCAAACAGGTGCTGGCGAGGGTGTGGAGAAAAGGGGACTCTAGTACACTGCTGGTGGGAATGCAGACTGCTACAGCCACTATGGAAAACACTATGGTGTTTCCTCAAAAAATTAAAAATTGAATTGCCATTTGACCCAGTGTTTCCACTTCTAGGAATATACCCTAAGAAGCCTGAAACACCAATCAGAAAGAATATATGTACCCCCATGTTCATAGCAGCCCTATTTACAATAGCTAAGATCTGGAAACAGCCCAAGTGTCCATCAACAGATGAGTGGATAAAAAAGCTGTGGTACATTTACACAATGGAATACTATGCAGCTGTAAGAAAGAAAGATCTCTTATCCTTTGAGACAACATGAAGGGACCTGGAGAGTATTATGCTAAGCGAAACAAGCCAAGCAGAGAAAGACAAATATCACATGATCTCACTTATTTGTGGAATATAATGAACTAAACAAACTGATGAACTAAATAGACCCAGAGACATAGAAGTAGGGTACAGACTGACAAACCTCAGAAGAGGGGGTGGGGGGGAGAGAGACAGTAAACCACAGAACTTGTATGCATGTATGCATAACCAAGGAACATAGACAACAAAGCTAGGGGGATGATGGGAAGGAGGGTGTCAATGGGGGGAAAAAGAAAAACATCTGTAACAAAAATAAATTAATAAAAATAATTTTTTTAAAAAGAAACTTTACAATGGTGTTGTCTATTCTGTAATATAAATAGTACACTATGTCTTGTTTTCCAACAGGGGAAGGCCATTTTTTAAATTTCATAAATTTGTGTTTAGCTAAAAGAGACTGTACCACATCCCAAGGTTTTTCTCTAAATAATCTCTAGACTAAGACTTTATTTCTAGACTAAGACTCTAGACTGTATTTCTATTGTAAAATACAGCATTATAGCACGTTCTAAATAACTAAAGTTTTGAGTCAACAAAAGTCAAATGCAAGTAAACAACACGATGACTCTAAAGTGAACATTAAAAATCCAAAGTCTCCAGACTGAGCCCGAAGAAGGTTTGATTCTTGACTATGGCAAGAGGGGTGGAAAGGATGGAAAAGTCCAGAGACGCCAAAGCATCGTGGTTAAACTTTCAGTAGTCGGCAAAAAGAGCGTTGAATGCAGAACCCTCCTGGAGGTATGTCCTATAAAAGGCTTCCACTTGCAGAGTACGGTCAGAAATTGGCAGATTAAAACTTTATCTACTTGGGGGGGGGGGGGGGGAGCGTCCCGCGTTTAGGAAACACCACCCGGTTGGGAATCAATTCTTTCCTCTTCGACGCAGAGCAGAATCTGACTGTGACGTTGGCCGAGGGAATGCACCCCCAGGCCCGCAGGAGGTGGCAAGTAGCGGGGGCCCCTGGGAAGGGCTGGGGTTCACCCCGACAGGGAAGGAGGACGCCGCAGCCCGCCCGGGCGGAGGAGGAGCTTAGGCTGAGCGAGGCAGCCGGGCGGGTGTGCGGGCGCGGAGAGGGGGGCGCGGGGGGAGGCGAGGGCTCGGGGACCCGCGCACTCACCGGCGGGGCGCTCGGGTTGGATGGGCCGCCACCTCAGAGCCCGCTCGCTCAGCACCACGTCGCAGCTGCTCCTTCCGATCTCGAAGATGCCCCGGAGCAGAACCTGCTCGGCCGCCGCCTCCGGCTGCTGCGGAGACGCCCAGGGCACCGAGGGCACAGCGGCCGCCGCCGCCGCCTCTTCCTCCCGGCCGCCCTCCAGGGCGCTCACCCGGCTGCCGCGCCTCCCCCGGGGCATGGCGGAGCCACGGGCTGCGCGGGAGCCAGGGGTCCGGGGCGAGGGAGAGTAGAGCTTTGGAGGAGGAGGAAAAGGTGGAGGCCCGGCAGTCTCGACTTGGGCTGCGTCGGGCGCTGCCACAGCAACCACGCGCGGGGCTGAGACCCAGGAGGGGGGCGGGGCGCGCAGGCGGGGCGGCCCGACCTGGTCCCGCACAGAAGCACGCCGCCCTCTCGTCTTTGCCACTCACTACAAAACGAAAAACAAAAACCAGGTGCGGGAAGAGGAATAAGTTGCCCTCTCCACCTAGTCCCTACTGTTCAATGCAATTTGGCGCTTTGAGTTACCCGTTGTTGAATAAACCAGCGAGCGCTCCTCGGATTTTGACTTGCACACTCACCTTCCTGGGCATCTTGTTGAAATTCAGAAATGCAGATTCTTATTGAATAGGTCTGGGTTGAGGCCCGAAGTACTGTATTTCTGAGACGCTCCCAGGCATTGCCAACGCCGCTGGGCCTCTGAACACACCTTGAGTTCCTCGGCAGTGGGCTGCCCTGGAGAGCAGAGGTCGCCCTTCCATGCCCTCAATAGTTGGCTGATCTTTATGCACCTGACATAGAATGAGGAAGAGCTCAGTTCCCAAAAGCCCAGAGAAGACGTCAAAGATAAATCCTTGGTTTGCATAGACACATTCCCACCTGACAGGTTTAGTATTAAAGGAAGGTGCCTCCATGCCCCAAGGTGTCTTCCCCTTTGCAGTCTTGTCTTTGCCCGGATCTGGCACTCCCCGGAGAGAGATTGCAAGCGGCAGGACTTGTTCTCCTGAAGGCTAGTGCTGTAATATAGTGTTACCTGGAAATGGAGAGAGCCCTGGGGGTTCATCCTTCACTTTCTCCCAATAGCTGAGATGCTGACATTAGCTGATTGTTAATTTGGAAAAGAGCAGAGAGTCTGGAGGCCAGCGGCTCAGTCATGGCTGCACATTAGAGTTACCTGGGGAGATTTTTTAAATCCAGGTGCCCAGGCTACACTCGATGACAATTAAATTAGAATCTCTGGGGATGGGACCCAGACTTCAGGATTTTTAAAAGCTCCCCAGTGATTCCAATGTTCAGCCAGGGCTGAGAAAAGCTGCTTTGAGAGGTGTAATAATGAAGAACTGACAACTTGTGAAACTGGGAAAAAAACCTGAGTTCTGCTGAAGAAGAGCAGCGTGGGGAGCTTTTTATAAGATCAGAATAATTGTATTGAGAAAAAGTTAGGGGTCAGAGAGTTAACAAGGGTATTAAATTAATAGAATTGTAAATCTAGTTCAGGTGTGCTGGTGCCTAACCAAGGACATCCTCATCTGTGGTCACACTGAAAAGTCAGACAGCAGACAGAAGGGCTAAGTAGCAGGAGTGTCTCAAGGTTCTCTGCTCAAACTTGGATTTCAAAAAACCAGGGAGGCAGACTGTCAGCCTAGCCAAATCCCTTTCAGACATAAAACACCTGCGTGCCAGTTAAGCTAGGACTCTTACTGTTTAATGCTCTGAAAACAAATACCCAAGCTTCCAGGCAAAGCAGGGAAGAGCCTCAGTCTGATCTGTTTGCAGGGAGCTGCTGGAGCAGAAGTGCAGCTGCTGCTAAACCCCACACAGGCTTCAGGTGGCTCAGCTCAGGAGTAGTGAGGGGAAGGCTGGTGCCCTCTGCAGAATGAGCTGCAGCTCTGGAGTCAGCATCTTGTATTCACAGCTGTCAGGCAGTCAACACAGTTAGAGCTCACTAGCATTTTGAAGTTCACTGGGAGCCCTGGCAAATCAGCCAACACAGTGGCTACTCAGGACCTTGGCAAGGGACAAGTTGCCATTTTTTAGAAAGCTTGTCAGGCCAGAAGGTCAAAAACATTGGCTTTGTATTTCTTGAGGATCAAAGTAATGGCTGTGCTCCATTCTTTTTCTCTGATGAGCTGTCCTGTTTCAGGCTCTAAAGGTTACAGTGCCCTAAGGGGCTGTCATGAGGATCCATCTACACAGGCATCAGTTCTGGGACTTTACTTACTAACCAGGGCTCCTCAAGTGATGTTGCCAGTCCCAGCCACTCCCCTAAACACCAGACACTATGTCCAACTGTCTACCTGACATCTCTACTTGGCTGCCCAATAACCATCTGAAACGTAACGTATCTAAAATCAAACTCATGATTTTCCATCTCAAACCTATTTCTCCCAGAATGTTCCAAATCTCAGCAAATCATGTCATCAAAATCCTGAAGTCATCTGGTGTCTCTTTGTCTCATATCTCACATGCAATCCATTGACAAGTCCTGTCAATTCTATTTGCAAAATAGACTCCTTTCTTTCAGCCTGTTCTCATCAAGATCTGTGCCCCTGCTCCCCTCACCTGGACAACTACAGTCATCTTCCAAACCATCTCTTTGTTTTCCCCTTCCCCTGTACTGCCTCCTCCAGTCCAGAGTCTGTTTTCCACCTAGCAGTCACATTGTTCCTTTGAAAGGTAACAAGATCGTGTTACTCCCTGCTCACAACCTTCCTATGACCTCTCATCACTCTTGGAATAAAATCAAAATGCTTAGCAAGGCTAAAAGGCCCTACATAATCTGGCCCCTGGCTACTTCTCCAAGGTCCCCTTGCTCACTCACACAAGCCTTCTTAGTGGTTCTCAAACACAGTGAACCTAGTCCCTTCTCAGAGCATTTGTCTTGCTGTTCCCCTCGGCTGGAATGCTTTTCCAGACAGCCAACCAGATGGCTCCCTCCTGCATTTCATTCACTTTTGCTTAAAGTTTCCCTCCTCTAAGGGGCCATTGCTGAGAATCCGCTATATTCAACAGCCTGTAACATTGTGTTTCCTATTGCTGCTGTAACCAATTACCACAAACTTAATGACTTAAAGCAACACAATGTATTCTCTTACACTCCTGGAGGTCAGAAGTCCAAACTCAGTTTCACTGGCCTGAAATCAAGACTTCAGCAGGCCTGCATTCCATTTAGAGGCTCTGGGGGATAATTCACTTCCTTTCCTGTTCCAGCTTCTGGATGTTGTCTGTGTTTCTTGGCTTGTGACCCCTTCTTCCATCTTCAAGGCCAACAGCACAGCATCTTCTCTCTGCTTTCATTCTTACATCTTCTGTCTCTGGCATTCTTTTCTCCCTCTTACAAGGACCCTTGTGATTACTTTGAGCCTTCTGGATGATCCTTAATTACATCTGCAAATTCCCTTTTGCTATGTAAAATAACATATTCACAGGTTCTGGGGATTCGGACATAGACATCTTCGGGACACCATTAATCTCTCTACCATACCCTGCTCTGTGTGTGTGGTTTTTTAGGGTACATCCCTTATTATTACCTCGTATTATATATTTACTTATTTGTTTATTGTCTAGGTGCCCCACTGAATGACAACGCACTTAGTAACAATGCTGGAATATAAAAAACACTCCATAAATGTTGTCTTATTATTGTTAAAATAAAAGCTTCTTGATAGCAGAGAATTTATCTTGTTCTCCACTGAATCTCGGTATCTAGCACAGTACATAATACATCGTAAATGCCCGAGAAATATCGGAAAGAATGAATGAACTCTTTTAACGTTTATCTGTAATAATGATGCCAAGGCAGCCCAATCGTTTTTTTCCCCTAGTTCCTGAAGATCACTTGTCCCATAAGTGATTCATATATATAATACACTAATGCATGAAAATTGCTCTCTGAGAATTTCCAGGAAGCTTCCTGAACATTGCTTTACTGGCTTTGGCTGAAGTTTGGGTATTTGTTTTGAGAACATTAAACAATACCTGTCCTTTCTTAAAAGTAACATTGTTGCTTTCTCTTTGGAAGACGTTTAGCTAGATCTAGAAACAGTCTCCATCCCTGGTTTTTTAGAAATCTACATCTGAGCAGACCTTGAAAAACTCTCTGCTATTGTTCACATTCTCTTCAGGAGGCCAGTAAGTACCTGGGCAAATCCCAGAGATGTAGGACTGATGGTATCACCTCTTGAATTTGGGGCCACCTTCTCAGTACCACAGATGGAGACTGGTAAAATCACAGCCAACAGATACATTCAGACCTCCTGCTTCAACGGCAGGGGACAAGTTTTTAAGGCTCCCTTTCAGGTAGGTACTGATATTTATAAATTTGGAAAAAAACTATTTGAAATGTATTTCCACCAAATAGAGAGTTTGAAACTCTCATAGTAACTACTAGCAATGCCATAGTGTAAAATCTTAAAACCAGACACACAAACAGAAAATTTAATCAGAAATCAATCCTCATTTTCTATAGCTCACACTATTACAGCTGTAAAAACAAAACACATTACAGCCCTGCTTGGTTTTGCTCAGTGGTTAGAGCGTCGGCCCATGGACCAATGAGTCATGGGTTCGATTCCAGTCAAGGGCACGTACCTCAGTTGTGGTTTGTTTCCGGCCCTGGTTGGGTCATGTGACACGGTGGCAACCAGTCCATGTGGCTCTATCACATCGATGTTTCTCTCTGTCTCTCTCTCTCTCCCTCTCCCTCCCACTCTATCTAATGATAAATAGAAAAATATCCTCAGGTGAGGAATAAAAAAAAAGAAAAGAAAAACGCATTACACAGAGGAGGCGATGTCCCTTCTCACTGCTGTAAACAGCCCACTGCTTCAGGCCTCTTGCCCATAGATATCAAAGAGTTGGTACTACGGGCACTGCCTTTTACATCATTTTCTGTTACCATTTGAGGCACTTTGGTGTCCTATACAATACCCTATTCTCAAATTTCCATGGCAACCTCATGCCAACAACCTATGGTGCCCTCCATTTCAGGCTCCTATTATTATGTCCTCTGGACCTTATAGATTTCTTGAATGTTTAAACTGCAATAAGCACTCTTTCTGAAAACACTCCTGCCCTTTTCAAAGTTGGACGTGCTTACGAATGTTCAATCTGTTTTAAATGAAAACTCCAAGTCTGTATCCCTCACTGATGCTCCCAGATTTTGAATCTATGCGTGAACTATTCCTAGAAACATGTATTTTAAACAAGTATACCAGCGTTCCATGTAGTTTAGACAATAAAGACAACTCTTACAATCTATGAGTATTCTTTCCTCTTCATCCTGTCCTTTTACCACAAGGCATGTTTATTTGTCTATAATTGACAAATAACATAACATCCAGCTAAAATTGGTTTTAAAATAAGTTTTTCACTTCTCACATAAACACATGTCCAGAGTCAGGCTGTTCCTGGGTTAGTCATTAAAATATCAGGGGCTTTACAACTTTCTAATTCACTATGTCCAGGTATCAACAAGGACAATGCTGGTGGCTCCCAGATGGCTGCAGGGGCTCTAAGCATCATATCCTCTCCCAAAAATGTCCACACACACACCAACATGCAATGATGAGATAGGCATAGGATAACTGCAATAGATGTTCCCATTTGAAAAAAGGGGGGGGGGGACAGAAAGTACATCAGAGTCACTGACCCATAGCAATTCCGAAATTCGGGTAAGGCAGACTCTGAGAAAAAGAATGCTCTTTGTCTCACATCTAGTTCTGCTCCCTGGGAGTGGTTCCCTAATGCATTGTTCTTAGCAGCTCTTAGTTCTAGCCCCTGGGCTTTTGGGTCAGCTCCCCCCCCCCACCCCCTGTTCTTCTTTTCATCAAGAAAGTGTTCATGATGGCAGCTGAGTAGCTTTTTCAGTCATTTTTCTATCATGACAAGTTGAGAGTTCAGAGATTTTATTTTTTTTTAATTTTGAATTCTTTTTGTCTCTTTTGGTCCAAATGGATACAACTCCTTTAGAAACTTTGTGAGCTTTCTTTATGTAGTTTACTGATATTATGTATCATACTTTATATACATTATATTCTATTATATTATATTCACAAGCCATTCCCACAAATCTCTTTGAGACTGGCCCCTCTCTACTTTGGACTCCAAGTTAGGGTATTGGGGTAAAATGCTCCTAAAGTTTTTAGAAGTACTTTTGTCCAGTAAACTGTGTCTTCCAGCCGTACACCCTTGATTGGGGCTTGACCTGAAGGCATGTTTAACTGGAATTGGCCTACATTTCATAATTTCTTTGAGGCCATTTCTTGCTTTTAGATTTTTTTTTTTTTTTTTTTTAGCCAGAGTGTCTGTCCTTTGATAGTTCCTCTAAATTATGCTTGTTCATTTCTCTCTTATAAAATCCTATCCTATGTGGCTAAAAGAAGGCAATCAACACTTACAACAGTCTACCAGAAATCTCCTTAGTCACACAGGTTTGTTAGGTAATGTCTCTATCTTCCAAGTTACTGCAGAATTGTTGGAGACCATCTTTGCCTCTCTACCAGATGGATTAACTCTCTGTTCTCCTGGGTCCATGGAGCATCACTTCAACTTCTCTCTTATCATCACCTTCACCTCTTTTATCTAAATGTTATTAAAACATGCAACTATCTTCTGTTACCACTCTGAAGTGTGGGCTATTGAGAGATTTCAGCTGAAGCAAAGGGGTTGGGGCTACTACAAACTACTACAATTTAATGGTCTCTAAACTATGTTTGGCCCTAAGCCCTGCTATTCTACTATTGACTAGTGTAAGCTTCCTCTCCTTATCCCCAGACAGGCTATTCTAAACCTTCAGTTTTCTCCTTCAAAGTCCTGCTCATTTAGCCGGTCGTCATGCTCCATTTGCATTTAAAAGAACCTGATAAGAATAAACTCCCACTAGTCTCTTAACCCTACTCTTAAAATTCTTTCTCTACTGGAATTATCCTTCCTTTTCAAAGGAATTGTTTGCCTGTGTTCTAGATCTTCTACCCTCCACTCTGCTCAAAGCTTTTCTCCATCAATCATACCTACATCTTGCTCAATTTTATCTTTACTGTATTCAGGTTTTTCTCCATCTTAATGTATAAAAAAATGACCAAACAACAACAAATTTACAGTCTCTATTGTATTAGGCAATTCTCCTTATGTGACAGAAAACCCAACTGAAACTGGACTTAAAAATAATAAAACCCAATTGGAGAGGTAGATATTTTTTATGGAGATAATTGATCCTGTGGTTTAAATAATCTAATAAGAGAACCAGTTCCTCTTCGTTTCTTCACTCTGCCTCCTATAGGGTAAGCATCACCCTCAGCTCCATGTGTGTTCCTCTACCCCACTCTAACTCTGTCCTCCAAGTAGCCAGATGTCTGTTACAGTCCAGCCCTCTCACCCACATGCAACATTTGTCAGACAAGGATTGCATATGTTTCTATTGATATGTCCCATATAAGCAAGGGAAGTTTCTCTTCCAGAAGTCACAGTAAACTCTTGCATATCACTTTATCTCAATAGGTTAACACATTTATCAAACAGCACAGGCAGTGTTATGATGTGTGTATGTGTGTGTTTAATCTCTATGGCTTAAAACAATAAAGGTTTATTTCTCACTCGTGGGTAAGCATGGGCAGGAAACTAAAAAAAAAAAAAAAGCAAGCATGAGAGACAAAAGTACCAACTGTCTAAAAACAAAACAAGACAAAAAAGAAAAGGATTAAAGACAAGATAGTGCCCAGATCTACATGAAGTAAAACTTCTGATTAAATGACTACCTTCAGAAGAAGTAACCACTAACTAGTACTTTTGAGCAGTAAAAGCAGTTAGGTCGTCACATGCACAGCCCTGTATGAGTAGGTTGCAGTCTCAGCCTTTGTCTCGCGCTCACAGAGAAGAGTGAATACTGGCTCAAGGCCCTACATAACCTGAAATAGATAGAGCTTTTAGAATTCGTGGCACTTAAATTCATTTGGACCACAATCATAAAAAAAAGAAAATTATGTAATTTTACACATTATAAAATTGTGTGTTAAATGAGTGTTTGTGAAACCAGGAAAAATGCAATACTTCCCCCTCCCTCCCAGAGGTCTATTTGTTAGTACAGATGCTTCCCCACAAATAGAGCAAATATTTTTCACATGAAGTATAAATAATTGTTTTTATATTATGCTCTTTATAAAATCTAGGATAAGGCTTTTAGACAAAATCACCCTTAGTTTATTGCAGCAATTTTCAACCAGTGTGCCACAAGAATGTTTAAAACATGCAATACCTGACTACTTAGCCAGGGGCACTGACCTCTTTTCCCTTAGATTGTCAAATTAAAAAATAACAACAGCCAACACAACAAAAGCCATCCAGTGTGAATAAATAAAAATTATACCTATTTTTTGTCAAATTGGCAAAAAAATACATTTTTTGTTGTGCTGTAGAATTTAACAATTAGTTTATGTGTGCCATGAGGTGAAAAAGGTTGAAAATCCCTGGTTTATTGGGTGGACTTATTCCCTGAATATAGATGTCACTTTAAGTTAATTTACATGAATAAAAACCAATAAAACTTTTGCATAATTCAGATGATTATTAAAAAGCTATTATTTGTAAACTTATTCAAATATCAAAACTAGGCCTTGATGGGTGTCTCGGTAGTTTGGAATGTCATCTCATACACCACAAAGTTGTGTTTCAACTCCTTATTGGGGCACAAACCTAGGTTTTGGGTTCCATCCCTGATGAGGGCACGTATGGGAGGCAACTGATCAATGTTTCTTTCTCTCTTTCTCCCTTCTTCTCTCTCTAACATCAATAAACATATCCTCATGTGAGGATTTTTTTAAAAGCCTAAAGAAAAATATCGAAGATGATACTAACTAAAATATGCTGGTAGTTATATATTATGTCACTAAATCTTCATGGCAGTATTTTCAGAAGACTTTAAATTAACTCTCCTATATTTATGTATATTTTACATATCGATTAATTATAGACTTTAACATATGTATTAGTGTCCCAGGACTGTCATGACAAATCACCACAAACTGGGTGGCTTAAAATAACAGAAATGTATGCCCTGGCTGGTTTTGCTCAGTGGTTAGAGCATCAGCCTGCTGTCCAGAGAGACCCAGGTTCAGGCATGTACACTGGTTGCAGTTTGTCCCTGGCCCTGGTTGGGTCGTGCGGGTGGCAGCCACTCAATGTGTCCCTTTCACGTCGATGTTTCTCTCTCTCTCCCGCCCACTCTATCTGAACAAAAAATGGAAAAATGTCCTCGGGTGAGGATAAAAAATAAATAAATAAATAACAGAAATGTATTGTCACAGTTCTGGAGACCGGGAGTCCGAAATCAAGGTGTCTACAGAGTTAGCTCCTTCTTGGGGATTC
Organism: Tadarida brasiliensis; assembly: GCA_030848825.1. Lineage (NCBI taxonomy): Eukaryota > Metazoa > Chordata > Mammalia > Chiroptera > Molossidae > Tadarida > Tadarida brasiliensis. The sequence goes on from CM061265.1 coordinate 62,342,634, forward strand.
TGAGGGAAAACTTCTTCCATGTCTCTTCCTGGCTTCTGGCGGTTGTTGCCAACTCTTGCAGTCCCTTGGCATGTACATACCACTCCAGCCTCTGCCTGCCTCCTCATTCTCCCTGTGCTGTGTGTCTGTGCGCATGTCCACAGCACACAGTCTTACAAGGACATCAGTCTTCTTATAAGAACCTCTTTAGTCCAGTATGACCTCATCTTAACTTACATCTTACATCTTAAGATGTATTATTTGAACCGTATTTCCAAAGAAGATCCCATTCTGAGGTTCTGGCTGAGTGAATGTTCAGGGGCAGGGGGAAGGCAATATTCAACCCAATGGAACATATTTTTTCTTTCATATTTTAAGTTAGATAAATGCATTATTAGTTAACTAGGCAAAATGAAACCTTGGGAAGCAAAATGGCTCTTTACTTAACATTTTTAATATGCTAGTCAGAGTTGAGGAAACATTAAAATATAGTGTTTGCCCTGGCCGGTTTGGTTCAGCGGTTAGAGAGACCCGGGTTCGGTTCCCGCTGAGGGTACGTACCTCGGTTGCAGTTTGTCCCTGGCCCCGGTTGGGTCGTGCGGGAGGCAGCCAATCCATGTGTCCCTTTCACGTCAATGTTTCTCTCTCTCTCTCTCTTACTCTCTCTCCCTCCCACTCTATCTGAACAAAAATGGAAAAATGTCCTCGGGTGAGAATAAAAAAATAAATAAATAAAATAAAATATAGTGTCTGTATCCAAAAATCTCATGTTGAAATCTTAAAATATCTAAATAAATAGCCTTGCCTCTATTAACTAAGAAATTATTTTAGTAAAGAAATACGTTGCCCTGGCTGGTTTGGCTCAGCAGTTGGAGCATCAGCCCATGGACCGAAGGGTCACAGGTTCGATTCCTGGTCAGGGGCACACACCTGGGTTGCAGGTTCGATCCCTGGCACTGGCCGGTGTCTTGCGGGAGGCAGCCAATCGATGTGTCTCTCTCATATAGACCTCTCTCTCTCTCCTTCCCTCCCACTCTATATAAAGAATATGGAAAAATATCCTCGGATGACGATTAACAACAACAGCAAAAAGAAACATGTTAACAAATATTGCTACTTGGATTCTAATTATAATTTATATACACTGTTACTATTGCTTACTTATTGTTAGTTGTGTATTAAAGATTAATAAAAATGAAAGATTATTGGAATAAAGATTATTCAGTTACTGTTAACAATGACAAGTGATGTTACCCCAAGTCTCCTCTTTAGAATACCATCTTATCCTCTCTATTCTTGGATGTGAACAGTAGTTGGTCATGTGCCTGCAACCTACCACAGATAATAAATTTATAATTTCCTGCTACAAGTAGGCAAGCACTATGATTGTTGATGACACCAGTGGTAAGGAATAAACAGTTCCCTTAAGCATTGTAATACCTCCTACTGACGTCACTGAAAGTGGGGATGGTCTCCTCACTGACATCATTGAGAGAGAACACTACAGAAATATTATTGATGTGCTATGTTTATACAGTGAACATTTTAAAGTAAAAATTATAGGTTAGGTAATTCAGCTGCATTTATCTCAACTAATAACACACACTATTATAAAGAACATTGGTTATTCTTCAGTTTTCAGTGATTTTATGTTAAATCCTCTTCCAAGAATGCTGATCCATCTATGTTCTATTCCCTAAGCAGATATCATAGTAATTCATGGGTAGTGTTAAAGTGAATACCTGATGTTAAAAATATATCTATGTTCTTTAGTTGTGTTGTATTCACAGACAATATCATATTTCCTATTAACTTACCATTTTTCTAGTCTAATTGATACTTTGGAAGAGGACTATGAAGTACTCTCTTTTACATTGTGGATTTCTATTCCTGTGCTATCACCTGCCCATAGGTAGCCTATTTTTATTTTTTAATTTGTTGAATGCTATTCAAATTCCCAAACTCCTTGCTGAAGTACATAGTCTTCATGCGTGAGATCCCGATCTTCCGTAATCTAAACTCTTCAGTGATGATAAGAAAGTTTAGGGCGCCCTGGCCGGTTTGGCTCAGTGGTGGAGCATTGGCCTGGGGACGGATGGGTCGTGGGTTCAATTTGAGTCAAGGGCATGTGCCTTAGTTACGGTTCGTCCCTGGCCCTGGTCGGGGTTGTGGGGGAGGCAGCCAGTCAGTGTGTTCCTCTCAAGTGGATGTTTCTCTCTCTCTTCCTATCTCTCCTTCCCACTCTATCTGAAGATAAATAGAAAAATATCCTCAGGTGAGGATTAAAAATAAATAAATAAATAAATGTTTGGGACAATTTTACATAACAATAATAGAACAAGAACAATTGCTAGAAGAATGATGAATAGAAAAAAAAGTAACATGTATTCAAGTTCTTAATGAACGTAAAAAAAAAAAAAAAAATGGCATGGTCTGAAAAGAGCCAAGAATATGCTAGTTCTTCTCTTATTCCAGTTCCAAATTATATGTAACCAACTGATATCAATAAAAACAAAAGATGACTGATAACTCATTATTCCTGATCCTCAAAAGGAGTGTGTGTGTGTGGGGGGGGGGAGTTTGGTGCCACACTGTGCAATAGGAAATTAATTTCAATTGTTCTTTTTTTCTATAGAATTAATGCTTATAACTTTCACTGGGCTGAGAATCATTTATGGCCCTTTCCATTCTCAACTGACTTGATTTCTAGCATAGTGGTTAAGGCAACAAGCTTTTGCATCAGTGTGGTTTGATTCCCTTAGGATGTTAATATTTACTGAGGATCTCCTAGGTCTTACTAAGCACCAGAGAAACAACAACAAACAAAAGAGACAAGGTTCCTGTTCTTGTGAAGCCCACATTCTACTATGGATATAGATCATTTAAAAATAAACTAAACAAATAAATAAGCAAGATAACATCAGATAAATAAGTGCTTGAATCTAATAATGAATTTGCTGGTATTGAAGGTGGTTGCTACTTCAGATAAGTATCAGGAAAGGCTTTTTGGGGGAAGTGACATTTGAACTAGAACCTGAATGAAGAAAGGGAACCTTAATGCAAGTTTCCAGTGTCCTGCAGTTTCTGCACCTGTAAAATAAGGAACAGGGCTGCTTTGATGATGAAATGTGTGAATGAATGGAAAGCACTTAACACTGTCTTTGTAAATAGGTGAAGCCTAGTAAGCATCTTTCTGGCTGTCTGTCCTTAAGACCTCAAAGCCTAAAGCAGGGTTAGATTTTAATCTTGTTAACAGCAAAGTAAGTTACCGAGTCACCTCATATATGGGATTAAACATATTCTCTTATTTCTAGATGTCATATCACAATCAGATCCATCCCTTTGGATTGCTCCATACCTAATGGTCTGTAAAGATGGTTATTGTCATTATCCATCTACCTCTGAATTAGCTGGGCAAACAGCATGATAATGTTTAGATGACCAAATCCACATTTAATGTATCTGAAGACTTAGTCCAGCATTAACATAATACTCTGCACTTTAAGATATTTTAAAATTAGCAATTTAAACAGAAGTCCCCAGAGGCTGTGGCCTTGTCTTGCTGATGCCACTAGTTAGGTTACACGGCTAATTCCATCAGAGCCATTGAACTAAGTGTTTGTGTGTGAAGAGAGTCCACGAGTCAATTGCCAACACAGAATTCTTTCTGACATAGGAAGGCAGATGATCTCAACTTCTGAGTGCACACAGTGCAGATTTCTAGTTGAATGGTTCTTGACAATAGTGTCCTCTGAAACATAATGCCTGGCCAGGAGCCAATGATTATGCCACCATACAAATCAGTGTGCATCTGACGCCAGAACGCCTCTGTGCAATGGTAACAACAAGAGTTCTCCGTCCTGGTGTTCCACAAGATGTTGCATTGGCTCTTTTATTCTCTATCAGACCCTGGAATTAAAGATTTTATTTAGATTGTTTTCAGGAAATAAGTGCTGGTGGAAGGAGAGGGAAGGAGAAGGTAGGAGACTTTAGTGTAGTTTAAGAAATAGCTTTGCTATTTCATGATTCCCATTAGGACAAAATCAGCCTGTGTTTTGAAACCTAGTTTTATTAATTGTTTAATAGATACTTTCCCTTTAAATCTCTTGTTTAATTATAGAACTAAAACAGCTTGGTTCAAACTGTTAGCTAATGATCCATATATCATTTTAGGAGTTGCTAGCTGCATTCAGAAATGCATTAATTTTGTAAGAATTATAGACTTTCAAATGTGAAAACAGAGTTTTTTTAGATTAATAAATTAGAACACAAATTTGTTTCAAATGTTATTGTACTCTAACCTATTATAAACCCAAAATTAGTAGAACATTCTTTAATATTGTCTTCATTTTAATTTGCCTTTGTCTTTTTACGATTAAAAGTAGACAGATCATACTGTATAAATGCAATTGGTGATATACATGAAATCTAAGTTACATAGTGTTCTATTTAAGAGGAATTATGCTCCAGTTAAAATATTTAGCCAAATTTTTATCTCTATCTTTGAAACTGTTTGCTGATTTTAAATTCCAGTTTTTGCTTGTTTGTTTGTTTTTCTGGAAATAACTCTTCAGAGCATTTTCACATTTCACATTAAATAAATAGATCTAAGCATCTTATTTGATTGGAATATTGTCCCCAATGAAGCTAAAATTGCCAGTGTTTCTTCTTTTTGGTTGCTTTTCACTTAGTAAAATATTTTCTTTTCTTATTAGCTAAATATAGGTATTAGCCTATTATAAAAATTGCTAAGAGTTTCTTTTAACCATGCCCAGCAATTCAAAAAGAAAAGAAAAAGATCATTGAAAGGTTTCTTGTGGTTTGAAAATGTCTTCCAAATATTCATTAAACATTTAAGTGAGTAAATTTGTAGAATATGTTTCTGACACTGGCACTGGTTCTGTGGTATTTCTCTGATCAGATGGAAGTGCTGTGTGTTGTGCAGAGTGCATTCAGTTCATTCATGCATAAACAATATCATTTTCATAAATTAAAACCTCCCCTGCAGAAGGAACATCTGTGCCTTCCTTTGAATAAAAGATGGTGGCATGTGAGTTACTCCTTGACTGACTGAAAGAATCCTTATGTTTTGGAAAAAAGTTATAGAACCAAAATGGGGCTTGAGGGGTGGGAATCCAACCTAACTTGCAGTCTTCATTTCTACCTTATAAAACCCCACGGGATAGATTTCCCTGCTTTCTATTTTTGAAAGCTGGATTGTTTTGATTCTTAGAATGTCATTCTCTTATTTCCTTTGTTCATGACAGCAACAGTTTTAGTTTGCATGACAATGTCTAATTTTAATTACAGGTGAAATGGAGCTGCTGAATAGACCACATCAGATCTCAATGTTCAGTTCATGGTCTCTAAGGCTGGGAGGATGGCAGTGTTCAGATACCATATCAGTACTGTGTCTCTTAAAGTAAGAGCAGTGAGAGCAATCTTGGATGTGGGAAGCAACAGCTTGATTCCAAAACAACTCTGATTCACTTGGAATGAGATTATTGCGTTTTGGATAAAGTTGGGACTAACTTAAAAGGTTTTCCGTCATGTGATGAAGGCTGATGGAAAACATGCTAAAATAATATATTTTCAAGTGCACTCAAACATTTTCTTAATGTTGAAATATTCCTTGCTGCTACTGTCACAGCTTGATGTAGCGCCACTGGCAATGTTATTAGTATGGCTAATTGTTCCCGTCCATTAGATTACTCACATTTTTCTGGAGCAGCTTGCTAAATGAGGTCAGCTTTCTGGAACCCCTAAATCACCAATGAGAAGGAGATTAAAGGAACAAGCTTGGGAATGGTGGTAGTCATCCAATGTGGCATCCGAATCAGAGGGGGAACAATGGAGTTACTAATGACAGTAATCAGAGCACCACAGTAGAGCCAGAGCACAAGTGCCAAAATACTATTCTCTAGGAATCTTTCCTGTCAGTCAGTACATCCAGAGGGACAGAAATGACAAACTTTTTTCTTAGTGGACTTAACCTGGACAGAATCATCTGTGAGTTTTTCCAATGAATTTTGTTTATGAAACAGCCGAATAGCGCTCCAGAGGAGGTGGGGAAGCAATGACACCTTCCAACATGTTATAGTGCAGAGTATGCTCTTAGGGACACGTAATTCATTATCTTTTTATCTTAGAAAAATTATTGAAATAATCACAAGATGCTTATAGAACAATTGTAAAATGCCACTTCTTGGATTCTTTAATTTAATTCAATAATTTACCCCAGGCATTTTCTAAAGGTATATAACTTTCTTTTATTAATTGTACTGGTTTGCATTAGAGAATATTTCAGCTCAGGAAAATGTATAGATGACAAAGCACCAAGAAAATGTTAAAGTTTTTAAAATATATTTTTAAATATGTAGACAAACTAGGCTAGGGTGCTTGTTTGTTAATAATTAACTAAATCCCCCTTTAAAAATGGAATAAAACACTAGCATAATAATTTAAAAGAATGAAAACCAAAAGCTAAATGTGAAGGCGCTTAAAACAAAGAAAAACAAAAACAACTGCTGGTCTCTCCACACCCCCTCCCCACCCCAGCTTCATATTTCAAGTAATGAAATATCAGTTAGGTCCTTTTATTATCTACAAAGAGCTGATGACTCCCTAAGCAGGATAAATGGACTAGAGAATATGCTAAAGTAAACTTTTTTTGTTTTATTCTACAAATACTGTTTAGTACTTTCTTACCCCAGTAAATAAAACAACTATTCCACTTAGGAATTACTTATACTTAAAAAAAATCACTTTAAGAAGAAGTGCAATAATTGCTCAGGTTTTTAATACTATTTTATTGCAATTGAATGAGTGTTTTCTAAATTGTGCATTACACCATAATATACAGGATTACAAACAAGATTACAGTACAGATCGATTCCAGTGGTACCAGTATCACATTTCAAACAGCACTTATTCTGGACTGCATTTTACATGCAATAGCTATTGTTCTAATTATGAATTAAATGATTTGAATTTATTTAAGCTACTGTACTAATTGACTACAATAGGTAAAAATCCCAACATTAACAACCTGATTTGATTTAGGCTCAGATTCATTACATGAATATATGACAAACCACCATTTGTGTGACTATGTATAAAATCATGCATTTATATTTTCTAGAAACATCAATAGCTTCAGATTCTCTGTAAAGTCATGGAATGCAAAGGAGTAAAAGACTAAAAAGAAACAGTGCAAATTGTATGTGATAGTCAAGCAGCTTTTGATTTAAAGAAAGGTATGTTGGCATTTGTTTATAATATGTATATACAAGCTTGTGCAAGTAATGAATTGATATGTTTTGATAGGGAATACATCTCTTTTTTTTTTTTCATCCTCTTGAGTGTTATGGATCTGGTTTTCATTTTAAAGAGCGGGAAAGACTTTAAAGTGAAATGAATTGCTCAAATTGTGCAATTTTTTTTTAACAATTAGAGAGGAAAGAAGTGCTAAGGCAACACAATAACTTTCTAAGCACTTTTCTGCTGGTTTAAATTAGTTAAATTATTTTGTATAAATTAGATATAATTCTACTTTTCTGATATGTATAAAAATTGATGAAGCTGCATGGTTTTAAAATAGGAAATCCACATTATAAAAAGTCATTAAAAATTCTGTACAAAATCACAACAAAATAATTCAGCATGGGAAAGGTAACAAGTATTAAAATGCTGGTTGAAAAATATATATTTATATATATTTTAATTGGCCCATTACTAGTTTAAAAATTGCATAGATCCTAATTATTGCTTGTGATTTTGTTATCCCGATCAGATAATTAATATGATCTGAATACAGCTACACCAAATTTGTGGTGCATTATTTTACTTTACTGTACTACTTTTTTTTTTTTTTTTAATAGAAGAGCTATAGAAAATAATACATAAGGTGAACAGGAACTTTGATCCCCTGTTTCTTCCAAAGGCAGTAACGACAATAAATACATATATCACTTGAAGCTTGGAGTATTTGCACTTTGCAGCAGTAGTACCCAAAGGGCTGCCTTTTGTAAACACGACAGTCACTGTACGCACAGTGGGTTCGTTTTCCCGGGATGGTGAAACTGACATGCCTCTAATCGTGAAAGATGGCATTGAGCTGGGCACTCATGACTCTCTCATGGTGTGAATGGCTATCGAAGGACATGATATTGTCTATAGGGATCTCACAGCGAGGGGCAGCGGCGCCCGAGAAGATTGATCCGTGGCTTTGGGCCCCTGCCAGGTTCGCTGCAGGATAGTGCATGGTAAAGGCATAATTTTTCTCAAATTCCGCGGACGGTTCGTGTTTGAAAGAGAAGTTGCCATTGATGCTGAGCGGCGGACTGAGGGGTCCATCAAAGGAAGGGCTCGTGCAATCAGTCAGGGGGCTTTCGAAGAAGGGCTCCAGCGCGGCGCTGTAGGCGTGCGGCGGAGGCTTGACATGGAAGACGTGGGAGCTGTCCATGGTTCCGTATGGCGGGCTGGGCAACCCCGGCGACTGGTAGGAGTAGGGGTGCACAGGGAAGGAAGCGCTGGCTGTCGGCAGGTGCGGGGGCATTTCCTGGTTCTGCTCAGGCAGAAAAGTCCGAGGATTGAGCTGCAGGCAGCCCGCAACCAGGTTGGTGGTGGGCTGGGATAAGCCCTTGCAGAGCGTCTGTACGAAGGAGACCAGATCAGGGCTTTTTCCGGACCGCAGTATCTCCGACAGAGCCCAGATGTAGTTCTTGGCCAGGCGCAGCGTCTCGATTTTCGACAGCTTCTGGGTCTTGGAGTAGCAGGGCACCACCTTGCGCAGGTTGTCCAGCGCCGCGTTCAGACCATGCATGCGGTTCCGCTCGCGGGCGTTGGCCTTCATGCGCCTCAGCTTAAAACGCTCCAGGCGTGCCTTGGTCATCTTCTTCTTTTTGGGGCCGCGTCTTTTGGGCTTTTGATCATCGTCCTCCTCTTCCTCTTCTTCCTCCTCTTCCAGGTCCTCGTCTTCGTCCTCTTCCTCACCCCCGTTCCTCAGAGAGTCCTCTTCCGCATTCATAGTTTCTAGGTCGTCCTCCTTTTTGTCTGCTTCGTGCTCCTCGTCCTGAGAACTGAGACACTCGTCTGTCCAGCTTGGAGGACCCTGGGGCTGAGCTTCGCCCATCAGCCCGCTCTCGCTGTATGATTTGGTCATGTTTCAGTCTCCTACATTCAATAGGGGAGAGAGGAAAACAGAAAGAAAAATGAGAAAAACACTACATTCAAAAACTTCATATGCCTTCAACTCCCACTTCCTAACCCTGTAAAAAGGCGTGTGAAGAGAAGTACCAGATCATTACAAAATGGATGCCCTGAAGGAAAAGTTAAATGTAGTGTTTTATAATGGCATGTGTGTGCCCCGCTGGTACGTAGGAGACGAGACAGAGCTGGGGTGTGGGCGAGAGTGACTACGTGTATATGTACACTCTGTGTGTATGTTTCCTAGTGACTAACTTAAGTCAGTTTACGGTGACTATCGGGCTGGAAAATATGTGTGAAAATGAGTATACATTTCGGTGACTTCATGCTTATCTGCATGAGTTCCAAGTCACAACTCCACAAAAATAATGAGTTTGAACATCGCAATTCTGTTCCCATCTCTGTCCTGGCTTCTCAGTACTCAGCGATGAAAGTTGAAGAGCCATTACGTAATTTACCAACGCTGGCAGTGATTTTTAAGAAGATTACACTAACCAGAGATTGAAGAGAAAATGCAGGGTGGCGGAAAAGTAATTTCAACCAAATTATTTCACAATCAGAAAAACATTTGGCAACAAAAGTGGGCAGGGACCTTCCATTCCACACTCGCCTTTCTTTTCTTGCCGCCCACCCCTGGCCCTCTGCTGAAAACCCACCTTGTACAAAAGCGCTTGCTATGGGGCTAGGGCTGGGGGCGCGGTGCAGAGCGCTCTTCCACAGCCGGGGATCAGGTGCGGAAGGCTCCTCTCTAATAAACAGCCCATTGAAAAGGTCGCCCGCTCTTTATTGGAGCTTTTCAAAGTTCGCCTCAAACCTCCCTTTAAAAGATTGAGTAATTATAATGGTCAGCGATTGGCAATGGCGAAGTTGCCGCTTTTAATAAGGGAAATAAAAAGCATTTAGTGAGACAACCGAATTTCTGGCTCCTGCAGTGGCTGTTGGAAACTTGGCCGCCTTTGGACCAGTAACAGGTAGTAGGAGTGAGTCCCTCTCCCTTTCTCCACATTTCCTCTCCTTTCAGCTAAACTTTCTCTCACCTCGATTTATTTTCCGGGATGTGTATACCCAAGGTATCAATGTCCCTTTCACTTACTGCAGAAATAACTTGGCACTTCCAAAGTGCATAAAATACATGCACACAAAATAAATCTTGGTAACTACGGCTTTTTTTTTTTCTTACTGGAAGAAGTAAGAAAGTGAAGTAGTTCGTTGCTTTCAGGACTTTGAAATTATCACTAGCAAATAATCATGAGTTATTGTGCATTATTAAAAACCCAAAGATGCTCCTACTCTTCACCCCCCCTCAATTAAAACAATTTTTTAAAATTAAAAAGCCTGCAGTAGGTATTTCAGTGACGTGAGTAAAAATGTGTGCATATGTGCCTGCAATTATGGGGAGGAATGCCTGTCTCAACACACACACACACACACACACACACACACACACACACCACACGCTCACAAACGCACACATACAGAATATCTAGGAACATCGGGTCTTCAATTACTGCTTTTATTTCCAAGGAAAAATGAAAGAATTGCAATTACCTGTAGTGGTTAGTAGGTCCTGAGCAGTGATGGTCTCATAACCGGGGGGCCTCCGGACGTCGTGCCTTCTGCGCGGGACGAATTCCTCGTGTCCTGCCCGCGCGGGCGCTCAGGTTATATAGTGGAGGTGGTGATGCTGAGAGCGGGCGGGGCGGGTGGCTGAGCCGCTAGCAGGTCCCTGCGCCCAGCGCCTGCGCACGCCCTTCCGCCTCCGTCCCCCCTCCCCCCTCCCCCGCCCCTTCAGCCTTGCTGCTCTCCCACCCTCCTCCTACTCTTGCTCCCCTCTCCCCCACCCCTACCCCCGCCCCTTCTCCTTCCTCCCCGGCATGCGCCATATGGTCCTTCCAGTCCGGCCAGGAGCCGGGAACCACGTGACCTGCCCATTTGTATGCCGCGGAGTGCTCCATTCCGGCCCCTTTGTGGCCAGAAGAAAGTGGCCCATCTGTCGCCAGTTAGAGACTCCGCGGACCTGTTTTTACCCGCAGGAGAGATTAACCCTTTCAGGCGGCAGAAGGGAGAGGAGCCGCCGGGGAAGGAAGGGAGGGAAAATGATTTGAGGAAAGGAAGCGCGAAAGCCGCCGGACTGGGTTTCGATCAGAGTGAGAAGCCAGCGGCGGGCCAAGAAGTAGGGCAGAAGTGAAAGAGGCAGCAAGGCGGAGGCTGAGGCGTCCTTCTCATTTTGATCACTCGCCCAGGCACTGCCCTCCTGGGCACCAAGACTCCCCGCCCTCTCTGAGGTGCCCATCTCTTGGTTTCTCCCCCTTGGCAGATGCTTTGCTCATTGGCACTAAAAGGTGGCTTCTACTAATCTCCATCAGCCCCTTAAGCAGACTTGCATGCCATATAAAGCGGCTTCATCTGAAAAGCAGCGTTGAGACTAGTTCTCTAGCCCCCTTAACTGGATCGCCCACTCCCAATCCCTCCGGTATAGTAAGTTTGCACCTGTCATGCTACCCCACCCAATGAGCCCTGACCTTCAGCTATCCTTGTCCTGGAGACCCCTCACTAAGTCGGGCCACTCTCCCGGGGACCCCCTCAGAGCGAGGTAGTCCGTTAGCTCAGGCCTTGGCTCGGTTGGCGTAGGAGCTCTGCTGAATGAGAGCTGGGGGAGTTCTCTGACGCGTGGATTCTGCCTTCTAACCAAGGCCACTGGGTTGTTGCAAAGGGTGCCCTCACCCGTGCGTCGCTGGTTCCCTGCCACAGGCTGCCTTGTCCCCTTAATCCCCACGCTGTAAATAGGTATTTGGTTCAGAGAAGACTTCTCAAAGGGAGGACGCAAAGGGCCTGTGCTAAATGGGTCTGTTTCGCTTCTCTTTAGAGAAAGGCCACTAGCACAGCTCTGGGAAGTGCTAAGAGCCACGACTCCTCCAGAACTCAAAGGCTCTGACTTGATGCCACCTCCATCTTTCTGGTTATGCGAAGACCACAGAGCTTTCGGATTGATTAAGAAGGAGCCTTATTTGTATTTAAATGTTGGGTCTTTCTTTACTCATTCGTTCCCAGTAAGGCATGTGAGACAATGGTATATATTTTTAAAAAGTTGGCCCAAGCCCTTCCTTGTCTTCTCTTTCTCTGTCAGCTTCGCCTCTAATCCTCAGTTAACTAACCCCTTATCCTCTCCCAGATCCAGTAGTCCCTTGCAATGAAAGCATTGAACTTGACTTGCTTATTTGAAGGCAATTGCTCCAAAAGCCCTTTGAGCCCTGGCGGGTTTGGCTCAGCGGTTAGAGCATCGGCCCGCGGACCAGAGTCCCAGGTTCGGTTCTGCTAAGGGCACACCTCGGTTGCAGTTTGTCTCCGCCCAGCTGGGGTTGTGTGGGTGGCAATCAGTCCATGTGTCTCTCTCACATCGATGTTTCTCTCTCTCTCTCTTCCTCCCTCTCTCCCTCCTGTCTATCTGAAGATAAATGCAAAAATGTCCTTGAGCGAGGATAAAAAAAAAATTTTTTTTTAAAGCCCCTTGAGTTTGCAAACAGTGTCAGAGTTGAGCAGCTGGAGCTGGGTGCATCTGGGGACAGGAGGGGGGATGCCTTGGGAAGGGGAAGAGGGTCCTAACCAGATCGCTGGTGTCGGGACAGTGGAGGATGCCCCTTTCCCCTCCAGCGCAAATCTGAAAGGGGAATAAAGGGGTGTCTGACTTGACCGGTTGCCCAAACCATGACATGAATTGTGCTCAGTTTCCAGAGCAAACTGTATGGAGTTTTGCTTTTCTGTATTCTCTCGTTGGTGTACAAAAAGCACAAAGAAGGATAAAAGCAGTAAGCGAAGAACCTCCTCTCAGTATTTATCTCTGTATCTTTAGTGATGGGTTAAAACTTGAGGGGCATCAGAGTAACAGCCTGCAGAGGCCGGTACACAACTTGGAAGTCCGAGGACAATTGCGCAGGGTCGGACCAAGTGCTGCTACTCTCCAGCCAGCTGCCCCGACGGGCCTGCCCGCTGTGTGTCTAGGTTGTGGGACTTGTGTCCTGGCTCCCACTTCTCAATCTTAGGGGAGGAAGAGGAGCTTCGGAGTAGAATTTGGGGGCGAGGTTAAAGCGGGCGCCAGCTGCCCCGGAGGCCCGAGGGTGGCCTAGGGGATTACCCCTTCCTGCCCCTCTCCCCTCCAACTCCCAGAAGAAGAAACTTCCCCAGTTTTCGACGTCCTGTGGAATACAGGAAACTCTTGGTGGAGCCAGCTGTTCTCGGGCTGGGAAGTAAACCCGGGTTTTCACCAGCTGAGACCCCAATGTGCAAAGTGCAGGAAATATTAGATTCGTCCCCCCCCCCTCCGTAAATTCACCCCTAATCCCGCTGCCGTTGTTCGCCCAGGCCAGGGGATTTGTACAAAGAAAAGGCTACTCCTGGATGTTCCAGAAACCTGGCGAGGGTCAGTCTCCCAGCCCTGGACACTCAGGTACAGACCTGCCTCCTGGCGCGGAACGTTTACCCAGCACCTGCATCCGGGTGCGCAGAGTGCCCCCAGGACCCCTGGGGAGGCTGCAGGGTGGTAGTCAGTCCCTCAAGGGAGGAGTACGGATTAGGTTTAAATTGAGGTGGTTTTTGTTGGGAGGGGGAGGGGAAATCGGGGCCATAGGAGTGGCAGCAGGAACTCGAGGAGAGAACAGCTCAGAGCGGGGAGAACAGCCCAGGCCCAGCGGGGCTCAGTACCGAGGACCGTCCCACAGCCCAGCCCCGCCTTTTTATTTTCTTCTTTCTTTGAACTTTGTTTCGACGGTTGCACACTTTTCTCCTCCTGATTCCCTAAACTCTCTCCCTCTGCCCCCGCTGCCCGTTAGCGGCCTTCCCTCTCCAGCTCCGGTCCCCACTGGGCGCTGCAGGCTGCTGAGCAGCACGCGAACAGCACGCGCAGGCAACAAAAGCCGCTTTCATGACTCACTGCCCTCGAGCAATGCCCCAAATCTGTCGCCCCCCGGGTCCCCGCTCCAAGCGCAGCGCGGGCCGGGCGGTCCCGGCGGTTAGAGCGGCAGCCGGAGTGCGGAGGGGAAGGGGGGCGGGAGGAGGCCTGTGGCCGGGGAGGGGAGAGGGGAGGGTGGCCTGGGCGGGGAAAGTGGGGGGAAGGAGGCACTGTATGTGTGTTGGGAAGAAAGGGGGGATGGAGGCGTGTGGTCGGGACATAGGGGGTGGGAAGTCTGTAGCTGGCAGGGGAGCGGGGTGCGATGCATTCACAAGGCCAAGATAAAGAGCAGGGGCCGGGCCGGCGTCCCTGGTGGTGACCTGTTTCTCGGAGAAACAGATGCTTGCTTTTGCAAAGGGAAATTTGCGTTCAGTGAAAGAACCAAGTGTGGCCAGGGCTGCCCCAGAGGGCTCCAGAGGCTCCCGCGTCCTCTTCCCGCCCCTCCTAGGAGGGGGCTGTCCTGACCTGGGCCAGTTCCAGGAGTGGGAGGTGGCGTGTGGCTGAAGGGCGGGAGAGACCGTGGGACACTGGGGCCTAGGGAGACCTGAGGGAGATGTTGCCGGTTCCGTCCAGATCTCGGGCCTTGCGCTGGGTTTTCGCCTTGGCTACCGGGAGGCCACTGGGAACCCTGGACAGAGGATGGAGATGCCTGGCTTCACCAGGCAGTTGGCTGGGGAGAGCCGGGAGCAAAAGAGAAGCTATTAAAATGCCTCGCCGTCGCCCCCAGCGAAAAACCCGTCCTCTCCAAATCTCCTGGGTTTGCGGCATAATCTTAATTAAGATAATTGATTCATATTGCACCTGCGAGAACAGAAAAAAAATTGATTCCAACCCTCAACCCCACAAATCGCTTAGAGCTATTGGATGGAGCACGAAGGGGCTGTGATTGGGGAGTGATTTAGTACTGGGCTTCCCCAGCTCCGTCTGCCTGGGCTCTTTTATTTATTATTTATGTCCTCCTGGTCCCGCTGGGACCTGGGTGGCGCCCCTGGCGGCGCCTACAGGCCTCTTAGGGACTTCATCTCTGATTTGGGTCAAGAGTGGAGGGGTTTTCCCTAAACCATCCAACAAGCACATCAACAATGTAAAATCAACTCAGCTCAGAGCACTTACATGATTGCCCAAGGCCTCCTGCATCAAATAGGCTGTGTGTGTGACTGTGTGAGTGTGCTTAAGTGTACAAGTGTGTTTGAATCTAAGAGTGAGTGTATAAACGTATGTGAGATTGTGTGTGAACCGGCGTGTATATGAATGTATGAGCGCGTGTGACTGTTAGTGTGTATGAAATGTGTAAAGGACTTGTGTCAATGAGTGTTTATGAATTATGTGAGGGTGTGAGTGTGCATGAGTGAGTGTGTTCGTGGCAGCTCCTGCCCTCAGGTGAGGAGCCTAAACAGAATGCGCGCACCTATTTTCCCCCCGGATTGAGGAACAGTTTGCGGTCCACAAGGGGACCAAAGGGCCGGGTAGCTGACATGCGCCCTGTGTGTGTCAACCTTTGCCTTAGAAAGCAACAAAAAATCCCTGGTAGCTGGGTGTAGCTGCGAGTGTGGAGAGCAAAGACACCCCGACAGCACCTGGGCGTCCCCTGAACAATGGCTGCTGCAGTGGGTTGAGGGAGGAGATCCTCAAGTTCCTAAAGGCTGAGAAGCCCGGGACGCCGGGTTTAGAGCCCCGGGCAGCTCGTAGGAGAAATGGCTTCTCGGAGGAATCAGCACCCTGGACAATTCCCCCTTCACTGGCCCTGGCGATGGCAGTATTGAGATTTAGCAAAACCACTCCCCTTCCAGCAGCTTTCGCTTTTCCCGTTCCCCTTCTTTCTCAAAACGACTGAGCATCGCAAGAACTTTTAATCAGAGAGCTCTGTAAATCTGCAATTAGTCAGCACCTTCTTTTAAGAACAAGTTTCCTGGAAGGGTAGATATCCAGGTTTAGGGGTGGAAGAGCTTAAACTATAAATTGAGCTAGTGAGTCTGAAACAAAGAAATGATATATTGACTAACTTCCAGAGAGATAGTCATTCTTCTTTCTAATACTTGCATGTATTTGCCACACAGGTTCAAAAACCATAATGAACTCTTTTTGCTGTGCACAGAAATAATAAAATATTTAAACATGTTTTTGATATTGTTTTGTTTGATAGAACACGCATTTTATTGATAATATTTTTCTATCAGCATCATCTTATCAACTCTCCAGTTATTTTACATTATAAACAATTTATGTTAAGATAATGGGGGAAATAAACCAGCTAAAGTTAAATGGCATTATTTGCTCAGATTTGGTGAGTCACACAATTAATTTAAATCATATTAAATTTGAAATATCACAGCTTAATACACATGACATACAAAACATATTGGAAAAAGTCCAGTAGAGAAGAACAAGCACCTCTGGCAATTTAAACATCTTAGAAACATACACCATACACCCTCCCCATTATTGATCTAATTTTCAAGCATCATCACTATTAGCAATCAGAATCCTTACTAAATTTTATTCAGAATTTACTGTAATGAAAAATATAAATTTTTGTTCAAGAATTTATTCTTAGAGCCTTACCTTCTTTAAATAAAATGTTTTCTTTCCTCTTTAACAAATACATTTTCACATGAATTAAATATTGATAATTTGACCTTTTGTGTCTTTAACTAATCAAAGGGGGAAAATTCCAAATGTAGGTCTTGGAGTTTGGCCCTGGTGGGTCTTTCCACTTGAATAGGCACTGAGATTAAAGGAGTCAAACTTCCTCTTTCACTGCTTTCTCCTTGCACTAATTGCTTATGCAAAAAATGCAGATTTGTATTAATTAGTAACTCCACTGATTAGTTCTGTGGTATTTTCACATAATAAATCATGCTGCAGACATGAATTTTGGCACATCACCAGTAGTGACTCAGGCTGCAATACGAATTTCATATTAAAATAAATTTCTGACTAAATCTACCTTTCCAATGCAGGTACTGTGAGCAGCCACCTGCTGAGAGCACCTGCCATGGGAAATTACTTTCACTCAGTGACAAGCCACTTTTGGGGCCCAACCAGGACAGTCTGATTAGGTTAGACTTCAATAATAAATAAGCAAATAAATAAACACATACATACATAGCTAAATGACACAAATGTGCTCAAGTTCTAGGTATTTTGCACACAATAATGTTATAACAGAAGACCTACTTGTAATGGAACTAGACATTTTAAAACAACTGCCCAATGTATAGATGAACACCTCAATCTATTTTCCTCCTGTGAGATCTTTGCTCCTTTGTGAGATAGTCTGATAGTCCGAGACTCTTTCATTACACTGACTCATTGACTTATCCTTTCCCTAGGTAGGCACGCTAGTTCTGGAAGGAAAAGAGGGACCAGAAAATAATTAGGGGGAGGAGTGTAAATGCCAAGAGTCATCTGGAAGGGAATTGGCCACCCCTTCCATCCTAGCATATGGTGAAAAATTGAGGTCAGGCACCCACAGTTGCCTGACGTAAGACACATTCTCTTCTCTCCATTGTTAACTATATGAGCTTCTACACAACTCCTTTTCCTTTCCTTGAAAACTTTAATTTCATGAGGCAGATTACAACCAATATTCCAAGATTATAAATTAGAGGTCTCTTCTGTGCCCCCAGCAACCCTTTATAGGCCCTTCTTTTCTTGTTACTGGTGACACCTTTCCCAGTCCCCTCAAGTGCTCGCAGCACCCTTTTGCCCTTTCTGGTCCATGCCTATTGTTGAAGCAGTAAGTTCATGAATTGTAAGGGGGGCAGAGAGAGAGAGGGAAAGAGAGAGAATGATGAGAATGATGAAGATAAAAACACTTAATCTGTGCACCTACCTGGAGTGCTTGCAAGATCACAGGGCACAAGAAAAAAAGGAATGAATACTTAACATTGACATTGAGAGATGATAAAGGCTGAGGGAAGCATATTTTGGATGGAGGCCGGGGCACCATGCTCTGCTGCCATTGTACCATGCAGGTTGCAATCTCTCTGCTCCCTTCAGGGGTGGTTCTGAGGTGGTGGCATTTGTGGTGGGGGGGGGGGGCGGTGAGGAGCGTGTAGCCTCTAGGGTGGCTCTCTCTAGCCATCATTTACCAAACATTTCAGATGCTTTGATGGTGAGAAAAAAAAAAAGGGTCATGAATATTTTGGTCTTTTATCTATTTATCATAGATGTAGAAAACTTTTTTCAAGAAACTAAAAATAGTCAGAAGAGGAGATATAATTTAAAGCAGCCCACTGTTTAATCAAATTTTTTTTTTTCTTTTTTGAACTCACTCCTGTTTCCCACTTCATATGGCTTGACATAGACAAGATGGATCATCTCTGATGGGAGAAAAAGTCCTGTGTTTTCTTAGTTGTTCACAATACTGGGGTATAGAGGCTATGTGGAGAGCCAGGGCCAGGCATAAGCAAAGGCTCTAAAGGTGCTGTTGTTATTGTAAATAACGCCAAAGTGAACATAATCTTTTGAATTAGTGTTTCAAGTTTCTTTGGATATATTCCCAGAAGTGGAATCGCTGGGTCATAAGGCAGTTCCATTATTAATTTTTTGAGGAAACTCCATACTGCTTTACACCGTGGCTGCATCAATCTGCATTCCCACCAACAGCGCACAAGCACGAGGGTTCCCTTTTTTCCACGTCCTCACCAACACTTATTTGTGGATTTAGTGGTGATAGTCATTCTGACAGGTGTGAGGTGATAGCTCATTGTGGTTTTAATTTGCATCTCTCTGAAGAATAGTGACGTTGAGCATCTTTTCATATGTCTGTTTTTGATGTTTGCAGAACTTGTCTCCTCATTCTCCTCCCTTCAGAAACTGCCTGCTTTGTTGAGTAATAAACGTATTCAGCAAATCTATATCAAGTGCCACTTTGTGCCAGGCGCACAGGAGTAAATAGAAACAGACATTAGTCTCTGTCTTCTCAAAGCTTTCAATCTAGTGAAAGAGATAGACTTTAATAAGATTCATTCACAAGTGAGTGCTCATCCATCTGACTTGAGATAAGTACGGGAAAGGAAACAAAACCCACCAGTCCACAGAAGCTGAGGACAAAGGAACCTGGCAAGGACTGATGTGGGAGGGCTCTCTGAGTAAGTGGAGCTCTAAAGTAATGAGCAGGGTGTCACCCAGTGAAGGGGGCTGCCCTAGGGAGAGTCCTTCGCCCTATGGGAAGAATATATGTAAAGGCCCTGTGGCAAGAGGAGCATTTTTAAGAACCTGAAAAATGTCCAGTGTAGCAATGAGGACGAAGAGGGATAATGGTCAGAGGTGAGGTAGCGAAGAGAAAGACAGGACCCAGAGCCTGCTTCCCATGGATGAGCTTTGAGCTGTTGGGAGGAGTGTAAACAAGACTTGAGTAAGATTTATATTTTTAGAAGACCACTTTAACCACAGGATAGAAATCTGGTGGCAGAGCAGGAGAGCTGGGTAAAGGGAGGCTGTTGCAATTTCCCTAGCAAGAGATGATGGCACTTGGACTAGGCTGGTTGTGGAGATGAATGAAGATAGAGAAGATATTTCAAGACATTTAGAGAGATTATCCTGAAACCACAGCCTAGTTTTACACAAATTATCCAATGGCCATCAAAAACCATAATTTCTTATAATGTTGGGTGAATGTTATTGGTTTCCTCAGAAGTAATATACTGAATTTAATTTAGAATCAACAAGGACTTGTTAACCCACAACATAACTGAAATCTGAAAGTATTGCCTCCTTTGCAACACAGATGACAAAACAACAAAACACATTTATTGAGCACTTAAGACATTCTAGGTACATTGAGTTAATAACTATGACAATTCTCATTTGAAAGTTGAGGAAATTTAGTCTGATGCAGGTCGGGTGACACGCCAAATGTCACCTAGCTAGATAGTGGCAGAACAGGGACTGAAGCTCAGGGATACTTGACTTCAAAGCTGTGCCTTTTAACTACTATGTCATACCAGGAAAAGGATATGAAAGGATATTCATAAATTATGTTCTGTAAAAACACACTCTAATGTTTTTTCAAAGAAATAGTTTTAAGCTTGGTGTTTAGTGGTTAATATGAAAATAACCTTAATAACAAATACAACTGAAATATAAATTGCTGAGTTTTTCTTGAAATAAAAATGGGGGAATGATAGCCAATAATTTAGTCAGTTACATCCATCCAAGTTTTGTAGTGAACTAATTTAATTGATGAGAATCAATCAGATTGGAGGAAATCATGTAGATAAATTATTCCACATCCTAAGATAACCTTTTTCATAAAAGCTCATTATCCAAGAATTACATTAAAATTTGTAATTTTAATGTAATTGAAGGGTTCAAATTGTTTTTGCTCTGGATAGATTTAGTCCAAAATAAGTAATTCTTTTTTAGCATGCCTCTACTTTAGTCTTTAATAAAGAATTGAAGATTTTTGTTTTCATTGGGAACAATTTCTTATTTAATTATAATTCAGCCCTCATTTCCTGGCATATTCATTGCCTAAATACTTATGAATGAGTGGACTTTCACGTAGAGATGGGGGGAGGGCAAAGGGAAAGTCTGCAACTGGCATCTCTTATTAATATATTTAATTTAATGCTTATTTCCATAGCTTCTAAACATGGGAAGGTTTCAATAGACAATAATGCATGTGTTTCCATTTAAAAGCAGAAAACTAAAGTTAACTTTTTCTTCTCTGAAGAGTCATGGTCAGTTTTATGAAAACCATATTGTAAAAGTTATCTATTTCAGAAAGTGACCTAGAGGTGGTCCTCAGTTTTTATTGGACATTAAAAGACCCTATTTCTCAGTTCTGCATAATATATAAACTCTCTAATATCCTCCATCTGCTCTCCTTCCACTCACATACATGTCATCTTGTAATCTGTTCCCCATTTAGCCCCAGATCAGGTCAGTAAAGCCTTGTCTTCCCTCAAATTAGGTGTAACTGTTCTAGTTATTCTTGAGTGTTTGAATAAACCATAAGTTTAGGTAAAGTTTTGTCTAATTAGAGTACATTGTCCATGGGAACTTATTATTTTTTTACATTCATAACTGAACTGACAAATTATCTTATTTCTGTTTTCAAGGCAATAGAATTCTCTCATTGGCAATGACAAGATACGTTACATAAATATATTTTATTTTGAAATTATAAATTTACATTTATAAATATTTTAAATGAGTTTTTATTTAATTAATTAGTTAATTCATTATTTTAAATCTACAGAATATCTTTTATCACTGAGGTTTTTTTAAACAGTTGAAATTTGTCCTATAATTATGCTGGTAGATCACAGATGCCAACTAAATAATACAATGATTAAAGAAAAATAAGTAGCCAAATTCAGGAGTCACATGTCTTTTAGAAAACCAATACTGTGAAACACCAAATCTTAAACATTATGAAAATTTGTGACACTGTCTTCACTACATATTGAATAAAATTCCTAAGTAGTTATGATGGACACACTTCACATTTCATATTTTAAAATGTGATAGTAATTTCAGTGGTGGTGTCCTACAGTACCTTAAAAAGAACTCTTAGATTTGACATTAAATGAGTTTTTAACAATGGATTTGGACAGTGTGGCTGCTTTGATTTCTTATTTTTTATTATATGAGTATCTACGCAACCCTGTCTATAATCAAACATCGACATTGGTACACGGGGAAGAGGGTCCTATAAATAATTTTGGAGTGATGTGTCTGAGCTGTGCCAGGGGCCATGAAAACAGAAAGGAGGGCTACATGAGAATCTCGACAGACAGCCCCGCTCATCAGAAGCATTCACCTAACCCATGGATACATGAGAAATAGTAACTATTTGTTGCTTTAATCCACTAAGTTTTGGGGATGTTTGCCAAACAGCAATACCGAAATAGTACAATACTATGAAAACTTCACTGCCCACCCCTCCAAGATTGCTTAGGGATTTGGATGTCATGATTAATCAAAAAATATTTGTTCAAGTGAGACTTTCCATCAATATCCTAAACTTACAAGTGTTTCAAGAATTTTCCCCCCAGTAAAACTGGTTTGCTGGGGAACAACAAAGAATTGTAATTGCAGACATGTGTAAGGACAAACCAGGTGCAACTCCAGAGAAACAAAGGAGAGAAACTCTTTTATGGACTTGGGAGAGGCTGTGGTAAAGGAAGACTCTACTGGAGAAGACTGAAAGTTCGAAGTGTAGTGACTTTTTATTGGCTGAGCTGTGGAAGTTTTCCATTGGCTGAACTGTTACTGGGCAAAGAGGAATCTTTTCTTCTTGCAGCTGAGGTAGGTAAGTAGCATCACTTCCTGTCAGAGATACAAAGTAACTTTGTTCCTATTAGGGTCAATAGTGTGCGTTCAGTGACAGGTGTATTTCAATAATTGTAAACTGTATGTCTCATAGTAAACATTAAACAAGTATTTATGTGTTAAGGATTGTGCCAAACAATTTAGAAAAGCTATGTCATTTAATTCTCAAAATAACTCCATAAATAGGTATTATTACTTTCATTATTATTTACATTCTATAAATGTAAATGAAAAAGCAGAGATGTTAAATAACTTGTTCAAAGTTACACATCTAGAAAAGGGTGGAGCTCTTTTACTTTTTATTCAGATTACTTGATGACCAATTTAATTAAAAATGAAAAATAGCAAATATTTTAGGAAACTTTGTGGTCCACCATGTTCTGGGTCCATTTTCTTTTCAGCATTATGATCCTCTCCATTCCTATGTACCCTTTTAGCTGACAACACACACTCACACAAAACACCTGCTGCACTTTCTACCTGTAACAGATACACTGGGTCGTTTACTCGGCATCCTATCTAACTATGTTTGTGATGCTTTTCTAGAGTGAAAAGGCTGGAAAGCTCCCACAAAGGAATACATTTAAAATTTGTCCGATACTTCCCAGATGTGGTATATGTTTTGCTAATCAGAAGCATTAGGCTTTGATGTAGAACCAAGCTACGTGGGGGAGACAGAGGACAGGGCATTGACTTGGCTGGCACACATTTCGGTGCGGGGTAGGGAAGCCAGCGGACGTGGTGGTGGCTCTCTACCTTGCCAGCTTCCCAGCTCTGGAAAGACAGTCGTTTTCTTAACAGCCTACTTCTGTGATACAGTGTTAGATATTGCACCTGGAATGTCACGTTGGACTCTGTTTCTTCGGGCTTCTTAATATTTCTGTGAATTAGCTATATCCATCATGAAATTCATTTGTGTGGATTCTACATAAAGTTGATTATTCTGCCTGTTAAAAAACTCTTTCCTGTTTAGTAGTTGGTACCAGGGCAGTTTATGGGCAACAGAACATTAAGAAGATGGGAATATGTGATTAGTTGATTTTTTAAAATATATAATTGGGTTAGAGCTATTAAAGGAGATGACAGTAACCCATGACACCCAACCGTAAGTTGATTAACTTATCACCTGTGGGCACCTGGAATGCAGTGCCACACTGAGTTAGCTGCTGCTTCAGTGAGCCACATGGGAGCACAGGTATATAAGGTATGTAGAGATGGGCTGTCTGCCATTAACTACCCCGAGTAACTTTAAGAAAGAGCATGAATTACTCAAGACAATAAAAGAGATAAGGAATTTCTCATTTCTTTAAAAGAAACTCTAATCACCTGTAACTACGGAACTGATACAGCCAGATATCAAACTCAGGTTGCTGAACTGCAGGGTAAGGCAGGGGTCCTCAAAATGTGGTCCCTGGATCTGCCACATCAGAACAACGAGGGACTTGCTGGAAAAGAAAATTCTTGGGCCTCGTTCTAGAACTACTGAAGCAGACACTCTGGGGGTAGGGTCCAGGGATTATGGTTTAAGAAGCTCTCCACGTGGTTCTGATGCATGCTGATGTTTGAGAACCATTAAAGGTTACCAGTGGTTAACCACAACCACCTGCATATGTCTTCTGTAAAGGAGCACAAACTGAGGATTGTACTGGCAACATTTGGGAGGATAAAGATGACCCCAATCACTCTGAAAACTCAAACTATGCTGACAGCCTCCTGTCCAACTCATGGCACCTCCTCCTGCCATATCCAGTGAGCCTGGCCTGGGTGTGCTTGAAGGCTTGCCTGAAGTACTCGGCTTGCCAGAGACTGGAAATTCTCTTCATGCCCCAGCCCTCCCACTTCACATTGCCACCAGCCTATGACTGGTGTGAGACCCCCAGCAAGACTCGGTGACACAGAGCAATGGCACACTCCAGAGAAGGCTACTAAATAATAGCAAGGTTGTGTTCATTATTTCCCTAAATGAGGGGCAAATGTGTGGGAATAGATTCTGAACATAGTAGTCTAGGAAGGATAGATGATTGCTTTAGATCAGGCTGAATTTATGGATACTGTTGTAAGTATTAGTAATTTGGGATTCAAAGTGCTACTGAAGTCCCTGGGATTAGTGCTCAGTGTTTGCTAAGGGGTTGACTGAAATGTGCATTCAAAATGACCTACATGGCATGAAGCTGAAATACAAAAAGTTTCTTGATATGACATAGAAAAAAATAATTGAAGTTTTAAGCAGAAAATGTTAGAGTGAACTCAGTAAGTACAGCCTTTTTGCTCACCTGCTGAATATGCCTAACTATGACTAACATGTGTGCATTGCTTTGGAACCAACAGCATCTTTAAGAAGTCCCCTCTTCAGGCTTCAGAGGAAGGAAGTTGTTACTACTGAACTGGGATCCCTGATAGCAATTGTAATCATGGGTGTCTAGGGTGACAGGCCAGAGAGCATTCTATGAGAATCAGAGGTAAAGGGAGGTTTTTACCATAATGTGCAGCAGAGCTGGAGTGGTGACTGGGGTAATTAAAAAGAGAAATCCATAGTAGGAATGCAATAGGTCAGAATACTACTACTACTACTACTACTAATATGATGAAACCCAATAGAGGCCTGTCACACGTCACCATGATGTCATCGTGGCTGCTCACCCAATTCCCCAAATTGAATCTATCCCTAAAACCATAGCTCTTGACCCAGTGATCCCACTCCTAGGAATATACCCTAAGAAGCCTGAAACACCAATCAGAAAGAATACATGTACCCCCATGTTCATAGCAGCACTATTTACAATAGCTAAGATCTGGAAACAGCCCAAGTGTCCATTAGTACACGAGTGGATAAAAAAGCTGTGGTACATATACACAATGTAGCTGTAAGGAAGAAAGATCTCTTATCCTTTGAGACGACATGGAGGGACCTGGAGAGTATTATCCTAAGTGAAACAAACCAAGCAGAGAAAGACAAATATCACATGATCTGATTTATTGCTGGAATATAATGAACTAAACAAAGTGATGAACAAAATAGACCCAGAGTCATAGAAGTAGGGTACAGACTGACAATCCTCAGAAGAGGGGGAGGGGAGGAGGGAAGGGATAAACCACAGAACTTATATGTGTGTACGCATAACAGATGGACATGGACAACAAAGCTGGGGATGGGGTGGGGGGGCATGGGGAGGAGGGTGTCAACGGTACGAAAAAGGAGAAACATCTGTAACAAAAAGAAAATACTAAAAAAACAACAACAAACCACAGCTCTTTGCATATAAGGAAAGCCAGCCAACCTTGAAGAAAACTCTTGAGTCATCATCACAAGTACATCCCATACATCTTTTTCTCAACCATCTCCAAAAGTATCTTCGACTGTTCACCTAGGTAATTATGTAGTTGAAAAAGGGAAATAGCTGGATCTTTGGGGGATTGTTGGCCCCTGACTCTGAAATAACACAACCCAGGATATCACTGTGACCTACCTGACAAAATGGGACATATGAAGATGAGATGACAATCAGATTTCTGGGCCTACTTCTGCTATAGTGGTTTCTATGAATCTGCAAACCCATCCTGTTGTTGTCACATTTCCTGCATATAGAGATAGCTGAATATGCAGGTGGCTCCCTGACTCCCACAGTGAAGGTTATTGTGCAACAAAAGGCCAAACAAAACATCTTGAGTTCCGGTTGGCTCTGGCTGGAGGTTTGACTATTGAATGTCCTGAGAGGTCAGATTGCTGTCAGGGATTCCAGCCCCTTCTAGTGGAGGTTGATCTTCACCAAACTTATAGGTTCACTCCAAACATAGACATGGCCCATGGACATGAACACGGTCATGGTAAAATGGAACTTCCAGATTATAAACAGTGGAAGATAGAAGGGACACCATTAGAAACTGTACAGGAGAAGCTGGCTGCATGAGGGCTAAGGGATCCGTGGGGCTGCAGTGAAGCTTGGAGATACACGGGTGGCTTTGTAAATAATGTCGGTGCATTATAAAAAGGATTCAAATGGGGATTTGCTGCATTTGTGGTAGCTGTAGGAGTTGAATATTATCTGGAGTCCCAAAATAAAGATAAGAAGCATCACTGAAGATAATACCTGGAAGTATCTTAGTGACTTCTTAACTCTCTTATAAAAATAAGATTTCTTCACCATAGCCTACTCATCTGTGTGTCCCTTAAAGAATACTAGTAAGATTTAATAAAGAATATATGTGCCAGAAAACAAAACAAAACAAAAAAACCATCTTGAGCTTCCTGTCCTTACTCAAAGTAAAACTTTACACTGGGAGTATTGTAGAGCTCAGTCCAGCATCACGGGTTTGGCAGGTATAAAGTGATATGGCAGCAGCTCCTAGCTGTGCCCCCTTTTCTAGCACCACCCTACCAGCTCTAGTGTGCTTACACAAGGACTTGCAGTTAGTGAGAAATAAATCTTCATCTTGTTTATGTCTGTATCATTATGGATCTCTTTCCAGCAGATGAACCCATATGCTAACAAATATAGGTAGTGATTCTTGTCCTATTCCCATTAAAAAGACACACCTTTCTTTGGTTTGTGCATATGACAGATGGGTCTTGGAGAATCTTGGTGATTTACTGTAAATTTAAATAAGTGACGATCTTAAATGTAGGTACTATTGCACGTGTTTTCTTTAGCTGAGAAAGTTAACACAGCCCTGATACCTGGTATTCAGTTATTGGTCTGACAAATATTCCTTTCTTTATTCCAATAAGCAGAGAGCACCAGAAGCAGCTTGCTCGGACACATTCCATTTCAGGTGTATGTGATAATTTAGCCCTCAAGGACTTTGATCATCTCACCATTCTGCAGAACATCATGCTGGTCCACTACCTCAGTGGTATTAAGTTGACAGATGTGGAATGTAGGAAATGACAAACACCCTAGCTGCATTGAAGAGGTTCACGCATGCCAGAGGATGGAAAGTAAATCCAAGAAAAAGTTAGGAGCCTGACACCTCAGTGAAAGGTCTGAGGGCCCTTTGGAGTGGGGAGCTCACTGGGACATTTCTTTCAAAGTAAAAGACAATTTATGCCCTGGCCAGTTTGGCTCAGCGGTTAGAGCGTTGGCCTGTGGACCGGAGAGTCCCGGGTTTGGTTCCCACTAGGGGCACGTAGCTCTGTTGCAGTTTGTCCCCGGTCCTGGTTGGGTCGTGTGGGTGGCAACCACTTGATGTGTTTCTCTCACATCGATGTTTCTCTCAAAAACAAAAAAGACAATTTACTTTATTTTGCACCACCTACTACCAAGATTTTTATGCAGATTTTTTAATAAAAATTATTGAATTTCATTAAATTCAATTAAAGAGGAAGGGAAGGTAAATATAGTCAGGGTTCTTCTGCATAGTTAACCAACTCTGGAAATGCTCTCAGTGATTCAGTTTAGACAAATGACTTGAGATACGTGAGAGACCCATGCTCTGCATAGTTTAAATAAATTGTATACAGTATGGGATGAGGAAGCCATACATGATTTGCAGTATAAAGAAAATATATTATTTGCAAAGATAGTAGGTAACTTTAACAAATGTGGGATATGGAAGCCAAAGATGTAAGGAGAAAATGAAATAAAATGAGAAACTAGACAAGCAGAATAAAATGAGGGTAATATTCATATACAAGACTTTAAAAAGAGAAGTGAAAGAACCCTCACACTTTGCTTGTGAGCATATAAAACGGCACAGCCGCTGTAGAAACAATCTGGCAGTTTCTCAGAAAGTTAGAGTTACCATATGGCCCAGCCACTGTACTCCTAGGTATATGCCCGAGAAAACTGAAAACATATGTTCACACAAATATTTATTGCAGCCTTATTCAGAATAGCCTAAAGTAGAAAGAACTTAAATTTCTATCACCCAACAAATGAATAAATAAATGTGGTATATCCACACAATAAAATATTATTCAACCACTAAAAGTAGTAATTCCTGATAGATGCTATAAACATGGATAAATCTTGAAGACATTATACTAAGTGAAAGAAGTCAGATGCAAAAGGGCATATGTTGTATATTTCCATTTATATGAAATGTCCAGACTATTTTATATCCATAAAGATGGGAAGTAGATTACTAATTTCCAGGGGTTGGGAAGAAGGGAGAATGGAAAGTGACCACTTCTTTTGGGGGTGGTATGAAAATAGTCTGGAATTAAATAATGGTAATGGTTATGCAATCCTGTAAATATATGAAAAAAACA
Source organism: Tadarida brasiliensis (assembly GCA_030848825.1). NCBI lineage: Eukaryota > Metazoa > Chordata > Mammalia > Chiroptera > Molossidae > Tadarida > Tadarida brasiliensis. The sequence goes on from CM061265.1 coordinate 62,371,259, forward strand.
CTGGATTGTATACTTTAAACTGGTGAATTTTATGGGATGAGAATTATATCTCAATATAAATAAGTGGGAGATGCAATTGAAATATCTCGTTTCCTGCCTGGTGTGATACCACACGCTCCTGGTTTTCTCCCTCTCTCTTTGGCTGTCCTTTTTGAGTTATACGCAGGTCCCTTTTCTTTGGCCATCCCTTCCATCTTGGTTTTCCTGAGAGTTCTCTCCAAGCTTTCTTCTGTTTTCTTATATAATCTCTACATTAGGTAGTAAGTCAGCCATTGCTTTGAACAGTTCTAATAAGCACAAATTCATTTACTATGGTTTAGTTAAATAATACCAATGCCCCTAAAACAGTTAAAATTTCAGTTACACAGCATAGTAACTGTGAGTAATTACACAGAGTATAAACTTCACGGCTGGCTCCCCAAATCCCTACACAAATAACAGATACTTCTTTCCAAGTCTGCTGGTGATCGGCCATCGCCTGTCAGTTCTTCAGTTCATGCACAGACAGCCCTTGTCTCTCAGTGATAAACCCAGGCGACATGTTACAAAAGTTAATAATAGAAACAAATGAACGTGCAGCAAAAGAAAAAAAATAAAAATGATGATGCTGGGAGTGAACTTGGATGTGGTTAGGAGATTTGAAAATGGAGACCGCTGGACAGAGCCAGGACAAGACCTGGGCTTGGAAGCCACTGAATGGACAATATTGAAAAAGTCCAGTGAATCAAAAACAAGGCAAAGCAGCCTCAACATGACTTAGTTTAGGTTGTACTCAGAACAGAAAGCTGCTAATGGTGGAAATGGAGTGTTTACTGCTACTTTGAAGACGCTAATGACAAAAAAATCCAATCAGTTTAACTAGCAAGTTAGGCCAAACACTGAAGTTATGAGCTGCGTTGAAACAAAGCGGTAATTATGAGAAGACTGAGGAAGAAGCTTTCCCTGCCAGTAAAGGTTGATTTCATTGTTTCAGAAATTAGCAAGAATTTTCAGAATTTGAATCGAATGAAGAGTTAAAAAGAAGTGGCGAATGTTGCCCCTGTTGTGATTAAGGGAATCCAGACCTGCAGCTGGAACCTTGGGAAGGGAGTGCGTTGACTCAAAGAGGGACAGTGGTTGTGACAAAAAGGAGCGTGTCGACCAAGATGAGACTGACATAAAACTCTGAACGTAAGTCCAGGTACTTCACAGCACCGAAAGCACAAAACACAGACTGTTGGAAGCTGATCAGACTCGAAAGGAGTAAGATGAGTCACCAAGCCACAGTGAACACAACACTCTCTCTGCATCTTAAATTACCTGACGAGAAAGCAAAACCATATCAGACGCCTTTGAGAGTTTATTCCAGAGAAAGAAAACACTTCGATTCTCTATGTTTCTAATGTTTTCAATTTCTGTGGACCAAATAAATATTAGTTGTATCTTTTTTTCATCTCCCAACAGTAAGAGAGTTTTTAATGTTCTGACAAAAAACATTTGAAAGGTCACAGACCAATTGTGATTCCTCCTGTTAAGATCGCTGCGTGGTTTCAGCTGTCGGGGTCCTCCCTGTGGTCCTGGACCTCCATGCAAAACGAAGCCGTGTGCATTATGATGCAGTTACAGAAAACTCAAGTCAAACTGGCTTTAAAAAAATGCCATCTTTTTTTTAGCTCACTTATTTCTGGTATGACTGGATTCAGGACTGAAATGACACATCTATGCGGTGCTTCCCGCCGGGTGCTCATGGCACCACAGTGGTACCAGTTCTTACTTCTATTTTTCCAGGTTTGAGGCCAATGGGAGCAAGCAGAGTAGGCCTTTTCATTATCAGTAGCTCCTGTACAAGTCCTCGGATTCCCGTTTGTTGGACTAGTTTAGGCTGTTGCTCCTATACCCCAGTCACTGTGGCCAGGTGTGTGGGTTAAGTTAGAACTGGATCTCATGTTCTATGCTTGGGGCCAGGGAGCGACCCCCACCCGAATTACATAGATGTCCGTGAGGCAGGGCAGCACACTCAAAACCACGGGAAGTGTACTGGCGGACAAACCGCAGATGTTCATGGCGTACTACTTTGTAGTCACTCCCTCCTACAGCTTTTTTTTTTTTTTTTTATCCTCACCCCAGGACATTTTTGCATTTATCTTAAGATAGAGCGGGAGGGAGAAAGGGAGAGAGGGAGGTAGAGAGGGAGAGAAACATCCATGTGACAGAGACACATCGAGTGGTTGCCACCCACACGACCCTGACTGGGGCAGCGGACAAACTACAACCGATGTACATGTCCTTAGCGGGAACTGAACCCAGGACTCTCTGGTCTGCAGGCCGATGCTCTAACCACTGAGCCAAACTGGCCAGGGCTCTCCTACAGCTTTGATTGTCCTCCACGTGAGAGGAGCTCCAAGATCTGCCTCCAGAAAGCATGACCTCTATTCCCAATTCCTTGTTAGACAATTTCTTGGACTCCCTGCCAGCACCTGAAAATCAATGTGTCTGAAGGAGAACCCCTACTTCCCCTCACTCTCAGCCCAGCCAAATCTGTCTCCTCTTTGCTCCCCATCTCAGCGAACGTCATCGCTGTCCTCCCCGGTTTTTTGTGCTAGGAACCTGGGCCATCGCCTGACTCCTGACTCTCCCTTATAATCCACTAAAATCAGTCACCAATGAATTCTTGTTCATTGTACCCTCAATGTCCCTGAAATCAACCCATTTTTTTTCTGTCCATATTTCTCTTACCCCATTTCAGCTCCTGTCTTTGTATCTTGACAGCATCACAGGGATGGTCTCTTTTAACTTGACACCCAGCCTTTTTTTTTTTTTACTATGGTAAATGACACATAACATAAACTTTACCATCTTAACCATTTTAAGTGCAAAATCCAGTGGCATTAAGTACATTCATGTTGTTGTGCAACCATCACCACCGTTCACCTTCAGAAGCCTTTTTATGTTGCAAAACGAAAACTTCATAAACATTAAACAATAGCTTCCCCTTTTCCTTCTCCTCAGCCTCTGGGACCACCATTCTTCTTTCTGTCTCTATGATTTTCACTAATCTAGATACCTTATATGAGTGGAATTGTTCAGTATTTGTCCTTTTGTGACTGGATTATTTCACTTACCATAATGTCCTCAAGTTCCATCCATGTTGTAGCATGTGCCAAATTTTTTTTTTCCCTTTTTAAGGCTGAATAATATAATGTAATATAATATAATATAATATAATATAATATAATATAATATAATATAATATAAATGCATATATACCACATTTTACTTTTCTGTTCACCTGTCAATGGACACTTGGATAGTTTCCATGCTTTAGCTCTTGTGGGTAACGCTGATATGACCATGAGTACACCAATATCTCTTTGAGACCCTGCTTTCCATTCTTTTGGTTATATCCCCAGAAGTGGAATTGCTGGCTTATAGGGTGCTTCTAAATTTTTTGAGGAACCTCCATACTGTTTTCCATGGTGGCTGCACCATTTTACATTTCCACCAACAGAGCTCAGGGTTCTAATTTTTCCACATCCTCAGCAACACATTATTATTATTTTTTTTTTATAGGAGCCACCCTAATCATGAGATTCCAGCCATCAGTTTTTGTCTTCTAAACCTTTTATACACTGTAGTCAGAATGATCTTGAATAAACATATGATGATCACATCACTGCCCTGCTGAAATCGTTTAGAGGCTCCTCATTTTCTCCAGGATAGTCTGGCCTCTTTCATATGTCTCGTGAAAGCTGTCAGTTTCTTCCCTTGCTTACTTTTCTAGCCTCCCCTCTCGACTGCTCTTTTTTCTGCCTCTTCCTTTCTTTTTATTTTAAATTTTTATCTTTATTGATATTAAAGAGAGAAAGAAAGGGAGAGAGAGAGAAAGATAGAGACATCAATGAGAGAGAACATTAACTGGCCACCTCCTGCATGCCCCCGACTGGGGATTGGGCCCACAACCTGGGCATGTGCCCTGGCCTGGAATCGAACCAGCGACCTCTTGGTGCATGGGTCAATGCTCAACCACTGAGCCACACCAGCTGGGCTACCTCTTCCCTTCTAATCCATTCCCTGCTTATTATACATACATATACACTCTGCGTTCATCACTCTGAAATATGTTCACATCTGTGAAAGTGCTATGTTTCCCTTCATTTTTAGCACCATTTCTTCTGTCAGATGCTCTTCCTCCTTATCCCCTGCCTAGCTCCTGCTCATCCCTGAGGTCTCAGGATAGACAGCATTTTCTCCAGGGAAATTTCCTTGTAAATTCCCTCTGCCCAAGCTACATCCATGCCCTTAATGTGTGTTCCCAGAGCTCTCACTCTGTCCGTGCCCCCACTTAATCACAGTCTACATTGTCTGCTTACTTATCATATTTTCTCTAGCCCTGTGTTGGCCAATACAGGGCTCTTGAACACTAAGGTAACTTGTGTGGCTGAGAAAATAAATTCCTAATTTAATTTTAATAAATTTACATTTTAAAATAATATTTAAAGCAATTATCATAAATTTACTAAGATTATTTGGAAAAACTAGGATATGTGAGTTTACTCTTTTAACTGTAACTTGATGAAATTTAAATACAGATCTAAATACAGGTTCAATACAGATGAAAATTAAGCATGTAACTTGAGATGTGATATAAGTGTAAAATATTCTCTGATTTCAAAGACTTAATACAAAATAAAGAATGCAAAATATCTCAATAACTTTTCATATTGATGACATGTTAAAATGACAATATTTTGATATATTGGTTTAAATAAATATTTAAAATTAATTTTACTTATAATCGAATCACTTTTAATGTGGGTACTAGGAAAACTTAAATTATATGTGGTTCACCTTGTATTTTTCTTGGACAGTGCTCCATAGTTCTCTGGAGACAGGAAATCATGGCTGTCATATTCACTTATTTAAAAAACTTTTGTAGCATTTACCATGTGTCAGATACTATTCTAGACATTACTTATAATTGTCAGCATTGACTTTTTAAGCCTTTATAACAACCTTTCAAGTTAAGTATTATCATTATCCACATTTTACATACTGTATAAGGAAATTTGTACAAAGAGATTAACTTAACTAGCTGAAGGTCACAGAACTAACCTTACGGAGCCAGTCTGTAGGGATCCAGAATCCATACTCTCAGTAACCTTATTATGTTGTCTCGTTCATTCTTTTATCACTGGCATCTACAGAAATAATTACTATCCAACTTTTCAAATTAACATCAATAATGCAAATATTCATCTTTACAGTATTATGCTGCGTAGTGGGGACCTGAATGTTAATGAAACAAATGCTTTACTTTTAAAGAAACTCTGTTTAATGGTAATGACAGTGCTATAATGAAACAATAGTAATACAATATTGTATTGTGCAGAACAATTTTACAATACGAATATATGATTTGAGAACACATGAAAGTGGCTTACCTCAGCCAGGACATGAGGAATAGGATGGGAAGAGAGAGAAAATTGTAAAGGTTGATTAGGCATCAGCTAAATGTGGGTAAGGGGGAAGGGTTGGTGAAATAGGTACTAAGCAGGAGAGACAAGAGGGGCAGAGGGGAGAAATAGTTTGGTGTGTGTCACTGACGTGGTTCAAGCCCAATGAATAACAAGTTGAGACTTACCTTTGTGAAAGATCACTCTGGATAACACTGGAGAAGAGATTGGAAGGAAGTAACTATGACTTAAAGCAGAGAAACAATTAGCAGGAGTCTTGCTATTGTCCTGAGCACAGGTAATAGCAGTTTACACTAAAGTGGGGCTAGTGATGAGGTAGACTCATTTCAGAAATATTTAAAGGATAGAGCACAGGCACACCTCGGAGATAGTGTGGGTTGGGTTCCAGACCGCTGCAACAAGCTAAACATCGAAATGAAGTGAGTTGTAATCTTTTTGCTGGTCAGAGGGTCTTGCCTTCAGTTTGTAAAAACAAAAAACAAAAAATGCAACATCTGGCTAGCCAGTGTGGGTCAGTGGTTGAGTGTCGACCCATGCACCAAGAGGTTGCCGGTTCAATTCCCGGTCAGGGCACATGCCCAGGTTGTGGGCCCAATCCCCAATGTGGGGTGTGCAGGAGGCGGCCAGTTGAGATTCTCTCTCATTGATGTTTCTATCTCTCTCTCCCTCTCTCTCTAAAAAAAAAAATCAATAAAGAAAAAAAAATTAAAAAACGCAACATCTGTGAAGCACAATAAAGCAAAGCCTCTAGGCCCAATGTGATGGGAAGGAGGATGGAGTTTGTTGCAGATGCTGCAAATTACTTAATATCTATTTTCATTTTCTTCTTTTTTGTGTGTGTTTTTTTGAGGTGCAGTGTGCCCACCTTGAGTCAGTGGATCTTGATGGGGTTGTCCAGTCATAGCAGTTCTGTTGCTTCTGCAGTCTCCCTTGTAGATGGGGTGTCAGTCATCTGATCGGTCCTGACAAATGAGCCATAAAGAGAAGTCTGCAGGAAGGTTCTTCAGGGAAAGCTTTGTTTCCTGCTTTCTGTTTCTGTTTTCCTTGAAAGAGAAGATGATGCAGCTCTGTCTCAATCCCACTGGGGAAGGCCGAGTGAATTGCAGAAGTATTGCTGGGTGTTTAAGTTACTGAATCAACACCTCAGCCACCTACCTTGAACCTGCTTGTTATGTGAGAAAAGTAAAGCAACATCATTAAGTGGCTATTAATAAAGATGGAGAAATTGAGTTGTCTACTATAGCAGGTTCTTGAATAATGCTGTTTCATTCAACATCGTTTCATTATAAGGTTGATGAGATGCCATAGGAAGTTAACTCTTCGTTACATCAATTAGCCTGTAGTAAAATTGGTTTTGTTTGTAATTTCACTTAATGTCGCAGAACCTATCAATGACATTGAGTGAGGACGTACTGTGCTTGTAGCTGCACACAAGCCTCTTTGATACTGGATTAAATGAGAGTTGTCAAGGCTTTTCTCTGGTTTCTCAGTTAAGCAATTGGATAAATGGTGCAGGAAAGCCTGGGGGCAGAACAGGGTTAAAAAGGCATTGTTGGACTAAAGATTGTTTATGCTAAGTGTGATGGGTGTGGGTACATCCTAGGGACAAGTAGGCCATTCCATGTACAAGTTCAAAATTGAGAGAGCTCTGGCCTGCAGGCCCAGATTTACAAATCATTAGCATATGAATGTAACAGATCGATCCATAAGGAGACAAAGATACAACAAAAGTATATTGCATATGAAAACATACCTTCCAAGCACAAATATGACATCTAATTCTCAGCCTTGCCCCAAGGTATGTGGAAATGTAGGGAGCTGGAGCTAGGATGCTATCTGGCTGCCTAATTTGGAAATCCCGGTGGCAGTGTCTTGATTAAGACTCCCGGGTTGGGGAGGAGGGTGTCAATGGGGAAAAAAAGGAGAAACATCTGTAACAAAAATAAATTAATAAAATAATTTTTTTTTTCAAAAAACAAACAAACAAACAAACAAAGATCTTTTACCTCCTTGGTTAAATGAAAAAAAAAAAAAAAAAAAAAAAGATTCCCTAAAAGCAGGTCCCGGTGGTTATTTGGGAGATTATTCCAGAAAACATAAGTTGGGGAATGGTTAAGTGATATAGGAAAAATGAAGGAAGTTAATAAAAAGAGGTGATATCCCAGCCGGTGTGGCTCAGTGGTTGAGTATCGACCCATGCACCAAGAGGTCGCCGGTTCCCTTCCTGGTCAGTCAGGACACATGCCCAGGTTGTGGGCCTGATCCCCAGTGGGGGGCGTGCAAGAGGCGGCCAATCAATGTTCTCTCTCATTGATGTCACGATCTCTTTCTCCCTCTCCCTTCCTCTCTCTCTAAAATCAACAAAGAAAAAATATTTTAGAAGAAGAGGTGTTAGGTAATTGCTACTGTGGATAACTGGAGCTTCATACTGCTGGAGAAATGATGGAGCTACTGTGGAACACGCCACAGAGTTATTCCCCCTGAGTGTGAAGAGCTGGGGTAGGTATACATCAATTTCTATTTTCTCCCCCCAGCTTTATTGAGGTATAATTGACCAAAAAAAAATTGTAAGATATTTAAAGCTGTATACACCAATTTCTTGATGAGGGTCATTCCCATGCACGTGGGCAGAGCAGGCTCAGCAATGGGTGCAGGCACTGGCAGCTGAAAGCCTGGGCAGCATGCCCTACCCTGACAAGGTCCTGGGGGCTCTGGGCTGGGCATCAGCTGCATCTAAGATGAGCAGAATCAAAGCCTGCATGCCCATGGCATACACACGGGGGCAGCCGGAAAGGAGTAAGAAACTTTTGAGACAGGAGAAGGGACAGAACTTGAGTGAATTTTTTGAGCTGTTTTAAACAAGGCGTCTGCAATGACTTAGAGCCTTTTAGCAGCCTTGGGCACCATGGGAAGGGGTTATTAAAAGAGCTCACCCGCCCTGAACATAAGGGACGCTACGCTGTAGAAGTGCAACTTGAGTGGCATTTGGAGAGCAGTCTCTGCTTTTCCTACTAACTCAGTTCTGAGTAAACTTAACATGCATTTCTCCCTTAAAAAATTTCTTGCGAGAAAATGAAAGAAAGCAACAAAACCTGTCCACTGCTCAAATATTTTGCTCCATCTGTTCCAATGGAAGAGAGATTTCTCAAATAAAAACTCTCTTGAGACTTTGGAAAGTAAAATGAATTTATTCATTTTTTTGGTGATGATTTGTCAGTGGGTGACTTATCTTAGGTTCAGTGCTAATGCACTGAGCATCCTGAATGGTTAAAAGGCCTTCCCATGCCGGAAAAAGCTGTTAAATCCTTGGAAGGACTAGTACATTACGATGTGAGTTATATAAAAAGGAGCCAAAGGAGAGCCACATCTGTGATCAGAAATGAAAGGAGTCTTATTTTTCCCAGTTTTCTTGTAAATTTCATTTTTTTGAGAACAAGAGAGCCTATATGCTGTAATATTTATTTCTCATTGTTTTTGAACTTTCACCACGTAGGAATCGAGAAGAGGACTGTGCCAAAGGGTGGCTCATGTGTCCTGGTGACTGAGAATTCATCAGGCCCAGGTGACCTAGCACTTCATACAATGTCTATAGCCAGGGTCAAGTTTTCCTGCCGACTCATCAGAGGCTTCCTATGAATGAAAGTGACCCTGAATAGGACACAAGACCCGAGACCTTGCTGATCCAGGAATACTTTCTTCCAGAGAGAGTATAGTACGTTAGATCTGGTTATGAAACACAAAGAAATGTAATAGGCTGTGCTGGAACATTTCATGTATCTCCTGTAACAGCCCATCTGGCGTGGTGATGTTTGCAAGGCCGGTGCAGGAGAACACGGTGCCAGTCCTGCTCTGACATCAGCTCTGCTGCGGGCGGGGCTCGTGGAAACACGCAGGCAAAGACGTCTTCTTCACCGGAAGACCTCAGCTCTTGGTAATGCAATGCCCTGAGTGCTGAGTGCACACAACCGGCTTCCTCTATTTTTTTAAAAGCACAAAAACTCTTAGTTCATTCTCTCTGAATAACTTTCCCCAAATGGTGATGAAAACACAGCAAAGTTATGTATAAGTCAAGTAACCGTGATAAACAGCTTCTAGAAAGTTGTTAAGTCAAAGCATTAGAATATGCATAATTTTCAAGCAAAAATAGTCATAATTGAAAGCATTATTGATCCATGCCTTCCAGTTTCCTATTTAAAAAACAAACAAAAGCATAAATAAAAACAGCCATCAGCAAGGCTGGCATTCAGCAGAGTCAGGAAGGGTAAGGCTGAAGCCTCAGCCCCTGCTTGTCCTGTTTGGACCCCTCCAAAAATGTCCTCAAGGGAATGATGCATCTGTTTTGAAAATAATTGCCAGATAGCCTAGCAGTTCCTCCCCTGCTTCCCAAAATAATGCTGACGTAAACCTCCTTTAAAAAACCTGATGTTCAAATTATTACTTACTTGGTGCGACTGGCAAATTTACATTCCAGTTTAAAATCCTCTATGGATAAAAAAAAGTGTATCAATACATGGGTGAGTTTTTCCAACATGGAACTAGGTAGACAATTTTTTTCCAGGATTTGCCACTTCCTTTCAATCAATTTGTCATTGAACCAAGTTTTGGACTCAGGTATGCTATTATTATTATTTTTTTTTCTGGTCAAGGTATAGGGTAGTCACTTCCAAGACCACAGAAATGGCTATAGATTTCCCTATCATTAATTTTAGTTCTGGTTTTATAACTTAGGGGTCTGCTGAGTGGAATTTCCTCTGGAATTTTAAGAAACATTTCTTTTCCAAAAGGTCTATTCCATTCTGCCTGGTTTTTACCTTTCTGCTAATTTGAAGAAACTTTGAAAATATAATCCCTTTAACAAATTTCAAAGATCAGTCTTTTGGAATGAAGAAGATAATTAGGTAGCTTATTTTACATGATTTCATTCATTCCTTGGCCAAAATCCTTTCTTTGGAACCCTGACCATGCTTCTGCTCTGTTACCCTGATCTCTCCCAGTCATGAGATCTCTTCTGGAAATCATCTCTTCCAGTTCCACATCTCTCTCTTTCCCTTCATTTCTGCTGGTCTAAATGCCTATTTTAATTGAATTGCCAATTAGACTTTCACTTTCTTTTCTGTTGAATTTCATTCCAGACATACACAATTGATGATTTTCTTTACTATTTCCTGCTCAGGAAACTTCTAACTCAGGTTCCATCTGACTACGTCGCTGCCTTGGCTTTGGAAACCTCACGCTTCTACCCAAATGATCAGGCTGGTGGAACTTCCAGGCAAATCCGTGTTGTGAGGGAATAGGGTTTTTCTCTGAGTATCTCATTAATTAACTCTAAGATCTGTCCAGGTGGAGACAGTTTTAATAAGATTGGAAGCTCTGGCCTCACACCAAATACTCTCTTAGTTTTCAGGAAACTTATTTTTTGGAAACAACTGCAATTTAAAGGAATTCAAGAAACTTCTGTTTTTATATTTCAATGGGAATATCCACTTTAAGTCTGACTTCGCCAACCCGTCCCCACAAAGACATACTGGTTTGGGAAATAGGGCGCCAGTGTAACCAGGAAGCGGGAAGAGTTTCCAGGGGAAGGACAATTCTCTCCGCCCATCAGTTAGAATGATTTAGTGCTGAAAAAGATGACAAGGCTAAGTTCAGTCCCACCGGGATGAACAGTTCCACTGCCTTCTTTGTGCTAGGCATGACTGTGCGTGCTGGGGATACCGTGATGAATCAGAGACAAAGTGCCTGCCCTCGTGAGCGTACATTCGAGTGGAGGGAGACTGATAAGAAACCATGACAATGACAGTACAGTAGACAGTGATGACAGCTAAGGACGGAAACGAAGCAGGGACAGAGATATTAGGGTATGTGTGATAGATGGGATGGTCAGAGACGACTCCACTGATAATGTGGCCTTTGAATACAAATCTGAAGTGGGTGAGAGTGAGAGCCGCAGGAAACTGGTGGAGGTGCATTCCAGGTAGAGGAAATAGCAAGCGTGAAGGCATTGAGCAGGATCGTACCTGGAAAGATAAAGGAGCAGCCAAGAGGCCAAGCAAGAGGAAGCAGGTTAGAGGAACAAGCGAGGAGGCTAAAGCAAAGAATGAGTGAGAACTACAGGTGATAAGGGCTGAAAGATAAGGTAAAGGAGGCAGATGGTGGACAGCCTTACAGGTCATTGTGAGAATGTGGTGTAAGGACAGATAGACACTATTCTTGCTGTCAGAGTTTATAATCTAGCAGGGGCAAAAATCCAAGAATAATTGTGATCAAATGAGATGACTATTAAAAGTAGGAAAGCACAGGGGGTTAGGGAATCACAGAGTGCTGGGTCCTGATGTGCTCTAGCTGTCTTTCACGAGGAGATGGTGTTTATGCTGAAACTACAGGAAGATCACAAGTTAGATGGACGGAGGTGGCGATGGCTGGAGGTGTGGGGAGGGGTGACTTGCAGCTGCGGTTAAGGGCAAAAGCAGGATCAGTGAGAATAAACAGCTCTGAGGTGTACATACCAGAACTGAAAAGGAATCTATTATGACGAAGGCAAAAGAGCAAGTGGGGCAGTGTTGCCAGATGAAGCTGGAGAAATGTGTGTGTGGGGGGAGGGAGGGGGTTTGGGGGGCAGCTAGATTATAAAAAGCATTGTAGGCTATGTAGGAGTTCAGACTTTACCTGAGAGTACTAGGAGCCATGGGAGATCATAAACAGGGAGATTACCTGACTGGGTCTGTCTTTTGAAAGGTCACTCCAGATTAGCAGATTGGGAGGGGCAAGCTGTGGTCAGGGGTAACAGGTAACACACTCCTGCAATGGTGCAGGGAGGAGGTGATGATGTTTTGGACTTCACTGGTAGCAGAGGGAATGGAGGGACACAGGCACACTTGAAAGATATTTATGGACTGGAATAGATAGCACTGGGTGATTGATTGGAGGTGGGGCTGCTGGTGGGGTAGTTGAGAGGAGAGAAAAGGATCAAAGGTGTCATTCAAGTTTCTGGCAACTTGATAGTGGGGCCATTGACGGAAATACGGAACGAAGGAGGAGGAACAAAGTCCAAGATGGGCTTTGGCTTTCAGAACATGCCACTGGTCTAACTCAAATAATATTTGCTGTATTTTTTCCTGCAATTTCTTTTCTTAACTTAAAATTTAGAGATGATATAATCACATTATTCATTGGGTGACAGATTAATTTCTATATTTTAATACAGGAATGTTATTTCAAGCTTGCATTTCCTACAGATCTTTCTGTAAATCTGTGTAGCTGCTGGGACTCTGGTTTCATTCAGAAGGAATCACGAGACAGGTTGTAACATAGCTGAGCACGTGGCGCCATCTTCAGGACAGCTTGTTAAAAGTTTACCAACAACCGACTGCAAAACCAGCTCCTGCCAGCACCACAGTGTCTGTGGAGTGAGTATGACTCCATCTTGTTTGGTAATAAGAGGCTGAAAAAATGTTTCTGTCAACTCCAACTGTGTGACCCAATCCTTGTTTTCCCGAGAACTATAGTTTATCACAGGATATGGGAAAGATGGTGGCCAATTTTCCTTTGAAATCATTCAGTTTGAAAGTGTCTGTGAGCTGGACAATGAGCTTTGCTGTGGAAAAGCCTAGAAAGGGCACTTAAGGTAGGTCAGTTGAGGTTTTCTTTTGTGGTGCTCAGATCCCCCAGGGCTTTTCTAATTTCATATATTTATGAATTTTCACTAGGTGCTTCATAAATATATAGCCAAGTGGAATTTAGTTCTTATGCATTTGTAATGGTGACAGTTTACATGAATATAAAAGTTGGGGGGAAAATCATTTGTCAGACTTTGTATCCAAATTTGTGGCTCAGGAAACATGATATCATAGGTTTATATGATCGCCACTTTAAAAATAAAAGGTTGTAAATAAGAAATCCATATTATACCCATAGCTAAGCACATAAAGAGAAATAATATAGCTCACAAGATGACTTTTATTTTAAAAAGCCTCTCAGCTTCTTCTATTTGAAGAAGCTCCACTCTTTCTTTTTGCATGATTTAGATATGAAAACATGGGCATACATGTTTATTGGAACGTATCCGCCACCTTCACGTACAGGACATACTGTTTGGCCTACACTGAGCGTTTAGCACAGTCTTGTGAACAAACAGTGTTTGGAGGCAAATGGTTCCTAAATCTTGTGGCACCCTGTTCCTGTTAATCCTGAAAGAGGTAACGCGTTGATCTACCTTCCATTTCTAGATAAACCCCTCAATGACCAGTTGGGTTTTCTCAGGTCCAAATTGGGCTTATGAGGGGTGAGGGAAAGGGTGGGACAGGCAGACGGTAGCAAGTAATAGTATCTAATAGTAATAACTTGTTTACAATGTGCCAAGTGCTTTACGTGGATTATCTCATTCAACCCTCACAACCTCTGGGTACTCTGTTGTTGCTGATTTTTTAAATGGGTGAGTATTCTAATTATCATCTATGTTCCACTGATCAGGAAACTGAAGTTTAGAGAATTTAAAATAATTAGCCCAAGGCTCATACTCACTGTCTAGCAAAGCTAATGAAATAAATTCTAATCTAAGCATTCTCTCTCCAGAACAAACCAACTTGACCAAAACTTCATACTATCCCTTAAATATAAAACATTCCCCCCATCCCCAAAATAACCCTAACCAAGAACCAAGCAAGCCCTGGCTGGTTTGGCTCAGCAGTTAGAGCGTCGGCCTGTGGACCAGAGAGTGCAGTGTTCGGTTCCCGCTAGGGGCGCATACCTCATTTGCAGTTTGTCCCCGGCTCCGGTTGGGGTCATGTGGGTGGCAACCACTCGATGTGTATCTCTCACATTGATGTTTCTCCTCCCCCCCCCCTCGCTCTATTTGAAGATAAATGTAAAAATGTCCTCAGGTGAGGATAAAAAAAAAAAAAGAACCAAGCTAACAGTCTGAGCAAAACATTCAGAGAGCAGAAGCCTTGAAATTGAGGGCAGGGCAGAACCTGGAGTGATCCCTGAGTACTGCAGGTCCTCCTGCTTTTTGATAGTTTGAGTCTAGGCACTGCCTGGGTGGGGACGTCCTGGACAGAATGTGAAAATGTATGTCCTTGTTCTAATGTGTTTTTGCAATGTGAATCAGCTCGTGCGTAACCGAGATCAGGAGTGATGTTATCTTGGAGGTCACATTGGTTCACGCGTTCCCTTTCCCAGCATGTTAATGTTTGTGCCGCTGTGTAACAGCAGCTCAGTGCAGAGCGCCCGGAGACAGCTGAGTGTCTTGGGCTGGGTTGCACTGTGCCAGTTCATCCATGGTCCTGCCCTTGGCTCCAGCTGGCCACATGCTCCCTAGGAGGAGCTCATCACTCGGTTCCTCCTGGTTCTTGTGCACTTTGCCCTCATCTCCATAACCCAGCAGCCCTTCCACAAGCTGGCTTTAGATCTTTTTTTTTTTTATGCAAGCGTTTTCCTAATGCAAGGTCCTATTTATACAATAGTATTTCTTTATTTAAGAGTCATGTAAGAGTTTTAAAACTGTGCTGTGCCCGGCCGGTGTGGCTCAGTGGTTGAGTGATGACCCACGCACCAAGAGGTCGCTGGTTCAATTCCTGGTGAGAGCACATGCCCAGGTTGTGGGCCTGATCCCCAGTGGGGGGCATGCAGGAGGCGGCCAATCGACATTCTCTCTCATTGATGTTTCTATCTCTCCCTCTCCCTTCCTCTCTCTCTAAAATCAATAAAGAAAAAAAATTTTGAAAAACAAAACAACAAAAAAAAACTGTGCTGTATTTTTATTAGGAAGATTATTGTTTTTGTTAGCACACCATTATAAAGTGTTGTATGCTCTGAGTGGAAATTACATACATTTTGAGTGGCTTAACTCTAATACAATTCTTTTAACTGTGTGATTTTGTAGATTTGAGTTTTTCTCTTTTCAGGAATACACATATTGAATGAAGGCATATATAACACGTGCCTGATGCATGTTAGCCTCCATGATGATGTTTTCTCCAAATTCTAAGTGAAATCATGACTGTAAAATAGTTACCAGTGCAAGGAGGCTCCCAGCTGGAAAGCACAGGGTGCTGTCATCCCTGGGTCAGAACTGTGGTAATCTGTCACACTCATCAGCTGGCTGCTTCTCCTTCTCTGAAGCAGAGTGTCTGACCCTAGAGACAAGAGGATGTTACACATTACTGAGAATTCCTGTCAAAGAGAACATGGGAAATAATGCAATTAATGGCTGTAGGCTAACGTCTAATATTCAATTGGATATTGCCAGCGACTTTTGGTCTATCTTGTGAATAAGCATTTTAATGTTGTTTTTCCCATAAGTTGTTTATTTTCTGTACACATTCATGCAGTACACCATGTCAAGACAGGATGTCTGTGACAACACGTTGAGAAGCCGTGGAGGGAATAGTCAAGAGCACAGGCTCTGGCTTCAGAATTTCTGTCTCTTCCATGAACCAGCTGTGAGACTTTGGGAGGTCGCCAATTCTCTGGATCTTGGTTTCCTCATCTGTACAACAGAGATAATAATGATACCTACTGCACAGGTCTGTTATGAGGACTGTACAACTTGCCCCATGTAAACTACTTACATAGTGTCTTCTGTGTAATTCATATTCAACAAATGATAGCTATTAATTATTTTAAGTTGTGGGGTAAAGATTCAAACATAGGTTTTACTGCCAAAGCTGTCAGACTTTACTGCCTCGTGTGGCTTCTGATCACTTCTCAATTCAGAATTCCTTGAATAAACTCAGTGGTACTCCAGTATGGCTCTCTGAAAATGTTGGTGTGAATGCTGCTTTGTAAGCTATATCAGTTAACTTGCCATATAAAAAAATCATTCCCAACTACAGGGACTTAAAATAAAAATTCAAGGATGACGCATTTCTCACTATGGCGTAGGTTGACTAGATGGTTCTCCTGTTCCACTTGGTAATTAATGGAGTCATTCAGGAAGCTGCTCCCAGCTGGTGGCTGGGTTGGCCAGAAGGTCCAAGAAGGCCTCTCTCGCATGCCTGGGCCCTGGTGCTGTCAGCTGTGGTGCCTCAGTTCTCCTTCACGTGGCCTTCCTCTCCATGATTTCTTCTCCTCCAGGACCTCTCCACATGGTCCTTTCTACAGGGATAGACGGGATTCCCTCACACCAGAGGAGCTGCCTTCAGAAGGGGCGGAAACAGAAGCTCCCAGAACGTTTAAGGCCTAGTGTGAAACCAGCTCAGCGTTACTTCTGCCACATTCTATTGGTCAGAGGAGCCATTAAACCAGCCCAGATGAAAGGAGTGAGGAAAAGACTTCAACTCTTGGTGGGAGAAGCAAAAAACAATTTGTGCCCATCTTTAATCCATACAGCATTCTTGATGCAATTGTCCAGCATTGTCATTCCAACTAGACTCCTGGCAAGATCTGGTCTTCTTAATTTGACAATTGGCTTTTAGCACCTAGACTATGCTCTGACTACAATAGGTCTCAGAAAAGTCAGTGCAGTGACTGTAGAAAAACCATAACCTATATATTTAAGTGGGAGAAAGAGCAACCTGGAGCACTCACAACAGACCACAGACCCTCAGGGCATCGTAGGCTCCTCACCTGTGAAATTTGATAACTAACTTTTCCCAACTATTTTCTTACCAGAGAACTTGTGGCAATGCACTAACGCCTGTGTACAAGTTTTCTGCTTCTGTGCTCACCTAATTTCAGATGCCTACCCACTTGTCCAGGCTGAAATATGGAGCCTTTCTGCTAATTCAATTCTGAAAGTGATATGAATGGTACATTTGGAATTTAGGGCAAATGATGATTTAACATTGTCCCATAAATTAACAATCTTATGAAAAAATCTGGCTAAAATAAGACCTCTAACCATTTTTGTTGGCTGTCTCTTAGAAGAAAATAAAATGACCTAGAACCTACGTAAAAGGTATCTCGGTTCTCACAATTCTCTATTTTGAAGCATAGGGGGCTACAGGTCTCACACTGGGCATAGAGAAGGGCATCACCATGGACTTGTTCATTACTTTTTAAGGTTTTTTTCTGGGTAAGGAGCACACACACACATGCTCACACACACCTGTATAAGCCTATATATAAGATGAAAAATAAAAGAAGATAAAATAGTACAAGTATGAAAAAAATTAGACAATAGAAATCAGCTTTTAGGTGATCTGATCAGTAAAAGACAGGGATAACTCTAGGGAAAATGAACTATCTCAGTTACATTTACTCTGCCTTTCTTTGCATTGGATACCCTGAAATGGACACTCATACAAGGTTTGTTGTAATAAAATTAATGCCCTTTTCTTTCATTCAGGCCTCTTTCTTTGCCAAGATGCCTGTACGTAGAAAATGACAAAAATTTATGAGGGTTACATCCAACAGCAAAGGCCTGGGGCACATTGTTAGAAAGATAAAGACTGTTCATTTGGGAGTCTTCCGTTCCTTTATTACCTGAGAAAAGATGGAGTAGTAATTGACATGTGGTTCTTGACAGATGTTGACAAGGGAAAATCATGTAACTAAGCCCCTTGGAGTTTTTTGCGAAGAATGATTATGATGCTTGTCTCCATGTTCCATAACCTCGAGAGTACAATCAAATTTCCCCCCTTACCCTAAGTGCCACGCAAACATCCATGCAGATGTTAGAGGACTATATCAGCATCTGGCCAAAGAATAGAATTCTCTCATCTCACATAAAGGGCATACACAGTAGAGGCCGTTGAACGTGGACTGAGTGCTTTGATATATTTTGTTGTTAATCTGTCTTGAAATAGAGTGATTGCTGCGGAGAAAGAATTCACCCAAACTTTTCCTTTTTAAGTGTCAGAGCACATATGTGGGTATGCACCATAACACTAAATAAGTCATTGTTTTGCTCCAGTATTGTATCCATATTTTATTTGATCAAATAGTAGGATGATGTGAATATTAATAAATATGCTATTAGAAGAGCACTGCATAAAAATAAGAATTACATTTGGAAAGGCAATTTTGTCCCGGTATTTGTCCAACATCCAGATGAAAAGTTGAAAGATTGTCATGCATACAGATGTTCTAAATACCCAGATGTTCTGAAGAGAAGATAATTTGGCAACAAATGAAACTTTCTTTTTTCATCCATATGGTTCATCCAGTTTCACTTTGTATAACATAGCAGAATAATGGGAATTACAAGCATACTTTAGTTTTTAAAAAGAAAAGTAGAGTAAAATGTAAAAATACTGTTTTTATATTTCTTTCCTGTGTGTCTGCAGTGGTAAACTGAGGAAAGAGAATTGCTCAAGATAAACTATCACACTGATCTGATTTCAGTACAGCCTACAATCTTTCCTCACGTTCTGTTACTCCATACTTTAATAGTATGGCTAAATAATAGTTTGAGACTTGTTTGTTTTCCCTTTATATTTTTTAGTCCCTCCACTCATATTCACCCCAGCAGCGGCTCTGTCAGTGGTTAGCAGAGTGGGGTACATATCAGATTGAAAAACACAAATAGCCCTAAGGCTTTCTGCATTTGGTGTCCAAAAGCTTAAGTTTCAAAGAAAGAAGTCCAGTTAATATACAGAAAATAAAGACATGTGCTCTTTCTTGTACACCCAAGTCTCTGGACTGATACATACATTAAAATTGAACAGTACACTTTGACGTTATGCTCTTGGGATCGCATCAGTCAGCTTAAGGGGGCTTAGGTGTGCTTTAGGAACAATCAAGTGCAAAATCTCCTTGTAGCAATGGTTACTTCTCTGTCAAGTTGTACGTCTGCCATGGGTCCTCTTTACTGGACAGCTGAAGGGGAAGGCTCTATCTGGAATACCGGCTTTCTCACGGCAAAGGGGGAGGAAAGCAGTGGTGGACCACACAATGGTTCTTAAAGCTCCTGCTCAGAAGTGGCCTAAGTCACTTCCACACATGTAGGGAGTCATATGGCCAAGCCTGATTTCTTTCAGCAAGAAATATACTCTTGTCACAGAGAGAGGCTCCACCAGGCGGGACCCAGCGGGGAGGGGCGATGAATATTTTTACCTCAGTACTACTTACCACAATGATCATTTCAAGTACGTGTTCTGTGCTTACTTGTGCAGATCACTGGCTTAGGTGTATCAAAATAGTTTATTTAGGGTATTTTTCCTTTGGGAGGTTGTAAAATATGAGAGGAAACACTAATTCAGACTGAACACAGAATGAAGCAGTTTTTGATGTTTCCAGATAGGTATTCACTATTGTAAGTTATACAGAGAATGAGAGTAAATTCATGTTCAGAGTGGAGAACAAGAATTAAGAAAATTGATCTCCATCTAGTCAAGCTGGGGAAAGGTTGTGAAAGAAAACTGTGTGGTTTAGGATCTTTTTGAATGGGGAGGGATAATAAATAATCATGACT
The DNA here is from genome assembly GCA_030848825.1 of Tadarida brasiliensis. Lineage (NCBI taxonomy): Eukaryota > Metazoa > Chordata > Mammalia > Chiroptera > Molossidae > Tadarida > Tadarida brasiliensis. The sequence goes on from CM061265.1 coordinate 62,391,065, forward strand.
AATATTTGTGTGTCCTTTTGCAATTTCTAACTGTTATTTAATGCTTTTGGCAACCACAGAAGGAAGACGTCATCACTTCTATTTAGCAATGAGGACACTGACGCTCAGGTTAAATGCTTGGCCTATGTTTTTACAGTTAGTGTCAGGACCAGGATTTAAGCAATCTTCTCTGCTTCTATACATTGTGTGCTTTACATGCTGCAAAGGACAGTGGAGAAAAGTACCAGGTGTACCTTAGAAAGGCTCCGAGGTGGGAGAACAGGCTGGAAGCAAGTAGCCTGAGCACACTGTAGGAGTCTGTTGGGGGGGGTCCCTTAAGAAATCAAATGAAGCCATCTGGCATTTATACCATCTCAAGTGTTTTGAAGCCCTTAACTGGTGACACGGGAAGAAATACAAGGATTTACTCAAGACATATTTGTTAATGACCTACGATGATAGAAGAGGAGGGGCATTGCCAATACAGATTGTGATATGAAAGAACTTACTTGGGCCTAAAAAATTAGATGTAAAACTATCTTAACTATTTAATCTTATTGTCCAACTCCCACACTCAATCCTCTGAGACTAGGACACTAAGTGCAAAGTGGGTTATTGGTGCTCCCGGAGGAAGGATCTTGCGGTTCCAGTCTCTGGTGGAGAGAGACAGAGTACTACACTGTTACAAAGCGGTGTGATGCTGCCCACTTCTGGTCAGAGGAGGGAGTGAGAGATGCTGCAACCGATTTTGTTTCCATGTTAGTTCAGGTCTTCTGAGCAGCAATCCCCAAGATGAGACTAGACATGTAAAAGATGTCCGCATTTGGCGAGAAACCTATGAAAGGTAAAGGGGAGGAAGCAGGAGGTGGGTAGAGCATCCAACTGTGATGGTGGTTCTACACCTGAGAAGGAGGGGAGGAAGGAAGGAGGCCTGAGTATGAAGAGTCTCAGATTGCAATGTAGTCCTGGAAAAGTTTTAGCCACGCTTGAGGACTTGGGGACTTTTCAAACCCAAATGGCCAATCACAGGAATGCTGTGTCTGGCCAGAGTGTATGGGGACAGCCCCTCATTCTCCTCAGCCACTGGCGAGCGCACCCGTGGGAGCTGTGGCCTCAGCGTGAACATAGTGATGGATTCAGAGGAGCAGAGACGGAGGCCAGCAGCCAACCACGTCCCCACCGCCGGACGTCTGTGCCGGCGCAGCTCACCCCTAGAACCGCACAGATCTACTTCTCCATTTAGGTTTGGGGGAAAGTTCCTCTGTGGCTCTGTGGGCCTCTCCTCATGAGGGGAAACTTACAGAGAAGGTGATGGGATGAATGAGTCTCATCGTTGAAGCTGGTCTCTTGGCTGTCGCCGGTGCTCTCAGCCTCTGTGATGCAGTCTAAATCCCCTCCCTCTCAGCTTTCACCTTGGAACGTCCAAGTGCCTCATCTCATGGTGTGACCTGAATCTTGACTCCCTAAATGGCTCAGCCTTTGGCAACCATATGTTTTTCAGACCAGGTTGCTGCACATGTCTATTAACCATTACAGTGGGGCAAGAAGTATCAGTTGGGCCTGGCTGCTGTGGCTCAGTGGTTGAGTGTCGACCCGTGCACCAAGAGGTGGCCAGTTCCATTCCTGGTCAGGGCACATGCCAGGTTGTGGGCCAAATCCCCAGGAAGGGGCAGGCAAGAGGTGGCCAATCGATGTTCTCTCATCGATGTCTCTATCTCTCTCCCTCTCACTTCCTCTCTCTTTAAAATCAATAAAGAAAAAAAAATTTTTTTAAAGAAGTATCAGTTGGTGCCCAAATGGATCTCTTGGATTCCACATACATTCTTCCCTGACCCTATTGTGTAAAAGCAGCCCTTACCTATTCCTGTTAATCAAGGTAAATTACACTGCCAGTGACCTTCCATGGTCATTCTTCTTCTGGCTGCCAGTCTATGGTGCCCTGGTAATAACCATAACTTAAGAGTTCAGTGGAACCCCTCTTTGTCTCCTGGCAGTGTTTTCTCTTTGGGAACCAGTAACTCTAATCTTGAAGATTTTATACTTGTGGGAGGCATAATACTCCCTCCGTGTGTCATTGGGAGGGATGGTAAGCCAACCCTCCTTCCACTCCTTGACTCCCAAATTCATGTATTCTTATTGGGAACACAGCATCATGTAGAAGTTTCTAATTTAATGCACGCACTACATCCTGAAGGATGGAACCCCATCCTTGCAGAGCACTGCCTCTAGCTGAAGCTTCAGCTGTGCCTTGAGAAGGTTGTTCTAGCACTCTCTGAAGCTGGCTGCTTCTGAATGGTGTGGTGTATGATGAGGTCAGTGGCTCCCATGCTCATGCCCGTTACCTCCTTTGTTTTGAAGTGATTCCCCTGCTTGGATGCTATGCGGTCTAGGATCCCTGCTTGTGAATCAAGGCATTCCATACGTTCCCAAATAGCAGAGCTGGCTGAGACTGCAGGAAGAAAAGCAAACCTATACTTGGTATTCCTATCTTTCCCTGTGATAAGGAACCACTGGCCTTTCTAGGATACAAGTGGTTCAATGTAGCCAATTTACCATAAGTTGGCTTCATTGAAGAATAATATAATTCCAGCGGCTCAGTGTTGAAATTCAGAGGCAGCAGTAGTTACATTGGCCTTTTAAATGGGAGTCCATGCTGACGGGCTCATATACAGCCCCCATCACTACCACCGTGGCCACTCCATGCATGTACCCATATGCTGGTTCTAGGTGACCAGTGACAAAGAATGGCTAACAACAGCCAAACAGGTAATTTTGTTGACTTGGTTGTTCAATGCCTCTTCAGTGGTAGATGTCTTCCGTTGGCCACTGATATGGAATACAAAAATGTCACACTTTTGCCTACTCTCCTATGTCCATTCACATGTCACTCTGCAAACCTCCTCTCTAATTTTCTAGTCCTTTTCCTTCCCAAACCTGGACAGTTGCTCACTGCCCAGGAATCTCTGTCTAGACTCACCTTGGGTCACCTCCTCTTGCTCATCAAAAGGAGAGTCAGGTGTGTTGCTCTCAGCTCTGCACACTGAGAACGTTTTTTCTCCTCACTGTCTTTTAAGGCCACCCCTGTCATCCATTTTCAGCTTGCCCCCATATCAAACCATGTCACACTTTGGCCCCAAACTCTGTGGTCCCCTTAGCCCAGGCCTATCTACACCATATGCCTTAAGTCTGGAACAAGTCTTGAAAAGTCTTTTAAAAATGACATTGCTCATGCTGTCCAATAGAAGTTATATATTTTCTGTTATCTTCTTCTTGTACATTTTTGATGCCTCACCACCTAGAATCATATGTTCTAATCAATGAACAGGACAAATACATACCTTATTCCAAGGTGCCAAACTTGGCACCATTCAGGAATATCTTATTTATACACACATTTGCATTTATTCTAAATTTTTAAAAAAGTAGATGCATACAAGCCCAGTCCTTGCTTGCATGAATATTTTTCTCATAATTATATTCATAGTAGTTTCCTATAAACTACTTTCATCCAGAAAATAAGGTAATTAAAATCATATTCTCCACTTAGTAAAGGGATGTCATTGTCCTGGTTTTTATTACACTGCAAACCATGATTGGGCAATCAACAATTTCTGCGATACAGGGATGTTTTAAAGAATTAGGGATGTTGAAGCATGGCAATACACAGTAACCTCAGTATATTTCAAAGACTGCTGTTTGCATGAACAGTTAGACCTCTCCTGGGTTGTCTTGGAGTGCAGAAACAGGAAAAAAGAATAGAAACCACGGGGAGACAGATTTTTACTCAATAGAAATAGAAGTTTTATGACAAAGCTATACAAAATTGGATGGGGTTGCATCTAAAGGTAATGAGTGCTCATGGAGGGTTAAACATTGGTGTGTCTAACAAGAGACTACTTGACTAATTTTTAAGGACATTTTAGAGAGAATTCATGGACTCTGTAGGGAGAAGTGGAGAGATCACCTCTGACATGATCTAGGAAAGCAGCACAGCACAGTAACAAGAACATAGGTTTAAACCAAAACCTAATAGCAATGTCAATTTTGTCAAATTATATCATTTCCTCCTCTATAAATGGGAGTACTACTACTACCTATCTTGCAGGGTTTTTTGAAGCTCTAATACAATACAAATATGTGTCTAATAGAATGTCTAGTTCAATGAAATTTCTTATTATGCTCTGATTTTATGTAGTTAAACCTTGTGAAGATGCCAACATTTGACCTTGTTAATCTATAAACGTGGTAATTACATGTAATTTAACCTGATATTATTAACAAAACTAGGTATTATTAAAACCTAATTACTAAGATGTCTAAGATTCTGAGATTTAAGTTTAGGATCTGATATTTACATTTTTTTTTATTTCTAAAGATTCCTTATTGCTTAATAATAATAATAATACAAAAGCATAGCATGATGAATGAAAGATGAAAAGTTTTCTTTTTGGTTTCATGCAATTCCAAATGATTAAGTTGAGTTCTGATCTTGAGAAGCCTTTTCAAAATGATATTGCTCCCGCTATACTAGAGAAGCGCAAAATTGCTGGATTAGATAGGATTCCCAAACCCATGTGCCTGGAAGCCCATGTCACAAATGTATGGGCGGGGGGAGCATGTATGGGTAGAAAAGTAATTATATCTTCTGTACCCCAGGCATATGCTCTAACAATTAAAGCAGATTACCAAGGGGAAATTAGGCAGTCAGGTTAACTGAGGCTGTCCTTGTCAACTTGCTTTCTGGAAGTAGCTGGGAATAAGGGAGCTATGAATGGATGTTTCTGCAGAGCGGAGAATTTCTGTAAGTTGTGGCATAGTTTTACCAAGTGTTGGAGCTTCAGCATTGGTATCCATCCTGGTTTAGAATTGTGATTTTCTATCATAAGTACTTCCTGCTCCTGAAATCACGTGAGTGCACGTGAGGCACATGCATAGGTGTATTTTAGGTGATCTATTTCCTAACATAAATAAGTGTTTGGTACTTTAATTATAACTCATCAAGAAAGACTATCAATTTACCTGTCTGTTGATCAGAATTTCTAAATTACGGAGGCAGGAAAAATGTGAATGCCAGCTGTACTTAAAAGAAATAACAATAATTTACTTATGCAAGAAAATTATAGAGTACACATAATAAGTTATGGTAGGTAGTGCTCTAGTAAACCAAATGGATATATCAGTTATATGATTATTCTAACCTACATTTCTAACCACTCATAGTAAAACACACTAAGACAATCCCACTACCTCAATCTTTGCACACACACAAAAATATAAATAGTAAAAAGAAAAAAAAATCCCTTCACCTGTAAAAGTGACGAATAATAACTAATAGCTTATGGCTTAAATAATAATTTAAACCATATTCTATGACTTTAGCAGAGATATCACTGTTGATTCTTTTACCTGTAGTTTGACAAAAGGAAAACGGGTTTGTTTTTACATGACAAATGCTTAGACACAGGTCTGAAAACTAGAAGGAGTTTCTGTCCCAGCAGAGCTGAGCAGATTAAGCCTGCAACAATTTTTTTAAATTACCCCATAGATCAAAGCAAAGATTAGGACAAACTCCTGTGAGTCAACATCAGGGTCATGGCGTAGGTCTAGGAGAGGGGGAAATACCGGGAAACCCAAACCCGTGCGGCCGGTCGTCATTCTAGGAACATGGCAGATGGCTCAAGCCACGAGTCGCATAGTAACTAAAAGAGCCAAGGTCCAAACCACAAAGCAGAAGTGAGAATAATACCACTGGACTCTAACCCCCACGCTGGGAATGGAAGCCAAGCAAGGGGTGTCTAGTCACAGAACCCAAAGGGCAGGTGCTGAGACAACAGAGCTTTTTTATGTTTCCTGCCCTTCTAAAAAGGCAGCCGAAGATAATATCTGTGCCTCACTGGCATGGTCAGATTAGAGGCAAGTGTGGGCTGAGTGAGAGTTTGCACCTGCGCCAGCAAGATCAAGAGACATTCAGATTCCCTAGAGGTCATTATAATGGAGCGTGATGATATAGACAAGTCAGGGGAAATCAGACAGACTGAACTCTCTTGAACTAACTGATACTGGCCTGGTGATGCTCTCTGCGTGATTTCCCTATTTCAGCATAGGAGGAAGAACCAGGAATTTGAATTGTTATGTAAGGCAAGTGCTGACTTCTTCTTTTAAATAACATTTCCGATGTTACGTCTAGTCAGTGGCATTAAGGGCTGGAATCCAGTTGTCTCCTCAGGGAGAGAGTGTTGGGCCTGTTCACTCTCTTGATTCAAACCAATAGGAGAAAAACCTTGGAAAGGAAAAAGTGGTTTAATTGGGTAGTTTGTCATTTTTAAAAACATAAACCATTTTCAGATTACGCTAAGAAACATTTGCTTTTCCTCGGCCCCTCCCACTTCATGATGTTCCATTCCAGTCCTTAGCATGTGCAGAGTGTAAAGGGAGTCCGAGAGGCGTCACCAGCCCGCTGTCCCGGGATGCCAACAAACACGCCCCAGAGCTCCAGGCCGTGGGCTCCCAACAGACCCCCAGGTGGAACGTAACACATTTCCCCCAAGTGATGGTACTAAGCTAATGATTTTCTCTGACAGGAAGCTTTTTTCCGATACCGTCTGAAGTTTCCTTTTCCTAATTCCTTCTAACTGCTCACTCCCAGGGTTATCTCTTTGTGCGCTGGAAAACAATACCCGGCCTCTCATCACTTTCTATTTTTAGGCCTGGTTTTGTCAGTCTATATAGTGGGATGGTTTATATTTAGCTCCTCTTAAGTTTCTCCCATTAGTCATTCAGACTCGTCATTCGCTTAGTCACTTTTGTTTGTTGGTTGGTTGGTTTTCAGTTTATGATTCTTGGCTTAAGAATAAAAACAGCAATTCCAGGAACAGCTCATAGGGTGGGGTCAGAGACTCTAACTTTAGTCTATAGACTGATTTTACATATTCCTTGGAACTAATCTAATTTTTCAATAACCTACATCTCCTTTAGCCGTGTGTAATTAGAGTTCCTTTTACCGATGATACCTTTCTATCTTGAAGAATAGTTTCTATGATATGTTGTTATCCCTAGAACATGCCTGGCATATTGTAGGAAACCAAGATACACATGTTAAGTGGATGAATAAATAAAAGTTTTAAACATTGCTGGTAAGAATTATTTCTAAATTATTTTCTTCTGGATTTATAAGATGTTTTTCTCTTTATTCAATTTAGATGTGTAGTCACTTAGACTATTACAGTAAAATTTCATCCTGTATAAGCATGTACATACATGTTTTTGCATAAAATTTATTGAACCACATGCCTTAAAGTGATTCTTGCCACAAGATTTCTGGCCTGGTAAGTAACTTAGAAATCATCTAGTCTGATTTCAACATTTTATAGACGTGAAACCTGGCACTTCGAATAATAGATTTCTCAGATTATAGGAAATATGATATAAGTTTTATAGTATAATTTTCTCTTTTGTTCACATTTTATTCTTTGTGCTGGAAGATGACACTATGTCGTGTGTAATGGTCAAATCTTTCACATTGCTCAAGCAAACTTTCCTTCCTTCCTTCCTTCCTTCCTTCCTTCCTTCCTTCCTTCCTTCCTTTCTTCCTCTCTCTCTCTCTCCCTCTCTCTCTCTCTCTCTCTCTCTCTCTTTTTTACATTTAAAAATGCAGCTGCTGTTTAAAGGGCTAATCTCCAACTGTGATTCAAATTCTGCAAATTGTAGGCTCTCTGGCAACCCACTGCTGATTCCTATGATTTCCCAGCGTCCTGAACCTTGTAATTCTAGAGGTGGAAGTTGACCTCTTAGAGTTCTGAGGCCCATTATGGGTCAATACACAGCATCCACCTGAGTTCTTACTGTGGTCTCTTTTCTGCATATACCTCCTTTCCTTGGTGTAATTGCCTTTTTGCTTCTACATGGAATTTTGAGGTTGGTCACTTGGTGGCGCTGTAGTTAATAGCTTGATTTTCTTGTGCATTTTCCCCATTGCCTTTTTAGCTTTTGTTTTAAAAATGCAGCGACGTGAAGTATGTGCATCTTTTAAATTCTGCTGCAGGAAAAATGATTTAATGGATCTTGACTTCTAGATTAATTTTAAACATTAAAACATTGTAGAAACAGAGTCTTGCTAATAATGATCGTTATCGTGATGGCTTGAGGCATAGCCATTTACCAACATTAACCAAGTGATTAAAATCCATCACGAGTTTAATTTGAAAAGATTTAAGTTCCGTTGTAGTAAATAGCTAATGATATTAGCTTCATCTTTGCGAGGCCAAAATTTATCATCATATGACTCTCTACTTTCACTGCCTGTAGAAACGGCACTCTTGTGAACACAGGCCATAATATGCCTATTGTTGACTAAGCCCGTGGCTTTCCCTATATTAGTACTGAATTGGGCCATATGGTGAACCATGTACAGACAATCGTCACTCTTTTATGGTCCTGCTATTTGATAACTTATTATTTCACAAGGCAAGTGACCTTAACAGATGTTAACATTAATTACCGTGGTCAGTAAAACCTCTAGGGAAGGGGAAGTGGTCTAGTTTTATGACTCCTGTCTATTAAAACTAGATAAGATATTTATAATGATGAGGTACTTTTGGTGTAATATTTTCATAACTTTTCAATCATGCCTGTAAAAAGTGTCTAGTCTAACATTTAGCAATAATTGTCTAGAAATATTCTGTTTCCACTGACACACAAAAATAAATTAGCCCTAAATTTTTTTCCACAAAGAACCTTCCTCCGGACTTTACATTTGCTCATGTCTTCATTATTTACTTTGATGAATCATGAAAAATGTCTTCACCTTGAAGGGCACATACTCAGCAGACCCCCCACAAGGATAATAATCTTATTTCCAAACTCTTTAAGAAAGATAGAAAGGGGAAAAATCCACAACAAACAACGACCCAAAAGACAAACAAGCAAACTTGGGAACCGTGCAAGGAAAAAACCCATATTTCGTCACGGGCACTATTTCATTTCCAGAAGTTTTCTCCAAAGGAAGCAACCATGTAAATATCTCTCACTGATTGAAGTTAGCCATCCACAGGCTACTGATGAATTTTATCTTCATGTCTCTATTAGCTTTTTCCTCCTCAAAACAGGTCAATATGGTTATTCCCATTTTTTCAAAGAGCCAGAGACCCGAGATGGAGAATTAACATGTCCAAGATTGTTTAGTGAGTGGGTAGAAGGCATGTCGATTGGCCAATAAAATGCTAATGAGAAAAGTAAATACTTGCGCTCTGATCAGTTTCTTTCAATTGTTTGAAAACTCATTATTTAGAATGCTAGTCTAGGAGTGTGCCAAGTTGGATAGGTAAGGAGTTTTAAAAATTCCCCTAGGAAAATCAGATGACTAAAAATTCTTACACAGAATTCGCTATAATATTTTAATGAAATAAAAATCACACATTTTTCGTTAAATTACAAGCTGTGGTTAGCATCACTGAGTTGAAGCTATTAATTCACGCATTTATTTAAAATGGCTGTGGAGCACCTGCTCTATACAAGATGCTGGTGTCAGCGTCGCCAGGGTGAACTGGAAGGACGCGTGGACGGCAACCTCCCCGCAGCCCCCACAAACACTGTCTTACATGCTTAAATAACATGTCTTTTAGTAAAGAGTAAAGACAAAATGTGAAATTTTAGAATGGAAGCAATATAAGAGAGAATTTAGAGGAGGAAATGGCATATCAGAAAAAGTAAAATTACTTATTCAAGAATTCACATCTACACGGTGGCAATGAGAAGTCGACGATGAGAGTTTTTTGGAGTTCACCTTCCCAACGACCTTTGAAACGTTTTCTTTCTACATACAAAAGAGGAACTTGAATTCCCAACCTATACATAATAAGTATATGCGAAGCTGGATTATCTGTATCTGAGGGATAATGCAGTAGAACGCGATAGTGATTTACGTTTGCATTCATGTTCCTCTCAATGCAAACGATCCAGTGAAATTTTATGGGACTTAAAGATATGAAAATGGTGCTCCCTGGGTTTTATGGAACTTCAATAATGACTCTAATGCTTTTATGTGCTGAAATTTTTCCCTTTTCAAGTACAGAAAAGGGAAACAACACATCATTCTACAAGAATTAATGGCTATAAATTTGTCCTGTGATTACAGATTTATTATTCCTAATAAAACATTTTTTAAAGTGCTTTGGTTGTTGCTGCTATTGTTTGAAAACTCCTTGCTCTACTTATTCAGCACCACCACACTTGAAGTTGTGTAAAATCTTTCTTTCCCTGCTAAGGTGTTTGCAATAATTATATTGATATTTTAAAATAATTTAAAGATTTAAAAATAATTAAAATAATGTATGACGGTGGCAGGAAAATGGTACTAAGACAAAATTCAAAGCCTGTGGAGAAAAATGGAGGGTGGTGACACACAGAGAGGTGTCCAGCTGCTGGTCCATTAAAGCTTTCGTGTAATGCTCTGACCACTTATCTGCTCAATTTCCTGCTAGCCAGACATGATCACATCAATTTCCTTTACAAGCAACTATTACACAATTACAACTTGCAGGGGGAGCAAAGTCATTTTGGACTTTGAACACACCAGGACCACGAGTTAATTGAGACCCTCCAATGGGAAGGAAAAACAGCACCTGCTGTGTTTGGAAAGCCTCACTGTGAAGAGTGTGGAGCCCCCCACACCGTGGAAGGTACCTCCCCAAACCCTCAGGAATCTCAGAAATCGAACCAAGTGTTTGTTTGTTTTTTGTTTTGTTTTGTTTTGGTATTTCACAGAGGGAAATTTTTCCAAGGGAAGGAAATTTAAGAATTTTTAAAAATCCCTAAACAAAAAAATAGACCAGACCTTATCTTTACAGCCAGGCTGCTTCCCTCAGCTAGGGGTAACAATGCCACTGCTTTGTGAACGCAATCGGTTTTCTTCTAAAATTCATTGCGTTTCTTGATCACTTGTTACCTCTCTAGAGATATGACTACTGAAGTGTGCCTGGATTTGAACGTTATGTAATCGGATTCACACGCTCTCTTCTGTGGTTTGCTTCCTTCACTCCGCATTGTTTCTAGGTTCGCCTATGCGGACACATGAGGTGTGGGTCCTCCCTGTGCACTGTGGTAGAGTTTCCATTGAGTGACTCCAGTAAAACCCACTTTTCTATTCTATGATTTACGTATATTTCAGTTGTTTTCAGCATTTTGTTGTTGTGGGCAACACTTCTTTGTAGATCCTTGCCCATGTTTCCAGATGCATGTGTATAACAGTTTTTCTAAGTCATAGACCTAAAAATGAAATTGCTGGGCCAGAAGGTATTTCTCCCAAAGTCATTGTACAAATTACTCACCCACGAGCAATGGGCGAGAGCTCTGTTGCTTTCAACTTGCCAAGACTTGATATTTTCCAAGTTTAAAAAATTTTGGCAAACTGAAAAGTAAAATATGGCATTTCCTTGTGGTTTTAATTTGCATGTCTTTGATTTTCTAACAAAGTTACTTATTTGTGATTTGGCCCACTTTCCTACTGCATTCTTATTCTTTTCCTATTGATTAAAGATTTTATGTAAATATTCTAGATTCTGGATCTCTGTTGGTTATGTTTGTAAATGTTTTCTGCCAGTTTGTGACTTAAATTTTTCCTTTTTCAATCGTATGTATTATGAATAGATGCTTTAATACTAATATGGTGAAAAGTATTCATCAGCTCCTTTATAAATTGTACTTGTTCTGTCTTGTTTGAGAAATATTTTCTTATTTGGAATTTTAAAATAATTCTAATTTTTTTTAAGTTCTAAAGTTTTCACTTTCATTTCTAAGTCCTTCATTCATTTGGAATTAATTTTTAGGTATGATGTAACAAAGGGACCTATTTTTAAATCTATATGGATAACTAATTGTCCCACAACGTTGTGTATTTTTGACATTCAGGGAATCATCTATAGGATGAGAGAGGAAAAGAAATTTGATTTGTAGAAACTGAACTCTTTCAATGATAGGCAAATCTAGGAGTAAGAGAAGCTGGAAAACATTGACGAATGCATCCTTTCCCTGCTCACCTGTATTGCCAACTTAATCATATATTAGATGTCCTTACATGCGTGAGTCTGTTTCTTGGTATTCTAAACTGTTGCACCCAAATACATAAAAAATAGTAAATACCTACTATATGATAGGTAGCATTCTAAACCCTGGAGACACAGCCAGGAACAACAAGAAATCCCTGCCTTTGTGTCGTTTGCAACATCATGGGCAGACAGACGATAAAAAGATACAAAAATAAAATCTGTGATATGTCAAAGGATTATACGTTGCTATGGAGAAACTGAAAGAGAGAAGAGGAACAGCAGAGCGGTGGGGTTGGGAGAGCAGACACTGTTCCAGGTAGGAGTCTTGACTACCAAGAGGGCATCTGAGCAGAGAATTGAAAGAGGTGAGGTGAGGGTGTGAGCTGTGTTGATAGTCATTATACCAATAATGTACCATTAGCTGTTTGTCTACTTGTCCATTCTTGTGTGAATTCCTGTCTGAGTTTCTGTGGCTTTGTAATAAATCCTAATGTTCAGCCTGAGTCTTTCTGTCTGTGAGTTCTTCTTCCACTGAATAAGAACAGCTTCATCTGTTCTTGACTGAGCATTTACTCTCCCATTTAAATATCAGCATCAATGTGTCACATTCAATGACAAAACAAAGAAAAAAAACTTGTTTAAATGTTAATGGTATTCACATTGAATCTACAGATTAATTTAGGAAAAACGGGTATCTTTCTACAACTGAGTATCCCTAACCGGGGATATGATACACCTTTCTATTTATTTAGCTCTTATTTCATCTTCAATTGATTTTATACTTTTTTTCTATGAAGGTCTTGTACATCTTTTCTTAGATTTACTCTTAGGTAATTTATAATTTTTTGTTCTAGTCTAAGTGGTACAATTGTTTATTGTGGCAAAATATGCATAATATAAAATTTATCATTGTAACCATTTTTAAGTGTACAACTCAGTGCATTAAACACATTCACAGTGTTGTGCAGCCAGCACCACCGTCCATTTCTAGAACTAGTCATCATCCCTAAGAGAACTCTGCACTCATTAAATAACTCGTGATTTCCCTCCTCCCCACAGCCCCGGTAACCTCTATTATATTCTCTGTCTCTTCAAGTTGTGTATTCTAGGTTCCTTGCATAAGTGAAATCGTATAATGTTTGACCTTTTGTGTCTGGCTTGTTTCACTTAGGATAATGTTTTTAAAGTTTATCTATGTTGTGACATTGTATCAGAATTTTATTCTTTTTTAAGGCTCGGTAATATTCCATTGTATGCATATACTAATTTTTTTTTATCCATTCATCCATTGATGGACATTTAGGTTATTTCCATCTTTTTGGAATAATGCTACTATGAACATTGGTCTAACCTGTTTGAGTTCTGGTTTTCAGTTCTTTTGGGTATATATCTAGGAGTGGAATTTCTGTATCATATGGTAATTCTATATTTAATTTTTTAAAAAACCACTAAATTTTTTTCCACAGCGACTGAACTATTTTACATTTCTACTAGTAATGCCAGGGTGTTCCAATCTTTCCACATCCTCACCAACACTTGTTATTTTCCACTTTTTAAAATAATAGCCATCCTAATAGGTGTGAAATGGTATCTCATTGTGGTTTTGCTTTGCATTGCCCTAATGACTAGTGATGTTGAGCATTTTCTCATGTGCTTGTTGGCCATTTGAATATCTTCTTTGGAGAAATGGATATTCTAGTCCTATGAAATTGGGCTGTTTGGTTTTTTGTTATTGAATTATTATATAGTTCTTCATATATTTTCTATATTAATGCTTTATCAGATATATGATTTACAACCTTTTCTCCCTATTCTATGGATTGTCTTTTCACTCTCTTGATAGTGTCCTTTGATGCACATTTAAAAAATTTTGATGAAGGATAATTTATCTATGTTTGCTTTTGTTGACTATGCTTCTGTGGGTGTATCCAAGAGATCATTGATAACCCAGGGTCATGAAGATCTCTCTCCTGTATTCTTCTAAAAGTTTTGTTTTAGCTCTCACATTTAGATCTTTAATCCATTTTGAGTTAACTTTCATATATGGCGTAAGGTATAAATGGTATATATTTTTAAAGAGCATTTTCTCACTGTTGCTATATGTAAGTACAAAATGGCATTTTCACATATAATATACATATAGAATAGTTCAAAATCCTAAGCGTACAGCTCAACAAATGTTCACCAAGTGAATATATCTGTAACCAACATGCAGATGAAGAAACAGCTATTTATCAAGCAACCTAGAAGTCCTTGTGCCCTCTTCCAATCACCCACCGTGAGAATAACCAATATCCTGATTTGTTTTCTTTTTTAAAAATTTGATAAAGGTATACATTGTGAAATGACTCCAATATCCTGATTTCTAATACCACACATTATTTTGCTTGTTTTTGAAACTAAAAGAAAAAAAGTAATCATGTTATGCACACTCTTTTCAATCTGACCTTTTTTTTGTTCAAAAATGTTTGTGAGTCATCCAAATTGTTGCTTTCGATTGTAGTTTATTCCTCATTACTCTACAATATTTTTTGTATGAATATACCGCATTTTACATATCCATTTTACTATAGATAGGCATTTAGGTGGTCCAGTTTAGAGCTATCAAAATAGTGCTGCTATGAATATTTACATGCATCTTATTTAGTGAACATACATATACTCATTTCTGTAGGTTCCGTGGAATAACTGGGTCATACGTTATAGGTATGATCAGCATTGGTATATAGAGCCAAATGTTTTTTCAAAGGATTTGCCTAGCACACAGTTTTAGAAGAATAAAAAGCATAACCCTCTAATGACAATTTCAGGTTCTATAACAAGTCCTTGGAGGTGGGTAGGGATGTGGCATATTTTGGAACAAGGAAACTTTCTAACTCAACCTCAACCATACCTGTTGATAGAGTCAGCCATGATGAGGGCTCTGCCATCGTTTGTTATTGTTATCGTTGTAGGTGGTGAATTATTGAGAAGCAGGTAAACTAGAGAGAAATGGTAAAATCTTCATGAAAACTCACAATTAGCTCTATAACTTTGGTGAGTTATTTTGATGTTAAAGGAAGTAAATTATGCATACCAAACAGAAAGTCAGATTTTTAAGACATTCGGTTCTTTCAAGGTCAAGAAAATCTATATAGGAACAAACAAAGACGGGAAAAGAAGACTTCATGGACTGGTCCTTGTCTACAGCTCTACCTTCCTCTGTCTTGCCACTACCCTGGTGCCCCCTACACGCCTCCTATTCTGAACTACTTTAATTTCTGTCCAAGTCACCGTGTGTCTTTCGCTTCTATGCTTTTGTACAGACTGTTCTGCCTCTGTCTGGAATGTACTCCTGCCCTCTTCCTCCTTCACCAAACTCGAACGTACTGCCCAGCCATGGGTTAGGCCTCATCTCCTTCCGGAAGACATTCCTAAGGGAGGTGCCTATTCTCTCTGCCCCTAGGTCCTCTCCTCTAGTCATATTTCAGTTCAGGCTGTAACTGCCTGTCTACTTGTACGCTCCCCAACTATAAATTAACATCTTGAGGGCAAAGACTGTGTATTCTTTATAATAGTACAGTGATATCTGTTGGATAAGTGAATTTTAAAAGTCTCTGGATATGTTATACACCCTGGGTATCACCGTGATGACTGCCCATTGCCAAGTTAAGAAGAGTTGTCCTGAATCCTGGGGCCCTAAGTACTTGTTGTTCTTGGGGGTTGCACCATTTCTGTGCTGGTCTCACTGGCATCTCTGAAATTGCCGCTCCTTAGAGCTTTTGGTATTTTCTGCCAACTTCTGGTTAAATTACTACAGACTGCCTCACCCCGTGCTCAGAAATCTAAGGGTCAAAATAAGAAGAAATTCTTGTAGACAGAAATGTGTGTTTCTGGGAATCTCCCTACCTGTCTGAGACTCTGAAATGTATTTTAGGCCAATGTGCAGAACAGAAGGCCTGTTTCTGAATTAGGGAAACTTTCATGGGCTATGTGTACTTCTTATATCGTATTGCTGATGAGGAGGAGAATGTCCCAGGTTTCAATCTGTGCATTGTAGAATGAATATGATACAATAGCTTTCTTTTTATCTGCCAAGTCACATGGTAGAATTTGAAGCATCATTCCTTGGCATTTCTGCTTTATATAAAAGCAATATTCTCTTCCCCAAAAGATGCGGTCACATTTTTGCTTCTCTTTGCAAGGTATTAGTGTAATTTGCGCAGTTTTCTCCTCATTAGTAGCTAGAAAATGCCTTTTCTGGTTTCCTTATCACTGCCGCAATGCTTCCCTCTGCTAGAATGCTGCAACTTTGGTTTCTCTTGCCTCACTAGAGTGTGTGATTTGGTGGAACTGTATCAGCAATGACATCACCACCACATTCACTTTGGTGGTTGACATTAGGTTATCAATGGAAGCATTGTGAAAAGCCCTACAAGGTCAAGACCCATTTAGTTCAGAGGGTTTGTGAATTCTCAAAGGCCATGCTTCACAGGCTGTAAAGAGAACCTCAAATATTATGTTCTCAAGTTCAGTACTGCTATTAAACACTCCAGTTCACTTCTCCTTGGGGTTTGGGTTGAGAAAGAATAGATACAAAAGCAAAGATAAATGACAGAATAAATTCTCTTTAATGATGTGTTACATCAGATAAAATTATCTGAGAACTAATTGTTCTCCATCTTGGCAGCCCACTGAGTTTCAAGACCTATCGAAATGATAGAAACAGAACAGCCCTGGAAGTATTGGTAGCTGCTTCTGACACACAGGAATGTATTTGTTTTGTGTACAGCTCTCCAAGGGTAGGATGGACATAAAACTTCCAGACAAGGCTATCTTCAGACACTGACCAGGGATCATAATTCTAAAGAACTTCAGAGGTACATCTTAGTCTCAACCTGGACAAATCAGTCACTTTGTATCTTTATCAAATCTGTGTTCAGAGATTTTCACCATGGTTTTGTAAAATACCAGACGATGGTTCTAATTATGGGCAGATAAGGAATTGCCTAAATGTTAACACATGAAAGCTGACATCTTTGAGATCCACTTACTCTGAAATGTCTCCCCTTCATCGTCTGCTGAAGAGCGCCTGGAATTCCCAGGCTTTGAAACATTTATTCGGGTTAAAATATAGTCTGCAAAAGATTCCCACAAGAGGTTCCCACTAAAGCCTATTGGTAGAAAGGAGAAGGCATCAGGTGTAGCCCTATCCCATCAAACTCATGAATAATAAATACATATAAATGTATTGGTTTGGGGTTTGGGTTTGGTTTGGCTTGGTTTAAACTTTGTGTGTGATTTATTGGAAACACTGGTGTCATCTCAGAAACCAGGGAAGACATGTAACAGAACTGGTAAAGTTTAGTTCTTCCACTGCTTAGAAACTCACTTCTCCTCAAGGTAGCACGAACACCAAAAACATAATCTGGAAGCAGGGTGGCACCACAGAACAGAGCCCTCGGGTCAGCAAGCAGGTGAGCGCACAGGTGCTGGGAAGGTGGTTTAGAAGGCGATTGAAATCACACTATAATAGTTTGGGGATACGAATCCGAAAAGAGATAGCACAATCCCTAGGTTGGGTTGTGGGACGTCAGGCAAGATGCTCAGTTTGTCTTCTTTGTATTGTTGCTGAAATGGCTTCCATGTCCCACCAACTTTAAGGCGAAGCTAATGATCACGTTAGTATGTTGCATGTTGTGTGACTGAGGAAACAATGAACCTCATCATTTATCTGATGATGCGTTTTGTCGGATCCGCTGCCCCGGGCACTTGAAAAGCAAAAGTTTTACTTTAGAATTTAGGCTCTGATCAAACATCTATCAAAGTTACAGCTATCTTTAAGACAACTGTCTTTCCCTAGCTCTCAACTTTCACTCAAAAGCATCGATCAAGTGTGTAAGCCAGGCACAAAAGTGTGATGTGGGTCGTGCCCCTGAATTCGTATGTTCAGTTTATGAGCCTATAAAGTAGGTGGCTGGAACTCTCCAAAGTCTTAACATATTCTGGGGCTGGACGTACACTTTCGTATAGGCGTCCGAGGCAGGACAATGTGTGGAGGCAAAGACGGGTGTTGCCATTCTCAGCCCGTTATCTTGCTTGGCCTCCTGGCTAGAGACAGCCCCAATCTGCCCACCGCGTGTGGCTCGCGTTTCATTTGAAGGGGGTGCTTTTCCTGAGAGGGAGGGGCAGTCCTTTTTTTACGGGCACAAGTAATAAATCTTGTTTTCTCCTGTTAGATTTTGTAATTTTGTTTGAATCTTTATAAAAAAGGATTTTACAGTAGTCTCAATTAAATACATATAAGGAAAAAAGAAATCACATCTATCTCTATGACTCCTAAAAGATAAGAAGTATCTACTGAAGTCACAGTTTTGCTTCTTTCCAATAAACAGTCACCATGGTATCCTAGCCCTTTGGAGAAAAGCCACCAAATAAATCTAAGAAAAGCTTATAGTTCTTACCATGTCTATTTAATCCATGATTTCTAAAGGAGCTTTAAATGTTTTTGATGGTCTGTTTGTTCTGCACTTTCAAATTAAGCTCCCCTGACCAAAAGGAAAAAAAAAAATCCAGTACAACTACAGTTAGTTCATTCTGAGAGAAAAGCCAGAAATTCAAATAAACCGTTTGTGGTTAAAAGAATACATGTCGAATTTGATACTTACAAAGGGGGAAATCACAATGAATAAACAGAAATTTCTGAGATCTAATAAACATACACGCCATGTAAAATAGCAACCAAATTTAGTACTCTGCTGACTTCCCGATTTAGCTTTTCTGTGTGTCCAGGAACATATTTTTTGGGTGTAGCTGGGCAGCAGGAAGACAGTGGCAGCAGATCAGGGCCTCATCTAACTTCCTAACCACCGACTTGAGTGTTTTTTCTTTAAGCCTATAAATGAGAAGTACTCGTTTTTAAAGTGATGAGGAAAGAACAAAAGGCACTGTGAGACCGTCCTCTGGCCTGGGGCGTTTGAACGCACGTGTGTAGAAGAGAAAAAATTCACCAGGGTTCGCACGCGAAGATGTATTTACCTGTGGGTGTGTCGACGACGAAACTGCCGTCACCTTGGTTGGAGGCCGTACCTTGGATTCCTGACTCGGGTGTACACTGTCCTCTTGCGGCCATCCCGACATCACAGGACGAAGACTTTTCTTGCGAGGACGTGGCCCCACAACTCCCAGTCGTGACCCTCAGAGAGGGAAAGTGGAGCACGCGCCACTTGGCTGATGAGGCAGGTCGAACGCCTTCCACAGAGTGATGATGGCAGTACCTGGGGCTGCACACCTCAGCCTTTCCGCTCTAACCTCTCATCATCCTAGCTGATGTCGCATGGACACTCGAGACTCTGGACTCACAGCATTGTGTGTTTCCAGAGACGCATGAAGTGAGAAGTTCCGAGCTCCCTGTATTCCCAGGGCTAATACTATGGCTCTGAAGAAAAGGTAATTTATAATTTGACCCTGAGACCAGCATGGGGGTTGGTCAAAGAAGGTTTATTTAATATGACCCTCCAGTGGTAGTGTATCCAATCCCTTCTTCCACAATCTTCATGTCCAGTCTGTAAATGCGCAGGGCAATCTGCTGCCTAAGTTTGCATCACGCCTCTCTTAGTTTTAGTTAGCCTATCCCCGCCAGGCACCAAGAAGACTCATTAATTCTCAAATTCCAGGACAGAAAGGACAAATCTTTTTTTTTTTTTTTTAATCCTCACCAGAGGACAATTTCCCATCCAGCTTCAGACAGAGTTTCAAGCAGGGAGAGAAACATCAACATGAGAGAGACACATCGACTGGTTGCCTCCTGCACGACCTGACCAGGGCCGGGGATGAACCACAACAGAGGCATGTGCCCTTGACCAGAATCGAACCCATGACTCTTTGGTCTGTGGGCTGACGCTCTAACCACTGAGCTAAACCGGCCAGGGCTGAACGAGTCTATTTTAATCTGTTATTATCCTTCATTATTTCAGAGACTTTGATAATCTCACCTTTAAGTTCATAAATGTATTCTAAACAGTCCCCCTGAAAGCCCCGATTCACCCAGAGCTGAGCTAACCCCTCTTGGGCTTCTCTCTGGCCCTGCGTCAGCCCAGAGCACCACACCGACAGTTCAATAGGCCAAATCAACCGAATGGATGCAAAACATGAAATACTTAGCTTTCTTCAAAAACTTTATAGGTATGGCTACTCAGAAGGGGGCTGCTGACAGTGGAATGGGAAGGTACAAACGCGGAGACAGGAAGGAGGAACTTGGAGAGCTGGGTGGGACAGGAGCAAGGACTCGGATCCGGAGACAGAGGTGAGCAGAAAGCCAGAAACCAGGAAAATGGGGAGATGGAGGACCAAGTGAAAGACGAGAAAAAGCACAGACCACATTTTTAGTCATTCTTCTTTCAAGGGCTGAGTTGTCTCACAGAGTGTCATTGCTGTCCCATCTCAGCTAGGTTCAGACATATTTGTCCCCAAAATGCGTCATAGAACTTCCTGGGTGAAGAGAACGCCAACCCTCATCAGGGCAGCCTCTTGCTCTGAGCTCCAGTGGAGTTTTAATGAGGACAGTTGAGGGTGTGTGTGTTGTGTGTGTATGTCCACACTTTTAACGATTTGTGAGCTATACGATAGAGTGATGGGAACCATCAGATTCTCCCACAGAATACCCTCCAATGATAGATGTGGTACACTGGGTTTGGATTATAATAGCTACTGTTTACTGAGCCCTGTGAACCAGGTACTGTGCTTCCCTCTTCACAGAGATGATCTTATTTCATCTCAGACCCTGAGTAAGATGCACAGTTTTCTAGAGTTCTATTCTACAGATCAGGAAGCCGAGGCTTAGAGAAATTAAATAATTTCTCCCAGCTAGTAAGTGCTAGAGCCAGATTTCTGTATTTTAAATTGCAAACTTGATAAAGAGTGTGTATTTGACTAATTTCTGTCTAAGCCCTCGTACAGCATCAAGAATGAAGGCACAGTCAACAAATGCTTGACACTTTTGTAATCAGGTTGGCCACCTTTTCATTATTAGAAATGGGTTTGGAGTCTTTTTCATTGTGCAGTGATCATGTCTCTACTGACACCAACATTAACATCTTAATGAAGCCAGTGGGTTTTCTGACCCTACTCAGGCAGAGTATGCACTGTCTTCCACAAGTCATGGAGAATAAAAAAAGCAGTGTCATCTTTAACAAGGGCCTTTGTATAAAAGGGCCAATTGAGACCCATACTTATAGGCCTAGTTCATTGAATCCCTCCTTTTTATAGCATCCTTAATTTCAGCATCTAAGGACAATTGAAAACTGCATTCTTTTTTTGTAGGACTGTCCCTTTTCTCACTCTGCTTCATGAAGCCCAGCTGGGCATACTACCCCCATTGAATTCAAGAGAGGCTCAATGCTTGGAGCATTCTAAAGGGTGCAGAGTGAGAGTATAAACTGACCACGATTCAGTAAAAAGAAAGGATTCAAATCTTAATTGGAAAAGTCTGCTGCATTCTCTCACACTTGAACTTGTACCCAGCACTTGTACATGGAAAAAAATCCTGTGGATGTTTTAAATCCAGGATGGTAACAGTGTGATCAATCTTTG
This sequence comes from Tadarida brasiliensis, assembly GCA_030848825.1. Classification (NCBI taxonomy): domain Eukaryota; kingdom Metazoa; phylum Chordata; class Mammalia; order Chiroptera; family Molossidae; genus Tadarida; species Tadarida brasiliensis. The sequence continues at coordinate 62,412,655 of CM061265.1, forward strand.
CAAAGGAAGAACATTTTAAAGATGCCCAAATATGTTTCCCTTAACAAACAACGTACATTAAAGTGTCCCATGAGGGCATTCTACTAAGTGAAACAAATCAGACAGAGAACTACCAAGCAAAATTGAGACAGACTCGTAGATAGAGAGCAGACAGACAGCTCTGTGGGGCAGGGGGAGGGAGGAATGGAGGGACTGAGCAAAAAGGGAAAAAGAGAGAGAGTACTCATGGACACGGACAAAAGTGTGCTGATTGTGGGGATGGAGAGGGGTGGAGGTGGAAGAGGGCTTGGAGAGGATAAATGGTGATGGAAAAAATAAAATAAAAGAAACCATAAAGTTAAAAATGATAAAAATGGTCCGAGGATGTGATATAGAGCATGGTGACTATAATTGACAGTGCTGTGTTATACAATCAAAATTTGCTGAGAGAGTAAAACTTAAATGTTCTCACAAACACTCACAAAAAGATACATTTGTGGAGTGATGGCTGTGTTAATTAACTAGATGGTGGGAAGACTTTCACATTGTCATTGTATATTAAGTCACCACGATGTGCACTTTAAATATCTTACAATTTTATTTTTCAGCTATACCTCAGTAAAGCTGGAAAAAAATAAAATGCCACTATGTTAATGTTAAACTTTCTGGATCTGAACTGTATCATAGTATCTCTGTTGCTAGATTAAACATTTCAAAATAACAATGCCTTTTAGTGAAATCTTAGCCTAAAGTAGACATAAACTTGCATTTTAACTTTTTTGTATGTCTGGTTTCTGCTGAAACTGGTTGCTAAATTTCTTAGTATCTTATTAGTTTTAATTTTGCTCATGTTTATCAAGCATTTTCTATAAGCCAGAGTCATACATGCTTTTGACTGATCACTTTTCTTTAGTCCCCACACCAGCGCAATGAGCTAAGAAGCACCTTCTCCCATATTTTGCTGATGAAGGAACTGAAGCTTACATGTCACAGTAGTTAGCATAGGGTGGGAACAAGACTGAGCCACCAGTCTGAGCGCACAGCCCACAGTTCTCACCCCCTACGTGAGGTGACCTTCCTTAGCTACCTCATTTGATCTTTCAGACCAGTAGAGCCCTGGCATCTAGCTGAGGTCTGAGGAACCTGTTCCATGCAGCCAACAGATGGCCTATGTATGCTAGGAGACTTGGGAGGTGACACTAAATGACATGTCACTCTGTCCTGGTATGGGGTCATCACCTTTCCCAGGATATCTCATCATAAATTCATAATCAAGCCATTAAAATTGTTGTAAAATGAACCCAGAAGGCTGCCTAATCCCACTTCTCTCTCTAGAGTAGACCAGCTGACACTCAGAACAGTGGGGGTGAATTTTTCCTGCGGTCTGAAAAACAGTGTGATTTAATAGCAAGAACACTGGGTTGAGCAACAGGGAATTAGGGGGTTAATCCCTACAAAGAAGACTTGTCAGGACACTTTTCCTCTCTGGACCTAATTCTGTTCATCTGTAGTAGCACTGGAATCTTTCACTCACTCACTCACTCACTCATTCATTCATTCATTCATTCATTCAATGTAGATTTATTAAATGCTTTGTTATGAACCAAGCCCCACGCTAGATGTTGGGATATCAAGACTGTAAGAGACATTCATTCCCACCCAGAAGCTTATAGTTTAATCAGGGGGAAAAGGTAAGAAAGTACTTGTAGTTCTGTACCTGTGGGTGGTGAGTGCAATGATGGAAGTATACAGAACATTCTGTGGCAGCACCTGGGACAGGAACCTAGCCGAGGCATGGGTGAGTGTTCAGGCAGCTTTCTGGAGAAGAGTGAGAACCAACAGGAGTCCTGGAAGGATGAGAACAAGTTATCCAGATAAAGAGAGGTGGAAAAGTGGGAGGGGAGGAAAGGGAAGGGTCCTCCAGGAGGAAGGACAATGAACAGAGTCTAAGGATGACATGTATGGCGACAGTATGGTACCTGTAGAACTGTGAGGAGCTCAGAATAGCTGGAGCTGTGTGGGTGTGCAGGTTGTAAGTGTGCGCACCTTGGCCTGCGTGTGGGCTGGCAGGTGCGTGGTGGTGTGGGGGGGCGGGGAACGATCAGGGGAAGCGGGGAGGAACAGAGCTGCAGTGCTCATCAGTGGGTGGGGAACTCTGAATACCATGAATATCCTGACCTAACAGCCGTGGGGAGCTGGGCCAGAGTTTTCAGGAAGAGGGTGGCATAATTAGATCAGTCTTTTTCACGGGCATTCTGGAGACAGTGTGGAGAATAATCTGTGGGAAGCAACCCTGGGGGCAAGTGGGTTACTTGTGCAGTTTCCAAGTAATGCTGATGTTGCTCAGCCAGGAACTGCACTTTGAGAACCGCTGTTTGAGGCAATGTTGACTGCTCGTTATAAAATGCTGGGATTCTTCCTTATTAAAAAGCAGCTTTCATGAATATATATATTTTTCAAGCACACTCATTCTATCTAAATTCATAAGATGAATATGGGCCTACCGATAGTTAAATTCATTATCCTTGTCTTAGATTTTGTTTCTTCTCTGGTCCTAGATTTTGTTTCTTCTATTTTCCCAAGTTGAATTTTATTTGATACACCAGAGAAAAATCTCATGGTACATCCAGTAATTTGCAACATGATTAAAAAAGCTGAAATGCCATTGCAGTTGACTAAATTCTTTGTCTGACTGAAATACAATAGACCAATTGAAGCCTGTAATATTTGGGCTCAGATTTTAGACATGAAACCTTGTAGAAGGAAAAAAAAAAAAAAGTCTTATCTGCTTTACATGGATTATAAAATCCCACTCCTCCTATTTTGAGGCTAGGAAAAAAAAAAAAAAAAGAGGTTATAACTGCAAACTGCCTATATACCCGGTAATCACAAATTCCTTTCCTTATCAAATATCTAGGAAAGAACATTATATCAAAGAGAAACAATGCCTCTTCAGAAAAAAAAAAAAAAAAAAAGGAACTCTGTTACTTTAGAACAAGGCCGGCATGAATCTAAGTCTGTCTAATTGAAACAAAAAGTTCTGTGTTAATTTTATTTTCATCTAAAGGACAGTGAGCGTGTAAAGCCATCAAGCTGCTCTAACTTGAGGGTGGACTATTCATAATGCAGAATATTTTAGCAACACACTGAGTCTGTTAGTGTTGAAACATATGGCCATTTTATAAGAAAAATGTGGTCAAAATAAACAGCCAACATGTGATGATGTCCTGATAGCATCTCTTAGGAGTTTACTTCAGTAATGCTACAAGGATTCTCTCTTTTTCCTCAGTGTAATACTTGAGGTGTGAGATCACCAATTCTTTTATCTCTCCGGATAAGCTGTTTTCTTCAGAAAGCCTCACCTTATTATGCTTGCTCAAAGTGTCCCATTTAGTTGAACATCACAGTCCCCTTAAAAATGCACAGATGCCTCCATATTACTGAAAAATGTTAATCACCTGAAGCTTAATAGAAGGCTAAGTACAGCCAGAATAACCAATGAAAGGGACTAATGACCCTGATTCTATCAACTCAGGCATTCTTTGCTAAGTAACTCTGTGAACTCACAATTGGTTTCACTAGAAAGGATTCCAGCATCCCAAGCAGTGGGCCATAATTATAATTACAGGTGTGGCAGAAGCAGATGAGCTCATAAGAAACAAAGATTTGCTCTGCTGGACAGTCTGCTCTGAAGAACAAAGAGTGGCAGCATAAATGAGTCACCATGTAAGCAAATTGAGCAATCACCAACATACAACAGAGAGCGTGTTCCTCAGCCAATAAATACACCTCTCTTTTTTCCCTGGTGGAGGTGAGTTTTGCCTCTCTGTACTCGCCTGACCTCCAGCCGGTGGGCAGGGGCTGATTGGGTAATAATAATGAAGCTTCGTTCCCCTCATCTTTCACCACCTGCCCCCACCCCAGTCTATTTTGCAACTACCACAAGAGGACAACACAGCCAAAGACCTTGAATGAGAAAGTTAAGGTTTACTTTCTATCTCAGCTAGGAGGACAGTCAACTAAACTTTTTTTTTTTAATTTTTAAATTTTTTTTTCTTTATTGATTTTTAGAGAGAGAGGAAGAGAGAGGGGGAAAGAGATAGAAACATCAATGAGAGAGAATATCGACTGGCCGCCTCCTGCATACCCCCCACTGGGGATCAGGCCCACAATCTGGGCATGTGCCCTGACTAGGAATCGAACTGGTGACCTCTGAGTGCATGGGTCAATACTCAACCACTGAGCCACACCGGCCAGGCTCAACCGAAGTTTTCTTTAGGGATCGGCTACCAAAGTGATAGGTACTGATTTTATTTGTCTGTAGAAAGTCCTCTTTGGTCCAACAGTGAATTAGGTTGGATTTTAGGCTAATTGGAACAACATGCTTTACGTCTTGACTTCCAGATTTATATGAAAGCAATTTCCAGGGCTAGCAGCCAAGTCTTCATTGGCAAAGTAAATCAGAAGAGTACTGCAATTATGCAAATGATCAAGAAAAAAAAAGAAAAAAGAGTTACAACAAGATGGTGTTTGCCTAATGTAGGTGGGGCAGTTGTACCCTCTTTCCCTGTTTTCAGTTTGGCTGTGCTCGCAAAAACTGTTCTCCTCCGCTTGGGCTGGGTGGCGAAGGACACATTTGGGGCCCCAGAGAGGTTAGGGTTTCAGTACGGCCTTTCTGAAGATCATGAAGCACATTACAGGCCAACATAGGGCAAGGTGGGGAGAGCAAAAATGCTGGCAAGGAAACTTAAAGAATGGCATTTAAAGTAAGATTCTTTCAACGTTTCTCAACTATTCTTTATTATTGTATGTGAATCAAAGTCTCAAAACAATTTCCTTTATATCAGAAATCTGGCTTTGGATACAGAGTCTCCTAACCTGGAAGGTGACAGCTGGTATAAGGACATTGGGGGAATGTCATCCCTTCATTAAAGTGATGAAGAGCTTAAAAAGATAATAGCTCTCCCTTAGGAATCTGTAGGGTGGGGAGAACCCTGAAAATGTGCATAGAAATAGACACAAGATAGCATATTTCTATGCCTTTAGCGGCTAAAATTGCATGCCCTGTTCTATTTTGCAGATATAGGTTTGGCAACTTAGGACTTTGAGGGCAGAGGAGAAAGTTCAGTGTGTACCAAGTGTTGCAGATCAAAAAGGGATGGCAGCAAGCTCGCCGGATATTGTAATGAAAAGAAAAGCAGCATTATCCCCTCAAGCTAGCCAGACAAAGACGAGTGAGACGGCCAGCCCCTTGAAAGCTATTAAAGATTAGAGTCATTGACAGGCAAGCCCCTTTCATTAATGACCTCTGTTGTTTCCCAGGACTAACCGCCAAGCTTTATGGTTACAGCGTGCTCAGGGAGTGCAGAAAAAGCCCCAGGCCATAAGACTCTGCCTGAAACCCCAGCACAAAACCAGGTCTGACGGGAGGCAGCGATCCCAGGCAACAGGGAGACACGTGCGTCTCCTGGGAATGTCGAGGCACCTGGTTACATTTCCCAGGCTCCGCGTGGGAGGAGAGGACAGACAGGGGTAGGCACTTTGAAACCCTTATCCCTCCTAGTTGTTTACTTGACACCAAGTTGCTTTGAAAAGTAGGAGCTCCGTGGGATGGCCTGCAGGGGCAGCATCCTGGGGCGCAAGCGAGAGGGAGGTTGGGGGTAGGGTGGGGTGGGGTGGGAGGAAGCGGCGAGCTTGTGAGGGGCCGAGAGGCGCGGGTCCTCCCACAGACCACAGACAAGCCTTCTCTGTGTCTCGCATGTAATGACACGGCTGTTCCTCTGGAGACGGTGTTTTGATGCAGGATAAGAAATCAGATGAGGCGCTCAGATATGGCAGCAAATGGTTCATCAAAATATTCTGCTTGTGATGGATGCCTGGGTGGGATTCTTGCCTAGCAGGCGTTAATCGGAAATGAAGGAACAATAATGAACAGAAAGTGTTTCTGAAAGAGTCATACTAATATAATCATGTGGAAAGTATAAAATAGAAGCACAATACACAGAAAGTAAAGGTTGCCCTTAATCACTAGCTTAAAGGCCATAGACTTCATATGGTATGTTTATTTCAAGTACTTTGTTGACAGTGACCTATAAAAACCCACATAGGTGAGAATCATGTTACAGTTCCAGATCTGTGCACTCTCACGAGTATGGATTTGGAAGAACAGCTATTTGAGAGTTTAAGGACTAATGTTTTCCTTGGTCTCTAGCTAAGCCTAACCTGCAGTTTAGCATCAGGGTTAGGGAGGGAGGAGGTAATTTACCAGGCTCATAAAGACCTGCCCACTACTGAGATTCCTTGAGGCCAAGAATTAATCTGTACCCTTCATAAGGATTTATCTCTTGTCATCTGAGATCTATTTTGCCTTTTGTCTGGTCTCAATGCGCTAGCACTTCACATCCAAGGTAAGAATAAAATAACTTTGCTGCAGACATTATGAAATACAGTCATACTGCTAAATGATAAATGAGTCCTCTCTTATCTGTAATAGCTACCAAGCACTTGCCATGTGCTCATTAAACACAGCACCACAAATATAAACTGAATGGTTAATGCACCAAGTGCTTAATTCTCTCATTTCTTTCCATTCTGAGGTTTGGTGCTATTATTTTTATTCCACTTTAGAGATGAGGAAACGGGGGCAAGAGAAAGAGCGAAGACCACATGGAGTTAACAAGGAGGTGAGGGGTCGTTAAGATTGGAAGCTAGCCAGATCAGTGTATTTGAGTGTTAGGAAATAAGAAAATGCTTTCCCTTCCAAAAGGTTTCACAGGGTGATAACTTTGTTAGCTTTCTTCTCAAACTCAACCCTTGTCCTTTTTATGCCATTCCCCTATTAAAAAACCTTGAATTTACCAGAAAATAATGTTTTAAATCAGAGTTAATTTTACTCTTCTAATAATAACTAATAATGCCTTCAGATCTGTGTGAATAACTTTGTAGCATCTTTGGGGATGACATAAAGAATGCTATAATTATACCATTTATATACTCACGTCGTCCAAGATACTAGATGTGCTACCTAAGGGAACAATCTGTGTGTGACATTAAACTTCCAGAGGAAGCTACTATAATACCACACTGGAAGAACGAGTCACAGCTTAATGGGAAGGGCAGGAATGGAAATGTTTTTATGTTGCCTTCATTATTTAACTAATGCCTCTCCTCTGATATTTTCAGCGAAGCCAGGCCCACCTAGGAGAAGGAAGAGGTAAAATCTCTTAGAAATGGGCTATAGGCTTTATCTGTATAAAAGATATATCATGACATCATTTCAACTGGTTATCTCATTGATCTCTAAGCTGTTTAGCAGAGGGAGAAGACATAAATATTTCTATTTGGGGGATGCAGTAGTAAGGACTAATAGAGTTAAATGGCTTGTCTTAAATTCTATGAGGAGGCAAAAAACAACATCATTGTCCTTACTCTCAAGCTTTTGCTCTATCAGTAGTTTCTAGGCAGCAAGATGAAAATATCTTCTGGTTTGAAACCACTAGGTTTTCTTACCCCTCTAGATACAGTGAAGTTTTTGTGTTCAAACTTAAAGTCGCTTAGTTTAAATGGACAATTACAAGATTGTTGTAGGCATCCTATTTCGTCAAGCCATCAACAGGCTTTCTTATATGAAAAATTCCTTTGTAAAAATAATAAAGAACTGGAGTGTTGAGGGGAGCCATTAAGTTCTTGGTTTTTTTTCTTGCAGCTCCTATCACTTCTAAATGTAGAAGAATATAGCATTAATTCTCACATAATAACAAAGTTATTTTTTTAAAAATCAACTCAGTGTTTTGAATGTCTGCGCTGGTCTGAAACAGCAGGCATAGGTGGGTGATGGCAAGAGGCCTTTAGGCCTTCATTGTACCCAATCCCATAGAATCTGTCATGTTCTATTGGCTTCTTCTTGCTTAGTCATAGTATGGTTTGGCACCATTGCAAAATTTCACATTTTTAGAAATGATAGTGTGAACAAAGACCAGAATTTTTTTTCTGTTATGTGTTATTTAATTTGCTCTTAGATTTTTCAAATATAATGTTTTCATTTTTTTCCCCAGGTGGTCAGTCAAGATTTATACTTTCCTCCACCTCAAAAAAGGACCGTCAAGAAAATGTTCCACTCTTCTGTTGCCTCCCAAAGAAAACTTTTTAAAAACAATGATCCTTTGTTTTCTAGTTCTCTCTGACTAGCAAGAACATTTCTATTTCAATTTTGTAATTAGAAATGTTTTAATATAGCACCTACTATTGTACCAAACAATGTGTAATTAGACCCTGGAAGCAGAGAAAAATGTCCCCGATTTCCAAAAACTTATCATCTCAGTACTGAAAAAGATAGTTTTAAAAAAATTCTAGATCATATTTAAAATTTAAGCTTAAGTGTTATAAATTCTAGACTTATATCTTTTGTTATCTTAGGTATACTTTATAGCTTTCTAGAAAAGGGATAAATGAGGTCTGAGGAATCCGGTGTTCCTGTTTCTTATTTTGTCAATAAACAAGTACAGTTTTTCTATGTAATTATCTCTTTTTAGTGTTTATTTATTGATTAGTTTTTCCTGGGCTATGAACCAAAATGAATGTGACTCGATGTGAAACTCAGTATTTTAATTCCTGTGGCAACAAAGTAGCTCCAGCGTTAAGCATAAGAAGCAGCAGCATCCTCCCAGAATTTGGAAACAGAAAAGGTTAAATTCCCAGCAATGAGCTTTTAAAACCTTTTACTAGTGTCCAATATTTCATTGAGCTATTCTGCACCTCCGCTGCCATTGTCAGCTATGATGCTAGTGGCTCAGAAACCCAAGAGAGATATAGCTTTCATCTCAATTTAGCTGTGTGACCAGAATTTAGGAAGCAACTCATCTGTTTCTCAGCTGGTTCACCTGGAGGCTTTTCTCAATTGCCTTGAGGGTTTTGAGTAAAGAGAACTGCTGTTTTATATGTAAATCATGATTACCTACAAATCCTGGCTAATTTCAGGTTATATTAGGGTACCTGAAGAGTAGTGGAGTGGACTTCAGGACACTGGGAGGCCTGGTGAAATTCCCTAATAGAACTGAAGACAGGCGAGGAAATCACAAACAGGTCCCTTGTTGATGTGTTGATGGTCATAGGTATGCATTCAGTGTGTGTCCTTACTCTGTCTAAACGCATCTTCACCACTCTTGCTGGGATCCTTCATCTTTAGAATTATCTTTCAAAAACAAGAGATCTAAGTACTGTCACTCACTTCTAGAAATCACCTGGAAAGCAACATTTGCAGCCGGATGTTACATACTCTCTTCAGTTTGCTAATTGTATTTTGATTTCTCACTGAATTTGCCATGGATTGATTTCTGTATCTACACCTGAGCATTATTGTGTGTGTGTGTTTTTAAGTTTATAAGTAGTATGCCTTTCCCCCAAAATAATTTAAGGCAGGTTATACAAATATATCCAATAAAGTTTTTCTACTTCAAGGCTGTGTCCCAAATGCAAGAGGTCCTAAGGGTTAATTTTAAAACAATTATGCAAAAGCATGTGAACTAGATAGATAAGCAGGAAAAATAAATTTTACTTTCTAGGTTGATTTTGCCCTGGTATTACCACCACAGCAATAATTAAGAGGAGTCTGCCACCTGAAACTGGGCAGAGCTCCTGGGCTAGCCAAAGTCAGTACAACACGCCCAGGAGCGTTGTCAGAACGCCCTTGATTTCACCACCCTGGGTGTTCACGGAGAAGGGATGGCACTGAAAGGTATGCAGCCAAACAGAAATTGTTAGATGTCATCTTCTGCTGGGAAATAAGATAATTAAGTAATTGTTTCGTGCCACCACTTATAGATACCATGGTTTCTCTCTGGAAAATAACAACCCTGGAAGTGGACCAAGCCCATACTTTATAGCATATGACTTTTTTAGGGTTCTGCAGTGTTTAGCATTTGAGATTGCAGCTTGGATACATTTCAAAGGAGCACAGCCAACTTGGCATTACTCAGTGTGTGGCCAGCCAACCTGGACCCCTTCAGAAGGTGATTTTCCAGTCTGAATTTTTCACGGCCTTGTTTTCCCCCTTCTACTTCCTTCTTCATTATGTTGCTTGCATTCATGGCTTATTAGTGGTGCCAGCAGAAATGTTGGCTGAAATAGTCAGGAAAAGCACAATCAGTCCAAATTGAAGGTCGCTGGGCATATAGATGAAAGATTTGGTGGGGAAGGAATTATGGTTTTAAATAAATTTTTAAAGTGCTTTCAGATTTTATTAATCCATAATATCTTTGATCTGATTTATCAAAGAAAATGGATCTTTCCATGTTCCTCTCTATCTATGAATATGCTCCAATGAATTCCTTTTTTTTTTTTTTTTTTTTTTACAACCAGTAGGCAAATACCAACTTTTGCCCCAGTTTTCCTATGGTACCATCACTGATTTACCCTTCTCCAAAAAAGTTTCTCCACTTGCTTCCCTCTCATTGACTCCTCAGCCCTCTACATCTGACCCTCTCTTCCAACCCTCAGATGCCTCAGCTCTCCTCAGTCCCTAGTGTCTCACTAGTTGCTAAATCCAGTAGATGCTGTCAGCCCTTATCTTGCTCAGACTCTGCTACATTTGGTGCCGTGGGTCCTTCTTTACTTCTTGACACTCTCTTTTGCCATAAGATCCATGAAGCTATATCTCTCTAGCTATTTTGTACCATTTTGGCCATCCCCTTCCTGACACTCCTTCCACCCACATAATAAATATTGCCATAGCCCTGGGTTATGTTCTCTAAGATGCTCTTCTCACTCTATATGCTTCACCTGAGTAAATTGCCCCATTTTGATTGAACTAACACCTACTTGCTAATGACTCCCACGTATATATCCAGTCCCAACTCTCCTTCAAGTTTTAGATTTCCATATCCAATTTCCTGTTTGTCACTGTCACTGATATAGGTCATTGGCCTTTCAAATGGAATTGACTGTGACTTTTAGTCTTCCCTCTTTCATTAGCTCCTCTTAAGAGTATTCTCTTTCCTTTAGTGTCTTCACCAAACTTTCAATTACCCAAGTTAGAAATCCAGAAGTTCATTTTACATCCCTTACCTTATCACTTGTCCAGACTGGCTCAATTTGTTACCAAATCTTCTTTAACGAATCCCTTTTCTCCATTCTTACTATCACGACCTTAGTTCTAGTCTTGATCATCTCTTACTTGGATTAAAGCAACAGTTTTGATTGTTCTTTCTCCCTTTGTTTCTCTTTCCCTCTCAAATCTATCATCTGTAAAACTATCTGGAGGACCTAACAAAAATGCAAATTTGACCCATATTGCTCCCTTGCTTAAATCTCTTCAACTCTTCATCATCTATGCTATCCTTATCCTATAAGATCCTCCACAAATTGCATCCCCCTGTTCTTTCTCACTACTCTCTGCTACATCTAAGCTTCTGTATTGATTTGCTTATTGTTCTGTGAACATGTTTCTTATTGCTAAGACTTTTTTCATGTGATCTCTTATTCTTGGAATGGCCTATTCTCCCTTCATTACTAGTGGCTAGCTCTTAATCATCCTTTAAGGCTTAGATATGGTGTTATAGCTGCCAGAAATTGTTCTCCGACACCTCTAAAGCAAGATTATGTACACTTCCTTAGTGATCCTATAACACTATGCCCACAAATGTTACTGTGTGTTAGTACATTGCAAAATTATTCATTTTTAATGTCTGCCTTCACTATTATAGACTAAAGTCAGACTGCTTAAAATTAGTGTATTCCATGTGGCTTCCATGACATTTTTCATATAATAGCTACTTAGCAAATGTTAGTTGACTGTATGAAGGTTGTGTTGATTGGATATTGAAGTGTCCTTTACCTAAGACTCCTAGGTACCACTATCTCTTGATTTATCATTGGTAGATCTTTTATTTCTTTATGATTTCTTCCTAAGTGTTGTCTATTTAAGATACTTTAACAATTACAGCTCTTACATAGAAAATTTTATCATAATAGTTCTTGTAAGTTTTAACTCTTCCTGTTCCCCTTCAAGGAATTTAAGTTATAATTTTATAGAAAGTTATATATTCTCTGTTAGCTCCCTGGGAACCCCTAAAAATATTGGAAAGCAAGCTCAACACATACCTCTAGTTCATGGACATGCTAAGTTCCTTTTGGGATGATAACTGCCAAGCACCAAAGTACTGTAACTCGTCATCCTTAGTGAATGAGAGGAAGAGGTGGTGTGGAAAGAACATCCTGTTTTGCAGAATCTCAGTGACTAAATGTTGTCATCTCACGTTACTTTTTTTTCCCATTAGTGCATCTGTTTAATCTTACGCTGCCCCAATACTACATGGTTGACTTGGGTCACTAAAATCCAGTTTATGCAAGAAGCTGAAGCATAAGAAAAGCAGGGTGGTTTAAGTGAATTCCTTGTTTCACAGCCCTAAGAGGTAACGGTAGCACACAAAACAGTCCTGGGTCTCACAAGCACCATCTCTGGTTCCTAGAGATCTTTGAATGATGTGATGCCAATCCCAATGACTTTTCATTAGCCCTCCTATCAGAAGTATTGTTATCACCAGAGGCAATTTATTTATTTATTTCTATTTTAGAAAGATACTTAGTTTGAGAACATCAACCAGTATAAAGAAGCAAGTTCACGTTAATAATATTGAGGTTCTACATAAAGAGTTCTACTGGTAACTACAGATCAATAATGTAGTAAATGCTTTGTATATGTTATCTTACTTAACCTGCAAAATGACATTCTGAAACTAGGTCCATTATACTATTTTTAATATGTGGAAACCAAGGCTCAGAGGGCATAAGAAACTTGCTTGAGGTTATACAAGGGGTAAAACATGAATTTAGATGAAACATAAGTCTGTTTTTGTCTCAGTTTAAGTATTCCAGAACTCCTTATTCTTTTTGCTGAAACATAGCTTGTTTAATTAGACTCCTACAGCCATTTTGGATGTTTCTAGTTTTAACAAACTATCATATTGAAAGTGTTGAATGTGTCATTTCAAATTCTTGAGTGATGAGTACATTTATTACTATGAGAATCTCAAATGCAAGACTTTGACAAGTGTCAGCGATAATTAAATGTTAATATTTGTTATTTGTTTTAGGCTATAAGTGACAGCAGGAAGCATTTTGTTCACCAAAAAGGATGAGAAACATCTCTTGCTTTCATGGGTCATATAATTCGCTTGGGTTAGTCAGTTTCTATGTGTGATGACAGCTTAACGAGTAGATAGTGCTTATCTTTATGGCTTTTCAGTTGAACTTGATTTTGATCTAATAAAAGAAAGAATTGGAAGAGTACTAACTTCACATTACTTGCTTACTCTTGAAACATGATATTATCAAACACATTAGGAAAATTACTTAAGATAACATTGATCTTTAAGATCATTTGAAAATTATGTGTAGTTTCAGTCAGCAAGATCTCTGCCTCTTCAGAAACTCACTCAGAGGAAGCAAGTCTTGCAATAGGAGAAAAATATTGCTAATTAAGAACTCCAGCCTGAAGAATCCAACTCTTTGAATTTTCCTAATGAAAAAGACAGGTAGTCTTAATATGAAATCATTATTTTTTTCTTTTCTAATAAGGGTAGAGATGATTTTACCTTGTTTGAGAAAATCTTTTGGAATTTATTAACAAAACCATCTGGCTAAATCCCTTCTTTGCCATTTTCTCAAGTTCATTTGAGATAGATAAGATTATCCTCTAAAATCCTAGATTATTAAGTGCACTTTCTTGCATATAATAATCTTTTAAAAATTCAGTTAGAGGAGATGAGAAATAAGCTAATGCCTTTTCCCTTTTAAAAATGAAACAGATGTTCTTTATTTTGGGATCATACCATATAGAGTTATAATTTTCCAGAATTATGTCAGGATTATATTTCAGATTGCAAAGAAAATATCAGCATAATACTTAGATCCAACCAAGTAGGCCAATTAAAATTTATGGGCTATAGCTAATAACAAGTTGTATAGTTCAAAAATGATTTTTGAATTCACTTCAACCTAGCTGAGCTATATAAAAGACAAAGGAGGCAGTGAGAACTTAGCTGGGTTTCAAGCCCATAAAGCTGGCTCGCATCTGCATGAGTCACTGGGAGATAAAGGCATCCAGTGATTTACTTGAATTATTTGTTGCCAGCCTGGAAAAGATTTGGGAAATTAGCAGTGTCCTCACTTTTTTGATGGTGTGGCAAAAGAAAGGCTAATTCATGAAAAGGAGAAACCCCTTTCATTTGACATTGGATTTCCTCCTAGCTCAAACACAAATGGCATTACTAATAACAAAGCAACGTCCTGGGAGACTAGATGGAGATTGTTTTTAAGAACTAAAGGGCAACCTGGGTAATTTTGAGTCTACAAATGGTCTCATTTTACAGCCTATCTCTCCTTCTTCTCCTTCTTCTTCTTCTTCTTCTTCTTCTTCTTCTTCTTCTTCTTCTTCTTCTTCTTCTTCTTCTTCTTCTTCTCCTTCTCCTTCTCCTTCTCCTTCTCCTTCTCCTTCTCCTTCTCCTTCTCCTTCTCCTTCTCCTCCTCCTTCTCCTCCTCCTTTTTCTCCTCCTCCTCCACCTCCTCTTCGTCCTCCTCTTCCTCTTCCTCCTCCTCCTTCTTTTTAAAGGACATCAATAAGTTTTCATTAATTTCCCAAGCAGCTGTGCTTTGTAATGAACTTGACTGTTTCCATTTTCACGCTGTGAATGATTCTTGGCCTGGTTAGAATGTATGATTCAGGTACACGTAGATTCTTTGTGGCACTTTAGGATGATGAAGTTTGCTTACAATAAGAACGTGCACTATCCACCATCTTTTCTCTTTGAAGATGTTGACAGTCTGGCTATGATCTGGCATAACTGAGCAACTGGGCCACGCCAAGTCAGGAAAGAGGTCAGGCTTATGAGAACGACAATCCATGGCTCAGCCAGGCCCCTAGAGGTCTCCTTGCCACTGGAGGAATGGCATAGATTGTTCGCTGGGACATCCTCAGAGATGGAATGAAAGAAACAGGAAGTGGTTGCTTAATGCCAAGGACTTGTTAATCCCAGACTTTAGGAAAGACTAGAAGGTGATCAGTTGTTTCCTCTGGCCTGAATGCATGTATTTGTCAGGATACATCTGTAACAGCTGCAGCCACGCTCTTCAGCGTCTTTGTCTAGTTCCTTATTCTGAAAGCACCAGCTCTTTGAGAGCTTCTCTTGCCTTCCATGGTTGCTTCATGGTTGAAACTTGAATGTATTTCACTGTGTCCTTTAAAGCTGCTCTTCGCTCCCGTGCTCTGGCTGCCATCCTCCACAACCTGGGCAGCGGCTGTTTCTCCTCCTCCATGTCCATGCTCAAGGAGTCGGTTTGCAGGGAGGATGATTCCAATTCTGATCTTGGTTTCCCTCCCACCTAAAGTGCCTCTCTCTTTAAGGCAAAGTCTTATGATACTTGGATTGGAGGGAAACTCATTTCACAACCTTGATTCTGCTAGTGTGCCCATATCATTTCAAGTTTAATAGTAAACCTTTTTTAGTTCTTGCTCTTAGCATACTTTGTAAATTACTTCCCAGAGCTGCCCTTACTAAACGTCTCTGACCTTATTGTCAAGAAAGGCTTGACAAGCAGAAGCTGCTGCCTGGGGGCTGGAATGTACCACTTCCTGTTCTTTCCTTCCAAGCTGAGGCATTCTATCCAAACAAAAACTGAACTCAGTGTACATGTGACCCAGAGTCAGTCTGAAACAAAACTCTCCAAAGATGAAAAACTTTACACATTAACTCCTGGTTCCACTCCATCTACTTACAGTGCCTAAGACCACAAAGAGGGCCTTTTAAAAAGAACCAAAACAAACAAAGGATGGCTGAAGATGTGGACTAAGGCAAACAAGCGACCAGCAGCCACAGATAGCATCAGATTAACTGCTGCTGAATTCTGACAAGATGTAAGGAACTAAGACAATAGCACAGTACTAAGTCAATGACTCCACAGCCCTGCTAGGACACTACTCAATCCCCCTAGGATATTTCAGTGTAAAGGCAATCAGTACTTGGACCCCAGCCCAGGTTATTTATGACCAGAAGGAGCTGAAGAATCCTATGTCTTCACTATAAAAATACTATGACAACAGAATGGACCTTCTGTTATAAATACCTGGGACTGATCTTGATATTTTTCTTATAGCCATGCTTCCTGTTTTCCTATCAATAATTTACTTAAGATATATTTCAAACCCTACCAAAGAGGGCTCATTAGCCAGATATTAAACTGAAGGCTTTCTTTCTTTTCTTTTGTTTAGGAGATGAATTAGCAATAAGTTGTAACAAGATGGAGACAGTAAATTAGCAGCCAATCACTGAGGTGGCTTCCCTAAAAAGGGCAGATGTACGGGGAGAAGCCCTAGTTTTTCCAAAGGATAGATGTCACCCAGGAGAGGGAAGATGCTGGGAAGAGGAAAGGAGTGGAAAGATGGTGATTCGGGGTCTATGAGCTAGTAATACCTAGCAGACAGATGGCTGTGGGGAGGACTGAGAAGGCTGAGCACCAGATCTAAAATCCCTTGGGCTCTGGCCAGACTGCACATGAAAACTCACGACTGGATGTGACACTGGTTGGGGCCGCCTTCCCCCAGAGCCTCCATACAGGCCTCTCCTCCAGCTCTCGTGGCCATTGGAGCAGTGGACTTGCCTCTGCCCTGTTCTGGGCCACACTTTAAGAACGGTGACTTGGTGGCAGTAAGTAACTGAGTGGCTCTTCAGAATATGGAACTTTAGTGCTAAAACCAGGAAAGTTCTGGGGGAACCAAGATGAACTGGTCACCCTGCTGCACAAAAATACTGTATAAAGAATCACCTTATTTTACATATAGGCAATAGAACTTTTATTTGGACCATAACTCAAATAGAAGCTACAAACATGTTTGACAAATTATTATAATAGGCATATAGCTAGACCACAATCAGTTTAAGAGAAATAAAATAAAGTTTTCCGCAAGCACTTACATATTGAGACAGATCCATTCATTTAACATTGTCCTTAAATTGTACTTTAAAGTAAGATTCAAGGCTTCCAACTGGATAGTGGTATTAGAATAATTGTAATGATTATAACTAGGATTTATAGAGTGCTATGTAACATAGAAAAAATCTAAATCCATTTTCATATTTGATCTTTACTTCAATCTTGGGAATGTTACTTTCACTTGCATTTTGTTGATGCAGAAAATGAGGCTTAGAAAAGTTCAATTGCCCGGCCGGTGTGGCTCAGTGGTTGAGCGTCGACCCATGCACCAAGAGGTCGCCGGTTTGATTCTTGGTCAGGGCACATGCCCAGGTTGTGGGCCCAATCCCTAGTGGGGGGCATGCAGGAGGCGGCCAATCCATGTTCTCTCTCATCCATGTTTCTATCTCTCCCTTCCTCTTTCTAAAATCAATAAAGAAAAAAAAATTAAAGAAAAAAATTTCAATAACTGGCAAAAGGTCACCCAGCTCATAAACAATAGAGTAGGATCCAAATGCAGGTCTCCTTGACTTTAAAACCTGTGTTTTTAAATTCATGAGTAATATACTGGGCACAGGGAATAGCATGTGTAAAGGCCGAGAGGGAGGTTAGAGAGAATTTGACGTTGTCAAGGAACAAGCATGGTGAGAGAGGAAGCTACAGAGTTTTGTCGGTCCAGAACGCACTGTGCCATGAGGGCCTTGTTAAAATGTTTGGCATCTAAAATAAGGGAATGGGATGATATTGAAACAGAAGAGTGAAATGATCACACTTGCACTTGGAAACGTTTCTGCCGTTGCTTTGTGACAGATGTATGTGGGGAGGTCAGTTCAGAAGCTATTGAGCTTGTTCAAGCAGGTGAAGATGGTGGCTTGGACGAGGCTTATGGCAGTGAATGTGTAGAGAAGTGATGGGTTGGACTGGAGAGATATTTACAAGGTAGAATCAGTGGACTTGATTGGATGTGGGAGTGAGGGTGCAGGAGGTGACAAAGATGACCTCAGACATACAAACTTCAAGGGAGGATGAGCAGGACAGCTGTCAAAATGCTGACCTTTCAAAGGCATTGCAACTCCACTGGGTAACTTGGTAAACTACAAATACAGCCCGCTGTATACAGTGCTGAAGTACATGGTGTCCATGAGTAAAAACTGAAAAACAAAAATGCCCTCTCCACTAGTGCAGGCCTGTCTTTGAACACAGTTTCAGCTCACTCATCTGAAAATTAGCCCTTACAACCAGTTAAATCTCGAAACCTACTAGGCCTAGTACTATTTATTGGAAATACATTGTTGTTGTTTTTTTTAAATTATAAAAATTTTAAAATCCTTTCATATACCAAACAATCCATTATTAAGTTTGGAACAAAGAAGGGGGGAAAAAGAAGAAGAAAAGAAAAGAAAACAGCTGGGGAGAACAAAAACTAGAAAAGTGAAAAGATTTTTGTCATTTCCCCCCAGAACATTTTCTTATTTTGACCAGCGGAAGTGAATGTTTCTATTTTTTCAGTTATTAAATTTGTTCCTCTCCACTCCCCCTGGAGGAGGTTGAATTTGTGTCCCCAAAGATTCATGTCCATGCAGAACTTTAGAATGTGACTTTATTTGGAAGCAGGGTCTTTGCAGATGTAATTAGATGAAATCATCCTGGATTTAGAGTGGACCCTAAACCCATTGACTGGTGTCCTTATAAGACGAGTAGAGCCACAGGGAAGACCATGTGAAGGCAGAGGCAGAGATTCATATGCAGCCACAAGTCAAGGAATGCCTGGAGCCACCAGAAGCTGGACATGGCAAGGAAAGTTTCCCCCCTAGAGCTTTCAAAGGAAGCATGTCCTGCTGACAACTTGACTTCAGACATCTAACCTCCTGAACTATGAGAGAATAAATCTCTGTTATTTTTAAGCCTCCAAGTTTGTGATAAATTGTTATGGTAGCCCTAGGGATCTAATACACCCACTAAATCAATGTTGAAGAAATGGTTTGCTATTGTCTGTGTTTTGGTACAACCTTGTTCCCTGGTTTTCAATAGGAGCAATAGGGAGTACGTGATGTACTTTTCAATAAGAAACACTGGCAGAGAGGAGATTTGGGTGGAAAGTGTGTTCAAACTTAGACATGTGGAGTTTCAGTTGTCTACCGTATCTAAGTAGAGATGTTGAACAGTCAACTGCACATAGCCATCTGGATTTCGGAATCTTGGTTCGGGCTGGGTACACATGCTGGGAGTTGTCTGTGCACAAGTGGTACGTGACCCGAAGGAGTGGCTGAGATTGCCTGGGAAGTGAGTGTGATGAAGGAGAAAAGAGGAACACTTTCAAACAGTTCCCTGAAGAGTTCCATTTTTAAACCTGGGGTAGATGAAGAAGAGGTTAGGAGGGAATCGTAGAGAAGACAGAGAAAAGCCAGAGAGGAGGGTAGCATATCAGCCAGGGTAGGACACAACTTGCCCACGTTGACTGCTGAGATGTTAAATAAGATGCAGATTGAACATGGCCATTGGCAGTAGCAACATGACGGTCACTGGTGACTTCAGCGAGAGTAGTTTAGGCAGAGTGGGATTGAGACTGGAACGGCTTGAAATACATGCATATTTGAAATATTTTAACACACCTTCTAAAAAGAAAGAAATGAATGGGAAATGAGGAAATCAAGGAAGCAAAGCTTGGCTATGCAGAAAACAGGATAAGAAAGTGTTGTGTGTTTTAAGATGAAAAGGACTTAGGTGTGTTTAAAATCCTGTTGAAACGGAAAGCTGAGGGGAAGAATTGTTTGAAGGGAATGAGTCTGAGGATACAGTGGGGAGCGAGGAGGTAATCAATAGTGCAAAGTTCCACGTAAGGTGGTTGGAGACAGGATCCACTGGACACATGGAAGAAGTTGGCCTTAGGAGAAGGGAACTCTCCACTGTGCCAGCAGGAAGGTGAAGACAGGTGAAAGGTCTGTGGGTGGGCAGGTAAAGATTGTATGGTGAGTGGCTCATGCTGTGAGTTATCACCTAATGTATGCCTTTTCCCAGAAAGTTAAAATGCCATGCCTTCTTATTACTCTACTTTAGACTCTACACTAGCACTTTACACTGAGATCTTCTCTTCCTGTAATTAATCCAAATAAGTGGTATTTTAGGGTCATAATTTCTCTAAAGCTGCAGACCATGTAACCATATTTGACGGAAGTGTCAGGATACTATACTGTTCTTAAATAAATTCTTGCTTTTTTTTTTTTTTTTTTGGTTATTAATATCTCCAGAAAAGGGCACACATAGAAATGTAACATTTTGCTACTTTCCTGGGACAAATTACAATTCTTTTTAAGATGGAAAAAAAAATGACATATTCATGAAAAAGAATTGCTTTGGGGAATTCCTAGTTGATTCAGCCAAACTTTTAAAAAATGTAAGCTGTCTTATAATAGCAAAACGGCTCTTCTGTGATTGTCCTCAGAGTAAACAGAGTCAATATTGGAATGTGGGCTGCTCTTATGATTATGCACAGTATACAGCAAGTGGACAGATAGAAATGTGAAGTGATTCGGTAGGTAGGTAGGTAGTGAAACCACTTAACATCAATTCTACTGCTCCTGTTACCAGGCACATGATAAGCTGAATACAGCAGCTAGCTATTGATTTAAACTTTGAGTTTTCTGACATGTAAGAATTTCAATATCATGCCTGAGCAACACTGAATAATAAATGATACTACTTTGAAATGTGTGTGTTCCTATGCATATACTTCTTTTCATGAGCTGTTTTTCTTCTTAACGTAATCCTTTTAGTCCCTTATTAAACTCTTTATGGCAAGCCCAGCCTGTGTGGCTCAGTGGATTGAGTATCATCCCATGGACCAAGAGGTCCCGGTTCCATTCCTAGTCAGGGTACATGCCCAGGCTGCGGGCTCTGTCCCCAGTAGGGGGCATGCAGGAGGCAGCTGATAGATGTTTCTCTCTCACATCAATGTTTCTCTCTCTCTCTCTCTCAAAAATCAAGAAAGAACTATTTAAAAAATAAAATAAAATAAATTCCTTATGACATGTTCCCCCTCTGGAAGTGCAAAGCATCCCCTGCCCACTTTCTTTCACACAGTAATTATTTCCTGATAATGATGTGGTAGAAATAGCAGCATAGTTGTAAATAGAGGCTGAGCTACTAATCAATGTTAATTCACTCTGCAACCTAGTACATTTGTTTTGTCGTTGTACGCGTTGACCTGCTGACCTATGGTTAATACGCTATTCTATTCCAGCTATGGCTGTCGGAGGCAGGGGAACAGGCAGTGGAGAGAAGTGAATTTTGCCACGCGTTATGTCTTGCTTTATAAATCACAGCAGGTACCATTATTAACTTCATTAATGTATTCATAGGGCAATGATATGTCTATAAATGTAATAATAATAAAATTAAGGTTTTCTCTTAAAGCCCAAGTACTGTTCATTTAAAAATATTCTAGATTTCATCAGTCTTTTGATAATAACAACATTATTCTTCATTAACCTTTTGAAAACTGATACTCCATCTGTATATAGATGTTTTTTCAGTTCCTGAATTTTTAGTTAAGAAGTAGTAGTTCAGCGTTTTTACACTGTTATTTAGAGAATGTTGAGTTTTGTTGTTGAAAAGGAGAGATTTAAAAAAATGATGATACAGAGAATATTATGCATTTACATTTTCAGGGTTGGCAGATTGGGTTCTTATGGGCCCCTAACAATGTTTATGGAAGCAATCAAACAAACGAAAACCAGAATAAGAATTTGGAAAACAAGGGTTTAGGATTATATACAACTCACTGCAAGACCTTCTGCAAATCACCTAATGTCTCTGAACTGTTGTTTTCTAACCACAAAATAAGAGTATCAGACTAGCTATTCCTTCTAATGTTCCTTCTAGCTCTAACATTCCCAGGACAGTCATATTTTATGGGTCAGAGAATAATAACTATAAATAATGATTTATTTCTTCCGGAAAAAAACATGCACACCAAGTTACTGTATTACAAAATATGGGAGGAACAGAGCATAATAAAAAAGCATGTAGTGACTCAGACTGGGGCTGAAATCCTAGCTTCACCATTACTGGCTGTAAGCAGTTCATGTAATGCTCCCGGCCAGTTTCCTCACTTCTACCACGGGAGTGATCACTCCTCCTTGACGGGGCTATGACAGCAAATAACCGAACAGACGTGCAGAGCTTAGCATAGCGCCAGGCACAGTCAGCACTCAGTAGAGGCTAGTCATTATTTTTGTTGCTTTGTCACAGAGGCTCTGAGCATTAAGGCACCCAGCAAAATGTACACGTACCATAGGTAGTACCCATTCTTGGCTCCTTTTTATAAGAATCAGAATTTATGCAGTTGAAACCCAGGGTTTTTAGCCTAGCCACACAATATGAGGGAAAAAAGACATTAAAAATGGCCAGAAAAATTTCCAAGTCATGAGAATGAGGCAAGCAGTTTTTGGGTAAGGTCAACAATCCCACGCTGGGGAAGCAGGCTAATGTTGACTCAAAGTAGCATTGTGGTAGCATTAAAAAAATACACCAGTATAGGAAATTGTGTAAAGGGGATCAAAAGGAAATAAAACACCTCCAACTACCAGAAAGCCAATTCACTCAGCAGCAAAAATCAGTGAGGTGGGAAGACCTACTGAGGAAAATCAATGAAGCAAGGATTTTTCCCCGCGTCCAGGTATGAGCAAGACGCTGTGCAGAGTTCTCAATAACAGACCTGCCCTGAACTTCCTTTACCTCCTCTGGCTGCTTCCTCAGCATATTTTTGAAACAGAGAGCACAGGATTTATAATCTGAATTCTTACTCTGCTGCGCGGTAGAAATGTGATTGTGGACCAGCCTCTTAGCCCCTTGGGGTCTGTTTTCTCCTATCTGAGGAATGCACTGTAATGAAAGAATTATACAATGTAACCTGTTCCTATGTACTCCATCTCAAAGGATACATCCCCATATTTTCAAATTATAATTTTACAGTTGAACCTTCCAATGGTCGATTTGCTTGGAATGAGCTCCTCTCAGTGTCCCTCCAGTTATTTCTGAGAGTTCCTTAGGGGTCTTTGATCTCAGGCAGAATCCTTTTAGTGTATTCTGTTCTGATCTTCTCTCGTTCTCTTTTCCATTCCACTGCTGATTCTGCTGGGGTTATGCCCATGAGGTAGCCATCGGAGAAAACTGTTCTCTACTGGCATTCCTGCTCTTAGCACTGGGCAAGAGGGTCTGACTTTCCTGCAGCCATGCCCCACCCCATGAGGTGGAGATGCCTACTTGCCCCTCGGGACCATGCCCTGGGTACCCGGGACTCCAGAATCTCCTGCGCAGAGGGACTTCAGGCTTCATCCCTGGGCCTCTCATCCTGAAGCTAGAACACTCAAGTGTGCACACCCTACAGGCTAAAGGGGCACCTTAGGGTGGCTGTTTGCTGTGAGATTGTGTATGAAGACTGAAAGTGTGGCCCCGGATGTCCACTTATGAGTGAACAAGGCCCTACCTCATAAGGGGCAGAGCCAGCTGGGAAGAGAGAGGAATGTGTTATGGACAGTAGACAGAGGAGAGAGAAGAAAATTCTAAATTTGAACTGGCCTACCAGGTCATCGTGAAGGTAGATTTGACAAGGTAGGAGGATGGGACCTATTCTAGGCAATTAGGTAGCTTGATTCACTGTGTTCAAATATTTGGCTGTGGGTGTGCATGTCTCCTTTGTACTCCTGCCCAGGCCGGCAGACATTGGGGTAGACCTGTCGGAGTGAGGTCATCACCACCGATACCTCCTCTTCCGCTCTAGAAAGGGCTCTGCTCCGTCAGCCCGCGGACCAGAGAGACTCGGGTTTGGTTCCCGCTAAGGGCACGTACCTTGGTTGCAGTTTGTCCCCGGCCCCGGTTGGGGTCATGTGGGTGGCAACCAGTCGATGTGTCTCTCTCACATCGATGTTTCTCTCTCTCTCTTCCTCCTTCTCTCCCTCCTGCTCTGTCTGAAGATAAATGCAAAAATGTCCTCGGGTGAGGATAAAAAATAAATAAATAAATAAATAAATAAATAGAAAGGGCTCTGCTCTTGATAATTCTTAGCACAAGTGATACCAGTCCTGACTTTAGTAAGACTTCACTGAAGACCAGGAAACACCAAATAATGCAGAGTAACCAACAGCTGTGATAAGTGGTGGCTACTTTTAGGACCCACAAGCCCAGTTGGACTGCAGGTCAGAGTTCCTGACTAGCTCCCATGGCTTCTGGTATTATGGAGACCAGCTCAACCCCATCAAGAAGAATTTCTAAGCACCTCCAAACTCCAGTCTAGCCCCAACTATTTAATCTTGTTCCTCTTGTTCTTGTTTCAAATGGAGTCAGACTTGTTTTTTTGAAACCAGAATGATTGACAGTAATATTATCTTTCCTTAAGATAAGATCCTACCTACCCATCAGCATCCACTTGTGTGTCATTTGACCACAGTGGCCTGTAAGAGATCACAGTTGTTCCCCCTATTTCTCAAAATCCTAATTGCTCAGTCTTAATGAGCACATGTTTGGGCTGTAACTGATGAGTCCAGGCAGCAGAACACAAGCCCCAGGCCAACTCCCCATCACAGCCTCACTCACCTGCAACGGGGGGAGGAGGCAGGTAGAAGGGTGGGACTGGCAAGCCCCTCCTGTCATAGCCTGGCCACTGATCCCAGAATCCTGAGAACAACTATCTAGATCAAAACGACACAGGCCTTCCAGGAACAAGTTATTCTTGATTTTAAGGCAGTCTACATCAAGACGAGGGGGAGGGGAATTCTCTACCCTCCAGGGCAAAGACCTGTTATTCCCAATTATAGAATCAAATAGAACTCAAGATACCAGTTTGAAGTAGCATTTGAATTAAACTTGTATTATCCAGGGCTTTTCTGAAAATACGGCTCTGCATCTGTATGTATATCTGTGAGATCTAAAAGGCTCACCAAAGTCCATTTTCCCAGAACAAAAAGAGGTATAAGCCACTTGCTCCTTGGTAAGTTTTCAGTTTTCAAAATGATTAGAATCACATTTCTGCCATACGTTATTTTTTTCCTTTTCAGTGAATTGACTGGGATGACACCAGTGTACAAAATTATACAGGTTTCAGGTGCACAGTTCTACAGCGCATCTTCTGTACACGGCATTGTGTGTTCACCACCCCAGGTCAAGTCTCCGTCCATCACCATGTACTGCCATACATTATTAAATGTGTCTACTACTAAACACAGTGTTTATTCTTAAGGTGAACAGTAACGGCTGTCCTACCTACATCATGGACCATGCGAAGACTGCAGGAGGAAAGGGATGCTGTGCCAGGGCAACACAGCAGGACATCTAAACCCCTGAATGGCCGCAGCTCGGGGGCATTACTGTTGGCCACTTCACAAGCTACATGTCTGGATTTCAAAAGCAGTGGAAAGCCATAAAATGATAATCCAACGGCTAGGTAATTCTGTTACTTTCCCCTTTATCCTGAGGCTAACTGTTCTGGTGAACATATTAGATTCAAGTCAATGTCATTTAGTGTCTTCTAAGGATAAGGCAGGATGATAGGCATTGAAACTCAAACTACATTCCCTTGGCTCAAAGCAGCATTTCCGCCCAACTGCTCAGCTGTGTTTATACCCGCCCTAGAAAACCTGGGAGTGCGGGGCTGCTGCTGGAGACAAAGGATTTCTTTTGTTTTCCTCCTTACTCATTTTACATGACCAGAGAGAAAGAATGTGGGGGTCTGCCTTCAGCCAACAAATGCATCGTTTTGTTTTGTTAGCACGAACACTGTGTGCAACATGCAGCTATCATGGTAAAGACCAGATTCTGGAATCAGCAGACCTGCTATCAAACTCTTAACCATTGAATTAGTTAACATCATCAAATCAGACCGATCACATGTCAAATTAGGTGAAGAATAGTACCTTTCTCATAAGAGTGTTGTGAGGATTAAAAGGGATAATGAATATAGAAAACTTAGCATAGTAGACTCAACTGTTAGTCATTTAAAAATAGTAGTAATTACATTATTTCTGAACCACGTGCTAAAGAGGACACAGAGATGGTAAATTGAGACCCCCTAATGCCAAGTATAGAATCCTGCTAAAGGGAGTAAACTATACATCAGCAATGTGGTTTACAGTAAGAGACAGGGAGGAAGTCTTTGTTATTTAGAATCACACCTATGCCAAATATATCTGAGAAATAGGAAGTCAGTGAAAAATGAACCAGTATAGCTATATTAGGCATCACAGAGTACATATATACCCTGTGCAAATGGTGGACATGAAATAGATCACGAGCAATTGACAACAGGTTATTATTGTAATATTCCGAAATGGTAATCATGATTTTTTTCATGTAGCTCTATTATTGAACATTAATAGGGAGTGTTATATTATCCATATTCATGTGCAATGGGAAAAGTTATTTCAACTTGGTCCTGTTGTAGAAGTTACATTCTGGAAGTTTATTCCTGCAGTCAGCATACGGGACAGAGAGAGAGAGAGACATATACAGATTTCAAGGCCACAAGGCAGAGCAGCCTGTCCCAGTCACTGACTCCCTGCCCACTTCAGTGGAGAACAGTGAAGGAAAGCAAATTTCTTCCTAATAAGACAGCTTTTAAAGTCTAACACTGAGCAGTTGTAGACTAAGATAGAAAATGTCCTGGAAAACAGCAATAGAGGCCCTGAAAGAAGAAGAAATGTGAGTTAACACACATAGGATTTTAGAACAGTTCTGCAAATGTGCTACGTCCTTAATAAAAGTTAGCTTTCATTATTATTCTTCCAGGAAAATAACAACTTGGACACACAAAAGAGTTTCAGTAGAACCTGCACAAGTTGAAGAATCTGTAGAATAATTTACAAACTTAGACATTTAGATCCAAAAAGCATATAAGGATGTTTTATTTATTTGTTTAAAAGAATCAATTCCTTAGTTGATCCGGGCACTTGTAATCCTGTTGAAGACCTTTTGCAATGGATCTCAAGTTTAACTCCGTACGTAGGAATAGCTAATCTACGTACATAGTTATTCCTTAGTTTCAAATTTGTAATCTGCATAAATTTCCAGTCTAAAACCCTTCCAGGTATTATTACACCTGATAGTATCTGGATCTACTCTAGTTCAGGTTCTAGGGCCCTCCCAGAGTGGGCAGATCAGATAAGCAAGCCACTTCACATAGAGCTGCCTTAAGATGTTTGTTGGGGCACTTTTATCCTATCAGTCATATAGTTTATTCAAAGATGAGACCTCCTAAGCCCTTATTCAAAGCTCACTTACTTTTCTTTTTTTCTAATTCAATAATAAACATTTATTGAATTTTAAATATCTACACGGCCATGAATATGTGTCTGGCCAGCCAGAGGAAGATCAACTTCATACTCATCAATTAAATGACAAATGTGTTGGGGGATCAATAAACACCTTCGAGCCCCTGAACCAAGACCTGTGCTTCAAGGTTTGTGTGAGACTGAAAAACAATATAGTTACCCACTAGAGACAGTTTTACCTTTCTGGTTATAAATATATAATCCCTAGGCTTGTAAATTACTCCCATGAGGAGAAAATACTGCTTTTCTGTTCTCTATCACTTGACTTACCTGAACTTTTTGGAAAGCACTCATATACATTTTCTGCGAGCACACTGATTCTGAAGACTTTTTATAAAAGTTAATGACTCATAGGGCAATCTGTGTGACTTCAACACAATGGCAACCTGTGCAGGTGGTTTTTATGTGCTCATACTGTGCCTTCTGTGTATATTTTTTCTAATTAGTCATACATCCTGAAGCAGTTAAGAATGTCTGTGGGAAGAAATATGAATTATACTGGGACTGCTCTTAGCTTGACCCATGGTAAATTTGAATGAGTAAAAAACTCCCCGGAGAGAAAATTGCTCACTGTATAAGGTAGGGGTCTTCCTTTCTTTCAAGGCAACAGGATACATTTAGCAGCAGGAAAAGAGAGTTTATTAAATATATCCTGAGTAAGACCCTTTTGTGATTTGTTGTTTTTTTAGGTTCAATTTCTTGGCTTCTAAGATCTGTCCCTTAAAAAAAAAGAGTAGTTCCAAAGCTGAAATTGATCAAGAATTCAACATTTTTTTTTTTCATGAAGTCTTCCTGGTGAAGGGATAGAAAAGAATTTAATTTAGATTTTAGTAAGCAGTCCAGGATGATTTTAAGATAAACTATAAAGCCATCGGCTTCTATTTAATTTGCCCTGATAAAATTTAATTACTCTCAGACAAAGCAAATTCTTCCTAATTAGATTTGATATAAAAAATTAAAACACAGCAAATTAACAAAGGAAAGTGATCTCCAGATAATAAAAGCCAGGAGAATTACATGTTGTACTCAAGGAGTGGTCTGGAAAAGGTTCTAACAACTAAACAAAGGAAGTTCAGTGTGGTAATAGTAGGAGGAAAGGTAGCCAAAGAAAAGAATACTGTGATGATGAGTCTCCAGTCAGTGTTTCAGACTCTAGGGGGGAGTAAAGAATAAAACCAGAGTGTTGGAAGAAGCTCTCAATGATCTGCAATCACCCCCTTATACACAGATGAGGAAACTGAGGTTTCACATAGTAAAGTGACTTGTCCAAGGACACAAAGCATGACAATGTTGTAACTGGGGCCTGTGTGTCTTCTCCTTAAGTTAATTTATACTATTAGGTACCATCTTCCTTCTTCGATGTGGAAGGAAGAAGATTCTAACAGCACAAGTATTTACAATTTTTAAGTAGACGGCCCATAAGATAACTTACTAAATACGCATAATCGTCATTTAGACTTCTATCAGTAATGTTGGAATTGATCGTGTATGGGAGATATTGTCTGCGTAATCCAGAGCTACAAATTTTAGGATGTTTTCTTGGGGAAGAATATCTAATATTTAAATAGAAAAGTGATATAATATTGCAATCCAGCTCTAAATTACTTAAGTATTTAAACATGTGTTGGGCCCTGGCTGTTTGGCTCAGCGGCTGGAGCATCGGCCTGAGGACCAGAGAGTCCCCGGTTTGGTTCCCTCTAGGGGCATGTACCAAAAAAATAAATAAATAAAATAAAAAGAAAAATGTGTTGGGGAACCAAAGAAGATGTGCAGATGGCATAGGAGCATATGAACAGATGCTCAAAGTCATTTGTCATGGGGGAATTAAAAATCAAAACAGTAAAGAGATTCTATTACATACCTATTAGAAGGGCTAAAATCTAAAAAACTGATAATACAAATTGCTGGTCAGGATGACGAGGAAGCAGCTCTTATTGATTGCTGCTGGGAACGCCAAAGTGGTCCAGCCATTTTGTAAGGCAGCTTCTTACAAAGCTAAACATAGTCTTATCTTATGATGCAGCAATTGTGCTCCTAGGTATTTACCCAGCTGAACTGAAAATGTATGTCTACCCCGAAATCTGCATGTGAATATTTGGCACAACTTAACTCATAATCATCAAAAACTGGAAGCAACCAAGACATTTTTCTATAGGTGAATTATCGGATAGGCAAACAGTGTTGCAACCATACAATGGAATACTATTCAGTCATAAAAAGAAATGATCTATCAAGCAACAAAAGACATGGAAGACTCTTAAATGCATATGGCTATATCAGAGAAGTCAGTATGGAAGGCTAAATACTGCATGATTCCAATCATATAAAATTCTGGAGAAGGCAGAACTACAGAGATGGTTAAAAAGATCAGTGGTTGCCAGGGGTTAAAGGGGAGAAGGAGACCACTGAACAGGTGAAACACAGGGGGATATTTTAGGGTGAGGAAACATCTGTATGTTACTATGGTAGTGGATTCCTGTCTCTATGCATTTGTCAAAATCCATACAAATTTATAGTACAAAGAGTAAACTTTAGTGTATGCAAATTACAAAAAAATCATTTAGAGATCAGGGAATCCCAGGATGGAATGCACACTGTAACAAAATAATGTGACTGTATTACAAATGTGTAACAACACAACCAATGTGTATTGCAAAGAACCTCACTGAAGGTGATGAGGGGAAGTTACGACCTAAGTAACTTTGGAAATAAGGGGTGGTCTGTAAGTCTAAAAAACAACAACAAAGGAAACTATACATAAACACTACATTCTAGTTGATGAAGTTGGTCCCCAGAGGGTTACAAGTTAGAAACTTTAATAACATCATCTATCTGTACTAGAATTGAACAACGAAGAAAATGGATGGCGGGTAATAGAACCCAGACTTCTCACTGTTGGAATGAGAGGCTGCAGAAAAGCAAGAGGAAGAGGCTAGACTAATCTGTGTGGTAATGGATTAGAACACAGATTGAACTCATGTGTGAACATCAGTATGAACTCATGTATTGTGTAACATAGCTGCTGATGGCTATATGCATGAATGTCTATAGATCTGTGTATATACATGGGCTAGTACTCACACAGATACCCCTTCTATCGGCCAAGAGGGTCTGGACGTGATGACACTCCAGGAGCGTGGACACCAAACCCACAGACCTTGGCTTCTCACACCCTTCTCCAGTAGAAGGAATGAGAGCTTCTTGGAGAAATGTCTGATGCTAGTACTGGGACAAGAACTAGTAAGAGTAGAACATCGTGTGCTGCCAGAGAGTGAGGAAGTGCTGAGGGAAAAGAAGAAATCCAACCACAATGATGGCAGTATGTCAAAGGGACACAGATCAACTTAAAGACCTTCCAGTGGTGACAACTGGAACAATTTGAGCAACAAA
Organism: Tadarida brasiliensis; assembly: GCA_030848825.1. Classification (NCBI taxonomy): domain Eukaryota; kingdom Metazoa; phylum Chordata; class Mammalia; order Chiroptera; family Molossidae; genus Tadarida; species Tadarida brasiliensis. The sequence continues at coordinate 62,443,308 of CM061265.1, forward strand.
ACAAAGAAGTGTTGGATTATAATCCAAACCATAAAATAAATATCTATGAGTCCAATATTGATACAAATGAACGATTGCACAAATAAATAAATCAACAAGGGAGAAGAGACAAATCTCCCTTTCAGAAAAATTCCAAATACTTTATGTAGATATTCTGCCCTCAAGCAGATAGAGCATAACTCTCTAATCCTTAAATGTGGGCTATGCACGGAGACTTCCTTCCAAAGAGTAGTCTGTGATAGACAGTGGGGAGAAGCGTAACTTCACAGTGGGGACACCCGACACACACCGTCTCAGCCAGGCAATCAGGGTTAACATCAACAGTCACTTCAACACTGTTATGGTGACAGCATATACACTTGATATGTTGTGATGAAAATGGCATTTCACCTTGGTGATCTCCTTCACAAAAGCATATAACCCCAGTCTAGTCATGAGAAAACCATAGTCAAATCCGAATTAAGGGAAATTCTGCAAAATATCTTATCACTACTCCTCAAATCTATGCATGTTATCAAAAACAAGGGAAGTCTGAGGAACTGTCACAAGCCAGAGGAGCTTGAAATATAATGGCGAAATAAAATGTAGTATCTTCGATGGAATCCTGAAACAGAATAAGGATTAAATTGTCTATATGGGTTTTAGTTAATTAAAAATGTGTTAATATTAGTCCATTAATTGTAACAAATGAACCATACTAATGTAAGATGTCCAGAGTAGGGAAACTGGGTGTGAGTTACATGAAAATTCTCTGTACTATTTTTGTAATTTTTCTTGAAAATTGTCCTAAAACAAACATACATGTTTATTTTTAAAAATTGTTGTCTTTTTATTTGGTTGATGGTTTCCTTTGCTGTGCAAAAACATTTTAGTTTGATGTAGTCCTATTTGTTTATTTTTTTCTTTTATTTCCCTTGCCTGAGGAGATACTGCTATGAGAAATGTCCAATATTTTACTGTCTATGTTTTCTTCTAGGATTTTTATGGTTTCGAGTCTAACATATAAATTTTAATCCATTTTGAGTTTATTCTTGTGTGTGGTATAAGAAGGTGGTCTAGTTTTTTTCTTTCTTTTTTTTTTTTTTTGCATGTATCTGTCCAATTTTCCCAACATCATTTATTGAATAGACTATCTTTAGTTTATTGTATGTTTGTGCTTCCTTTGTTAAATATTAATTGACTACAAAGGCGTGAGTTTATTTCTGGGTTCTCTGTTCTATTCCATTGATCTATATGTCTGTTTTTATGCCAGTACCATGCTGTTTTGATTACTATGACCTTGTAGTATAGTTTGATATCACGTAGTGTGATTCCTCCAACTTTGTTCTTCTTTCTCAAGATCGCTATTGCTATTCTGGGAATTTTTCCAAAGAAACTCAAAACACCAATTCAAAAGAATATATGTACCCTTATGTGCATTGCAATGTTATTTACAATAGCCAATATTTGGAAGCAACTAAGTGTCCATCAGTAGATGAGTGGATAAAAAGGCTGTGGTACATTTACACAATGGAATGCTACTCTGCCATAAAAAGGGAGAAACTGTTACCCTTTGCAACAGCATGGATGGACCTGGAGAACATTATGCTAATTGAAATAAACCAGTCAGAGAAAGACAAGTACCATGTGATTTCACTCATATGTGGAATTTAATGAACAAACTGAACTACCAAGCGAAATAGAGACAGACTCATAAATAGAGTGCAGGCAGATAGCTCTGGTGGGGCAGGGGGAGTGGAGGGATTGAGCAAATAAGAAAGAGAGAGAGAGAGAGGACTCATGGACATGGACAAGAGTATGGTGATTGTGGGAGGGAGAAGGGTGGGTAGAGGTGGAAAGAGGGCATAGAGGGAATAAATGGTGATGGGAAAAATAAAATAAAATAAATATTAAAAATGTGTTGGGCAGAGTTTCAGAATGGTAGTGCATTTCAGGAGAAATAATGAGAAAGGTGTTCCATAATGTCCTAAATCACATGACTAACCATCTTGTACTTGTAAAACATTTTTAAGTGATTTTTTAGAAATTTTTTTATTGTTTCAAAAGAAACACAGATTGTTTTTAAAAAATGGAATGAATTTGGAAACTGTTTATTTTAATTTTGGAAGATATTTATAACATTAAAAAGTAATATATTTTAAGCACACACTAAATTTTTTCATGAGTCTACTTCACATGGACAGCTAGCACAACCAGGGAGCAATTTAAAGCAGAAAATCTTGATGCTCTCTACAATGCTAAAGACTAAAGGGAGGGTCTCCTTCGATATGTCTGCACCAAAACTCTTTCTGAAATGTTTACATGTTCAACACATGCAGTTGTTCAGGGCCAGATCATTCAGTTTACAAATTCTTCACTTCTTTTGCTTCTCTTCCCCTTTCCCCCTCTGCCAATCTCTAATTAATTGGAAAAAGATTACTTTTTCAGGGTTTATATAAAAAAGTAAAGTATATCAAAAGTATTGTCAAAAATGTGCTTTCTAGATTATCTGCAGGTTTGATTTCTATATGCTATTTTGTCTCCTACTTCATGCAGTATCACTCAGCCCTATCATATAATTCCAGTTATCCTGGCGAGTAGACTTCATGGTCAGAGGTCTCCTCTCCTGTGTTTCATTCTGACCAAGTCATAGGCTTGCTCATGGCCTTGGGTTTGTAGGCATCTCCAAATTCAGACTGTGTGCTCAGAACTGAGGCTGACTTCCAGTATGCCCTGGTCATCAGATTGCTGTTTTCCAATAATAGACTTTATTACCTGAGAGGAAGATGGATCACCAGTACCATTTCCTTTCAGACCTGAATCCTGCTTAGAAGCCTTGGCCCCAAACACTCCCTTTATAAGCTCTTACGTGAGTATGAGAATTAGTGGCAAGGTCTTGGTCCATTTAATGAATTTATAGTGCGTTTGAGAGCAAGAGAACAAAGAGGTTTTTACAAAAGTTGGGTCAATATGTAACTGCAATTCTGGTCAAATTCTAACAAACCTGAGCTAGATGGCACACGTACTAATTACCCTGTAGTTTCAATATTCCCCAGGAACAAGCAACAGAGTTCTTGCCAAGTGCACAACACAACAAAACGATCTTCTACTGTCTGTTCTTCTCTCTGTACTTAAGCCTATGCTATATGTCAGTCTTTCAGATACACTATTCAAGAACTCGTGCTAGTCTGCTCACATACCACTTTCTCAACACCTTCCAGACCACCAATCACACTACAAAGCTGCTAGTGTGTGTGTGTGTGTGTGTGTGTGTGTGTGTGTGTGTTTATTTCACAGGCCAACAGAAAGGAAAGGATCTTATTTTTGTTGAAGAATTTCCGCCCTTTTGGTTAAAGATGGAGGCAGTTGCTACAGTAAGGGGCCCATTCTCATCTAAAATAACACATGTAACTTCCCAACAAAATCAGAAAAGGAAAAGTTATGATGAAGGGCTGGCTTTGTGTAGCCAGATAGCCAATGGGGCCCACCTGGGAGGTTGGCTATGCTCTCCCCTGCATGGGGCATGGGCTGAGAAAGGCAGCATGCAACTCGTCTTGTTGAAATTGCCTCCCTGTGGCGTGCAGTCTGGGTGTGTGGGGGCCAGGAGGCAAGGGGCTTGGAGTGAAGGGAAAGTGTGTGTGGTCATGCCTCTGCTTCCTGACTCTTTCTATATTTGGTTTGACATTTTTGTGTCATTTGAGAGGGGTAGCAACATTGAGAAGAGTAAAAGAAAAAAATAACTGTGTTAGTTTTCCAGGGCTGCCATAACAAAGCATCAAAAACAAGGTGGCTTAAAACAGAAGAAATGTCTTATCTCGTAGCTGTGGAGACCAGAGTCTGACATCAAGGTGTCAGCAGGGCCTGCTCCCTCTGAAGGCCCCAGGGAAGGCTCTGCTCCGGGCCTCTCTCCAACCTTCCGAAGTTCCCTGGCTTGTGGTAGTGCAACTCCAGTCTTCTCATGGTGCTCCCTTGTGCCTGTCTCAGCTTCAGAATTTCCCCTTTTTCTAAAGGCACCAGTCATATTGGATCAGGAGCTCACGCTACTCCAGTGTGACCTCATGTAACTAATTACATCTGCGACAACCCTGTTTCCAAATAACATCACATCCTGAGGTACGAGGGGTTAGAACTCCAACATATGAATTTGGGGAGGGTGCACAGTTCAACTCACAACACCATGAAAGTACAGATAGAAGCTGGCAGTTGTCATAAAGAGAGGCATCCCTGACAGGTTCTGTGCTGGGAGCTCCCTCTTCCCTTTGCGAAATAATTAAACTGGTCTCCCGGCCTAGGGCATGTTGAAATCATAACAAAGACATGAACCTGGATGGCATTAATTATAAATATTTTCAAAGGTACATTGTCTTTTTAGAAACAACACATTTGTTTACCAAAGTGCGTGTCTTCTTACTTCAATGTACCTACTGTTTCCTTTAGTGTACTTCCAAAATGCTTCTTGAGTAATTCTCCATCCTGATTTTTTCTCTAACCTGCTGAAATTCTTGAGAAGGAGTCCATGGAAGAGACTAGGTATATGGTAATTTCATAATTAGTAACTGTATTTGGAATTGAGTTACCTTATTTTTTTTTATGCTTTCTTTGATTCTTACTGAATCTCTGCATTTCTTAAAACTTGAGTAGAAATTATTTTAGTTGTTTAGTGTAAGAGAACATCTCAGAATTAATCTTGCAATTAACTTAGAAGTTCAAGAGCTGCTACCACATCTAATAGACTCCAAATCTCTGATTCTGTACACGTTTTAATAGTACCAAGTTATTTTTATTCTGAAAAATGAATCTCTCAAAGGTTTCCCCTAGTGAACATTCTTATTGTTAATTAACAATAGAATGCAGCACACAATAAAAGAAAAGTAAGGGCTGGGCAAACGGGTTGAGCTGTTACTTTTTAAAGAAAATAGAACCTGAAAAGGAAGTGAATAATGCTTTCTTTTTAAACCTCACAACAAATCCAGAATTCTCTATTTAACCTCACTGACTCTGAGAACCTTGATACTCTCCAGAGCACGTAACAGATGCAGTGATAACTCTGAGCCTTAGACACTCGGCATAGTTGAGGTTTTATAACAAGGTATCCTGGCAGAAGAGAGAAGACCCTAATTAGTGAAGTATCCTCGTTAACCTTTAAAGTATTGTCCTTTTGGATTCCATAAGGTTTATTTTTAATAGATGCATCATTTGTTTAGATCATTTCAGTTTTATGATTTGATGTCTTTCCAAAACTCGCTTCAAGGTCTTCCTTATTTACTCTCCAAATGAGCCTAGTAGAGAAGAAATAAAACTGCACTGTGGAAAGTCATTTGTTGTTTGCAAATCTCCCCTGTTTCCCTTTTCATAAGAAGCTATTTAGTGTCTAAGGTTTTTCTTTCAATAATGTGTACTAAAGTACTGTCTATTAATGTCTTGTAAAATAAGATAGTATCTGAAGATGTGGCCTGGCCTCCCTTTCCTGGTTTTTGCAGTTGAGAGGTTGAAGGTTAGACAAAGGAAGAAGGCAGTGAGGAACAGTGGGGCCTGGAGAGAGCACATGAGGTCTGGTCTGACCCGGGCTGTCCAAAGTTTGAAGGGACCTCAGGTGACCTGCTCCATGGGAGGTCCCAAGGTCACCTGGCATCTACCTGCTCTGGATATAGACTTTGGGAGTGAAGAGAGGAGGGCCTGAATTTTGCCAGGGCTTTTGCCCAGGGTGTTCACTTCACACTCTGAGATAACATCAGTGGAGCACCAAGTCAACTGGAACCACAGTGGGCGTCAGAGGGAAAGCGAGTTCGTAGCTCTTAGCAATTTCAGCAATGCTGCAGTCGATCGGCCAAGCTCAGGACCCTCACACTTGGCGGTCAGTCTGAGTGCTATTTCCTTGTGTGGCCAGCTTGCCCAAGGAAAGCCTGAGCTACAGGCCACTAAGTAACATTGTGCCATAGATACTCACTTCCTTTCAGCCGTCTGTTCTCTAGGGGCCTAGCATTGTTGAAGTGACTAAAACATCACTGTCTGGCCCAGCCGGTATGGCTCAGTGGTTGAGCATCAACCCATGAACCAAGAGATCGCTGGTTCAATTCCCGGTCAGGGCACATGCCCAGGTTGTGGGCCCGATCCCCAGTGGGGGGCATGTAGGAGGTGGCCAGTCAATGTCCTCTGTCATTGATGTTTCTATCTTTCTCTCTGTCTCCCTTCCTCTCTCTCTAAAATCAATAAAGAAAAAAATTAAAAAAAAACTTCACTGTCTGGAAACCATTACACACATTTTATTTTTACTTCTCTCTTCGTTACAGGGATAGGAAAGCACATATATAGTTGAATGGCTTTACCTCCATGGCATTTGCTGCTTCTACCCCATTATGTAGTAATAGCAGAAAACACAGATAAAAGAACAAAGTATTGAGAACAACAACAGTATTATTAGGTATTATTAGCCTTTCCTGAGTGTTTCCTCTGTATAAGACATCAAGTTAAGCAGTGTTTTAGCCCTCACAGTAGTCCAAGGAGGTAGATATGAGAGGTTAGGTGTCTGTTAGGTCATACGGTTCTTTAGCATGGAGGGGGATTCAGTTCCAGGACAGAGTCAAGTTCTTAATAATTATGCCATATGGCTGCTGTGCTTTGCCTCCCCTGTTCAGTTTAGAATGTACAAAGAAGCATGGGAGGAAAGTGAATGGTTACAAGTCAACAAAATAAATAAAAAGTGATTAGAATGTGTGTAACTTCTACTTGTTGGCCGTTAATTGCTGTTTTCTAGAGTCCCAGGTTGTGACTGCTCACTACCATGGTTCGTGACTGCACAATCATTAGCATTGCTAAGTCCAGACAGGAGAATGTAGCTTTCGGTGAATGAAAGTGTGAGTGAGACCTTAGGCTGGTTTCTGGCTCAAGAATCTTCCTGGGATATGTAACCTCAGACACTCGGTCAACTTCCTTCTGTGCATTCCCAGACGAAAGCCCCCAGGACTCAGACAGAATGGGCTGGTTCATTCCATCGGCCCGCGAGCTGTCGAGCCGTGTGCGTGTGCTCTGCCCTACAGCATCTGCCCCTGATTCTCTACCCTGAAGTTCCGGGACATGACTGGACTCAGGCAGTGAACTTGACCCAACTGGCCAGAGAAACAAAAACACACCTACAGTTTGGGAACTAAATGCTGTGCAATATGGGATTGATCGGCCACTGTATCACAGGTGGGAAACGAAATGTGGGTGCCCTGAGATTATTTGCACCTCTGTATTCTCTCAAAGAAAAGTAATTTTTGTAAGTGCTTTTTAGAAGTATGTTTATTAAATGGTAACATAAATATATACTTTAAAAATAGAGAATTATAGAAAGGAAAATACAAACCATAGTTTCCTTATCCAAAGACAAAACTACAACAGGTCGATTAACAACTAGTCTTTTCTATTTTTACTAGAGGTGTGTGTGTGTGCATTTTACATAACAAAATATTAATATTTGTGACACATGACTGGGCCTTTAGTAAATATTTGTTGAGTAAATTTAAAAATAACATTTAGTTAGATTCTGAGAGCTATTTTTCTCAGAGGAATTTTTAAATGAACAAGTACAGTGCTATTCCCACAATGAGATAGAAATTTTGTAATAAAACTATTGACTTTGAATCCAAATGCCATCATGAGAGTAATTTAGCACCAACAACTCCACATTATTGAAAGAATATCAATGTGGCCAGTTCAGTCGGGTGTGATTTGGTCCTTGGGAATTCTCTGATGTGGTGAAACTTTGGCCTGTGGATGGCAGGAATAATAATAATTGCTGACATTTATTGAGTGCTTAGTGTATGTCAGGAAGAAGTTCAGATTGCCCTCCATTTATTAACTCATTTAACACTCAAACAGCAGCAGGATTATCGACATGTTACAGAGGATGAACCAAAGCAGTTTCCCATGGTCCTACAGCTCATGAGTGGTGAAACTGGGATGTAAACCCTTGCAGTTTGGGTTGAGAGCCTTTGAGTTTTACTATTACCCTTAAACAGGTCAATCTTCCAGTCTTCTTATACCATGATTTCCCTTTTTCAACTTTTCATTTTAATGTATCATTGGTCAACTTGAATATACTTTCAAGCAATCTTTTTTCTTAAGTATATGATTGGCAGACATTTACAAGTCTATGTGTTCCATTTCATGTATTTTGACTGCAGGTGGCAGAAAGTATGACTCACACTGGCTTAACCCAGTTCTCAAACGTTAGCCTGTACCATGATCATCCGAGGGGCTTCCTAGGGCAGCTCCACTCTCTGCACCCCCTTAGCTGTTGACTCCCCGTGAGTCGGCTTCACCCTCCAGCGCTGGCAAGGTGACTGCAGCCATTTTAAGCCTTGAAACTATGCACAAAAATATCTAAGAAAAAAGAACTTAGGTCTTTCAGCAATTTCTCTAAGAATAAGGAAATTTCTTTGCCAAAGCTTTCAGAAAGTTTCTGTGGGTCACGGCCTACGTGAGATCACCTCTTCTTTCTTGAACAAACTCTAATGGGCCGGGGAGCACTGTTTGCTGATCGGCTGAGGTCTGTGTTCCTGAACAGTCAAGGACCATGCCTCTAAAATTAATCAAGGACTAACCTTGAAGTGCAGGCATTGTAGCTTTTAGATAAAGAGAACTTTGCTATTTTACCTTCCTTTCCATTGTTTTGGTTCAAAGTACATTTTAAAAGACATTTTTTAAAAAGTCTCCTTTCTGGAGGAATCTTCAGAATCTATCTTTGAAAAATTGTAGGCTACAAAAGTTTTCCTTCCTAAGTCAACCTTAAAGCTAATGTTTTAAGTTTGCTTATTAGTAACAATATAACAACATTTACAACGCCAAAACAAGTGTATACATTTTTAAACAGTGCTTTTAACACACAATATTGAACAAGATTTTTCTCCTAAATAAAATAGGTACCTGTCTATATGCAAAGTCTCATGGTAGTTATGAAGAGAATGTCATTAATTTATGGAGTACCTGAGATATGCCAGGAACTGTACTTCAAATGCATTATCTAGTCCTGTCTACTTGGCAACCCTAATAATTAGGTAATATTATTATCTATGTTTTGCAGATAAGAATTATTCAGTGTTTATACTACAGTATTATATAACACATGTGGTCTAACATAATTTTAATGAATACAATAATGTACTTTTCTTGATAACTGTATAATATATACCCCTGTATAGTACATACTGCTCATTTGTTTCAAAAATTATCCCTATGAAGTATACCTATCAAAAGTAATAACTAGTTAAGTACACATAACAAAAGTAATAACTAAAGCTATATTGATGTATATAGTTGTTTTCATATCTGATTTGTTTAAATATAAGTATATACAAGTGCTTATTATATATAAGACATCATGTATAAAAATACACAGTACATATATATTTATGTATCTGTTGTATGTGTGATATCAACATATCATAAATATATATATAATATATATGTATATATACATATGGAGAGAGAGAAAAAAAGTAATCTCTATAAAGCTCTTAATATAATGATGCCTGGCTCATATTAAGTACCCTATAATACTGTTAGCTTTTTTTGGATATTTTTATTTAATTCAATATAACTGATATTTATTGAGGAACTATTAGCTGTGAAGCATTGTTCAAGGAAATGAATACATATTCATATACACAAACATTAATACCATATATTGAACACCAGCCCCTTTAACATAGGATGTTCTTATTATACTCATTACAGAGGTGATTTCTCAAGCAAATTAGTCATGTAACTTGTTTCTTGATAAGAGCACAGGGAGTTAAAACTGCCAAAATCAACAGTGTGTTTCAACGGCTGCCAGGTTCTCTATAACAAAGGCTGAGTAAGCCGTGACTCACAATCGGGAAACTTCTATTTGAGGGCCTTATTATCTCTCTTCATATCTAGGGTGTGGGAAAGACTGGTAGCAGTGGGCAGCAGGCAAGGGAGGAGTTCCGCTCTGTTCCCAGTGCTACAAAGTGAGTGAGAAGCATATAGTGAAAGTTGTCCCTTAGTAATCTTTTCAGATTCACGGAAGCCCCCAAGACACATATGCAGTGGTCTAGAACATATTCAGGACATCGGAGCTGTGTTAGAATTTAGGATCTATTTCAGTGTCTGTGGCTGATTCTGTCATCATCCAGGGTAAACCTGACTCTGTCTTGCATCTAGACCCTGGATTGCTTGCTGCTTCAGTCTCTGTGTTTGAGTTATTTACAGGGAATGGAGAGAGTGTGTTTTTAAGGTTCAATTTTGATCCTGCACATAATATAATTAAAAGAGAATGGTGTTCCAGTTGCCCAGAAGGGGTTTGAATTGTGGCTGTCATGTACTTGTTCTATGGCCCTTGGCAATGCCTTCATATTTGTATATTATAGCTGTCTGTCTTTTCAAGAGTGATATTATCTACATAGTGGATATGTTGTGAAAAATAAATTAGATTGCAATGAAAAAGAGAGCCATTGCAGCTGGCACATGGTAGGCTCTCAAAAAAAAAAAAAAAAAAGGAATGAAATAATGTCTTAATGTCTTATGGTTTTCAGTGAATAGGCCCTTCACATTCTTTGTTAAGTTTATTCCTAGATATTTCATTTTTTGTTGCAATTGTAGAAAGAATTGTTGTGTGCTTTTTTCATTTCTCTTTCTGAAATATCATTTTTAGTATATAAAAATGCAATAGATTTTGTACATTAATTTTGTATCCTACAACTTTACTGTATTTATTTTATTGTTTCTAATGCTTTTTTTTTGGTACAGTCTTTAGAGTTTTCTATATAAAGAAAAATGTTGTCTGTAAAGAGTGACAGTTTTACTTCTTCATTCCCAATTTGGATGTCTTTTATTCTCTACCTTGCCTGACTGCTCTGGGATAGAAAACTAAAAGCAACAACAAACAAAACAGACAAAAACCCATAGACACAGACAACAGCATGGTGGTTACCAGAGGGAAGGGCGATCAGGGGAGGAAGAAAAGGGTAAAGGGGATCAAATATATGCTGACAAAAGGAGATTTGACTTTGGGTGGTAAACACACAGTGTGATATACAGATGATGTATCATAGAATTGTACATTTGAAATTTATATAATCTTATTAACCAACGTCACCCCAATAAATATAATTTTAAAAAGAATTTAAAAACAAAACCCAAGTGAGTTTGCATTATGCTAAATACCCATTACATTTAGGATAACCATATAACAATTTATATTCCAAAGACATTTTTTGAGAGTGAAAGCATTACGCTTAATAATTAGCCCAGGACAGCAGACTACACAAGGATTGTCCTCAGCAAATCTGAAGGTGTACTCACTTTAATTATAATCATGTTGCTTTGTTGATGGGGCAAAAGGAAGGAGTCAGAACCCTTTATCTCTTGGTATCATAATTTTGCAATCATTCAAATTTTTTATTGTCGTTAACATGAAAGACCCAAGGTTCCTCTTAGATACTTCATGGTTATTTATCACTGGATCATGAACACAACATAGTTTGTGGTAAGCAGTTAACTAGAAAAAGGAAAGTGTATGACTCAGTTTGCTTCTTCCTCTATTCTTCCAACTTTTCCCCCTAAGCTGAAGAAAACCTAGGTCTACTTCTTACCCAAGCAGCCAACCCAATGCTTCAAACCCACAAGAATAGCACCCACGCCATACGTCACCGAAGTGTCCTTAAAGTTGGTGGGTTAAGAGTAGGAAGAAAACCTTTCATAATTTTTCTTTGCAATCTTATAATTTAAACTTGTCATGATCTAGAAAACACTTCCTCCTTCCTATTGCTGTTTAATACTTTGATGATATACTTAATGGCATTCAAGACACCAACTGAATTCAGAGGAAGGTATGTGGTTATACATCCTACTTGAAGTTCCCATTTGACAAATAGTCCTGCTATTCACCTGAGGAAAGACACCATTTAAAACTGAGGATTAAAAAGGAGAAATGTGACCATTTGAAATGCTTTTACATTTTATAAAATTCCATTTTTTAAACATGGAAGATGTATAATGTATAAAATACACACACAAATCTGACATTGCCTATTTTTTATTTTGAGTATTGATTTTAAGCTGTCTTAACATTTGCTGTTACATTTTGACTTTCTAAGAAGCCAAAGGCACTTTGAGTCCTGATCCAAGAAATTTTCTAGGCTCTACCATCTACATATTGGGAAGCAGGTCTAAAAGAAGTTAACTCCAGACCTTCAATGCCCAAGAGATGGTACCTGGCAAATCCCCTGCTTGTAAAAGTGCACCTTGGCAAATTCTTTACTCATTCATTCATAAGAATTTATTATGCTCCTACCAAGTGCCATGTTCAAAGCCAGATGCTAGAGATTCAAGCATGCTCACTGCCATCCCAGGCTTAGCCATCCCAGGCTCAAAGTCCAGGAAGGCAGATAGCATTGCTATGAGTAATTAACTATAAAATGAAACCAGGATTAATGCTAGAGGAAGCTCAAGGCACGATGGAAACCTATAGTGGTCTAGGGGTCAGGGACACTCTCTCTGGTATGTGATTTGTTAAGCTGAGTAGGGTGGGTAGGGATGGCTATTTTATAATGGAAATGATGTCCAAGGTAGGAGGGACAATTTGTGAGGGATGGTAAGAGAAGGCTTGATCTGAGGATCTAAAATAGACTAGCTTGGCTAAAATAAACATACTTGGTCAATATGAGGCTGGAGAGGAGAGCAGCAGCCACATTACGGAAGCTTTGTAAGTCATATTAGGAGTTCACACTTCATCCATTAGGTAGCTAGGAAACTATTTAAAGGCTTTGTGCAGAAGGTTAACACAATCAGGTGGGTACGCATTGTATAGACATAATTCTGGCTGCGAAAAACCACTTACAGAATAATACAATAGTCAAGATCAAAATAAATAATAATTTCTGCTGCCCTGGCTGGTTTGGCTCAGCGGTTAGAGCGTCGGCCCATGGACCAGAGAGACCTGGGTTCAGTTCCCGCTAAGGGCATGTACCTCGGTTGCAGTTTGTCCCCGGCCCTGGTTGGGGTTGTGTGAGTGGCAGCCAGTCGATGTGTCTCTCTCACATCGATGCTTTTCTCTCTCTCTCTCTCCCTCCCTTTCTCCCTCCTGCTCTATCTGAAGATAAATGCAAAAATGTCCCCTGGTGAGGGTAAAAAAAAAAAAAAATTCTGCAAAGATGTTGTCAGTGGACATGGGAAATTTAGAAGGTATATTAACAAGATTTGGTGATTAATTGGATATGGAAAGTGGAGTAAAATATGGCTAGGTTTTGGGCTTAGGAGCCTGAGTAGATGGTGAGGCCCTGAAATGACATAGAAAACATTTAAGGAGAAAAAGTGGGGTTGAAAGTGATGATACCGAGTTCCATTTTGGACAAGTTGAGTTTGAAATATCCTTGACATATTCAAGTAGAAATGTCAAACGAAAGTCGATGCTCAGGAGAGCCACAGATAAAAGATCTTTGCGTTCGTTAGCGTGTAAATGGTCTTAAAAGGCCTAGAAGTAGACGAGACACCCTGAAGCAAGTTGGAGGAAGACAGGAGAGGAGGGTCAAGAACAGATTCCTAACAACCATTAATGTGTAAAGCAGGAGGCAGGCCACTCTTGCATTTCTCTGGCAAAAAAAAATAAAAAATAAAAAATTAAAGGGTTTTAGGAAACAGGCAGCATGTGACCGCAATCTAACTTGTGATGATAAGATATAGAGTCTGATATTATGTTAAGGGTTAGAGTGTCAGTCAATATCTAAATATAGTTTTAAAGCCAGATTCCAACTAAAAAAAAACACAACATCTCTTGATCTTCTCGGGATGTGAAGAGGACTCGGGGTCTGACTATCTCACTAATGTTATTCCAGTTTCTTTGCTTTTCCTTCCCTTCTTTGGTAATGCTCTATCCAGGATATGCTCCTCTGGTAACAAGCCAGGATGAGCAGCTTGAAGACTGCCCTCATTTTATTCTTAGATAATATTCTCACTCATATTATAGAAAAAGGAAGTTTTATGATAGGGGTAGTGGGAAAATAAAGTATCTGCTTACTCTAGCCACGAGCTATAATTAGAAAGGCCAGAAATATCCTAAGTAGTAATCCAATACTCATTTCTCTCAAGAATCTCATAAAACTTAATTAAGGAATGCAAAGGTCTTAATAAAAGTTTTAAAATGTATACTGAGAATGAAATAGATACTCTTATTTTCCCCTCTGTGTTTCCAGGATCACATCCACTTACACATGTGGTCTCTTCATTCTAAGGTGTAAATCTTAGAATTATGACATTACATCTGAGAGGATCACAAAGAGAGCCTCTAACCCAAGCCCTCTCTTCCCTTGCCCCTTGCCCACTCCCACTTTATAGATGAGGAAAGTGAGATGCAGGAATGATAGTACTTGGAACTTACATTTGCATGCTGCTATATGTTTAAGAATTAATGTTTACATTCTAGGGAATATCAATTGATTTTATTGATTGGGCTCTTGGAATTGACTGTCTGGGTTTGAATGCAGTTTCACATAAGCCTTGGGTAAATTATTGAGCCACTAGGAATTTTTCAGTTCCTTCATTTCTGAATCTATGAAATCAGTTAATTATAATAGCTATTTATGAGTGTTGGTAGACAATTCTCCATAGGTTTCTCCTGTTTCTGCCTATCTTTTGAGCAGAGACACTGACTACCTTTGTTCTGGACTGTTTTTTTCAAAGATGCTTGTATAGACAACAGGCTTGAAGGATAGAGACAGTGTCTGCCTCCAGAGCAAAGGGCAGGTTTGCTTACTGTCCAACAAAAAAAGATAATGTCTCCCTCTGGAGCAAAAGTGAGGTGTGCTTACTGCCCATTATAAAACATTTGGGTGCCCTGATCCCAGGATTCCTCTACAATGTGGCCCACTGAGTGTAGAGGCATCACCTGGCTGGCAGAAAACTGGTACAAATGCTGGTACTCTGGCTGTTAATATTGATGTAATGAAGATCTTGGTCTCTGAGACAGAGATCCTTGAAAATAATGCTGTAAATACAAATATTACATGAAGATAATAAATTATTACAAATTTCTTTATTTCCCTCACTCTAACTCTCCCTGCTTCATTACTCACACACTTGAACATTTTGTTTTCAATTGTGAGATTAAGATCAATGTGTCATGTGACTAATGTTTAAATTACAATGTTTCTAGAAAACTCAACGTTTCCTCCAGTATTGTCATCTCATTTTTAGTTACTTCTCTTTCTGATCTGCTTAGTTCACAGCTCCTTAAAAACACTGGGGCCTTTTTTCCCCTATGTCTTCTATCCTATTTCCAGAGCTCTGTTTTCTATCTTTACATCTGTCAAACATAGTAGCTCCATGTGAAAAAACATTTCACCTGTTCTTTTTCTTTTCCACAGTGCACTGTATACTTTTGAAAATCAGCATGACCTTTTTCATTCTTGATCAACACTTGCTGTAACAGCTTCCCTGAAGCAAAAAGAAGCAGCTAAAAGAGGCAACATGCTGAATGATCAGGATGTGGGAACTAAATCTAGCCTGATGCCCAGCTGGAGACTTGGCCACCTACTTTATGTAATTTTAGGTAATTTTAATGTAGTAATGTCAGAGTTTTCAACACCCCACACGTCTCCAGATCTTTGAACATTGATTTGCTATGATCCTGGTTCATTGTCAGTTTAGAGAGTCAGGGCCTTGTCATTAGTTCACCGCTGGTGAAATACCATAATCAAAGAAGATTATTGTTAGAAGAACTACTTATCAACTTGGGCTATGAGGACAGGATATTTCACTATGGAGCAAGAAAACAGAAGTAAGGAAAGGACATGTCAGGGGTGAGAGCTCTATAGTAGCAGAACACGG
Source organism: Tadarida brasiliensis (assembly GCA_030848825.1). Classification (NCBI taxonomy): domain Eukaryota; kingdom Metazoa; phylum Chordata; class Mammalia; order Chiroptera; family Molossidae; genus Tadarida; species Tadarida brasiliensis. The sequence continues at coordinate 62,459,115 of CM061265.1, forward strand.
GAGGGTGTCATGCTAGAGACATCTAGAGTTCCGCAGAGTATAAGGACTTGGAAGGTGGTTTTTTGTCCCCCTATGTGTCCATCAATGGGGCAAGCACTAAGAGGATGATAAAAATGATAAAATGTAGACTCTGCCTTTATTTATTAATTATTATTATTATTATTTATTTTAGAGAGGGAAGAGGGAGAAAAAGAGAGAGATACATCCATTGATTGCCTCCTGTACATGCCCCAACCAGGGATCAAACCCACAACCTAGGTACCTGACCAGGAATTGAGCCTGCCACCTTTTGATGTACAGAACGATATTCCAATCAGCTGAGCCATACCGGCCAGGGCTAGACTCTGCCTTTAAAACATTTCCTGTCTAGATGGGGAGATTAAGCCCACACGATCTTGGTAGAGCACTATATATAATTATTATATTATGTTGTATAGACAAGACTGTTAAGAGTTCAAAGAAATACACTACTTCAAGATTATTAACAGCACTCTCTAGAGATAACAATGAAGAATTAAAGAGGAGAGGGAGAGTGAAGAGTCAGAGGAGTGGTTAAAGAAGAAAACAGAAATGTATTGGCAGTGCACTCCACTGATAGAGCGGTTGCGTGATAGCAGTTCCCAAAAGATTAGGCAAAAACATTTTTCAGCACAATGTGGCTTCGAGCTGGGGACATCTTAGAAGGAAGACTTGGATTCCATGTGTGGTCATGATGCCTACAAAACTCTGTAATTCAATGTCCATATTTGTAAAAACAAACTGAATGGAATTTGCTTGCTACCTTCCTAGTTTATAATGTGTTTAGCTCTATTGGATTATAGCAGGTATTATCTAAAAGCAAATAGGCAGTTACAAAACAGTTATGGGGATATAAGAAACAGTAGAGGGAATATAATCAATACTTTTTTGCCCTGCTGGTGTGGCTCAGTGGATTGAGCATTGTCCCATGGACTGACAGGTCACTGGTTCGATTCTCAGTCAGGGCACATGCCCAGGTTTCTGGTTCAATCCTCAGTAGAGGGCATGCAGGAGGCAGCTGATCAATGTTTCTCTCTCATCAATGTTTATATATATCTCTCTCTCTTCCTTCCTCTCTCTCTAAAATCCATGAAAACTTATTTTTAAAAAATAAAATTTTAATAACTATGTATGGTGCCAGTTGGATAATAGACTTATCAGGGAAATCACTACATAAATTATATAAATGTCTAACCACTAGGCTGTATATCTGAAACTAATATAATATTGAATGCCAACTAAAATAAATACATAAAATAATAGAAAAAAATAAAAGTATATATCAAGTGCCAATTTTGGCATGGCATTGAGGATTGAATTAATAGAACCCATAAACCCTGTTCTTGCCCTATAAATTATTATAGTGCAATACTGTCCCTAAGGAAGCATTGGTAATGGGAATAGCATCAGCACATTCTTTGTAAGATAACTGGAAACGAGTGGCCTATGCTGAAACACCTGTGTTTTCAGTGACGTTTTCTTTGTTCCTCACTCTTCTCCAACTTCCTGAGCGAATCTTGGCAGAAAGCTTACCAAGCTCCAGCTAAGAGGTGGTAAAAGAGTAGCGTTTAGGGGTGTGGGAAAATCTTGAGTTTGGCTTTTTTGAATCCTGAAGACATACTGCTTTAAGGAGTCAAGGCCGACTCTGTTCTCGGAAACCTTTCATAGATAACTGCATTTATGTTACAACAGGACCGGAGTTTGCCATGTGAAATAACTCCGCTGGTTAGAAGAAATGAGGAGATTTAGGGAGTTCTGACCCATTACCAATACCCCAACAGTCTTACTGCTCTCTCAGAGAAGTCATGGCCAATACTGGCATATGGAGGAACGTACTGTTAGTTAATTTAAAAAAAAAGTCTCAAATTATAGAGTGAAAATTATAAGAACCAGAGCCTGTGCCTCTCATTTTGACTTCTCATTTTGCTGTTTAATGTAGAATTCTGGATACCTTCGGAGTTCAGTGCGATGAAGAATCAGTGAAGTCTGGCTTGTAGAGAGTCGTCCACAGCTTTAACTCTGGAGGTAAATGAGGCATGATGTTACTGCTTGTTGCATTTGTTATCTGGGCTTCATTCGTGATAACTGGCGTGGAAGAAGAATTTATTTATTATGAAAGCTTTGGTGTTAATATAATTACCTGGGATTTGGAATTTTATGAAAACAAATATCCATTCGCCAGTCCTGGCTTTGAATATATGGATCCATTTAATGCTTACTTGAGAATTTAGCATCTTGTTCACTATTGTCCTTTTGGATACTTTGAAGAACATGTCGCATGAACCCATGAAAGGTATTAACAGAGCTAACATCTTGGCTGTTTTGTGAATACTTATATTTTACATGAAGATGCAAGCTGGTTTGAAATTTATTTTTACCATTTTATTTTCTTAAATAGAGATTTCTGTATTGAAATGTATACAGTTACAAAGAACAGAAACACAGTGAGGGAGAAGGATATCCTAATGAAATGTGGGAAGAGATTCAGCAGGTATTTTCTCTAGACATTGAAGTGATAATGTATTAGTTCCTGGAACGTGGCTAGAGCCTTGATGTATTGTTTTGGTTGATGAAACGGTTGCCGTTTACAGCCAGAAGGGTACATAGGATGTGAAAAGTCAATAAAGTCGGAAAGAGCAGCTTGTACTGCAGCATTTAATGTTCTTTCTCGGACAGCACCTAGCCCTCTACCTCCCCCCGCCCCCCACCCCAAACCTCACGCCACCCTGGCTTGTTCTCTAAAGGCTTACAGTGGGTATGAGGAAGCATCAGGAGGAGGGGATAATGGAGTGTCTGTGCAAGGAAAAGAGAAAAGAAAGATGAGATCTAAAATAGGGTGAGGCTCAGAGTTGGGAGCAAACGTGTATTTTGTCGGTGAACTACTTGAAGAAAGTGGTGTAATCTGTGGGACTAAAAAAAAAAGCAACATATAGCCCAGTCGGTGTGGCTCTGGACTGAGCATCGTCCCATGGACTGAGAGGTCCCTGTTTGATTCCCAGTCAGGGTACATGTCCCGGGTTGCTGTCTCGATCCCCAGTAGGGGGCATGTAGGAGGCAGCCAATTGATGTTTCTCTCTCACCATCAATGTTTCTATCTCTCTCTCCCTCTCTCTCTAAAAAAAAAAAAAATCAATAAAAACATATATATATATATATATATATATATATATATATATATATATAGCAATATATTGCTTAAAAAGCAATATAAGAAAAGTAGAACTAAAATCTAGGGATTTGGATCCAAATTGTGCACACCATTGGTTTCTCCAACATCAGCTCTGTGTTCCCAGCTCACGGCCAGGAAGGGTCCTGAGAGGCTCCAGGCATTACTCATTCACCGTGGGGCAGCTGGAACTCCGAGGAGATAAAACAGTGACCATGTCCTGATACTGTATATCCCTAAACTCTTTGTGCACTTTGATTTTTCCATTCTCTGGTAGGGTGGAGGGGCCATTTTTTGGCGAGATTAGCTATTCTAGGATAGCTAGGAATTGCGAATTATTGTTATAAACTATCATTAAAGCCTAAGAAATAATTCTTTTGGTCAGAGCTTTTGGAAAACTAGAGCCTAATGCCAGCTTCATAATTAATGGGGTAGGTGAAATATTGGATAACAGCTTATGTGTGTCTCAATTGCCTCCCTTAATAAATCAGTCAATTTCTACTGATGTCCTGCTGTCAAGATTAAATGAGACCAAACATATATAACACTTTGAGAGGAATAAGAAACAAGATGTGTATCTGAACTGTACAATTTATGTTATGCTTAGCATGGAAAGAGCCTCAGCCAATGTGCCTATGTAAAAATTCTAAAGCATATCCCATGTAGGAAGTAAAGTGTAAGGCTTGGTCCAAGCCTGTATTTATTTGTGGGACATAAGGGGAAGGAGAAAGAGTACAGGAAATGGGAAAGGAACCAAGTAAAGTGAAATGACAATGAAGAAGACCAAAGCCTCTTCTTATGTGAGTCTCTTAAACATTACATCGGATTATATTTCAGTTTTCCACATTAAAATAAAATGGATCTTTAAGGGGAACTTTTTTCCTTATGCCATAGTTATATATATATCAGTGTCTCTTCTCCCTTATTTACTTATGAACTCCTTGAGGACAGAACTACCTATATAAGATACAGCATAGAGCTTTGCATACAGATAGCCAAAAAACATCTGGTGAGTGAATACTATCTGTTGATTTTCCAGCTGTTAGATGGAGATAAAGTTCTTTTTACACATTATTAATGATAGCTGTGGTAGCAGATAATAAAAGAGACTAGGTAGATGTTTTAGAAGGGTATGATTTCCATTTCCAAAGACATGATTTGAAAGAAAAAGAAATTATTAAGTGCCTAAAAATTCTTCATTTCTATCTGGTCATCAAGCAAGTTTCTGAGAATGAAAAAAAATTATTCACAAGTATATGTTTCTCAACAGTGGAGCCTACGTTTCATCAACTGCAGGGCCCAGCATGCCAGTTTTTAAAAACGCCTTTGAAAGACAGCCTGCTATGTAATTATAGTTGTAAAACTGTATCTCCTAGCTCAAGGAGAACCGTTGAAAGAAAAGCAGCTGCTTTATGTATCTAGAATATCAATGTCATTATTTTTATGGGATGCTTTTGAGAAACACTCATTTGTGATAGAAAAGCATCCCAAAAGGCAAATTTGACAGTTTAAATTCTCATGCCCAAAGTGTTCTGAGGATCTTAATTAATTTAAAGATAACGGAAGGCTAAATACGGCTTTGTTTAACTTCTTCACAGAGCCAATGAAGTGACTCTGAATTAAATTCTCAAAATCTTAAGGAAGAAAGTATACCATGCTTTAGACGGAAAAACACAGGCTGATTGAGAAATCACCAAACGCGGGTGTGCACCCCAGCGGCATTCCAGTATGATTTTAACTGGTTCCAGACGGTCAGAAAAAGCAAAATCCTTCTCACCGTGAAAAACACGGACTTGTATATGGCAGTCCGTTTCTGAGGCAGACTGAAGTAGCATGCTAGTTTATGACTGCCTGAAAAGTGATGCCAATGAAAAGCTGCCAATTTGGCCCTTCTAAAGAAATCAAAACTTAATCTTGTCTCATTGTCAATCATTTTTGGTAGGTTTAAAAAGTAAATTAATTTGTGGGCAAACCTTAAAAAATGGGGTCTGTCATTTATACGGTGGAGGAGTTTCAAGAACAAAAATGCAGCTCTTGTTATAATCAAGGAAAAACCATAAACTTGAGGAGCTAGATTCCATTATACTACCAGGATAATTTATTTTTAAGGGCTTTTTGGGGAGGGGGGAGTATTTTGGACTTTTCTCTTGTTGTTATTGGCTCTTGCCTCTCACCCAATTGATACCAGTAAAAAAATATATACACACACATATATATATATGGCACTTTCTTTGGAGACATTTAACTTTGGGGAGAAATTGAAGCTGAATTATCCAATGTCAATCAAGACAGTGGTAGGGGAAAAATAGTAGTAGTAAAAAATTATTGTCCATAGGAAACATTGGGCTAAAGCTATGGAATTATTTCCAATGGCGGGTGGTGAGGTGGCCCACAAGGTGACCCCTTGGCAGGTGGTAGCACTGGGCTGCGGGGGTGGGGAGTGTCATGGTCCACTCTTAGAGCTTCTGTGCGAGAGGATTGCATAACTCTGACTATATACTTTCCTGAAGGAAATTACCACTGATAGGACATTGAAAAAGAAAGTGATGAAAAATTATAAGGTAGAATGTAATTTAAATGTATTTATTGACTGTCTGCATGCTCTCTCGTATAATCTGGAAATTTTTTCAGTGTGGATGACATTACGAAGGGAGACCACTGAGTTTTAAATAACTGATTTAAAAACAGGGTTTTACAAATATTAATAATTGTAATAATTGCGATTTGAATACTTTCTAAGTTACATATTCTATTACACCTTGTACATGTAACATCTCTTTTGGTGCTCAGAAATAATTAATGAGGTCAGTATTAACATTCCCATTTTATACAGGAAACAGAGGCTCAGAAGGTTAAATCACCTGTTCAATATCGCAAAGCTAGTAAGGGGCTCTGCAGGGGCTCTGAGTAAGAGACATGCAGTCTGATTCTGAGGCACACCTTAACCTCTAATTTATTTTATGAACACAGATGATACATTTTTTTGAGACACAAACCCATTTCATAATACAGATCCCTTCCTGAGATTCACTATACATGTGTACGTTGATATACAATTTCCAGGACATGTAGACATACATGCTGCCAACCCACATCTACATGATGAATTCCATGTTGAATCACATAAATACTAGGCTTAAGAAGCCAGACTGTCTATCAAATTCTATAAAGAACGGGAAAGAAATATGAAAATTGCAATAAAAAAGCTTCTAAAGGGCTTACCACATAAATAAAGAAATATATGCCAGGCACTGTTTGGGTGTTTGTAATACACCAGAAATAAAAGAAAAGGGGGGGAAAAAAAGGACAAATATCACAGTCCTCAAGGAGCTTATATTCTGGTGGGAGGATACAGATGATAAAAATAAACTAACAAAAGAAAATACATAGTATGTTAGAAAGTGATCAATGCTATGTAAAAAACAGGGTAGGATTGGGGCTATGGGAATAACAGGGGCATATTGCAATTTAAAATAGAATGGTCAAAATAGGCCTCACTAAGAAAAACATATGTAAGCAAAGATTAAAAGGAGGCGAGGGAGTTAACCTCATGGCTTTTGGGGAGAAGACTGCTATAGACAGAAGTCCAGCCAGTGAAAAGTCTGAGTGTGCTTGGTGTGCTCGAAGCAAGCAAGGAGGCTGTGGCTGAATGGAATGGGGGTGGGGAGCGGAATCAGGAGATGAGGTCAGAGACGTACCTGGGGCCAAAAAATATAAAGCCAAGTTGGCTTAATAAGGTCCTTAATGTTCACACTGAGAAAAATGGATAGGCAATGTAGGATTTTGAAAGTGACATGATCTGAGAAGATTTAAATAAATTAGTCTAGACTGTAGTGGACAGGGGTAGAAAAAAGAAAGAAGTTAGGAGGCTTTGCAATAACCCAGGTGAGAAAGAGTGATGAATCATTAGGTAAAATTGAGATGTAGTTGAATTCTGAATATATTTTGTAATATAAGATTAAATTCTATAAATTTCCCTCTAAGCACTGTTTTAGCTTGATCCTGCAAGACTCAGAAGAGGGAGCAGTTGAAATGAGAAACAGTTGAAACCGTAGCCTCAGTCAATGCCGCAGAGATCTCTCAAGATTGAGATGATCCTACAGAGATGTTCCACATTAAGAAATGCACCTGACAACAATCAATCATTGGCTATGGCTGTCCCCACTAATTGGAGAATAGACTTGGGCAAAGAAGCTTCCTTCAGCTTAGGGTAATTCCCAGAGTTGGACGCCACTGTGAGTGATCAGCAGCCATCACTCCTGGCATCTGAAACCATGAAGCCTTCACTAGGAAGGGAATCTGAGAGTTGTCCAAATGCATTACAGCCAACCTCATATAATTTGGATCTGCTTGTTTCATATAGTGTACTCCTTCCACAAGGGAACAAGTCCTCCAGGACTTAGGTCTCTTTTCCTTGGAAAGGTTTAAGAGGAAGTTTACTGGGACAAGCTGCAGTATCAGTCCTCTTCCCCTACCAACCCCTTGCCCCCACAGTTATTCTCTAGGCTGCACCTGATATTTATAGTCTCATATATTAATGCCCTCTACTAGATTTCACTCACCCTTGACTACTATGTCAACTGATCTCTATAACTTGCCTGGTGGGATGATCCAGGTCCCCATCCTTTAGGAGGTTTGAACCCCTAGTTACTGTGCCCTTCTTAGAATCTGGCTTTTACATGTGTCCATTTACCATCAGAATTGGTCAGGGGAGTACAAAGAGCTCCCTTTCCCTGTCCCTCTTCCCCAGTAGATTACCTGGTTGTCAAGTGTATTTTTCCCTATTCTTAGTGTGTAACAGCACCCTACCTTCTCCTTGTGATCAGAGTCAATTACCCCTGCCAGGATTGTGAATCCATGTTTGGCCTACTGGATCCCTGGCACAAAGAACCTAAAGTAACCACGTAGCAGTCATAGCTAAAGTTTAATGGGGCCCCTGTGGAGGCAACCTTCCTCTGAGAATCACAACTATTAGACCCATTAAACCTAGAGTTATGGGGATGAGAGGGACAAACTTCCCAAAAGAGTCACTCAGACTGCTAATAAGCCTCACTTCTTGCAGTCAGAAGTTCCCAGATCCGTGTATTCTCTCTTGGGGAACCCAGCATCATATGATGGTTGATGACTTAGGGTGTGCTCTTCATCCTGGAGGATAAAGATGTGCACCATATTCTTGCAGAATATAATATCCACATTGCTACCTTAGGTGCACCCTCAAAAAGCCATTCCATCGCTCTATCATGACAGCAGAATTGGGGTAGTGGGATATGTGATAGGAACAGTGAATCTCGTGGTTAGGTGCCTACTGTCACATCTATTTGCTGTAAAAGCACATTGCTTGATTCAGTGCAACTTATCTGGGAACATTCTGTCTGCTCTTGGATAATGGTGCTGTCTAATGGTTAGGAAAGACAATCACACAGAGAATTCCACTAAAAATAAATTCCTGTTTCCCAAGATGGAATGAACACAATGTAATCAAGTGTCTAGTTGATCCACTTAAGAGATGGTGCCACAGTAGAAGGTCAGCATTAGTCTTGCTGCTGGCAGGATAGATGACTGGCAGCAGCGGTACTAGGTCCACCTTGGTGAGAGGCGCGTCGTGTTGTCGGGCCCGTGCACAACCTCTATCCCTGACTCCATAGCTTCTCCTGTATACATTAGGGTGCAACATTAGGGTGACTTTTGACAAAGACTGGCTATTGTCAACTGGCTATGTTATTCTATATGGTCATTTAGTGCCCTTTCAATAGTAGATTCTTTCTGGTGGGCATTATGATGTGAATCAAAGATATTCACACTACATGCCCATGTTAATGTGTCAATTCACATGCCTCTTCATCTCATTCTTCTGACTTTTCTCCTTCAAAGCTCTTGACCAATAAGCCAAACCATTTGTCATTGCTAATGAGTCCATATATAATCTTAAATCAATGTACTTCTCTTTTGACACAAAATAGGTGATCATGGACACCCCCCCAAACCTCTGCCAATGGGTTAGATTGCCCCTCGCTGCTGTCTTTCAAGGCCACCCCTTGAGGGAGGTCATTGTCCACATCATATATGTTATCTACTGTTGTGTAACAAACCATCCCAAACTGCGTGTTTTAAAACAACAGTTAATTATTTCTTAAAGAGAGATGACAAACATGGCCAAGAATGGTGACACATGAAGTAGAATGAAGGTGAAAGACATAAAATGAGATTGTTACAATAGTGATTGTGATATTGCCATCAATAAACAATGGCAGGACGTGAGACAGAGGGACTGTGAGTGAGACAATAAGGTTTTAAGTAAATATAGGAGATAAACTATTTAAAAAAAGTCTTATGCTTTGTATTGCTCAAAATCAGAATTCCTTACCTTGGTCTTCAGACCTCTCCCCACTCTGGACTTCATTTGCCTGTTAAATATTCTCCTCTGGCTACAAAAGTAAAAGATCCTATCAGAAACGATTGTGAGAAAATGTTCTTCTATTTACTGTCTCCATGTTATTACTTCAATCTGGAATTTTCCTCTCACCCCATCGCACTCCAATCCTCTGTGAAATATTAATTACTTCTTATGATCCAACTCAGATTATTTTTGGAAGTAAGTGAGGACTTAAATAAACAAACAAATTGAGTCTCTTTGAGAAAACTCTTGTCGAGAACAGATCTTCCCTTGCCTGAACACACTGAAATACTTACTGGCAAGGCCCCCCTCTTATTGATCTTTATGCTGCACAAAGCCCATACTGGTGCTTAAGATTTGATGATTGAATGCCTTATCACCTTATCCTTAGGCCACACAGTATTATATTTTGAGGTCATTTATCATTTCTATAACTTAAAATATCCTCCAAATCAGAGATCACGTCATAATTTTGATTTTCATAGCACCTAGCAAAGTATGTCAATATCAAGTTAGTATCATGATATTTAAGCTAATTGGATAAAGAAATTGCTGCTTATTCAGGACACATTAGAAGCAAAGCTGATCTGTGATGTGATTATAAGAACAGCCTCAGTCAATCCCATGAGGATCTACGAAGGTGGAGTGGCCCTTCACAGATGTCTTGAATGGAGGCAAGGGGGTCAAACCTCGAACCAAGGTCAATTCCTGAAGAAGGACACAGATGTGAGCCCTCAGCATCCAAAATTCCAGTCAACTAGGAGAAAGACTACTTTAATTCTAAAGGGGGATCTGGATAGCATGTGACAGCATCAAAAAGACAGCATCCCTGAGAGGGGAAAATGCAGTCTCTTGTCCACCTTCTGTAAAAACCCTGTTCCTGAAGTATAGGTGAAAAGATATGTTGGAATTTACTTTTAGCACACAAGCCTTGAACTCCTCCTCTAGGCCCCCCAACTTTTTTCTCTTTGAGCATTTGAATTGGCACCTGAGGTATTTATTTATGGCTCTACCCTGTCTCATGGATACTGGAAAAGTTTCTCACACAGTGCTAGTCACCCATGTCAACACAGCCACTGCCCCAGCCTCATCAGGCAGGGTCTCTCGGCATCAGCAGACATCTCCGTGGCCTGTGGCTTTCTAGGGGCTACGCTGTCGTTCCTAGCTTGAAGATCACAGCGTCAGAGAATATGACCCTGAGAAAAAATTCTCACTACTGTCCTCTATTTCTTCCACTCCCAGAATCAAGGCTTACATTTGAGTTAAGGACTCCTACATATAGGCATATCTTGGAAATACTGCAGGTTCGGTTCCAGACTACCACAATAAAGTTAGAATCACAATTAAGAGAGTCATAATCATTTTTCCTGGTGGAAGATCTTGCCTTGAATTTGCAAAAAATACAACTGCTGTGAAATACAATAAAGTAAAGCCCAATAAAACGAAGTATGTCTGTACAAGGAAGGAGCATCAGCTTCTGTTCTTTTCAGCCCCAACATGCATGATCTCTGCCTCCTACAAGAAGGAGCTGGAATATTTATTGGGCAAGTTTGCTTGCAAGGGTGACTTGTCTCCTCAGTCCCTCCTTGTTTTCTGATCTTAATTTCTGGATGGCTAAGGAAAGTCTCCCATAACAAGTGCTGTTTTCTAGAAAACACCCATCTTTCTATAACTAAATTTTAAAAGGAGAGGGGAGGGAGATACTTTCCTTTCACCTGGCAACCCAGTGCATTGAATACACACCATATAAATGAGTAGCTCCTAAGTTAAAGATGGTTTGTACTTGGATGGTCCCAGCTGTTCTGAATCAGACCTCATACACTAAAGTTAACAGACACAGTCTCTCACCAGGGCTCCCATTTTGCTGGGTTTCAGATCAGAGATGGAGGTTGGAGACTACTTCCCATGACCTTATTTGCAGGGGAGTTGATTTACTAGGAAGGCTGTTAAACCATCATGATCAACTATATCTCCCCAAGTCTCAATTAAGGCCTCCAGTTCAACTCTGCCATTTACTTGTGTTCCATAAAAACATCTGTCACCTCTCTCTTTTCTTTTCTTTATTTTCTTTATTGATTTTTAGAGAGAGACAGAAACATCGATGAGAGAGAACATCAATTGGCTGTCTCCTGCATGCCCCCCACTGGGGATTGGGCCCACAACCTGGGCCCAATGACTGAGAATTGAGCCGGTGATCTCTTGGTGCATGGGTTGACGCTCAACCACTGAGCCAAGCTGGCAGGGCTTTTTCCTCTTAACTAAAGCTTTGCTAAGAAGGACAATTTAGATCTCCCATGTTTCAAAAGCTTCTTGAATAATGCCTTACTGTATGTTGCTCTTGTAATAACATGCTTTAACTGAATCTGATTTTCCAAACTGTTCAACAGCACCTTGTTATTTGGCTCATTGCAAAAGACTCTAACACATTTCCAGGGCACCTTTCTTCTTCCTGTCGGTGCATGGTGGGGGAATGGATGTACGAGTCCCAGCAACTCCCCACCATTATCAGGTACACTTTTTGATGCTGTCAAGTATTTCATCACAGAGATGAAGTTCTGGCAGGACCGAGGTCATGTGTACCTACTAATGCCAAGCCCATACACTTTAATCTCCCTCACATCTCTGCCTCTGAAACTTGCATTACTGCCATACTGCATGCTCTCTTCAAATCCAAAATCCTTCTGTCTGTTCCCTGAAACTGAACTGTCCGAGGATGTAATCTAGTGTATGTTTACCAGGTTAACTGCCTCTACTGAGGGTTCCAATGCTTGCCTGATAACTGCTTCAGCAGTAGATGACCTGCATCTCATGGAGCTTGGTAAGAGCCTCTGGTCAGGCAGAATCACAATGGCCATGTACAGACTTCCCTTTCCAAATAGAATGTTATACTTAAGAGTCTGTTGAGGTAAACTTCTAAAACACAAACAAAAAACCCTCACCTGCAACTTGGGATGGTTTTGACTTATGTAATAAGCCAAAATACCTTGCTTTTTGCTTAAAGTATTCTATCTTAAACAGTGTGTCTCTGCAAAAACTGAAAAGTTGACCTCAGAGTAGATCTCTACTTTGGATTCCCTATGAGACTGTTGTGGATCTATTCCTTTAAGATTCTTAGAAGGGCTATTGTTCAACTGAAAATAGAGAGTCTATGAGGCACATCCTGAAAATCCATACAAGGCTTTTTGGAAAGATCACCTTAAATCTTTCGATGTTTTAAGAAGGGTGTTTGGGTTTTTTTGCAGTCACACATTTTGCTTCATATTTACTCAAAATTCCCTTTATCTTCCTTCATATTCACCCTAACATTACCCTAAATATTTGCCCTTCATAATTACCTGTTTCCTGACAGCAAGTAGGATTTGATCTTTGTCCTGAGGCTTTTCTTACTTTAGAGAGTCTTCTGAATCTTATTTTCAAACAAGAGCCACTGTTATTTGTTCTACATTCTACTTGGAAATGAAATGCTTTCTTCTTTAGCTCATTTCTCTTTATCTTCATTTTATGACATGCAGCTAAAATAAATTAGTTGTCACTTTCAACAGTTAGCCTAGAAATATCCTTAGCCAGATCAGTTCATTCATAGGTACATTTCTATTTTCTGCAGGTGATGATGTTCCCAAACTTTCCACCACTGTATATCCAAGATCTTCTATTTTGTAGCCCAAATAACATTTCACTTACTTACTCTCCTTCAAGACTTCACTGACAACCACTATGAGGCTCACTGGTCCTGGTAACACCCTACTTCCAGGTAACAAAATCTGTTACTCTTGCTACATAGCAAATTCATCTAAAATCTTCCAGTACAAAACAACATGTCATGATTTTGTCTGACAGTAATTGATGAGGGCTCAGCTGAACAGATTCTACCTGAAGTCTCTCATGTAGATGTTGTCAAATGTTGGACAGGACTAGTCATATGAGGCTCAACTAGGCTGGATGTCCAAGAAGGCTCATTCTCATGGCCGGTCGTTGATGCTAGCTATCAACTGGGAGCTCAGCTCAACTGTCAACCAGAGCTTGTAGAGGTGGCCCTTACATATGGCTTAGTTTCCTCACATCTTGGTGACTTTGGATTGTTAGACTTCTTACATGAAATCTCAGGACCACAAACGTTAGTGTTCTCATGATCAAGGTGAAAGCTGTATCACCTTTTATGACTTGGTCTCAGAGATCACATAATATCAATTCTCCTGTACTCTACTAGTCAAAGTAGTTTCGAACCAGATTCAAAGTGGGGGAATGTATGCCCACCTCTCAATGTGAGGAGTGTCTAAGAAGTGTGCAACCATTCTTAAAAACCCACAAGGGGTTTTGCTGTCTTGCTTTCTCTTATATATCACCCCTTATGATAATGTCAGACACACAGAGGGTGCTCTATGTTTGTTGAAATCATGGATTTTGGTGGGGAAAAAAGGGAATTCTGTGGGTGACACTAAAACTAGTGAGGCAACAATGAGGTTTTTATCCCTGGGATCTTCAAGAAGAGAAGAGACACCACTATTGGCTACTTTGGGTGATGTAAGCACTTATTTGTCTAAAAGCAAAGGGCTGACCTTTGTGTACATTTTTTGGTCTTTTTCATTTCTTTTATTATTCTAGGCCCAAGGGAAAGTCATACCTTACCAGAGTTTTATTTGAATTTTTGAATAACAGTCAGGTCCCCATACTCCAAAAATATGTAGAGTTATGACAATCTTATAGCAGTTTCAAGGAACATATGGCAAGCAAGTGATCTGGAAGAACTGTGGATGCTCTCCCAGCACTCTATTCCAGGGAGCAGCTGTGGCCACACAGATATCCAGCTGAATGTCTTTTTGTTTTATGTTCATTTGGATATAGAATAGAGTATTTTCATTTTCTTGTGCCACAGGATACAGAGAAATCCTGACATGGATGGGAGGAGCTATAGGAATATTATATACCAAGACCAAATACTTAGACTCTGAGCTAGGATGAGATTCAGTAAAGCCCTTCTTACACATACATCATACAACATTATAAACAGGCTAAAAGCCTTAAAAACTGGTTATTATCCCTTAGCACCCCCATCTAACAAGTTACCATATTTATAAGTGGAAATATCTTCTGAGAAATGTCAGGAATCTCATTTGAATCCTCGGAAACAAAACAATTTCCGAGATGCATGTACAGTGATGCCAAGAAGTCCATCTGCCAGCCAGAGTTCCATCCTGTCAATACCTTGTTAAGGCAGCACAAAAAACTCAGTGAGTTCTCTTTCGAGTGTCAGTCTTCCATCTCTGGGCTAAAAGGATTAGGTCTACATGGTACATCATCACATAAGACTGCAGGAAAATGTTCGTTTCTTTTGTCCTTAAATATACTTCATGGTGTTTTATAAATAGCCAGAAACTATTAATTGGACTAAAAACCCATTCAGAACATCATAAACAGTAGATTTGCCAGGCATTCTAATTTTTTAAAATATATTTTTATTGATTTCAGAGAGAGGAAGGGAGAGATAAACATCGATGAAAGAGAAACATCAACATCGATCAGTTGCCTCCTGCATGTCCCCCACTGGGGATTGAGCCCAATTGAACCAGTGACCTCTTGGTGCATGGGTCAACACTCAACCACTGAGCCACACCGAGGGCGCCAGGCATTCTAATTTACGTAGGCATTTATTTTGCACACAAAAGTCAGGGGAGTTTTCAAGTATAATCATTTGTTGGACACGGCAGGGGTTGAGGAGAGCCCATATAGTGAGGTGGCTAAAAGCATGAGTTTTGGAGTCAGTCAGATCTGTTTTAGCCTGTCTGGTTACTCGGTGTGACTAGGAAATTTACTTAACCTCTCTGAGGCTCATTTCCTCATTTGTAACATGGAGATAAAAGTATTCACCATCTAGGGTTGGTATGAGGGTTAAATGGGACAACATAAGTAATCTACTTACCTGTACTTGGCACAGAGAGGTTGCACAGTTAACAAGTCTGGTAAGAGTGAGCATATATTTTTGATAGGTATTGTGTGTGTGAGAGAGAGAAGATAGAAGAGGGAGGGAGGAAGGGAGAGAGGGTAAGAAAGGGAAAGTGAGGTTGAGGGAGAGGGAAAGAGAGAATATTTTGGGAAGGGCATGTGGAGAATGTTGTTGGAAACATAGTATGGATATGATGGTTATTTGCTGCTGTTAATTTACTTGATGAAGGGATTTTGAATTTTAAATATGTTGGAATGGAACAGGGATGGAATGTGAGGAGACACTTGGGGATTTATGTTGAGTTACCGGCCCCTAGACAGAGAACAAAGCAGAAAGGCAGAAGCATTTCCCACCTCCTACTTCCCATTCTGTCCCCATTCCAGTCACACTTTTGGGCCCCTCCCAGTACTGCTCGCACCCAGTGTCAGAGGTCTGTCCCCTGAACAAGACTCAGCTGTTCACGAGGTGAAACAGTGGGAAGGCCAGCAGGCCATAATAATGGCACTGCAGTAACAGACGTATGTTCACGTTATTATGGGAGGGAAGCCCAGTGTCATATACAAATAAAAATGGACTTTCCTAAGAAACAAGAGCTGGGGAAGGAGTACAACAAAGATTTTGAGGTGGGGAAGGCCTTCCCTTCCTTTTTAAATGAACTAGTGAGGTCATTCCTATTTTTAATATTTATATGTTAGGCCATTTGGAAAAAATACATTCAGTAATATAATGTAGCAATCTTGGTATTACAATTAGAATAATAATTTTCATTGCTGAAGGATTATTTTGATAATGGTTTTGTTCAAAAAAATAATATTCAGGTTTAGCCACGTATGTGAAGAAATAAGTTATTGATGGCAAAATTCTGGGTTTTTCAATGCTTTTTCAAAAAAAAAAATAAACTAATTACCTTAACACAAGTCTGTTTGAAAGCAATTCTAACACCCTCCAAATAACCTTTTAAAATATTACTTATGAATCTTGGCACCTCAATAAAATGTTTCCTGCTTTTCCTTTCCCTAAGGCTAAAGTGACACAATTATTAGCTTTTGATAGGGTTAAACAATAACCGCCTGTGCGCACCTTTGTGAAAGAATGGAAAACAAATCTGCTTAGAAGCGTTGTAACAGTTAAGAAGATTCCCGTATTTCAGTTCTTTCTTATTTTTCTTTTCTCCTGGAAAAGCACAGAGGAATTAAAAACAAGTCTTTTAAATACATATTTTTTTCTCTGTTTCTAGTGCTGACTAGAGTTCTTTCTGTTTCTAAATGTTAACAGTATTACACTTCCTAATGGGGCCTCTCTTTCATTCTGTGTCGTTGCAGTTACAATGCGCCAGGTACTATTCTGGAGGCTGGGTGTTCCAGGGAACAACACAGATCAAAGTCCCTGCCATCACGGAGTGCACAGTCTAGTGGGCGGAGACAGAAAAGGAGCAATATTTAGAAATATAGAATGTGGTAATGAATGATGAGGAGAAAATTAAGGTGGGAAGAAAATAGAGAGTGTCAGTAGGCTGGGCAGGGGCCGTGGTTTCAGACAGGGTGCTCAGGGAAGCCGTCTGGAGAAGATGACATCTAAGGAAAGAGGGGAAGGAAGCCGAGGAGGAGGCTGTGTTTTAAGAAATAGTTAGCAGGCCAAGTGGAGTCAGTCAAGGGGAGAGTAGAGAGAAGTGAGAAGGAAGAGGGGGCCAGGCCAGGAGTCTGTTGTAAGAACTTTGGCTTTTATGCCATGACATTAAATAGTGTTACAAGTATAAAGTGAGACACCAACGGGGATGTCTGCATCTTCTGTCTGTCTTTCAAGACTCATTCACCACTCTTCTCCATCCAGTTCTCTGACCCGGGGAAGCAGAACTGTATTTTCCTGTTTTTCCTCAGGACCGATCACATTTCTTCATTCTGACTACCTTCCCCCTCTTTCAATGATCCAAGTGTTCCCTCTGTCAGAGGAGCAGTGACCCCGCTACCTGTGCTTCTCAGTACTTCTCGACAGTGGGCCTAAGTGCCTACTAAAATGCAGATTCTTGGCCTCACTCAAGACATTCATTCAGGATCTCTGGGGTTGGGGTCCAAGAATCCGCATGATAAAAAATTTCCTTGGTCAGTTCTTTCGTAATGTGAGGCTTGAAAAATTATAATCTTAGATCATAATAACAGTACCTTTCTGATGGGCATCCAATCAAATTATACTGGATTTTTTTTTCTTAGCTCCAAAAATAGAAACTGAGAAATAGTTGGTTTGGCTCCACTCTATTTTGACTGACAATAGTCTGCTAAACTTTATTCATATAATTCTTTTTTTTTTAATCCTTACCCGAGGATATTTTTTCAATATCTTCAAACAGAGTGGGAGAGGGGGGGAGAAAGAGAGAGAGAGAGAGAGAGAAACATCCATGTGAGAGGGACACATCGATTGGTTGCCTCCCGCACAACCCTAACCAGGACAGGAGACGAACCGCAACTGAGGTACATGCCCTTGGCTGGAATCGAACCCACAACTCTGGTCCATGGACCAATGCTCTAACCACTGAGCCAAACCAGCCAGGGCTAATTTTTATTTAATGCTTATAAAATATTTTATTTTGTGAAAGATTTCACCATTAAATATATCTCTAAGAATCATTTTGCACAGTCCTCATCAACTTGTGTCTTATGATACTTGATGTCTTCTCTCCAAATTTACAAACATCGAAAGGATTATCTGTGACTTCTATGTATTTTTGTATGATGGCACTAATTTTATTTTTATTTAAATTCTAATTTTCCCATGATTAATCATTTTCAACATTATACTTGAATTATAAATAAAGGTACCCCAAAGTTCCTTATATCATTCTATGTTTTCATGCTGTTCAAGTTGGCAGCGCTGAGCTTTGGGAACTCTCTCAGAGTCATGGAAGGGAGATGCTCTGGGACTTGGACAGGTACAGAATTGTGATGAAGTCACATGTCCCGGCAGCTCATGGGCATGGCTTTGACACCACGCCCCGTCTTCTGTGAAGACACTAGATTGATGTTTTCCAGAGTATGTCTGTTACAAACTCCAGAGTTCAATACTTTTAAGCAAATATTGTCCTTCCAGTTTTTTGCAGATTTCATAGGTTAGTTTCCCTGTACCAGAATTTGCTGTTTCAAGATGTTGAGGCAAACAAGACCGTCAGAAGAAAAGAACAAGGGAGGCACTGCCATTATTGAGCAGCTGACAGTAAACACCTACTGGAGTAGCTGAATCTAATCCCTCTGAAGAAGATTGGTTCTTTTGGCCTCTTACTAATAATTTGAAATTTTTTCCTAGCAAGGAGAGGGTGTGGTATTTTGATTGAGGGAGCTACACAATGGATTTGGCTGAGATCGAAGGTCAAACCTGCCTTGTAAGCTGGAAAGGATCAGATGGAGTCTTGATGGCCCACTCTGGCTGGACTGTGTGTACGACGAATACTCAAAAGCATGCATTTCCCCTCAAACGTTAGGGTTTGCAGCTGATGGTTAAAAATACATCCAAATGGATGCCAAAAGCTGAAGCAAATTGTCCATACATTTTAAGAATGTGAGAAGAAAGGCTTGTGAATCTTTTAATAATTACATTGCATGTAACAAAATGGCTTATAATAAAAGATTCTTGCAGAATTTCTGTCTCTCTATGTCTTTGGTTAAAGTGTTTAAGCCAATATGTTTAACATAAGTGCATTTTTCAGAAAGATGAATAAATTCCCCACATTTCAAAATAATTGCACATTTTTTATTAGTAAAAGAGCATATAAAAGCTCTAAATATTAGCTGTATCAGATGGTAAATGAGGATTAATCTATACAAAAAGAAGGAAAATATGTGCCTCAAGAGCCTTTGTTTACATTACCTTATATTTTTATGTAAGGATTATATAGGATTTGGGAAATCCTAACTCTGAAAAGAACCCTGCAAATTATTTAGTTCAGGAACACCACCATCAACAACGTTAAGGACGTAGCTAAGCTTCCAGCACCTACGGTCTGCGGGGCACTGTTTGAAGAAGCTTTACCTACGCACTCTGAGTGAATCCTCACAACAACCCTCTGGTGTAAATATTAGCTTCATTTGACAGATAAGGGAACTGAGACACAAAATGTTTAACAAATCTGCCTGAAGTCAGAGCTGGCAAGTGGGAGAGTCAGTACTAATGCTGAAGAAACACTTGTAAAACTATCCCAGCCAGTTCTGTCCATGGAAAGTGTACACAGCTGTCGAGCGTGTGATTTGAAGGTGCCAGAGGTCTACCAAATACATCACCGTCGACAGCGCACAGCACTGCTTCCAGTTCCCACCAGCAGAATACTTTGTATGAAGACCATGCCTCAAAAGGCTGTATCTTTAAAATGTTACCTATGAATTGCCTATTAATGATAGCAAGACAAGATTGACACATTTTAGGGAGATTTGGATGATAAAAGGAAAACAAAAACAAAAGACTTGTTGAAGGTAAACACCACAGTATACACTCTTGGCCATCCTTGGCAAGCGGAGGGGTGGTAAACACAAAATTCATCCCGTTGGCTTCGGCTGCATATGGAAATGATCCGTCTTAAGCTGTCTTCTCAGTTGGGAGATATAACCATACTAGTGAGTTCAAACTGTACTATTTGCAATAGTAAAATTGGTTTAACAGCAAAAATTATGTATGACATATTTTTCTCACCACTTGCCTTTTTGAACCAAGATTCTTAAATAGCTGTCTCACCTATAGACCCCTATTGATATGTGAAATTTCCAATATTCCCATAAGTATATACGAACCCACAAACAGTTAGGTTAGCACAAATGGAATCAGCTGCACTTGTTACATATTATCTGAAATGAGTGTCTCCTGGAGGTAGTCTTTAACAGCTAAGAGAATATACAACTGCTTCGAATTATGTATCCTAATGAGCATCCAGGGCTACATTCAAGCTGATACTTTAGAAAGCCAAATATGGTATGCAAAATGACCAAGACCAGGATAACATTACATACCACAGGCTTACTAGAATTATCTTTCGGACTTTTACTGTTTCTGCAACAATGGATGCAACTATTCAGGATTGGAGTTTAAAGTAAACAATATGCAAAGAGGAAGTGAGACAGGTATGTGGATAAAAGTTCTTGGGTTAGGCGATTGGAATGGGTAGTCAATTAATCAAAAATGCCTTTCAGAATGAACACACTGATCTGGCGTTCTCGGTGAGCTATTAGCAGGTTCATTTGAGTTCTTAAAACATTTTCTTTACTCTGTGTTGAACAACAAATGTGGGCCAATTGCTGTGAGTTAATTGAAAAGGATTGTTTTCTTGTTGCCAAGAAACGGCACTTTCTTACATTATGCAGGCCATTATGAGCACAGATCAAGCTTCCTGATTTTTCTTTGAGGGTGTAAGAATATAGGCTGCTGTGATTTACTTGTCCCCAGAGGAAAGGAGCGCAAATCAAGACCGCTTTCAGGGCTGTTGTTCCATTTCAGGTAAGATTTGGATTTGAAAGTGCGACCTTGTTCCTCATGCTTAACTTTTCCTAAATCAATTAAATGCTTTTATGTTGAGTGAATGAGTAGATCTACAATAATTATTTACTTGGATAGTTTAATGTAGAATCATTCTAAATCGATTTTTTTTTTTTCCAGCTGAAGTTTCTGAGGAAAAATAAAAAAGAGATAGAGGTCATAATAGTCTGTGAAACTGGCTCTAGAGATTTTTTCTTCTTGATTTCAGAGCAGTAAATACGTGTAAACCAAGGAGTTGTGACTGTGTTTAGGGTTTAAATATTAAAATCATTGCTGTAGAAGCAAATGTTATTTCTATGTGGAGAAAAGATTTCAAATCTTGTTTGACTAGTTCCAACTGAGAAATGAGCTTTATATTTGTTAACTTCTTAAGGAAAAATTGTTGATCAATAACTACATTATTTGTCTCTCTTAAAAAAAAACTGTATATATCTCTATTGGCTATTTTCTTCCTGATATTTTCTTGAAGAGGAAGATAAAATCGGGGTCCTTGTATTCTGATAGGGTCCTTGGAACTTACACCTTACTTGTAAACAAATACACAGTTCCAACAAAAACGGTAATAAGTCACACCAGGTATACAGACAAACAAAAACATCCCCCTTCTTCCTCAGGAAAGAAAAAGCATTTCTTGATTCAAAGTTCGTGCTCCCAGGCTCACCAACGCAGTGCTCATTCTGGGTAATAATGTGGGGCTAGTGCGCGAAAAGGTCTTTGTGAGTTGAGTTTATTGGGTCAAATCATCCTCCCACTCTTAGTAGTTCATACTCTCATAGGCTCAGGTTGAACTCTGCAATCCCACGAATTTACATGTACAGTATCTCATAGTTTACATAGACTATATGTTGAAAACAAGCGTTTTCAAATATGCAGAGGAAGCTAGTCGAGTGCTGTTATTGATCCTATTGTTCAGTCATATTTTACCTCCTCTCTTCCTTGGCTCTGGGCTTCCCAGTAATAGATTTCCTTTCCAAGGAAGATCATCAAAATGGATACAAGTCAGGTCAAATAGCTATTGTCTCATTAGGTAAGTTTCCATTTGTTCAGAGTTTGAAGAAACATGAGTATAAATATGTCCTGTGTAATATGAATCCTAGTTGAAGCTGGAAAGAAATTATTGTAGCATGCCTTTACCTGATAATATGATTTGGTTTTCCACAGTGAACCAATACTCTGGTAAGCAAATTATTATGTGGAATAATGTCGATGAAGTAATAGTTGAATATGACATGCAATCCATCCATTTATTTTTGACCTGTCAAACTGGAGTCTCCTTTCTTGAATTCCTATACATTTTTTTAGTTAACTGAAAGAATCACAGTATCATCAGCTATCATAAATTCATTACACTGTATTTTTTTATTTACATGGTAGTAAAATTGAAACAGCCCATTTAAATAAATGCATGGTTTGTAGTTATATATACCTTGTGTGATGTATTACCATTTTTGTTGGAACTTTGTATTTCTTTCCAGGTAAGGTATAATTAAACAATTCTCTTCTGATTTACATTCCTTTGTTGACCTTGTCAAAAAGTGTTCTTTGCCCTGAAAATATACTTTTGATATTATTGGTACTACGGTGCTTAAAACATCTATGCTGGTAAAATTTTTGCTTAGTCATTTTTGCAATTATTGGAGCAAAGTGGCAGGTGAATATATGGGATGGGTGGAGTGGAGCCAAAGTCAGATTGATACAGTATCATCTTGGCAGATTGTTCCTATATGTAGCACACCATTTCTTCTTTGTAATGTTAGTAAACTAACTATAAAGGAAATATTTAATAGTGAAGTAAAAATCTTCATTTTATCTGAGTGGTATTTTAATTAAACAAATATTAGTTATTTGTTAAAATATTGATTTGCTTCTCCGTGGGTTAAAAATTATGCAAAAAGAATGATGTTCATCTAGGTTGAGATGAAAATCAGTCTATAAAATTAAAAAAAAATTTTTTCTTTATTGATTTTAGAGAGAGAGGGAGAGAGAGATAGAAACAATGATGAGAGAGAACATCGATTGGCCACCTCCTGCATGCCCCCCACTGGGGATTTGGCCCACAACCTGGGCATGTGCCCTGACCTGGAATTGAACTGGCGACCTCTTGGTGCATGGGTCGATGCTCAAACACTGAGCCACACCAACTGGGCGAGTCTATAAAATTTTTGTCCTACCTTAATTAAGAAGAGACTGAATTGCATTGATAGTAGATCACAGTGACTGAAATACCATGAAATGATACACTTTAAGGTCACTTATTGATTAGTGAATCTAATGGCTTTGAAACTTTATTTTGAAGAGACCTAGAGATTCCCCAAAAGCATTATAACAGTGGTGTGTGAAGGTAGTCGGGGGATGGTTAAATGGTGGTGTAGGAAAAATAAACTATTTCAACCAGCCCATACTTTTTGAGTTTGTCTCCAAGAACACAGATAGCCAAAGAGTATTTCCTTTGTGGAGGTCAAGATGCACTGTATTAATAGGAATACTCTAACCTACAATTCAAGAAACCCAGTAGAGTATGAGATTGATTTGATGTCTCTCATTTGTAGTTACTCAAGAAGGTTTTTGACAGTCACTTCTTCTATTGCAGGCACTCATCATTTCTTTAATCCTTCTAGAAGCTGTTCAGGGATCGTTACTAAGTAGCTTATCAATTTTTTTTAACATTATCTATTGTTTTTGAAACTTGGGATTATTTACTTTATGGTATGACTCTCAAACATTATATCAAAGTTTTTGAACAACAGTGTGCTTTTGGTTGCTATTTTTCTCAATACTCTTGATGTGAAATTTATCTAACTTTAGGAATTTATAATCATATATAACATAACAAAGTACTTTCTTACCCTCTTCTTAACTAAAAATGATCTCTTTATTTTATTTTTATTTATTATTTATTTATTTTTGTTAACCCTCACCCAAGGATATTTTTCCATCAATTTTTAGATAGAGTGGAAGAGAAGGAGGAAGAGAGAGAGAAAGAAACATCGATGTGAGAGAGACACATCGATTCGTTGCCTCCTACACGACCCCAACTGGGGCCAAGGATCAAACTTGCAACCCAGGCACATGCCCTTAACTGGGAATTGAACCCAAGACCCTTTGGTCTGTGGGCCAACTGTCTAACCACTGAGACAAACCGGCCAGGGCTAAAATGGTAAATGGTCTCTTTGTAATGTTAGAAGATCATTTGTCTAAATGGAGAAGATATATAAAAAATATTTTAGTAATTTTAACTGTCCTGTTGTTTTCTGTACACAGTTAGCACCAAACTTTATCTTGCTCTACTAAGCCACTAGGGACATCTTTTGTCCTTAAAAATTTTGTTAATGTGGGGTTAACTCCAATAGCAATGATATGATTTTTGAATTATTCTGATAAGTTCCTTTTTCCACATTTGTGTGGGAAAGGGAAAAATTTTCCCTCTTTTCACTCTTAGTTATACTAAGATAATCAAATGATTATCTTAGCATAATCAAATGATTTGAGATGGATTAACAGGAGAAAATAGCCAGCTTTAATTATGTGTGTGCATATGGGGGTTCCATAAAAATATGGGGCCCCTGAGGACAAATCGGGCAGTTGAGGCTTACATGCCATCATGAGCTTAGGAGAAAAGGGGGTTAGTGGTTTGAAACTTCAAAGGGGAGGAAGGCAATTCACAAATTCACGTGCAGATGGAAAAGCAAATGTTTGGTAAGCACATGTTTGCTGGGCCATCTTTAACAAGGGGACACAGGGAGGACCTTGACCACATGGGCCTGGCTGGGTTCCTCCCTCCCTCTCACACTCTAGTTCCTATTAGACCACAGTTGTCTCTGATGATAGCTCCCTTCCTGGTGCAGGTCCTCTATCTAACTTCTTTTAGGCAGCTAGGGGTAAGATGGAAGGTTCTTCCTGAGTCTTTCCTTTCTTAAAAAAATAACGTTTAAAATAATCAATATTCCCCCAAAAGGCACATTTTGATAAACTCTGCCCCCCAACCTCATTTACTTATCATTATTTCTAAAACCTGAAAATGTGGCCTCTCTTCTGTTCTTTCTTTTTGAACAGTTGTTCTCAATTTTGGAATGTCTGGAAATATTTTTTGGTTGCTGTAACAGAGGGGGTTGGGTCCTCCCGGCATCTAGTGGGTAGAGGAGAGCTAACTATCCCACAATGCACAGGCCGCCCCACAACAAAGATGCATCAGATTCCAAATGTCAGTAACGCTGAGATTGAGAAACCCTGGTCTCACACACCTTACCAGGGCTAAACTTGTGATCACGGGATAGAATTTCTGTTTCAGAACATCCTGAAATCTCACCTGCCTGAATTCCTTTTATTTATAATTTTGGCCTACAGGATCACACCTAATTTTTAATTGACCTTTCTGGAATCTGCCTATAGAAAGTCTAGGACTCGTGATCATACTGGATTCCCAGTTTTCTCTCCCTTGATTGTTATCAGTACCAAAATGACAATGGTCACATTATCCGTAACTCACGTCATGTCCATATTACTCACTAGCGGTTTGCCTGAATGACTCATAGAAGAGTTCCCTCATTGCTTTAACTTGTGGCTAAGGACGGACTCATGAAGGCAAGACAATGCTATTATGCCTCATTGCTGTGCTCCTGATTTCATGTCCAAAGTCACTCTTCAATAATCATTCATTTATTCTATAGATAGTATTCAACACCTATCATGTTCCAGAAACTGTCTTACATTGGGAATTTAGCAGTGATTAAGACCAAAACCCTATTTTTGTAGTGGTTGCATTCTAGTGGAAAGCAGAAGATCCCAAATCTCCTGTCCTTCAACCATTTTTCATCCTGGTCTATTATATGCTGAAAACAAAGCAAGACAACAGAATCAAGTGCATTTTAAATAGTTGCAAAAGTTTGTTGTTGTCTTCTTATGTGAACGCTCTGTTTCTTGGGGAATGACCAAAACCTTTTCATTAATTTCTAAACTTCACTCTGGCAGACGACTTTTCTCTTAACTTGCTCAGTGTACATTCTAGAGAATATTGACTTTGAAGTAAATTTTGAATGAAGGGAAATAGAATATTTGATGAATTAAAATTATGTTAGTATGAAAAGTTGATCTGGCATTTAGGGAGAAAAAGGTATAAAAGTAAAGATGGAAAATTGTGAGAGGCAGAAGGCCAGTTGTACCTGAAATTTATTTTATTTGCTATGGCAAGAGGAAAAAAAAAGTGGAGGGTAGGGGATGAAAGAAAAGAAAGGGAAAATAAATTTAAAAAAGGACAGAATCTTTCTAGTGTAAATGTACCTCTAAGTAATTCTTTTCCTCTGGCGGCTATCTCTGACTCTGGTGAATCCCTTAGAATTCCTACCTATTTTATAATTTGCTCGTCAATAGTTAGGTAATAGGAAGCATAATGAAGCAAAGTATTATCATTTTAATATTCTTACCCTGATACTTCTTTTTATTTTACTTTGTCGTTTCTCTCCTTTCCTAATGCTTGTTTTCTCAGCATGTGCAGAATTGCTTTCTTAGCACATGCAGGACTTAAGTGTTAAAATGCAAAAGAAATGCAAAAGAATTGGATGCTTTAAAAATTTCAGATTTTGTAAACCTATCAGTTTTCAGTAATCATTTAGCTTATCAAAATTACATTTACCAAAAGCTATGATTCCCACCTTCTTTTCTCTTCATTTAAAATTAAATTGAAATCTTACCAACTAGGGCGATACCGGTATAAAAAAATTCCAAAGAAACATTATAAACATGGCTACATAAGATGTTTAAAAATTATGTGAGTATATTTTCTGATTTACTGAAATTGAAAGAAATTCTAATACTATGGCTTACAACTGGTTTTCTAGCGATGAATTTGAAAAAAAAAATTTATCTTAAAAATCTTAATGGTATTGACAGATTGCAGTGAAACTGTCTTTGTTGTCTGAGCAAAACAAAGAGGAGACTTTTCTTCTTTGTTCAACTCCAGGCTTTGTGATCTCTTAGTGCTCTGAACGCAGGCAAGTTATACTTCGTCTCCAAGAATCTACATGGCTTCAACCTGGGTAAAAATACTTATCTCATGGTGTCATTATGGAAATGAAATGAAGTCATACAGAACAGTACTTGTCACAGAGAAACTATGCAATAATATGATGTTTCCCTTTTTTTATAACTTCAGTCCTAGACTATCAAAACTCACTTCATACAAAAGACCCAGAAGAAGCTTAAAGACCGTCTAGTGTGTCACCTTTCTGACGTTCGAGCTGTTTATGTAATGTCCCTCTTGTCACTAGCCTCTGCTTTAATAGCTCTGATGAAATAGGTGTCACCCCTCAGGCAACAGTCATTTATAAATAGTATGTTGAAACACATGGAATTGCTACTTTTATAGGTCAAACAGTTCAATATTGGCCAATTTCAAATGATCCAACCTAATGTACATAATACAAAAAAATCTTATTCTCCCAAACATAATTTTATATGATAAAAGTCTGACATGACTTATAATGCTAAAATGTAAATGTAGTTCTATTGGCTGTTTAAAAGAATTATAAAAAGCCCTGTCCAGTTTGCTCAGTGGTTAGAGCGTTGGCCTGCGGACCGAAGGGTCACGGAATCGATTCTGGTCACTGGAACGTACCTGGGTTGCAGGTTCGATCTCCAGCCCCTGTGGGGTCGTGTGGGAGGCAACCGACTGATGTTTCTCTCTCTCTCTCCCTCCCTCCCATTCATTCTCTCTAAAAGTCAATGGAAAAATATCTTTGGGTGATGAATTTTAAACAAAAAACAAACAAACAAAAAAGTTATAAAAAGACATCACTAGAAAAATAAAATATAGTCACTAAGAGCCTTGAGCAGGGGTCCACAAACTGTTCAGTGGGCCAAATCCAGCCTACCACGAGGTTTTGTACAATCCATAGGATAAGAATTGTTTTTGCACTTTTAAAATGTTGAAAAAAATTAAAAGAAGAATACTTTGTGACATGAAAATGATATGAAATTCAAATTTCAGTGTCCGTGAATATAGGTTTTTGGAACAAACCATGCTCATTCATTTACATATTGTCTTAGGCTGCTTTCCTTCTGCAAAGACAGAGTTGAGTAGTTGCAGCACTGACTTCATAGCTTATAAAGCCTAAAATATTTATTACTTGGCCCTTTGCATTTGACCACCCCTGTCCCAGAGTCAAACCTTTTACATTCGAATGCCAAAGCCACCACCGCTTGGCTCTGTGATTTAGGTAAGTGACTTAACCTTTGTGAGCCTCAGTTTACACGTTTTAAAATAGGCATACTTATAATACTTACTTCATAAGATAATTATGAGTGCCAGGTACATCATAAGTACTCTATAAATGTTACTGTAATTATTCATACGCTTCCAGGGTGCCATTGTAAATGATTGGGGAGAAAAAAACCTACAGAAGCTCATAAAGCTCAGATGGGCAACAATTGGTGCATCATCATTTAATGATACAACAACAGTGCCAGTCTTCTGTGGACTTAATAATAAAATGCAACCACTTGCTCATTTGCTCACATAAAAGATTATACTGTTTGCATCTCATGGATGCCACATGGAGCATTTCAAGTTAAAAATATTAAGGTTTCTAAATTTGCAAGTGTTAAGCTGCAAAGTAGGAGCTGTTTTCTCCCTAGGATAATGAACATCTGCTGAAACAATTTGTCCGAGAGAGCATTTGACACTGTTGGCCTTTTTTTTTTTTTTTTAAGAAATGGAAAAAGGATTATTATTTAACTTCAACTTTCCTCATCTTTTAAACCAAGAAATGGTTTCTCTTAGGACTAGATGATTCTAGGATTTAGAAAAGTAAAGGGGCCTCAGCCTTTTATTTATTTTTTTCTCTTTTCAAGTAAGGGTAAGTCGAATTTTACTTAGAGTGCCACATTCTTTTTGCTTCCCTCTCATTTGAATATTGTTTGAAAGACCGAAGGCTTTTCTAGATGACTTAAGATGTCCGCAGTGAATTGAGCTCTGCAGCGCTTTCTGAGAGAGACTGAGAGGTGGGGTAGTGGTTATCGCACAGCAGAAAATGGGTCAAGTTTTCAATTCAAAAGGCTTTTCAAGCAAGAGCTCAGATCTATTACTCTCTGTATGCAAAGTCAGAAGGATCTGGAGGGAAGGTGATCCAAAATCTTGAAAATGAAATAAAATGCTCCCCATCCTAGAGATAATGGGTGGCTGAACAGCTCTGCTGATAAACTTCAAGTCTAAGATCTATCAGTCAAGTTACCTCTCCAGCTTTTCTCCATTGGCTTCCCCAGGGAAAGCTGAAGAGAGGACGCTTCAAGCACTTAGCTTTATAATGTGTACTTAAGAAGTCAGTGAATAATAACTATTAGAGTTCTCTGGGTAAATCAGCTTCAATTAAAGGTGCTTCTTTTGTTTCCTTACTTTAAAGTAGAGCTTCTGGTCCTTGGGGGATTAAACCAAGCACCATTAATGACTCATATCTGAAATGAGGAAGGAAAAGTGTCGTTAAATTTCATGTTGATTCATAAGAATACATGTGAAGGGTAGTTCATAGTATTTCAGTGCAGCGGGGAGGCACAGGGGAGACCAGAGAATCAAATATTGAGCATTGAAGAGTTTTTCTTTGCTATAAAAGATTGAAGAACCTTGCTGTTTTCACACAGAATGAATTCTATTATATGGAAATTGTTCCTGATTTTTTTGTTTTCTGATTACTACTTTTGCTTATAAAATGGTCAAGTGTGTAAATAAAAAGAAAAGGTTCAACTGCCAAGTACAAAGTATTTTGCCACCTGCTATGTATTTTGCCAGCCAGTTAAAATCTTTAGCATTCTTTGGTACAAAGCCTTAAGATGCTTGTGGGGTGCAGGGAAGTTTTCCTCTGTTAGAATCTTTTGGATGATAGTCAAACACTTCTGTAATTTCCTTTACCATTTTTTAGCTCCTTTTGGGATCACTTATTTCAAGTATGCTTCTGGAATGTCAAGAAGATGCCAGATATTATTTTGAATGTTGTATTTTAGTATAATATCAATCTAAAGTTGTTCCTAGAGACTTCAGAATTAGAGTGCTTTTTTCTTATCTTTTAGCTAAAAGAAAAAACTTTAAATATTTTCTTTTTTTTATTGGTTTTTTTTTTTTTTTTTTTTTTTTTTTGAGAGAGAGAGAGAGGAGAGGAGAGAGAGAGAGAAACATCAATGTGAGAAACATCGATTGGCTGCCTCCTGCCTGCCCCTGACCCGGAATCAAACCAGGACCTCTCAGTCCATGGGAGGACACCCAATCCACTGAGCCACACCGGCCAGGCTAAAAGAAAAAACTTTAATTAAGAACTGAATGGAGCTTTTGGTCAGTCTCCTACCTGTGAAAGTAGATTAGGAAGGAATTTTTATCCTGCAGCTACAGGCAGTAACAGATTTACATGTGTGGACATGAGGAAGGTTGGGGATTGAGGAAAACCAGAAGCCAGACTTATCACTTAAGTTATCATATGGTCCAAGTATTTGGTCCAAAACCATGACTTCACTGGACTTGTTTTGTGCTGGATATTGGCATTTGAGTCTTCCTCATTTAAACTTTTTAGATTAATGATTCTGGCAATGCTTTGGGATACTTTCTATGGTTATTTCCCCAGGTGACTAAGCCTACCATTAGAAATTCTGTCATTGCTGGCTGGCTATTCTAATACCCTGAGACAAGCATGTGAAGTTTGTTGTGTTGGCACCAATAGGGGAAGAATGATAGAGCAGGGAGGGACCTCATGAGGTCATCTAATCTGTGCTCAAGTCATTCAAAATAGATGGTTCTTCAGTCAAAATTTTCCAAGGGATTTGTTATACCGGCAATTGCAGTATGGCTAGGCCTATAACAATAAAAGAGGCTAGCCTGCCTTTCTGATCAAGAATCATTGCAATATCAAACAAAGGATGAATTCTTTCCTAAGAAGCTTATGACTAATTCAGGTCTCTACAGGCATTCCAGGAACAAGATTCTTTCTGGTTACCAAGATCGTAAGTGTGATTTTGGCCCAGAGGCTTGAAAACCAAAGCATGTTATGTTGTGTCTCGCTTGTTCTGTGGGTCAGTTCCTCTTTTCTTTACGATGTGCTAGATTTTTTTTTTTGGTCTCTTCTTATTATATTGAGAAATATCAAGTACAAGTCTTTCTAGTCGGCTTACCTGAATTCATCTCTTATAGGACCAACATATTTGAACCAACAATCACAAAAAATAATTAACATAGAAAAGTTGTACCTGCTCTATATTTTCTTGCTCCTATCTCATTATCTTTTAGCTGTGTGACCTTGGAAAAGTCATTTAAATCCTCTGGGCTTCAGTTTCCTTTTCTATATAAAACAAGAAAATGAGTCTAGATGACTGAAAGAGTCACTTTTAGTTCCCACTGCCTATAACCCAATCTATTATAAAGCAAAATTGTGACCTTTATCATGAAGAAAAGACAGTGGGAGGGAAACTCGGTAGGAATTTTTTTCTCAATTCTCCCACTCCCACAAATGCTACAAATGATGAAGTTGGTAACTTTATTAGCTATGTTAATTATCTGGGTAAAGTTTCACACAAAGCTTATATATTTGAAACTGAAAGGGAGAGAGAACCTAAGCTACAATCTTATTTTTTCCATTTTTGACCAGTTTCAAGACTTGAAACCTGTTTTATTTTAGAATAAAATGCTGAATAACATATCATGTGTTAGTTTCTCAGGAAATAACAGCTAACTGAAGTTAACATTAGTATTGATGTCTTCCTTCTAATTAATAAAATATAATTTGTCATTGTTTCTCCCAAATTTTTGTGATACATGTGCTTTTTCCTGCAGGTGCCCAGTATTTCTTTCTAACATTGCTTGGTTGAAAATATTGCTAAAGATTTACTTTTAATGATTCCATTCCATACACACAAACAAGTAGAATCTTTTCTCTAAGAGTCCAAGTTCTTATCTATGGCTTTGAGGGTGGAGAAAGGAGGAAAATGTTTTATTGATAAATCTTTTGTTGCTGTTCTTGAAATTCCAGAGAGAACTCTATGAGGAAAGTATTGGAGAGATCTGATACTAAAATCTCTAAAACTGGTTAGACAGTATAATTAACAGACTGGGGAAAGGAGCTAATATAAAAGGACTAGTTGTGTTTCATTTCCTGAATTTTTATGTCTAAAAACAGAAACATTTGTTCACTTCCCATTTTGTAAGGCTATTGCAAAAAGTGTCTGCCAATGAAAATCTTAAAGATAGCGAGTTTTACTTAACAGTTATATGTGAAAAGCCTACTAAATGTATACCAAACTGCCACTATAGACTTGGTTTACTGTGAAAGACCTAGGAGCATATCTTTTCTATTAGATGATGTTAGAATCAGCCTTGGTGACAAGTTAAATCTTTATATATATATACGTCATTTCAATTGTCACCTGCTTTGTAGGTCAGGCTGATGTAGGTTTAGGTTAGCTCGATGACATTTGCAAGTAATGGCATGGACAGATAATGGCTGCAAGAAGAGCTGGTGGCCAATTACAATGCTCATGTTTGTATTTTTCTATCACTATTGAAAAAGTACATTTAATTTTAACATTTCCACAGAATCTATAGAAACCTGATTTATGCAAAGTTAAAAAAAATGTATCCAAGGTATAGAACCAACATGATATAAATAGGCTTATACCTTTTACTGGTAGAATATACAAATTCAGAGGACATTCTAAACCAAGCATGTGCAGCTTTTTACTTTAAAAAGCCCGTCATTTTCCAGTTTGTTTTTATGGTCTATTCTATTAAATCTTATTTAAAATTTAAGAGAATATTACAGATCACATTAATCTCAACCGGAGGAGAAAACAATCTAATTTTTCACTAGAATTGCTGGCAGTAACCACAGAGCAAGTAACTTGGCAAATACAATAATGTCTGTGAAAATCACAAATGAGGGACAATTATTTTTAAAAGATTAGCCCATGAGGATAATTTCCAGGTACATCATTTATCTTTTAAACTGCTCTGCTTCTAGGAGGCCTCTTTGGGGAACAATTCAAACAATAAGTAAACCAACTTAAAACAAATATATTTCCTTCACAATATATTTTACTGGATTAGTAGATATTCCAGGTAAGAAGGCACAGGTTTTTTACTAGAATTTAGACATTTTCATTAGTTCAGAAGTCTTGGTTAAGAAAAACCTATACATTGCTGAAGCATTAAGAAGTCATGATATTAAAAATTGTAACATTGTTTCCTATTCCAGACAACATTAACATCCTGTGTTCCAACACTCAGCTCTTCCAACGAATCGTACATCTCACACATTATACAGATAATAGCTATTTTAATACTCTGAACACTAGATGTATGTCTGAGATAATTTACATTCACAAATAGAGAAGTACTTAGAAATGAAGAAAAAGAACAGGGAAACTCAGAAGTTAGATTTCTGAAAAGATAATTTTAAAATTCTCACCCATGTGTCAGCTGCCTGGTGGCCTCAGTCATCCAGTTTGCTCAGACTTGCTTTGCCCTACAACAGCTGGCTGCAAATGCCCTGCTTGTGCCCCTACCCTGAGTCTCACGTATGGCATGAAAGTAATTGTCTTGTTTCCCTGCTGCCACCCCCCATCTCCACCCCACTTCCCAGTAGATGTGGTGAATGTCAGGGGGTTGGTCCTCCTCACTCTACTCTGTTCTCAGTTCCTACTATTGTGGAATTCTCTCTCTCACATCCTTCCTCTTACAGCTGTCCTCTTTATCCGTTCTGCATGGACCCAAATATGAAACACGTTTTCATTGATTTCCCTGAAGCACTTTCACACCACGCAGTTGGGTTCAAGATCTGAGTGTATATCTGGGGACATGAGGACATAATATTACAGCATGGCACATAATGGTGAACTGAACACCTGCCATCCTGTTCGTTGGCAGTACTTGCCACCAGGCAGCACTTTGCTGGGGACCTAGCTCCTGATGTCTCGCCGGGCCATCTCCCGACCTCCTGTTATGCCCCACTGCTTTTCCTGGTCCTGGAACACTTGATTCATCCATCTCTGGCGGGAGCATGACACTGTTCTCACTTTACTATGCAGGCAATATTTTCTTTGTCCAATTTTTAGCTCATCTCAGACAAGTTTCAAATGCAGAATCAAGGATGGTTCACTAAGATGTTTTTTTGCTAAACAAGGCATTATTTTCCATGAAGAATTCTGTTACTTGCTTTGGAGTTATCTGCCTGCCCCCCCCCCCCCACACACACACACACACACTCAGGTTTTGAAGCACATGCTACATTTTTGAAGGCCATTCAGCCAGCAGAGTATCAGGTTTTGAAGGGCTCTGGGCAGAGACCTGGGATTCATTACCATAATCCCCTAGTCCCTGCTAACTGTATCCAAATCCCAAACCCTGTTGATTTTACTTGATACATCTTCCTTCTCTCTGCTTCTACGCTAATACAAACCAGCACTGTCCTTGCACCAGGATTAGTGTAACAGCCTCTGAACCTATTGCTGGGAGGAAAAGCTTATCCTCTACTGATTTAGGTCTGAGTGCCCTGGGGCCTGCATGTGGGAGCACCCCCATAAGAAGTAACTCCTCGCCCTGGCCGGTTTGGCTCAGCGGTTAGAGCGTCGGCCTGCGGTCCAGAGAGACCCAGGTTCGGTTCCCGCTAAGGGCACGTACCTCGGTTGCAATTTGTCCCCATCCCTGGTTGGTCGTGCGGGAGGCAGCCACTCGATGTGTCCCTTTCACGTCGATGTTTCTCTCTCTCTCTCTCTCTCTCTCTCTCTCTCTCTCTCTCTCCCCCTCTCTCCCTCCCACTCTATCTGAACAAAAAAATGGAAAAATGTCCTCGGGTGAGGATAAAAAAAATTTTTTTAAAAATAAAAAAAAAGAAGTAACTCCTCAAATTGCTAGGAGTAAGGGTTACTATACCAGGTTAATGAGGGGCACCGGGTGAGTTTAGGGCTTCAAAGGATGGAAGGTTCTGAAGAGGCTTGTTGACACAATATTTTGGAATGTCCCAGTGCCCAAGGCCAGTCACCTCCCTAACTCTCATAAAGTCCCACTTGAGTCAGATAAGGGAAGTTCAGAGCAGATTTCTTTCTGCAGATTTTTTTTTTTTTTTTTTTTTTTTTTTTTGGTTAATCCTTACCCAAGGATATTTTTCCACTGGATTTTTTAAAATTTTTAGATAGACTGGAAAGGAAGGAGGGAGAGAGAGAGAAACATCAATGTGAGAGAGACACATTGATTGGTTTCCTCCCGCATGACCCTGACCTGGGCCGGGGGCAAACCAAAACCGAGGTAGGTGCCCTTGACCAGGAATCAAATCCACGACCCTTTGGTCCTTGGGCCGACGCTCTCACTGCTGAGCCAAACCAGCCAAGGCTCTGCAGATGTTTTCACTTTGGATTCATCTTCATACCATTTTGGTGAGCTGTTGGTCCTTATACTATCTCCCTGTAAACTGTCTTGTTCCCACAAATCTGTTCTCCATGCTGCAGCCACAGTGATATTTCTAAAGCACCTGATCATGAGACTTCGTTTCTTAAAAACACTTCAGTGGCTTTGCACTGCCAAGGATTATGATTTATAATCCCAGATTTACCTCGTGCCTACTAAAGCTTAAAGAACAAAAGAGTCAAATGATATAAATCTAGCCTACATGGCCAGAGAGTTTCATGGCAGGAGAGGTAAGGCAAGGTGGGTAAATTATGATCTATTAAAAAATGAGTCCTTAGGGCCATCCCATGGTTTGTATTTATGTTTCTCAGATTTTACTACTAAAATCAGTGCTTTGGGCAGTGTGCCAGGGACCAAATCTTTCTCTCTTCCCTTTAATTTTAATTAACATTTCATTCCTTAGGGCCTTTCTGAAATGCCTGGCTAAGTAAGTTCATAAGCTTCTTCTTATGGATGTTAATAAGTTAATGTACTATGCATTTCCACATACAGTGTTTCTATTTTAATAAGGTCCTTCAAGACTTATTCCACAGCATGACCTATAAAAGTCATTTCGGACCCTGAGGAGAAAATTTGAGCAAATGGGCTTTTGAACACCTCTTAAACTCCGGGCTCTTGCTCTGCCTTAGGAATGGAACTGGCCCTGAGGGAAGAATTCTATTGCCTTTGTATAATCTGCACCCTTCAGGAGAGGGTTTGAGCTACTCTGTATAACCCTGTTATGTAACACAAGTTCGTTGTACCAATGCTGATATTTTTCTATCCAGCTGTGATTACTTGAATCATCCATATGATTTTTTAAAGAATAACTTTATTCAGAAATAATTTATGTCATAAAATTTACCCATTTAAAGCATACAGTTGAGTAATTTTTAGTATAAACTCGGAGTTGTGCAACCATCACCGCTATCTAATTTTCAAACATTCTCATCTTCCTGTACACACCCGCAGTCATTCTGCATTCTCACCGCACTACCCCAACCTAACACTGGGTAACAAGGCATATTTTCTGGCTGTATGGATTTGCCTATTCTGGACCTTTCATACAAATGAAGTCATACAATATGTGACCTTTCGGGACTGGCTTCCTTCACCTAGCGTACTGTTTTCAAGATTCATCCACGTTGTAGCATGTATCGTAATACTTCATCCCTTTTTATGGCCAAGTGATATTTCATTATATGGATGGAACATCATTTTTTATGCATTTATCAGTTGATGGACATTTGGGTTGTTTCCACTGTTTGTCTATTATGAATAATGCTGATATGAACATTAATGTACAAATTTTTGTGTGAACATATGTTTTCAATTCTCTTGGGTATATACCTCATTGTGGAATTGCTGGGTCATATGAAAATCCTATGGTTAACATTTTGAGAAACTGCCAAATTGTTTCCAAAATGGCTATACCAGTTTCTACACCCATGAAGGTTCCAATTTTTCCACATCTTTGCCAACACTTGTTATTGCCATCCTAGTAGGTGTGAAGTGGTATCTCATTATACTTTTGATTTGCCTTTTCTTAATGACTAATGATGTTGATCATCTTTTCACATGCTTATTGGCCATTTATATATCTTTGGAGAAATGTCAACTCATATCCTTTGCCCATTTTTAATTGTGTTATTTGTCTTTTATTATTGAGTTGTAAGGGTTCTTTATATATTCTGGATATAAGTTGTCAAACACATAATTTGCAAATATTTTCTCCCGTTCTGTGCTTTGTCTCTTCAATGTTTTGTGGGTTTCTTTTGAAGCAAAATATTTTTAATTTTGAGGAAGTCCAAATTGTCTGTTTTTTCTTTTGTTGCTTATTCTTGAGAGTCATTTTCAAGAAAACATTGCCTAACCCAAGGATACTAAGTTTTACTTTTATGTTTTCTTTTAAGAGTTCTATAATTTTAGGTCTGGTATCTATTTTGGATTAATTTTTGTATATGGTATGAGGTCAGAATCTAATTTCATTCTTATTCATGTAGATATCCAGATATCAAGCACTATTTGTTGAAATTGAGTGTGTTTTTAAACGACACTATGAACCTGCTGTGTTAGCTATCTATCACTGCCTTAGTAAGCAAATTCAGCTCTGCAAGGCTTCAGATATTAGTATATGGTGCTGTACATCTGTGTACACTCTACATCTCTTCATGCTTCTGAATATTTTGTGAGTTTTGTTCTGTTGAATATCTCAGATATTCAGATGTATTTCTCTCCTCCAAAGCAAAAATATAATTTACTATGTTTAAGGTTAAAATGGGTGACAAGTCCGGCTGGTGTGGCTCAGTGGTTGAGCATCAACCCATGCACCAAGAGATCGCTGGTTCAATTCCCGGTCAGGGCACATGCCCAGGTTGTGGGCCCAATCCCCAGTGGAGGGCATGCAGGAGGAGGGCAATTGATGTTCTCTTTCATTGATGTTTCTATCTCTCCCTCTCATTTCCTCTCTCTGTAAAATCAATAAAGGGAAATAATTAAATATAAATAAATAAATAAATAAATAAATCGGTGACAACTGTTCTAAGTAATTAATATTGACCTACAAAGAGCTAGCAATCCATCCATTTATTCCTCAAGAAAAATGTATTGAGTACCTATTATGTGCTATGGATATAATGCTGGGAATATAGTAATGAAGAAACAGAGACTGTGTCTTCAAGGAACATTCTAGAGAGAAGAAGCAAAAAGAACAGAACACAAATAGATGTACAATATGTGAGGTGTTGAAACATGTTAAGAAAATTAAAGCAGAGTAAGAAGATAGAGAGTGATGCCGAAAGGGGTTGCTAGTTTACATCGAATGGTCAGAGACCTTTTTGATTAAGGCAACCTTTCCTTGGCGGTTGCAGGGAACTATCTATGCAGTGGGAATGGCAAGTGCAATGCAGTGACCTGAGGTGGAATGTGCTTGGCTCAGCTCAAATTTTCCCTCTCCTGTATTTCCAATGCAAACAGCATAATTTCTGTACACACCCCAGTTTTACCACAGTTTCTTCTCTAAAACGATTTTGCTGTAATGGATTATACAAAGTACCATACCTAAAAAAATTCAGTTTAGAAAATGTTTCAAAATTAGATACATTTAAAACTAATAATATATAAACAAAAGAAACCCACATGTTTTTACATTACATTTTTTGTTCTTGCTGAAGCTCTATTTCTGATGTTGTAATGTCAATCTAATTCAGCAAACTTAATTGAATGCCTATGGTGATATTTCTCAAATCATAATTTGTGGACCATATTTGTGGTTCAGAACTTTCACCAGGGACTTCACAATGGTTTTAATAATTAAAGAGAGTTAATCAGGCCTAAGGAATTTATGATACCTCCATTGATTCTGACACTACAGAACGTAGTGAACGCCCCTGTGCTGACTTAATTCCAAGATGCTGTCTGTTGAAGACTCTAGATGGTTTATGAAGAGCCTACCTTGAGCATCTTGGGCGATGAATCACCAGGTGTGTGTCATGGGACCAGTTAATCACTTATCCATATATGGCTGTGGTAATTCAATAACTCACTGGAGTTAATGTTAGAAAGTCAGATGTTTCTTATATACTTTAATACCACTGAATATCAATATCCAAAGAGAAGATAACATTTTCAATGCATTTTACGGCATTCCTTTTCTTAAAAAGTCATTACTTTTCAGGAGTAATGCTCTGAAAAAGCAATGCCCATTTGTCTATTTCTCCTTGCCCATGTTTGTGATCTCTATTTCAGATTACCTGAGGCAGTTGGCACATCTTAAGTGGCCTGGATATGTGAATGCAAGATGTTTTAACACCTTCAATATTTAAACTTGGGATGGTCCAGAAGGCCCTAAACTAAATTAAAATGCAATTATGGAATGCCCTCTTGCCTTTTCACCAAATGTATTTAATTCCTACCACTGCCTAAAATAAAATAATCCTTCCTGCCCTCATACTTACTTTAAAACTCTTTTCACTTGCCTAGCATTTCTTATGTCTTATTTTCCATGCTGTCTGGCATATACATCCCCTGACTGCCATCACCTAGGAGCATAACCTAGGGCTGTAGAGGATTCTCAGTAAATATTTACTAGTGTGTTATTTACTAGTGTGTTGTTGTGGCTTGGAAGTATTAGGGAGATTAATGTTAGAATGATCCCATGGGGTTCAATTGTGTTTCTATTTTGTTTTAGTTTTTTTAGTTTTGTTTGTTTAATTTGTATGGCTTTGGTTAAAAATAAATAAAAGATGAGTGGGAAGAAAAAGTTTCAAGTATGTTATTCTTCTAGGGATGTTTTTCTTTGGTTTTACCTGTGCTGTGGTCAGAAATAGAATTAACTTAAAAGAAAAAAAAACCCAACAACACACATTGTATTGAATTGTAATGGCTATTTCTTTTAAATGTGACTAGAATAATGGTCTTTAAAGGGTGTTACCAGATTAAATCTTTGCCAAGTAAGGAAGGTGGAGCTGTGTGGGAATGAGGCTTTGTTTAACCAGGTTCTCTAATGTTTTGCTGAGACATGTTAGGAAAAGCAATCCAAAGTAATGTGGACTGAGTATGAAATCACAGTCTAAAGCACACCTTATAAAATTTAAGATCTTTCACCGTCTTCTTGGAAATTCATATACTAGAAATGCTAGCAACTATATATACAGTCCCTTCCCTAACATTTGTGAGACCTGAAAAAAGTATAAATAAAGGCCCACATACAATATATCAAGTTATCAATCATGGTAAGTATCTTTAAATGAGGTGTCCTCTATCCTCCTACCTTAAAAATTATACCTTTAGGCAAAGTTCAAATTTAAAATCCTTTGATACCTTGGCGTTTCATGTTTAAAAAGTGGAGATACTAGCCCGGTCAGTGGTTGAGTGTCGACCCATGCACCAAGAGGTCAGTTGTTTGATTCCTGGTCAGGACACATGCCCAGGTTGTAGGCCCAATCCCCACTGGGGGGCATGCAGGAGGCGGCCAATCGATGTTCTCTCTCACCGATGTTTCTATCTCTCTCTCCCTCTCCCTTCCTCTCTCTCAAATCAATAAAGGAAAAAAAAATTAAAAATTTAAAAAAATAAATAAAATCAAATAAAAAGTGGAGATACTAGTAGAGCCTGCTCTAAATCCCATAGTCCAGCCCCTTTTCTCTTCCTATCCCAGCTCTGTCCCACAAGGTAAGAGGTCTCAAGAGTATACTTGTGGCCACATTATTTACATACCCACATCAGATCCCCTGTAAACACCTGTTGGTTTGGGCATCCCTCAATCTACACAGATAGGATAATAAATGCCTGGGGAACAGATCTTGGGGAAAAGATGAAGTGGGCTCTTGGCCATTTGGATGGGGAATTCTGGGATTCCTGGTAACCAAAGCATAAAAGTGGGCATGACTCAGGCTCTGCGTGGGCACAGTCCTTCAGTTCCTGGATTCTTTATCCTGCACATAGGTCTGTAGTCAGAGGAAGGGCAGAGAGATTCTCTGAGCATACAGTCTGGAACAGAGGCCCCTCTTGCCTTGGTCAAAGAGCCACATACTCTGTGGGTATACATATATACATATGTATGCCAAGCACTGTCTATATATCTTTTAAAGACATAGAAAATTTAGCATATAGTCATGTATTGATTATCTTATCTAAAGGAAAGTTATAACCTTATGGGTGATCTAAAGGAATGAGCGATACAACACGTTTGTCTTTGGGTATACTACAATGAGTAGTTGACTGGATATCTAAATACTTCAAACAAATAATGATACATTATACAATAATGAGATTAAAGCCCCTCTCAGAAAGGCCTGGAAAGCTGTCAAGTTTCCCTCATTTATGTGCTGAAGGATCAACTTCATCTCATCCCTGCTGCACTGCTCTGAATCGTGGGAAAACGAGGAGCATCGCCTGCTGCTGAGCAAAGCCTAGCAGGGGCTGCCTGGAAGCCTCCTTCAGCTAAGTGCCTCCATCCTCACTGGTGGCTTCACGTCCTCTTCTCCTGAGTGCCCTTGCTCTTCTTGTGTGCACTTTGGAAGGAATTTTATTAAAACCTCATAGCCTTAACCTCATGAGCTGCCATCTCTCATTGGCAATCGGGAGTTCCAGCTCAATCTTTAGTCTTTCGAACGAAGAAGACTGACGCCCTAACTATATTTACTTTTGTGGTATTGTGATATTGAAAGGACATAATTAACAAAGTGAAGCATGTGAATAAGAACAAAAATTACTTTTCATGTGTTAATATGGCTGTTAATTTTTTAAGAGGTAATGTTTCAGCTGGTGTTTGTATTTCAGAGGTGAAGAAGTCAAAGACTTGAGAGTAGGGAAAAGGAGACACCACCCAAGTACAGATGCAGTCAAGTATTCTTTTTTAAAAAAAATTTTTTTCCTTTATTGATTTTTTAGAGAAAGAGAGGAACAAAGAGGGAGAGAGATAGAGTCATCGATGAAAGAGAACGTTGATTGGCCGTCCCCTGCATGGCCCCTACTGGGGATCGGGTCCACAAACTGGGCATGTGCCCTGACTGGGAATCAAACCGGCGACCTCTTGGTGCATGGGTCAACGCTCAGCCACTGAGCCACACTGGCTGGGCTCAAGTATTCTTAGTAAAATGATTCAGATGTTTGAGTAGATATTACAGATACATGTATGTGAACTACTCAGGTTTAATACTGGGTTTAATATTCTTGGATAGCTTGAAGCAGTGGGTTTAATCTATTGTGATCCAATTTGCCATAATATGTAATGGGACAAGATATTTTAAGTGATCAACACCCTGGGTCATTATCATTATAACTATTTGTGGGTTTCCTTCTCTCCTAACCATGTTCTCAATATGTTAGTAC
Source organism: Tadarida brasiliensis (assembly GCA_030848825.1). Taxonomy (NCBI): domain Eukaryota; kingdom Metazoa; phylum Chordata; class Mammalia; order Chiroptera; family Molossidae; genus Tadarida; species Tadarida brasiliensis. Next base: position 62,501,380 of record CM061265.1, read on the forward strand.
TCTGAAGAAGGAAGCGGATAAGTGGCACACACAAACGAGCGGAGGAAGGGGGTAAGAGTGCGAGCTCCCCAGGGACAAGGACATCTTGCTGGCTCACCACCCTGTTTCCACCACCAAGAATCCGGAATGGCCCATAGTAGGGTCATTAGTAATTTTTGTTGGCTAACCAAAGAATAAGTGAGTTAATGTAAGTAATTATATCAAGTACTGAATCTGGCCCAGGGATTAGTGTTTTCATTTGATTGGTGTTTTGTAGATTGTATGGCATTAAATCTTCTGCTATAGGTGAAGAAAATGAGAGTCCGTGAGGTTGTATAACCTGCCTAAGCATACACAGCTTGTGAAATGATGGACTTACCTGCCAACAACCATCATTTTATCATTTCTATTCCCTCAGGTTTATATGTATCAGAAATGTAAATTTCCTTAGCTTTAATTGGCATATCAAGAGTATGAAATATATATATATAGTCAGTAACTTCCTTTCAAGGCTAACAGCACAGTTTGAAATGGAGAAGTCAATACTCTGTGAGTGAAAATGGCAAAATCCTATGACTACATGATCCTGGTTCCTCTGCCTCAGCAAGAGGCAGAATTCCCAGGCAGACTTCGGACCTCTTTCTGGTAGCAATCAACAATCAGGGCCCTGTCAAGGCCACACATAGCAGGAAGAACAAAGTGCCACCTGTTCTCCAGAACCTTTCTTTCCAACCTGCTCTGACTTCCTGGACTCTGGACACCTTGGTTACCTAGAACAATGGTGCTTGCCAGCTACACTTGGCCTTACCTGACTTCCCTGGACTCCAGCCGAAAGCATAGAAACTTTCTGCCCCTCCCAGCCTGTGTCCACCTCCCAGGGCCTTCCTGAGGCTCTTGAAGTATGGTATCGGCTGGAACCTACCTGGCTAGTTTAGACTCCTCTGCGTGTTCTCTGGGCTTGCATAACCTCAAAACCACCTAAGCAATGAACTGCAGAAAACCTTGGGAGTTTTCAAACATAATTGGAAAATAAATTAGATCTCATTCTAAACTGTCTTCTCTGTTACTATATTGTAATGCTTATGTGGGTTTGCCTCTGTTCAGATAGGCCAGAGAGATGAATCCTCAATAATACAATGAGTATCGGGTGACCATTTTCTTTTATCAGCAGGTTTCTGATATTTGTAAAAGGACTGTAGCATGTGTGTGTGTGTGGGGGGGGCAGGGTAGGTATGCAGGTGATGTGTGGGGTTCTGTGTGTTTGGGGGGGTGTATTGGATCAACTTCGGGCTGTTTTGGCAAGGTGTTGTTAAATGTTAGTTTGAACTGATATAAAATGATCTTGTGAAAAATAAAATGAAATATAAACTGTAAATACTGATAAAAACCAAACAGACCCACATCAGATATCATTCCTACAATTAGCAGTAGGCATCTTTACATGGGATAGCACAGTGACTGCCACAGGTTGGCGAGAGCAGTTAAAAAATTGTTGCATGTTTTTAATGTGTTTAGGGAATTGTTTTACTTGTCATGGACAGAGACAAAGAGGGAGAGAGGGAGAGAAAATGTTAACCAGCTTCCCCTAACAAGAACTTGAACTAATATTACTTATACTGTCTTCCTGTAAAATGATGTGTATTTAAAAAGATATTAGTTTTTAAATGTAAACTGTATTAATCATTAAAACCCTTTCAAAGTCCTCATGAGAAAGGTAAAGTGTTTTCTAGTTTCTAACCTGTGAAACTAAACAACCGGCAGATAAAATCTGGGAAGTGGTTCAACTGAACTAATTTGTTTAAAACATCTGATATTAAATATTGGATTAAAATTTTGCTTACCATGACTCAGTTTGCAATAGCAGACAATATTAATTCCAGAATGTCTCAGACACTAAAGGAACTTGCAAGTTGTAACTAGATTGGTTTATGTAGAAAAAAAAGATATTTTTAGAATATATCAGAACTAAAAGTATTGGAAGTTCTGTGAATTAGCATGACGAAAGTATGGCTTATAAAATAAGCAGGGTACTGGCAAGAATTACCTTTGACTTCTGGTTCTAGCTTTGCCAGTAACTAGTTTGGTGAGCTTGGGGTGGGTCATTTGACCTACTTTGGCCTTAAATCTTTTCACTGTAAAGGAGGGTATGGGCTCTGATCTCCAAGATCCATTAAAGCAGTGAAATCCTGTAATACTTCTAGAACTTTCTTTCAAACTATACATAGCCGTTTTTTAAATTTATGTCTGGGCCTATCCTAAAAGTATTACTGGACCTTATCCAATCATAGCTTCGGCAAACAATACAGCCACAGAAAAGCTACTTGCGTCACTTGATTTTATTTTTTGGTACTCAAACAATACCTGGCAGATAAAGAAAGGTTCCTGAATTGTGATTGGCACAATAATACATGGTCAGCTGCGCTGAGAATTTAAGCCAACTATATAGTGTCGAGGTGCAGAATGAAGGTGAGGGCTGATCTGCAATTACCTGCATTTGTGAACCAAACCGATGTTATAAATTGTGGGTGTGGGACAAATGCCAAAAACCCAGCTGTACAGCAGTTACTTTATGCATAGATCCAGTTTTGTTCTGTTAGCACAATTTCCATCCTCTCCTGCTTACTGGCCTTTTCGCTAAAAATGCACACACACTCAGCAACGTTTCTTAGCCCTTCTGCCCCTAGATGTTTTATTGGATTTATCACCATAGGTCACTTTTTATCCTTTGCACTTTCTCATTTATCCCACTCTTCTCTCCACACCTTAAATTTAGTCATAATACCAGATATAGCCCTAGACCCTTTGCTCTTCTGTATTGGATCTCATTTCATTAGGTCTTCTTGACTAATTATCACTAATATATGGACAGCTCCAAAATGATTTGTATAGTTTAAAACTAACTACCCACTGGATATATTCTCATCCATCCATCCATCCGTCCACTAGATAGAGCATATTCTATGAAAGCCTTATTTTAGGGCCACTGGAGTATTTGAGGGATTGTTTTTTTAAATATATCATTTCTACAAAGAAGTATTACGTAATGTGTCTCAATACTTACTGGATTTAACAAGCACTCTCAGGTTTTCATAGGATGTCCTACTGTTAAACGTTAATGACCCATGATTTTTATAATTTAGAAATTACTTAGGAGAAACAGAAGTCAGGAATAAGATTTTGGGTCTTTAGAACATCTTACTTTTCACCTCAAAGAATCTTGCTCTTGTATGTGAAATACAAGATGCAGATGTCCTGCCATTACATGAAACATATCTGTAGTGAAATTACTCACCCTCTTCTTCTCTTGCCCAGCACCCTATACCACTTTCCATGCCTGCTGCCCAAATCAGTTCTCCCCATCTCTGTTTGTATTATTCTTTCTTTGGTCACCCAGCCTTAAAACAGAGAAACCGATGGCTTTTCCCTTTCTCTCTTCCTCTGGACGCCTATATTCTGTCAAACATTGCCTGGCTTCTTGCTTCACATTATTTTCAGAAGCATCCCTCTGTATTCGCTCTGCTCCTCCCCAAGTGAGAACACCTGCACCTGCAATACTGCAACAGTCTACTAGCTGTGGTCTCAATTCCCTAACTCCCTTCTAAATCCCTCCTGACATCCGCCAGCTGAAACTCTGTGCAGCATCTTGTGCCATACTTAGGTGTCATCCTTAGCTCTCCAATGACAACAGAATTAAGTCTTAACCCCTTACATTCAAGATTCACCCCAGCTATCTGATCTCTTCAAGAAAAGTTAAACTGCTATGTTTTGAAAAAGAAAAAGGATTATTTAGAACCGATCATTTTAATGGAAGGGGAGTTTTGATCTTTGCACATAGTTTGTCTAATCTCCTATCTGCAGGTCTGTTGGGAGATGATCTTTCTCACAAACAGAAATAAGAATCAACTTTGGAAATAGATTTTTAGAACAAATACATTGACAAAGGAATAAGAAGGGCAGAAAGCAGAGGGGTTTGGCTCTCTGTCTGAGAGAGCTTAGGGTCCTCCTAGACACACTAGGTTATTTGGGAGCCTAAGGAGGTAATATCTTAAATGACAGCATTTAGTATCAATGTCAGACTAGAAGTGAAGCAAAAATTTAATGTATTTATGCACTAAGGCCCATGAGAAAGACTTATGGGTTAAGGTGAGAAAACTAATTATTCTATTTGAGATTGCTCCCCCAATGGGAATAAAATACACATTTTAAGAAGGAATTGTCTACCGAACAACCAGTGGGTCAAAGAAGAAATAAAAAAATACCTTGAGGCAAAGTTTATGGAATATAGCAGTTCTAAGAGGGAAATTCATAGTGATAAATACAATTCTTTTAGAATCTATACAATTTAGTTTAAATTTAATCTAAATCGAAAGCAAAAGTACTGCCTCATAAGACTAAGACTTTCTGTAAACACATAAAAATGAAGATCCTCAAATACAATATTCTTATGTTACGTAGTGAAACTGGCAACTCAATCCAAGTATTGGAACGAGACTCTAGAAGCTGCGGAAGAAAGTGGAACGCAGTATAGAATTTATGAGTGCTCGGGAGTCAGGCCACCCACGTTCAAATCCTGGTGATGCTCTTATTAGTTGGCTATCTGTAGGCAAGTTACTTATCTTTCTATGTTTCCTTACCTATAAAATGTGAGTAATAACACTTCCTACCTCATAGGCTTGTGCTGAGGAATAAATGAGATTATGCATGTAAAGTGTGTAGCAAGTAGACAATAGTGTGTCTATTTTACACACAATGAAACCAAGACACAGTGAGATTGAGATTTAGCTAAAATAACTCCACTACTAAGCCCTACAGCCTTGGCAACTCCAAATCCTTACTCTTTCTCCACACCGCCTCCTTGCTTTTGTATTGCTGGAGATAATCATGGATAAGATAGACACTGGCCCTGTGTTCAAGGACAACACTTTACAAAGGAAGGACAACAAGAAGGAAGTGGACAATTCTGTATAGGTGCTCCGGGAGCACTGGTAAAAGAACATTTAACCCAGGCTGGAAGGCCTGGGATTGGCTTCCATAGAAGTTGGCAGTTAACCAGGTCTTGAAGTGTGGGCAGGAATTAGATAATGGGCTGAGATGGGGTGGAGAGTGTCCCAAAGAGAGGAAACAGCAGGCAAAGGAGTGGAGAGGATGCTCTGCCGGCAAAGCTGCAGGGCTGTGAGAGAGGACACGGAACACTTGGTATTTACAATAGATCAGCTCTGCTGGGAAGTGGATTTGGGGTAGGACAGGGGCCTGGTTTTAAGGGGAAGAAGTTGAAGCAGTTCTCTATCAGCCATGAAAACACAAGTCAAGAAGAGGCAGCACAAATGCTTGTCCACAATGATGTGTATTCACTGGCCCCAAACACTCAGTACCTTTTGAAGCACAGGCTGGTACTCATTTACTTTGAGGCAGAGGTCAAACTCCTTTTAAATATAATGTTTGCCCCAGGCCTCGGGAGGTCAGCTGTCTCTATAGGTACTGTATATTTTTTAAGGAAAATAACCTCATTAACAATTGACAGAAATCTCCCCAACTTCCCTCTTCCAGGTATTCTTTCCTAAGGAAACTTATCTACATTAGAATTATACATTCCAGTTCCTTTGTTTCTAGTGGAAAAGCATCTTCCTGACTTCTTGTGTGAAAAATATTTTTAAAGTTTTAATCTACCCATTCTCACAGCAGTAGGTAATGTGTAGAACAGGTTACACTCAATGCCATGTATATAGATGGGCTTACAGAGAGGTGCTGGTTTAAGGGTCTTTTTAAACTCTACTCCTAACAATAGATTATCTCAAGATAATAGGGGGTTTCAATAGTCAGTGCAAGTTTATTATTAAAAACATTTATTAGAAAGTAATTAAAATATAAGCTAATTAGTCACCTTAGGAAATTTTAGCACAGTATGTTCTTTACTCTGTAAGACAATTTTGTCCATCTAATACCTCCCTGGATAGTTTATATAAATACAAAGTTATTTGTATGATGCAAGTGTGGTGAGAAACCATCTATCTTAACAATGTTAGTATCAGCAACAGTGGAACTCCTTGTGGTATAATCTTTAATTCAATAAAGTGTGACTAAGTGCTAGGGATGTTGTAAGTTAAGCACTAGGGATATTATGAGTAAGATATAGCTCTGCCCTTAAAGAACTCATTTTATATGTTTAAAACATAAAATATCCATGATGTAATGTAAGTACTAACATAGAAGTATGCATCAAATCTAGAGAGAACACTGCAAACCTGGAGGGAAAAAAAATGATAACTAAGCAATTTGGAGACTTGTTTTTTCTTTAGTAACTGGATGTGGGAGGGTTGAATCATTTCATATAGGTCAGAAAAACACCCGATTAGCACTAACTTGTCTAGTGTTTGATCGTACTTCAAATGAGTGATAATGTTAACTGGAATTGTTAGTTCCCTTATCTTTTAAAACACCCTAATCTCCCTTACAAGTGTTCTAAAAATGCAAATTATGCAATATACACCTGTTTCACTAGAAATGTTTCCTTAAATTATGTAATATATCATAAAATATTTTAAAAGTCAAATCACAACTCTGATAGTATTCCTAAGAACACAATAAGGATATAATTTATAAGACTCTGAAAGCTAAAAACATATTTCTCTAAAACAGTGAAGTAATATTTTTGTTGCCTTTGAGGCAGAAAAGTTTCCATGTCAATCTGTGAACTACTTGTCACTGTAATATGAATTCTTTAATCTATTATGAGTAATTTATTGTAGATAAATCACAGCTTTTCACTGAACAATCTTCACATTAAAATAATTTAAAGGAATGTCTTTTGCCTAGCCTGGGTCAGAACGTATAGTTCCCAATTTACATGGAAAATACCAGGTTTAGAATTTCTTTTACTTTTCCGTGTAAAGGTGACATCAGCTTCCATTGTCAACAATGCCATTACTGTCACTCCTTTAACTTATTTCTTTTTTTCCTAACTTCCTCATCCCCAGTAATCATATCACAGTAACACTGATTTTATAGTAAATGGGATTATTAGATATGGAATTTATATTTCACTTTAAAAATCAGTAACTTCTTTTTGTAGTGTAAAAGAGAAAAGAATTAGTGAAGGTTCCATGTAATTAAAATGTAATGTTAAAATATACCAAATTAGTTTCATACAAATTTCCTATTTATAATAGAATTAACTATAATAGATGGTCATAAATAATAGATATTTCCAAATATCCCCAACTTATAGAAACATGAAATAATTTTCATTCATTATAATATTATAAAAAGTATCCTGATATGTTTGAAGGTAGATAACATCCATTTTGAACATTTCATATTTATTATCACACTGCCTTTCACTTATACATGAAAATGTTTCTAGTTTTTTTTTTTTCTAGGTTTATTTTCTAGTGCATGAATTTAAGGTATCTGATATGTTGATTTGATACTCTTATATATTACAAAATGATTACCATTCCATAGTTTAGCTAACATCTGTATCACATCACATAATTATCTCTTTGGTGTATGTGTGTGGTGAGAACATTTAAGATCTACTCTTAGTAAATTGAAAGTATATAATACTTTAGCTGTGATTGCTATGCTGTACATTAGACCCCCAGAACTTATTCATTTTTAACTGGAGGTTTCCGCCCTTTAACCAATGCTTCAAGTTTTTCTTTTCCTTTTTTATTGGAATAAGCCTTTCTTTTTAATAATTACTGAGTTTATATAATATATCATCTGTATATTGTATTGCGTGTTCACCTCCCAAAGTCAAGTCTCCTTCCATCACCATTTATCCCCCCTTTACCCTCTTCTACCTCCCCCACCCGCCTTTCCCTCTGGTAATCACCATACTGTTGACTATGTCTGTGACTTTTTTTTGCTTAATCCCTTCACCTTTTATACCCAGTCCCCCGATCCCCATCCCCTCTGACAGCAGTCAGTCTGTTCTCTGTATCTCAGTCTGTTTCTATTTTGTTGTTTTATTTTGTTCATTAGATTCCACAAAGAAGTGAGATTATATGTATTTGTCTTTCTCTGACTGGCTTATTTCACTTAGCATAATACTCTCCAGGTCCATCCATGTTGTCACAAAAGGTAAGATTTCCTTATTTTCATGGCCAAGTATCATTCCCTTGTGTAAATGTACCACAGATCTTTATCCACTCATCTACTGATAGGCACTTTGGCTGCTTCCAAATCTTAGCTGTTGTAAATAACACTGCAATGAGCATAGGGGTGCACATATTCTTTTGAATCAGTGTTTTGGGGTTCTTTGGATGTATTCCCAGAACAGAGATTGGTGGGTCAAAAGGCAGTTCCATTTTTAATTTTTGAGGAAACTCCATATTGTTTTCAACAATGGCTGCACCAGTCTGCATTCCCACCAACAGTGCACAAGGGTTCCCTTTTCTCCATATCCTCGCCAGCACATGTTGTTTGTTGATTTATTGATGATAGCCATTCTGACAGGTGTGAGGTAATATTTCATTGTGGTTTTAAATTGCATTCTCTGATTATTAGTGACTTTGAGCATATTTCCATATGTCTATTGGTCATCTGTATGTCCTCTTTGCAGAAGTGTCTATTCAGGTCCCCTGCCCATTTTTAATTGGATTGTTTGTTTGTTTTTGGTATTGAGTTGTTTGAATTCTTTATAAATTTTGGATATTAACACCTTATCAGATGTATCATTGGCGAATATGGTCTCTCATTTAGTGGGTTGTCTTTTCATTTTGTTGGTGATTTTCTTTGCTGTGCAAAACTTTTTAGTTTGATGTAGTCCCATTTGTTTATTTTTTCTTTTGTTTCCCTTGCCCGAGGAGATGTGTCAGAAATAATATTGCTATGAGAAATGTTCAAGATTTTACTGCCTATGTTTTCTTCTAGGATTTTTATGGTTTCAAGTTTTACATTTAAGTCTTTCATCCATTTTGAGTTTATTCTTGTGTATGATGTAATGAGGTGGTCTAGTTTTATTTTTTTGCATATACCTGTCCAATTGTTCCAACACCATTTGTTGCATAGGTTGTCTTTACCCCATTGTATGTTCTTGCCTCCTCTGTCAAATAGTAATTGACCATATAAACATGGGTTTATTTCTGGGCTCTCTATTTTGCTCCATTGATCTATAAGTCTGTTTTTATACCAGTATCATGCTGTTTTGATTAATATGGCCTTATAGTATAATTTGATATCAGGTAGCTTGATACCTCCAACTTTATTCTTCTTTCTCAAGACTGCTGTGGCTATTCAGGGTCTTTTGTGGTTCCATACAAATTTTTGGAAAATTTGTTCTAGTTTTGTGAAATATACCATTGGTATTTTGATATGAATGGTGTTGAATCTATAGATTACTTTGGATGGTATAGATATTTTAATGATGTTAATTTTTTCTATCCATGAACATGGTACATGCTTCCACTTATTTGTATCTTCAATTTCTTTCTTCAATGTCTTATAATTGTCTGAGTAAAGGTCTTTTACATCCTCGGTTAAATTTATTTCTAGGTTTTTTTTTTTTTCCGATGCAATTGTAAATGGGATTGTTTTTTTTAGTTTCCCTTTCTGATAGTTTATTATTGGTATATAAAAAGTCACCAATTATTAAAAATTATTAATATTGTATCCTGCTAATTCACTGAATTAATTTATCAGTTCTAGTAGTTTTTTGGTGGAGTCTTTAGTGTTTTCTATGTACAGTATCATGTCATCTACAAATAATGACAGTTTAACTTATTCCTTTCCAATTTGGATGCCTTTTGTTTCTTTTTCTTGTCTGATTGCTATGGCTAGAACTCCCAGTGCTATGTTAAATAAGAGTGATAAAAGTGGACACCCCTGTCCTGTTTCTGATCTTAAGGGAAACTCTTAGTTTTTGGCTATTGAGTATGATGCTGGATGTGGGTTTGTCATAAATGGCCTTTACAGTTGTCCCTCACCACTTCACGCTTTGACTTTTGCGGCTTCACTCTATCATGGTTTTTTCAAATAAACGAGGGCCGACTGTGTTATGCTAAGGTATGTTCCCTCTATTCCCACATTGCTCAGAGTTTCTATCATAAATGGGTGTTAGATTTTATCAAATGCTTTTTTCTGCATCTACTGATAAAATCATGTAATTTTTATCAACATTTTGGTTATGTACTGAATCACTTTAATTGATATGTGAATATTGTACCAACCTTGCATTCCTGAAATAAATCCCACTTGATCCTGGTGTATGGTCTTTTTAACATATTGCTGGATCTGGTTTGCTAATATTTTGTTAAGGATTTTAGCATTTATATTCTTCAGGGATATTGGCCTATAATTTTCTTTCTTTGTAGTATCTTAGTCTGGTTTTGAAATTAGGATAATGCTAGCCTCATAAAATGAGCTTGGGAATCTTCCCTCCTCTTGAAATTTTTGGACTAGTTTGAGAAGGATAGGTGTTCTTTGAATGTTTGGTAAAATTCACCTATGAAGCCATCTGGTCTAGAGCTTTTGTTTGTTGAGAGTTTATTACTGCTCCAATTTTATTCATTATAATCTGTCTATTCAGATTTTCTGATTCTTCCTGATTCAGTTTTGGGAGATTATATATTTCTAGAAACTTACACATTTCTTCCAGATTGTCCAATTTGTTGGCATATAGTTGTTCATAATATTTTCTTACAATCCTTCATATTTCTGTGGTGTCAACTGTTACTTCTCTTTCATTTCTCATTTATTTCTCTTTTTCCCTTGATAAGTCTGATTAAAGGTTTGTCAATCTTGTTTATCTTTTCAAAGAAACAGCTCTTGGTTTCATTGATCTTTTGTATTGTTTTTCAAATCTCTATGTCATTTATTTCCACTCAAGTCTTTATTATTTCATTACTTCTACTACTTTGGGCTTTGTTTGTTGTTCTTTTTCTAGGTCACTTAGGTGTAAGTTAGATTGTTTATTTAAGATTTTTCTTGCTTCTTGAGGTAGGCCTTGTAAACATGTGTACCCAAAATAGGAGCATCTAAATATATAAAGAAAATCTTGGACATAAAAGGAGACAGCCACAGTAATATAGTCATAGTAGGGAAATTTAATACCCCATTGACATCAATAGATAGATCTTCCAGATTAAAAAAAATCAATAAGGAAACAGAGACCTTAAATGACATACTAGATCAGATGGATTTAATTGATATTTACAGAGTATTTTACCAGAACATTCTCATGGAACATTCTCTAGGTTATATCATATATTAGGACACAAAACAAGTCTTAATAAATTCAAGAAGACTGAAATGATATCAAGCATCTTTTCCAACCACAATGATATGAAACTAGAAATCAATTATAAGAAAATAACTGAAAGACACACAAAGACATGGAGGCTAAATAACATGTTACTAAACAATGAATGGGTCTACAATGAGATCAAAGAAGAAATAAAAAATTACTTCTAGTTTTTAAAGTGATTTCCCATGTGTTTTTATTTTTATTCTTACGGATCTCAATATGTCATATATAATATATAATAACTATAGAGAGTAGGAAGTGTGGTTCCACCATTTTTGTTAGACAGAGAAAATGTAAAAAGTTTATATGTACTACAAGAGTGGTCAGCAAACTATGGCCCAGAGGCCAAATTTGACTGACCACCTGTTTTTAAAAATAAAGTTATATTGGAAGACAGCCCTGCTCATTAATTTACCTATTACCTATGGATGCTTTCGTGCTACAATGGTAGAACAGAGTAGTGATAGAGATCAAACGACTCACAAAACCCCAAACATTTACTAATTGGCCTCTTAAGAACAGCAACAAAAAATGTCCTGACTCTGTTCTACAGAAACTTGTCCTTAAGAACCATATTTAATAACCACACTGAAATAACTTTTTCTCACTTAATGATGTCAAATTAGTAATGTGCAATATATGTACATTTTTAATGAAAAACCTGAATACTACAAGAGGTGAAATATAGAATTTCACAGCATTTAATGTTAATATTTTATTTTACAATATAGGAAGCAGAATATCAAAATGTACATGTTGACAGGCCAAAATGTACATGTTGACAGAAAAATAATTAGGGGAATTTTGATTTATTGATGATGTGACTAGCATGCACTCAGAGAAGTGCAAAAAAAAAAAAAAGTCTCTTCTTAAAGTGAAACTAATATATTTCTAATTTAGTTTGGCATATAGTTCCATTCCTATCAATATTTCAGCTTAGCTTGTTTTATCTAGCTCTTAATTACCAAATAATTTTTACAGCTTTAAAATGTGCACTAAGGCTGTTTTAATTTTACTTTTAGACATACTTTCCTATTAGGGAGTTTTATTCTAGAGCACAAATATCTGGTTCTTTCTTTAAAAACATCCTTATCAGATAAGATATACTATAGTTCTATGAAATGTAATATAAAATTGTATCAATAATAGTACATTCTCACAGAACATTTAAATGAACTAAATATAGATTTTCTAGAAGGCATACATAACTTCAAATTATTGCCTGCCCCTTGTTTTCCTACCCTGAAGAAGTTTAACTTTAGAGAAATTGAAAAAACCAGATTCCCCTTTATTATTGCTAGAAATTTGAGCGTGATTTAATTGGGAGCATAAAATAAAGGATCAATGTTGATAAATAAAACACAAATGTATATTGAAGTTCGATATTATTTTTTTAATGAAACTACAACATTTTAACTGTGGAACGCTTTGCTTTTGGTTTTAATTTTGGTGTATTTGCACTGTTGAAAAATAATGGGATCTTTTCCTTCAAGACCCCAAAACTCAACATCTTTCTAAAAAGAAATATGCAATAAACTTTCAAGTGTCTTTCCATGGCTTCACTATACTTCTTGTGGGCCATATCAATAGTAATTATATTTAACTGCTTGTGGGTGGCATCTATTCCAAAAACTTATCCCATAAATATATATTATATCCTCTGAGCATTACCTTTATTTATGTATTTTTCCTTGTAACTTACAGCTTAATTAAACTCCATAAAAGTGTTGATCTACTAAATTTAAGGCATGAATACAGTTTGAAAAAAAATCATATCTGACATTCTCCATTAGTTTGGTGCTAGATACTCTTCCCTCAGAGGCTGATCAATTGGGACAAAGTTGAATAGAGCCAAGATAAAAATTTTTATTCTATTTGTCCAGTTTCTAGTCCTGCTTATATACCTCAGTGGTTTCAGTAGCTTTCTAGCTGGCTCCCTTTAAGGAGAAACATAATCTCATTCTAGAAATAAAAGCTCAATTGCTAAGTACTCCATAAATGTTAGTTCCCTTTCTTTCTTATCTTACTTCTTTACCCCCTCTCTCTCCCTCAGGCTTTCCCAAGTCAAAATCACTCTTTTCACCCATGCCAGACTTTTTTTCTTTTTCTTTTTTTAAATAACAGTGCTTTTAAAGCAGTTGTGTGGGTTCTGCAGGAGGAGGGAAAGTGTGACCAAGACTCTCACTGCTTCTCCAGGCAAAATGTTCCCCTTTGATACATTTCAGACCTCATTTTCATTTTTAAACATTTTTTAAAAGTGATATTTTAAAACACTTGCCTGTACCATTAAAATGATAATTACCTTATAATGTAGTTCCTGTTATGGTCCTTGTTAGTTTTCAGGTTTCTGAGTACCAGAAACAAAATCTTAGTACTCAATTTCTATCTGGGTCAAGTTAATCTTCTTGTATAAAAAGCACAATACAACTATTTATTGACTGAATAGTAATGTGCATGGGCTGAATGATTCCTAATTTAAGTGTATTTAAAACCTTATATAGCTTTTTAGTAATAAGGACACTATGGTAAAATTAAATTTTCAGTAAGTTGTATAAATATATTACTGTATTTGCAAAGTTTAATTCACTAGAAATAACTTTAACAATAAATATGTATACATATATGTACACATGCATACATATGCATAGATAAATTGAGGTTTTCATTGAGATTTTCATGTTATGAATGTATTTTTTAAATGAAAATTTTTGGTAAAAGATTGTAGTATCAAAGTTATTTTGGTCAAGCCAAACTGACAGTTAAGGCAATCTCATATTAATAGCTGAGTCAAGTTTAGCTGATGGAAAAACCAGGAACTCTAAAAAGTATTACAGACATTGGCAGTTACATTCAAGTACTCTGCAGTTAGAAGCAGCAACAGTTTATTTAACAGGTTGCTCTGAATCAAGTGGAACTTACTGTTTTGGTACTTTGCCTGACTTTTTTTCCATTTACAAATGAATCAGTGCCCCGTAGAAATAGTTTTTAAATATAGCCAAAATGTAATAACCTAATTGCACCAATATATTTTATAAGCTGGAATGATAGTATTTTTCAATGATATTTGTCTGACACTGGATTTGTGCATTTCTTCACACATTTTGTTAAATGAACACCCGCCAAAGCAAATATCTGAATGATATTTATTCCAGATTGTTTCTATGTAGGAACACAGTGTTACATTGCTTGCTTCCTTGAAAGAATACAGAAGTTTAGAAGTTGTGAATGTTGAATACAAACTTGAGTTTCTTTTTTTGAAATGCTACCTCAAAGTAGAATTTTAAAAACGGAAATGTACTGCTAATAAAAGGTACTCACAAACCAGAATCTAAATAAACCAAAAAGATGGTTCAACTCTTTAATCAACCCTTGAGACTAATTTTTATCAAACATTAACCAAGTTTTCTAAGAAAGTGTCCAAAAATATGGACCCAATGAAATAATAGATCACCAAAAAAGTTTAGGCATAAAAGTGTTTTTTTTTTCCAGTTATTTTGAGTGCTGCTTGCATTATGAGGCTTTGTAGTTTACATGAATGGTCTCTGAAGATCAAGTTCATTGTTTTTAAGGTTGAAGAAAGAGACTTGCATGAGTCCCTTGAGCAGAGAGAAGACAGCAGAGCCAAGGCCAGGTTTCTGCTCTTTCTACAGTGCCTCCAGAATTCCTCCGGGAGCCACAGGGGCCGTGTTGGGGTTAGAAGGCCCAGCAGGCAGGGCCGCACCTTCCCCTCACACACTGCACTCTGGGTTACAGGAGTTGCTTCGCTTGCATCTCGTTTACATACTTGAAATTCCTGGTAAGAGTGAGTTTGGAGAAAAAATTCTGTTCCTAAAAAACAAAGTTGAAACCCACTGTATTACCTTGTACAGGGGAAAAAAGAGAAATATTATGGGGACCCAAATCTGAAATGATGTCATTGTTAGTAGCTATCATGGAAATGCCTAGAAATTGCGTGCCAAGATAAGGGAAACAGGATTCTGAATGTAGTTTTTTGTTTGTTTGTTTTAATACAAAACCTTGTTCAATTTTTTTCTTGTACTTTGGCTGTTTACTCACTGGTTGAGTGTCGACCCATGCACCAAGAGGTCGCTGGTTCGATTCCCAGTCAGGGCACATGCCCAGGTTGTCAGCCAAATCCCCATTGGAGGGCACGCAGGAGGTGGCCAATCGATGTTCTCTCTCATCGATGTTTCCATCTCTCTCTTTCCCTCTCCCTTCCTCTCTCTCTAAAAATCAATAAAGAAAAAAAAACTTATAAAAAAAAGAAATTTGAATTGTACAGAAATGAGCAATGAATAAACAACGTTTAGTAGAGAAGCTTCCAGTGTGTTTCAGAATGCAGGGAGGGGTAGATCATACAGAAAAGCATAAGGATAAACCAGTTAACAAAAACCAGAACAATGGAATCCTAAGTGGTCACAGTGGAAGTAAGAGCACCATATGGACCAAAAGACTCAGGAAGAACTTTCTGGAAAAGAGGTGCTGGAGTAAGACCAGAAGATAAAGGAGATGGAATTCCTGGTGGAGGGAACAACAGAGATTGGTGGTGGGGAAAGCACGTTAATCACAAATAGATTCAAATGGAGAGGACTGTAGTGTCAGTGGGAGTTGGTAAAATGGGGTTACATTGAAGAAGCACTTTGAAGGCAATTTAAAGTATGCATAAGGGCCGGGCTGGTGTGGCTCAGTGGTTGAGTGTCGATCCATGCATCAAGAGATTGCCGGTTCGATTCCCAGTCAGGGCACATGCCCAGGTTGTGGACCAAATCCCCAGTAGGGGGCATGCAGGAAGCAGCCAATCGACATTCTCGCTCATCAATGTTTCTATGTCTCTCTCCCTCTCCCTTCCTCTCTCTAAAATCAATAGAGAAAAAAATATATGTATATAAAAAATAACAAAGTATGCATAAGGGCAATATGGTACTATGGCACTCAACAAAAGAAGGGCTTTAGTGCTATTTGGCTGGCAGTGTATGCTAAATATAAAAGAGACTTTTCTTTTATTGTATTAAATTACTGGTGGAAAAAATTTAGGTGATACTTCACAAAATGCTAGATTGCTTTCGCAGATTTTAAATCACATGTGTAATAGTAGACATGCATGGACATGTTATACTGCTCTCACCATTGAGTTGGAAAAAAAAAAAAAAAAGCTTAGGAATCATACACCTTTACCTACTCCATCTCGTTCAGGTCACATTTATATGATACATATAATTTTTCATTTTTATCATTCTGTTTTAAAGAATTTAGAAACTAATTAAAAATATTGCTTAATGTGAGTGTTATTGGTTTGAGAAATTACATTTGAAATAAAACAGTCTCTCAAGGTAGTGTAGAAATATTATTTATATACATTAGAAAAAATGGCTATTACTAGATAATTAAAATTGAGGAAAGAGCTTTCTTTAAGAAGACTTGAATTAAATGACCCTGGAGAAGTGTTCTTTTTCCATTTATAGCTTTTATTTCTGTTTCTTTACTATACAAGACATGGAGACAAAAATTTCACCCACTATAAACAAATAATATAAGAAAGGAATTAGTCAACTAGAAATATCCTCCCTAGGTCAATTCAGTGAATGGTCCTTGGAAAGAGTTTATTGCATGATCATTGATTTTTAGGGGAGAAGCTGATAAACCACCATTTTAAAAAGTAACACATTCTATTATATAGGTTAAAATAGATCTCAAATAAAAATGATCATATAAATTTTTTTTAACTTCTAAATATATTTATTCAATCTCCAATGTCTTCGGACTACCCAATTGAAATGTTAAATGTTCCCTTTGTTCCTTTCTTTTTCTTTTCCCAAGTTCATTGTGGGAGTTACCTGGTTTTGTTGGATAAATACTATAATATACTTGTTGTGGGGTG
The DNA here is from genome assembly GCA_030848825.1 of Tadarida brasiliensis. Taxonomy (NCBI): domain Eukaryota; kingdom Metazoa; phylum Chordata; class Mammalia; order Chiroptera; family Molossidae; genus Tadarida; species Tadarida brasiliensis. Next base: position 62,518,482 of record CM061265.1, read on the forward strand.
TGAATGGGAAGAGGTATGTTTGAGTGGAATAGTGGCAATGTTTATATAATGGCAATGTTTTTGTTTTTCTTAGAATCCAAGCTGGGAAAAAGAACTAAAGTACATTTAAATAAGACTGTGTTAAGAAAGGGAGGGGAGAAGAGTGATGAGATGGCTAGTTTCAGATCAGAGCATAATTCTGAAGAGTACTGACATGCCAGATAACAATGTCCATTGTAAACTTCTTCTTGATAGCCCCCACTCCATTTACCAGTCCTGGAAATCTAGTTAAAAGGACCTCACCTGTTCTGGTATTGTGTGGCTGTATCTGCCTACAGGATAGACATGAGGGAAAGGGCAGAGGCTTCTTGATCTAATAACCTCTGGATCACTCACATACTTGCAGATGCACACACACACACACACACACACACACACACACACACGTATTTTTTTGCTTAATCCCTTCACCTTTTTCATCCAGTCCCCAACTCCCCTCCCCTCTGACAGCTGTCAGTCTGTTTCTATCCATGCCTCTGTTTCTATTTTGTCCATCAATTTATTTTGTTCATCCAATTCCACATATAAGTTAGATCATATGGTATTGGTCTTTCTCTGACTGACTTATTTCACTTAGCATAATATTCTCCAGGACCATCCATGCTGTCACAAAAGGTAAGATTTCCTTATTTTTTACAGACAAGTAGTATTCCACTGTGCAAATGTACCACCGCTCTTTATCCACTCATCTACTGATAGGCACTTGGGCTGCTTCTAAATCTTGGCTGTTGTAAATAATGCTGCAATGAACATAGGGGTGCATATATTCTTTTGAATTCGTGTTTTGGGTTTCTTCAGATATATTCGCAGAAGTGGAATCACTGGGTCATAAGGCAGTTCCATTTTTAATTTTTTGAGGTAATTCCATACTGCTTTCCACAGTGGCTGCACAGTCTGCATTCCCACCAACAGTGCATGAGGGTTTCCCTTTTCTACACATCCTCTCCAGCACTTGTTGTTTGTTGATTTATTGATGGTAGCCATTCTGACAGGTGTGAGGTGATATCTCATTGTGGTTTTAATTTTCATCTCTCTGATGATTAGTGACAATCATTTTTTTACATGTCTATTTGCCATCTATGTCATCTTTGGAGAAGTGTCTATTCAGGTCCTTTGCCCAATTTTAATTGAGTAGTTTGTTTTCCTGGTGTTGAGTTGTATAAGTTATTTATATATTTTAGAAATTAACCCCTTAGGAGATGTATCATTGACAAATATGTTCTCCCTTTCAGTGGGTTCCCTTTTTATTTTGTTGTTGGTTTCTTTTGCTGTACAGAAGCTTTTTAGTTTATTTTTCCTTTGTTTCCCTTGTCCTAGGAGATATATAAGCAAAAATATTGCTACAAGAGATGTCTGAGATTTTACTGCCTATGTTTCCTTCTAGGGTTTTTATGGTTTCATGGCTTACATTTAAGTTTTTTATCCATTTTGAATTTATTTGTGTATGGTGTAAGTTGGTGGTCTAGATTCAACATAACACTAGAAGTCCTAGCCACATAAATCAGACAAGAAGAAGAAATAAAAGGAATCCAAATTGGAAAGGAGAAAATAAAACTGTCATTATTCACAGATGACATGGTATTGTACACAGAAAACCTTAAAGATTCCACCAAAAACTACTAGATCTAATAAATGAATTAGGCACAGTAGTAGGAAACAAAATTAATATTCAGAATTTGGTGGCTTTCTTATACACCAATAATGAACTATCAGAAAGAGAAATTAAAAAAAAAAAACAGTCCCGTTTACTATTGCAACAAAAAGATGTACCCAGGAATAAATTTAATCAAGGAGGTAAAAGACCTGTACTCGGAAAACTATAAAATACTGAAGAAAGAACTTGAGGAAGATACAAATAAGTGGAAGCACATACCATGTTCATGGATAGGACGAATGAACATCATTAAAATGTCCATACTATCCAAAGCTATATGTAGATTCAATGCAATTCCTATTAAAATATCAATGGCATATCTCACAAATCTAGAACAAATATTCCAAAAACTTATATGGAACCAAAAAAGACCTTGAATAGCCTTAGCTATCTTGAGAAAGAAGAATAAAGTTGGAGGTATCAAAATACCTGATATCAAACTATACTCCAAGGCCATTGTAATTTAAACAGCCTGGTAGTGGCATAAGAACAGGTATATAGATCATAGATCAGTGGAACAAACAGAGAGCCCAGAAATTAACCCACACCTTTATGGTCAATTAATATTTGGCAAAGGAGGCAAGAGCATACAATAAAGACCAGTCTCTTTAATAAACGGTGTTGGGAAAATTCAACAAGTACGTGCAAAAAATATTTTTTGTTTTTGAGGCTCTTCACTTTGTTAGAACTGGGAATGTCCATATCACAGCATCTGAAATAATTAAAATAATTTTTTAGTGAGAATTCTGAACTGAGGGAAGAATATGGCTCACATTTCCCCTTTTCCACATTATTCCTAGGGCATTAGAGGTTCTTTATGTTTGAGGCTGCTGGTTCTTTTCTCTTCCTTTATGTTAGTTCACATTACTCGCCCAAATCGAACCTCCATTTCCTGTGTTCCCTTCCTCCTGCCACTCCCCTACCTTTAAAAACTTATCCATATCCTTAGGGCCCTGTTGGTACTTCAGTGATAGTTTTGTATGGGCTAGGTAAACAAATCTGTGTTAATATTTACTTTGCTAATGTGTTGGACCTCTGAGGTGATTTAAAGCTTTAATCATTTCAAAAGTTCAACCCCTTTGAAAAGCTCATCAGGAATGCCACCAGTTAGGCATCTTAGTGGTATGGGCACTTTTGGCTCCCATAACCCACTCTCAGAGGTGAATAGTTACAGGGAAGTTTGGCCTGTATGACTCCACTGACTCCTGGTCTCTCATCTTATGCCATCTTCATTCCCTCATCAAACTCACATTGCAATCCACTGGTTTCTGCAGCCGCTTTCTCCACCCCACTTCCTGTCTCATCTCGAGTGATTCATAGGTGACTCCAATATTTATAGAGATGCCCCACCCAACACCCTAAACCCATCATTTCTTGACCTCCTCTGCTACACAGGCCTTTAAGTCTTAGACTTCAGTGTCACACCCCAGTGCTTCCTAGTCATCCAGCAACTCCTCCCCTCTCTTAATTACACTTTACAGTCGTATTGTCTTAATATAAATTCCTACGTCTTTCAACTATCCCTTTTCCTTACGTCTATCAAACTAACTCACTGACTTCATAAGGAATCTAAAAACTTAGGGAAATAGCAAACATTCAAGTCTCTGAGCCCTTCTCTAAGCTGCTTCCTTCCTGCCTGCCCTACCTTTTCCACCCTGCCTGCATTCCATGGTTTAGCTCATTAACTAATCCCTCAACTTCCATCATACTCAACCTCTGACCTCCTATCCTGAATGAATCTAAAATTTCATCTTTTGAAATTCAATACCTGCGTACCTAAGCCTGCGAAATAAAGTCATATATCGTCATCAGCACTGTGAAGTGTTTAAGAGCATGGACTCTGGAGCCAGACTACTGACACTCAGTTCCTGGCTCCTCCTAGCTGGGTGCCCTGTAGGAAAATAGCATGACCACTTTGTGCCTCGTTTTCTTCATCTGCAAAAAGGGGATAATAATCAAGCATATCTCATGAGTATATTATAATGAATAAATGAGCTTATATTTATAAGATGTTCAGAGGAGTATATAACTGCCAAACAAATATTTTACTTCTCCCTTGTAGTTTTGTTTCCATTTTTAATAACAGCTATTCTAAACTTTCACTCTTTTTAATTATCCAAACAGCTCAGGTTCCATCACTTCAGCAGATGACCTGGCCTAATTCTCTGAGCACATATCGGACATTACGTGTAAACTCCTTTAAAGTATCCCCCTCCAAACCCTGAAAATTTAACTACATTGGTGGAGATACATTTATGTCTCCTTCCCATCTGGGAGAAAGAAATGACATTCTAAAAGGAATTTTCCTCCTTTTCCCAAGATCTGATGCCTTCAAATACCTAACCTTTTCTATGTATATTTAACCTTTCTCTGTCTACTTGTTCCTATTTTATGTCCATGCATTTCCCCTGAAAAATAACCCCAAATCCTTTTTCAACCTTACGTTTTCTTTTAGCCATTTCCTATCTTCATTCTTTCCTTCATCTGATGTCTATATTTACAGTTTCTACCTTCACCTCTCTTATGACTGCATTACTAAGAAATGATTGCATGTAATTGTAAGGTCTAATAGTAAAATTAATTTGGAATAGGTTCAGAGGGGTCAAAACCTTAGAACTGGCTTTTTTTTTTTTTTTTCCCCAGCCTTATCCAGGCATCGATATTTATAATATTGAATGGCCACATATTTATATAATGGCTTTCCTGCTCTTTGCTTCAACTTAACAAATTGATTGTTCTAGTTTAAATATCCGTGCTATTTCCTGTTTCACTCTTCTAAAAGGAATCATTCCCACAGATTCCTACTGTAATCAAGGCTTCACTTTTCACTATTCCACCACAATTATTTTCAAGGTCAGCAGTAACACCTGTATTGCCAAATCCCAAGGTCAATTCTCAGTCTTCATCTTAATCAACTAATCAGGAAGTTGGCAGAATTGACCATTTCCTCCTCTTTACAACTTTTTTTTTTTCAGTTGACTTCAGAACACCACTTTCTCTTAGTTCTCTTTCTGCCTTTCTCTTGATTCTTCCCAGCCTATTTTGCTGGACTCTTCTTATTTATCTGCCTCTAAAATGTGAAGTACCCCAAGACACTGTCCTTGGATATCTCTTCATTCTTTACCAATTTTCCTGGGGACCACAACTAGTTTTATTTTTACTTTTATAAATTTTTTAGCTTTTGATACCATCTATATATAGGCTGATGACTTCTAAATTTATATTCCAGTCCAGATTTTCCCCTTGAACTCTATATTCATATATCCAAATGCTTACTCAACATATCCACTTAGATGTCTAACAGGGTTTTAATTAATGAACTTCTGTTCCTCCCCTAACTCCTCCACATGAAGCTTTTGGTATCTCAGTCAGGGAGAGTGTGTGAACTTGAGAGGGAAACTCTCAGGAACACAACAACAGTAAAGCTGGTAAAAGAATGAAACCCAGTGAAGGAGATAGAAAAGTAGGGGCATCAGAAAGTCAAGAGAGAAATGAGAATAGTCAATCCTGACAAAAACTATAAGGATACCCCAAAAATGAGGGCTGAAAAGCCTCCACTAGATGTGGCATTTTAGAGGCCATTGATGACTATGACCTCAGTAGGTTCAGTTTAGAACAGCTTTCTGGGGAAATAGGAACATGGCTGTCTGGTATTAATGATTCCTAGTGCCCCCCCCCCCCACATACATACCCCTATAATATTTAAGACAAACTTTTATCCAGAGTTCCAGTACTGTACTTTATTTCTGAATGCTTGGAGCTACATTTCCATCAGTGTGTCATATAAGCACCTCATAGCCAATAGGTATAATAACAAACTCATTTCCTTTCTTCCCTCTTGTTCTCTTTACTCCCAAATTAACATAAAATACGCAACTCTTCTACATTCTCATGTTGAATGACCCCAATACTTACTCGATCACTTAAAGTAGAAAATATACCTTGGGGAATGTTCTGTTTCTTCCACCACACTAGTCTGTCAATCTGATTGTAGCCCCTATCTCCACTGCTGTAACTCACTGGAGTCTTTATCAACCTCCTTCTCTATATTATTAAGCCTCCTAACTGGTTCCCTTGCATGAGGACTTCCCATTTCTCACTTTTTCAACTATACAGTTACTGGTTAAGCCAGTGAGAGAAAGACAAGTACCATATGGTTTCACTCATATGTGGAATCTAATGAACACAATGAACTAGCAAGCAAAAGAATGACAGACTTATAGACAGCAGGCTGACAGCTGGCAGTGGGTGAAGGGGGGGTTTGGGTGGGGAGAGGCAGAGGGATTAAGTAAAATAAAGAGAGAAAAAACACCTCATGGACGAGGACAAAAAGTGTGGTGACTGCCAAGGGGAGGGAGCATGGAGGGAGGTGGAGGAGGGTGTAGAAGGGATAAATGGTGATAGACAGAGACTTGACTTGGGCTGGTGAACACACAATACAGTGTACAGATGATGTGTTGTAAAACTGTGCACCTGAAACCTGTATAATTTTGTTAACCAGTGTCACCCCAATAAATTCAATAAATAGGAAAAAAAAAAGTTCAATAAAGAACTTTAGTTAAAAACTGAAAGCTGCTTACATCTTCCCATGGGCAGTAATACAGTCCCTTAGAATAGCATATCATGGCCTTTAAAATTTGGTTCTTACCTACCATTCTGACCTCACTTTATGACAGTCCCCCACTTGCCTTAATATAATCAAACTGAAGTACATTGCATGGGTCATGCACATACTTCTCATACTTCTTTTACCTCTGGAATAAATAACTAGAGCTTTCAAAGTTGAAATAACTTTTTCTCCTTAAATTATAAATACAATTTCTAAAAATTTGCAGTCAAAGAAAAAAATTAGACATAACATTGCCATTTTAACAAAACATCTTTATTTCCCTCCCAATGTTCCTCTATGAATGTAATATTTGTACAGGAAACATAATTTTGTATAATATTCTAACACATTTTATTTAGGTATTCTTTCTCATGTTGCAGAGAAGAAATATAAAAAGTATAAAATATTATTTTGCAAAAAAGAAAAAAATGAAAGAAGGAAAGAACAAAAAACAAGGGTGGGGACAAAATAGAGCTATGAATAAGGTTTATGATGCATACATACCATGGTGACCTACTCATCTACCATCAGTGAGCCACACATTTGGCTCTCAATTTTCTAGTAACCAATGTGAAAACAGAAACTTTGTCAGTTATTCAAATTCCAGTGCCCTTGAGATTTAAAAAAAAGTCCTAGTAATTTTGACTCTTCTTTGAACACATATCATAAAAAGATATTTCTACTGAGGTCCTGCTAAAGAGAATACACGGTGATAATACTTAACTTTGGGAAGATTCCTTATTAGAGACAGTGCATTTCAAATCATGTCATTGCTTATACTGAAAACCAATATAGGTGGACCCCCATTGCACAGATCACAGAGTGATTTTGTAAAACCCATCTTTTTGTAAGTCATTTGCATTATCAAGGCACCTAGCTCTTTGCAGATTTGCTTTAAATCATGGTAAATACTAATATATTGAAGTACATATGATATATTTTAGTCACAGTAATGGCTGGATTTTTATCCTTTAGAAAAAATTTCTGAATAATGTTCTCTTTGAGATTGAGTTTCAAATAATTCTCAGGTGAAATCTTAAAACTGCAGGTTCCATATTGGTCAGTTGGGGCTTGCTTAGAAAACCAGATTTTAGGTTGAGAAGTAAAAAGTTCTCACTTTTTGATTATGAACATCATTCTCTTTGGGAAAGTCCTCTGAGTACACGAATGTGGCTGAGCCAGGAATGTCTCTCCATAGCTCTTGGTTGCTCTAAAAGAAACAGGTGTACCTCAGCACTTGATTGTCCTGATACACAACCTGTATCAGGGACAAGAAGCCACTGTAGGACAGAATATGGAAGGACAGAATGGTTTCCTATAGGCAAAGGTTTACAAGGGTGCATTTTATGTCCCTATTAGTTTAATCTGTATGCAGAACAAATCATACAAAAAACTGGGCTAGACTCAGAAGGAGGAGGAGTGAAACTGGTAAAATAAATATGAATAACTTAAGATATGCAGATGATACCATCTTACTGGCAGAAAGTAGCAATATCTGAAATGACTTCTGATGCAAGTATAAGAAGAAATTGCCAAAGCAGGACTGTATTTGAACATCAAGACAAATATCACGACTACAGAAGACATACACAACTTTTACATAGACAACAGAAACATCAAAATTGTTCAAGATTTTGATTACCTTGGTTCAGTCATCAATTTAAATGAGGCTGCAGCCAAGAAATCAAGAGAAGGCTGAGAATCGAAAGGGCAGCAATATAAGAATTAGAAAAGAACCTCAAGAGCAAAGATGTGTCATTAGAGACCAAGACTAAAACCGTTCACACCCTGGTATTCCCAGTTACTATGTATGAATGTGAAAGTTGAACAGCAGAAAGACTAATAGGAAAAAAATGGATTCATTTGAAATATGGTGTTGAAGAAGAGCCTTATGAATACTCTGGATTGCCAGGAAGATGAACAAGTGGGTCCTAGCGCACATTAAGCTTGAACCCACTAGAGGCAAAAATGACAAAACTGAAGCTGTCCCACTTTGGGCACATCAGGAGAAGGCAGGGGTATTTGGAAAAGGTAATGATGCTGGTAAAAATAGAAGCCAGCAGGAAAAGAGAAAAACCAAATATGAGATGGATAACTCCATAAAAGAAGCCACAGGCATGAGCCTACAGGAGCTGAGAATGGCTGTTGAGGACAGGACATTGTGGACATCACTCATTTATAGGGTCGCCAGGAGTCAGAGCCAACTCAACTGGCATGTCACACAGAAGAAGCCTGGATACTAAAATCTTTGCTTTTATTGTCTCTTTAGTTTTTCAGATTTGATAAAGTAGAAGCAGTTTTTCTAGCTTTGCCTTTATTAATATTTGTAGGGCTGTTGAGATTTGAATTCTTGTCCGTAATGAATTCTGTCACTAACTAGATGGCTGACCTTAGGCAGGCTACTTAAAGTTTCTGAGCTCAGTTTTCCTCCCTTGTGAAATGTAGTAGTTAATCGCCTTCCTAGGACTTCTTCCACTTATAACTCACACTGACCCTCTGCCCATCAGCTATGAGTAAAGAATCCCCTCGGTCAGAGAAGCGTGGTTGCTAATGTTTCTGTAACAGTGGAGCTGGAGTACTCCGAGGCAGTCATACATCTTCGGGAACAGCGTAGGCTTTGCAGAGTAAAAGTCCTGGTTCCACTCTGCAACTTATTAGTATGTGGCTTGGGGCAAGTATTCACCTTTATGAAACTCAGTTTCCCTATGTGTTAAGTGAGAGTAATACAAGCACTTACAGAGTTGTATTAAATGAGACTCTGTAAATCCAGTTCTAAATACAGTGTCTGGCACACAACAGGAACTCAATCAAAAGCATCTATTTTTATCACTGTTATTTCCTTGGGTCCATTGAAATGATTGCTCTTCTAACAGCATTTCTCCAAATTGAATATCAGCACTATTACAAGTACAGAATTTAAAGGTTTGAAGGTGCCAACTTAGGCTGACTTGTTTAGAAAAAATTGGAAAGATATGGGCTCAGAGGATTTTTTTTTTTTTAATAAGCAAAACAATCTGTGTGCTGACCTTAACCCTGCATTTCTTTTATTTAATAACAGTCTATTAATAAACACAACTTTAAGCTGTTTGATTTGTACTAATGTAATCTAGGCCAAATATGCTACCGAAAAGCAATAATAAACTTTGTTGCTCCAAAGAAATTTTAATGGAGGTCTGCTTTACTTCTCTGCCTGCTTTGAAACAAGATTGTGGGGAAGTTCTTATTTTTGAGTTTCCATCAATAGATATTTAATCGTTTTAACTTTTGATTATATGTAGGTTATATTTAAATACAACTAAATGTGATAAAATCATTCTTAGATGAGTGAGATAAGCTTTGAGGGCTGTATAAGTATTGTATTTTATAATTTAAAAACAATTGCTTAACCAGAAGAGAAAAAAAAATTCTCCCAAATGTGGGAAACCGGAGTTCTTTGCTATGCTTTTAAGTACAGCAGGAAATATGTTTGTTTATTATGGCCCTAGTGCTTCCATAGCCAAATTAACTTTCAAACACCAAGTTTTCATTCTGTTTAACCAACAATTGACACCCTGCCTTGTGGAAACTGATAATTCTAAGGAAGTTCAAGGAGAATATTTGCATAATTACAGTGTCCCCACAGCTTGGTGATAGACCCTTTGTGAAGAGGGAACACTTATACTATAGGGCTCCCTACGGGGTGTGTTAATTAGCTCATAGTAACTGGCTGGGTTAAAGGTGACTTTCAGGGACTATGCAATTTTATAGCAAAAGAGTTCTGAATTACCATTACATATTTAAGAATGTCTCCTTCTTGATTTTAGGTTTCTCCTCATTCATGAGATGTGAACCTCAACTGATTTATAGCAGGTTGTAGGAGAGTGATCACTTATATTTCTTCTAGAAAGTTCTCTGCAGAATAAAGGGTGAGTAATATGTTCTATAGATAGACAAATAAGAATTTACACTGATTCATCAGTCTTGAATACCGACATGTTAAATATCCCAAATTTATCAACCCACTGTATAGACTTTATTATAGCAATTCAATTTTTAAAATGTCTTAGGAACTAGCTTATTTTCTGTCTTTATAGCTCTATTTCTTTTACTATTATGTTTGATTAACTCTCACTGAATTTCACTTATTTTAAAAGCAACTTAAAGGACTGCGTACTGAATTTATAACAACTTTCTAAAAACTGCCTATAACTATTATTAATTTATCAAAATTGATTTAATCAGAAGAAAGAGATGATTAAGTGGATATATCTTATAGCTTCTGAATTAAAGAAAGACAAAAAGGAGAAGCTAACGCTGTTGCTAAACTACAAGAGAGCTACAGGTTTTGCTTACCCTCACAGTGCTGGTGGAAATGGAGTGTCCCTGTTTCCATGTCCTACCTGTTCAATGTTGCACTTTTTGTTTAGTGATGGTAAAAGAAATTGGTGGAGTTCAATGTAAAGAACAGCCAAAAACAGTCTAGCAGAATCCTATCTGAGTTTGGCAGAAACCCCGTTCTCTCCCCATTTTGTTCACCTTCAAACTTGCCAAGCCTTGTTCATTTTGGCTTTATTTTAAAAATGCATTTCTGGTGAGTGAGGAAAGGTTTTGTACTGTGTTTTCAATGACTCACCCAAAATAACTCCATTCAACTTGTAAACGGTCCTGTTCTGAATGCAGATTGTGTTTGTTCTGAGATGGGCATGAAGGAGCTGCAGAAGGCAGATTAGAGAAGGCAAATGTGATGGAGAGACCAGTGCAGTTCAGGCACACAGCAGAATTATTTTAAAAAAAGACTGTGTGGCCCTGGCCGGTTTGGCTCAGCAGTTAGAGCATCGGCCTGCGGTCCAGAGAGACCCAAGTTTGGTTCCCGCTAAGGGCATGTTCCTCGGTTGCAGTTTGTCCCCGGCCCCTGGTTGGGTCGTGCAGGAGGCAGCCACTCGATGTGTACCTTTCATGTCGATGTTTCTCTCTCTCTCTCTTTCTCCCTCTCTCCCACTCTATCTGAACAAAAAATGGAAAAATGTCCTCGGGTGAGGATAAAAAAAAAAAAAAAAAAAAAAACATTGTGTGTATGTTTTCAAGAACCATTCATAAGAACTGCATCATTAAAAGCTTTTAAAGATACTTTAATATTAGATACATGGTTAATCTAGTCACTAACTTCTTTTTTCTGATCTTCATAAAATGTAGGAGATATTTACATGTAAATACATAATTCCAAAGATATGCATAGTGAAATGATAAAAATTTATTTCAATAGTTCTAAATGGCTTCATATGGGAAGTAATCACATACATAATATATGAGCTAGAAATAACCTTAAATTAGGAAAATATGTGTAACAATAAATTGATCCGACATAGGACAGTGTTAAAACTGGGAAATGCAATATTGACATCCTCCTGTTTAGTTGTGTACTGCAGAAAAATGTGTACTCTCAAATGGCAAGACTGAGCACTTGATAGCAATAAAGTGTTTATGATTCAAAATGTCAGAGATCTTTAAAAGCAATATTTTAGGGCAGGACTAAAAAGAAAAATAATAAGGGATTGACTAACCTTGAGCATTAAGACTTCACAACTGAATTAAAAGCATTTGGCATTCCTATGTGTAACTGTGCCCAGATATGAGGATTTTAAAACCTCTTTTGAGTTGTTTCATTAATTCATGAAATAGACCAAGTAAAGCTTATTCTGTTATATAATCTTGCTTCATGCCATTGTTGATGAAGAATAGATGAGCCATTCTTACCTGTTGCTCAGAAACACCAGAGAACTGAGCCACTGAAAAAACAAGCTCTCTGAAAGGTTTTACCATGGAGAGGGTGAATTTCGCATTATGTGGCAAACTGAAGAAATTGTGATCTGGGAACAATGAAATGAAGGATTAAATTACAAGTCTTCAACATGTACAAAATCAGAAAGTATAAAAATGTATCCAGATTATGTAAATAATTTTCAAGGTAAAGTTCCTATGGTATTGACACCTGCTTCTCCTTCTGGTATGTACTTGGGAAAATAAGGGAATTTAAAATACTGATTGTTATGCTATATTATGCTTCCTTATGAGGACCATGAACTAGTATAATAACCCTTGAATTTTTGCTAAGGTAAAAGAATAAATAATAGGTGTAATTATAGACCTTAAATATGCAATTTTATTACTTTAAAATATATACAAAACCCAAAGATATTTTAATGATTAATAATGACTTCAAGGAATATATATATTAAACCAGTCTAAGTCAGACAAACCACTTTCCTCATAGTTCAATTATATGATTTGTAAATAAATCTTTAACCATTTTTGAAGAATTCACTTGCTGAGTAACATTTTCCTTTCATTCTCTTTTATCCTATGGCAAATGATTGCACTGTTATCCCTGGAAATTTTAATAGTTATATTGAGAGGCCCAAAAGATTTCATGTTGAAATAAACTTTAGAAATAGTGAGTTAAACAAAGTTAAACCTTAAAAAAAAAAATCCTGAGGCCTTCTCAAGTCTTTAACATTTGTTATGACTGGGCTAGGGTAAGGGGAGATGAGGATATAACATGCAGTGTTTTCCAAACTTTTTTCATATAGAATTTTTCTCTCCAGGTAATCCTATTGAAATATAAAATGCTACTGTTTGTTTAATCTGCAATTCTACTTACCTCCCAGCTCCCCTTTGTCTTAATAAAGGGTAAAAATTTGGTAAACTGCAGCACTATCACTTTCTGATCATATTTTGAATTAGAGATTTCAATACACAAAATAAAATTTTTGATTCTGTAAATATTGTTTAAGAAACAGTACCATAACTAGAACCAAAATGCTTTAGCTGACCTAATAGTAAATCTTGTTTTCTAATTTTGAGGTATGTGTTAAAATCTGGAAAAGCAAAAAATAACTAAAGTAATTGAACTGAGCATAATGTTTCACTTTTAAAACTGCCCAATTTAACCAGTGTGTTTTTTGTCCTAGCCTGAATTTGTGGCATTTAAAAAATTCAGCTGCATAAGCATGAAGGTAGATGCCATTTACTAGTATAAGAATAATCTCCCATATGAAATTTATTTTTGCCTTCTGCAATGTAATAATTCCCATAGCTATACTGAGCAACTGGTTTATTCCATGTGATCCTTATATCACTTTGGAAAGGTAGTCATGATTGCTATTTCACAGATGAGGAATGCAATGACCAGAAATATTAGTTGTCTTGCTCTAGGCCATACACTAGAGAGAGACAGAAAGAGATTTCAAACTTCAGTCTGACACCAAAGACCCTAGTTTCCACTATATCATGCTGGATGGAAGTATCCACGTGTAATATAAATTCGTTTCTTTCTCATCTGGTAAGCATCAGTGACTCAGACATTAGCCTTTATGCAGAATTTCTGCAATGTGGATTTGCAGTTGGTCTACAATACAGTACTTGTTTGGAAAAAAAGTCCTTGAAGAAGCAAACAGTTACACTCTCCTCATGTGTGGTAGGACATTCATTATTGAATAAATAAAACACCTTGGGCATTTTTTAAAAAAAAAATCCTCACCCGAGGATATTTTTCCATTTATCTTCAGATGCGGGGGGGGGGGGGGGGGGGGGGGAGGGCAATGATGTAAGAGAGAGAAACATCCATATGAGAGGGACACATAGATTGGTTGCCTCCCACTCAATCCCAACCAGGGCTGGGGACCAAACCGCAACCGAGTTACGTGCCTTTAACCAGAATCAAACCCGCGACTCTTTGGCCCTAGGTCGGATGCTCTAACCGCTCAGCCAAACTGGCCAGGGCCATTTTTTTAAATCTCAAAATTGAGAATATAATTATAACCCTACTTTTAAAAACAGGTTGCTGTTTCAAGGATTTCCTTCTCTATTATTTCTGTACCTGACATTTTGCATTAAAAACTACCATGTAGAAGAAAACATGATTGTGCTATTGGAGAGTCAACGATTGCTGTTACCTGTTGGCAATTTTTCTTTATTATTTGACTGTGCTGGTTTGGTTTTCAAATATAAATTATGGTTCATTACTGCTTTACTCAAGAATTCTTTGTTGTTGTCTAAAAGTGTGTTTAAACAAAATAAAACTAAATAAAAGATAATAGGTCTTAGAGAAACAACATGAAGAAATTATTTTCTCCATTCCACTGCCCATTCTGAAGAACATAAAGAATAGAAAATGTACTTCAAAAGAACTCATTGTTCCTTGTGGGACTGGCACTGTATTAGAAGTGTAAAGGGTGCAGGAAGAATACCGAGGGATGCTCTTTATTCTCTCACAGTTTACAATTTGGCAGGGAGGTCAAACATATCCTCAGAGGCCAGTTATATTATTTACTGCACAATTTAGTCCCCAGTTAAATGATATAGACGTTATTCAGTTGCATATTAGAAAATTACGAGAGAGGTGTGACTGGGAGTGGTGTATAAATGCAGGGGAGAAAAAGTCTGGCTCAACTGGATCTTGAAGATCATGAAGGTACTGGACAGAAAGAACAGGAATGAACTGAGAAGTGAGGATATAGAATGAGCAACAGCCTGTGGAGATGATGGAATTGAGCTGGGAGCAGCAGCTGGGTAGGATGGGTTCCACCAGGGCCCTGAGTGAAATTGAGGACAGTATACTTTGTGTCTTTTGACCAGCACCTTTGAGTGCCGCCTCTTCCCTGTCTCTCCCCTTACCTTTCCTAGAGGCAGCTAGACTCTGGCCTATTCTGGAGGGCCTTTAAACTGTTAGCTGCTTTTTGCTATGGGACTCTTGAAGGCTGAAAAATCTTTAAAATTCAAAGAAAAGAGTAATGGTGAAATTTCAAACCAACAATATAAAAGTATCACTGTTCTAGCTCCCTTCCTATTTTGCAGAATACGTAAGGCCCAGAATGATATTAAGATGGTTCTGGAAAGTTAGCATGGATTTTGGATATGATTTTATAGGTAAACCATTAGAAGTTCATGTCTGATTTTGAACAGCACTTTATAGTCTTCCTGCTGCGATTTAAAAAAATAACAAAAGGGAATGCTCAAACGCATTTGAAAAACAGTTCTGAACCTTGACATCATTTGTTTCCTGTAGTAAAATCCAAGCACATCTTCCCAGCTATTTCTTGCCCTATTTGTCTTTCCCTCTCCATGTCTAGCTTCAATATGGAATTTCCAGATTAAATATTCCTTCTCAGTTAATTTGCATATATAACACAACCATCATAAACAACTTTCTTAAGCATGACTGTAGCACTCCACGAAGCATGGTCTTTTCCAGTTTTGACATTTTGACAAGATGAGGATGACGAGGACGCACCTCTTTCTTTCATCTTTGCCCACAAGTCCTCGAACACAATTCCTTGGACGTCTGGGATAACTTCCAGCGAGCCCAGGCAGACACTTGTTTTGATGCGGTGAAAAGTCCCTTTAGTGAGACCTGGCCTTTCCACACTTTTCTGCTTTGGAGTACAGAAGAAGTTGCGAGGAACAAAACACTATTAACAAACAACAAACTAACAAACACATCTCGCCCACTCGGAGGGGCAGCAGGTCCAAACACACCACTCCCGCCGTGCTGCGCCCCGCCCCGCGCGCCCCCAGCCGGAAGGGGGCGTGGGACGCCGCCGAGGGAGGGGCGCGCAGACGCGCGGAGGCCGGCCAGGCCCCGGCGTGTCAGGCGGAGGCGGGGGTGAGAGGCAGGGGGCGGGGTGAGAGGCGGGGGCCGGGGGCGGGGAACTGGGAGCAGGGACTGGCGGGCGCTCGGCTCCCAGCGGCGCACGTTCGGGCCACTCGCGCTCCCGCGCCCAGCCGGCTTCATGTGAAGCGCCGGCCCTCCGCCTCCTCCCTCCCCTTCCTTCCCTCCCTCCCTCCCATCCCCTCCTCCTCCTCCTCTCCCTCCTCCTTCTCCTCCTCCTCCAGCGCCCGCTGCCGGGGCCCCCAGCCCAGCCGGGCGCTGACAGCAGGGGCGGGGGTCTCCGCCGCTGCCTTGTGTCGCGCAGGCTCCGGCTGGAGCAGCGGAGCCCCCGGTGAGGCCATGGACCGGCCCCTGGTGGCGTCGTCGGCGGAGGCGGAGGAGGAACTGGAGTGGCAAGTGGCGAGTCGCAGGAGGAAGGCCTGGGCCAAGTGCCGCGGGTCCTGGCAGGCGTCGGAGACGGAGGACCTGTCCACAGAAGCGACGACGCAGGAGGAGGACGAGGACGACGAGGAGGACCTCCCGGACGCGAAGCTGCCGGTGGCCGCGGGGAGAGGTCGGTGCGCCCGCAGGCTGTGGCGGGCGGGGGACTCGGGGAGACGCGGGCTGGCGCGAGGGGGAAGTCTCGTGCGCCTTGGGCGACTCCGGTAAGTTGTGGAAGATCCTCCCGGGCTTGATAGGCCGAGGGGAGAGGAGACACTTCCGACCTTTAAACACGCGCGCTTGTTGAGGCGTCTCCAGCGTCAACGCTGACACCCCGGTGCCATCGCGTTTCTCTTCTGATGGATCCTAAGACATGTCGCCTAGGCTGCATTTAGCCCCCAGTAGATTTTCCTGCTTGGAAGTGTCCAGGTTTATCCCGCCTTCGGAGCACTCCTGGTGTCGGTAACGAGCTGTCCCCTTCCCTCTGCCCCGCAGGAAACGTGCCCAACGAGAAGATCGCGATATGGCTCAAGGACTGCCGGTGAGTCCTCGCTGGCGCCGCTCGTGTCGCGGAGGGAGATCCACGCAGATGGGACGCCCGAGCCCAGGGACTCGGGCCGCTGTCCCTGTGGGTCCCATGGCTGCTGTAAACTGTAAACCGGAAAGTGAGCCTGCGGATAGCTTCCTCCTTTAAGCGATTAGAAATGGAAGTACTGTGACCGCTGATTATTTGGCGACCGTGTTGCCTTTCCAGTTGTTAGGACTTGAGCTCCGATGCGTGATGTTAGTTTAGCATCAAAGATCACAAACCTAAAACAGATAATCATGCCATGTTGTTATGCTTGTCTGGTTTTTATTCGAAAGGATTTTCACATTTCACACAGTATTTCATTTTGCTTTTGACATCTGTACATCTGGCCTCGAATCATTTCCCTTTCAAATGTGTTTTAGATGAGTTTAATTAACTACATTACACTAACTGGGCTTTACTTTTTGTGTGTGCCCTAATTCTATTTGGAGAGCTATTAAAACTAGCTAACTTTGTTCTTGTAATTTACTTCTTGGAAATGCATTTGTCAGATGGCGCTGGAATTCACGGAAGGGAAATAGAGCTTTGAAGGCATTCAGACTGCATAAATCTGTTTAATTACATGCTTTGGCAACTGGTACAAAAATGTTTGATAAAGCACGGAGGAGATGAATCATTGCAATTAAATCTTACCACAGTGAAATGTGCTTGTTTCACATTTTAATTATTTTTTCCCCCAATTTATTTGCTACTTATAAAATCTCAAATGAAGAATGTTGCTTTTTAACTTTGGTTAAGATGTTTGCTCCTGCACATATTTTTTGCCACAACACTTTGTACTTTTCTTAATCTTTTGTTCAAGTACTAGAGTTTGGGAAGTTTTTTGTGGGGGAGGGAGAAGTGATTCTCATGTATGCCAGTTTATTCTTCTTTCCTAAAGATAGATAAAATATTGGCCACTGCTCTATTGATGTCCTGTTTTGATGAGTTGCCTGGAGCCTTTCTGAACACTCTTTATTACAAAACTCCTTAACCTTTGTTGGGAGTGTCATAGACCCTTCTACGATAAGATAAAATACATAGACCTTCTCTCTAAAGATGCACACAAAAATTGTTAAGAGCAAGAGAAGAATCACATTTTGTTTACTTTATGATATAAAGGAATTAACATTGTATAAGAGGTTATATCAAGTATCAGGTGGATCTCCTTGATTGTGTCAAATAGTAAATAAGTGCATCTTTTAAGATAAATGCAATAAGCAAATGTTAGTATTCACCAGGACACATCATGTCTGAAAATTCCAGAACTTTTATTGCTAATCTTGATTTATTTAGGGAGTTTCTATAGTCTGACACTCCTTTCCTCAAAGATTTCCTTTTTGTTCTCTACAGTTGCACCTGTTCTGTACAAAAGTGACATTCATTTGTACCTGGGAAAGCTAGAACAAGTCTTTTAATGTTGGCTTAATTATTACAGATGTGACTTCTAGGATATATGCAATTCTGTTGTTTTCTTTTTCTATAACAATTTAGGATCCTTCCCAGAGTTGAGCATCTATCTACTTGGTACATTATGTACAAATGATCTGAGAACAGCATTTTTTTTCTTGCTAAGTTCTCAGTCTTTTGTTTTCTTATTGCTGTCCATGTCATGAGTAAAGATACTGTGCTGTCTTTCCTTGAAGGGAATCTTTATTTTGATAACCTTTTTTTTGGCTAAGTGGAAACAAATTGCTTGAATTAGCATCTAAAAAGGGACAGAGTTTTTGCTAGAATTTGGAAGAGAGCAATTATAAGAGTGAGATGCTTGTGTTTGAAGGAGAATGCAAGTTATATTCTGCTTATTTGCTGCTCTGTGTTAGTGCACAGACCAGTGGATACATCTGCACAAGGAGTAATACGGTGTTTTGTTCTAACTAAGAAAGGAGCCATGCGGAAGAATGACTTTTTGATGGCATACATTTGAGTTTTATTAAAATATATGCAAAAACTTAGCTCAAAGGTTTTATTAATATCTTTATGGTAGTATATGATTATTTTACTGAAAAAGAATCATAAACACTAATTTTGCTTAAAAAGCACTAATTTTCAAAGAACTGCCATTGCTTGTATATTTGTTTGCAGAAAGTCAGCATGTAACTTAACTGACATTTTAATAACATTTGTTTGAAACTCATATTTTTATGTTGATCCTCTGATGGAATTTTAACAGGTGTAAATTGTTATGAAAGTAGAATTTTCAAACTAAAATAATCTGTTTTTTAATGTAGTTTTGAGAAAGAAGTGAAAAACTATTTTACATTAAAAAAGAGATTTCTAGGTTATCTGTGAACTATAAGAATGAATGTGAAAGGATTTTAGTAATGGCTAGTTCTTAAGGTTGATTCTCAAGCTGATATTTTTTAGTAATTTTCTTTCCGGAGTTAAATGAAAAATATATGTACTTTTTAGTTTAAAAGCAGAAAATAAATCTCCAGCCTCTCCATTTATATCAATAAAGATGGCTGGGGTAAGGGAGGTTCCAAGTGTTGCTCTAAATTGCTAGTGATATATTTAACAGATAAGGGTTAAGAAAGCTGTTGAACCTTATTTCTAACTAGAGTTTGACGTTTAAATTTTATTGAGGTAAAGATTTGCTTTCTTTTAATTCTGTTTCCTGTTTCTAGGGAGCAGACTGAGGGAAGCAGACATTTTCTTAATTCCTGCTGTCATTCTCTTCTGTTTTTGTAAAGAAATACCAGTTCATATCATTTGTAATTGCCATTCTTGCTCTTAATTGCTGGCAGATCAGACGTGTGATTAAATCATTCCTGGTAAACTGACTTGACATAGGTATTTGCTTAGTTAGTAGCATGTTCCTTATGTAATCCACTTGCATTCCTTGTGTGTTTGGGAGGAGAGTTACACTGTGATTAGAAGCTTGCTTAGCTATAACCCTTTAGTGTTAGGCTGTGCGGTGACAGCTCTCCAGACAGCTTTTCAAGACTAAGGTTTATATGTTTGTGGTTTCAGTACCCCTTTGGGAGCCTCACTGGATGAGCAGAGCAGTAGTACACTCAAGGGTAAGAAAAAGTTGCCTTTCTAAATCTGTTCTTTACAGGGTCCTGTTTCATTTGTCCTCTGAGTGAAAGTGTGTGTGTGCGTGTGTGTGTGTGTGTGTATATGTATATGTGTGTGTGTGTGTGTGTGTATATATATATATATATATATATATGAATTACAAAAGTGATATTCATGTTTAAAATCTGTTGTTCTGCGATATAAAGGGAGAAATCTTGTCAATAAACTTTAAAACATTGGTGAGTTGGAGCAAATTACCAAATGTTTCCACCATGTGAAACTCATATTTTTATTGTCCAGATAAAGATATTATAAACACTAAGTATAGAAGTGTGATATGTGAACATAAGGAAAATATATATTGAGTGAACCAGATCAGCTTTAGTGCAGCCTTTCTTTGCTTACAGTAACTGAAATTGCCACACCTGAAATTTTACCACAGAATTCTAAAGTTCAAAGTACGACAAGAATGTGCAGGTAGTGGCAAGGCATATAAGAACCATTTACAGGAAAATCTAGCTTGAGCTCCTGACTTACTATCAGGGGCATGAAAGAAATGATGGCTTCATGATCTGGTTTTCCATGAAATTCTTGGGTAAGATTTGTTATCTCTTTGAACATCTGCAAAGGCATAAGTATTATAGCCTGTAGATCAGCTTCTAAGAACTTTACTTGCCTACAAATCATGGTTTCTTTATGATAAAGTTTATACTTCTTTCTTGAAATTGAATAATCAGAATAATTTCTGAGGGCATTCAAGTCTGAAACACTTTACTGTATCATGTACTTTCCTTGGTCAATTTGATTTACTAAGACAGTGATTTTACATGGGGGTCAGGAAGAAGAGAACAACAGGATGAGTCTTCTAATGTTTCTTTCAGGTGTGCTTGTGAGAAATGGAGGAAGTTTTGAAGATGATTTGTCACTGGGCGCTGAAGGTATGAAAAACCATTGTGAAATGTCCATGTGTCTTCCTTGGACTTAAATACTCAAAGGAACTGTTTGGAGGCAGACAGTGGTGATATAACCTAGGGAAGAATTGTCCTGCAGAAGGAAGGAAACTTAAATATTTATACATGAGAAAACTAAATTGAAGCTTATTTTTAGTATGAGGTAGCCTTATATCAGACTTACAGCTGCGGCTTGTCTTTCTCTTTGCATTCAAGTGTCTCCCATCTTTCCCTCTTCCTCTTTTTCCAGATTTTTAGGAGATTAAAGGATAAAGACAAAATAGAGTTACTAGAATTTTATTAGAAATAATTATGCTGATGTCTATTCCAAACTGCATTAGCATTTTAGGTGCATTGTGCTATGTTTAAATTTTCACAGAATATATGATCTTTTCCTGTGGGTTCATAACAAAGCTTTCCACAATGTAAAATTAAGAATTTATTATTTTATTATTTTACTGGTATTTTAAGATTATTGGTAGCTATATAGCTATATATAGCATGCTTTTTATAAAAAAAGTTAATTAAAGATTTTATTAAATCTTTTAAAATTGTAATTTGATGACTGGTGAATTTATCCACTGAATTTAATATCCTTGATCTTTTGCTGTTTTAAATCAATCTGTATGGTTTAGAACCTTCTAGTAAATATTGAAAAGTCTAGAATATGTTAGTTTTTATTATCACTGGTAATATGCTTTCAAGGAATAAACTCTGTGTAAGGAGCTTAAACTTACTGCTTTCCAATCAGTACAGTTGAGCATGTTGTCAGCCCATTTTTAAGTGCATTTCAGTATTACTGTAAATAACACTGACATTTGTCTTAGTAGTTTCTTTGAAATATGAAATTATTTTTTAAGACTTTATTTTTTTAGAGCAATTTTAGGTTCACAAAAAAATGGAGGGGAAGGTACAGAGATTTCCCATGTACTTCTTTCCCCTTTATGTATAGCCTCCCCCCTTATCATCATTCCCCACCACAGTGGTACATTTGTTGCAATTGATGAACCTACATTGAAGCATCATAATTACCCAAAGTGCATACTTTACATTAGGATTCACTCTTGGTCTTGTTCATTCTATGGGTTGGGACAAACCCATATATGTATAATTACATATAGCCATCACTATAACATCATATAGCATATTTTCACTGCCCTAAAAATCCTCTGTGCTCTGCTGTTCATCCATATTGAATGATTTTATAGGAAACCAGACCCTAAAGGGGTGTCCCAGAAAAGAGTGGAGTTACGTTTTACTGAAAATTATTTCAAAGTTATTTTCATTCATTCAGTAAATATTTATTGAGTTGATATGTGTTAGGGATCTTTCCGGTTGATGTACAAAGAAACATAAGAAATTATCATGATTTTGCAGATCAGAAATGAAAAAAATTAATCTGTTGAAATAGGTGTTTTAAATTAATTTTCTTTATGTTTGTCTAAAAAGTTAAATGCAGTAAGTTTAACTTACTCTAAACTTAACATTAACCACATTTATCTGTTTAGAACTTGTAAGTCTGGGGTAAACTTGAAAGGCAATTTTAAAAGAAAACTTACATTGAAATGAGTAGAAATTTTCAAAGTATGTGCATTAAAAAGTGGTTGTAACTGGAGTGAATTTTCAGCCTTAATAAAATCACA
This sequence comes from Tadarida brasiliensis, assembly GCA_030848825.1. Lineage (NCBI taxonomy): Eukaryota > Metazoa > Chordata > Mammalia > Chiroptera > Molossidae > Tadarida > Tadarida brasiliensis. The sequence goes on from CM061265.1 coordinate 62,541,032, forward strand.
TTAGAAATTGATGCATACTATTCCCTGCATACTTAAATAATGCTGAATATTTTGCTTTTAAGATACTCTTTATTAACATCTTTTAAACTTAATAATTAGAACCATATATACCACATATACATCTTCTTACCACTTAACAAAGTTTAATTGGTTATCTATATATCTTTTTATTTTAAACATCCAGTGGAGGTAGTTTTACATTGCTAATTCACAAAAACACCCTCCAAAAGCTACTAGTTCTGTTTTTATCGATCTGTGTGTTAACTTTTAATGATGCTGATTTAAGGAGTCAAGACAAGAGTTGTCATATTAGGCATTTAGCAATAATATTCTGGAGAATTTGCTTTCCTAATGATTGTGTCACGGTAATGACTGCCCTGAGAGTTGTGCTCCACAGTTACTCTTTTTACTTGCAGCCAACCACCTCCATGAAGCTGACGCTCCAATTGAAAACTGGTATGTAAACATGTTTGTTTTCCTTCTTTTTAAAAATGAAGGACATTTAGGAAAGTAAGGTTTTATATCATCTAATTTTGTTTATAGCAGCAATATCTTGGCCAAAGAGAGAAGACTACAGTTTCATCAGAAAGGGAGAAGTATGAATTCCACTGGATCTGGGAAAAGTAGTGGGACAGTCTCAAGGTATCTTCCTATGAAATTGTGCTGCAGTTAACACTGTGCCATCGATGACCTACTCTTGCCACATTTTCAAACTTGGATTTGGCTTAATAGTATGAAAGTAAAGGGAATCCAAAGTGTTTCATGGTTCAGCATGATTGACAGGAGCTCTTTCTTGTCTTTTTTTTATTTTTTATTTAAGATTAAATAAGTAGCAGCAAGTATGTTTATAGTGCTGTTTGAATTCATTAATAAGTATTTTGAGCCCTATCAACAACTTCAAAGAGGAACTCCACAGTGGAGTAACTTCTGCTTCCAAAATCCTTCATTCTGTTAGGGTCTTGAGTTACACTGACATAAAAATCAGAATAAACCTTTCTAATTTAAATCTTGATATTTAAGCATAGATTTTTCTTCCTATTAAACCAAAAGTCTTTATACTGTATATTAAAATAAATAAATACATGTGCCTCTGGAACGAGTTATTCAAATTATTATATTAGGATCTGGGCATTTTCTCTGAAACCGAAATTTTGTTCTGTTCAAGTTCTGCCTCTAACAGTCCTATTTTTCTCAGTGAGTCTCAGTGGAATTAGAGTAAGAAGTTACCTTTGTGTAAGCCATACTCACCTTACTCCTCCTACTTCCTGTGTGGAAGTGGTTAGGGAAGAGTTGAAAGAAAGCTCCTCCCTCAATTTCCTGAGATCAGGTTGTTACCTGTACTGTCTCTGCGAGGACAGCCAAAGATAGCAGAGAAGCTGAGGTTCTACCCAATGGCACTTGGTGCCAAAGTTCTACCAGCTTCCTAGTGTGTTTTCTCTTTTCATTTCTTCTTTAGTTCTTTGTATTCCTTATTCTCCCTTTTTCCCTCTAACTGTTTTGTTTTAGCTGCTTTACTGGGAATCTCTTAAAATGACAAAAAAAATGAGGTGAGGAATCCCTTAGAGAATCTCTGACTGTGTTCTTAGAGGTTAGCTCTTTTTTCCCAGTGCTAACAGCTTGAGAGAATGGCCATTTTTTAAAGGTTATTTATCACATTTACATTTAGTACATAGTGTAGAAATATACTGAAATAATGGTTTAAAGCTGTAGAAAAATATTTTATCATAGGAAAGCAGAAATATGAATTTATTTATAATGTAATGTGGACTACAAACTTATTTTATATTCTGGTGTGTTGTTTTCTTTTTGTAGTGTTTCAGAATTGTTGGAACTTTATGAGGAAGATCCTGAAGAAGTTCTTTATAATCTTGGATTTGGACGAGATGAACCAGATATTGCTTCTAAAATTCCTCCCAGATTTTTCAGTTCATCATCATTTGCCAGAGGAATAGATATTAAAGTATTTTTGAGTGCTCAAATGCAGCGGATGGAAGTAGAAAACCCAAATTATGCTTTAACAAGTAAGGTTTTTTAATGTTAGCATATTATTTTTAAAATTACAGCATCTATAGCAAGATGGTCTTATTTTTAAAGCCTTACTAATTTCTAGGAATAGCACTGGAGATTTAATTACTGAGGTTAACACAATAGCTATTTTACTTATTTTGAAATTTTATTATTCTATTTATAGAAGTTAATTTACCTATTCTTCTCCTCTTCCCAAATTCTTAACTTAAGTGCTGCTTTACAGAGTTACACCTGCTACCTTGTGGAACGGAATTTACTTGTGAAACCTTAGGTTTATACCTGTCTCCAGATGGCTTTTAAAAATTCAAGAAGCAAAGAAATAGGGGAGGAGCCTTGTTACCATTAATGAAGTAAATTTTAGTTGCTTTTCTGTAAATCTAAAATAGCATGGCTAATTTGGTAATTTTTAGTCATATCATATCTTTGCTTATTTTTCTCTGTTGACCAGAAGTTCCTAAAATAGGATCTCTAAGTAGTCCTTGGATTAGTTTTAAGAGTCTGTACATCCACCCCTCCTCAGTTAGATATAAAATATATACTACTTATATATACTTTATTAGGATAATTTTTGTAAGAGTCTTAGTGGAGTCCGCAACCTAAAAACAGAATCACAGCTGTAGATCAATACCTTGTCCTTTCTATTTTATTCAGTGTTATTATCGTGCTTTGTGCTTCTTTCTGATTTTTAAAACTATAAATTCTAGTGCTTAGAGTGAAAAATCATCTCCACAGTAAATGTAGAGAAGTTTTAGGTGTTCAGTAAAGGGAAAAAATTCTGGTTTTATGATCTTTTTTATTTAAATGTAGTTACTTGAATTCTGAACAATAGTAATGATTTAATATTTACATATATATGAAAAACATAAAATTATATATATATAATTAACACTTTTTTTTCGTAGGTCGTTTTCGTCAAATTGAAGTGCTTACAACTGTGGCCAATGCGTTTTCTTCTTTGTATTCCCAAGTCTCTGGGACTCCCCTGCAGAGAATTGGAAGCATGGCCTCAATAACCTCTAACAAAGAGACAGACTCACCTCCACCTTTAACCCGAAGTAACACTGCAAATCGCTTAATGAAAACACTATCAAAACTAAATTTGTGTGTTGATAAAACAGAGAAAGGAGAAGGTAGTGCTTCTTCTCCAGCAATTGAAAAAGGAAAGATTCTGAATGTTTCAGTGAGCGAAGAAAGTGGCAGTAAAAATGACCCAAAGTCTCAAAAAATAGTAAAGAAGAAAGACTCGTCTTATATGTTGGCTACAGTTAAAGAAGAAGTATCAGTTAGTTCAGCAACTAATGCTGACGTAGATAGACTTTCTGATGAAGCAAACAGTAATTTTAACGAAGAAACCGAAAGTGAACAAAGTAAAGAAACTCAAAGTCATGATAAACTGGGTGAGGAATCTGGTATTATAGGATCCGATTTAGGTAGCCATGTCAACATGGCCAGCCACAGTGAGCTGGAAACTAGCAGTGAGGAGAAAAATGTCCATGTGTCCATAGCTGAAAAAGAGCCATGTGCACTGGTACTGATCCCATCCATAGGCAAGATAATGATACAGCAGAAGGACTCCTTTGAAATGGAAGAGGTAGGTAAAACATTACTAAGACCTGTTTCAAATACTAAGTTAGGGGGAAAAGTGCCAAACAATGTTTTAAAAATGAAAGGTGGCTAATAGACTTATACCAGAAGAAAAAAAAATCCTCATTTTGACTTTCCAGGTTTTTTTGTTTTGTGTTTCTCAAACCAAGAAGTCACAGGAATATGTGAGGTCAAGGTCATGGTACAGTTTATCCAGTTTATCAGCTCCTCTAGATCCTCTTTCGTCCACTGCTGATACAATACTTGAACTTTAACCCCCTATCTCTAATTTTAAGATTTTGATGCCCTGAGGAAATCCTGAGAGAATACTCATAGTCAAGTCAACATTGCATAATGGTTAAAAACACAGACTCTGAAATCAAACAGGTTTGAGTTCTGTCTCAGCCACCAAATTGCTCTGTGCCTTTGGGCAAGCTTTTATTAATGTATCTCAGTGGAAAGGGTAAGTGTGAAGACGACTTTGAGGATAGGTTTGGGTGTGGGACTGGAAAGAACAGAAAGATAGGTACTTGAAGGGGAGGATTGAGAACCTCAGGAAGGAGGTTTGAAGGGCCACTGAGGAGGATTTCTGCAGGTCCAGAAGAGGAATGTTTGGTTACTTTTTTCTTTTACCTGCTGATCGTCCTGCTAGTTTACATACATTTTTAATTGGACAAGATAAAAATAATAATTTTGATGAGGTTCATGTAACAGTGCTTTTAAATAGTGGGAGCTGATACTTATGAGTTGGAGCTATATAGCTTGGGGCAAAAGATTGAAGTTTATCAAGCACCTAACCCACCTTGGGGCAGGCACTGTACTGGACCCTTGGTGTACTTTCCTCTCTCAGTCTGGGAGGCAGGCAGTGGTGGTCTCCTTTCACATGGGAGGAAAGTGAGGCATATATATGTACTACTGAAGAGTTGTGGCTGTAAATTATGTGCAGTTTTTCTTTTTAAAATTTATTACAGAATAGTTTTAGTGATAGCTCACAGTAGTTGTAGAATCATATGTCATTATATTAGGGAATTGGAAAATAGGGTAATTGATTTTGCCCATAAATGCCCCCTTTAGGTGAGTGTGTAGCTCTCATTAGCGAAGATTTTCTCTCACTGCAAAATTTCAATTGCTGATATAGCTATTTACCTCTTTGTGGTCTTTGAATGTATCTTTTAATACTTTAATTCCAACTAAAAAATGAAATAAAAAGAGCTGGAGCAGCCCTTTGAAATATTTTCTATTTTTTGGTAAGCTTTTTTATCTTCCATATATTTTCATATTTATACTCTTTAATTCCTAATATATTTCTTATTATAATGAATTTGGAAAATGGCTGATTAAAAGTTTTTGTTTTATTTCATTGTTTGCTTTATTTTTTGACTTTGTTGTGATCAAAGCTTGTCCTAGCACTCATAATTAAGGGTAACCTCTTTCATTAGGGCCCCTCTCTGTGACAGATATGACAGTTTTCTTGTTTTAATACAATAGCAGAGAATAAAAATGTAAACAGGTTGTTAGATTCTTGCGAATCTGTTATCGGTGACTCAGATGAGAAGACACTCTCTTATGTTGCTTTTTAATTTCTAGAATTCTGAGCTGTAGTTTTAAAAAATTGTTGCTACCATACACATAAAAGGTCTTTAAAATTGTTTATAAAGTGCTAGATAGATGCGCTTTGGCCGCAAGTTAACGTTTAATGATAGACTGGACTTTTTTTTTTTTTTTTTTTTTGCTCCCTCTGCTGGCAAAAACACTTAATGAAAAGAAAGTGATGTGACATTGAACATTTTTTTGAAGTACAAGATTATAGGCATTGGTGATTGAAGAATAGTGGAATATTTTGTTTTTAAAAAAGTAATATATGGTCAACCATAGCTACATTGTAAATATGGAGAATTTTAAGAATGATGAATCCTTCTTTAGATATATTTGAATATGGATAAAAAACTCCTGGAATGGAATTTTAATCTTTTTGGGAACTTTAAGGAGAGCTTGTAGAACAATGGATAAAGAAGGGAAATAATGTGTTTCTTTAATTTCCTCCCCTCCCAAGCATTATTTGAATCATACTGACAAATGAAGAGAACAATCTTACTGAAGCAAACTTTTAGATCCCATTCAAAGTGTTGTTATTATTTTTCTTTTGGATTCCTTTCCCTTGAGGTTTAATTCCTACTGGGAAATTTCTTCCTGTAAAAAGGAAATAAATATAAGTCAGAGCACGCACTCCCTCTCCCTCAGTAAGCCAGTTTTCAAACAGCGGAGCTGCCCGCTTCCTTGGGAGCTAGGTAGGAGAAAACTTTGCAGACACTGCTGTGCGCATGAGGTGGCCTGATCTCTTTGAGGCGGAAGGTAATATCTGACAGTCGCCAGGAGCAAAGAGAGGAAATATTTTATTGTAAAGAGAGTTAAACAGATGACAAGAGTGACCCAGGCCTTGGAGAATGAAAGTGACTATTGTGTTAAGAAAGAGAGAGAAAAAAAGGCCATAGACTATTTTTAATTAAAAGTCAGCTTACCTTATAAAAAAGGTCTTATAGTCTATTTAAACTGTTTCAGTGTGTCTAAAAGTTGTAAAATATGCTCTTGAGTTTTCTAACTCTTAATGACTTGCCTGGATAATTCTTGTGTTTTTGAAATGGTTTATTTTGAATAAATATATCATGGTAACTCTGTACAGCCGTAGATTACTAATATGAGTGATTCACAGTTAAGCCAAAATTATTCTACTCATTAAGCAATTGTTCTTCTTTTAGGTGTAAAGTAAAAATTCGTCATACTTAAATGTGAGAGGAAGGAGGACTTTTATATGTATATTTCTGTAAATAGATTGTTCTGTGTCTTCTCTATAAATGAGTTTATATTCAAATACTCATTAGTGGAAGTATACATAATTTTTAAGCAACCAGAGTTTTACTGAGTGTTTCTAATCCTGTCTTTACACTGATTGTTGATTTAACTAATGCACCTCATCACAGTGGGTCCTCAGTGAACATTGTTTTATTCAGCATTGTTTTGTTATAATGTTGATGAGGTGCCATAGGAACTTGACTCTTGTTTGTATCACCTAGCCTATGGTACATTTGGTTTTGTTACACGTTCACTTCAAGTCGCAAAACCTATCCACAATGTTAGGTGAGGACTTACTGTACTTACTTTAAGCCTTTTTAAAATATTTATTGGCCTGAGTTAAAACAATCCCAGATCAATCAGATACTTGACAGTTAAATTGTCCCTTTGACCTTTCAGATTTAACTGTATGTGTTTTGTGTCTGCAGGTATTGTGTCTGCAATAGAATATGGACTCTAGCACATGACATATGCACCTATGTCTGTTACTTCAAAGCTCAGTTAACCACTAAGTTTTGTTATTTGATATTTATCTAAAAGAGCAAGTTAGCTTTTTTTTTTAAGTATTTACCTAATAGTAAAAGTAAGCCATACATATGCATATGTATATGTGTTTTTAAAACTTGAAAGGTTTTTTTTAAAGGTAAAAATTGCCACTAATTATAGAATCATAAATTAGCAGATAATGAATTCTTTGAATTCATTTTCCAGTTTTCTCCCTTTACAAATGAGGAAGCATTCTTTCCTCCCTAACACTTGATGTTACTTGACAGCAGTGGTTCTCCATCATCTTTCTGAGGGTAGTTGTGTTCCCTTTGATAGCAGCACCTTACTAGAGGGAGGGGAAGGGGGTGTCCCTGTAGGGAGTTCCTAGAGGGTGGCAGAGAGAGATCTGTTATAAATCTTCCCCACTTCACTGTTTCAAAATACTTATAATCACATTTGATCATCCTAAGGACCTGTGAGGTAGGAGTTTCAGTGTTTATTTTGCAGTTAAGAAAACAGATAATTATCACAGACATCGGACAAGAACTCAAGTCATCTGATGCACACAGCCCCATACTACTACTTTGGAAAAATAATGCTTTTCTTTTATTTTTTTTTTTGAGATGTCATTAAAAATTTGGCATAATTATAATTTCTAAAGCTCCAGTTTTTCTTTTCTTTTTTTTTTAAACTGCCACACAGGTCTTTTTAAACCTAAAGGAAGGGTTATTTGAGTTAGAACACTCCACATACTGCTACTCTGTAAAATACAATACAATAGTATTGTGCCTAAAAGATAAATGTGACAGATGTTAAAAAAAAAAAAGTAGGTGTCTACCATGGTAGCAGGACATTGATTCAATGTTTTTAAAATGAAGTAACTCAAATGTATGGGTTACTTCTAAAGCTGTTATTATACAGCTTTAAATCCCAAAACTGAGACCAAGTGATTTTGTCATTTGGTTTAGTAGGGGGGTTGGTTTTTTTTTATTGTTGTAATTTTTATTATGAAAAGTTTCAAGCTTACCCAAAGATTAGATAAAATAGTGTAATGAACACCCATTGCCCATCACTGCATTCCGTAATCATTATTGAGCTATAGTTACTTTAATGAATGGCAACCTGTAGCAAATGACAGATTCTACCTGGAATTGAAACCATTGAACAGGAAAAATCATGCCACATAAATCAAAGTCCTGTGTTTGTGTCATAATTTTATGTGGTGCACCCCATCTTGAATATGACTGCTTTCCTTTGCACATCTGTGACTAATAATGAAACATAATAAGCTATAAAACTCAGCATTATCACTAGAGTGTCTTTTTCTACCTTCAACAAAATGATTGATTTTGCTGAGTGAGTGGGCAAAAGGATCCTGTCTTTAATAGTTTTATTAGTGATATATGACCCTCACTGCTTTTTTCCCCCCTTTTTCAAAAGGGCCCTTTTCTATCAATTATGGGGTTTGTGGTGAAAGGAGAAGGGGAACAGATTGATCAATTGATTGATTGTTTATTTTTTGCCATAGAGAAGCACCTTGAAGGATAGTATACTGCAGCTACACATTCATTAAAGCCATGCTATTGTGACAAATTTTGTAAATCTAAGGAACAGAATATGTGATAATTCTGTATTTAAAAAGGAGAGTTTGTAATTTGTTTTAGCATCATGCTGTGCTAAATTAAGATTCCTAGAATATAATTAAAGAGACATTTGTATTTCTTTTGTATTTTTCTGGTCTGTTTGATATAAAACTCTTTGAAGTAGGCTAGGCCTAAATAGAGACTAATAATAGACCCTTTGTTGAATATAAAAAGAAAATGCATTTTGTTTCCTTGCACACAACACAATGGTTTTCCTGTTGAACTTATGTCTGCTGCTCTGAAGAATATATTATAATGTTTCAATAACAAAGAATAGTAGAAACCATTTTTATATGTGATTTATAGGTGATGGTTTTATATGGCTAGTGTGCTTTCAGTTTTCAAAAGAGTCATAAACTTGGATTCATGGAACTGTTTAGAATAAAGATATCACAAATTAGACCAATTTTTAAATTAGGTAATAGCATCTTTAACCTCAGCTTTTTTTAATGTTGGCCATTCCACTCTCATGCTTATGGAATATTTCTTTTTCTTGAATGGTTTCACATCTCAAAACTACCAGGGTTCTACCTAAAACCTCTTTTCTATTTGCAGAGATTTGTTCAAGATTGAAATCCCATATGTTTGGCTAGTTTGCCCACATTACTAGGGTGTTATTTATTGTTTAAGTACTAATCATTACAGGATATAAAGTGTTGGGAATTAGTATTCTCCTCATTAATGAGCCAGTGTTCAATCTTAGTATAGAGTTAGTTATGTTAGAAAAGATAGTAGGTATGGTAAATAAGGAATTTGAAAATTCGTAAATTATGTAGTAGTGCGGGTGTGAAAAAATAGCGTAAAGAGATAGCTTTTGTGGGTTTGATACCTTTGCACAGAGTTTTCAGGGAGGATTTATGGTTAAGGATCTTTCAACGTTTTAGTTATGTCTTAAGAGAACAATTATGTCTGGACAAAGAAGTCTTACACACAAGCGATTGTGATACCAGAAATTTGTGGGATTTTATAGAATTTTGCAATGGGAGCACAATGTATCATTTTTCAAAGCTGCAGGACTGGTACTTGCCTCAGCTGTGTGTCAGCCATGCCCTGGTCTCCTGCATTGAACCTATTAGCATTTCTCCTGGCTCTGACCTTATGCTTAACATTTAGAGAACTTTTTTTATGGATCTACTTTTCATACAATAGCAACTTTTTAAAATGAGGTAGTTTGTACATGTAGTCATTTTTCTTTGCTAGCTACAAACTCGCTCTCCTATTGCATAGATCTGGACATACTAAGTTTGAGATAAGATGTCTTGCAATTTTTAAATATGTGAAGCTTTTGTACCCTTTTAGTTGGGTTGGTATGTTTAATAAATGATTATTAAGAAGAATTCTTCCTTGCTATAAATTCTTTGAATTTTAATTACTTAAAACTCGTCTTTAGGTTCAAAGTACGGAGGGAGAAGCTCCTCATGTTCCAGCCACTCACCAGCTAGGTCTTACTAAGTCGAAAAGAGGTAAGTAGAACAGTGTCCACAAGATCCCAAGCACCTTACCAAAGTGCCCTCAGTTGATTTGGAAAAGGGGTTTTACCCACCAGTATTTGTAGTAGATAAAAGTGTAAAATGACAGTTATGAACACAGGTTTGCATGCTTCATTATGGTTTGGTTATACAGTTTTTTTGTATCCTTGAAGAGTTTTGTGCTCATAAAGTAATTTTAGTTTGCTTATTCTGTAATGACCTCATTACAGAATTCTGTGCCCTTTAATTATTTTTCAGTTCTGCATATGGCTAGATGGGAAGTGATAGAACAACAGATTCAAGCCTACATTTTTATGTGGCTATGATTGAAATATATAACTGTATTATCTACCTCTGGGTTTTCATTATTTTAATATGGCTCCTAGGTATGATACATAAATATGTCTCAGGCAAAAAACACCATCTTAGTAATATTTAAAGCTAGTTAAATTCAATTCAAACTGTGGATCAAAGGTGAGTGGCTGCAGATACTGTTCTTCTCTTGAATTATTAATTATTGACCAAAGGACCTTTGAATCCATTTCTTTCACTTTTAATTTACAACACGAAAATCATGTCTGCTCTTCTTTAAAGTCACAAAGCTTTTGAGATTTAGAGAAAAGGAGAGAGGAAGTAAAGGAGTTAAAATGACCACTGAAGGTAGGACTGTTTATTTTTAAAACTTTACACATGCTGAACCACCCTGGTTTTTTTTAAGCAAAGATTCATATGTATGTTCCTAGAATAGGAAATTACATGTTTGTTTTCTTCTGATCTCTGAAATGACTTCATAAGAGACAATTTGCATATAATTTTTTTTTATTGCAATATGGTACTACGAAACAAGAGTTCTGCTTACTAGGTCACTACAGTTCTCATCAGACACAGAACGAATTTTACTATTTAATTTTCTTCCCCTTGTAAGTCCATAATGTATGTGTTTCTGAGCTATAAGGTAGAGTTCACAGCCAACAAAGAATCTTTGTTTTAGATAGGTAGACAAGGATTACATTGTGTCAAAAGGGGTAATAGTACCTTTGACCTTTGAGCTTTTTTCATGTTGGTCATTCTACTCTCATGCTTATGGAATATTTCTTATTCTTGAATGGATTCATAGCTCAAACCTTTCAGCATTCTACCTAAAACCTTGTTGCTATTTGCTCTCTGATTTGTTCAAGGTTGAAATCCCTTATGTTTGGCTAGTTTGCCCACCTTACTAGGATGTGGGCAAATTTTATATATTTAAATAAAAACAGTATAATTTAAGATCTTCCAAGAGTAAGCTTCCTGTGGTAGGAAAGATGGAATGTGGTTTGTATTCACATTTGGGTTTCTTCCTCTTATCGATATAGGGTTTCTTATTTCTGGTGGCATAAGTAAGAATGTTAACATTTTTATGAATCACATTTTTATAAATTGACAATAAAATGGTTTTATGAGTGCATGAGAGAGAGGGAGAGAGAACAATGTAGTGTTTTAGTCATTTTTTAAGGTAGCCTATCAAATTTTAGTAATGTAAATATGCAAGTATCTTAGATTAATCATAATTGCAGAATTCTCATCACTGGTAATATATTTATTTTACAACTTTAGTAAAAATGCATATAGTATATGTATAAAAATATTTCACACTTTACTAACAGGACTTTTGATATTACAGTGATCTTAGTATCAAATCCAGTCTTGGCATTTACATACTGAAGCCCAGAGGGGTTTAGTGACTCAGCTCACGTCACAAGCTAACATTCTGTAAATATTTTGAGAGCAGTGCAAAATTTTCCTTATTACAGAAGAGAAACAATATTTTCTGTAGTCTAACAGAGTGTACAGGTGTTCTGTTTTGTTTCTTTCTGATACTGGTCAAATAAGATGTCCAGGTTTGGTTTTGTTCTCACTTTAATTAGTTTGCTCTACCTTCCCAGTTTTTAATGAGAAATGTCTTACCTCTTCAGTTAGGACAGAGGTCTTTTTCTTTCTAGTTCCATCTTTTTCTGTGGAGAGCAGTGCTTTCTCTGAAACTGAAATGTCTGACTAAGAAACCTAGATTGTGATTTACAGGTTATGGAATAGTTTGACTTTGTTCCTTAAGTAAGCCTGTGAGATAGATAGAATTGTTATTCTATTTTGCAGAGGAGAGAGATTGCTTACAGAAATAAAGCAAGAGCTTGAACTCAGGCCTCCTTGTTCTTTCCTCTGCCTGACACCTGCTCTGAAGGCTGAGAAGTGTACACTTTGACCTGACCTGTGTGACTCAGACAGGGCTGACCATGGATAGGTGAACTCAGCACAGACTGGGCTCCACTGCAGATGAAACGGTCTTAGCAGACAAAACCTGAGTGTAGCTGGTTCAGGCTTCCCTGCACTCTCTGGCAGCTTGCCCTTTGCCCAACCAGATAGGTAATTTCACTTCTAAATATTTTAAGTGATTGCTTAATTCTATTGTAGCTTTAAGGAGATAGTTATCATTGATTCATTCAGTGAACATTTTTTTTTTTAATCCTCACTTGAGGATATTTTTTCTTTTATCTTTAGGTAGAGTGGGAGAGAGGGAGAGAGAGAGAGAGAGAGAAACAATCGATGTAAGAGAGACACATCGACTTGTTGCCTCCTGCACGACCCCGACCAGGGCTGTGGATGAACCGCAACCAAGGCACGTGCTCTTGACCGTAATTGAACCTGCGACTCATTGGTCTGCTGGCTGATGCTCTAACCGCTGAGTCAAACCGGCCTGGGCCATTCGGTGAACATTTTTTATTGTTAGCTTGTGCTAGATACTGGGATACAAAGAATAAATAAGGTTCTTGTCTTCAGAATGCTCACAATGTAATTTAAAAATCAAAAAAGACATACAAATACATAATTAAGGTGATAACTGCTGTAACATAAGATGTTAATTGTTTTCTCAATATAATGCATAATTAGTAGCTGTGATAACTAACAGCTTATTCCAGTTCATTTTCACAATTATTGCAGTTTACCTAGACTTATCAAGGATACAGATCAGTTTCTTATATTTCATTATTCAGTCTTATTAACTTCCAAATGATGTTACAGAATTATTCTAGATTATTAATGAGAAAAAAATATTATTCCATCCCATGATGCTCTAGGCTGAAACTGAGGAGACAGTGGGATATTTTTCAAAGTCAGGCACACTTTAATTGATTTTGGATTTGGTTCATATTGTAGAGTTTTTTATTTCTATCATTCAAATCTGAAATGAACGTGGATTTGGTGAGCACACTTTATTTAGCATGTTACTTTTGAAGTTCTACACAACTTGGCTATCTCAGGAAGCGTCTCCCTTAGTAAATGTAAGTTGTGAAGAAGTCTCTCCCACTTTGGTGCTTGTAGTGTGGATGGGTGTGTGATTCTGCATGTTCTACTTAGTTGGCCTTTTTACTTACTTAACAGTGTTTTTTTAGGTTCTACTAACTGGGAATTAGTGTTTTGGGACCGAAAACTAAACAGGGTTTTTATAAAATTAGCAATATTATGTACTAGTTGCACTTATTTGACTGAATTTTATGCAATTGTTATGAAAAAAATTGTTTAATAATTTACAAATGTTTGCATATTTGGAACACCAGTGACATTTAGGTACCTGCATACAAATTACTTAACTTAAGGGCCTTAATTATATTTTTATTTTCTTATTAGGAAGGTAATAGAAGTTTTTATAAATTACATTTAAATTTCTAATTTTACCTACTGCATATTTACGTATTTCACCCTTACATTTTTACATAATGGAAATGGTTTATTTGGGGGCTTTTATTTTTACTAGAGCCATTTTTTATTTCAAGAAGTTGTCCTCTAAGGATAAGACATTAATTGGACGTACCAAAATACATTATAATTAGAGCTTAATTAGCAACCGAACATTGAGAATTTCTGGTAGATCTGATTGAGTTTTTGTTTGAATTTGACTTAACTCCTGTGCATTGAAGCCACAGTTTTGTATAGGTGCTGCGTATTTTTCTAAGACAGAATCCATGTTGTGCATCCCGTGTCTGCTGGGAATCACACGTGTCGCAACATTGTTCTCCTGGAAGTCCTATTCAGCAGTGTCATATAACTGCGTTTCTTTTGGCAGATCATCTGTTACGTACTGCCAGCCAGCATTCTGATAGCAGTGGTTTTGCTGAAGACGCCACAGACTGTGTCTCCCTTAATCATCTTCAGGTAAATTTTCTACTGAAGTAGGTACTGTGAGTAACTTCTTCCTATTTAGGTAATTTTTTTAGTAGGTGTATATTTCAAGACTCAATCTGTGATATCTTTATTTTTCAAATAACAGTAACAATAAAACCTTTTTTCTGGGATGCAGATGTAATCTAAGCATTTGACTATAAATTTTAGGTTTCACTAATTCTTCATCTCTCTGGCTGAATATTTAAAAACAGCAACAACAAAAAATTCTTTATTTTTGGACCATCAGTAAACAGGTTATTTTAATCATTAACCTAATCTGCCTGTTAAATTTCTTATTTTTTTTTTTTACCATCATTGTGTTTTAGTATTTTCCAGGAATTGTTTATTTAATAACTAACATTAAGTATGGATCTATAGCTTGCTGGTTATTATATGACTTTTATGTGAGAGTGTGTTAGATTACCAGAAATTAAGCACATCTTTATTTTCAAGGAGCATATAGTCTGTGTGCAATACACATAAAGTATATAAAAAGTGTTTAAAACACCTTTATGAAAATTTTAAAGAAACTTGGAGTAAGAGAAAAAGAGAACTCCAAAAAGAGCCTTCAGAAACAGCATTGGGGTAGACACATAAAAGAAGTGTCTAAGGAGACTCAGAAAAAATAATCCAGTGGGCAGAGAAGTTGGGAGATGGAGGAGAAACTTTTCAAAAGAAATTTATGGCCATCGGATGAGAATTTGGTTGTTTGGAAATTAAGTAGTTGAGTGAATAGTTCTGATGCAGTAAATGAGGCAAAAGCATGATTGGAGAGTAAATTGATGATAAGGAAGAGAAGATACGACTGTTAACTGTTTTTTCAAATAAGGACGATAATTTAAGGGCGATAGGTCTTTGTGTTTTTTGTATGGCAGTGACTTAGGGAAGTTATTAGGGAAAGGGTCCTAGGAGAAGAGAGTTGGATGCAGAAAAATCTAGGATGCAGCTCCAGGGGAAGATCCTACTCCTGGAGAGGATATGATCAGAAAGACAGGTTGGAAGCATTCGTTTTGGAAAAAGAGACAGTTTCCTTTCAGAATGAAGAGGAGGGAATGATGAGGAGAGGTGTGGAGAAGTGTGGAGGTGTTGGGGAAGAGAGGCAGTTTTTGTCCATTTTCTCTGAGTCAATGTCATGTGCTGGAAGAAAATGAGATGGGTGTTGAGAAGGGAATTTAAGGACAACAGTAAAGGTCTGGAATGACCCTAGAGGGACATCGGAGGGGTGCTGACTTGGGGCAGTAAGAGCAGTTTGAACAGCACCAGTGTCCCAGCGGAGGTGGGAGACCCTAACGGTACGGAAGCATCATATCTCTCTGGCATTTCATTAATGGGACTATCTGAGTTTTTCATTCTTCCACCGTCTTCCTTTCACAGGTCCACGAATCGCTGCAAGCCATGGGGAGTAGCGCTGATAGCTGTGACAGTGAGACAACGGTCACTTCCTCTGGTGAAAACCTCGCCACACCAACAGCACAAGGCCAGCCTTCTTTTAATGAATCCGAGGAGTTCCTCGTTCCTCCTCAGAAGGAAAGTGGGAAGGCGGCAGCAGTTGCTGACGAAAGAAGGTCAGATAGCCAGCATTCCCCGCAGTGCGAGACTGTTGAGAATCCAGGAGATCAAGAGCCCACCTGTGGTGGGGGGACTCCCGTTACTGAAGTTACTGAAGTGAAAGCGGACGCGTCCCCAGAACAGCCAGAGGAACTGCTGAGGGAAGCAAGTGCGGACAGTGATGTGGACAAAAGCACTGAATGTGAATTTGTGCAGTATACCACACACCATATTCTTAAGTCATTGGCTTCTCTTGAAGCTAAATGCAGCGAGGGCTCTGAACATAAGATGGGGCCTCCCTCTTCTGTGGACAGAGTTAATACAGCTTTGCAGAGAGCTCAAATGAAGATCTGTGGTCTGTCTAATCAAAGAGTAGGGCGTAGCCTGATAAAATCGAAAGACCTATTAAAACAGAGGTACTTACTTGCAAAAGCTGGCTACCCTCTAAGAAGGTCTCAGTCTTTACCAACCACCTTACTGAGCCCGGTGAGGGTTGTGTCGTCTGTCAATGTTCGACTGTCCCCAGGAAAGGAGACCAGATGCAGCCCACCTTCCTTCACCTACAAGTACACACCCGAAGAGGAACAGAAGTTAGAAAAAGAGGTGATTGAGCATGATGGTCAGTCTGTAGTTAAATCCACTATTTTCATCACTTCGTCCTCTGAGAAGAAAGAAGCAGCCTCTCAGAGAGAGGCCTCTCAGAGAGAGGCGAGCCCGTCGGAGGAGTGTCATCATCTGAGGACTCCCACCTGTTCGTTGTATGCTCCAGCACCCATATCTCAGTCCACCTGCTCCCTTCACTCTCTTCACTCGGAGTGGCAGGAACGGCCCCTGTGTGAGCACATGAGGACTCTGAGCACGCGCAGTGTCCCCAACATATCAGGCACCACCTGCAGTGCCTTCGCGCCCCACCTCGGGTGTGCTTACTCACATAGACATGCTGCCTCGCCTTACCGAGCAGGCTCTGTGAACCCTCCTTCCGCCATTGAAATGCAGTTGCGAAGAGTATTGCATGATATCAGAAACTCACTGCAGAATCTTTCACAGGTATGAGAGCAAGTGTATGTTTCTTAACTTTTTTTTTCCTTTCATTGATCTGAGCACCTCTTAATTCACTGAGAAGCTAAGACCCATGAGGCATGAACCTCCTCAGCTTCATTTTCTCCCATGTCTGAACTTACCTGTACCTGCCCTCCTCCTGTGTTCTTCCCTCCTGTCTCAGGAAAGGCTGTAATGAATGCTGAACAAGGTGAATGTCTCTGCTCACTGTCTCCCTTCCGGAGAAGAGAGTTTGCCCATGAGGTATCCTTCCTTCCTTTAGCCTCTGCTCCATTGTCTTTGTCTTAGTCAGGTTGTCCTTATTATTAAGAGAGCCTCCCCTCTCAAGTACTTTCTCTCCTTCTCTCCGCCGTCTGACAGTGTCACCACCTCTTCCTCCTAAGTGTCCGTCCCCTTGGCCTCAGTGCTGCCGTGCTCTGGCTCTGCTCGTAGCTCTCTGCCTAAGCTTTCCCCTCCACTCCTGACTCCCGATGCTCGTCTCCTGGCACAGAATTAGTCTGCCTGCACTGGGTTCAAAGACTGAAACTTCCCCAGAAAAGGAAAACATCAGGTAAAATGTGAATTTGAATAAAAATGGTCTGTGTGTCTTGTCACTTAAAGTCACTCCTCTCAGAATAATTCTCCTTAAAAAGCTTTGAAAATAATTGTCCTTAGGTTTGCCTTTCATATTTCCCATTTTCTTTATATATCTCTTCCTGAACGACTTATATTCAGACAGAGAAAGGAAGACAGGGACAGAGTAATGCAGTGATCAGTGTTCAGCGAGGAGTCAGGAGGCCTGGAATGTATGTAGTAGACCTCTCATCATGACTGTAGCCAAGAAGCCACTTTGAAAGTCAAAATTGAAGTTATAGCTTTTCAAGTTATGTAGTAATATACCTTTTTTTAAATATAGATTTTATCCTATGACAGTTAATCGAATGATTTCAGTCTAACCAGAATGTGGGTGTGTTTTTTTTTCCTCTTTACGAAATGTAGTTCTGTCTGTGAGTGAGGCATTTGACCTTTCCACTGTAATTGTGTGAAACTGGGGATTCCCAGGGCCCTGTCTGCCTTGGCCTTTCTTTCTAGGCCAGCTTGTTCTTCTGCCCTAGGTGTGGTCTTCCCCTCTTGCATGTCCCATCAGTAACTCAGCTAACTGATTTCCACTCCCCCCCTGAGTAGACAGATGCTCGTCATGACCCGGGCTCTGCCTCTTTCCAGACTTATTCCTTATATGTGTGCTCCTGTTGTTATTGGACTGCATGCAGGCCCCTAAGTAGTTGTGCACTCCTAGGCATCTGTTTTACACATGCCACTCTTTTTAAATCTTTTTAAAACCTAGAATGGCCCACCCTTGCCTTTCTTTGCCTGACCAAGTCCTGTTCACTTCTAAGGCTTAGCTCAGTGCCCGCACCGCTGGGAATGCGTGCTCCCTGCTCTGGATTTTTGTGTTTCCATCACAGCACTCCCCTCTACCCCAGTAGTATAATTTTTTAACTTCTCTTTTATTTATTTCTTACACTATGAGAACACTGAAGGGCTAGGAATGCCTTTTATCTTTCTTCTATCTTTTTTTCTTCGCTGCCTAAAATAGTGACATATAGCAGATGCTCAAATGTCTAAGAATGAGCAGTGATGGATTGCCACTCTCTCCATCCAAGTCAATAGTTCTTTTATTTTAGAATGACTTTGCTAATGCTTCTACTTTTTTTTTTTTAATCCTTACCCGAAGATATTTTTCTATTTATCTTCAGATAGAGTGGGAGGGAGGGAGAGGGAGAGAGAGAAACATCAACGTGAGAGAGACACATCTACTGGTTGCCTCCCACACAACCCCAACCAGGGCTGGGGACGAACCGCAACTGAGGTACGTGCCCTTACTGGAATCGAACTCACAACTCTTTGGTCTGCAGGCCGGCACTCTAACCACTGAGCCAAACCAACCAGGGCTGCTTCTACATTTTTGGGTTTTGTTTGTCTGCTTTCTCACGCCAAGAGGGAAGTCCTATAAGGCATAGATGAACTGGATCCTTTGCTTCAGCCTCGTTCCAAGTAGACTGACTTATACCTAAAAGAGATGGAGTAATCAGTAGCATGAGGGACTGATTGATTTGGTTCTTGCTTACAATGTGAAGTTTGGTTTTTATTATTTTTGCCTCAAAGAGAAAGATACAAAGTTCTCAAATTCATATTTTTAACGCTTCAGATAATTTGGAAGTAGTCACTTTGACATTGATTTGTAACCATACCTTCACTTTTTTGAAGTACCCTATGATGAGAGGACCTGACCTTGCTGCTGCTCCTTACAGTTCTCAGAAACCATCTGTTCTACCTCTTTATGAAGTAAGTACTTACTTAAATCGTTGTATGCAAAATAACCTGTGTGATCCAGAAGTGTAATTTTGTTACATTGTATTTCAGAATACTTTCCAGGAGCTCCAGGTGATGAGACGGAGCCTGAATTTGTTTAGAACGCAGATGATGGATTTAGAATTGGCGATGCTGCGTCAGCAAACCCTGGTGTATCATCACATGACTGAGGAGGAAAGGTAAACGTTCATTTTGTCTTAACGTAACTCAGAATGTTTTTTATTCTGCAAAGCACTGTCAAACTTTTCGTTTTAAAGCTGGATTGTATTTCTACTGCTGTGTACCCTTTACCTGTTTCGTGAACCAGTGTAAATAAAATTCCTAAGTGAACGTCCCTGCCTTTGATGAGTTAAGGATGGTAGTGGCTGTCATCCGTTTTCAGTGTTCAGGACGTTTGTGAGAAAGGCTGGAGGGAAAAAGACCAGTTGTCCTGGTCACGCCTATTGCATCTGCTACTGTGCCAGTTTCTAGAACTTGGAATTTCACCACATTCTCCTAGCTGGTGAGAGAATCGTGACTGAATCCGCAACTGCTTTATTCAGACTTTGTCCCTGTCCCCATACTGATAGGTATGAAGTTGATCAGCTCCAGAGTTTGCGAAATTCAGTCCGAATGGAACTGGAAGACTTGGAGCTGCAGCTGGAGGAGCGTCTGCTGGGCTTGGAGGAGCAGCTGCGCGCCAGGCACCTCCCTTCCCCCTTCCGCTCCGCAGCGCTTGTGGTACGGTACCCGGGAATGTTCGCAGCTTTAGTAAGGATGTGCTTACAGTGCTCCATATCATTTAAAACAAATGCCTTAACTTAAAAACGTGTTTGCTAATGGCATTAGAGGCATGCAAACTCTGTAAGGAGTCTTGCCCCCAAATCAGTTGAAGGTACACATTGTGATTATTTTTTTCAATACTTAGTATATTTAGAAATACATTGAAAAAAAATTTTTTATATTAATTTTTAGAGAGAAAGGAAGGGAGAGGGAGAGAGAGATAGAATCATTGATGAGAGAGAACATCGATTGGCCGCCTCCTGCATACCCCCCACTGGGGACGGGGCCCACAACCTGGGCATGTGCCCTGACCAGGAATCGAACCAGTGACCTCTTGGTGCATGGGTCGATGCTCTACCACTGAGCCGCACTGGCTGGGCTACACTGGAAAATTGTAATCATAATTTTTTTTTTTTTTTGTACGTGCCCCTAGCGGGAACCAATCCCGGGACTCTGGTCTGCAGGCCAACGCTCCAACCGCTGAGCCAAACCAGCCAGGGCCATAATTTTTAATAATAGAGAATAAGCAGCAGTACAGAAGTTCAGGGGCTTTAAGGGAAAATGATAGTGGGTTACTATATGACATTTAGATTATAATTACTGCAGGTAATTGCGAAGACCACAAATATATATTTCACTCAGTTTTTCCCCCCCTTTTTTTGCTTTTGAGTAAATAATTTTTCTTTAAGCTTTACTTTTATTTTGGATTCTTTCTATTCTTTATTTTAAGGAATCAAATGAGATCTTTGTAAAGGCAGAAAATGTATACAACCAAGAGAATAAAAAGAAACACTTTATACTTATATAAAAGTATCATTTTTTATACTTCTCATGTTCCTTTCATCAAATTTGAACTACAGTAGTTGTAGTCTTATTTTTTTTTTTTTAATCCTCACCTGAGGACACTTTTTGCATTCATAGAGTGAGAGGGGGAGAGGGAGGAAGAGAGAGAGAAACATCGATGTGAGAGAGACACATCGACTGGCTGCCACCCACACAACCCCAACTGGGGCCAGGGACAGACTGCAACCAAGGTACATGCCCTTAGGGGGAACCGAACCCTGATCTCTCCAGACTGTAGGCCGACGCTCTAACCACTGAGCCAGACCGGCCAGGGCAGTTGTAGTCTTATTTTTGCCGACACCTTTGCAGTTGTAGAATATATTGCTTTGAAATGGTGAAATAGTGATCTTTTCTCTGTTACCTGAACAACCTTTTGATTTTGTTACAAATAAATGGATAATTGCCACACACACACATACTCGAACATATGTAGAATCAATAGAATAGGAATGTGTGTGTGTGTACACATATGTGTGAATAGCGTAGAATAAGAATATTCTATATCATTAATGAATCTCTTTTTCCAGAGCAGGCTTTGATCCATTACTCAGAAATGTGTGCTGGTGACAGCAGGTGTTATGAGCTCACCTTCAGTCACAGCAGCACATTTTATAGGATCCCATGACAGTTGAGGGTGGACTTTGTGCTGTGGGGTAATAGTTAGCTAGTTTATTTTATTATAACACGGTGGCAGTTTGGAAAACTGTGCATACATATGTATTCTTTCTTCCTCAGGGCCTGTGTGGCAGTAGAAGCGCTGACAACCTGTCCTGCCCGTCTCCGCTCAACGTAATGGAGCCAGTAAGCCTCTCTCCTCCTAAGTCATGGGGGACAGAACGACACACAGCGTTCCTCCTGTAGATGAATGTTTTCTTAAATACAGAACTTGATAAGTTATTTAAATTGGAAGTGAGTTTGGCAGTCTCTTGCCACCTTAGGCTGCTGGAAAGCCAGTTTATTGCATAATTGATTTATCTTCATGGCCTAAAGGAGGTGATGCATCATAAAAGTATTTACTTTATGTACGCCAGGGGAAATGTCCTTTTACAGTCTGATTCCAGGTCCTTTAGGTAGTTGGGTCTATAAGATGACTACTTTTGAACAAAAGTCCGATTTTTATACATGAAACAAATTAGTTTTGGGGGGGCAAAAGCATAATTAGCTATTTTGTTTTTCACTAGTTACTCTTCCTTACAAATAATTTGAACACTTACATGGTAACAAATAAAATTTCATCCAACTAGATATTCTAGTTGCACTTTTTACAGCTTGATTTCACTATGAATTTAGATTATCTTTGCTATAGTTGCAAATGAAATTGAGTAGTTACTAAATGAATGAATTAGAATCATGTCTTTACAACTTAAGTGACTTTTGGCAATACAGCTAGGACTTTAATTTTTTTTAAAAACTACTAATCTTAATTTCAAGAGAGAAGAATTACAATTTTTCTGATCTCCAGGTCACTGAACTGATGCGGGAACAGTCATATCTGAAGTCTGAATTGGGTCTGGCACTTGGAGATATGGGATTTGAAATTCCTCCTGGAGAAAGCTCAGAATCTGTTTTCTCCCAAGGAACATCCGAGTCATCGTCTGCATGTTCTAGTCCCTTTCATCCTAGTAGAAGAACTGGAGTACCTTCTAGTGACTCAGCACGCAAACCCAAGACCCATCGGGTGTCAAGCAAGAAAGTGTTCCGAGCCTCAGTGGCCCTCACACCAACTGCTCCTTCTAGAACAGGCTCTGTGCAGACTCCTCCAGAAGTCGAAAGTTCTGAGGAAGTTGGTGCAGCTGAAGAAGCTTCAGAGGCTGTAGGACCTAAATCTGAAGTGGAAGAAGGGTGTGGAAAAATCCCATTAATGCCAGCTGCTGAGGAAATGCATACAAATGTGGAGCAAGATGAGTTGCAGCAAGTCATACGGGAGGTGAGTAAAATCCATGCTTAATGATTTATTTGGTGATATGTTTGGAGGAGGTTTTTTTAAAAAACATTAATTATTTATAAGATATTCCTTTGATTCACTGTATTCAGTCATTTTCATAGAGCTTTTAAATTAACCCCTTTGGTCCAGCTTATGTCTATTAAGATATTTTTGTAATATTTGTAATAGCATTTCTGTAAACTTTATACTGCAATATGAAATAATTGCAAGTCTGTATTATTCAATGAAGAAGGCGTTTGTAGAGTTTGAAATAGGTAAACATGTGACAAACTCTTCAGATCTCTGTTTCTGCATTTGGAAAGTGAGAGATTACAATTTAGATCTCTTCCAGGATATTATAATGTCATTTTATAATGTCAATTTACATGAGAAAATGGTGTTGTGACTTTAATCAGTATAAATAATTTGATCTGTTTGGTTTAGTGGGTGGAGAAATATGGAAATTATATGACTTGTTCAAAGATAGAAATACAGAATGAAAAGGTTTACCCTGGAGGATTTTAGTGTGCAAACATGAAGCATTTAACCATAGTTCTAATAACCAGAATCACTGCAAAAAATTAAGAAGGTGAAGCCCAGCTGGTGTGACTCAGTGGACTGAGCATCGTCCCATGGACTGAGAGGTCCCAGTTCGATTCCCAGTCAGGGCACATGCCCGTGTTGCAGGAGGCAGCCAATCGATGTTTCTCTCTCACATCAGTGCTTCTATCCCTTCCTCTCTCTCTCTAAAAAAATCAATGAAAACATACTTTTAAAAATTAGGAAGGTGAATAGTAGAAGGTCAAAAGTTAATTAAGAAAATTAGCAAAATAATCTGTGTTGGGCACTAGGATTAGGTACTAAGAAGGAATAGTATATATATTTTAAAAGGGAGACCAAGTTGTTTCCTAATATTTTAGTCATGTTTGAGACAAAGTCACATTTTCAGAACAAGCATTATAGCAGGAGAGATTGGATGTATGTAGTCTCTTTTCCTGACATTTCCCTCAAGTTTGAAAGGTCTTGGTTCTAGGAAGTCTTTTGTCCTGCAGGTGTAATTACTTTTGTAAGTGAGTTGTGGCTGACGAAGGGTTATAGAGCTCTGCTCCTGCAGCTTGCTCGCTTAGGTGTGACCAATTACCATCTATTCTTATTTATGTTTCATGTCAAAGTAGATTTTTCAGTGAAATTAAGTAATTGTTTTTCTTTACACTATTATTTGTTAACTGAGGAAGTAAGTTTTAAGGTACTTTTCCCCCCCCTTAGAAATGTGAATATTTTTGTTCCCGTTAACTTGATTTAGTTTGAAAGTTTTCCTAGAAAACTCAACTTTATGTTACTAATTTGTCACAAATGCTCCCTAATGCATACTCGAGTCCTTATTTTTAAAGTGATTAATGGGCGGCCTGATGTGTGCTGTACGCACTTTCCTCAGAAAACTCATTCCTAGACGAGAGCCCTGAGTCTGACTCAGAACATAGGGTGCAGAAAGTTGGTTGTTCTCTTGGTTCTAGAGAATTACTTAAACATCTCTAAGAACCGCCCATTAAATGTGGAAGATTTTATAATTTGAAGACATTTAAACTGACATGCAAGGCAGATGTTTCCAAAACTTTTCAGAATTTGTTACCAAAACCGTTAGACACTCCCAAATTTCATTGTTTGGCATAGTTTGGAGGAAGTATGGGCTTAACATTTATCCATTTACTGTCTACAAAAAAAAAAGACTTACCAAACAAGTTATATAGATCAAACAATGTGAAAGAGGAGTATTTGTGTACTTAAGAAAATTAACGATTTTGAAGCACTTTAAAAGCATATATTAATTGATAAATTATTCCAGTGCCATTTATAATTTTTTAAAAAATGTGTTAATATCGTCTTAGCTCAGTTGCAATGATAGTCTGTTAAATTTTGTTTACAGAATATTTAAAATTCAGGTTAGTCTCGATTTTATTTATTTCAAATCCATAATCTCTTTACCTAAATACATTTGGTACTGAATTCCATTTTTCTTTTTCTTAAAGTTTATTGTATCAGCTACCAAGAAAATTAAATTAGATTCTGTCTTCCCAGTAAATTCTGGGCCCCTGACCCCATTAACAAAGCCACTATTCAGGAAGCAAGCTTTAAGCTTGTGTTGAACAGTCTTGCAGGTGAGGATTAGGCATGTTTGGCAGACACTTTCAGGGCAGTTTTCTTACTGCACTCATGGGTGCATGAAAACAAGGGTGTCTGTCAGGCCTTTGTTTCCATCACTTGACCATATATGAAGTTTTAAAAAAGAATGCTTTCATTATTTATAATGTTAATACAACAGAATTCTTCTTTTGAAGGACAGTATTGAAAGGAAGTCCTTTCAGACAAATGTTTAATACACTCATGCAATAACTAAGCTTTTGCCAGAGTAAAGACACCCCTTTCCTGTGCAGCGTGTGTGTGTTGTAGTGAGGGCAAGTACACTCTCCTGGAATTTGCCCTGGTGGTCCGTGATGCATGTAATCGGTGTCCTGAAACTGTTTAGTTACTTAAAAAAAGAAAAAAGAGAAGTAAATAAATTAACAGATTACTGAATAGAATGAAGTAACACGTGCCCACAGTAGCAAATTCAACAGAATTAAACATCAAAGCGTAAACATCGATGGCTTTGTATTTAGAGAGTTTTCTTTGTTTATTGAAGTACCTAGGCTTGATTCATGCTTTTTAGTATCTTCATTACAATTCATCTGACATGCTTCAAACATGTATTTTGTTAAATCCCCAGCTTGACTGTGTTCTTACTGTAACTTTTGTTAGTGATTGCTTGATGTAATGGCCGCCACGAAGTTGGCACTCAGTAGATGCATATTCAATGGATGTGTTGCCCCACACCTAGACTTGCAGTCAGTCTGTTTGCGTTGCCAGTGAGCATTCCTTTCTTAATCTCCAGTAGCCTGTCTTCAGCCTGTATCACTTTATGGAAATTGTGCTCATAAATGCAACTTAACTATTCATCCCAGCAACATTTTCTCACTCCTAATCCTTCCAACCTCTCTGTAGTTTGGGGGACTTTAGAACGAATTTATTTGTCCATACATTACTTCCTTCGATACATTGTTAAAGGCATTTTATTGTTTTCAGTACTAGTCTGTAGTCCTTTGTTTTTCTACTTTCTGTTTCTTTTTATGTGTGAAGTGGTCTCTCACTCTTGTGCTCTCTCCCTCTGTCTCTCTCGCTCTGTCATTGATTCATTCAAACATTTATTGAGCACTTATTTTGTGCCAGGATACATTGATAAATGAGATCCAGTCTTCTCCCTGAAGTAGCTCACAGTAAACACTTTCCATTTGACTTCACCTGTTCTATTCTCATTTCTTTCCACTCCCTAGAAGGAACTGTCTTGTCAGACAGGCTCAGTTTTGCTCGAACCCTCTCATCCAGGGTGCTCTTGCTACAGTTTTCTATTCTCACTGTCACCTGAAATCATCTTTCTTTTTTCATGACCTGCTGCCTTCAAGTCCACCTTTCTCTGAGAATTTTTCATTTTCTCCTCTTCTAGCCCAAAGTGGTCTCTTATTTTTCAAAATTTCTTCTGTTCTTATGTCATTAATGGATTAATAAATTTTTTTCTCTTAGTATTTTATGAAACAATATTCATTTTGTGCCCATCTAGATTATGGCAACCTTGATGGAGACTTGAATGCTTTACTCCAGAAATGTCTGTGCTCCCCAGATATGTTGGCACACAGTTTTGCTGTAAAGAATACTTTTTGAGAAGTTTGTGTTTGAATGTTGAAGAATGATGAGATTTAATAAAATGCTTTATTGCATTGAACAACAGAACTGGAAAGACTATGCTACTCATTGTCTCGTAAATACAGATTTGCAGTGGTTCTGATCCAACACACATTGTGTTTGTATATTGTGGCTAAGATTCTGGTTTTCATAATATTTGTGTCTAACACATATTTGTTTAAAAAATGAACCTGAAGTGCTATGATCTTCAAAAACTTTTGATGATGTTTGAAGTTTAGAATATTGATAGAAGGTAAAATGAGAAGCTTACACTTCTTTGAAAATATTCTAGTGATGATGGTTTGGTAGCTAAGGAGCGTTTGTTTCTGTGTATACTTATGTACATATAAATCTATGTATTGTGTGTGTACCAGTTTTGCATGACAGATTAATACGGAGCTATTTTTGGGAAGACTTCAATTGAAATGTGTTCAGGATGTACTTAGAAACATTTTAGGAAATAGATCAGGCTGACAGGAAACTGTGGAAATGTAGAATTTTAAAAAGCTGGTTGAGAGTGTCTCAAGTGCTAATTTAGGAAGGCATTATCAGTTTATTTCAGGAAATACACATTTAAAGTCTTTACAGAGGGCTCTTTGAAGGTGATGCTATATCATAAGAGAGAAAAAGGCATGAATAGACATGTACTGTTTGGGCATCTGGAAAAGAAAATCTTGATGGAATTGGCATTGCCCCTAGGTCTGTTTGCCTTTTCCACCAATAAAGTGAGATGTATGTTCTCATCTGAAGCTCACGTTTCAGACAGACAATAAACATACCGTACAACTAAAGAAAAAAAAGTTTTTTAAGTTTATAGTTGTTTATTTTCATGTTTTAAAATAATCTGTGCTAAATGCTCATCTCTTTTCACTTAAAATGTGCTTGTTACACTTAGAACAACATGTAACTTCTTTAGATTCTCCGCTTTCAGTTGGTATAAACAGACAGTGTACCTGTATATAGTTTTGCCTCTAATGGGTTTTCATAACAATGAGAACACTTGAGCACCCTGCTGACTACCCTACACAGGTGGACATTAATAAGGAACTTCTTCCAGGTTATTTTGTGTCATGAAGCAATTATTTAATAGAAGTTTTTTCATCTATAAAATAACATTTTGTAATCTTCTCAAGTTAAGAAATGTGGAATTTTATAAAGTAGTTGTCTGAATTTTGGTGAACCAGACCTAGAAGTCTGATGTGGGTCGGGGAGAGGAAGGTGAGTCCCCTCTCTCCCTCTGTATTGTAGGAGGGTTTGCATCAAGGTTGTCGTTTTCTTTATGGGTTAGGTGATTACAGAAATGAAGTGCTATTTATTTTTTGGGAAAACAAGAAATGGATTATAGTTATATTGCTAAATTCTGATTTTTCTCTTTTTTCATTCTAGATTAAAGAGTCTATTGTTGGGGAAATCAGACGGGAAATAGTAAGTGGACTTCTGGCAGCAGTGTCTTCAAGTAAAGCATCTAATTCTAAGCAAGATAGTCATTAGATGGAGTTAATAGGTAAATTTATTGAATTTCTTTGTTTAGATGAATGTAAAATAGTACTTAGTTTTTAATGCTTTATTTTCTTAGTGCACAGGTCTGCTTCTCTAACTAAAGTTTAATTTTTAGAATGTATGTAATATGTTATCCTACAGTATGCAAACCTCATAAACCCATTTTGAAATGTAAGTCAAAATTTTATAATACTAACCTCCAAGGGATTGTTAGGGTGGAACAAAAGTTGATTTACAATTGTTCATACGGAAAATAATACAATAATTCATAAATAATAATACAAGGATAACCTTTGTGTTTCCCGTACTCACAACTGTAAACTTACTTTTGACCCACTTTGTATTATGCCATTTTACTGAAATTTCATTATAGTAAATAAATGCTGGAATTGGGGAAATCAGGACCCTCAAACCTGAGTTTTATTTTGATTGCATTGGTTATAGTGGTATTTCAGATGTACTGTTTATGGACCAAGATTTTGAGAATTAATCACAAATTCTTAGTATCTTTCTCAGGTTTAGCCTTTTAAAGAAATGTTTTCCATAGTTCTATATCTGGTCATATCATAATATATATATATAATTGATAATTGTTTTGTGTTTTATTTATTAAAATGAGTCACTTTATTTATTTTTTCTTTATTGACTTTTAGAGGGAAAGAGAGAGAGAGAAACATCAATGAGAGAGAACATTGATTGGCCGCCTCCTGCCTGCCCTGCACTGGGGATTTGACCCACAACCTGGGGATGTGCCCTGACTGGGAATCGAATCGGCTACCTGTTGGTGCATGGGTCGACGCTCAACCACTGAGCCACACCGGCTGGGCTAAAATGAATTACTTTAATTATATCTCATAGCTCTATTTACATTTTATAAAATATGTATTAATAGTAATACTTGATGAATGCCAAAGTCAGTAATACATGTCAGTAGAATAATGCCTTTAATGGAACTAAAAATATTTATTCAGTAGAATATGAGAAACAAATATGTGAAAATAGAAAAAATTTTTATAAACTATTTCATAAAATAACTAACAGGGTTTTAGTCAAAGCCCGGGATAAACGAACTCTCAGGAAGATGTATAGAGATCACAACAGGATCGTGTGTGTGTGTGTGTGTGTGTGTGTGTGTGTGTGTATTTAGAGAATCTTCTCATTTCACTTTTAAAGAGCCTTTTAAGCCCTGGCCGGTTTGGTTCAGCGGTTAGAGCGTCAGACTGTGGTCCAGAGAGACCCGGGTTCGGTTCCCGCTAAGGGCATGTACCTCGGTTGCAGTTTGTCCCCGGCCCTGGTTGGTCGTGCGGGTGGCGGCCACTCGATGTGTCCCTTTCACGTCGATGTTTCTCTCTCTTCCTCTCTCTCCCTCCCACTCTATCTGAACAAAAAATGAAAAAATGTCCTTGGGTGAGGATAAAAAAAAATAATAAAAATTAAAAAAAAATAAAGAGCCTTTTAATAATATTTGAAAGATTTTAATGTTCACTTTTTCATTTTTAAGGTTGGCATCGATCACACTAGCTGTGTAATATTGGAGTTAGCATGGTATACACTGGTGGAGGTGTTATTGCGCTTCAGAAGATACTTGCTGCTGAGTGGGGCTGCTGTATACAGTGTACAATGTTTATTTCTTCTATGCATATCTTTTTAAAAACATACATAGAAACTTAGGCACTTTGCTGACTTTATTTCTCTCCTAAACTGTCAAAACTGTAGCCATTTGCAAAGCCTAATATTTATTTGTATGTCAATATTTTCCAATTGATTCCCTATGTAGAATTAATTTTAAAACTTGAAAACTTCCAGACTTAACCAACATATAAATAACATATTTCTTTAGACTAGCTTCCTTAAACACTGACCTCTATGAGGTATTTACTGTGCAATAACTGATTCATTTTTTGAGAGCTTGAACCAACCAATGATTTTCCCTCTACTGCTGTTAATTAGTGTCACTTCCAAGAAGAAAATTTGTTCTGTTGTGAAAATTTGCTCTTAATTCTTGAGGAAGTTACTAATAGCAGTAGGATAGAATTCTCATATGAGGTTTCCTGCAACTACTTAATGTTCTTACACTGTAAGCATTGTTGCTTTATCCAAGACAAATGTAATTTTATTATAGCTTATGTAGTATTTTTCTTTTGGAACTGTGTCTTATATTAAACACTATGTACTTTTTGCATCGTCCAGACTTCTTTATTATAAGGAGATGTTTCTTATTCTGTCTTTTAGACTAAATAGCTGAAAATTTCCAAAATAATGGAGCCTGTGACTTGAATGGGTAGAAATAAATAAGCTGTTTTGTGGGTATTTTTTTGTTTGTTTGTTTGTTTTTTGTTTTTTTTTTTCCAAAATGGAAGTAATTTAGATTTGTTCTCTTTACAGTAGTTGGTTTTAGTTCAGTTTTAACCATTGAAAACTGTTTTTATGTGGAAAAAAGAGGAAGATGGTTTCCTATTTGGTTATATATGTGTTAAATAAATATGTAAAGTAACAACCAGATGTTATTAGAATTATTCCCTTAGCATTTATAATTTTGAACTCCTAGAATATTTCTTTGTGTGAAATTTTAATCAAAAGTGGTTGAGATGTTAACAATATTCTTTGAAAAACTATCTAAAAGGTTTATAAATGTTTGAATTACCACACAAAGGCTGATTTCTAAAAAAAAAAAAAAAATTAAAACAATAAAGTATTTATTTTGCCTAACATGTTTTAGCGGCTTCTTTTCTGGAACTACAACATGAAGAGATTGGATTAGATTTGATGAGTAACAAATAACATCCAAAAGAATTACAGCATATAACCTAATAGGTTGATATTCTCTGTTCCTGAAGAAGCTGAAATACAGTTTAGACTAGACCACCCTGGAGAAAGAGTGTATACTGATGCTTCCTGGTCTCATGTAGGTCTGTGGTCCTAATGATTGCCAGCGGAGGCAAAATAAAACTTCTTTAAAATGTACTGTTAAACTATTAAAAATGACATTAAAATATTATCTTATTCTATGGCCAAATTACTCAACAATTTAGTTGATTCTAATAATAGTAATGATGTCCAGCCAGTGTGGCTGAGCGGTTGAGTGTCCACCCATGCACCAAGAGGTCACCGGTTCAATTCCCGGTCAGGACACATGCCCAGGTTGTGGGCCAGATCCCCAGTGGAAGGCATGCAGGAGGCGGCCAATCGATGTTCTCTCTCATGAATGTTTCTATCTCTCCCTCTCCTTTCCGCTCTCCCTAAAATCAATAAAGGAAAAAAAAATTTTTTAAATAGTAACAGTAATGATACAGATAAACCAGACACCCCATATTAATAGTAATATAGTCATCAATGATTTTTACTACTCAGCTTTGTAGCCACTTTTAGTTCATTTCTGATAATGAAACAAGATACCCAGAATTTATAATACAAGATACCCAGAATTTTCTAATCAAAATTAGAGATATAACTGTTGAAATAATAGGCTGAGCCAGTGGGCAAATCACTTCACAGTATACAAATAAAATGATCCTCAACATACTATTGGTTTCATCTTTCCTCCCCATTTTAAACCTTTGTATGCTTGAACCTTTGAAAGCTACCATATTAAAGCCACATGCTAGCTGCTATGTAGACATGAATGAGGAATACCTGGCAAGGGAGATTTCATGATCACGAAGGTGGTTTTCACAAGGCGAGGCTTATCCATTGCACTGTAGGTGTGCTGACCCCTGCAATTTCCCCAGATGTGGGATACTCGGATACTCCACTGCAATTTGTGATAGTGAGGGGGCTGCATTCACGCTCTCCCCTAGAAAAAATGAATGAGAGAGAGTCTACAAACTAAGTGGAAAAACAAGGCATATTTGTATGGATAAGTTTGGAAGCACCAAATGAAAAGTATGAAGAAGAACAATAAAAAGAATTTGAGAAACTATCCTTGGATGATCAGAGAAGTCTTGACCAAGGAAATGTGATTTGAGTAAAGTCTTAAAGAATGGGAAGTGGGAAGGATGGGGTTCAAGTAGTCAAGAACATTAGCAGAGAATGCATAAACTCAGTTTGAGTTACTCTGTGCATCATGAAAGGAGTGTTTTTAAGAACCTAAGTTGTCCATAGCTTGCACACATTCAGCTAAGAGCCTGAATGAAGAAGGTGTAGAAGAAAAAGTATCTTGCAATGGTGATTTGGAAATTAGGAGTCTCTGAATAATAATATACCATTGTCAACAATGGCAGCTTCTCAGATTTGAAGTACATATTGTTCCTTTAAGAATATTCCATTGAACCTCACTAATGTTTAAAATATGCATTATGTCAGTTAAGACTGTTTGCTCAGCTGGCCATTTTCAACTTTTTTTTAAAGACTATTTTTAGAGCAGTGTTAGGTTTATGACATACTTCAACCTTTTAAAAGGAAAGGAATAATGCATGTAAAATAATATAACAAAAACGTTTGTGTGTGGGATCCTTGAAGATATGTACTGCCCATGCTCCTCACCTGTCCAAATGGAGGTGATGCTAGAGGCAGAATCATGCAAAACTGAAGAGGTATAGGTTCTTGTTTTCCTTTTTCCCCTCCTGGAAAGGAAGAATTTATAGCAGTTTAAAGAAGTGGGAAGAGCCTGGCCAGTGTGGCTCCGTGGATTGAGCATCATCCCATGGACTGAGAGGTCCCGGTTTGATTCCCGGTCAGGCGTGCCTGGGTTGCAGGCTCGATCCCCAGTGGGAGGCGTGCAGGAGGCAGCCAACTGATGTTGCTCTTTCACATTGATATTTCTATCTCCCTCCTCTCTAAAAAAAATCAGTAAAGAAGTGGGAAGAGGAAGCATTCTATCTCATAATTAAAGCTAAGGTTCTAAATTTTGTAGTAAGTTATGTATGACTGTTGGAATCATGGATATTGAAAGCATTTAATTAGCACTTATTCTGGCTGCATTCTAAATATATAAAATTAAGATGTCATATCTAATTAATGGCTCCTCTCATACAGTTTTTAAATTTAGTTTTATTACTATTAAGTCAGACCCTACCTTGTTTCGTCTGTTCTCATTATCACAGCTGATGCTCTGATACTCGAATAATAGCTTGCGTACAAAATGTCAGTGTGCTCAGCCGTAAATCAGAAATGTACTCAAAGATAAGACTATCAACCAAATATCAGGGTGCTTTCCTCATGAGTGTCTTTTTGGATGCCCCAAAGGAGACAATCTTTTGCGAACAATGATTAGCTTACTTGCTCACGCCATTCACTCACTTATTAAAAAAGTTTACTGGACACCCATCCATAGGAAGATGGAGATATAAAGAAAGAACGAATAACAGCATGTTCTCAGGAAAAGTAATGAAGTACATTGTTTAGAACTTTGAAAGAATCAATACGTTTAGGAATTAGATTGTCTCTCTTTTGGTAGCAAGGATTTAGAATGGTAGGTCTTACTATCTATCTGCCAGATGCTTAGAAGGGAGAAATTTCTTAAGCAGAAAAGGGACATTTTATCTCTAAGGAGATATTATCTCAGAGGCAACTTTTCATTATAGCCCAAAGTTCTAAGTAAAGAACAAATGTAGGCACAGCACATAGGAAGGCAACCATAAGGGGAACTAGCGAAGTCCTGGTGGGTACACAGTGATCAAGAGGCCTGTGTGCAGCAATAAGCATGAGCAAAGAGCTGTTTGTTGTTGATGGCAGCAGGCAGTAAGTCTTTATACTGTGTTGACTGGACCTTGAGAAAATGCAAAGACTGAGTGCTTCTAGTCAACCAGTCAAGAATGAGAATGAGACCCAAAAAGGCAAGAACTAGCTCGGAGATGCTGCAGAAGGAGGTCAGCTGCAAGACGTGGAATTTGTTTCAGTCATTGGTATTTGGAGTTGCTTACCATTCCTGTGGGGAAGGGATTAGTGATTAAAAATAGTTATACCTGGGTGGAACACATTGTAATATATTACGTATTCATGTTCTTGAGTTAATTGTTTAGTAAATCCATCCACGGACGATTCATGTTTTATTTCAGTACATCACAAATAATGCCTTTCATTATTTCTCCAGTTCCACAGTGGAAAAAAATAATCCCTAGAGGTATTGTAAAGCAGATATTATCTAATGAGTCAATTCACAAACATTTATCACAATCTTGTGACTTCAACTGAGTCACAGGAGTCATCAGATAAATCTCAGCCGTGAACCTTTTGATTTGAGTTTGGTTAGAAAGTACTTACACCATTATTAACCTATTTAGATACATAAAATAAGCTCACTCATATAAGCCTTTGAACAAAAATGTAATGTGTTTACCCAGGTCTCAGCCTGTGAGGACATATGGGATTCCATTAATGACGACAGACATATTTTAAAATCTTCTTCCATCACTTGCTGAGGCATATCCTCTCCTAAATCTCATATATTTATATTGAGGGGGATCCCCAAGAGTTTTTCATATATATTCACATCTGTTCTTATCTATCGATCCCAGGTGATTTCCTCTTCACAATTATATTCATTCAACATATATTTAATGAGAAACTGTTGAGTACAAAGCACTCATGACAAAGTTAATATTTTTATGACCTTATTTTACTATTTGCTAATTCTACTAGCATTTGAGTCAAGGTTTTTACCCTTCACAACAGAGAGTTTTTATTTTGGTGCAATTCATAATTGTTGTTTTTGTTATCTTTCAGTTGCTCTATAGGAAGCCAAAAGCAGAAGACAAATAATATCACAATTGTGTCAGGTGTAATCCTAAACCATTTTTTGAGTGGATATTAACTTCCTAGAAGAATCTTACTTAGCTTGGTCCATTCTGCCGGTAATGCCCATAATGGGAAAGGGAAATAAAGGAAACAACCCATATCTTGTGAGATGCTTTACTTCTTTAAAATCTAGATATACATTTTGACAGAAATTATTTGTAAAGAAGCACAATCATTATTATTATCCATGGCCAGAAACCGTGTGGGTTACAAAACACAATCTAAGTATCACTTACCATTTTTCTAAAATAGGGTAAACCTCCCAAAGATTTTGGATTTGCATCTGCCCATAGGTAAATTACCCTTTTCCTTAGAATCCCAAATGACAGAATGCATGGCTTTATAAAAACCAACCAGGAACTAGATGGGGAACATCAGTGAAACTGATAAGCAGCCACTGGCAATACGTCTTGGTTAATGGATTATCTGAATTATAGCAAAACTGGCAGCAAAACAACTTTCTTTAAAGCACTCAACACTTTCCAACTAAAAACAAAAATAAAGGGAAAAGAGGAGGAGGCAGTGGGGGAATCAGTAATAGCCTGAATATAAATATTTTGGTGAGGAAATATTTCTATGATGGAAAAATCCTAACCACAGGTACCTATGTGGATTTCTTTTATAGTGTGTTCTCAATTTCAGCATTTCCTTTCTGCTTTTCCTTTCCTTACTTTTATTTCTTCAAGACGTAGAAATTATTTCCTTATGGAGAGATTTCCTGAACCCCACTTTTCTGCTCTGAGAACATTGTTTTCTTCCTCAAATCTGTGCATTATAGTATCTGATAGAGCTGGATAAAAATATCATATTTTGCCAACAAATGTTCCTTTCAATGGCATGCTAGTCTGAATACTTCAAGTTTGAGACCTTAGATTGTACAGAACAAGTTAGCTCTTTATGTGATCCGGCCGATACATTCGAGTCTCGACTGGGTTTGCTGAAAAACCAAAGACATCTATGTTCACTTCTTTTTACAAGAAAATACTGCTAAAATTTATATAACTGAAGGGAGTGGAAGAATGTAAACATTAAGAGGTCCAACCTAGAAGCAGACAGGCCTCAGTTCCAGGCTTAGCTCTGCTACTTTCTTGCTTGTTTTATCCTCACTCTCCTGAAAATAACAATAGCACCTACCTCTGGTTCACTGGAGGAGATGAATAAGGTGTAAGAAGGACATTTAGCATACTGCATAGCGTTTGGTAAGAGCTCAATAAATATTATCTATTAGCAGGAGGTAGTAATGATAATAATAGGAGGCAAAGCAAAAATATATAGCAGTGAATTAAAATAATCATGAAGATACACTGTATTGATTATCTGAGTCAAATATAAGTGAAAATACAGTTGTTGTTATTCCAACTTTGTTAAATAAACCATTATCAAAATTGTGTGATTTGTCCTGCTTGAGCTATATTGAATTCAGAAAAGTTCAATGTTAGAAACATTTGTCAGAAGTTTATCTTTTCTAACATTTTAAAGAATATTCCTAATTGGCACTGCAATAAAAGGTTAATCGGGCCCTGACCGGTTTGGCTCAGCAGTTAGAGTGTCGGCCCACGGCCCGGAGAGTCCCGGGTTCGGTTCCTGCTGAGGGCACGTACCTCAGTTGCAGTTTGTCCCCAGCCCTGGTTGGGTCGTGTGGGTGGCAACCAGTCGATGTGTCTCTCTCACGTCGATGTTTCTCTCTCTCTTCCTCCTTCTCTCCCTCCCTCTCTATCTGAAGATACATGTAAAAATGTCCTCGGGTGAGGATAAAAACAAAAAACGAAAGGTTAATCGAGATAATTGCCAGAGATGAGATGTAGACATTACTCTGTATCATTCATTTAAAGGATCTGGAGCTCCAGAAAACTGGAATCCTTGGTTTTGCCTATTTGTGGCCCTTCATCATTTTTTATAAGAATGCCCTTGACACTGATATTCTCTTAGCACTATCCTCCTGTCTCTTTTTCTTTGATTCTCACTTTTAAAAATAATGAATAATGAATAGCCAAGCTTTGAAAAAACCCACTAAGCTTAGAGATTCTCAGTTGGGCAAAGGCAATTTTCAGAATGTGTACTCCGTGTGTGTGTGTGTGTGTAGATATGCACACAGAATGGATGCATGTGTTGTTTTTATTCAGTTGTATAATTTTACATTTGGAGAAATATTCCTTTGAAATATAAATTACAGAAAACACAGCCTTTTAAAATCTTCTGAACAAGTGGGGTATGGGTTAAAAAAGGCTGAGAAAAAATTGGCTAACAAATTCAGCCAATTTATTATCAACAGGGAAATATTACAAATAAAATGTACTATATACAGAGTGTGTTATAATTATTTACTTCTGAAGGTTCTTCTATGCAGAATATTAGAGATCTAATTGATATGAACCAGCCAAATGATTTTCCAGTTAATATAATTCTGAAAGACAATCTGAAGTTAAATAAATATTCAATGTGTGGACTTTGCAAATAATTTGTACAACGATATTTTAAGGCACTTCGATGGGACAGTCAGTACTTCTCTGTATGGGGGAGAATTTACAACTCTGGGTCACGAGGATTGCTAAGGGAGTAGCACTTACTTAACCATGCCTGGTGTGTGTATCTTAGAGACTAAAGATCAGGAAGTGTGGACATCAGTATTTCATGACCTTGATATCTCATTACAGGCAAGAAAAAGAAGAGGCATTTTTGAGAAGCAATAGCCACTGCCAACTTCCTGGTTTCTTCTTTAAACAAGGAACATTGAGACATCCCTAAAATATTCTGGTACAATGCTAGAAAAACATCCCATATGCAGAAGGTGCTTCTTTCCAGCCCACCTATTTTTATGGTTGCTGGTACGAAACTTTATCATTATTTCTTTAAAAATTAAAGGACTTCCAATTAATGATGATGCTGACCTATAAATGTAACTATAAAAAAACTTCATAATATTCATCACAAGCTTCTGGTTTGGTGGTTAGGTTGTTTTAAAAATATATATTTGACTTCTCCTTGAGAAGAAATGTATGAACAGTTTCATATACTTGAGGGTTTTTCTTAATGTATAGATTCTAAGCACATAAAAATACATTTATAGATTGTGCCATGTCATTTCTTTTCCTTCAAGGGAATATCATATGCAAAGATTATGTCATTTGAAACAGCCATTTTAGATTACATTTTACATTTTTCCCATGTTGAAATAGCTAAGTAACAGCCCTACCAAACTTCCAGTTCTGCTTAGCAAATTTTTATTGTCTTTTTTATGCCAGGTACCTTGATGCTTTCCACCAAGTCATGATAGTCTAATTCCTTCATATCTAATAACCTTCACTTGTAATATCTTAGTTCAGGCCCTCTTACTTCTTGCCTGAGTTATTGCACTATTTTCCACCTAGGTCTTCCTGCCTATAGTATTTCATCTGAAGTCCATATTCCCCCATATTGTTAGAGAGCGATTGTCTACATGCAAATACGGCTCTATCACCCCTTCACCACTATTGTTCAAGACTTCCAATGACTCCCCATTGTTTTTGAGTCAGTCTCTTTTTGCATCTCCATCAGTGATAGAAATATTCCCCAAAATATTAATTTCTTTATGTAATCCTTTTTTTTAAACCTAGTTTAACAGAGTATGTTTTCCAAAGATAAGTCCAACAGTACGTTCTGTCCCACATATTCTAAAACCTTGTGATTTCCCCCATTAAGAGCTGGAGTCTATATATCTTCCCCTTGCAACTGGTTGAAACTGCATGGGTATTTCAAACGATGGAGTGTAGTAGAAGTGATTATCTGTGACTTTCAAGGTTAGGATATAAAAAATGCCATGTACTGCCGTTTGGTTCTTTCCCGATGCTTGATCTCAGAACCATGCCACCATGCTGTCAGGAAGGCCAAAAAACCTAGGAAGGAGAGGCCTACATAGAGAAGAACAGAAACTTCTAGCCTTTGATCCTGGCTGAATTCCCAGACACTGAACAGCATCAAATTGCCAACCATGTGAATAAGTTATTCTGATGTGAGTTCTCCAGTGGCCAGTCGAGCCACACCAGATGATGCCATGTAGAGCTGGGATAGGTCTTCTTTGCTAAACCCCGTGGAAATTACAGATTCATGAACAAAAGAAATAACTGTTGTTGCTTTAAGTCACTAAATTTTGGGGTTAGTGAATGTATCAATTGGTCATTCCTGATAATTTTGGTACCTAGAAATGGAATGTTGCCATAACAAAAACCTAAGTTTGTGGCATTGGAACTATACTGTGGGAAGAAGTCAGGGTGGTGTTGAAGAGACTGGGAAAGCCAAGGTCTCAAGGAGTGTTAGTGGAAGCCTAAAATATCTCAAGGAGGCTGTCAGCAAAGCCTTAAAAGGAAAATATTATTAAAAGCTGAAGGAAAGGGACCCTAGTTAGGCGATGGTAGAGAGTTTGTCAAACTCTGGTAGTTTTGACAAGCTCTCTGTGGTAATGTCGTAAAGAAGAAACGTACCAAATATTAGGGGGACCGGAAAGTAATGTCGTTTTTTTACATTAAATTCAAACAGATAAAATTTTAACAAGTCTTTATTTTTAATCAATGATGTAATCACCCTCGTTACCAACAACCTTTTGCCATCTAGTGTGCAAATTTTCAATGCCGGATCGATAAAAATCAATTGGTTTTTGAGCAAAATATCTGGAGATGGCATTTTGGACATCATCCAAATTTTCAAATTTTTTGCCACTTAGAAAATGTTGTAGCGATCGGAATAAATGGAAATCCGATGGCGCAATATTGGGCGAGTATGGTGGGTGAGGCAATACCTCCCACCCCAATTCATTAATTTTTTCCAGGGTTCATCTTGCGCAGTGTGGTCTTGCATTATCGTGTTGCAGAATAACGTCTTTTCTGGTGACAATCGCTGGGCACTTTTCAATTAAAGATTGATTTACTCGATTCAATTGTTCACAGTAAAGGTCTGCATTCAGTTTGTCCAGGTTTCAGCACTTCAAAATGAACGACCCCGCGAATACTCCACCAAACACACAAAAGTGCCTTTTTGGGGTGTAAACCTGGCTTAGCTGTACTTCGTGGCGATTCATTCGGAGAGAGCCATTGCCTTTTGCATTTTGGATTATCACAGAGGACCCATTTTTCATCTCTAGTGATCAAGCGATCAAAAAACGCTTCTGTATTGTGCCGCTGAAGCAATAAGTTGCATGTGGTGGACCGGTTAGCTTTGTTTTCTTCGGACAGATTGTGCGGGACCCAAACACCTGCTCTGCTTACTTTACCAGTCTGTTGCAAATGTTCTTGGATGGTCAACCACGGTTGGTTAAGAGTGTTTGACAGTTCCTCGATTGACTGACATGGATTTGCTTCCACTTCCACCCTTAACATGTCATTACTTTAACGACATTAATTTCCGGTCCCCCTAATACATTCAATGATCGAGCTAAGATTTCTAGGAAGAATATTTAAGATATCACCTGATTTTTTGGTCTCATTGTCTACAATAAAATGTGGAGAGAGAGAGATGAGCTAAAGAATAAATCATTAAATATAAGAGAACTTGGGTTTGAAATATAATTATTTCTCTGAAAACAATTACTAAATTGGAAAATGGCTTCTGGAAAAGATCAAATCCAGAATGAATCGCTAAGCTCTCTGTTAATACCTCAGAAGGATTTAAGACTGTTGCTCATAAAACATTTCAAACAGAGGAAAGATTCTTTAAAAATATTAATGCCTACCTGGCCATCTCATTTCAGTTAAATAGCAGGGCTTCTGAGATTCTCAATTGTGTTCTACTCTTAATATTTCATTGCAAACACACAATACTCTTCTTGAGGGTCATGGAGATGCTAATTGTCTTCCTAAATTTGGTGTGATTGAAAAATTACATAAATATCTTTAGCCATAAATCCCAGAATAAGGAGATTATGGTGTTAACTGCTTCTATTAGAAACAGTTCATGGATTATGAGAAATAAAGTAGGAAGCAAGTATCATATCAAATGTGGACCGCAGAAACAGTAAATATTGACAGGATCCTATATGATTAGTCTTTCAGGATTATTCCATGAGTTTCCTTTTATTCACTTCAATTATGTTAATTTAAGGAGGTGAATTAGAGTTCAAATGTCTCTGAAGAACTTCCCTTTGGATTTGGCATTTTGGAATTGGAAGCTGGTGTTGCAGCAGGTACATATTTGGGGTTGTCTCGGACTCCGTGAAGTGTGTTTCCCTGGGCAGCCTGCATCCGCAGGTCAACAGTAACTAAGTAAGCATCAGCTGAGCTGCATGCCTCGTGGAATTATGGTGAGCCCAAAGACCTTAGCCCTGGTGAGAATTTCCAGAGTAAAGAGTTCACAGGGTGAAATGGAAAAACATCAGCAGCTCATCCTTTTCTCTGTCATCTTGTTTATGGAAACCTAAATATGCGAATGAGCTTCCCTTATTTGTGTTTCCCAAGCTTCATAGAGACCCGTGAGGAGTTCTACCCAGTGAGTCAGCACTTCTACGCAAGTTCCATACAAATGACTTTCCATTGTTTGAACAACCAGTCAATTTTCCTGGGTTCAAAGTCATGTTCTTACAAGGAAACAAACCCAACTTGATCAAATCGTTCATTTAAGACCTAGTGTTGAATGACGGTGGAATTTCACTTCTTAGTTGTCTGTCATTTGATTAGACCAGTTTTGCATAATTTAAGAGAGTCTATGTCTGTCAGATCTTTATGCCTGATTTTACTCTGGCCGGATACTTTTTCATATTAATTTAAGCTTATTTTCTTGTTTTTTCTCTCACTCCAATAAGAAGACACCAGCCAAGACTTACATTTTCTTGCTTCAGGGTTTGATGCAAGGCTGATTCTCCGACACTAACGGAGAGGCAGCTGTCCTGGACTCAGAATCGAGAGGGCTTCACTTTGGGCCTCATCTTTTTATTTTATTTTATTTTATTTTTTTGTTGTTGATCCTCACCCAAGGATATATTTCCATTGATATTTTTAGATAGAGTGGAAGGGAGGGAGGGAGAGAGAGAGAGAAAAAAAACATCAATATATCGATTGGTTGCCTCCCCCACAACCCTGACTGGGCTGGGGATCAAACCTGCAACCCAGATACGTGCCCTTGACCGGGAATCAAACCCTCAACCCTGTGGTCCGCTGGTTGATGCTCTAACAGCTGAGCCCAACTGGACAGGGCTGGCCCTCATCTGTTTCGGGGAGAAAATCCACTATACAAAGAAATGGTGAGTTATTACTAGATGCTCAGAACAGAGCTACTCAGAAGAGGGCATTGCCAAGGGCGGGGGAACTTCATTGGTGATCCTGAGTGAGCAAAAGTGGAAGAGTCAGCAATGCTTCAGTCCAGAGGTCACTGAGGCCAGATTCCATGACACCAGCCATGTAACCTGTCCCCTTGCTTCCTAGGCTGACTCCCCAGGGGCCAGAACTGTGGCTTACACAGGGGGACAGGAGGCAGAGGAGGAACTGCTTAAGAAGCCAACCATGGTCCCTCCCTCCTCGCCCTGGCCCCCACTCTGGAAATGGGGAAAGCTTGACACAAAATAAGAATTTAGATATTTTATTTCTTTACTGGACTGGGCTCTAGTTTTACAATTATTAGACTAGATTGGAACTTTTAATGCCAAAACATTATCTAAGAGTGAGTAAGCTACAGGCATACAAAAGTTTTATCTTTAACAGTGATAAATAATATATTTATTTTACTTTTTCATTTTATTACTGAGGTGTCATAGAATCATTTTAATGACTCTGTGAGGTAGATATGATTATCTCAGTAGGAACTCTCTTCTCCACTCTGTAACTGAGGAAACTGAGGCTCAAAGAGCCTCGTGGAAGGGGAGTGACTGATGAATTGGACTTTAAAAGAAGGAATCGGTTTTTAGTAAGCAGAGATGAGAGAAAGGGAATTCTAGGAGAGAAAAGAATAAAGAAGCCAAGGCTGGATAGACAGTTCCAGGAACTGTCTGATTTGGATAAAATACATGATCCAGGCAGGGTCAGGGTAAGGCAAGTCTGGAAACAGTTTAGATAATAGCCTGG
The DNA here is from genome assembly GCA_030848825.1 of Tadarida brasiliensis. NCBI lineage: Eukaryota > Metazoa > Chordata > Mammalia > Chiroptera > Molossidae > Tadarida > Tadarida brasiliensis. The sequence continues at coordinate 62,583,804 of CM061265.1, forward strand.
CAGTCCTTTAACACCACTTTTACCCCCAACCCCCTCTACTTCTGCCTCCTTTTCATTCTCTGAAGAAAAATAAAGATATCCTCTCAATGTGCTCTATGTGAGAATGTACAGTTTGGAAAGCAGGGGTTATGTGCTAGATCCCATAAGCTACAGGGGGAAATTGAAAGAGCTTTTGAGATAGGTAGACCTAGCTTTAAATCCGTTACTATTGTAAGAACATACTATTTCTAAACCTCAATTTCCTTGTCTGTAGAGCAGGGAGACCACTCCACAGGACTACTGTGAGGGAAAATAAAATAAGATGAAAATAAGGCAGATGCATTAAATAGCTTGGTGAGCTTAAGTAAATCCCAGATACTTTAGAGGCTGTCCCTCAGTCTGCTCATTCCATTGTGTTGACAATAACACCTCATGTCAACATTTGAAGTACATCACAGTCAAGATTTTTTTTTAGGCATAGCAAGTTATTGTTTTCTTATAAATGCTCAGTATCAAGTTTCACTTTTTATGTGTCCAAAATTAAATTTTTTGTTTTAGTTATATAAGAAAGGTACTTTCGGTGAGGGTAAGAAGGACACTTCAACTGAAAGTTATATATTTCAGGCCTGAAAAATTTTAATGTCCTTATTTAAAATGAATAGAAAGGTACTTAAGGAAGGTAGCAGTGGTAGGTTTTCTTTTCTTAGGAAATCAATACTCATAAAACTCAAGGTTGGAATTGAGAATTAAAAACCGCAGTGAGTTTATTTTAAAACATGTAGTCTGTCATCTTTATTTTCCCTTTGGATAACATAGTGTTTATGCCCAGAGGTCTATTTATGTGGCTGCAACTCTTTCGCTGACTTTGAAGTGAACTTCGTAGGGTGCTAGAATCAGAACTTCAGGGCTTAGAGATCTCGTAGTCCAACCCCTTCATTTAAGAAGAGTAAATTGAGGTCAGAGAGGAGAGTGAGTTGCCCGGACACCTCCTCCGTTTCCTCCGTGGTGGAAAATGGAACCTGCTGTTGTTCTAACCACCAGGTCCAGCTCGGTGCGGGCAGGGCTCATCCTTCCCTGCTCACCAGATCACCGTCCTTGCTGAACCTAGACTGTGCTTGGCACACAATAGACACTCCGTCTAGAGTTCTTGAAAAAAAATGAAAGAATTGTATTTAACTCGGAGCAGAGTATTCCGTCACAGAGCCTAATTAGGGGAATCACTTATCACTGGTTAAAGAAAAAAAAAATCCCCACTTCTCTTCTCCCGGATACATGCTCCGAGGAGCTGCCTGTGTGAGAAACAGTTCCGTAGCTGATCAACGCCTGCGAGTTAAGGCGGTCTACTCTTTTGACTTCTCTTCTGCAGATTCATTTAAAACCTCCCTTTCCTGTGTCGAGGTCATCTTACTCCCTCCAGCACCTCTCATTCAAGCACAAAGATTTATCCAAACTCATTCTCAGAGGCAGTCAGAGGGTGTCCATGCAGTATCCCAGAAAAACAAAAAATGTCATTTATGCTTATGTTTTAAGTTTGGCTGTCCCAAACAAAGTTTCAATAGTTGCAAAAAATGTGTTTGTCTTTTGGTATGATTCAGATACAGAGACCGATTTTGATGTGTATAGTGATCTTTAAGGCTGTGGTGATTGGAGAATGATTCATAGACGATGAAACAGTTAATAGTTGAATAGAACGAATCAACTTGATGGTCTGTAATTTTGGAAGTTGTTGTCTAGAGAGGAAATGGCTACATCTGATATAGCAATGGGCTTCCTGTATGTTCTATGTGGGAGAGACCAGCTGTTGCCCCTCTTTACTGGGGTGAGCACAATAGCAATTAGGCTTAAAGGATAACAATTAGGCATTTTTTTAGAACCAGATAACTTTCTGGAGTTCCCATAATGGGAAAAAGAACCTCCATGGAGTCCCTTTCACTTGATTTCAAATCCCGTCTACCAAGGCCAGTCCCACTGCTCATTCCACCTGGTTTATGGATGACTTAGAGCCACGGTTGGAAAGCTGAGCCCGGGCACCCTGCTCAGGGAACCAGGGCAGCACCGCGGATAGCTGAGAGAAAGCAAAGTGCCATCTGTCGGAAATCACGCCAACTGCTAATTAAGTTGTTTGGACCTAGTAACTTAATAAACTGAAGTCTTAGGTATTTCTTTTGGCCTGGGGGTACTGTGAAACACTGACTGAGACCTCAGGGAGCCATCAACAAAGAAAGTTTAAGAACCTCTGAACAAGTATTACAAGACGCCAGAAAGATCACAATTCACAAGTCGGCAACAACAACAAATAAATTGCGAACATTCCACCTTTCTATTTATTGCCTGCAGACTTCCCCATTCTGTTCTCAGCTATGTAAACAAAGGCAGATCTCCAGGGTCAGAAACCAGGTTCCAACTTCTTGCCTGTGATCAGTTTACATCCACTTTACTGGCCATGAATTCTTTCTATATACATATCTTCCTATCTGTATCTATAGATAGATGATCTTCATCTGTACCTGCATATATAGATTTTTTTCTAGAGAAGTCTTAAAATTATTTTTAAAAAGGTAAAGATATGGGTTTCATGTTATAGAAAGTGCTAGAATGGAAGCTGTGGAGGTAAAATCCTAACTTGGGGCCGTGAGAAGTGTTGATATGGAATTGGTCTCATCCTAGGTGACCTCCGTCAACTATACAAGCTCTTTGATCACTTATTAGTCCATTTATAAAACAAAGAAAATAAGCAGATGTTATTGAGGGTTTTTTTTGTTCATAAAATATTCTAAGATGCTCAGGTGAACGGTGTGACTCCCAGGACATCCAAGTGTGAGATGAACTGTCCTACACATTCACAGCTAACCCCTTTCTCTGCGATGGAAACTTGATTTCTTAAAAACCCCTTCGTAAGAATCCTGTTCTCATCAGCTGTGCCTTTTCTCTGAAATCTGTTTCCCTTTTCTTTCCCCTTGACCATACCTTCAAATTGGGGGAAGTCATTGAGCAATTTCTTTTCCACCAAGTAAAGGTCATGTGTGTGTGTTTAAATGTGTACATCCTTTCACTTTCAGTATTTGTCCATCAAGGCAATAAAGGTAGGAAAATGTCTGATTGTCTGATCTCACCAGTACCAACAACAACAGTTCTGTTTGGGTTGGCAACACTCCCTTAATTTAAAATGTTTCCTAGGTGGGGTGTACACGGCAATTCAAAGAGATCAAAGTAAATACCTAATTCACACAAGCCTTTACAATAATGTACTTTCATAATATCCCCACACTCAGGTGACATTAGCCCACTAAGCCTCTATTTGAGAGAACGTTAGAATTATAGGGAGGATCTTAAACATGATCTTTTTCATACACAACACTTTTCTTGAAGAAGAAACTAAAAGGATCCTCAATCCTAGCACACAGAGATAAACATTATCAAAATGTCGGTGTGTGTGCTTCAGCCCACCCTTTCATCGTTTATTTGGGTAATTTTGAATTCCCATTCACCCCAATTTAATTGATCATGTAATACTTAACACCTTCCTTTTTGCACAAGCTGTTTACAGAAGCCAATTTAAGATTATTTTAGGTATAAGTAAATTGAAGTTGTGAGGTATAGATTTAAAATATATTATTTTATAAATTTCCATCTGAAATGTTCCATAATTTTACATTTATTGACTCATTCTGTAATTAATTCTGAGGCTCATACCACCAGCTGTTCATATTGTAAACCTTAAAATGGATTTTGGGCAAAAAATAATTTGCTCAGATGTTTGAATTGGAATGAGTAGTATTCATGTGCTTTTCCATTGGATAACTGTGCTTTTATCAAGCAAGCTCTTGAAATTTCAATGTATAAAGCCATCTGGGTTTCATCTGGGACAAGTAGTAATTTCTCCATTCTCAACCACTTAAAAATATTTTAAGTCCCTCTGATTGATCGAATCATAACGTGCATTCATTCCATTGTTTATAAATAGAATCAATACATATTAATCAGTTGAGGGATAGTCCTATATAAAATTCATGAAGTTAGATAGTCTTCTGCTCAAAATTGTTTCTGTTTGAGCCTTATTTCTTCCCTTCCTGTGACCAAAATCTGATATTGCAGCTTGTATCCTGAGGAACGTATCTGTCATGCCCCACTCCGCTCTCCTCCCAACAGCGCTTGCGCGTTGGACTTTTTCTGAACACCAGTCTTCGTTTCAGTTATCACCGGCCAGTGGTGGGTATCCTGGTGGCTGAGGGTCTGGTCAGAGGACTGTATGGCTAATTACATTTTGCTACAATGCAAATTATTGATGAGTGTTTCAGGAGTCATGCCTCCAAGATTATGTCTCCATGTAATTGAAACCTTTCAAGACCTTAATCCCTAAAAGGGACTGTTTGGAGAATGAACTGTAGGGCCCCTTCAGTTCAAGGGCATCGTGTGGGTAGGTTCTGGTTCAGGGACCCTCTGGCCCCCTGGCAAGTCCGTCTTCCATTGGAGAACTTGAGGCAGAGGGGACATGGTTTTTGAGGAGGCCCCTTCCCAGGGCACTCCCTTTTCCAGTGTCTTTCTTGTCCACAGAAGTGACATGTCCATTGTAGTCCAGGAGCTGGATGACCCTGAGGTGGCATAAGGCTTAAAACTGGGGCTAACAAGTGAGACTTTGTTTCCATGGGTGGCTTTTTGCTCTTCCTCTGCCCTGTCTCAGTTGTTAAAAACACTGAAAGCTGTTTCTACCAGTTGCTCAGTGGGGGTCTGGGGCCCCAAGCCTAGTGTTTGTAACTGTCTCCTAATGTCTGGGGCTGACTGCTGGATAAAATGCATCCTCAGAAGTGCTCAGCTCTCAACAGACTCGGAGCCGATGTTTGTGTACTTTTATAAAGTTTTTGCTAATTGCCCCTGAAAAGTGGTGGGATGTTCATAGCCTTCGGTAGTAGATTTATTCAATCACAAGATTTGTATGTTCATTTTTCTCCTTACAACTGAAAAAAATGTCTTGAAAAAGAAAAGATAATGTTTCATATTAAAAGCTGTCTCAAAAAATTGTAGTCATGTGCCATTTAACCATAAGGATGTGCTCTGAGAACGTATCCAGGGCGATTGTGTCCCTGTGGGAACATCACAGAGCACACTTACACAGACGGAGACGGCACAGCCTCCTGCACCTGGGCTGTGCTGCGGCCACCGCCCCCAGGCCACAGAGCGCAGCACGTTACTGCACCGAATACTGTCAGCAACCGCAACACAGTGTTAAGTATTTGCATATCTAAACCTATCTAAGTATAAAAAAGGACCAGTAAAAATACAGCATAAAAGATAAAGATAGTACAGCTATATAGGGCACTTACCATGAATGGAGCTCGCAGGACTGGAAGTTGCTCTGGGTGAGTCAGTGAGTGGTGAGAGACTGTGAAGACCTAGAGAATGACTGTACACTACTGCAGACTTTACAGATACTGTACACTTAAGCTACACAATTTATTTTTAAAATTCTTTCTTCACCAATAAATTAACCTTAGCTCACTGTAACTTTTTTATTTTATAAACCTTTAAACTTTTTAAACTTTTTGACTCTTGTAATAATGCTTAGCTTAAAACACATACACATTGTACAGCTGTACAAAAATATTTTTTATATCCTTACTCTATATTAATAGTTGCAAGTAATGCATCAAGCTGCTGATGGGGTTACTACAACTGTGACATTACGATGGCTGTGACTTTACAACCATGATCTTACCAGGGCTACAACATTGTGACAGCTATGATGTCATCACTAAGTAATAGAAAATTTTCGGCTCCATTATAATCTTATGGGACGCCCCCTCATATATGCAGTCGCTATGCAGTGGTGACTGTGTAGAACTCCATAAAACCGTTGCCCTCAGTCCTTATCAGCTAACACTTTTCTTATCAATGTCTCATCAGAGATTAGTAGAATCAGCGAAAAACAAATCACTGGGAAATAAGGGCTAAAGGAGAGAAAACCAAGGATAAGAGTGTCAAGAGAAAAGAGAGCTGCTCATAAATCACAGGAAAGAAAAAAAAGGTTTGTCGAAGCTCTGTCCTACTCATTTGAGAAACCATATGGCTTCTATCTGAAGGGCACTGTGAGAATACCAGTGGTCTGGTAAGGCCTATTATTTCCAATATCTAATTCATAGAATCACACGGTGATTAAACAGGAAAAGAAACTAGGTCATCTTGTAGCCGCATTCTCTTTCCCAAATAGGCAAACTGGGGCTCAGAAAAGGGTCAAGAACAAACTCAATGTCACGCAAAAAGTTTTTCATCATTCTAGAGTTTCATTTGCTTCAAAGACACCCCCCACATCCCCCCTCTCTCTCCTCACCAGGTTCTATTGTTTTTCATTCACAGAAAAATCAGAAATTTCTCTTCTTAAATCCTTGCACTTTTTATTTTATTTCTGTGTCCTTGTTCGTGAAGTCTCTTCACTTATAGATTACTGGGCTAGGCAATGGGGATTATCACGACATTGCTGCTGCCACCTGAGAGTCTATTTCTAACAGGGAGACACATAAACAGAGTGCAATTACTCTAATGTACAATGCAATATATTCATAAAAATTAGAGATCAAAACATACTCCCCTTCTGTGCCTATTGGAATTGCAGAAATTCTGTTGAAATGATAGAAAATATTTTAATAGATAAATCCACAATATACCCTAAGTAAAAAAGATGAACTCAGCACACTGGGAATTCTGTGGAATTCTTGGATAGTAAAAAGCAGATAGGAGGATCATCTTGCTGGAGAAGTGAGAGGAGATGGGGCTGGAGCTGAAGGGAAGCAGAGTGTGAGCTAACTTGGAACTTCCAAATCCACAGTAAAGAGGGCAAAGGACGAACCACTGAACCCTTTGTCCACAGGATACATTTGGGAGTGGAACTCCCTGAAATGGGAGTTCTGACACAGGATACTCACAGAGTGGGCAGTGTACCAGGTAAGGTACGACAACCAGCAGGATTGGTGTCATGAGCAAGGGAGCATCCCTGAAAGGAGTCACTCACATTTGTGTCTTTCCATAATGCTAGGTTTATTAGGAAAGACTTCCACAATAAGCCAATAGACTAGAGTAATATACAGGTTATCCAAGTGTCCAGATTTGTGATTTGGGGCCTCTTGGAGCCCTCCTAAGGATGTTCTGTTATACCTCTTTCCTTAGGCTTGACATAGCACTTGACAAAACTGTCATGGCTGACATTGGCTCCATACTGGGTTGTCCAAGGTGTCCAGAAAGTCTGCTCTGGTCTTGCTTTATACATCTGGGGAGACCTCGGACCTTAAGTAAAAGTTATTAATACGCCTTGCAAATTTTTCCAGCCTGATCCTCCTCCCAAATATCCAAGGCAGTTTTCTTTATTCAGAATTTGAAGTTACTTACAATAGAATAAATTTTCATTTCATCTGATGAAATACATCCAACAATTCTGTTTGACAAATGCCCAACCATAAATAAAAATAGCAACCTGAAGCTACAAATTAAATGAAACTTAATCATGAAAGTGAGTTATTCAAAATATTGAAAGGATCCAAAAAGTTTCTAAGTAGCATGACAAAAACAAAAACAAAAACAAAACCCCCCAAACTACTCACATTTAGACACACCTTCGTGTAATTTCAGAATGCCAAACATAAAATCCTAAACGTTTCTCAAGAGAAAAAATTGGATGGCTTATGAAAGAGATTGTCTTCCAATTAAAATCAATAATGCTGGATACAAATTGGCAATGGAGAAATAATATTGAAATTCTGAAAGAAAAAAATTGATTAACCTGAGTTCTTTATGCAACCAAACTTACTCATGTCGGAGCACAAAATGAATATTTGCATTTTTAGATATGCAAAGACTTAGAAAGTTTATTGCCTGTGAATCATTTTTAAAAACATTACCAAAGAACACAGTTCAGCAAGACAGAGGATGAATCCAAGAAGTGGGGTATAGGAACCATGGTGGGCAAATAAGCCAGTGAAATGAAATAGTCAATACATACTGTAACGAAAAAAAAAAACCCTCAAGTTAAAATAAAAGATCACTTCACCATGTCAGGTGAACAGAGACTGGGGAAGGTGACATGCTAAACATGGAGCCAGATGTAGACAATGAGCGTTATTCATCTATTGCATTTATTTTTAGTATAATTAATTTTTACTAGGGCAGAAAACAATGTACAAAGTCTTGTGAAACCAAGAGGACTCAGGGAAGACATTTCAGAAGAGGGGGCATTTGAACTCAGTCCTGAAGGAAGAGGTGTTTGCCAAGTAATAAAGGTGGGGTAGAGAGATGTTCTCAACAAAATGTCTGCACGTTGCCGCATTGTGCAAGGACTTGGGTTATTCCAGATGGAATAAGAAGTGGCTGCTGGGTACAAGGATTGATGCATCTAGAAAACAAGGTTTTTAAATTTCTTCTCTGGAGGGCCAGATGATGATCTAATTGTCTTCCTTATCATGCTTTCTTAATTATCTACTCCCGTCATCAATTTGCTTCATGACTCATTATTTGAACTGGAAAATAAGGCTCAGCACATTACAACCTGCTAGAAATTTTATGCCCTTTCTGAATTAAGAATCATCTCTTTGCTTTCAAAATCATTATGCATATGTTATACAAGCAGTCTAATGAGTCATATGTTAATTATACGGTAAAACCAGGTTGTTATGGAATAATAAAAGAAGGTTTATAATATTGCAGACTCTCAAGAAACAGACTATGGAATAGCACCAATAAAACCCATAACAGGTTGCTGTGAAATAAATGCGATCAATAAACAATTCTGTCTTAGAGACCAGCCCAGAGTCACGACAGACTAACAGAAGCAAGAAACAATGGCGAACACCCTCAGACATTCAATACAGGTTTCGTGTTCTTACTAAGAGTTTTGCTTTTGCAGGAAGTGACTCAACCTAATCAGTGCAGTATTCTATTTTTTAACGTTCCATTACTTAAGAGTATTTGTGGATAAAAATAAGCCTATGTTTCACATGGAAACATAGGCAAACAATCAAGAATAGCTATCATGTTCCTTTCAGAGTCCACTCAGAACCAGAGGATTGCAACAGCATGAAGCCAAAAGTTGCAATCATCCTATAAAGAACCTGTTTTTTCAAATGGAAGCTAGAACAAAGGAAACACACACAAAGTACTAAATGTGTAAATACCATTCACATCGTAAGAATGGAGGTGAGCAGAAGAGTAAGATGGAGAGCATTTATCAAGTTTTATAATAATAATAAAGGCAAAATGATGACTGTTAAAGTGCCAATTTCAGCTAATCATTTCTTGAGGTCTAAGTGAGAAGAAAAGGGATTTTTGGCAAAGCAGATCTTCCTCTGATACCAAGAGCACAGAAAACAATTGGCGTCTTTCTACAGAGACGTTCTAATCAAATATGTTTCTTGAAAAACATACTCAATCTGCATATAGTATAAATTTATGTAGTACTATAGCCTCACTGACATCTATATTGTATGAGCCTTTTCTAATCACATATATGCTTAATTTAGATTTATATCCTGTTTTCTTTAAAAAAAAAATAAAAAAGATTTTGAGAAGCTTGTTAGATCTATTAGCACCAGCTTTCTGTTTCTGGGGGTTGAAGAATTAATTTGTGACTTATGCAGACATTTGCCTCCCATCTCTTCTTTCCTGTATCTTGCCTTTAGACAATCACCTAAGTATTAGCATTTTACCCATACAGAAGATTACAATCTGAGAATATTTCTTACTACTTTTTTACCTCATCACAGAGCTTAGATTCTATTCTTATTACAAATTGTAATTGGAAAAGACTGTGTTCATACCCCTTGCACAAAGATTTGGTATCTACTCTGAGATGGGATTCCTCCAGAATTAAGATAAACCTGAAGCCTCCCAATCACACAGGATGGGCCCTTCCTCTGGGGAACTCAAATTTTCTGGTTGTGCCCAAGGTTGTAAGAAACTATTTGAGACTGTCCAAGCATGAAGGGGTGAAGGGGAAAATAGACCAAAGCACCAGCAGAAGGTCAGTTTTGGTTTGGAAGAAGCTCCTAATCTGAGAACCACAAGTCAGAATTCTCACTGGGGTATGACCCAGAGGTCCGAATTAGGCTGGCAGCAATCCTGGCTGGGATTTACCTGATCTCCCACTAGCTATACTTGAAGATACTTTAAAATGTTACATATATTTTAAAGTAAAGTGCTTCACCATTTCAGGAGTGTAGTCTTTGCCTGTCTTCTTCAATCATTTAAAATAATCTGTATTCTTAGGATATATTCCTAGAAGTGGGATCACTGGGTCAAATGGCAGTTCCATTTTTAAGTTTTTGAGGAAACTACATACTGTCTTCCACAGTGGCTGCACCAGTCTGCATTCCCACCAGCAGTGTGCTAGAGTCCCCTTTTCTCCACATCCTCACCAACACTTGTTTAATGATTTGTTGATGGCAGCTATTCTGGCAGATGTGAGATGATACCTTATAGTCATTTTAATTTACATCTCTCTGATGATTAGTGATGTTGAGCATTTTTTCATATGTCTCTTGGCCATTTGTATGTCCTGCTTGGAGAGGTGTCTATTCAGGTCCTTTGTCTATTTTTCAATTGAATTGTCTTCCTCTTATTAAGTTGCATCAGTTCTTTATATATTTTGGAAATTAATCCCTTATCAGATATATCATTGGAAAATATGTTCTCACATACAGTGGGATCCCTTTTCATTCTGTTGATGGTTTCTTTTGCTGTACAGAAGCTTTTTATTTCGATGTAGTCCCATTTGTTTATTTTTTTTCCTTTGCATCTCTTGCTTAAACGATGTATCAGTGAAAATTCTGCTACGTGAGATGTTGAGATTTTACTGCCTATGGTTTCTTCTAGGATTTTTATGGTTTCACAACTTACATTTAAGAATCCTGAAACACCAATCAGAAAGAACATATGCACCCCTATGTTCATAGCAGCGCTATTCACAATAGCTAAGATCTGCAAACGACCCAAGTGTCCATCAGTAGATGAGTGGATAAAAAAGCTGTGGTACACTTGCACAATGAAATATTATGCAACTCTAAAAAAGAAGGATCTTTTACCCTTTGAGACAGCATGGAGGGACCTGGAGAGGATTATGCTAAGCAAAATAAGAGTCAGAGAAAGACCAGTATCACATGATCTCACTTATGTGTGGAATTAAATGAACAAAATACACTGACGAACAAAATAGATCCAGAGACATGGAAGCAGGGAACAGACTGATGGACAGAGGGAAGGGGAAAGAGGAGGCAGGAAGAGATAAACCAAAGAACTTACATGCATAGATGCATAACCAGTGGACACAGACACTAGTGTGATGAAGGCAAGGGGGGCAGGAGAGGGGAAGAGGGGTCAATGGGGGGAAAAGGGGGACATAGATAATACTTTCAACAATAAAGATAAAATTTAAAAAATAGTCTGTAGATAAAGGTAGTACACAAAATGCTTTTCCTCATATCTGTAAAATGAATGAAAGGGTTTAAGATTCTACCAAAATTTTGATGACTATCAAAATTGTGCCTGACATCAATCATATGAGGTTACAAGTCACAGATCTTAGGTGACTCACAAAACTCTGCCTTGAAAAATTATAAATTTAAAATCTTGGAGGTAACTGAGGTTTGTTGCCAGACTGAAGGGCTCTGTTTGTCTCAGCACATCAAAGCCCACTAAGACAAGGAACAGGAGTTTGCAGCCAAGAAAATAAGGATTTATTAAGGACATGGCACCATGCCCGGAGTCACAGGTAGCTAATGCTTAAAGACCTGGCTCATGGGGGCTTTTAGGAGACGGGTTATATATAGGGAAACAATCGTTAACCATGGTGACTAGTAGAGTTAGGGTCTTGGTGCCTACCAATTGGTTGGTGCTAGGATAGGGGGTAATTGATCATTGCATTTGGTCCAGATGTCAGCATGGAGCAGTCCAATTTCACAAAGTTTGTTCTGTGGGATCATTCTCTGTTTTTTGGGGTCCAGAGCTAAAACATAACTGAGGTCAAGGTATTATGTTTAGTTTGATTGAAAACTCTGTCTCAATAGTCAATAGACCCAGGATCTCGTCTGTAAGGCTACTGGATGCTGACCAGAACCTCATTGTCTTGAGGGCTTAATGACTAAGGAAGGGAGAAGAAGGTGGGTGAGTCAGGGTGCTGGGTGAGGCCAGTTTGAGTCAAAGGAAATAAATCAGAATGCAGGCCAGATGAGAGAAAATAAGGTTTCTTTACAGTTACAGGCTGAATGCTTCGTGTCTGGCATTTGATGACATTTTAACGAACAAAACTGGAAATATATTAGCAGGGGAGTCATTTGTCACCCATTTTGTTTTCTTCAGAATGTTTTGTGCATTCAAATTTCTCTTTTGCAAGACATATGAAAAATAAAGACTGGGCAGGACTTTGAGAGAACAGGTTCCTTCAAGTCTTCTCTGACTGAAGTGTAGTACCAGAATGTATTTCATACTCTGCCTGATCACATTTTTATAGTATACAACACCATTTACATTTTGAACACTTTTTCTGAGTAGAAGACTTGAAGTTTCTTTCTTTTTTTTTTTTTTTAATATGTCTTTATTGATTTTAGAGAGAGAGGAAGGGAGAGGGAGAGAGAGAGCTAGAAATATCGATGAGAGAGAAACTTTGATTGGCTGCCTCCTGCATGCCCCTTACTGGGGACTGAGCCTGCATCCTGGGCATGTGCCCTAAATGGGAAACTAACCTGTGACCTCTTGGTGCATGGGATGACACACAACCAACTGAGCCACGCAGGCTGGGCAAGACTTGGTTTCTTAGTTTAAAGAGCTTCATCTTCTGCTCTGTTAATTCTCTCTCTTACTACACACACACACACACACACACACTCACATTCATTCATTCTGTTTTAATTATGTGACAGTAAAAGTAAGACTATGTTTTGTTACTCATAGCTTAGAGAATCAACAAAGCTAAGAAAATAAGAAAGTAATAGCTGTTTTCAAGGAAATTATAAGAAAACAAATTATAAAATAACATGAAATTCTAATTATTGATGCTCCTATGCATCATATTGCCTTCAGCAAGTATATTCAAGGGCCCTCTGTGTACCTGCAGTCTATCCTATAATATTGCTCTTACAGGTAAATAAATATAAGAGTGTTATGAACAGTGTGAAGAGAACAGTGTTCTTTTGCATTTACAGGTAAGGTAAATTCAATATCTTATGGAAATAATGATTGCATCCAAAGCAGGTTGTCCTTAATTAAAAAACCAAAAAACAAACATACATGTTTTTTGAAAAACTACTCTATTTTCATTTCTTTGATTTAAGGGAAAGTGTAAAAACAATCTTTTCATGCACGAAAATGAAGACCTTTTATAGAGAGTATTATTTAAAACTTATCTTTGCTATTTTGGAAGCTAATTTTTTTTAAATTATAAAAGTAACTCCTGCTTATTTTATAAAATAAAAAAGCATAGATAGCAAAGATATCTCACCATCCACAGATAATCCTTACTAACATCTCAGGATAGGTCCTTTTAAACAGTTTTCTCACATCACACACAAAAATATAAGTAGGTGTATATGTGTATGTCAGCATGTGTTTTATGCATGAGTCTGTGTGTATATCTATAAAAATATATAATGAAATTATATTAAACATACTGTTTAATAAACTACATTTTAATACTTAACTATACTTAATACAGTGTGAAAAAATCTTAAATTATTTAAAAACCACTAACACCCAGGGGTGAGATTTTAGAAGTTATTTAAACCCAATAAACTGCCATTATAATATCGTTTTATTATATTATCAAAAATTGGTAAAATGTGAAGAATTTTACAAATGAATTATTTCTTCATTAACTTGTTTATTTATATTTTTAAGAAAGAGAAGCACACTCATCATAAAGAAGACTGCTCTACTATTCTGGAATCCAGAGTAGTTTTCAGTACAGAAAATAAATGTATAATCTGAAATAAATTGCCTACATTTTATTTTCCTCAACTTAAAAAAATCATATTTACATTTCTTTTTATAAATTCTCCTTCCCTCTTCCCTGTATCTTCTGTATTTTCATCCTCTCTCTTGAATGGGGACCTCCTTGCAGCCCAGGGCATACTCAAGTCTTGTTCATCGATAAAACATCTACTCTCTTTTAAGCTCTCTACTGTCAAGTCCTATGTATGAAGGAGACTCTCTTTTAATTGCCAAGATTTTTTTAAAAGAGCTGGTCGAAACTTTTGTATTTATTTACCCATTTCCCAATCCCTTTTGTCATCTTGGCTACTAAAATTTAACAGCTACATTTTAATGATCACAATGATATTATCTACAGGTTTTTTGTTGTTGTTTATTTGTTTTGTACTGATTACATGTTCCTAAAGAAACCTTCTTTAACCTTGATTTCCATGTTACCATTCTTTCCTGGTCTGTCTACCTCTCTGACTAATTTTTGTTTCCATTCCTTTCTCTTTCCTCCCTTAATCTTTGGGTTCTTCAAAATTATGTACTTCATTCTCTTTGCATCCTACATATTGCTTGGATTAATTTATCTACTCCCATGTCTTCAATTGCTTATTTTTTTTTGCACATGTCTTCAATGTACACCTCTCTTCTAAACTATAAACCTATATATATATATGTGTGTGTGTATATGTGTGTGTGTGTGTGTGTGTGTGTGTGTATATATATATATATATATATATATATATATATATAATGGCTAGCTGTTATAAAAATAATTATAATTTTAAGAGTAGCCAACAATGACTGAATTTTGACTACATATGCCTGTTCTAAACTTAGTGGTATAAACAACAATCAATTTACATGTTGCCAAATTCTGTAGGTCAAGAATTCAGACAGGGTAAAGTGAAGATAGCTCCATGAGGTCTGGGGCCTCGGATGAAATACACAAACAGTTTGAGGTGACTCATGGCTGGGGCTGGAATCATCTGGAGGCTTCTTCACTCACATGTCTCATGGGATGGCTGTGATGACTCAAAGGCTGGCCTTCTCAGGGACTGTTGTCTGGAGTCAACGTATGACCTCTTCTTGTCACTTGGACTTCTCACTGCACTTGGGTTCTGAAAGAAAGGGTCCCAAGAGCAAGTACCTGGAATGTAGGCAGACAAAACAGAGCAGGAATGCTTTTTTAAAAATTTTTTTATCTTTGTGTCATGAGTTTCGAAGACACATTCAGCTGGATGACTTGAGCACTTAAGGACTAGAATGCTTTGGGGGTTTCTTAACTTACAGTCCTGGCATCTTGGTAAGAATGACTCCAAGACTAGGCTCAGTTGAGGCTGTAGATCAGAGTGCTTGCATGGCTATTTTAGTGTGGTGGCCGGTTTCTAAGAGGGACCATTCCCTGATGGAGGGGCTAGAGAGGAAATTGTTGCAAGAGAACTAAGTAAAATTAGTTTGGCCTTTTATGACCTAGCCAGGGCAGTCACGTGGCATCACTTCCTCTGTATTATATTGGATACCGATGAGTCACTAAGGGAGAGGAATTAGACTCCATTTCTAATTATAAGTGAGTAGTAAGAGCACATTGCAGAAGAATATGTGGAATAGGAGATGTAACCATCTCTGCAAAATAGCATCCAATCAGGCAATGTGGTAAGCACTTTCCATGAATTATGACTCTGACTGCTCATATCCACCCTATGAAATGGTTATACTTTTAATTCTTATTTTAACATTTAATTTTCACTAATTTTAATGATGATAAAATATAAGGAGCATTACCACTTAGAGCGCTCACTGGTAATAACCCAAATCTAAATCAAATATAATTGATTTTTCACTGTATATCGTATCATCCTCACATTCTCTGTCTTAGTGAGTTATATCCCCATATGCTAAACTACTGAATCTGAAATCTTAGATTCATAATTTTTCCACCTCTCTCTTTCCTTATCACCATCCAGTTCTATTAATAACCATATTCTTTCCATCTCCCTCTTTCCAACTTCACTGCTACTACTTTAGTTAAGGCTTTTGTCATCTCTTGAGGAAATTATTATAATGTCTTCAGATGCTCTTGCCTTTGATTTTGACTCCTTCAAATCTATACTTCACACAGGCATGACAGTGACCATTCTAAGATTCAAATCCAATCATGATACTCTTTTACTTAAATCTTTCTAGTTCTACTTGTTGCCTTCACAATGAATCTTGCATTTCTTTGCATGGTATGACATGGGTCATGCCTGTCTTTCTCTAGCTCAGGGATTGGCTGGAGCTAGCTGGGTATGAATACCATGTACACACTATATTAGAGCTGATGGAGCCTGTTGCGGTCTGTGGAAATCACTGTCATGTTTACAGAAAGTAGCTCTGTGTTGCTGGAGTTGATGGTGACCTTGTAGATATGAAAACTCAAGTTTTCCAGACCTTCTATTTTAAAATATATATATATACTTTTATTGATTTTTTTAGATAGAGAGGAAGAGAGAGAGAGAGAGAGAGAGAGAAACATTGATGAGAGAGAAACATCGAATGGCTGCCTCCCCCATGCCCTGCAATGGGGTTGGAGCTCGCAACCCGGGCGTGTGCCCTGACCGGGAATTGAACTGGG